>CM057458.1:712560000-714960000 GCA_016271365.2 Neoceratodus forsteri
TCACAGACAGGGTGACTTTGCATACCAGTCCTAAGTTTCTACCAAAGGTGGTGTCTGAGTGTACTCTGAATCAAACAATTCACCTGCCAGTTAATTTTCCTGAGCATGTCAATGCAGGGGAAGCACTGCTCTATACTTTAGATGTACATAGAATACTCAGGTACTATACATACCATATAAAGAACTGCAAGAAGTCCTTCCAGCTTTTTGTTTTCTTCGCCCCTGGGAAAGAGGGCATTACTGTTAACAGTGCTTGTCCAAATGGTTGGCCAACTGTGTTATTTTTTGTTATGGGAAGTACGGTAAAGAACTTTCTGGGGTTGTCCATGGCCTTTCAACTAGAAGAATGGCTAGTTCTGTTGCCTGTTTCAGGAACATGCATGCTACTGAAATGTGTGCAGCTGCCACTTGGAGAACTGTCTACACCTTCACTAAACATTACAGTCTGGAAATTGCCTCAAGGAAAAGGGCAGGCTTTGACCTATCCATGCTCCAAGGCCTACTTTCTTAGGCCTGCAGGATCCAGCCCCCACTGATACACCCACACTGTTTCTCTGTCAGGACTGCTTGGTACTTGTTTCATAGGTGTTGCCTGATGAAAGAGATAGCAGAGAATGTGCTAGCAAAGATAATATTAAAGTGGAGCCCTCAGATATATTGACTGGATTAAGAATACTGGACCCTACAAAGTCACCCTGCCCAGATGGGCTCCATCCGAGAGTATTAAAGGAAATTGCAGACTCCATAGTAGAGCCATTAGTGGAGATTTTCCAGCAATCCCTGGATGAGGGTAGAGTGGTTGAGGACTGGAGGATTGCACGTGTAACACCGATATGCAAAAAGGGAGATCGAACCAGTTATGGGAACTATGAGCCTAACATCTATACTAGGCAAGGTATTGGAGGGAGTACTAAAGGATAACCTTGATCTATATATGGAGGAAACTGGACAAAATTACCCAGAACAGCACCAGTGTAGGAGATCTAGGTCATGTTTGACCAATCTGATGCATTTTTGGGGGTCTCTTAGTGCTGTATTGGATCAAAATATATTGGTGGACATAGTGTATTTCGATTTTGCAAAAGCGTTTGATACAGTCTCCCACCCTGAATTATTAAATACTTTGAAGCAATTAGGAGTGAATGAAGGTGTAATAGGGTGGATAACCTCATGGTTGGAGAAAAGGAAACAGAGGGTATATTTAAGGGGACATGTATAAAACTGGGCAGAGGTCACAAGTGGGATGCTCCAGGGCTCTGTCCTGGGGCCGGTACTTTTTAATATGTTTGTATCAATTATGAAAACTATACATAAAGCTTGAATCAGCAAGTTTGCTGATGATGTTAAAACTGGAGCCACAGTAAATAACAAAGATCAAGCAAAACTGTTTTAGTTAGAAATGAAAAATATATCCAAATGGGCATCTGATCAAAAACTTGGGTTTAACGTGGCTAAGTGTAGGGTAATGCCTTTTGGGACAGGTAACATCAGGGCTAAGTATTACCTAAATGGAATTGAACTCTTAGCCTCAGAAGAGGAAAAAGATTTTGGAATACTGGTGAACAACATATTAAAATTTGATAGCCACTGCAGGGAAATTGTTCCGAAAGTTAACAGAATCCTGGTCTGCATCCATAGGAACATCAAGAGTGTAGGGAACAGGGGGTGTTGATGCCCCTGTACGCACCCTTGGTGTGGCCCCATGTTGAGTACTGTCCCCAGTTTTGGGCACTGCAAAGTAGGGGGGAAGTAAAGATATTGGAGGGATTGCAGAGAATGGCAACTAGATACATACATAAGGTCAAGAATTAAGCCTATGAGAAGAGATTAAGGGAGTTAATCATGTTTTCTTTACAATATAGGAGACTAAGAGGCAATCTATGTATAGTATTTGGGGCCCTGAATTATCCAGATCCAAGAGAATATATTGAACTTGTGTTCAGGGACATCAGAGGGCACAGTTTACAATTGAGAGGAGAAAATTATAGGAAACTCGCAAGAGAGAACTAGTTTAATCAGAGAGTTGTGAAAGAATGGAATAGGCTACCAGGTAGTATGGTGTATAGTACAACCATGTCCCACTTCAAAAAATAATTAGATAATACAGTGGAAAAGTGGGGAAGGGCAAGATTAATATAACGTTAAGCAAGTCATTATGGCTAATGCTACCAGACTTGCATTCTTGCCTATGACTCCTATGATATGATATCCTTGAAGAAGATAGAACAGTTACATACTTACCATAACAGTAGATCTTTGAGAGAATCTCTTTCATCAGGCCATGCCATCCCACTCTCCATCCCCTATATCCTGACTGGCTCCTTTTCCATAGGACTTTGCCAGTGGTTTTCTGTATCACCTGGTCTGCAGAGCCGTGGTTCGCCTCCTGGTTCCCTATACGGAAGTCCTCCGAGCATGATCTCCGGCGGGGAACTGAGGAGGGAAGGGGCGGCCCATGTTTATATAGGAAGAGCTGTTACAAGACGTTGTCGTGGTGGCCTCTAGTGGATTGTTAGAAAAAAAGTTTCCATGTGGTCCTAATGCTGATGGCTATAGTTCCATAGGTGTGGCCTGATGAAAGAGATTCTCTTAAAGATCTACTGTTACAGTAAGTACGTAACTGTTCTTTTTCTTGATCCAAGATAGCATCTTGCAAAGTTGGGTATGTCACAGTGTATAGTACTAAACCCATTTGAGATTGGTTTTCACAGTGTTAATGACATCACTATAGCAATGTGCAGTTCTGATGCCAGCAGTTGAAATCAAAGAAAAACAGTAACTTTTTTTTTGTTACAAACAGCAAATTTATAAATAGCTCTATAATAGTAAACTGATGTATAAATCCAATATGCCGTGGCCGGAGTCAAATTCTGCAGTTTATCATCACCTGTGAAGGGGCAGAACTTTCAGACCTCACCCATGGCTCTGCCGCTTGTGAGTTTTGGTCCTGCCACCTAACTCATGAAGATAGTTTTTGTGTCTCGAGTCAGGCTGTTGCATATCTCCTATATACAGGGACTTATTTCTGGTTACTACTGTACCTTTCTAAAGCAAATAGTTCTGTTTTACATCAGGTGACTACAGGTTTCCATAATGGGAGTTTATCTGAAAATATTTAAAACAGACATATGTGCTCAGGAGCCTAACTCATGTTTACAATATACATTACTACAAAATGACCTCCTTCTACAACAATAGCACAGAACGATGTGTCAGAGTCTTGCATCATGTCCTCCTGTGGAATGGTGCATCAGAACTTAGAATACTTTTTTTTTTTTTCCGCCCCCCGTGCTCGCTGGTCCCCCACTCCTTCCGGCTCCACAGGTTCCCTCCAGCCCCACTGTCCTTACCCAGCCCTCCTCTGGTCCTCATATGGCAGCCGCTCCCCGGGATATCCCAGCGTATCCCTTCACCGGCGGGTCCCCCTCCTCCAAGGGGGAAGGCACCAGGAAAAGGGGATGGCCCCAACACACACTACTAGGGCCCGGGGATGCTGCTTAGGAGCAGGAGGCCCTGGGAAGGTGCTGGAGGCTCTCAGGGAACAGAGAGCCATCATCCGGCGGCCAGCGAGCAATTTTCCCTTTTTCTGTTGGGGGCAGCGTAGTGAAGTCACGGCATACGCCAACGTCCACTCCTCCACCAGTTAGCATTTTGCGCCATGCGTCCTGTGATACTCTCAGCCTCCGCTGGGCTCAGCCAGGCGCTGATCCAGTCCCCCTCCTCTCCCCGGGAAGGAGGGGCTGTTCATGGGACGCTCAATCTTTTCTCCCAGCCTGCCCTCAACTGGCTCGTTCCGACCGGGTGGCTGGCACTCACTCAGCAGAAATCAACCACTGCGCTGGCGGGCCGGCAGAATACTTTTTTGAATGAAAACTCGATGTGCTGGTCTCATGCCAGCAGCCTTCCTCTAACAGATCTTTGTTTTCCGTTGAAGAGAGTAGTTGCCCTGGATGGTGCTCCTACTATTCAACAGATAAGTGACAAAGTTTAATGTATTATTTATTGTATTTATTTATTTTTATTACATTTATTTCTCTCTCATTTCCCTGTTTTAGCTGTATTGTTTGTTAAAAATCACTGTTTTCTCTGTTCCTTTCAGGTTCTTGGGAACCACTAAATTAATTGCATTTTACTCTGTTTACAAAGACTGTGCCAGAGTTCAGTGATAAAAAATATAAAACATATTCTGGTTCCCTTTTCTGTTTCCTGGTTAAAAATGTTGTACTTTTTCCCTGTTTTGTAGCCTTTTAACTGGAGGCCTGGAGTGGGAACCGTCACCAGCTCTCAATGACTGTGGTTGGCTTCTGAGTGCTCTGTCAATATTTAAAGCACTCAGATTCACTGTTGAAGTGAAATTTACAAGTCAGCTCCCAAAGACTGTGGATATCATCTGAACCTACTCTCAAGGACTGAGGTCTGACCTATTTCAGAGGTGCCCTTCCTAATCAGCCAAAGAAAAAGACTGGGTCCACTGGTTTCAGAAAGTGTACTCGGTGTGGCACCAGTTTGCCTAAGGCAGATAGGCATACAAAGTGTTATAAGTGTTTGGGCACTGCTCCCAGTTGGACAAACTGTAAGCTGTGCAGAGTGTTTTGTCCTAAAAGTCAGAAAAGAAGACAGGTAAAAAGGCTCTCTCTGTCAGTTCCTTCCTATCTGTCCAGTTCTAAAGAGTGTTCCCTTGTAAAGGCGGCAGACCCTTTGGCAAAAATGTCAGCTGGATCTGCTTCACAAAAGGATATAACCACTAAGGTTGAATTCACTAAGTCACATTTAAGGGACACTAAATCCACATCTGATGAACGTTCAGATAAGGATAGAAAAGATAAAAAACAACATGCTGATAATCTAGCATCATCCACAGGTTTTAAAAAAAACAAAGGTGAGAAAGGAGAAGCACATAGAGCTTGAGACAGAGGAGACAGTAGTGCTTCAAACAACATGAAGTCTTGCTGTATTCTGACTATTGCAGTTCGGTCCTGCCTTTCAACTGCCCCGTAGAACAAAGAGTTAACTTTCCATGGCCAGCATGGAACGTTCAGCGCAAGCTCGGTTGAAGCCCCTGTCTGCTGTTGTTTAAACTCCAACCGTGAGATTCTTTACTCTGCCTCACTGAACAGTCACTCCGGAGATTTCTCCTTTGCTCGGTTCAAAAAAAGTCGGTTAAAGTGTCGTTTTACGCTCGGTTTCTACGGAATTTCTGCTACCGAATCTGTCGGTTTAAGTCTCTGTCTGTGGTACCGTGAGTACTAGATAGCTTTTACATTTAGTTTCTGTGTGGAACTTGTAAATTTGAGATCAGTTGACCGAACGATCAGTTTAGTTTAAAAAGTTTGGTAATTTACTTAGAGTGTAGTAACCGGTCCGTATCGGTTCTAAAAAAAGCGTTTTATTACGTTTTTCCAAGACCAATAACACGGTCAGGAACCGATAGGGGAGTCTTGCCTGGCGGATTGCCAAAAAAAGGGTACGTTTTGGATAGGATTGGCCATGTCTGAGAAACCCAAGAAAAAAAACGGGCCCACTGGGTTTCAACTCTGCAGTGTGTGTGTGGGGAAGCCTTTGCTAAGGCTGATCCCCACACCATCTGTGTTTATTGTCTGGGGTTTGACCACCTCGATTCAGACTGCCAAATTTGTAAGAATTTTCCCAAAGCTACCCTGGATAAGAGAGTAGGCAGACTGAGGGAAAGGGAGGCCGAGAAGTCCGCTGACCCGGATGGCCAGCCTGGTTCGGTTCCGACCAAACCAGAAGGAGTGCCCTCTGACCAGGGCGAAACTTCTTCGGGCAAAAGGAGAGATGATTCTCAGGAGTCGGTTCCGGTTAAAAGGAAGAGAAGATATAAATCACCCGGTTCGGATCCAGAAATTCATACTCCAACCGCTGATGAGATAGCCAAAGCGATAAGAATAGTGCAGTCACTAACCTCGGTTTCGGCTGAACCGGCACCATCTGGCAGGGGCTCGGTTCGGTCGGTTCCCACGGTTCCGGATTACACTTCAGAGGAATTTTATGAACTGTAGGAGGAGGAGGGAGAGTATGAGGATGATAATGGTGATTATGAAAGTCTGGGTGTGCCTATTGACCCGGACATCTCCCCAGACAGACCTTCAGGTGTTTCTCCTCCTAGGCTTTCTGAGTCCCCTTCCCACTTTATGTTTTACAAAGTGGCTGAAACCCTCAGCTTCCAATGGAAGAAGCAGTAGAGGATCAGGAGGAGCCTGATTTTGTTGAAATGATGGACATCCCAGAGTCCAGGAGACTGTCTATTCCCTCCATAAATCTTTTGGGAAACAGACAATTAAAATTCTAAAGACTCCTAACTCCATACCTCCTGTGGACAGGCACGAATGGACAAGAGGTATACCCTTTCAGGCTCGGATCGGGTTCCTTTCTCAGCAATGCAGCCATGTTGGGGTAGTGCGCGCTGCCGCCTGTGATAAGGCAAATATTCCTTGGCATCCACCCCCAGATAAGGACTCCAGGAGGATCGATGCCATGGCAAAGAAGCAGTACATGGCAGCATCTTTGGGACTCCAGGCAGGCTAGCTACTATGGCCTACAGCTAGATCAGAGTCCAGATGGACACTGTGCTGGCTCTGGCTAAACAGGCCCTGACCAGCTTGCCAAGGAGCTGGAGCAGGTGGCTGCAGATGGGATTGAGGCATCCAAGGTGCAATTTCATGCTGCTGTGGACTCCAGTGATGTTTAAGTCTAGAGTCATGGCTACATCTGTGGCCCTTGAGGAGGATAGCTTGGCTCAGATGTACTAGCCTATCACAGGATACCCAGGCTAAGGCCATGGTTTCCCTGTCATTGGTAATTCTCTGTTTGGGGAGCAGACAGAGAACTACACGAAAAAGATGGACGAGTACAGGACCACCTACAGGAGTGCTCAGGCCAAAGAAAGGCAAGCCACTCCTCAAAGGCAGCAGTCCAGGGGCAGGAGCACGCATTTTCAAAGGCCTTTTTACCAAGCCCAGGCCTCCTCCTCTTCCTATGCTCAGAGGGGGTTCTTCAGAGGGAGAGGCAGATGGGGAATGAGCAGGCCTGCTTCCACCCCTCAGCCTAAAGCCCCTGCCAAGCAGACACCCTGATGGGTCTGCCTGGGCCGATTCTCCAATACCTGTAGGGGGCAGGCTGGCTTACTTTGTCCAGGACTGGAAGTTTCTGACATCAGACAAGTGGGTCCTGGAAATAGTAAGCCAGGGACTGGTTCTCAGCTTCAAAAATTTCCCAAGATGAGAATCAGATCCTTTCCACCTGCAAATCCATCAGAGACCCTTGCCCTAGAGGCAGAGGTTTCTTCCCTCCTGGCTCTCAGAGCCATAGAGAGGGTTCCTACCCTACACAAGGGCAAAGGATTGTACTCCAGGTACTTCCTAACCCCCCAAAAAACAGGAGAATGGCGGCCCATCCTGGATCTAAGATATCTGAACAAGCACCTTTTAAAACCAAAGTTCAAAATGGTGACTCTGGGAATAATTCTGCCCTCTCTAAGGCCAGGGGACTGGCTAGCCTCCCTGGACCTCAAAGATACCTATTTTCACATTCCCATCAGGTGCTCCCACAGAAAGTACCTCAGGTTAGAGTTGCCCTCAGGCCACTATGAGTTCAGAGCAATGCCCTTTGGCGTAACATCAGCCCCAAGGGTGTTCACAAAGTGCCTGGCAGTAGTGGTTGCTTTCCTAAGGAGAAAAAAAGATCTCCATCTTTCCATACTTGGACGACTGGCTCATAGTGGGTCAGTCTCCAGACCAAGTCAAGTCACATCTGTAATTAACTCAGCAAGTGCTCACTTCCTTAGGATTCCTTCTCAACCTTCCAAAATCAGTTCTTGAGCCAGTACAGCTCCTCACTTTCATAGGGGCGGAGCTGGATACAATAAAGGCAAGAGCCTTCCTTCCCCTGGACAGGGTAAGGACCCTTATGGAACTGGCATCTTCATTCACCCTTCAGGTGTCTCAACCAGCAAGGCATTTCCTGCAGCTTCTGGGCCACATGGCAGCCTCTACAGCAGTGGTCCAGGGAGCAAGATTTCAGATGAGGGACATTCAGTTCCACTTAAGAGCCTTCTGGTCCCAAAGAAAGGATTCCCTTACCAAACTAGTCCCAGTGACTCGAACCCTGATCCAGGCTTTGCAATGGTGGCAGAATCAGGACAATTTGAGACAAGGAGTTCCTTTTGTCACTCAAGTCTCATTCAGTGATACTCACCCCAGATGCCTCCCTGCTGGGCTGGGGAGCCCACCTGGGGGATCTTACTACCCAAGGGCTGTGGTCACCTTAAGAATCTCTGCTTCACATCAATCTCTTGGAACTCAGAGCAGTGTTTCTAGCACTGCAAGCCTTTTCCAAATCTGTACAGAACAAGGTGGTCCAGATCAGAACAGACAATACCACCACAATGTGGTACATCAGAAAGCAAGGAGGCACTCGGTCTACGGCCTTGTGCACAGAAGCAATGAAGTTGTGGTCCTTGGCCTATTCCCTGCAAACCTCTCTGATAGCAGTTTACCTCCCAGGGAAGGACAATGTCCTAGCAGATGCTCTCAGCAGGATATCCCAGGGCCATCACGAATGGACCCTAGATGCCTTAGTTTTGAAAGTGATTTTCTCGAGATGGGGCACTCCACAGATAGATCTTTTTGCAACCCCAGACAATCACCAACTTCCTCTCTTTTGTTGCAGACCCCCAGTCTTGGGCTCAGTCCCCCTGGATGCTCTGATTCTGAATTGGGAAGGGAAATTTCTGTATGCTTTTCCCCCTTCCCTCTCCTGTTCAAAGTGTTAGTCAAGATCAGGTCACAACCATGTAAAGTGATTCTGATTGCTACAGACTGGGCCAGACAGCCCTGGTACCCCTGTTGCTGTCCTTAGCAGTACACCTTCCCCTGTCTCTTCCCAGGAATTACAACTTATTGATATCTTCTCAGGGGAGGATTTGGTATCCGAACCTCAAGTCTCTCAATCTCAAGGCATGGCTCTTGAAGAGTTAGAGTTTGCTGATCTGCACCTTTCTCAAGGGGTTCTGGATATCCTTAAGGCTTCTCGAAAGCCTTCCACCAGAAAGACTTACAACTCCAAATGGAAAAGATTCACTATTTGGTGCTCTAATAAGCATATTTCTCCAGAATCTGCTGGGTTGCCTACTGTTCTGGACTATATGGGCCATCTTAATGGCTTAGGACTTAGGCCAGCTACACTTAAAGTGCATTTGGCAGCAGTTTCTGCCTTCTTGTCAGTAGGCAAGCCTTCTCCTCTGTCAACCCATCCTGTGTTTTGTAAGTTCTTCAAGGGATTGCTGCACATCAATCCCCCCTTTAGGGACCCTGCTCCTGCTTGGGACCTTAATGTTTGCATTGCTAAGCTTATGCAACCACCCTTTGAGCCTTTGTCCTCTGCAGAGCTTAAGTACTTGACTTGGAGAACTGTGTTTTTGGTAGCCATTACCTCTGCCAGGCGTATCAGTGAATTGCAAAGCCCTGTCAGTGGAGCCTGATTTCATCTCTTTCCATAGAGATAAAGTGGTCCTAAGAACTAACAGGAAGTTTTTGCCTAAGGTGGTTTCAATTTCCACCTTAATCAGTCTGTGTCTCTCCCTGTTTTCTTCACTGACCATTCCCTCCTCTGGAGAGAGGCTGCACAAGCTGGATATTAAAAGGGCCTCAGCTACTACATAGAGCGCACCAAGGGTCACAGGTTTGAGTCCCTCCAGTTGTTCCTCACATATGGGGAGGTCGGTAAGGGCAAACCTGCCACTAAGAGTTCTATTGCCAGGTGGATTGTCTTTTGTATA
Source organism: Neoceratodus forsteri (assembly GCA_016271365.2). Classification (NCBI taxonomy): domain Eukaryota; kingdom Metazoa; phylum Chordata; order Ceratodontiformes; family Ceratodontidae; genus Neoceratodus; species Neoceratodus forsteri. The sequence goes on from CM057458.1 coordinate 712,569,797, forward strand.
CAATTCTGCTATGAAAAACTGGGTAGAACCCCACCCTCAGGCCTGAGGGCTCACTCTACTAGAGGTACAGCTGCTTCCTTGGCTGCTGCCAGGGATATTCCTATCTTAAAAATTTGTCAAGCAGCCACCTGGAAAACAGTTCCATACATTCACCAAGCATTACTCTCTGGATATCCAGGCTAGGAGTGATGCTCGGTTTGGCACAGCAGTACTTCAGAGCCTATTCCCAAAGTACGTTCTGTCCCTCCTCCATGGATAGAGTTACTGCTTGGTAGTCTGCAATAGTCAGAATACAGCAAGACTTCATGTTGTTTGAAGAAAAAATTACTCACCTTAGTAATGTTGTTTCTTCTAATGGAGTCTTGCTGTATTCTGACCTCCCCCCCGCCTCCCCTCTCAGAACCTGGTTTTGGGATGTGGGTGGGCAGTAGCAATCATTGGCACCCTAAGAGGTGCCTTTTCACCTTCCTTTACTTTGGGTGTGTGTTGTGTTTTGTTTTTTGGGTTTCCTGACTTGAGTCTTTGCTTTGAAACCAAAAAAACCTTTTTAATAAATTTAGTTGCCAGTTGGCTAGTGTGAGTTTTACAGTTTCCACACAGAACTTTTAGTGAGTATTGCTCGTAAAGATCTGACAGTTGGAGTTTAAACAACAGCAGACAGGGGCTTCAATCGAGCTCGAGCTGAACATTCCATGCTGGCCATGGAAAGTTATCTCTTTGTTCTCCGGGGCAGTTGAAAGGCAGGACCTAACTGCAATTAGTCAGAATACAGCAAGACTCCATTAGAAGAAACAACATTACTAAGGTGAGTAATTTTGTCTTCCTGCTCAGTTCCCTGTGCCATCCATGGAAGACATCAAACAAATGTGGGAATTTTTCCAAACCATGAAACAGCAGGCAGACAAATTGCCTCCCTCTGCACCTCCCAGCATGGATGAATACATGCCAGAGGAGGAAGAAGAGGAATCCATAACCGCTGATGTGACTGGCGATGAGGATAGTGGCTCCCCACTCAGAGTTCTGAATGATTTTACATCCTGCTCTGCCTTCTTAAGAGGAATGGCTAAAACCATAAACATCCCCACTGAGGAGACTCAGGAGGATGAGAAGGAGGCTGCCTTCCTCAGTATGCTAGGACTAGCCTCCAGAAAGAGAATTAGTATACCTGTGCATGCCAGTTTTAAGAAAATGAGTAGCACAGTTCTGCAGCTGCCATCCTCTGGAATGGCATTCGACAAAAAAAGTAGAAAAAAGATATCAGGTAACCTGGACTGGATCTGTTTATCTGTACAAGCACCGAAGCCCTGAGGGGCATATTTAGGGATAGGGGAGAGGGGAAGGGGAAATTGTTTAACCAGGAAATTAATTTATTTATTAGCTTTTGGTAACTGCGTAAGTGCACTAGACAACAATCCTGCCTATTTTCAGGCATGACCTGGGAGAGTACAACATTTAGAATACAACATGACAACAGTACAGTTCAATATTAGCAATATTGGAGAATATAGAAATGACAACAGTACGGAATTCAAAAATAATCTCAGGTGGAGTCGCTACAGACTAGATTGAGCAATCCGAGGATTGAGCACACAGCCATATAAACAAGCACCAATAAATTTAACAAAACAGTTAACAGAAAAGTAGGATACGTTAGAGGAAAAGCACGCTCAAACAGACATTAAGCCAAAGCACAGCGGAAATGGAGGTAACATAACTCAGCTGCAACACAGTATGTAATACATAGGAAGCTAATATAGAGAGCTGGCGAACTCTCATTTAGGTGCAGTTGCATATACAAAGGGCGTAGAGGTGTGAGAACAGGGAATGCTTAAACGAAAGGTGGGAGGTGGAGATTTTAACCTGGGGGGAGCGAGTTCCAGAACCTAGGGGCAAAATAGGAGAAGGCCTGTTCTCCCATTTTGGTTTTACAGGGCCGTACTGAGAGCATTGGGGCGCAAGAGGACCTCAGTGAGCGGGGGCGAGAGACCGTGGTAAGCATATCACCAAGAGAGGCAGGACGAAGGGTTCTAGTAAGGGAGTCAACAAGACACCCTAGAGTGTATGACCGGAAGTATTTGGGAGACAACCAGTTTAATCCTGAGTAAAGTATGCAGTGATGAGTCATTCATGGTGCAGATAGGGCAAACTTGCAGATATTATTATAGGAAGTGTCCCACTTGCAGAGTATGCCAGCATTGGCTTGGTAGAGAATCGGAAGGGGCATAAAGGAGTTGAGGGAGTAGCACACCTCTTGCTACCGATTTTCTGGCTGACGGGGTAAGTGAGTGGTGCACTCGATAGGCTGCGCCAACTTTGGCATTGACGGACCGGCAGACCTCATTGACATACTCTGAAAAATCCAGGGCTGGGTCAAGCTTAACCCCTAGGTATTTGAAAGAAGGGGTATTCATGACATTAGTCCCATCCAGGCAGTGTACAAGGAGCTTAGGGGACACAGAGGGCACTTTTTTAAAGGACCCAAAAAAGCATGGCCTGGGTCTTACTAATAATTAGTATGTGATGGTTGGCAGAGAGCCAGGATTGTAGTGATTGAAAGTCTTGTGAAAGGTAAAGGTTTATGTCAGTAATTGACTTAGAGGCATAGTAAAGCACAAGATCATCCGCATACATGAGGAGGCTACTGTGCTGAAAAGGACTGGAGATGATATTTAGGAAGAGAGAAAAGAGAAGAGGACCAAGTATAGATCCCTGCGGAACACTGTGGGAGATAGAAATGGGGGAGGAGACAGCCTTGCAGAAGGAAACAGCCTGAGAGCAGTTATCCAGGTAACTACTGAACCAGGTTAGGGTAGAGTCAGAGGCGCCAAGGGCTTGTAGTCTAGTCAGTAGTAGTGGATGGTGAACCATATCAAACGCTTTAGAAAAGACTATAAACATGGCACCCATGAGTAAGCCCTTATCCATGTTACCTTTGACATCACTGGTGAGTTGGGTTAGTGCAGTGGTAGTGCTATGCCCGGCCCTAAAGCCATGTTGTATAGGGGATAGAAGATTAAACTTAAGAAGGTATTCTGAGACTTGACGATGGACTAATTTCTCAAGTAGCTTACTGAGAGTGGAGAGAAGAGAGATGGGGCGGTAGTTGGTCAGAAGGTTAGCATCTCCCTTCTTATAAACTGGTATAGTTCTTGCCAATTTCTAAGCCAAGGGGACAGAGGCAGAGCAAATAGAGAGGTTGAATAACCTAGTTACGGGCGCTGCGAGCCAGGCAGCAAACTGCCTAAGAATCCCAGGATGAATACTGTCCAAGCCTGCGCTCCCATTAGCCAGAACAGTTTTGAGTAGGCTTAGGACATCAAGGTATGTGACTGGAGCCAGCTCAAGTGTTTGAGGAAAGGGGACCCAGGGGGAAGGCCCAGGCCAAGCTTTGGGAAGGGGGGGTCGGGGAAGGTAGAATAGAACAGAGGGAGTTGAAAGCCTTAGCAATGGTGAGTGGGTTGTTACGGTGGGCATCATTTTTGTACATATCTTTAAATGTCAGAGGCTTATTGTTCCGAAGAATCTCTTTACTGTTCGATCAATACTGCTTAGGGTTGGAGGCTGATGAACCAAGGAGATTCCTGAAGTAATAGCTTTTAGCCAGGCGAATTTCTTTTTTTGCAAGTATTCCGAAGGGCTCTGTAGGCTTCAAAGTCAGAAAGTAGGTGGGAGGTCTTCCAGGTAGACCACAGTGTGTTTATCCCTGAGTTTCAGAAGATGGAGCAGGGGGTGCTTGAGCCATTTGGTGACTTTCCCTTTTACCCTTCTCATGGTGACTGGGATGTGTTAATTTTGTAGTGATAGTAGGGAAGAGGTGAAATAACCTGTAGCGATATTAATATCATCTGTATAGTAGAGGGGAGACCAGTCAATCAGGTTAAGATCTTGACAGAATGCTTCTGTATCCAGGTTTGAGAGGTTGGAAAATGTTAAGACTTTTGATGGGAAGGAGGGGGAGGAGGTATTCCATGTACAGTAAACAGGGTAATGATTGCTTATAGTATATGGGAGAATACCGGCGACCGGGAAAAACTCCTTCCTATTTGTCAGGATCCGGTCTAGGAGAGTGGCACAGGCTCCACCATTGGAGACCCTTGTGGGTTCTTGAATAAGCTGACAGAGGTTGGCCTTACTTATCAAGGAGGAAAGGAGGGAGGAGCTAGATCCTGCCCAGTCAAGGTTGAAATCACCGAGGCAGATGATATCATTTTTACCAGTCACAGATAGCAAATATTCCATGAATTTCTCGAGCCCTAGCCTAGAGTTTCTGGGAGGTATGTAAATGCCGAAGATACAGAGTTTTTTAACGCCCCCAAGCAATAGGAGGGAATGGGGAACCTCACAGTTGGCGAGGGAAGGACAGTGCATAATAGTAATGTTCAGATGTGCTTTGTAGTACATGGCAAGGCCACTGCCTCTTTTTGCCCTAGGTCAGTCTGCCTGAAGCAGGTTATATCCCTGTAGGGAGCACTGGGAATCTGTAACAGAGGGCTTAAGCCATGTTTCAGATATGGTTAGGATATCAAGGTTGTTTGCACTAAACCAGGTCTCAAGGTCCGGGAGGTTGGCCAAGAGGCTTCTCATATTAATGAGAGCAAAGGTAAGGCCAGCTGATTGTGGCAGGTAGCACAAAGGAGGAGACAAGACAGGATTAGTGGCCCTTACGGAACCAGGATTTGACTCTACATTCCCCGACAGGGTAAGGGAAAGGGTGAAAATCCAGATAGATGCAATAATACAAGCCCGAGCAGCTTGTCCAGAGGAGATAGAGAACCTAATCTGGATATAGCTAATTAATAACCCCAGAGCTTTGAAGATAAATACTGAAAGGGGATGAGGAGTAGGGCTGGGTTCGATTAGAAGGTTGGAGAAGCAGAAATTATAAGGCACACTAAGCCAAAGGATGTTTCCAGGTGCATCCTGGGAGCACAAGTAAATTAGCTGACTTGCTCAGGGCCACACAGTAAACAAGTGGGGGCTATGGAATTCAAACCCAGGTCTCCAGGTTGCAGCTCAGAGCCCTAAACCACTGCACTATACTGCCCCCTATATATTTAAGCTGCTGCCTCTGAAAAGGCAAAGACCGTCTTTTCAGCAGCACCCCCTGATGAAGACTCCAGAAGGATTAATGGATTAGGATAGTGTTCATACCATCATCACCTTTAATTATAAGACAGGCTGCCTTTCTCAGCTATACTGCTCACTACCAGGAAGCTTTATGGAAATGCTGACATTCTGTGATAGCCTACCCTCTGATGACAGGTCACAGGCATGACAGGTAGTTAAAAACGGTCTGGATTCTGCTAAGCACCAACTCCAAATGTCAGGGAACATATGTGGCACTGCCACAAGGGGTTTATAAGTGTGTAAAGATAATGTCTTAATAAGTGACATTGCTGAGGATCTGGAGGGGGAAGGTGTGTCTCTGTGCTGATGACAGAAAATCTGTAACAGGGTGGACACCCAGGAGAGGTAAGGGGAGAATGCAGAGGGATCTGGGGAAACTAGAAGAGTGGTTTAGGGTATGGCAACTGGGTTTCAATGCCAAAAATTGCAAAGTCTTGCATATAAGATAGGGATAGGTATTTATATTCACCAATCAAAAGAGGGACCTTAGGATAATCATTTCTATTGGTCTCAGGGTGGCAGGGTAATGCAGCAAGGCTAGCCAGATGATGGAGTACTGCATCCACTTCTGGAGGCTGTACCTCTGCAAGGACATTGACGGTGTGTAAGCGGTCCAGAGCAGGGCCACTACAATGGTTATGGTAGTTGCACAAGAAATCATACAAGTAGAGGCTGCAGGAGCTCAAGTTCTCTCTGGAAGACAGGAGAGCAAGAGGGATGTGACTGAGTCCTGTAAGTACCTCACAGGAGTAAACAAAGTGTGGGAGTGGAGACTCTTTCAGGAAAGGAGCATCTGAACATGGCATACTATGAATCGGGAGGGGGGAGGAACTACTTCTTCATAGAAAGGGTGGTAGACTCCTAGAACAGGCTGCCACTGGAGGTGGTGTGGGTGGAAACAGTGGGGAGCTTCAAGCATGTGTGGGATATGCACATGGGCATAATAGGTAGAGGAAGGGTGGGGGGACACCTGTGATTGAATAAGACCCAAGGTGTAGAAGTAGGCATAAAAAAAAGGCAGACTAGATGGGCCTACGGTCTTTTTCTGCTGACACATTTTATGTTTCTGTACTTGGCAAATGCAGTGGCTGCCAGGAGGTATTCCTAGCTCTAAGAACCACTGGTTTATCCACTGACCTGCAAAACAAAGCAACTGATTTCCCATTTGAGGTAAAATTACTTTTTGTAATCAGACAGAGAGTTACAAAGAAAAAATCAGGAGAATGGTGTCCTGTACTCAGCCTGAGGTGTCTCAACAGGTGCATAAAAAAAGAAACGTTCAGAGTGATAATTCTGCAGACAGTAGTTCAAACATTACAGCAAGGAGACTGACTGTACCTCACTGGGCCTGAATGATGCCTATTTCCATGTTCAGTGAAGAAATCTCACAGAAAATACCCAAGATTCAAGGTAGAAACACAACAGTTCCAGTATAGGGCAGTGCCCTTTGTCCTCACATCTGCTCCAAGAATGTTCTCAAAGTTCATGGCTGTAGTGGCAACAGCTTTAAGGAAAGCTGGCCTCACAGTCTGTCCATATTTAAGCGATTGGCTAGTGTGTGGAAAGACAAAAAGGTAACCAGAAACATTACTGCAAAAGGTAATTGACATGACGCACAGTCTAAGTTTCTTAGAAAACCTATAAAAGTTTATACTAGAATCAGTACATACATTAAAGTATATAGGGGCAGAACTGGATACAGTACTGGCCACAGCATTTCTGTCCTGGGAAAGGGTCCATACACTGGTGACTTTGCAGACCGTTTCCATATAGGAACAAAAAGGTCTACACAGGAATTTCTCAGACTTCTGGGTTACATGTCAGTAACCACAGCAGTGGCGCCATGGGCAAGACAGCACGAAGGACACTCAGTGGTACGTAAAAAAGTGCTGGTCTCAGTTGAGACAGCGTCTGACCACCATGATACCAGTAACAGAAACTCTGGTACAATCGCTGCAATGGTGGAAGTGTGTGGACCATCTGAGAAGGGGAGTATCCTTTCAACATAGGTCACACACAATGGTGCTGACAACAGATGCCTCCCTCCAAGGATGGGGGGGGGGGACAGTCCAGGATGCTTGGAACAGGTCAGAATCACAGGAACATGTAAATATGTTTGTTAGTAATCAGGGCTGTGTTCCTAGCAATAAAATGTTTTCAGGAAACACTAAATGGTCAGGTCCTGCAAATCAGGACAGACAACATAGCCACAATGTACTGTACTAGCAGGAAAATGTCCTACAGGCATACAGCGATATCCCACTAATTTTAAATTACTTAACGTACTTGAAATCACTTGGCCTAAAGCCAGCATCCCTGAAAGTGCATACAGTATACCTGCAATTGTTACATATCAATCCAAGAGAAAAAAAAATACTGTCACACCTAGTGGGAAAGAGATTTTTCAGGGGTTTAAACCTCAATGACCCAACTTTCAGGACACCAGTCCCTGCGTGGGTATCTACATTTGGTGACTTCAAGGCTGTTGTTTCCTCCAGTTGAACCAGTGGCCACAGTAGAACTAAAGTTTGTCACTTGGAAAACAGTATTTCCGATGGCAGTAACTTATGCAAGAAGCATAAATGAACTTTAGGTACTAAGTATAGTATTTGAATTTTAGTGTTCCACAAGGAAGAGGTAACACTAAGAACAAATGGCACTTTTCTCCCTAAAGTGGTGTCAGAGACGAACAAAACTTTTCTCCCCAAAGTGGTGTTACAGTTTCATTTGACCCAATCTGTCATGTAATCAATAACCCGACATGGTGTGCGGTTATTGGGGATTAATCAACACCCCGGGTGCATTGTAAGGCACAAGGCTGCAGGCCGAGTACCCTCACAGCACCTAGGTGTTGATTAATCCCCAATAACCGCACACCCTGGAGTAGGTTATTGTGCTTATAACATGGGCGAAATGTGGAGAGAAATTGACATAAACTGTTGGAATAATAGGGAAAATATGTAGGAAGTATTTAGTGTTCTTCCACTATATATGGCCGCAGAACCACAGTTGTATGTGTGCCACTGTTAAAATAGTTCACAACACACAACTTTGTGGTGAACAGGCCACAGAGAGTGGAATCAAGGAGCAAGTGGACCTTTTAATTTTGCTGACAACACACTGCTGTCCCGTTCTGTTTTCTCTCAGTGCACTCTGTCACTGCACAGCATCTCCCCCCCCAAATTCTCTGGTTAGACTGAACTGCTACTCATCCTACCTCCTCCCCGAAATTAATCCAGTGCCGTTGGATATGAAATATTGAATGCTCACTCTGTATTACTGCACAGTGCCCCCACGCACAACCGTACTGCTTGCTGTGACCTCTTTCTCCTGATTTGGCTATTACTGAGAGCGATAGAGGAAAACAGGCACTACTCAGCAGTGGCACTTGCCAGTATCGCGCTCATCACTGTTGACTCTGTGTGACCTCTCTCACTCTTTCTTTCGGGAGTGGGTAACCCATTTTCTGCGACAAAAAAATTATTTGCTTCTAATCTGGCATTTCACGTACCTCGCCACGAATACAGATTCACTGTGTCTCTCTGTGTCTGCGAGTGAGTACTTCCATTGTAATAATTACTTCTCGAGCCGCACTGCACACACACCTTACTCTGCTCCTCAGGTCATATTTTGGTCCCACTACATGTCACTGAAATGAACATGTGGGACCATAGGACAGTGGAGGGTGTGTGTGCGACATTTCTGATACTCAGTACTGCGACCTTCTTCTATGAAGCTGTGCTCTTCCTCAATGTAATGTGCCAAGCTACCGTCATCGCTGTGTACACTGAGATGTTGTCTCAGTCCCTACTCTATGATACGGGGAAGACAGCAGTACTCAGCTTGTGAGACCAGTCTGGTACGTGTACACTATTTTGCTTCTTTATTTTGTGCCTCTTATACGTATACATAATTATTGTCATACTGCATTAGATTTCTAGTAACACATACTGAATGCTGCCATACTGACAGGCTTCCAACTGGACGGGTGCCTACGCTTGCGATTATGCGAGTCATTGCAGTGATCTGGTACATATACACTTCTCTACTATTTCATTTGTGTGTTTAAAACTTGTGTTTACTTTTACTTATACACAGTTCTATTTCATAAGCACTTCATAGTGCGATTCTCAGTGTCCTCGGGGTAGACGGGTGGGTAGACTCGCTAAGCTGGATTTCACCATGGCTACTTCTCAGATTTTCCACTAATTAGTTTGGTACTGTGTGTCACGTTCTTCTTGGGCGTTTTTTCACCACTTGCAGCTACTGTTCGTATATTAGGAATTAATCAATGGTCACCTGATTATGATTGACCAATCATTTTCCTAATATATAGATGCCCATGTTATAATTTTATTTAATACACACACACACACACACACACACATACCATGGTGACAACAAGAAACTGTCACTTATGGATAGGTGTCACCGGGACACCATGTAGAGGATAATGGATGAGCAACAGTGAACAACGATGCTGTGTTCACGTTGAGAGGTTTACCATTGTCATGCAACCTCGAGAAGTGAACTCAACATTGCTGATCACTGTTGCCAGTCCATTGTCTTTTATAGTGTATGGGCAATAGTTAAACAACAGTGGTGCACTTTGATCGAGCGCCACTCCATCCTCTGCTCACACAGACATGGCTCTCCCGGTACTGCTGTTTGAACAGTGGCACTGTGATTGGAGGTGGCAGCAGCGCACGCCAGTGTTTGATATTGTTGTACTATTGTAATGACGTACTCAGAGGGTACAACAACCTCTTGACGTCACTACAGTGGTATGGCAACACTGGGATTCTGCTGATTTCCATACAAAACAGCAGTCTCCCATACACTATACTGTTAATGTAACAGAAGGTGAAGTACCACCTGAGGGAATGAGGGCACACTCAACAAGAGAAACAGCATCCTCTGCTGCTGCAAGAAGAAACATGCCACTGGATGAAATCTGTAGTGCTGCTACCTGGGCTTCTTGCTACACATTTATTACACTACAGGTTACACAGCCAGGCTAGAGAGGATGCCAGGTTTGGCACCTCAGTCTGGCAGAATCTGTTACCTAAGTAACTGTAAAACCCTGCAACCCAGAGTGCTGCTTGGAGTGTGCAAGAGTTGGTCTAGCTGTTTTAAGCTGTTGTAGCAGGAAAGGATACTCACCATAGTATCTGCCTTTCTTCTAAATAATTACAACAGTACAACTCACTCTTCTCTACCTCCCCTTTTTAGGATTATTGTAGGATAGAGTAGGGTACAGTAATTCTTTTATGGCCACTTCAGCTTGGGTTTTACAGTGAGCCTTTGCCTGTTTCTATTTAGGTGTTCCGATTTTACTTAAACAAATTTGATTACACACTTTTCTTACTTTAATGTTTTTTATTCAGTTCTAATTGGTAGTTTTTGCTGTTGTCATTGATCTTCCTGGACATAAAGTCTCCACCGCTCATTCACACTGATGGGAGTACGCCGGAGGTGCTTGGACCCAGCGGGAGCAAACTTTTTCAGGAGGGCCAGCACCAAGATGGAGCCGTGAGGAAGCAGCACTGCGAGCCAGACATGTGTGGTATAGACCATCTCAGCATCGACCCTCCAGCCGCCTCAGTTCCTTTTTTCCTGCCGTCGAGTGCGCTTCAGTGATGATGTCGCTCACCCGCCGGGAGTCAAACTACAAACTAGTAGCTTAGTTTTCAGTTTTATTATTTTGTATTTTATCTTGAAAAGTACCGATTATATTTTTAATAAACTACTTACTTGTACAAGAAAGAGGTCTTCAGCCCTCCATTGTCGGAGTCGACCATGAGTGGGGCAGGTGATGGTAGGGAGACTTCGGATGAAAGCTGTTCAGTCAGCCGGGCCGGGTCTGGTCTGCCGCCCTTTCCGCAGGAGGGGGGGTCTGACAATGGATGGTCCAGTGCTCGGGGGGATGGGCGGTCCCCCCAAAAGCATAAAAAGAAATGGTCCTGCTCTCGGCACTGTTCGGCCTCGAGTCCTTCTTCGGCCCACCTAACGAAGAAGAAACGGTATCAATCAAAGTTGCCCTCTGGTATGTCTGCATTTAGACAGTCGGTTATTAGGGTCAGGAGCCAATCTCCGCCTCTTACGGGATCGCCGGTTTCTGTCTCTGGTGGCTGGCCGCTTTGACACCGGAACCTCTCTCCGCCTATTAGAGGGGATTCCAATTAGCAGTTTCACCATTGGGCCGCTTTTATGAGCAGTGGGCTCGGAGGTTGTCCCGACTGCCCAAGCTGGCCAGTCTGTTGTCGGGGCCTTCGGGTCTGTCGGTTTTGGATTGGCAGGCGTGGCAGTTAGGACTTCCTAGTCACGCAGCGTCTTCTTCGGTGCTGTCGACTCCTTGGTCAGGTGTCTATCCCCCTCACATGGCTGCGGCACAGGGGTCCACACCGATGCCTTTATCTTCTGCCATTTTTCATCCTTTGCCTTCCAGTCACAGTTTTCAAACTTCTGCAATGGTGCCGTTGCCACTGATGCCAGCTTCCCCAGTGTCGAGATCCTCTTCAGCACCGCGGGTGGTGTCGGGACCGTCTGACCTGTCTGCGCCGTTTGTGGTGCCATGGCGGGTATTGGCACCATGTGCGGCACTGCACTCCCTGTCAGTGCCATGTGCGCCACCATTTTCTGTGCCGGTGACATCTCTGTTCTTGGCGCCATTTTCCTCTGCGGCACCGGGGACGTGTACGGCACCACATAGTTCCCAGAGGTTTTCTACTCTGATTCTTTCTCCTCCTCCTCTTCTTCTTCTTCCTCCTGGTTTTCAATCCTTTCCCTTTTTTTTTTTTTTGAACTATTTTTCTATTTCAGCTTTTTTCCTTTAAAAATACCACAGAGCATTATCACAGTAATAAATGAATGTGGATAATGGATTACATGATTCACATTTGTAGAATGATTACATTGGTATATAAACAGGATATATGGTATATCTTATGCATTGCGTATATTCCATTATTTATATAAGTCACTAAGTATATGAATCTATCCTTGACATACTGTATAGAAGTAAGAAGGAAAAAAGTCTCTTGGTTTAGGTCTACAATTGTCCCTTTAGGGAGCCTGGGAAATCCATGGGAGGACTCAGTAGATTATGTGATTAATTATCTGCAGTCACTATAGAATACTAGGTCTTGTACAGAGTATGGGCAGCCTTTAGATAAAAGAGAAATGTTTTGGGGCTGGCCGGCGCCAGTGAGGACCAATGTGGGGAGTCGTATTGGCCGAGGGGGGTAGACCTATGCCAGCTGGTCTGGTCTTATTTGAGACATGTGTATGAACCAGATATTCCAGCGATTCATTAATTCTGGGATTTTATTTTGTAACCTGGCTGTCATATGTTCTAATTTATAGACATCATATATTGTGTCCTCCCAGGCTGTTATAGTGGGGGCTTCAGGGCGAAGCCACAAACGTGTGATACACTTCTTGGCCGTACCCAGCAATATATTAAGTAAGTAGATGTGGTGCGGGTTTTTAAAATGACGTGGGTAATGAAGTAAGATCCCAACAACCAGGGTGAAGTCACCTAGAGATGGGAAAAGATCAAGTATCCTGTTCCCTATCAGGGACCAAAAAGGTGCGAGTACCGGGCAAAACCAAAAAACGTGAGCATGTGTGGCTACCTCGCAACCACATTGCCTCCAGCAGGTAGAGTCCCCACTAACCAAGAATTTAGCTGAGACTTGGGGAGTACGAAGAAATCTGGATACCATCTTCCAGGAAAATTCTTTCCATGCATATGAGTTTGAGGGTTTTATGCTGTCTTCGCCAGATCCGGAGCCAATCTTCCTGGGACAACACCACCTGAAACTCGGCTTCCCAGTGAAACTGTACCAGGTCCATCACTGGAGAAGGGCCCCCCTGCAGGGCCTTGTATATGCGAGATAACAGATGGGTTCGGTCTCCGCCTCTTGCAGTCTGAGTTAATATAAGGCATAAAGGGGGGACCACCTGTGAAGTGACATCTAGACCAATTTTAGCATCCAAGAAATGATGGAGCTGTAAGAATCTAAAAAAGTCGGACTTGTTCAGAGAGAACTCTTGTTTAATCTGATCAAATGACTTAAAGATGTCATTGTCATAGAACTGGTATGAATGTTTTAAACCTTTGCGTGCCCAGGCCTGGAAGGTAGTATCCAAGTGTGCTGGAGTCCACGATGGATCTTCGGCAGGAATACCCATCCGGGGGATAAGAATTTGTTACTTGGTCTTGAAAGGAAACTCATCCAACTATGGAGTAAGCCCGTCATGAATCTAGACCCTGTCTTATCTGGGAAATATGCGGTTGGAACACACAAGAGTAATTTAGGGAGCTATCTGCCATAGATCTTTCAACTGTTAGCCATGACAGGGCTTGATTTAAAGGTAAAAACCAATATGTTATATACGTAAGTAGGGCAGCTGCCCAATAATTAAGAATGCAGGGGAGGGCCAGACCGCCCTTCTCCTTAAGGCGCTGGAGCTTACTGAGTGCTATTCTATGTCGTTGATTTGCCCATAGGAATTTGCTGACAGATCTATCCCAGGTCTGAACGTCCTTTGTAGTAAGAGGAAGGGGGATGTTTTGCATTAAGTATAATATCTTAGGCAAGGAATTTATCTGGATGGATTGAACTCTAGCCAACAGAGAGAGGGGGAGAGGAGTCCATCTAGTCAGATCTGATTTTATCCCTGATAGAATTAAAGTGTAATTCAGAGAATAAAGCTCAGAGAAATTCTTAGGTATTTTTATGCCCAGATGTGTTATGTAAGATTTATCCCATTTGTAGGGGTACCTCAGGACTAATTCAGGAAGCAAAGGAGGTTGGACTAATAGGGCCTCTGATTTATTTGGGTTGATAGTATAACCCGTAAGAATCTCAATTTCTTTTAGAAGTGTGGATAGTGTTTGTAATGATTCATCATGGCATGTAATATAAAGAAGACAGTCATCAGCATAATATGCTAGTTTATGATAGGAAGATTCTGATACCCTGTGAGGGTTGGGGGTTTGTCTGAGAAGTTGAGCTATAGGCTCCACAAAAAGAGCAAATAAATAAGGAGATAGGGGGCAGCCCTGACGAGTGCCCCTAAACAGGGGAAAATGGTCAGAATGAGAACCATTCAATCTCACGACAGCCTCCGGGCCAGAGTATATACCACTTATGGCTGACATGAATAATTCAGGGAAGTTAAATTTTTTAAGGGTGGCTTGAAGAAAGTCCCACAAGAAATATCAAAGGCTTTTTGAGCATCAAGACTAGGTATTAAAAGAGGGGATTTTGTGGATTGGGCATGCTCGATAAGATATAAGGTACGCTTTATATTATCCGTTGTCTGCCTGCCTTTAATAAATCCAGACTGATCTGAGTGGATTAAAGAAGGAAGGATGAAATCAAGTCTATGGACTAAAATACTTGTATAAATCTTATAGTCTTGATTGAGTACAGATATGGGGCGATAGGACTCGCAGAGATGTGGAGGTTTCTGGGGTTTCAGGATTACCGAGATTGTAGCTTGTTTCCATGATATAGGGAACAAGGAGGTGAGATGACCAGCCTGCAGAGCCTGCAGAAGAGGGGTCTGTACTAAATTTCAGGCTTCTTTATAAAACTCCGCTCCAAAGCCATCAGGACCAGGAGCTTTGCCCGTTTTTGAGGTCTTTAACAGTGTTTTGGAGCTCCAGTTCAGAGATCGGAGCTGCTTTCTGAGTCTGTTGGGAAGCCGAAAGAACCGGAAGGTGGATCTGAGAGAGAAAGTCTGGTATTTTATGTGCAGCTAGTTCTGGCGGGGAGGAATAAAGGGACTGGTAATATTTCTTAAATGCCTCAAGGATATATTGAGTGGAGTACCGCATCTGTCCTGAAGTGGGGTCCTTGACTTTAGAGATGGTGCATTGTTGTATTTGATTTCTGAGGCGATAGGCAAGGAGTCTAGAGGCCCGGGCTCCACCCTCATAATATTGTTGCCTTAACCAAGTCAAGGCTTGTTCCGTTTTGGCTGTCAGCATTCGTTGGATCTCAGCCTGCATCTGGGAGATATGGGGAAGAAGGTCATGTGGGCCTCCTGGAGAAAACTAAGCTTTTCCTGTAAGGCCTGCAGACCTGCTTCGGCCTGTTTTTTCTTATGGTTGGCATACACTATTATATCGCCCCTGATCACAACCTTAATGGTATCCCATAAGGTCTGCGGAGATACCTGTGTAGAGGCATTATCTCGAATAATTTCTGGAATTCGTGTCTCCAGGATATCCTTAAATTCCTTATCTCTTAAGAGAGATGGATTAAATGTCCATTGCACATTTTTCCTCTCTTTTTGGATATTAAGTTCCCAAACAATAGGGGCGTGGTCAGACAGGCAGATATTAAGGATATCCACTGACTGAACCTGGTCCAAGTATTCCCTGCCTATACAGAAGTAGTCAAGTCTGGAGTAGTGTTTAAAAGCATTAGAATAATAAGTAAATTTCCGTTGTAATGGATGAAGTTGTCTCCACACATCGACCAGGCTAACATCTCGGAGTAGACGTCGGAGGTGTTTTTGTCCAGAGGACTGCGGGGATGGGCGAGCAGTGGACGAGTCAAGGGAGGGATTAAGGTGGCAATTAAGATCTCCACCTAGTATCAAAATACCTTGTTGTCGCTCTAAAATGACATCTATTAGCTGTTGGATGGTGCAGGCATCTGAGTCTGGGGGAATGTAAGGTGCTACATAGAGTCAGGGTCTGTTGGTTTAGTTGGACTACGGCTAACACTAGCCTGCCTTTTTTATCTGAGTAACGTTCGAGTATTTGTAGCTGAGAATGTCTCGGGATTAGGATCACCGCCTCCCTTCCATCTACCCCTCTGGTAAGAGGATTCAGTCACAACAGAAAAGCCAAATTTAAGTAATTTTTGGTGCTTCACTGAAGAGAGGTGAGTCTCCTGCAGTAAAAGCACGTCAGGGTTCAATTTTTTAAGTGCACGAATTGTGCGGTATCTCTTTATAGGGCCGGCTAGCTCATTTATATTGTGAGAAATAATTTTAAAGGCTCCCTGCATTTCAGGACATAATAAAGTGCACTGCATATCTCCCTGGCATCCAGATCTCCCAATGAACTAAGACGTCTCTTGTTTGAATTTCCAGACATAAGAAAAATCCACTATTTGAGAACATTATAGTAACTTGATGCTCTGCAGCCAATACGATGAACAGAAAACTAACATATATTATAATAAAAATTGTGGGGAAGCTAAAGGGCCAACAGGGCTTAATGAAGGCAATAATTACAATTGGGGATATCTCAACGAGATACAGGAGGGTGAAAACTATATACAAACCCCCAAAGGGAGGGTTGCCTTTGATTTGCATCAAAACGCATTCACATGAAGCGCACATTGGGGACAGATCACCTGACTGTCCAAAGGTGGACACCCATTCAATCAACCAAGTGATATGGGGTCCTGGGGATACTACTGCCCCTAACTTCAGGTAGGGAAGAGAGTAGGAGAAGGAGAAACAATATTCTGGGGAGCTGAAAACCAAAAAAGGGAGTCGTTGGGAAAGGGGTAGGAGTAGGAGCAAAAAAGTGCAGTTCCGTTGGAACCAGGGTGGGACAAATAGGGGTGCCAAATGCGACCTGGCTAAACATTTTTGCCACCAGATGTGTGTAAAAACTCGCCATTCTGGCGAGTACTGAGCCGCATCACTAGCGTGCATGCGCGGTAGCTCAGCATCCCCTCAGCTGAGCTGCCGTCATCGCGCATGCGCAGGATCGTCTTTTCCGGCCAAGAGAGAGCAGGTGGGACATGTCTGGGTGGGAGGGAGCCAGAGGAGGAGTTGGGACTCGAGTCGGGGCTTCAATTCAGCGAGTCTGCACAGCACAGTCAGTCACGAGGTGAGCAGTTGGGACTGTTGGGTGCTCACATGGGTGGGGAGGAGGGAGGAGGGGAAAGGATTTGCTCGCGCCTTCGCCATTCATTTCAGGCGCTGAGCGGGTGAGGGAGGCTTACTGTGAGCTCTGTCTCAGCAAAGCATAACTGTGTGCCGTGAAGTTGTTCAACAGCCCTTTTAAGGGCTCAGACCAGTAAATAAAAAAGTACTAGACGTACTGTTTTTTTGGAGCCTGTGTGTCCTCCACCCTGTATAAAAAACAGCAGCTTACTTTTCTCAGTTTGGGTTTGGGCCTGGGGATGACGTGCTGACTAGGGGAAGGGGTCGGTGCTTGGTGGTCCTGTTGTGGGGATTGGTTGTAGGGATGGTAAGCCCTGAAATTGGGTGGGTAAATTAATATTTTCTTAATTTGCAATTGCTGCAGCTCTGTGCTGACTGCTGAGTGAGTCTGACAACTGGGGGAAGGGAGGGAGACGACAGAGGCCCTGCTTTGTGGACGTTTAGTGGTACAGGGGGAGCTGTGAGCAGCTGTAATCTATCTGTATCTGATTTTGCTGTTCAGTCTTTTTTGGGTGGGATAGGGGCTCTTGGGCCCAAAACTGAAAAAAATACAAGCTACAATAATTTAAAGTCCAGAGTCCGGACTACCACTGTTGTGTGCATATTAGTGGTTGTTTGTGTTAGGTTTTTTTGGGGGGCCAAAAAATTAGAGCTTGCCACAATTCATGAAACGCCCATAGTAGTGCTACCTGTGTGCATATTATTGATTGCGTCTTTTGATGTTTGGCTATCCACCTGTCACATCCAGTCCTCTTGAGGTTGTGTCAGGCTTTTTTGAGGGGACTAATTTAAAAGAAAAAAAATTAAAGCTTGCCACAATTAATGGAACGCCCATAGTAGTGCTACCTGTGTGCATACTGCATATTATTGACTGCATCTTTTGTTGTTTGGCTATCCACCTGTCTCATCCGTCCAGTCCTCTTGAGGTTGTGTCAGGCTTTTTTGAGGGGACCAATTTAAAGGAAAAAAAATTAGAGCTTGCCACAATTAATGAACAGTCCGTACTCGTGCTGCTGCTACCTGTGTGCATATTATTGACTGCGTCTTTTGTTGTTTGGCTATCCACCTGTCTCATCCAGTCCTCTTGAGGTTGTGTCAGGCTTTTTGAGGGGACCAATTTAAAAGAAAAAAAATTAAAGCTTGCCACAATTAAAGAAAAAGGCATAGCTGTTATAACCTGTGTGCAAGCATATTAGTGACAGCCTCTGGTAATTGTGTACCACAAATATCAGTCCATCCCAGACAAGTCCATCAGTCTCACTCTAGTCTGACCACTCACAGTCACAGCTACAGCCAGTCCTCCTGGTTGTGTCAGGCTCAGGCAGGCATCCAAAAACTGTCTGCTGCTGTGCTGCTGCCATTACCGGCAACCACTCCTTGTTTTTTATACTGTTTTGGGATTGGAGTAATAAAAATGTCTGGAAAAAAGAAGCAAAAACAACAACCTAATTTGTTTTCCTTTGGCTTTATTAAACCCAGTGTATGTGCTGTGGAAGAATTACGTGACAAAACCATTCAAGTCATCAGTGACACTGACAGTAACATTGTCGATGTTGCTGCTGATGAGGAACATGTGAAATTAAATCCTCCAGTTGGTAACGCTGCTGCTGTTTGTTCTTCTATTTCTGGAGGAAGGGGCAGCCAGGGTGACGGCCGCGACTCCGACCATATTGACAGACCATCACTGGTTATTGATATTGTTCAAGTTCCTAGTGTTTCTGCTACTTCTAATAGTGTTTCTGTTGCAGATAGTTCATCTTCCTCAAGCTCTCTGCCCAGAATAAATCCTACCAACAGGAAAAAAGATTCAGTGAAACGCAAATTCAGGGTTGAATGGTCACGGAATTTGACTGGCTTCAGTATGAGAAGCAAAGCAACACTATGAGTTGCAAGGTGTGTAGGAAGCAACCCCATCTGGCAGATCATACATCTGTGTTTTTGTTGGTAGCAGTACTTTTAAAATGGAGTCTATAAAATTCATGATGCAAGACAGTTCCCATGTAAAATGCATTCTGGCTGAAAGGGCTCAAAGGGCACCTGAATCCACACCTATGGCTTTTTGTTTTCAAAAGATGAATGCTGCAATGAGAGAATCCATGCGGTGTCTTTTTAATGTTGCCTACTTTCTGGCATCAAGGGATAGGCCATTTCGGGACTTTCTGTTTCATACCTCACTGTTACGCAAATGTAATATAAAAGTGATTGAACAATACACAAATCACAAGAGGTGCAGCGAGTTTGTGCATCATATTGTAGCAGTAATATGCACAAATACAACTGAAGAGATAAAATAATCTCCTGCTGTTGGACTGTTAATAGACAGAAGCACTGACAGAAGTGTGAGGGAATTTGTGAATGTGTTCATCAGTTATGTTGGTGAAGATGGTACTCCAAATACCTCCTTTATTGGTACCGAGCTACTAGGGAAAGCAGATGCCGATGGATACATTGCAGCATTAGATTCACTCTTTAACAAACTTAATGTCCCCTTGTGGAAAACTCTTCCATGGATTTCTGGGATGGCGACTGATGGTGCATCAGTCATGCGAGGTCAATGTGGTGGAGTCACGGCAAAGTTACAAAACAGTGGCCTGCCTTGGTTAATTGCTACACACTGCATCGCACATGTTTTACAACTGGCCATTCTGGATGCCCAAAAACATATGCCAGAAGTTCATGAAAATGACTTGCGGGCCCTGTATTCATTTTATCATTCTTCTCACCGAAGAATGAGAGCCTTGGAGGAGGCTGCTAACACCCTTTTCATTGAATTGAAAAAACTGGTCAGCATTTTCACAGTGCGCTGGGTCAGTTCGCACCACAGTGCTGTGTCAGCTCTTCTCCACAACCTGCCGGCAATAATTGCACACTTAGAGAATACTGCAACACAGCACAGTGGGACTCCTGATGCAGACAGCGCTGAAGGACATTTGAACTTTGTAAAAAAAAAAAAAATGTGGTTCTTGGCCTTTCAGCAAGATTATCTATCTATTTTTGGAAGGCTTTCTCAAAATTTCAAAAAAGAGGGTCTTCTTCTTACTCAGGTACAGCCACGGGTGGAGAGCTGCATTTCGGAGCTCATGAAGTTGAAGACCAATGCGGGTCCTGCAGTTTTTAGAGTATGCCAGTTCGGAGGGCAGTCTCCTTACTGGTGGTATGGATGGCAGCAGCACTCCTCAAGCTCCTTCACCAGGCATGACTGAAAATGCTAGTGAACATCATGTAGTACAGAAAAATAGGAATAAAAGGCAAAAAAGAACCAGGCAGGCCACTGCTTCAGACCAAGCAGCTAAGGAGATTGCTTCCAGTGAAAATGCCCGCACACTGATCAAGGAGAAAATATGCAACAGTGTGGTTGGATTCTTATGTGACAGATTTGAGCCCATGTGGCAGTCGGAAGACTACAAGCGATTTTCAGTATTTGACACAACTGTTTGGCCTTCTCCTGGTGACCTCTCTTTCTAAATTTTGGTCAGGAATCCATCACAGGGCTTTGCCAGATGTACATGCCATTCCTGAAAAGCACTATGGTTCAGGGCAACTTTATCTGATCCAGAGCTGGAGGATGCTGAACTTGAAAGAGAAATTACACAAAAAGTTTTGGAAGAGTGGCAAGATTTCAAAAATGCTGTAAAAAATCAAAATACAGAGCATGTATTAAGAAAGGTTCACCAAAATTTAGAGAGATTTGGTCTGTTACGGTTGTTGATCACAATTTTTCAGGTAATGCCAGTGAGTACAGCTGCTTGCGAAAGGGGATTTAGTGCTCATAATAGGATTAAAACAATATCTCGTAGCAATCTTATTGATAGCACTATGGACGATTTGCTGATGATCAGTTTAAATGGACCAACAATAGCGGACTTCAATCCAGACCTATCAATTGATCACTGGTACTCATCAACACCAGGATATCGGCATCTTTCTGGGCATAAAGTCACACATCCAGAATCAGATGTAATGGACTTGGAAGCAGAAATAGATGAGGAGTCTGAGTCGGACTCGAGGAGTTGAGTTCAAAGGACACAGACAGTGGTTGAGCATTGGAGTGGGATGTGGGAGGTGGACCGATTTTGAAGAAGACAGTAACAGCAATATAAATACTGTTAGCAATCTGTCAGCCATAGTTTTTAGGAAGCATTTACTTATTTTCTGCCCTTGCCCTCAAAATCTAATTTTATTGATGATGACCCTACAGTGGTGGATTGGGGATGGTAACAGCATAGCAGCAGGCAGCAGCACATGTCTGGCCATGTAATGAAAAAAAAAAGTCACAAAAAAGTACTCCCCCCAAAAAAAAGAACACACAAGACAATAAGAGAAATCACAACATCTGAAAGGTTTTATTGGTTTATTTAACAAATCAACAACAACAACAAAAAAAAACCGAAGTGTACACTTAGCACTAGGAAAGGACTTGTTTTCACTTGTAAATCAGCAGGTGCTGGTCAGTCAGACAGGCAGGCAGGACTTTCAATTTGTACTTTATAAATTCTCCCTCCTGTGTATACTTGATGCTGTTCTGGCAGGCTAATTCTCATCAGAATCTCTGGTAAACACGATCTTACTTCGAGAGGGCTCTTGCAGTAGGTAATTACATATAGGACTGACGCCGGCCGGCGGCAGGACCCCACTGAAAAATTTCTAGCTAGTAGTCCCTGGCGAGGGACCGCCCCCACGTCAGGTGACCGGCATCATATGACGTCGGTATAAAGGGGCGGTCCCGGACGCCTGCCTTCCAGTTCTTTCCCGCCGTCAGCCCGTGCAGCGCCTCGCAGTTAAGTTCTTATCGCTCAGTCCTGTTACTTCGTCGGTTTTTCTGAAAAGTTTTCAGTATTGTAGTTTATATTTTCTATCGTCAGGTGAACATCGGTTTATGTCGTCCCCTTCAAAAAATAAGTGCGACTCATGCGGCGCCCAACTGCCTCACAAAGACGGTCACTCCCTCTGCCTTTTCTGTTTAGGCGCCGACCACGCGGTCGACAAGTGTCCGCACTGTCTACGTTTCAACGCGGCCACCCGCAGACGATGCCAGCAGTCTCTTGAAGCCCATCTCCTCAAGAAAAAGATGTCCACGATGGAGAAGGAGTTGAAGAAACTTCGGCAGGCGTCAACCTCCCCTGAAGGGCACAAGAAGCGGGACAAGGAAAGGCACCAGGAGAAGGCCTCCTCCTCCACGGCTCCAGCTGGAGTCATGGGCAAGGTAACATTCCCTCCGGGGGATCGCCCGACGGCAGCCTCCAAGGCTTTGGAGGAGGCGTCGGCCCACCCGTTGGGTTCGCGCTCGAGCCCGCCGGGTGCCTCTGGGCAAAAGGAGGCTCCAGCCCCCGGTACCGCCGCAGGCTTGCGGCCTACTGGTGCGGGCACCTCCCATAAGCTGGACGCCGGCTCCTCCGACGCCCGCCGGAGAAGCCGCAAGACGCTTGACCCTTCGGGCGGCGCTGGCAGTGTCCCGCCGGACCGGCCTCTTCCCACCTCGCCCATCTCCGATGAGGACTCCCAGTCGGACGCCGGCTCCTCTGGCATCCGCCCGAGATGTGGCCTAAGCCACACGCCAGACCCTCCGACGCGCCCGGGCCTCAGAGCCTCACGCAGACCCTGCTTCGTCTGTCGTACCAGGTTCCTGCAGCCTTTGCTGCCATCAGGAGCCCAGTCCCTCCTGCCCGACCCGGAATTTTCCCTCCATCCCCGGACGAGGCTCGGGATCCTGGGCTACCGTCCGATCCTCTTCCTTCAGAGCCGGATCTGACGCTGGCTTCCCTGATGCCGGCCCCGGCTCCTCCAACGCCGGCTCTGACACCGGCCCCGCCGACGCCGGTTCAGACACGCCCCTCCGACTCCGGCGGGGGATATTCCTCTTCCATCGGACCCTCCACCCCATGGGCCTATCCCAGCTGATCCGCCCGTGGAGTACCCGGCTGGGCCATCTGCTCCGGCAGCTCCTCCAGTGCCTGGGTATCCGCCGTCCTATCTGACGCTGGTTTTCCCAGGTCCTCAGTATCCTGTGCCGCAGTACCCGGTGCCGACTCCTCAGACGCCGCAGTACCCGACGCCGCAGTACCTTGCTCCGATATTCCCGCAGCCGGGTTACGGATACTCTCCCTATGAATTTAATCCGTTCAACTATCCCCCTCCTCCTCCGCCCCCTAGGCGGCCGGTGGATCTCCAGGAGACTCTTGCCTCCTGGTGGGCTGAGGCCAAGGCTCAGCTCACCAAGGAAATCGAGAGCCGTCTTACGGAGATGGTGCCACCACTGGCTCCCGTATGCCCCAGACGGCATACTCCCTCTCCACCTCCAGATTCCCAGGCTTTGCCCTTGGGATCCAGAGAGGGGCAGGACACGCGTCCTGGGATTCCCCCTAAGGAACCCGTTCCTCCCCCTAGACGAGCTAGGGAGTCTTACTCTGCTTCAAATTCCTCTTCTTCTTCTCTCTCGGACTCCTTGGAGGCCTCCGATGGGTGTTCCGAGAAAGACGACGAGCCGCGCTCTCCGTCCAAGCCCCGGCCGAGGACTCCTCCTAAGTCTCCTCCGGAGGATTCTTCCTTCACGGAGTTGCTCAGAAAGATCCAGGAAGTCCATCAGTGACATTCTTTAGAGCCAGATCCTCAACGGGTTAAACTCGCTGAACATCTGGACTTGCCTCTTACGGCTCCTACCCTAGTGCCACCCTGGATCGAGCCTCACGCCCACCTTGTTTCCACTATTTGGAAGCAACCGTCGGCATTAGCCCCACTTCCTAGGAAGTCGAACAGGCTATACCAGGCTCCGGAGGGTGTAGACTTTTTAGACTCTCACCCCCGTGCAGACTCGGTTGTGATTAGCGCTGCTCACGGCTGGTCCGCACACCCGAAACACTTGAGCTCGTCTCCCCCGGATAAGGAATCTTGCCTTCTGGATCAGTGTGGAAGGAAGATCTACGCTTCTTCCACACTGGGGATTAGGGCCCTGAATTATGTAGCACATATGGGGGATTACCAGAAGGCTGTCCTTACCCAGGCGGATCTAAGATTGACTCCTTGCCTGACTCTCAAGTCAAGCAGGAGTTAGCCGACCTGGTCCGTTCTGCTCATTCGGCCAGTCGTCACATTCTGAGGACGACCTATGACGCAGTGGACACCGCAGGACGGAGCTGTGCATTCGCTGTAAGTCTTCGGCGTCACGCATGGCTCCGTGTGTCAGGTCTGGTCCCGGAGGTGCAGTCAGCAATTCAAAAAGCACCTTTCAGGGGTTCCGTGCTTTTCGGCGGTGATGTCAAGGACATCATCACTGACTTGCAGGAGAAGGGGACGGCCCTTAAATCTGTTGATTCAATGTACCATCCCCATCCCCCACAGTGCCGTCCTGTTGGCAGATGCAGCCGGCCTCAGGCGAAACCTCAGGGAAGGCGGGCCACTAAACATCGGGCCCCCACAGCTGCCAGGCCCCCGCTGCCTAAAAAAGCAATGGGTGCCCCAGCTGTGGCGCTGCCTCACACCACCTGACTCCTTCCCTCTCCCACCGCCTCCGGACGCTCTGGAGGAACCGGGAGGAGGGAGGTTCTCCCTCCACCTTCCGGGTTTGGAAAGGATAACATCGGATTCATGGGTGCTTCAGATCATAGCAGAGGGGCACTCCATAGAGTTTCTGCAGAAACCTCCACGTCACCCCCCTCTGAACTCCTCTTACTCAAGGGACCATCTTCCTTTGGTCAGGGAAGAAATCTCTGCTCTCCTTGCGAAGCAGGCTATAGAGCCCGTCCCCCCTCACCTCCACGGGATGGGTTACTATTCCCATTTCTTCCTCGTACCAAAGAAGACGGAGATCTCAGACCCATTCTCGATCTCAGCTCCCTGAACCTATATGTGGAATACAAGAGGTTCAGGATGCTCTCCCTTCAAACCCTCTTGCCCCTGCTCCAGCCAATGGTTTTGTGCACTGGATATGCAGGATGCGTACTTGCACATCCTCTTTCGCCCTTCGCACCGAAAGTACCTCAGGTTTGCGTTCCAGGGGGACCACTACCAATTCCGGGTGCTCCCTTTTGGTCTTTCCTCGGCTCCCCGAGTCTTTATCAAATGCCTGGTGGTGGTAGCAGCCCACCTGCATACTTTGGGAGCTCAGGTTTTTCCCTACTTGGGCGACTGGCTCCTGGCAGCCCCGTCCAGGGAGGAACTCCTGCATTTTCTCTCCCTCACCCAGCAGGTTTTCACTGGCCTGGGTATTACCATCAACCATTCCAAATCTCACCTGGACCCTTCACAGAGGCTGCAGTTCATTGGGGCAATCCTAGACATGACAATGTGCAGGGCCTTCCTGCCTCCGGACAGGGGTGCCTCCCTCCAGTCCCAGATTTCCCTCCTATCGGAAAACAGGAGGGTTCCGGCGAGGTCAGTGCTCCGTCTACTGGGGCTTATGGCGGTGGCCATCCCGACGGTTCCGCGCGCGCACCTCCACATGAGAATCTCTCAGTGGACTCTCCGATCTCAGTGGGATCAATGGGTAGACGACCTAGATTATCTCGTTCTGATCTCCTCGCCGATGGTAAGAGACTTGCAATGGTGGATGGTTCGGGAGAAGGTTTTCCGGGGGGGTCCCCTTTTTTCATCCTCCCCCCGATCAGACTCTGACCACGGACGCTTCAGGCGAAGGTTGGGGAGCCCATCTGGGTCCTCACCGAACCCAGGGCCTATGGTCAAACTTGGAGATAGTTCTCCACATCAACGTGCTCAAGCTTCAAGCAGTGCTGTATGCTCTTCAGGCCCTTCACTAATTCATCCTTCCTGGTCACCTAGCTGTCCAAACGGACAACATGTGCATGGTGTGGTACATCAACAAGCAGGGAGGGACTCGGTCCTACCCGCTGTGCAGGGAAGCAATGAGAGTTTGGGAATGGGCAACGCTTCACAACCTTCACCTCACGGCGATCCATGTTCCGGGAGTCGACAATGTCCTGGCAGACAAGCTAAGTCGCACGTCGGCTCTACCACATGAGTGGGAACTGGACGTAAATGTGCTAAAAAGCATCTTCCAGATTTGGGGGACTCCTCAGATAGACCTGTTTGCCTCCTCCCAAAACACAAAGCTTCCAATCTTTTGCTCGCTCGCTCCAGAGTGAGGCGCTTTCTGGAGCAACGCTCTATTTCTAAGCTGGAAGGACAGATTTGTCTATGCTTTTCCCCCAATTCCTCTGGTCCCTCGTGTGCTGCAGAAGCTTGCTTTGGAAGGAGCGAGAATGATTCTAATTGCTCCTTTCTGGCCCAGGCAAACCTGGTTCTCTCTTCTACAACAATACTCAGAGGTTCCTCCTCTTCCTCTTCCTTTATCTCCAGGATTGCTGACCCAGGATCAGGGGACCCTGGTCCATCTGGGACTCAAGTCTCTTCAACTTCATGCATGGCTCCTACAGACCTAGCTCAATCTCGTTTTGGCGTTTCTCCTAAGGTGGCCAAGATTCTGGTGGAGGCTAGAAAACCCTCCACTAGGTCCACCTACACCATGAAATGGAAAAGATTTTCCATCTGGGCTGCATCCAGTAACGTGGAGCCCTTTTCCTGTCCTGTGACCATTCTACTTGAGTACATGCGTCATCTTTTCGACCTGGGTCTCAGTCACTCCTCTTTGAAAGTCCATATGGCGGCTATTTCAGCCTACCATGTCCCTTTCACTGATAAGGCTTTTGCCCAGCTGGAGGTATCCAAAACTTTCCTCAGAGGGGTCCTTCATCTCAGGCCCCCTGTCCGATTCCAGCTCCCCATGGGACTTAAACTTTGTCCTCGAGAAACTTACCCTTCCTCCCTTTGAGCCTGCGGCTTCCGCGAACTTGAAGTTTTTATCGTGGAAGAGCTGTTTTGGTGGCCATCTACGCTCATAGAATTTCGAACTCAGGCCCTGATGTGCAAAATCCTTATCTGATTTTTTCACAAAGAACGAGTAGCTCTTCGCACGAATCCTAAGTTTTTCCCGAAGGTGGTAGCGGAATCTACCTTGAATCAGTCTATTGAATTACCTGCTTTCTTCACGCAGTACTCCAATCAAGGAGAATACCTGCTCCATATCATGGATGTTCACAGGATCCTGAGATACTACACCGATAGGACGAAGGATCTCAGAAAGACTGATCAGTTGTTTGTCTCTTTTGCTCACAAAAGAGAAGGCAATGCTGTCTCTAAGCAATGCCTAACAAAATGGTTGGCCCATTGCATCACTTTCTGTTATGACAAGTACAACAAGACCCTACCGGGTCAAGTCAGAGGTCACTCCACTCGTGGAGTAGCAGCCTCTGCGGCTTGTTTCAAGAACGTCTCTGCGGCAGACATCTATCTTGCCGCCACTTGGACTTCAGTCCATACCTTTACTAAACATTACAGTTTGGACATTGCCTCTCACCGTAGAGCAGGCTTCGGGTTAGCTGTCTTGCAAGACCTGCTTTCTTGAGACCTGCTAGATTATTGGCTACTTTTTGGAGTAGTTCCTCCTCCGGTGCCTTTCATTTGTTCGAACTGCTTGGGATTCTGTCCTATATTAGTTACCTACTGCAAGAGCCCTCGAAGTAAGATAGTACAGTTACGTAAGAACTTACTGTAACAGTAGATCTTGAGAGAGCTCTTGATAACTTCTTCCCTCCATCCCCTAGGCTTTTTCAGCTCCCTTTCCATTGAGGGAAATATCTGCTCTCTCTCGTCCGGGCCTCCCGGCCTGTGGCAGCAAAGAACTGGAAGGCGGGTGTCCGGACCCGCCCCTTTATACCGACGTCGTACAACGCCGGTCACCTGACGTGGGGGCGGTCCCTCGCCAGGGACTGCTAGCTAGAAATTTTTCCATGGGGTCCTGCCACTGGCCGGCGTCAGTCCTACATGTAATTACCTACTGCAAGAGCCTCTCTCGAAGATCTACTGTCACGGTAAGTTCTTACGTAACTACTTTCCCAAATGTAGGTTAATAGACAATTCCTCATCTGAAAGGCAAGTTAAAAAAATAGCTACCATATTTTATAGGCTAGCAGCCGTAAAAAAATTGGCCACCTAAAAATATTTTTGGCCACCAGATTTTGAGGTATGGTGGCCAAACTGGCCACCAGGTCAAAAAGTGATTTGTCCCACTCTGGTTGGAACCTGGTAGTCAGGTGGCATATGGGCTAATAGCCTGCCCCCCCGATATATTGGAGGGATAAGGAGGGGGTAGAACCAGGTTTATGGTAGATTGACCCAGAAATATGGACAGTATTTCTTTAAAATATTTATCAAATAATGTGGTAAACGCCAGACTCAAGGGGTTCCCCCAAAGGTTCTCCCACCCTGCAAAGCATATGAAATGTTCATAATATTCAGGTTGTAGTCTGAACAGGCTCCTTCTCGACGTACAGTAGTTCAGAACCTATTAAAATATGGAAGGTTAATCCAGGAATGGTGAAAAGTATACAACCCGGACTTAGTTGTCTCTGGGGAGTTCACAGGAATAGTGGGAGAGGGGTAATTTCACAAAGCAGTTGGGCACCAGTGGGAGAATGGGGGTTCCAGAGGCCGCCAGCCCACCCAACCATCGGGCGAGGAGGAGAGGGGACACACACCGGAGAGGGATAATCCCGAGTGAAACGGGGCCCACTTCCTTCTGAATCTGGCAACACCTCTATTACCTAGACATCTTGATTTCGGTCCAGATAAAATCCAGGGCAACCTGTGGGGGCACCCTGCTAATGGGGGGGAGGCGGTAGGAAGGACCCTCCACAAGGCCCATTACACAGTCACTCGAACACCACTGGGCCAAGAGCCAACAATGCTAATCTTCATGCTAATCAGAGGTACCACATGCCACCACCAGACCAAATGGGTCCTAACTCAGTTAGGGGTCCGGCTATGTTTGAAGCGCATTAATGCTACCCAGCCATCTGGAACCGAGAAGACCCTAGGTCTGCACCCTGTTTAGCGGGTAATGCAATAGAGCCCACTACATTATTGATCTAGAGGGGTATCATCTCAAGCCCCGGAGAGGCCCCCCGGTCCGACCGGGCATGAGGCGCCCGGTCGGGACCCAGGTACCCCCCATCCTGGCACGGGAAGCCCCATATACCCCTATTTAGCGGGGATTAGATTTAGCGGTAGGAACTCCTAAGTCTGGCAGAGCTATTAAAAGTAAGGCCAATGTCCTCCTGCAACAGTCGACCTGATGGCATAGTATCCACTCGTAGGACCCAGTTCCAACTTTATTTATGTAAGGAGTATCATGCGTACTACCTCTGTCTGCCCCTTCAGACCCAGGTGGAGTGAGTAGGTCCATGACTAGGTCAACTTCCATCAGCCCCACCCTCCCCAGGTGTTACCAGCTGATCCAGGAGCCCGACATCGCCCCAGACCCCCGGCACCCCTCAGAGCCCCACCCCAAGATGGGGATAATGGCCAGTCCACCTCCCGGCCTCCACCTACTTCCCGCTTGGTACTACAGTAGTCCAGTAATGCGTTACAAAAGAATGCCTCAACTGGGCTGCCTGGAGAAATGTGTCTACATCTGTTTAATGGAGGCTATCATGGCTTGTTGATCTTGCTGTGCTCGAGAAGCAGCCATTCTGTTAGAGCCTCGATCAGGTGAAGTTCTCTGGGGCAACCGAGCTGGAGTTGGGAGCTGTAGGCAACGTTTTTTAAGATCTGCGCGGATGTCCTCAGTGCTATCGTAGGTCTGCTGTCCCAAAGGAATTTGAATCACCAGCTTGCTAGGGTAAGGGGTTCGGAATTTAAGCTTCTGCTGTCTCAGGAGCGAGAAAAGAGGGATGCATGCCCACCTCCTCTGCATCGTGGCTGGGGCATAATCGTTGTCCAGAAATATGCGTGTGTTTTCCCAGTAAATTTGTGATTTAGCCCAAGCCTGTCTCAAGATACGTTCTTTTGTTTGGAACCTGAGGAATCTAATAATTATTGATCTGGGTCTAGCTGATGGTTGTGTAGGCTTTGGGCCCAATGCTCTATGAATCCTATTTCAAAATCAAATTCTGTTTCCAGTTCGAGAGCTTCCCGTAGCAGTGTTTTAGTGAATCCTTGTAAATCAGTGCCCTCACTATTTTCGGGGACCCCATAAAGTCGGAGGTTGTTGCGACAACTACGATTCTCCGCATCCTCCTGATGTTCCACAGTTAACTGGCAGAGGTGGGCTACCTGGTTGAGTCTAGTTTGAAGCTGTGAGGTGATCGAGGCCTGTTCTTGTGCATGTTGTTCCATAGTGGTTACTTTGAATTTAAATTTGTGAGGTCTTTCTGAAAGGATTCCTGGGTTTGCTTGAATTGGTGGAAATCTGACTTGAACTCCTGGAGTTCCGATAGTATTTTGTCGAGCTTGGTGTCCATGTTAGTGGCTTATTGCGCCTTGGGCCTGCTCTTTCCTCATGCTTTAGATTGCGAGGCCCCAGAGGAAAGTTTGGAGGCCCCCGAGTCAGTTGCATCTCCCTCAGATACCTCTGGGTCTGGCCGCAGTGCTGCAAATCTATTGGTGTTCCCTCAATGTTTGCCTGAAGCCATGTACTCCGAGTGTCCAAAAATATATTTTTAAGTTGTAAAGACTATTTAATCTGATTTAAATCAGGGAAGTGGGTCTAGAGCTCGTGGACTAGGCTGCCATAGAACCGGAAGCTGCACCAGAAGTCTCTTCATTCCTTTCCTGTCCATGCAGTCCCCTCTGGGCTGTCAGGAGATGATTTTGAGCCCAATCCGGATCTTCGGTTGGCTGATGATGTTAATACTGATTCTGCCCTAGGGGCAGGGCTCAATCCTCCTGCAGAGCCTGTTGTTGAAGACCTTTCCTTTAAGTCTTTGCTTAAGAATTTAAATTTTACTCTTTCTCTCCAGACCACGGAAATCGATCCTGGGAAGCTTCTGCGTCTCCAATATCTTCATGTTCCAGAGGTTCTTACCTCTTACCATGCCCCTGACATAATCATCGTATCTGAGACCTGGCTAAACCCAAACCTTCCAGACACAGCCATCGCCATCCCAGGTTTTACTATCACTTGGCAAGACCGACCCACCAGAGGCGGAGAAGTGGCTATCTACACCAGCTCAGACTTACATTTTTCTGTCACTCTGACTAAATCTGTGCCCAAAGCCTACGAACTGCTTATGCTGAAATTGTCCCCGCCTTCCTCACTCCCTATCTTTGTGGCTGGTATTTATTGCTGCCCTGGCACCCCGACCGCAACAGTCACCGACCTCCTAAGCCAACTAAGGTCTCTAGCCCAGTCGGGTGAACTTTTTGTTATGGGTGACTTTAATCACAACTGGCCACCCCCCACTTTTAACAAAGCCCGTACCGAGATAGCTGCTCTCAACCTTACCCATACCATCTCGGAACCTACACGCTCAAACCATAAGACTGGCAACCATTCCCTACTTAACTGGGCACTCACCTCTCATCCCCACCATGTCGTCAGCTCCGGCCTTCTCCCTGACTCCATAAGCGACTATCATATAACCTACTTAGTCCGCAAAATCCACCGGGTTAAATCCCCTCCCAAATTTCTATTCCAACAATCATATAAAACTCTAAACCTCTCCCCCCTACTGGAAGAACTAGCTCACTCTAACTAGGAACTCATCCTTAGAAACACTAACATGGAGGTTGCCCTTACACACTTCCGGAACACCTTCCATAGCGCCTGGAATAAACATGCCCTCCTGCGCCGCATTAGGGTCCGAGGGACTCACCTTCCCTGGATTTCCCCTGAGCTAATAGCATGCCAGCAAGCCCATGACAAGGCGTGGTGAAATTACAAAGCCAAGCTCCTCCCAGGTGACATCACCTACCGCATGCTCCGAAACAAGTGCACCAAGGCCACCCGATTAGCCAAGGCTGAATATTTTAACAACACCCTAAACGCCAATCTTGGTAGGCCATCTAAATTTTGGAAAGTCATCAACTCCCTTTTTTCCCTCCCAGCAACAAATCCCCCCCCACTCTCCCAAGGGATTCTCCTCTCTGACCCCCTGATGGTTGCCTCCGAGTTCTACTTCTACTGTACTACATGTGCAACGACCCTCTTGAACTCCTTTCCATCAGTAACTCTGCCCAGTCTCCGGACAGTTACCCCTTCACCGCCTGGTCAGAACGCTTTCTCCTTCAGGCACATCTCTCCCATGGAAACCTTAGATGCCCTTCGCACCCTGAACCCCGCTAAAGGAAAATCTCCCGAAGATCTAGACACCAAACTCCTCTTCCTGTCTGCCCCTGCCATAGCTGCTCCCCTTGCTGCCCTACTAAATCTCTCGTTCACCACTGAATCAATTCCCACAGAGTGAGAGCATGCCACGGTCCTACCACTACCTAAAGGAGTGGACCCCAATACCACTGCAAACTACCACCCCATCTCCCTCCTCCCCACCCTTGCTAAACTCCAGGAACACCTTGCGCTCTCACAACTCTCCCACTTTCTCTCTGAAACCAACTTCTTCACACCCTTCCAGTCCAGGTTTAGAAAAAGCTACTCCACCACCACCTCCCTACTAAGACTCACAGATTCCATCCTCTCGGGGATGGACAAAGGCCAAATTACATCTGCAATCTTCATCGACTTAGCCAAAGCTTTTGATACGGTATCCCACCCCCTTTTATTATCCTGCCTATCAGGTGCTGGGTTATCTGCGACGGCCACTAACTGGTTCAGAGCCTACCTGCAAGACAGAACCCAATCTGTAAAAATAGCTGACTCCACCTCTCCCCCACTCCCTATTACCACTGGCGTTCCCCAGGGCTCAGTGCTTGGCCCCATTCTCTTCTCCATCCTACTAAATGATCTTCCAAAAACTTGCTCTACTACCTCAATACATATGTATACAGATGACACGGTCCTCTTTACCTCTGGTCAGACCCATGAAGAAGTCGCCTCCAATCTCCAGACTGACTTCAACAAGGTACAGCACTGGTTTAACTCCCACCAACTCTCCCTCAATGCCAAGAAGACAGTCTCTATGACTTCCGGCATTAGACAGAGACTATCCAGACTTACATCCCCACTGATCTTCCATACCCTGGATAATAGAGACCTAGAAGATGTGTTCTCCTTTAGGTACCTGGGGGTCTGGCTCGACTGCCACCTCTCCTTCTCCACCCACGTGGACGCCATCCTGTCAAAACTACCCCCTAATCTTGGCGCTCTCTGTAGAAACCGCACCTGTCTCCCACTACCTGTGACATGCGAAATCGTCCTGAAAATGATACTACCTTCCTTCGACTACTGCAGTATAGTCTACAGCTCTGCCCCCAAGTCCACCCTATCCAGACTGAACCCCCTCTTCAATGCTTTCTGCCGTTTTGCCCTTGATGCCCCCCCTCGTACCCATCACTGCGATTTTTTTCCATTCGCTGGCCCTACCACTCCTGAGCAACCGGCGATTACTTCACAGTGCTAAATTTGTTTCTAACTCCTGGCTCGGTTCCCTTCCGCCCTACCTTGCTACCTCCTTATCTTCTCCACAACCCCTTCTCATACCCTCAGGTCTACTGACTCCAGGCTATTGGTAATCCCTCACCGAAGGACCTCTGCAGGCCAATTGGCTTTCTCTTACCATCTCCCTAAGCTCTGGAACGACCTGCCGGCCCAAATCCACCATTCTTCCTCCAAACATTCTCTATCCTCTGCCCTCACTAACTTCTACACGCCAAACTGTACATGCCCCTGACCTCCCCCCCATCCCACTTACCTGCGTTTTTCCCCCCTCATCATTTCCCACTTCACCTTATGCGGCCTGATCAGCGGCTTGGCCTTCGGGCACTAAAACTGGCTTATAATTGCCCCGCCAACCCAAGCACTTGCCCGCTTACTGCACTTCTGCTTATCTCCCTGACAAATGCCTTCCCTTAGTCGATTTCAGTCGTCTTTGCTTTGTGTAACCTATTCAGACCTAGTCCCCGCTCCCTGTCCCAAAGCTTCCAGGCTTCTAGTTCTATCTGCCAACTCTGTGTAACATAATACAGACTAAGACTAGGAAGTAGGCACTTATGCATGTATGCATGGTTGTAGATATGTAATCAAAATATGTAATGTCCTCTCTTTATGGACATGTATATGGTGTCTCTCTTCAGCAGTATGGTGCCACCATCCATGTAACTAAGCGGGATAGCACTTAGGTTCTGACTGCAATGCCTGGTTCAATTGCAGGTTCATGTACCTCTTCTCTATCTATCCCCCTCCAATTCATGTGGGCAGTATCTTGTGCTCAGTATGCCTCTCCTGATGAAACATTTTCAATAAATAAAAAAATAAATCCCTATGGATTTAACCCCTCTAGTACAGCCCTCTTTCAAGACTCTTTCCCATAGAAAGGAAATGTGCCCCTCCCAAGGATCGCCCCATCTTGGCCTCATAAGCCTTTGCGGATGCCATAGTGGTCCTGGCAGAGAATGATAAGGCTGTCCTCCCTCAGGAATCTACAGCCCATCTTATAAACAAGGAATCTCACAAGATAGACACATTGGGTAAGAGAGTCTTTGCTGCCTCAACCCTGGGTATGCGTATTGTCAGCTACCATGGATATTTTTCTCAGTACGAGTTTGTTCTTTGGCGTTCTCTCAAAGCAACGGTAGAAGCTCTGCCTGAATTGGAGGTCAACTCAGAGCTACTACAGAACATAACTAGAGGTACTGAGTCCAATAATCAGCAAATTAAAGCTGCAATGGATGCTTTCGATACTGCTTCCCAGGCGGCGGCTGGCATTTGCACCTGTCGCCACTCCTGGCTGCGTACTTCGGGCTTTACGAATGACGCCCAACAAAAAGTCATGGTCTTACCTTTCGACGGTATGTATCTGTTTGGACCTCAGGTGGAACAAGCACTAGAGGCCACACAGAAGACTAGATCTGCCATTAAAACAGCTGGGCCTCCACTTCGCTCCCTCTGGGAGGTGAGAACAAGCGTCAGTTTCACAACGTCAGTCCTTCGTGGTAAAGGCAGAGGAGGTTTTAACAGAAACCAAAACTCTCAGCTGCAAAAGAAAACGCAGCAGAAAGCACAAGGCCCCAGAGCACCCAGTGCCACCTTCTGAGTTCCCGGCGCAGGTCCCACCTCAACTGCCCAAGGGAGACTCTTCCTCGGCAGTCGGAGGACGTCTGACTCGATTCTACCATCAGTGGAAATCTGTAACATCAGACAAATGGGTCCTCAGGATAATCCGTGAGGGGTACTGCTCAATTTGTCGGAACCCCCCCCCCCGGATCATCCTCCTAAGCGACAGCCCAGACTGTCTGCGGCACAGTCAGACCTTCTTGCTTCCGAGGTACAAGGCCTTCTGAACAACAGGGCAGTAGAAGTAGTTCCACTCGATCAACGAAACACAGGTTTCTACTCCCATTAC
Source organism: Neoceratodus forsteri (assembly GCA_016271365.2). Lineage (NCBI taxonomy): Eukaryota > Metazoa > Chordata > Ceratodontiformes > Ceratodontidae > Neoceratodus > Neoceratodus forsteri. The sequence continues at coordinate 712,605,154 of CM057458.1, forward strand.
TTTCTGGTTCCAAAGAAAACTGGAGGCATGTGCCCTATTTTGGGGGGATGTTGGGGTGTATTAGTAGGGGTATCACAAGTCGGAAGAAGGAGGTAATAATCCCTCTTTACAAGACACTGGTTAGGCCCCATCTGGAGTACTGCGAGCAGTACTGGGGGCCACACCTTCACAAGGACATGAGGCAGTCCAGAGAAGGGCAACCAAAATGGTACAGGGACTGCATCAGGAAACATATGAGGACAGATTAACAGAGCTCAATATATATACCCTAGAGCAAAAGAGGGAGAGAGATGATATGATCGAAACATTCAAACACCTTAAGGGCATTAACAAGGTGAAAGAGTCTAACATGTTTCAATATAAGAAAAATAGCAGGACAAGAGGACACAGCATGAGATTAGAGGGAGGCCGATTAAGGGGTAATGCGAGGAAGTTCTTTTTCACAGAAAGGGTGGTGGATGCATGGAATGGCCTACCTCAGGAAGTGGTGGATATGAATACAGCGCATGGCTTCAAACAGGCATGGGATAGGCATAAGGGAGCAATACAGATGAGTATAAATAGATAGGCCATTGACATAGCAAAGCCGATGGCACATTCATAAGGTAGAAAAAGAAATTGGCAGACTGCATGGGCCTAGCGGTCCTTATCTGCTGTCAACTTCTATGTTTTTGTGTTTTTATTTTGGATCTCAGAAAGTTAAACAAATTCCTTCACAAGAAAAAGTTCAAGATATCACTCGGCACCCTGTTACCTTTGATTCATCAGCACAATTGGCTAGCCTCCCTGGAAATGCAGGACGACTACCAGCACATTCTCATACACCCAAATCACCACAAACACCTAAGGTTTGTGGCATTGAGTCAGCACTATCAATTCAGAGTCCTGCCCTTTGGGCTATCCTCGATGCCTCGAGTCTTTACAAAGTGCTGTGCAGTTCTCGCGGTGCACTTAAGGAAAATCAGAATCCAAGTATTCCCATATCTGGACGACTGGCTTCTAGCAAGCCCCTCCAAGCAAGAGACTCTGGAGGCCCTCACCCTCAGTCCTTTCTCATCAAGGTGGCAGAACCTCTGAAGAGGTCACTCACCTGGTGGTCTCAGGAGGGCAATCTTCTGAAAGGATATCCCTTCGCCCATCTGGATCATCAGAGCACCATTACCATGGATGCATCCCTGATGGTTTGGGGAGCTCGCTGCCGGTTTCTCCACCCTCAGGGTACATAGACTCAGGACAAGTTTCAGCTTCACATAAACATCCTGGAGATGACAGCTGTTCTCTGTGCAGTCCGGGCTTTGAAATACATACTCTGTCACAAGAACATTCTCCTTCAAACGGACAACATGGCAGTGATGTATTACATCAACAAACAGGGCGCTGCTCACTCTTACCCATTATGCAGGGAAGCAATGAGAGTGTGGGAATGGTGCCTAGAGCACAAGGCTCTGATTCAGGCGGTTTACCTGCCAAGAGTACAAAACGAGCTGTCAGACCATCTCAGCACAACAGAGACAGATCCTCACGAGTGGTCTCTTGACTTAACTGTCGTTCAATCACTCTTCAAAGAATGCGGAACTCCAGACCTGGACCTTTTTGCGTTCCCACTCAACGCAAAACTGCCTCTCTTCTGCTCCAAAAATCCAGGACCTGGCGTTTTTTTAGTCAGGATGCATTCAGGCTGCAGTGGACGAAACGCTTTCTATACGCATTTCCTCCTCTTCCCCTAATTCAGAGGGTACTGCTCAAACTGGAGGCATGGGGGTGGGGGGGAGAATGATTCTCGTTGCCCCATTTTGGCCTCGTCAGATCTGGTTTCCTCTAATCAACAGACTATTGGAAACCTCCCCAAAACCACTTCCCCTTCAGACAAACCTTCTGACCCAGGGCCCAGTAGTCCATCCCAACCTGAGGTCGCTTCACCTTCACGCTTGGCTCCTGAGGAGATAGAGGTGAATAGTTTAATGTTTCTCATAGAGTTTCAGATATTCTTTTGGCTGCACGCAAGCCGGCTACCAGAAAAACCTACACAGCTAAATGGAAACGTTTCTCTATCTGGTGTGCAAAATCCTCTTAGAATCACTTTTCCTGCCCACCGAATAAGGTTTTGGAGTATCTTTGACCTCTCAAACACGGGTCTGCAATACTCCACAGTCAAAGTTCATCTTTGTGCAATCTCGGTATATCATGAGCCAGTACTCTCTATGTTGCTGGCTCAACTTCCTGTGGTTAAGAGGTTTCTTAAGGGCATTCTGCATACCAGGCCTCCTATTAGATGTCCAGTTGCAGCCTAGGACATTAACCTTGTGCTAGACATGCTCACTCATAAACCTTTCGAACCTCTAGCTACTTGCGAGTTGAAATTCCTCACTTGGAAGATGGCCTTCCTGGTGGCCATTACTTCTGCTCGTAGGGTATCGGAAATACACACCTTGGTCACAGACCCCCTGTATACTGTATTTCACAAAGACAGAGTAGTTCTTAGGACTCATCCTAAGTTCCTTCCTAAGGTCGTCTCAGAATTCCATCTGAATCAACCCTTAGTCCTTCCTACCTACTTTGCAGACTTCCAGAATAAAGGAGCATGTACCCTTCATTCTCTAGATGTAAAAATAGCCTTGCACTTTTATCTGGATAGAACGAAGGAAATTCGCAAAGCTCAACAACTGTTTGTTTCCTTCAGTATGACCTGGCTGGGTCAACCTGTTGCTATCAGACGCATTTCAACGTGGCTGGTGGCATGCCTTCGCCACTGCTATTCCATGACACAGGTTAAGCTGGAAGGCAGAGTGTATGCTTACTCTACCAGAGCAGTCACAGCATCTCTGGTGGAAATTCGTAATGTCCCCTTTGCAGATATTTGCAGTGCGGCTACCTGGAGCTCCATGCACACGTTTGTTAAGCACTATGCCTTGGATGCCCATGCCAGACGACATCAGTCATTTGGCAGGACAATTCTTAATGGACTTCTGTCCTAAAAAGTGAGCTCCTTTCTCTCCTGCTGCTCGTCTCAGGGATTATTTAGCTCGGTACTCTCATCAATGTGAATGAGTGGTGGAGACTTTATGTCCAGGAAGATATGGAAATTATGTACCTACTGTAATTCTTGATCTTCTTGGACGAAGTCTCCACTACTCATTCACATGCCCACACCCCATCCCCCATCCCCCGAGCTCACTTCTCTGTTTTTGGTCTTCACTTCCTCAGTGGCTGGGCTGTGAAGACTTTGTTGTTGACCCTTTTTACACGGGTCGGTCGGACTATCTTATGTCTGGTTTTTAGGTTAGTCCTCTCTAGGTTGGTTACACTGCACCTCCTTTGGGGGGGAAGGTACTGAGGCTGTTGGAGGGTCGATGCCGAGATTGTCTATACCGCATGTGCCTGGCTCGTGGTGCCACATCATTGCGGCTCCATCTCGGTGCTGGCCCTCCTGAAGAAGTTTGCTTCCGCTGGGTCCTAGCGCCTCCGGCATACTCCCATCAGTGTGAATGAGTGGTGGAGACTTAGCCCAAGAAGATCAAGAATTATGGTAGGTACGTAATTTCCATTTTTTAAAATTGGGTCTCAGCTACAGCTGTATTCTTTCTCAAAAGATCTGTTAGGGGAAGTCTGTCAGTACAAAACCAGCACAGGGAGAGAGTTTTCATTTACAAAACATTTTGTTTTCCGTGGCACCATTCCATAGGTGGAGATGATGCAAGAATTGTAGTAGCAGTTTTTATTATTTAGAAGAAAGGCAGATACTATGGTATATATCCTTTCCTTCTCTGTGCATATATTTGATGTATAACTGTTTCTTTTTCTTCTGGTTATTTTACCAGTTACCAATGTACTGTTGTAGGCCTCCTCTCAGGGGCACACTTCCCCTAGATGCGATGGCCCTGGACTGGACAGGGAAGTTTCTGTATGCCTTCTCTCCTTTTCCAGTGATATTCAGGACCCTGCTGAAATTGAGGTCCCAACCAGCAACATTGATATTGGTGGCACCAGATTGGGCAAGACAGCACTGGTACTCACTTCTGCTGACTCTGTCAGTAGTTTCCCCAATTCACTTGCCCAGGAGGCACAACCTGCTGACCTACTCTCAGGGCAGGATCCTGTACCCCAGCCTCAAATCACTGAGGCTCAAGGCCTGGCTCTTGAGGACTTAGAATGTACTAACCTTAAACTGTCAGAACAGGTGCTGACAGTGCTTAGGGGTTCCAGGAAACCTTCCACTAAGAAAACATATTCTTCTAAGTGGAAGAGGTGTTCCATATGGTGTGCAGGTATGGGTACTGACCCCTCCAGGGCTGACTTGGCTATTCTCCTGGATTACTTGACACAGCTACATTCCTTAGGCCTGAAGCTTTTGACCCTCAAGGTCCACTTGGCTTCAGTCTCAGCTTACCTTTCAGCTGGTAAAGAAAGATCCATGACCTCTCATCCAGTCTTCAGGAAATACTTCAAAGGCCTCAACCTTCTGCACCTTCTCCTGGGGGAACTGGTCCTGGCCTGGAATCTGAATATCTGCATTACCAAGCTCGTGGATGCACCATTCGAGCCCATGGCAGCTGCAGATTTGAAGTATATCACTTGGAAAACTATGTTTCTGGTTGCTATTACTTCAGCTAGAAGGATCAGTGAATTACAAGCCTTGTGCACAGATGTGGACTACATCTCTTTTCACAGGGATAAAGTGTTCCTCAGAACCAATAGAAAATTCCTTCCCAAAGTGGTATCTGATTTACACTTAAATCAGTCCATCACTCTACCTGTGTTTTTTACAGAGAACTCCAGTTCTCCAAGAGGGAGGCTTCACTCCCTTGATGTCAAAAGGGCACTTAGCCACTACATTGACAGAACCAAGTCTTACAGGTCAAGTCATACACAGCTCTTTCTTACCTATGGTAATGTGGCTCACTGGATAGGGGCATATATACAGTTTTGTTATAGTAAAGTGGGTAAACAGGCACCCCGGGGCCTGAGGGCATTCTCCACCAGGCGCATAGCTGCTTCAGTGGCAGCTTCAAGAGAAATTCCACTACTGGAAATCTGGAAAGCAGCTACATGGAAAACAGTACACACCTTTACAAAGCATTACAGCTTGGATATGCAATCCAGAAGTGATGCCAGGTTTGGTACAGCAGTGCTGCAGAACATGTTTTCAAAATAGGTTCTCTGCCCAACCTCCAAAGGTACTGCTTGGCAGTCTGCATCAGTTTAATCATAATGAGTGATTCCTGGGGTTAGAAGAAAAAAATGTTCACCATAGTAATCTTGTTTCTTTAAAGGGATCACTCATTATGATTAAAGCACCCACCCTGCCTCCCCTACTAGAACCTGTAAGGGTTGTTCTGCATCCCTGCATTAGAGAGTAGTTTTTTATATGGGTTAAGTTAGAGACTCACTTTTGTTTAACCAGTTGGTTTCCTTGTGGTCTCAAGTTTTTTTAGGTTTGTTTCTTAAGGATGTTTTTGACCTGTGAGAACAAAAATTATTTTATAAAGATTTTAGTTTTTAACTAGTGGGTCTCATACCCAGTTAGGCTACGTAAGAATCTGAAGCACTCAGAGTGCAGCAGTTGCTAGGGCAGCAGTTTGAAATTGGCATGAGCCAACTGAGAGTTCCATCATTTACATATAATTCCATCTCTCTGGGCAGTTCAACACAGGAGGCTGACTGCATCAGTTTAATCACAATGAGTGATCCCTTTGAAGAAACAAGATTACTATGGTGAGTCATTTTTTCTTCTCCTCTCCCCTCTCTTTATGGGGTGGGAATTTCTATTAAACAAACATAAAAAAAAAGGGAGAAAGGAAGGAAGACAGAGCAAGACCCAGAGGGATATAGTTTTTATGTAAAAATAAATAAATAAATAAATAACTAAAAAAAGAATACCTCTGGGTTCTACCCCCTTCTGTCTTTTAATGTGGATCTCCTCAGTGGTTAGTTCAGCTATTTCTTTGGCTTTATCTCTTCACTGGTGAAGCATCTGTCATCCAGGTGGTGGACCTTTCCTATTCTACTCTTGGGGGCAATGTCAGAGGTGGTGGAACTATCATACGATCTCTCAGGAGAGGTGCTAAACTGAGTTATTATGGGCTTTTGGTCTAATTTAGCATCTGGATTTTCTCCTCTCTTTATTTCCTACCTTTGCTGGGTACCTACTTGTTACTCTTAAGTTTTGGCACCTCTTTGATTCCTGAGGAACCTTTCTTGTTGGCACGCTCTTCTGAGGAAATATTGATCCCTTCTTCTTCCTTTATACAAATTTCTTTCTTTCTGCCTAGATTGTTCTGGTCATTCTTTTAGCCCGCTACCTAGACCCTCCCTCCCAACCTCTTCTCTTTCCCTGGTTGATGGGTTTTATTATTTGTTCCTTTTATATCCTAGATACTTTGTTTTATTCCTTGGGCTACCTTGCCCTCTTTTTCCTTTTTCTCTTTCTCTATCACCTGTTTCCACTCAAGGCGAACAGAATTGAGAGAAGCGGGGGTCCAGCATCAGTTACTGGCCAGTTCCCGAGTGCCACATCATGTGTCGGCCTCATGAGCAGTGCAATCACCGACATCGGCCCCCAAGCTCGAAGATTTTAATGCTCCTGCAGGGTTCTAGTGCCTCTGACACAGACCCACCCAATAATGAATGGGGAAGATATTCTGGGAGATCTAGCATTACAGTGAGTACGTAATTTTCATTTCTGGACTTAATGAGGCAACAGTGATCTTTAAGTTCCTTTTTTTTTGTTATTGCTTTTAGGGGGTGTGAATGCACCTCATATTTTTCCTCAATTATGACAAATAATGAGTTCCATGTACTTTGTGTACTATGTGACCCTGAGCAAGTCAGTTAACTTCCTTGTGCTCCCAGGTCGCATCTGTAAATAAGCTCCAGCTTAGTGTGCCTTTCCTGGTTAAACCCCCCCCTCCCGCTGCCCCTTTGGACCAAATATCAAACATTTTCACTAGTCATTGTATTTGGAGCATATACACATAAAATAAAATATACTTTTTTTGAAGCCTCAATCCCTCCACAAGTGGTCAGGGCTAGTGCTAATTAGTCTACCTAAGGTTATCACTAACATGCTTTGCTTTGCCCACCTCAATGGAGTGCTGCAGAGATCAGTATTGGGACCGGGTCTTTTCAACATTTTTATTTGTGATATTGGAGTGGTGATCCAAGGGGAAGATTTGTTTCTTTGCAGAAAATACAAAGATCGGCAGAAGAGTGGATTGTGAGGAGGAGTAAGAAGTATGAAGGAGTAACTAAAAAGGCTGGAGAAGTGATCAGGGGGTTTGGCAGTTGAAATTCACTGCCAAGAAGTACAAGGTAATGTGTATAGGAGCAAGGAATCCAAGGGCTGCTACAGAATGGGAGGGAGGGGTTGCTGTGGGGAGTACAAGTGAGGAAAGGGACAGCACTGCACAACAGGACAGTGAGGAGACAGACTAGGATGCTGGGCTACATAGGAAGGGGGATTAGTAGCTGGAGAAGTGAAGGGATTCTGCCATTGTACAGGTTCTTGGTTTGTTCTCTGCTGGAGTACTGTGCGCATTTCTGGAACTCTCACTTGAAGAAAGATGGTAGAAGCAGTGTAGTTTAGGGTAACCATAATGATCCACACCTAGCAGCGTAAGACTTAATGGAGAGGTTATCCAATTTCAACATACAGATGCAGAGGGGAAACATAATACGGATGTACAAATGCCTCCATGGGATTAACAAAGTAGACAGTGAAGAGCTGATTACGCCGAGTGGGAACATCTGCTGCAGGAGGAACTCAGTGAAACTGCTGAGGGGAGTACTATTTATTTTAGTTTTTCATTGACATCAGGAGTTAGATACATCAGCAGATAAATAGTAGATTTTGTAATGCTAGATCAAGTTACATTTTCTGGGTAGTTACAATATTTAACATTACATGCCTGATATATTTTATATCTTCATATTCCAAACTCCTAAGGAGGGGGATTGCAAATAAGTAAGGCCCGTTACTGCATAATTCCTCAACCTCAGTGATGTCAAGAGACATTTTGTTTCACTTCATTAGACTAAATCTCTGTCTGGGGTTGGGAGGAGGTATTGAGTGAAGGGCTGACCGGTACCCAATCAAATCAAAAATGCCACAAATCATAATTAATGGGGAGTAGGGAGAGGAAAACATAGGGGCCAAGGTCCCCATTTTTCCTTTGTGGTATCAAGTTTGGACGGGACTCCAACATCAACAGAAACCAAGGATCCACCTATTCATAAAACTTGGGGTTTTGTTCTGTAATCGAGCTGTGAGATGCTCCACTTTGTATATATCATATATTGTTGATTCCCATTGGGCAATTTCAGGAGAAGATGGCATGAGCCATATCCTAGTTAGGACTTTCTTAGCCGCTGCTGACAGTATGCACAGTAAGTAAATCCGATGAGCCCCTCAAATCCTCATTGGGAAATGTAACAATAATGCTAATTTTGGGGTCAGAGGGCCCAGGTCTGCGAAGAGCCTTTCCAAAGTCCTTCCTACTTCCTCCCCAAAACTGTGTTATAACTGGACAGAACCAGAAAATATGAGAATGTGTGGCCACTTCACACCCGCATCCCCTCCAGCATGAAGCATCCCCAGAGGATATGTATTTGGCTGTTATTTGGGGGGGTACGGAAGTACCTTACTGCTACCTTCCAAGCAAATTCTCACCATATATAGGATTTGGTTGTTGTTGGCAACGTCAAATCCATATCCAGTCTTATGACGAGAGATCTATCAGCAGATCTTACTTCGAGAGGGCTCTTGCAGTAGGTAATTACATATAGGACTGACACCGGCAAGCAGCAGGACCCCACGGAAAAATTTCTAGCTAGCAGTCCCTGGCGAGGGACCGCCCCCATGTCAGGTGACCGGCGTCAGGAGACGCTAGTATAAAGGGGCGTCCCTGACGCCTTCCAGTTCTTTCTCACTGTTAGCTCGTGGTAGCCCAGAAAGTTTGTGCTTCAGTCTACCTTCACGGTTTCACCAAAATAATTGCTTTTTCAACTAACGCCAGTACAGTCGTTGGTGTATGTCGTCCCCTACACCCTCCGAGCACAAGAATAAATGTGATTCGTGCGGCGCCCAACTACCGCACAAGGATAGCCACTCCCTGTGCCTGTTCTGCCTAGGCCCCGATCACCCGGTTGAGAAGTGCCTGCACTGACTCAGTTTCAACGCGGCTACCCGGAAAAGGTGGCATCAATCCCTGGAAGCCCATATTCTGAAGAAGAAAATGAGTTCAATGGAGAAGGAGCTCAAAAAACTGAAGCAGGCGTCCACTTCCCCCGAAGGCCATCGGAAGAAGAAGGAGAAGGAAAGGCACCGGGACAAGGGCTCCTCCACCACATCTCCCTCGGGAGTCGCTGGGACGCAGATAACATCCCCTCCAGGGGATCGCTCCTCGGAGGTTTCCGAGGGGGTGTCGGCCCACCCGTCTGGCTCGCACTCGGGCCTTGCGTGTGCCTCTGGGCAGTTGGAGGTCTCCGCCCCTGGTTCGGCCGCAGCCTTGCGGCCTACCACTGTGGGCGACCCCGGTAAGCCGGGCATTGGCTCCTCTGACGTCCGCCCGGAGAGGGCCAGTAAGACGTCCGACCCTTCGGGGCGGCGCGTGGCCTCCTCTCCACTGGACCAGGCCGGTCACTCTACTTGGCCTACCTGCGGTGATGGCTCTCATAAGTCGGACGCCGGCTCCTCCAGCGCCCGCCGGGAGCTCACCCCCAAGCCACACGTCGGCTCGTCTGACGTCCGGCTGGTGATGGAACCTACGACGGACCCCCCAAGTCCGTCATACCCGGTTCCCCGCAGCCTTTGCTGCTGTCTGGGGAACCAGAGTCTCCCCAACTCGACCCCGGGGATTTTTCCCCTCCGTCCCTGGGCAAAGCTGGGGATCTTCCGCCTCCGTTAGTCCTTCCGCCACCTGGTGCGCTGGACCTGACGTCGGCTCCCTGGACACCGGTCCCTCCGACGTTGGTACCTCGGCGCCAGGCCTCCAACGCCGGCCCTGACGCCGCCTTACCGACTCCAGGAGACATCCTCAGCCCCATTGGCCCTCCGGGCCCTCCACTGTGGACCCACCCGTGAGGCCACCGGCCAGGCTGTCTGCTCCGGCAGCCCCCCCGGCTCCTGGGTACCCTCAGTCCTATCCGATGCCGGCGTACTCGGGACCGCAGTATCCCACACCACAGTCCCCGACGCCGCAGTACCCGACGCCACAATACCCAACACCGGGCTACCCGCAGCCAAGTTTTGGATACGCTCCATACGGTTACAACCCGTATCCTTATCCCCCACCTCCTCCTCCACCACCCTTGCGGCCGTCGGTGGACCTGCAGGAGACTCTGGCCTACTGGTGAGCTAAGGCCAAGGCTCAGCTCACCAAAGAGGTCGAGAGCCGCCTTCCGATGATGGTGCCATCCCAGGTCCCCGTACGTCCGAGGCGGCACACTCCCTCACCACCTCCGGATTCCAAGGTTCTTCCGTCTGGATCCAGAGAAGGGCAGGGCATGCTTCCCCAGGACTTCCCAAGGGGTCTGTTCCTCCCCAGGGTCGGGAAAGGGAGTAGTTTTCCTCTTCATTCTCCTCTTCACCCTCGGACTCCTCGGATTCTTCTGATGGTTGCTCCGAGAGAGATGACGAGCCATGCTGTCCGTCGAAGCCCAGGCCAAGGACCCTTCCGAAGTCTCTTCCGGAGGATCCTTCTTTTACGGAGTTGCTTAGGAATATCCAGGAGGTTCATCAGTGGCACTCCCTGGAACCAGATCCTCAGCGTCTAAAACTAACTGAACATCTGGATCTGCCCGTGACCGCTCCTACCTTGGTGCCACCCTGGATAGAGCCTCACGCCGACCTTGTTACCACAATATGGAAACAGCCGTCGGCCTTAGCCCCACTTCCTAGGAAGTCGAACAGGCTATATCAGGCTCCAGAGGGTGTTGATTTTCTGGATTCTCACCCTCGTGCCGACTCGGTCGCGATTAGCGCCGCTCACGGCCTGTCGGCGAACCCCAAACATCTTAGCTCGTCACCACCTGATAAGGAATCACGCCTTCTGGACCAGTATGGGAGAAAGATTTACACTTCCTCCACACTGGGGATCAGGGCCCTGAACTATGTTGGCCATATGGGGGACTACCAGAAGGCCATTCTGACTCAGGCGGAAGCCAAACTGGACTCCTTGCCTGACTCCCAAATCAAGCAGGAGTTGGCTGATCTTGTCCGCTCTGCTCGTTTGGCCAGTCGACACATGCTTCGTGTGACATACGATGCAGTGGACACTGCTGGGCGGAGCTCAGCTTTCGCTGTAGGCCTACAGCGTCATGCTTGGCTCCATGTGTCAGGGTTGGTCCCGGAGGTGCAATCTGTTATCCAGGAAGCACCTTTCCGGGGTCGGTGCTTTTCAGGGGTGATGTCAAGGACATCATCACCGATTTGCAAGAGAAGGAGATGGCACTGAAGTCAGTTGATTCCATGTACCGTCCCCATCAGCAGCAGTGCCGTCCCTTTCGCAGACGGAATCGGCCAAAGGCGAAACCCCAGGAAAGGCGGGCCACAAAACGCCGGGCCCCCACAGCTGCTAAGCCCCGCCCAAAAAAAGCAGCGGGTGCTTCAGCTGCGGTGCTGTCCCACACCACCTGACTCCTTTCCTCTCCCACTGCCTCCGAACTCCCTGGAGGAACTGGTAGGAGGGAGGTTTTCCCTCCACCTTCCGGGATGGGAGAGAATAACCACAGATTCTTGGGTGCTCTAGCTCATAGCAGAAGGACACTCGATAGAGTTTCTTCAGAAACCACCCCGCCACCCCCCTCTGAAGTCATCGTATTCACAGGATCATCTTCTCTTGGTCTAGGAGGAAATTTCAGCTGTCCTGCTGAAACGAGCAATAGAGCGCATCCCCCTTCATCTGTGAGGGACGGGTTACTATTCACATTTCTTCCTGGTCCCAAAGAAGACAGGAGATCTCAGACCTATTTTAGATCTCAGTTGTCTGAATCTTTTCATAGAATACAAAAGGTTCAGGATGCTCTCTTTCCAGAGCCTTCTGCCCCTCCTCCAGCCGGGTCAATGGCTTTGTGCTCTGGATATACAGGATGCTTATCTGCACATTCCCATTTGCCCATCTCATCGCAAATACCTTCGTTTTGTGCTCCAGGGGGACCACTACCAGTTCAAGGCGCTCCGTTGGTCTATCCTCGCCCCCGGAGTGTTTACCAAATGCCTGGCAGTGGTGGTGGTCCACCTGCATACCAGGGGAGTGCAGGTTTTCCCATACCTGGATGATTGGCTCCTGGCGACCTCATCCAGGGAGGAACTCCTGCATTGCCTCTCCCATACCCAGCAGGTTTTTGCCTGCCTGTGTATTACCATCAACCATTCCAAGTCTCATCCGGTCCCATCCCAAAGACTACAATTTATTGGGGCGATTCTCGATACGACCACGGGCAAGGCCTTCCTGCCTCCGGACAGGGCGTCCACCCTCCAGACCCAAATAAGTCTGCTGTCCGACCGCAGGACGGTCTCTGCGAGGTCAGTCCTTCGCCTTCTCGGGCTCATGGCGGCTGCTTTCCCGATGGTTCCTCACACTCGACTCCACATGAGAATTTCTCAGTAGACTGTATGCTTTCAATGGGATCAACTAGTGGACGATCTAGATCACCCAGTTATGGTCTCCTTGCCAATGCTTCGAGACTTGCAGTGGTGGATGGTTCGAGAGAACCTGTTTTGGGGAGTTCCTTTCTTTCATCCTCCCCCTCCCAGACTCTAACCACAGACGCCTCAGGCGAAGGTTGGGGAGCCCATCTAGGCCCTCATCGGACCCAGGGCTCCTGGTCCAAGCTAGAACAAGCTCTCCACATCAATGTGCTTGAGCTTCGGGCAGTGTTGTACGCTTCTCCAAGCCCTTCACCAATACATCCTTCCCAGCCACCTAGCCGTCCAGATGGACAACATGTGTGTGGTGTGGTACATCAACAAACAGGGAGGGACTCTGTCCTACCCTCTTTGCAGGGAGGCAATGAGGGTTTGGGATTGGACAACACAACACGAGCTTCACCTCACAGCAATTCACTTTCCAGGCGTCGACAACACCCTGGCAGACAAGCTAAGTCACTCTTCTGCTCTGACTCACGAATGGGAACTGGACCAAGGGGTCCTAGACAATATCTTCCGACTTTGGGGAACACCACAGGTCGACCTGTTTGCATCCCCTCTAAACGCAAAACTTCCCGTCTTCTGTTCGCTCGTTCCAGAGCGAGGCACTTTTTGGAGTGACGCTCTGTCTCTAGACTGGAAGGACAGATTCATCTATGCCTTTCACCCAATTCCACTTATCCCACGAGTCTTGCAGAAACTAGCTTCAGAAGGAGCGCGAATGATTCTGATTGCTTCTTTCTGGCCCAGGCAAGTTTGGTTCTCTCTTCTACAACAATACTCAGAGGAGCCTCCTCTTCCTCTTTCTCTATCTCGAGGTTTACTGACCCATGATCGGGGACCCTGGTCCATCCAGGCCTCAGATCCCTTCAACTGCATGCATGGCTCCTGCAGACTTAGCCCAATCCCATTTTGGAGTGTCTCCCAAAGTGGCAGAGATTTTGGTGGAGGCCAGAAAACCCTCCACCAGATCCACTTATGCCTTGAAGTGGAAAAGATTCAGAATCTGGGCTGCTTCCAAGAACGTGGAACCCTTCTCCTGTTCAGCGGGGCTTCTGCTGGAGTATCTATGTTATCTGTTTGACCTGGGTCTCAGTCATTCTTCTCTGAAGGTGTACATGGCGGCCATCTCGGCCTATTATGCTCCCTTCGCAGACAAAGCTTTCGCTCAACTGGAGCCTCCAAGACCTTTCTCAGAGGGGTCCTCCATCTGAGGCCCCCCATCCGTACTCCTGCTCCCCCTTGGGACTTGAACTTTGTTCTCAAGAAGCTTACTCTCCCTCCCTTCGAACCTGCAGCTTCTACAGATTTGAAGTTCCTTTCGTGGAAGACTCTCTTCCTGGTGGCCATCACTTCTGCTCGGAGAATTTCCAAGCTCCAGGCCCTGATGTGTAAAATCCCATACTTGATTTTTGACATGGAACGTGTTGCTCTTCGCACAAGTCCTAAGTTTCTCCCTAAAGTAGTAGCTGAGTCTACTCTAAATCAGTCCATAGAGTTACCTGCCTTTTTTACGCAGTACTCTAATCAAGGGGAGTATTTACTCCATACTATGGATGTTCACTGGATTCTGAGATACTACACCAACAGGACGAAGGATCTCAGAAAGACTGATCAATTATTCGTTTCTTTTGCTCATAAAAGGGAAGGCAGTGTTGTTTCCAGGCAATGCCTGTCTAAATGGTTGGCCCATTGCGTCACTTTCTGTTATGACAAATACAACAAGACCCTCCCGGGTCAAGTAAGAGGCCACTCCACCAGAGGAGTAGCTGCCTCAGTGGCTTGTTTCAAAAATGTATCTGCGGCAGACATTTGTGCTGCCGCCACCTGGACTTCTGTCCATACCTTTACTAAACACTACAGTTTGGATGTTGCCTCTCACCGTATAGCAGGCTTTGGGCTAACTGTTCTGCAAGGCTTCTTGTCTTGAGGCTTGCACAGCTAGAACTGCTTTTGGAGTAGTTTTTCCTCCTCCCGGTGCCACTTTTTATTCCAGACTGCTTGGGACTCAGTCCTATATGTAATTACCTACTGCAAGAGCCCTCTCGAAGTAAGATAGTACAGTTACGTAAGAACTTACCGTAACAGTAGATCTTCGAGAGAGGCTCTTGCAGTAGGTAATACCTTCCTGCCCTCCATACCCCTAGGCTTTTTCAGCTCCTTTTCCAGTGAGGGAAATATCCGCTCCTCTCTTGTCCGGCCTTCTGGCCCGTGGCGAGAAAAAGAACTGGAAGGCGGCATCAGGGACCGCCTTTATACTGACGTCTCCTGACGCCGGTCACCTGACATGGGGGCGGTCCCTCGCCAGGGGATGCTAGCTAGAAATTTTTCCGTGGGGTCCTGCCACCTGCCGGCGTCAGTCCTATATGTAATTACCTACTGCAAAAGCCTCTCTCGAAGATCTATTGTTATGGTAAGGTCTTACGTAACTGTACTTTCTGATTCCCAATTTACCTGGGTATTGTCCATTTCCCAAGAGGGGGTGTTTAGCAGGGTTTTATAAATTCGAGATATTAAGTGTCTAGGGGTAGTTTTGCCTGCTAATTGAGGTAGAAAGATAGATATGGGGGGGGACTAGAAACGGCTGGGCCGATCTCCTTTTCTAAGAAGTGGCAAACCTGTAGATATCGGAAAAAGTCCTGACCTAAGAGAAAATTCTGCCCGGAGTTGCTTGAAGGACTTAAATATTCCTTTATCATAAAATCAAGAAGTATGAATCAGTCCGAGTTTCCACCATCTCCCAAACTCACTATCCAAAAAAGAGGTTGGGGGGGGGGGGGACCTGGATTACATCCAGGAATGCCCATCCATCTAGCTCCAAATTGGTTGTCTGAGCGGGCCAGAAATCTAGTCCAATCCCAGAGTACCGCCCTAGTAAGCATAGAGTAGCCCTCTGAAGAGGGAGAAGTTAGGTTGAAAGACTAGGGTCATTGCCAATGGGAATCATGCTTGAGAGCGTTCAACTTGCACCCAACTTGGAGAGTCAGACTGGGGGGAGAACCATTTTACCATGTGTGTCAGGCTGGATGCCAGTGAATATTTGTATAGATCCAGGAGGGCCAAGCTCCCTCACTCCCAAGGGAGATGAAGCTTTTTAAGAGAGAGAGAGTCGAGGGTGGCCTTCTGCCCATAAGAACGTATACACCACTCTGTTCCATTTCTGGACATCTTTCCATGTTACTGGAAGTGGGATGTTCTATAGAAGATAAAGTACTCATGGGAGAATGTTCATTTGTATGGATTGGACTCTGTTAATGAGAAAAATAGGGAGATTTGACCAGCATCTGAGATCTTCTTGTATTTGTGAGAATAGAGGTTCATAGTTTACCTTATAAAAATGTTTAAAATCAGATGAGAGTTTAATCCCCAGATAGGTAGTGTGTGGGTGGTCCCATTTAAAGGGGTATTTATTTTGTATAGAGTGTGAAGGGGAATAGTTTATTGTCAAAGCTTTGGACTTATCTTGGTTTATTTTATAACCCGAGGCCAATTCAATCCGGGTCAGGCATTCCTGCAGGACCAGTAGGGAGGAATCCGGTTGTGTGATGTAGAGGAGCAAGTCATTGGCATAATAAGCCAGTTTGTGTTGAATATTGTTAACTGTGTAGCCCTTATGTTGTTTGGCCTGTCGTAAATATTGTGCTATGGGTTCTGCATATAATGCAAATAAGTAAGGTGATAATGGACGACCCTGGTGTGTCCCACAGCATAGGGGAAAAAATGCTGAATGGTTACCGTTGATCTTTACCATCGCCTCCGGGTTAGTGTAAAGGCCTTTGATATTATCTCTAAACTAGAGTGGGAATTCAAACTGAGAAAGAGTGTATTGTAAAAAATTCTAAGGGATCCTGTCAAATGCCTTTTGTGCATCAAAGCTAAGTATTAAATGGGGAGAGTTGTTAACCTGTGCATGTTCCATTACATATAAAGTACATTTTATATTGCCAGTGGTTTGGCGTATTTTTATGAAGCCAGATTGGTCTGTATGTATTAAGGTTGGGAGAATGTCATTCATTCTGTGGGCTATAATGCTTGTGTAAATCTTTTAATCCTGATTAAATATGGATATTGGTCTGTTGGTCTCTCTCCTTCTGTTTCAGAAAGCAACCTAGCGGGCGGCAAGTGCCGACCGAAGTGATTCCCTGCCTCCACAGGATGTGGCACCTCTGTGGCTGCCGTCCCCTCCTTCATCCTTGGCCAGGAGACAAGAAAGTGCCCTAGTGGATGGCAAGCACCAATCAAAGCGACTCCCTGCCTCCACAGGATGTGGCACCTCTGTAGCCACTGTACCGTCCTTCATCCTCAGCCAGGAGACAAGAAAGAGCCTTAGAGGGCGACAAGTGCTGACCAAAGCGACTCCCTGCCTCCATAGGACACAGCATTTCTGTGGCCACCGTCCCCTCCTTCATCCTCGGGCAGGAGACAAGAAAGCGCCCTAGTGGGCAGCAAGTGCCAACCGAAGCTACTCCCTGCTTCCACAGGACGTGGCACCTCTGCCGCTGCAGTCCCCTCCTTCATCCTCGGCCAGGAGACAAGATAATTTCCACATGGAGCCCCGATCGGAATACTGCAGTACGGCTCAGGTCCTCATTGGTCAGCACCTGAACTCCTCTGCCTCTCTATTGGCTGCGCTAGGAATTGGTGCCCCGTGATTGGCTGTTTCCTCAATCCCTCGCTCTGTCAAGCAAATTTGGTTCCTGCTTTGTAACTATAGCTGGGACTGCGCGGCTTTTTCAGCTGCCTTTTTCCTACGGGGTATATTTTATTCTTAAATTGTAGAATGTGCTCATTGATCTCAGTTTAATTGTAAAACCAGTGAATTTGTTGAGCTCCATGCTTGTTGAGCTCAGTTTAATTGTAAAACCAGTGAATTTTCAGCCATTTGGCTTTAGGACTTTATTAATTATTGGCATGAATTGTTAATGTAGGAACCTGTTGCACTGTTAGCCTTTTAGCTCAGGTACTCTAAATTAGCCTGTGAATATAGCCGCCTTTGTTAGGTTTTCATTTTTTATTATGCCTGATTTTTTAAATGTTGTATTAGTCTTCACTTCAGCATGACTGTGCAGAGATCTCTCCTAGCGAAAGACTTGGCTATAATCAGCAAGTCTCCCCTCTCATACACTGCCTGCTTTCCACTAAGCCCTCTTACCTCGCCCCTTCCCCCTCTGTAACTGAACTTGCATTCCTGGTCTTTAACTCACTCTTTCTACTCCTGTCCTCCTCTTGTGGCCCAGAGCCTCTTCCCCCACCCTGGCCTGCTCTTTCGGTCCTCCCACTGTTTAGTGCCTCTATCTTCCTGGACATAAAGTCTCCACCACTCATTCACACTAATGGGAGTATGCCGGAGGCGCTAAGACCCAGTGGGAGCAAACCTTTTCAGGAGGGCCGGCGCCTGAGATGGAGCCGCGAGGAAGCGGCACCGCGAGCGCATGCGGTAATGACTATCTCGGCGTTGACCCTCCAACTGCCTCAGTTCCTTTTTTCCCACCATCGAGTGCACATCAGTGACGACGTCACTCACCCACCAGGAGTCAAACTTCAAACCAGCAGCTTAGTTTTCAGTTTATTATTTTGTATTTGTCAACGATAAGTGTCGATTATATTTTAATAAATTCTTACTTGCAAGAGAGAAGTCTTCAGCCCTCCATTGACGGAGTCGACCATGAGTGGGGCAGGTGATGGTAGGGTGACTTCGCATGAAAGCTGTTCAGCCAGCAGGGCCAGGTCTGGTCCGCCGCCCTCCCTGGAGGGGGGGTCTGACAACGGACAGTCCAATGCTCAGGGAGATGGGTGGTCTTCTCGGAAGCATAATAAGAAACGGTCCCATTCTTGGCACCGTTCGGCCTCGAGTTCTTCTTCGACACACAGGTCAAAGAAGAGACAGCATCACTCAAGGTCACCCTCTGGTACGTCTGCACGTAGATGGTCGGTTATTAGGGGCAGGTGCTGGTCTCCACCTCTGTCGGAGTCGCAGTTTCTGTCTCTGAGGGACGACATCTTTGACACCGGAGTCCCCCTTCGCTTATTGGAGGGGTTTCTGATGAGCAGTTTCACCAGTGGGCTGCTCATATGGAGCAGTGGGCTCAGAGGTTGGCCTGACTGCCCAAATCAGCTTGTCCGACTCTGGGGCCTTCGGGCTCTTCGGTTCCAGGACAGCAGGTGGGGCAGTTAGGTCTTCCTAGTCATGCAGCGCCTTCTTCGGTGCTGTCGACTCTGTGCTCTGGTGTGTATCCCCCTCACACGACTGCGGTGCAGAGGTCTACACTGATGCCCTTATCTCCTGTCAGTTTTCATCCGGTAACTTCAAATTGCATTTCCCAGAGTTCTGTGATGTTGCCATCATCTGTGGTGCCGACTTCTCCAGCATCGAGGTTCCTTGCAGCGCCGCAAATTCTGTCTGCACTGTTCTCGACATCGGGGCTGACGGCAGCACCATGGTATCCTTCGGCACCTCCGGTGCTGGGGATGGCAACGGCGCCGGGTGCGGCATCTTGCCCTTTTTCGGCACTGTGTGCTACGCCTTTTTCTGTGATGGCTCCTTCTTTGTTCTCTGCGCAGTTTTCTTCGACGATGCCGGGGATGGGTGTGGCGCCATCTAGTTTCCAGAGGTTGTTGACTCAGATTCTTTCTCCTTCTCTTCTTCCTCCTGGTTTTCACTCCGATTTTGTCTATATGGTCCCTCCTGGACTGTCAGGAGATGATTTTGAGCCTGATCCAGATCTTAGACTGGGTGATGATGTTGATGCTGATACTGCCCTGGGGACAGGGATCAATCCTCCTGCACAGCCTGTTATGGAGGACCTTTACTTTAAGTCTCTGCTCAAGAACTTGAATTCTACCATTTCTCTCCAGACCACAGAAATCGATCCTGGGAAGCTTTTGTGTCTCCAATATCTTCATGTCCCGGAAATCCCTCTGGATTTAACCCCTCCAGTGCAGCTGTCTTTCGAGACCCTTTCACAGATGTTGTGGAAGAATCCAGCTCTTGTTTCTTCTGTGGCCAAGTTCATAGATAGGTAATATGCCCCTCCCAAGAATCGCCCCATCTTGGCCTCTCAAGCCTTTGCTGATGCCGTAGTGGTCCTGGCAGAGAATGATAAGGCTGTCCTTCCCTAGGAATCTACAGCCTAGCCTACGAACAAAGAATCTCACAGGATAGACACCTTAGGTAAGAGAGTCTTTGCTGCCTCAACCCTGGGCATGAGCAGTGCCAGCTACCAGGGCTATTTTTGTCAATATGAGTATGTACTTTGGCATTCGCTCAAAGCAATGGTGGAAGCTCTGCCTGAATCCAAGGTTAACTCAGAGCTACTTCAAACCATAACTAGGGGTATTGAGTCCAATAACCAACAGGTTAAAACTTTAATGGACGCCTTTGATACCGCCTCCCGGGCAGTGGCGGCTGGCATCTGCACCTGTCGCCACTCTTGGTCACGTACTTCGGGCTTCATGAATGATGCCCAGCAGCAGGTCATGGCCCTACCTTTCGATGGTATGTATCTGTTCGGACCTCAGGTGGAGCAAGCACTAGAGGCCACACGGAAGACTAGGTCTGCCATCAAGACAGCCAGACCTGCACCCATCCCCTCCCAAAGGGGTGGGAACAAGCGTCACTTTCACAACCATCAGTCTTTTTGGAGCAAAGGCAGAGGAGGTTTTAACAGAAACCAGAACCCTCAGCTGCAAAAGAAACCACAGCAGAAGGCACAAGGGTCCAAAGCGCCTTATTTGCCTTATCACAGGCAGCAGCCTGCACTCCCCCAACATGGCTGCATTGCTGGTTAAGGAACTTCGTATCTCAGCCTGAGAGAGTATACCTCTTATCCATTCTCTTGTCCACAGGAGGTATAGAATTGGAGTCTTTAAAATTTTTATTGTCTGTTTCCCAAAGGACTTATGAAGGGGAATAGACAGCCTCCTGGACTCTGGGATATCCATCATTTCAACATAGTCAGGCTCCTCCTAGTCGTCCACAGCTTCTTCCATAGGAAGCTGAAGAGTTTCAGCCACTTTTTTGTAAAACATAAAATGGGAAGGGGACTCAGAAAGCCTGGGAGGAGAAACCCCTGAAGGTCTGTCTGGGGAGATGTCCAGGTCAATGGGCACATCCAGACTTTCGTAATCACCATCACTATCCTCATACTCTCTTTCCTCCTCCTCCGGTTCATAAAAATCTTCTAAATTATAGTCTGGAACCGGGGGAACCAACCGAACCGAGACCCTTCCTGACGGTGCCGGTTCGGTCGGAACCAGGGTTAACGAATGAACATTCCTTATCGCTTTTGCTATTTCATCAGCGGTCGGAGAAAGAATTTGTGGATCCGCACCGGCTGATTTATCCCTTCTTTTTCTTTTAACCGAACCGACTCCTTGAGTTGGTTCTCCTTGCTCAAGAAGTTTCGCCCTGGTCAGAGGGCATACCTTCTGGTTCGTTGAACCGAACCGGCTGGCCATCCGGTCAGCGGACTTCTTGGCCTCCCTTTCCTGAGCCTACCAACTCTCTTTCCAGGGTAGCTGCAGGAAAATTTCTTGCAAATCTGGCAGTCTGAATCGAGGTGGTCAAACCTCAGACAATAACACAGGTGGTGTGGGGATCAACCTTAGCAAAGGCTTCCCCACACACACTACAGTGTTGAAACCCAGTGGGCCCGGTTTTTCTTTTGGGTTTCTCAGACATGGACGGTCCTTACAAAAACTTACCCTTTTTTCGGCAATCCGCCAGGCAAGACACCCTTATCGGTTCCTGACCGTGTTACGGGTCGTGGAAAAAACGTAATGAAATCTGGGTTTTTTAGAACCGATAAGGACCGGTTACCACACTCTAAAAGTAGAATAAACTTTTTTTGAACAACCTGATCGGTTCAAACCGAACCGATCCCACGTTTACAAGTTCCACACACAAGAACAAGAAAATAAACCTATCTAGTACTCACGATACCACAGACAGAGACTGAACCGACAGGAACGGATTAAATTCGGTCAAAAACCGAGAAAATGGCACTTTAACTGACAAACTTGAACCGAGCAAAGGAGAAATCTTTGGAGCGACTGTTCAGTGAGGCGGAGTAAAGAATCTGACGGTTTGAGTTCAAACAGCAACAGACAGAGTCTCAACCGAGCTCGAGCTCAGCGTTCCATGCCTGGCATGGAAAGTTAACTCTTTCATCTCCGGGGCAGTTCAAAGGTTGGACATCACTGCAATATGTCAGAATACAGCAAGACTCCATTAGAAGAAACAACATTACTAAGGTGAGTAATTTTTTCATATGAAACCATGCTGTCTCTTGTCCTTTAGTTCATTTGACTCCAGAAAATCTACCACTCTTTCTTTAATTGATTTATTTGAAAATTGTTATCCAAGTCATGGCTTATTTCCAGGTGAGACCAGGGGGAAGAACAAATGGAATACAATAAAGCATAAACAGTAGCAATGAATTGTTCAAAGTAAAGTGCAAACAGTTTATTGTTAACAACAATTAATAATGGTCCCTAGCATCTTATGTATGACCCTTCCCAGGTCTAGGGGAAGGTGTACCAGTAACTCATTTACAGTGAGGGCTGCATTACATCAAATACTGAACACACTACACTTACTTGATCTCTGGATCTGGGGTGACCTCCCAGAGTGGCAGCATGAAGGGGTGCTGGTAACAGGCTATGATGCAAATGTTAGTGGCAGAACACTTTTTATGAACATAAGCAGTGCTCACAACTGTGTAAAACGGTGGGATCCCGTTTTTTTTTTTTTTTGCCATTGTACTTTGTTTAGCCTGCTGGCAGGGAGACAATTAATTTGCCATGCTCAAAGTTTATTTTGGCAGGTAATATCTCAAGGCCCCCCCCAACAGGGGCAGAGTCCACAGTCCTTAAAACACAAATTCCAGAACTTTGGAGGGTTAAAGGGAACGTCTTTTGGGTGTCACTGACGCAGTTCAGTTGAGGCTGCTTGGCAGTCCGTTGGGCACAGTAAATGCTGTTAAGGAGGTTCAGCATCCTCAGCTCTGAGCTGGATTTTTATTTGGAAAGCCTTAAAAAGTCTGTTTTTTTTACTTCACATCCCCGAGTATGTCACCATATTTAGCATATGTCTAGGCACAAGCAAGCACGACTTGCACTTCGAAGGGATCCTGGGATCCAACCCTCGTTTAAGGTGTTCTAGTCCCCTAACCTCCTTAGTGCCACCACTGCATCACTAGTCCCAGTGAGTGTGGGCCTTCCGTACCTCCGGCAGTGGTGGCTATGTGGTCTCAACCCTAACTCTGCCTCATACTTGGAAAAAGATAGCGATTAGGTGATTAGGTATCCTAACTATATTTTAACTTTTTTTGTGCACTATTGAACATGATATTACCTTCGTAAAACCCGGCTCTTAACTTTCATAGTCCAGCCCCGCAGCCGCCGAGTGCTGCAGCCCCCAAAAAATGCAGAATTATGATGCGACATAGGGACGTGAGTTGCAGGTGTTTATGAACAGTGTAATGTAATTGGAGAAGAGGAGTTGCCTAAATGTTCTTACAGTACATGATCTTTGCTGGCAGGTATACATGTCTGGGGCTAATATATATATAGCCCCATACATGTATACCTGCCAGCAAAGATAATGTAGGAACATTTAGGCTGCCCTCCTCCTCCAGTTACATTACACAGTTCATAGAGTGCCTGCAGCTGCGTCCCCTACCTCATGTCAAAATTCTGCTGATTTTTGGGACAGGTTATAACACTCATGGCTGCAGGGTGGACTAAGGAAAGTTAAGGGCCAGGGTTTTACGAAGGTACTATCTTGTTTAATACTGCACAAAAAGTTAAAATATACAGTAGCTAGGATAACTACTAGGGCAGGCAACTCCATTTTATGGGTTGCCTGCCATGATCGCAAAATGCCATCCGCTGCTCTTTAAAATCCATAGCAAATAGTCCAAAACAGTTCTTAAATTGTTTTCTCAAACACTCTAGCCTCCTGGACACTGTTCTCACCTTAAGCAAAACTTAAGTAGGGTTTTAAAGTCTCTTTTCCTCTCAGAAAAACCGTCAGGCTTTTATTCACTGTTACTACAGGAGAGATTTCTCTGTGCTCCATCTGGGATTGCTTTACAAATGGCCTTGCCACAAAATTCTGATTTGCTGGTGTCTCCTTCTCACTCTGAAACTGGATCTGAAGCAAGGGCTGTGAGATGTTGGCAACTCAGTGCCCTTTCACCGGCTGTCATTGACAGACTCAACTTGGGCTTATGCTGCTGCAGAAAGCCCCTCCCCTGCCACTACAGTGATTCAGACTGCCAGCTCACAGAAGTTAACCAATCTGTGCTTAAAGATCAGGTGTTCACATCAGTCAAATAGGCATTTGACTTTTTTATTAAATGGGACAATATATGTGGGCTAATTGAAACAGTAATATTCATATTTACAGAAGTAAAATTCATACTTCCGAATAATCCATGCTTAACTGAACCAGGGCAGACACTGATGTGAAAACTGTTTCTAATTTTTTTCTTGTTTTATGGAACATTCTGCACAGTTCTCTTCATGGAAGCAGTAATTTGGAGTGTTTACTACCTGATGGTTTGTGTACTGAATGTTAAAGTGCTGCTGTTGACTTGTTAAAGCCATGACTAGAGTCCTGTACACAAGCCGTGATATACTCAGAACTCCAAATTACCGAGATTGTAGCAGATAATACTACAGAGGGGTCTCCCCTACCTACTTGTGGGATACTGTCAAAACAGTGCTCTATAAGCTGTCCCGGTGGGGATGAGGTTTGAGGCGCTGAACGCCACACCTCTCTCCACTCCGGCGAGCCGGGTTCGGGAGCAGACTCGGGTTGCTGGTGGGTCGGCCAGGGGGAGATAGACTTGAGCGTCAATGACAGCTCGCCTTCTCCGGGGAGGGAGTAGAGGCTCGGAGTACTGCAAGCCCCAATTACAGGGAAATGGGCAGCCACCTCAGTGTGGACATCGGTGTGTAAGCGCCATGATGTTAGGGACTACACACTGAAGGGGAGGGACGAAAATGGAAAAAACACCTGCTGGCTCCGGGAAGACAAGTTTCCCGGAGTGTGCCTCCGATGTACCCCGCTCACCAGGACCACCACTTCGACCTGACGAGATCAAGGATTACAGGGTGAATATCCCCCGCCTCGTCCCCGCTTGGGGACCGAAACTCCATGCAGGAACGAGGGCAGAGTCTGGGTGGGTGCATGGTAGGAGGATGACTCTTTGGATGCCCCGAAGGGTTGGGGTCAGCAGGCAGTAGGAAGGGATAAACAGAAGGGAAAAAAAAAAATAGTAGTCCATGGCTATCTAATTGAAATAGCATCCCGTAAAAAAAAAATTGCAGGAACAACAATATCAGGTCTTACAGGAGAAGCTAGCCACCCTGCAGTTATTATCTACCCCTAAAGATGAGGTGGTCAGGCTGGCCCAGTGGCGCTGGAGGTTGAGGTGCTGGTCACTACACCTTGTGCCATGCTGGCAGCCCGGTTACGGGAATGACCCCGGGGTGCCGGTCATTGGCAGGGGGAGAGAGGATTGAGCATCCAGAGGATTGCTTTCCTCTCACGGGGGGAGGGTGCCATGTCATCCCACTCGCTGATTGCCCTCTGGTGGTGGCTGGAGGGCAATATGGGTCGAGAGGCACAGTCCGACGTAATAACGTTGGGGGGACAGGAGAAAGAAGGAAAAGAGCCTGGCAGGGCTCCATGATTGTCTGCTGCGCCCGAGGGTTGACCCCAGCTTCTGGATTTGGTCTCTGTTGGGGGGGGTCCGAGGGGGCACCTCTTTCCTGGCCCTGCCGCAAGGGATAATCCATGGGGGAACCACCGCAGTCGGCGAGTATGGGAGTGGTGAGACCTGAGAGAAAGTCCCTCCTCAGAGGGCCGAAGCCACCTGCCAGGGCTCGGGAGGAAAAAAAACTGAATGAAAAAAAATAAATAAATAAAGATGAGGTAGTCTTGAAACCTATAGCTCAGACCAAACGAGAACTCCAAAAATCAATGGGCCAAAAAAAAGAACAGGCTCTCATGTATTTTAGACAATATTATTATGAAGGGGGTGCACATGGTGCTTGTAGGTTAGCGAGACAGCTTTGCATTAGAAAGAGTCAAGCGTGTATCCTCCAATTAAAGGACCTGCATACAGGAAACTTTACCAGAAACCACTCAGATATTAGACACATGCTGTTAAACTGTTATGCCACACTGTACAAGCAAGATTTCATCACTAACTCTGAAACTAACATATAATTTTTGGCAGTTTCGGGGCTCCTGCAACTTACTTCGACACAACTGGAGAGCTTACTCACTCCGATAACACAGGGAGAAATCCTTGAAGTCATTAAGAAAAGTAAAATGGGCAAATGCCTGGGCCCAGATGGGTATCCCATTCAATTTTATAAGAAATATAGTGAAATAACTATCCCTCTCCTACATTAAGTTTTTAGGCATATTCAGAAGGGAGAGAAGCCCCCACCTTCATAGGACTTTGCTATTTAATTACTGCCTTATCAAAATCAGGAAAGCCCCTGGATGACCCTGCCTCTTACCGCCCTATCTCCATGTTAAATATGGATTATAGTCGGCCCTGTGGCACTGAGGGTTGAGATGTTGGATGCCACACCTTGCGTCACGCCAGCAACCCGGGTTTGGGAATGACCTCAGGTCATCGGGGTGCCGGGGGGGGGCAGGATTGAGCAGCCTACTGGCAGCTCTCCTCTCCCGGGGAGGTTGTCGCTCCTTGTAGTTCCGCCACCACTAGGTGGAGGTCCAATGGTGGTGCAGGTGGGAGTGGGTGGCATGTAGGGAAGGCGTCTCGTAGCGTGGCGTGCACAGGCCTCCACACGTGCACATTCGTGCCCGAGGCAAGGGGAAGGTGAAAATGGGGTACAAAAACCAATAGAATGTAAAATAAAAAAAAAAACATGGATTATAGGTTTTTTTACTAGTATATGGGCTCATCGCCCAAAAACCCTAGTACCACATTTGGTGGAAGTAGATCATTCCGAGTTTGTTCGCGCGAGACAGACACATGATGATGCCCGTCATACACTACTCTTGATGGACAATGCCTGCCAGTACTTCATCCCTATGATGGTGATCAGCACTGACACCGAAAAGGCGTTTGACAGGGTGTCCTAGGTTTTTTTATGGGTTACTCTGGAAGTCTTGGGTTTTCCTCATGAGACTCTTAATGTCCTCCGTGCCTTGTATACTTCCCTGCAAGCCTATGTTAGGGCAAATAGGGCTGTCTTATCCCCCATTCCCTAGACAAGAGGCATTTGATAGGGATGCCCTCTATCTCCATTAATATTTGCACTTTACATAAAACCATTAGCAGCAGCTATTCAGTGAGCAGAGGGGTGGAGGGTTTATGCCCTGGGGGATGTGACTATAGACTAGTCCTGTTTGCGGACAGCATCATTTTAACTATGACACCCCCAGAGCAGTCATCTCCAATCACCTGGGACATAATTAACACGTATGGGACATTATCAGGCTTCAAAGTAAATATCTTGAAAACTGAGATTCTAAGTCTTAGTTTTAGCCCCTCAGTACCACTGAAAGGTAGGTTCCCCATTAGATGGAATAGAACTGCTATTGAACACCTAGACATTCAGCTACTGAAAGACCTTTCCCACCTTGAATTGTTAAACTACAAGCCCCCCACTGAACAGATAACTAAAGATTTGCAAACATGACAGTCTTTTTCGCTGTCCTTATTAGTCAAAGTAGAAGCTGTGTGACAAAGCATTCTACATAGACTGCTATATTATTTTCAAACCCTTCCAGTGTTCCCTAACAAGTCCTACTTACAATACTGGAATAAATTATCGAGAATTCTGTGGGGAGGGTGCCATTCTTGTATTGGATATCATATTTTACAACTACCAAAAGAACACAGAAGCCTCAGTTTACCCAGTTTATATATTTATTCCATAGTAGCTCAACCGAGGTTTGTTTGTTGTTGGCTTGCTTCCAATTATACGGCACACTGGAAAACAATAGAATTCACCTTAAATGATCTTTTGGGGACTGATAAATATTTATTTGCTTATCCCTTAGCTGAGAGCCTACATTCTCAGTTTGAGATTCATGGTCATCCCCATCAAACATTGGAGACAGTGTTGTTCTAAAGTTCTTTCACAGCATGTGGCAGTATGGCTCAGGTCTACGGCGTATGACAAAGCCTTATCCCCTAATTTTGTAGATTCTGCTCTTAATACTTGGAGGTTGAAAGGCTTGATATATGTACACCAGTTTTATGCAGCTCAAGGCTTTCGCCCATTTTTAAACCTGCAAAGGGAATTTGATCTTCCTAGATGGGCATGTTCTAGATATTTACAAACTAGGTCATACCTTACGGGGTTTGGACCTTAATATAAACAACTTCCATAGAAGCTCCCTACTGTATATGGTCTTCTCAGGGACCACCAACAGGGTGAATTGTCATCGCACTTAATCGGTACGTTATATAGGAATCAGATAGAAGTATTGCCTCTCTCGGTGGTATCCGTTCTGGAAAGGTGGAGTGCAGAACTTCTACTAGTGTGTGATGTTGAGACTTGGAATAAATATGCCGCAGTTAACTACAGGTTAAAGTCTTTAACACAATGAAGAGCTTTCACCTGGAAATGCCATATGAGATATTTTTGGACACCGGCAGTCCAGGCTACCTATATGGACCCTTACATAGGGAGGTGTTGGAGGGGGTGCAGGAAGGGGAAAGCTAACCATACCCATATATATTGGTCCTGCCCTTGCATCTTACAGATAGAACATCCAGGACACCTTCAATAAAATCTTTGCAGAGCAGGACTTACTTACTCCTTGACTAGTCATCCTTTCAATTCTGCTGAGTGGCGTCAGAGGACCAGTATTGAAACTTCTTCTGATACTGATTTTAGCAGCTAATAAAATGATTACTAGAATGTGGTTTCAGAAACATCCTCCACTGAAATCACACTGGATGGCAGTGGCCACGACTGTATACAGAATGGAAATCCTGACAACCTCCATACTGGGTACGTAAGATAAGAATGAGGAATTATGGAGGAGATGGGCAATGAATGAGGAATTCTGGAGGAGATGGGCAATTTATCAGATGGAGGTGGACTCAGAAATTGTTTCCCTAATTTTGCTGTGGGGGTTGAAGGGTAAGGAGCATACTGGGCCTCTCTCTCGGGTTCTGATCTGGGGAATTTATTTTTCAGGGTGACCTGCAGTTGCCGTGGAGAGACAAGTCCGTTAAGGGGAGATTGCAGTATACTACAAAATGTAAATGTTTTGAGTTTTTATACCCATCCTAGCCCACCGGTATTCCAACCTTTGTATTTTTTTATATCTGATCATCTGCACCGTATGTTAATGTTTTGCTCTTTTGTAAAACTGTACCATCACTTTTGAATAAAACATTGAATAAAAAAACACTCCAACCCTCTGGTTCCATGAAGAGAACAGTAATGGAATGCTGCCTATAAAAACAAAACAATGCAAAGTACAGTTTTTTGTATCACTTTTTATTCTGATACAGTTAGGCATGGCTTATTAGCGATATGAAGACCATTTCTGAAAATAGAAATATTATAAACAGCTGCCAGTGAGAAAACATTTCCTGTCCTCTTTGTCAATGCAACATAAGTAAGATTAACCATGCTGCAGCAACTGCATTCTTCAGTGGTAATTTGATCCAGTTACCTCCAGGTACTTCAATGCAGTGACAGACAACTTTTTAATGGCTACTACTTCTGTAGGTACAGAGCATTACACCAGTCAAGTCTTTATATCACAAAGGCATGCCCTATGGTCAGCAGGTCCCCATGCACTAGATATGTCTTGATCCAGGCACTGTTCCTCAGTCAGAAAAATCCACTGCCGACCACTGCTGTCACATAATCTTCTAATGACAGCTTGCAGTCCACAGTGACCCCCAGATTCATTTTTTCATTTCATTTAATTTCATTTTGTAATTGTAGGTTGGTACACATGAATATTAAAATTCCATTTTCAGGCACGACCTGAGGCCAAAGATATTAACATACAAAACGTACAATAACAGTAAAAGCACAAAACAGTCAATTCATCAATCATATCATTTTACTCAGTTGCACACATTCAGATTTTTGAAGAGATTACATACAGCCT
The DNA here is from genome assembly GCA_016271365.2 of Neoceratodus forsteri. Classification (NCBI taxonomy): domain Eukaryota; kingdom Metazoa; phylum Chordata; order Ceratodontiformes; family Ceratodontidae; genus Neoceratodus; species Neoceratodus forsteri. Next base: position 712,634,931 of record CM057458.1, read on the forward strand.
TTGGGAAATTGCTAATAGAGGATGAATACTTAACAGTGTCAGGCAAAGAGTTCCACACTGTGGCAGCACAATAAGCAAAAGACCTTTTCCCTGAGTTTGTGCATACTGGGGTATGGTCAATTGAAATTTCTGAGGTGAACGTGAATCATAAGGATAATTCTAAATATCCAAGAGATCATGTAATGTAGTAGGAGTACCTGAGTGCAATAACTTAAACATGAAGCATGATAATGCCAATTTATAGTTGTTTTGAACTGATAACCAATCAAGATAATTTAACACATTACAATGATGTGTCCTGTGCGGTGCCAAAAGTGCAAACTTTCCAGTTTTATAGAGTAACATCTACTTTTAGAAATAAAAAAGACAGATACGGTGTCCATTATTACTGAAGCATAGTTCAAAATAGGAAGTAAGATTCTGAACCCTAGCTATAGCTTGCAGTAGTTGCATGATTTAAAGATGGACATATTGATAATCCACTGGTGATAGCTATCCCACAGGAACTTGATTCCACTAGCAGTACCTCTGCCTTACCTGGATTCTAGCCCAGCCAGCTGTAGGCCATCCAGTCTGAAATTTGTTGCAGGAATTAGTCTAGCACGGAGACAGTGTAAAGCTTGTTGGGTGTAAAGGACAGATACTGTTGGTTGTAATCTGAAAAACAGTGAAACTTCAGCTTCTGTCACTTGTTGACCTCTCCCAATGGCAGCATGTATATGGTAAATAACATGGGGGACAGCATCAGCCTGTGGGGCACCCCACAACTAATCATAGCCAGCTGCGAGGAGTAAGCCCCCAAGACAACATGCTGCCATCTGCCAGATAGGAAAGTCTCAAACCATCACTGTGTTGTTCCTTTGAGTCCTACATATTGTCCCAAGTGATCTGTCAAAACACCATAATCCACTGTATCAGGTTCTGACAACAGATCCAGGAGAATAATTATAGAACATTTCCCCGTCTCTCGCCAGGTGAGGGTCTGTGAACACCTTGACAAACGTGGTCTCCGTGCTGTGCCAAGTCTTGAAACTGGATTAAATTGGCTTATAGATGTTAGACTTCTCCAAGTGAGCTTCGCCGCTACCATCTTCCCCAGAAAGGGAATGTTTGAGATCGGCCTGAAATTTGCCATACTGCTAGGGTCCAGAGATGGCTTTTTCAGGTGGTGTCTCACCTAGCCCTCCTCAGGGCTAAAGGGAAACATACTTCCTCCAAGAAACATGTTAAAGGGAATCAGCCCTCCTCCATGAAACACCAGAAATCTTTGTAACAAATAGACCCATGGCCTTTCGACAGTTCACCAACAACCAGATAGGATCAGGGCTAAAAGGACAGAAAGGTTGGCACAGCTCAGATATCACCCTGAGCACCTGTTCTTCTGAAACTGATTGAATCTCACTCCATGACCATGGAGGGTCTTCTGCCATCATCAGATTGATATTGCTGGCCCCTGACAGGCTGCTTGTGAAGATTCCTGTACTAATGGATGAGTCAGTCTCCAAGAAGTGACCAAACTCTTTACACTTTACTGCACACAGTGCTCCTACTGTAGGCAAGCTGGGTGCAGTAATCTGTCCACAGTGTAGAAAAGCTGAGCTGGTTAGTTCCTACTTAACTATTACCCATCATAGGAACTGAGTGATTGCCCCTTTAATACTCCCCATAATTGGTCCTTTGAGCGAGCCTGTCATCCGTTGAGCCAAACCGCTTCATAGAATGCTTCAGTTTCTGCCCTGTTGCGTTCAGCTGTCGCAACTGATCATTGTACCATGGTGAGCTGAGGTGGGAGGTCAGCAGGTAGACATGGACCAATGTGAGAGTCTAGGGTCTCCGAGATGGCTAAGCTATAGCCATCTATAGCAGCTTGCATACCTTCTTTGCATGCTGTTGCCATACCCTTCATGTCCAATACTGCTATGAGCTTCTCCGTCTCAGGATTGTGTTTTGGACTGCACTGGACCATCTCCAGTGTGAGGGGGGAATAAAATTCAGGGGGGGCCCAGTCAAAGCTGCACAGCATGGTGATCTGACCAGCCAACAGGTTCCCCCTTACATCAGTCATGTCCATAGCCAATGAGGAGACAAGGTCTAAGGTGTGGCCTGATTTGTTGGTTGCAGTGGTAACCTCCTGTGTGAGGCCCAGAGATTTCACCAGCTGGAGGAATGGCTGAGAAAATTACAAGGTCCCATCAGCTACCCAGACATTGAAATCCCTCAGCACTGTAAAATGGAGGTTTCCAATTCAAGAGAGACAACTGAATCTGCAGATTCCCAAAGGAGCTCCTGTTTCCTCCCTGACAGGCAGTAAAACAGGAGAACCCTACACCTCACACCCACTCCAGTCTTAACAGTCACATTCAAACAGCCCTGTCTCATTCATTGGGTATGCTGTGAGCTTCAGGCTGGATCTAAAGGAGATGGCCATCCCACTCCCTCTGTGATCCCACCTCAGGCAATACACCACCGAAAATCCAACCAGAATAGCTGCCTCCAGGATAAGCCCTGAGTCATCACCAAGCCAAGTAGCACACCAGATCCACTGAGGCATCAGTGAGCAAATTCAGCATTACTGCAGTTTTATCCCCCAGGGATTTGGCATTATCGCGTAGTGGTTAAGAGCACTGAGCTGCAAACCTTGAGAACTGGGTTTGGATCCTGCAGCCACCACTTGCATACTGTGCGACCATGAGAAAGACACTTAACTTCCATGTGCTGCCAGGACGCACCTGGAAACAAATCTCAGCTTAGTATGTCTGTCCTGGCCAACAACTGTAAAAATAAACAAACAAATAAATATATATCTATATAAAATAAAGAATTGCCCAAAGGCGAGGATTATGGTCAGTCAGCCCCCTGACTATCTGTTCCTTGTTACCAAAGGACTCCTTCGGGATAGGAACCAGGCAGGGTGGACCCCTCTCCCAATTCCTTTTCGTCCCAGGCTATCTACTTGGCCTAACACTACAGATCCATTCTTCCCATCTATCCCCTGCATCTTGCATTCACATTATGCATCACTATCTTAGGACCCCCAAATCCTTGCAGCCGTAGGTGACTAAGGCTGGAATAGAGGGGGCCACAAAGGGACAGAGCTTACAAAGCAGCTCTGGAAAAAATGAGACAGGCAACTAGGAGTCGATGTAACCCTTCCAGCCCCATGGCAGGAACTGAGTGATTGTCCTTTTTTTTTTTTTTTGTTGTTTAACCAGTAGTAGCACACTAAGCTGAAAGCTTTTTAACAGGCGCATCCTGGGAGCATAGGGAAGTTAAGTGACTTGCTCAGGGTCACACAGTATATAAGTGGAAGCTGTGGGATTCAAACCCAGGTCTGGTCTGCTGATGCTGGATGCCACCAGATTTGCAGCTCAGAGCCTTAAACCACTGCGCTATACCTTTAATACCGAGAGGTTGCTTGTCATGCTGTAGGCTTTGGATTCATCACTAAAATGAGAAGATGTAAGGGGGAACCTGTTGGCTGGTCAGATCACTAATACCGACACACACACAAACCCTTTTGTTAGTCATTCACCCCACTCACATAGACTAAGAAAGACCGATCCAACATGTGCACCAAACACTGTGACTAATTTAGACAGTAACAAAATAAAATATTTAACATTTTTGTCTGTCCACTGAAGGTTACCAAAGTCCATCATATATGTTCTTAAATAGATTCAGCAAAGTTCTCCTTAAAGGGGCACTGTCTGCTTTGGTCATCCATTTTTGTCTATATGCAAGTAGTGTGCCTCTTGGCAAGCAAGTATCAAAGACTGAGTCTATTATGCCCTTATACATCACAAACTGATGTAATTTGGCCAGTTATGCTTATTTTTTTAAAGATTTGTTTGCTAGTCGGACCGACAGAAACTCACCCACCACCCGGAAGCACATGCTGGACGAGACCATGCGACTGGCACAGTCGTGGCCCTGAAGTGCGATTTTGGGATATGCAGCATGGAAAATCAAGTTTATCATTAGCATTTTGATCTTCTGAGTTGCTGTTGGTGTGCGCAAACAAAAACTGAGTACCGAAAGTCCAGCAATTTACTTTTTTAAAACGGGGCTGAAATCCCACGCATGTGCAAGCCGGCATGCGTAAAGATCTTGCGCATGTGCGGGTTTCAGCCCCCATTTTAAAAAAGTAAATTGCTGGACTCTCAGTGCTCGGTTTTTGTTTGCGCACACCAACAGCAACTCAGAAGATCAAAATGCTGATGATAAACATGATTTTCCACGCTGCATATCCCAAAACCGCACTTCAGGACTGCACTTGTGCTAGGTGCATGGTCTTGTCCAGCATGTGCTTCCAGGTGGCGGGTGAGTTTCTATCGGTCCGACCGGCAAACAAATCTTTAAAAAAATAAGCTAAACTGGCCAAATTGTATCAGTCTGTGATGTATAAGGGCATAATAGACTCAGTCTTTGATACTTGTTTGCCAAGAGGCACACTACTTGCATATAGACAAAAACAGACGACCAAAGCTGACAGTGCCCCTTTAAGTGCATTTTTCCCACTTTAACAAACAGCTTAGGCAGGAAAGCATGTGATGCTTTTAAAAATGATGTCCAAATCATAGAATATCTAATCACTCAAATGTACTAGTTAAAATCCAGACATGCCGCCTTATGATGTGGAAAGTGTAGTTTGAATGTGGTCTCCAGATAATACCAGGGTGTTCAAATCCCAGGGCCACTGGATTTACCGCATCATGGGCCTCACTCCCCCAACCGTCTCTCACCTAGTCGGTGAAGCATCCATGACTGAAGACATGAGATAGTGAGCTAAGGCACAGCTATAGTATTAGCCCTCTAACTGTACGGTGTGTTCATCAGGACTGTTGTATAGTTCCACACATTAGCATTCTGGTGCATTGCTTGTTACTCAGGACCTCTGTATTGCATTCTATATGTCAGCACTTGGTTGCTCTGTATGTTGTCTCTACTGATGTTATGTTGCCTTCTCAGTATTGCATATTTCATCTTTATGGCCGGTGTCGTGCCTGAAAATGTTCCCTGGGATCAGTGTACTTACCCAGTGAACAAATAAATAACATTTAAAAAATTACTAGTTTCCGTCGAAATAGGAGATTAGTTTCCCTCCCAGTCCTCTCAATGCAACTGTCCAGGGAGCTCGAATGCCATCCTCTCATTTTAATGATGAGTCCAAAGCGTGCAGCACAATTGGCAACTTCTCGTAAGCCAACTCATACTGCAAGTCTAGTCTGGGTAACAGTCTCCTGCACACAGCTCACTCGAACTAAGTACCAGACCCATGCCGATGATACCAGACCCTCAGTCAGCTTTTTAAGCAGTCATGCCAGAAGCAGCTCAGAGACAGTGTTGGTCCCAAAACAATGGTAGGTGGCTACACAACTGTAGGCCTACCTTCAGTACTGGATTGTTTTCTTTTTTTTTGCAGTTCAGAGCCTGCCGTATCCTCGGGGGAGGGAGGTTGGGTGCTAGAAAGTATATAAAGTAGGGTGTTGCTGTGCTTGACATGGGGGCAGGCATGGGGTGGGGGTGGGGGATTTGTGTGACGTGGTGCAGGTGGGGGAAAGGAATAAGGGATATATTTTTTATTATAGTAAACTTTGCTGGGACTGCGGGGGAAGAGGGAGGTGGGTGCTATAGGGTGGCAAGGTGGGGGTACTTCTTTTCAGAGGTTTGGGTGGTGAGAAGGCTGTCAAACCATTTGTTTCAATGAGTTGGGGTGAATTAAACACTTAAAAAATATTGAAAAAAGAACACTTGCATAGTTTCTGAAAACTATGCATAGTGGCGCACTGCTGACAATTTTGCCAGTGAAGTGCCACTACTCACAGTCTTCACTGGGCAAAGGTGGGCACTTTGCCACACCAAAACTATGCTTATTGCCATTGCAGACAAAGTGAATTTGGGGACACATCCTGAAATACTTTACAAAGTGAAGTTCCCCAACTTGGCTTGTATCTAATCTCTGGTGCTTCCAACCTTCTTCTTCAAACCAGAGACCCAGAGGAAGTGGTCCTGCACTACCTTGAAGTCAATAGGATCCAGTTTTTGCTTGGATGGAATCCAAGACTGCAACTGATCCTTTCAAGTGTTAATCTTTTTCAGTCCCAACCAAAAGGGATTTCCTGTCTCCGAACAGTGCTTGTTGAATTGGATTGTTAGTTGCATTCACCCCTGCTACAGGGCATGCAGGCAGGGTTGAAGTTTGAGAGCTCAACTGGAGCTTATTGTATCTGAGCAGTGGTTACCTTGGTAGCTTTGCTCCGTTCAGTCCCTATTTCAAAAATATATAGAGATGTTACCTGGAGTAGGGTTCACATTTTCATGGAACACAACGGCTTGCATGTCCACTCCAGTAAACATGCAGGTTTTGGATTGGCTACATTACAATGATGAAAGCAAAATGTGGAGCTCTCTGTCATGGTGTATTGAAGCAGTGAGTCACTGCCAGTCAAAGTTCAGGATCATGTATTGAGCTCATTTAATTCATTGCCATCTGGATACAGATTCGATCAGGCCCATTTTTATGTTTGCTTGCACACATGTGCAAGAAACATGGTGCCACCAATTCGTAGGTGTGCCTCCCTACTTCCAAGGCCCTGCTGTCTTTTGCAGGCGCAGCCCCACTGCACCAATGAATGTAAGAGCTGTTCATGACAGCCTTTGCAAATGCAGCGCGCATAGTTGAAAGAAAGGACTGTAAGCTACGTGCATACTGCTCACCGCCGGCAGTATGCAAAGTGCCTACATGTCGTGCACTGCAGTGCAAGAGCTGTCATAGACAGCCCTCCAACAAGTAGTACGCTGGGAGCCCACCCCAGTGTGCTGACTCGCCCCCCCCCGATTGTTCCCGTCTTTTCCTAAAATGTGTGTCTCTGTGACCGAACAGAGGAAGTTGACAGCACAAAACACATTAAAGTTACAAACGTGTTCCCTGATTCAGAAAATGACTTTTACACTAACCCCCTTACTGTACCAGCTTCCTGCATGGTTGTATACCACTTAATTTGTAGGTGTTCTGATTTAAGAAGTAGGGGCTGGGAGGTATGATTTTAGAGAAGCGGTGTTGCCATCAGCAGAAACTGCACATTGTCCGAGTACAGTTCATTGTATTCCACTTTCTCAAGGGTGCTTCTTGAAAGGCCTGCACTAATAATAACCCTGCATACTTTACCATGTGTCATCTCCCTGAAGCCAGACATCTGACTAGCCTGAACAGAAGGTTTTTAGAGCACATGGTGACTGCTGCCTTGCCCGAGCCCCTCCCTACAGCTGGCAGCCAGCGAGCGACGCGGTGGTCGAAATGGGCGGGGGCTGCATTACCTGACAGCGCTGGGCGGGGAGCGCGGAGATGGATGGAAGTGAGGTGGGGAGGGACTGAAAAGGGGGTGAGAGACGCAGCGCTAAACACAGCAACAACAACGCAGCAGCACAGCTGCAAGAACACCCGGCGAGCTGAGCCACCGAGACTACAGGACACGCCAGGCAAGTGCTGCAGACGAGCCGGGCTCCTCCCTCTCTACATAACAGACAGGTACAGATCAAAGGACAGTTCCTTTTACCCCTAGTGCTGGGGGTACTTGTGCCCAGTCTATGCGATCCCTGGCACTGTGCACTTTATGTCTTACAGCAAGAAATCAGCCAGATGGAGAGGTAGAAGGGCTTTTTGGAGCTGCAGCTAGCTAGGACACAGTGACTTTATTTTCTTGATTTATTGTTTGTAAAAGAAAGTTGGTGATCGAGACAAGTGGATGGAAGTTTTACCTGTGTTAGTGACCCCGAAAACATGTGGAGTAACTGGACAGTTTGCATGTTGTGAAATAGTAAAGTTTAAAAAGTACACTGTTGCCAGAAATCAGATGAGGAAGGGATATAAGCCAGATTGTTAGGAGGCTTTGAGGATTCTGCTCTCAGTTGGCCGGCAATAAATAGGGTGTGATACTGACTAGACAGGAATATGGCAAATTGTGTAATAGGTCAATTAGTGAGCAGCAGTCCGCGTTATACAAAAGCGGATTTATGCTTTCTATTCTATGCTTTCCGTTTTTCATTGTGGTTGGTTGCTTACTGTCAAATGAGAGTGTAATAGAGGGACACAGACACAGTTGTATAGACTTAGAATGGGGGTGGGGGAGAGTTTACAAGGCCAAAACACCATGGGATACATTTTAGACTACTAAGATCTGAATACATGGATTGTGGATATCTGGTAGTTTAATTATGGATTTTTACCTCTTTGCAGTAGTTGGTGTTGTTTTTTATGTGTTTCAATAGACTATGAAAATTTGGCTTCACATTATTCGATTGGAGTCGGCAGATTATTCCCTTTTTAATAAAAATAATGCCTCTTTATAATTGGGTTGTGGTCCCTTTGCCTACAGACCCTTGTATGATTAGTTGAGGGGTAGGTGGACACATAGAAAGAGGAAAAGGGGTCATTTGAAAAATGTATAATCTATTCCTTAGGAGATTATCTCATGCACTGCCCCGAGCTGTAGCCTTAGAGTGTATAAGTCAACAGGGCTGACTGTGCTCTGGGATGGGAGATCATTTCATGCACACTGTCTCAAGTCAAACTGACTTAGCTACTGCATTCTGCTACACTTCCAGGGTTTTCTTTGCAACACTTATTTTACCCATTTGCAGTCTGTGCCCTCTGTCTGCTGAGGTTCGGCAGGGTCCAGTAGACGTAAGAAAAAGCACAGCAGATGTTTTTGTGATCTCAGACTATTCATAATTGAAGGGAGGACTAGAAGCCCAAATACACGTCAATCTGTTCAATGAATGAACATTTACTTTGTTCTGTAACATTTCTTAATTAATAACTGTGAATAATTGGGTAGTACTTGTGTTGAAGGCATTAGTAGTCATTTTATTTATATATATATATATATATATATATATATATACACACACACACACACATATATATATATATATATATATATATATATATATAACACACACACATATGTGTGTGTGTGTGTAATATATATATATATATATATATGGCAAAACTCCGTTTAATGCATCAGTTAGGGGTTGTTCCACAGCGACAAAAGCTTAGGAAATTGATGTTAGGGTTGAAACCCTTTGCACCCCTCTAGCCCAATTTCCCCAACTGGAATCAGGGTGCAGATGTCAGGTCCTGTCACCCCATTCTCCTATTCCTCAGCTTCTTTCCACATGTGATGGGGTGACAGTTAGGGCCGATGACCCCAATGTGCACCCCGATTCCAGTTGGGGGTGTGGGCTAGAGGGGTGCAAAGGGGGTTTCAACCCTAACATCGAATTTCCTCGCTTTTGTCGCTGTGGAACAACCCTAACTGATGCATTAAACGGAGTTTTTTGCCTCTAATTTCCCTTCTTTTTGACAATGATAATGAGAAATAGTGAATGTACTGCGGCAGCGGGAGCGCGGGGCCCCCCTCCACGTGATGTCTTGTCACATAGTAACATTGTGCCCGCAAACACAAATCGTAGTGCACATGGTGATGCAAAGCGAAACAGAAAGAGAAACAGTACTGTAGACAGGAATGTTAAAAACAATGCAACTGCAAATGAAAACACAAAGGGTAACGCACATGGTGGCGTAAACGTGAACGGTAAGTGAAACGGGTACGGAACCGCAAGCAGAAATGGTAATGGTAACAATAATGTAAGTGCACAGGCTGGTTTTCCCCAAAAGCTGTATAGAGAAAGACAGTGAGTACGAAGAATGTTTGCAAAATAATGACTCTCGGAACACAAAAATGAGGACTTGGAATAGTAAATTGCTTATATCTCAGTAACTGTACGACATAGAAAAAAAATGTAAAAGTCATGTGTATTATCACTTTCCTGGTTAGTTCTGTACTTAGCTAAGAATGTTTTGACAAAAGTCCGTGATCTTGCACCAAGCGAGATATGGCCCTGAAAGGCTGCCACGCCGTAATGTTATCCTATATTGAAAAACAGAAGTTTGACTGCCATAACTTTGCCTCCTGTAATATTTTTCACCAAACCACTGAAAGGCACATCTGTGGGATGTTGGCTGTGTTCCCTGCAAATTTCAGCCCAAAAGACCAAACCGTTATTTTGCAGCAGGGCGCCAAACAATTGCTGCAATGCGTCAGACGCCGTAATGTTATCCTATGGGAAAAAGCGTCAACTTTGGAGTACCGCAACTTTGCCGCCCTGTAATATTTTTTCAGCGAAACACTGAAAGGCACATCTGTGAGATTTCGGCTGCTTTCCCTCCAAATTTCAGCCCAAAACTCCAAACCGTTCTTTTGCAGCGGGCTGCCAAAGAATTACTGTTATTTTGAGCATAGTGTCGCAAAGTAGTGTCGTGATTTGCGAAAGCTTTCGCAAAAATTTGCAACACTTTTGTGAGTGCGACACTGCTTTGCAAAAGTACTTTTTCCAGAAGTCTGAAAAACATATTTCTGGGGTGTTTTACCCCAACATAAAGACATGGCTAGCATCCTCAGGTCCCGACTAGGTGAATACAAAAAGAATTAGGTTGCTAGAGGGTCTCAATTTTAAATGCCAAGCATTTTTCTGATCACTAACTGAAAACAAAATGGTGGATTTGCGACAGTAAAAGGACCATTTGCGACAGTAAAAAGTGCATTTGCGAAAGTGTTGAACTTTTTGTTAACTTTTCCCATTGACTTATAATGGAAACTTGTTTTTTGAATAACTTTTAAACCATTCAATATTTTTTCATGAAATCTTCGAAAGGCACATCAGGGACCCCGGCTGCACGTTCCCTGAAGATTTCGGACCAGTCGCACAAACCGTGTGACCTGTAGGCACGACTGTAGAATTCCAAAAAAAAGGGTCAACGCACGCGCAGATCACGCTTAATAACTCCGCAGCTGTATATCCGACCAATACGAAACTTGGCAGATCCCAAGGCGTATGGGTCTTGATTCTGTATTCTAAATTTGAGGCAAATCTGAATGGTTGCAAAGTTATTAAGGTGCAAAATTTTGGGGTTTAACACGTAAATGGCTTTTCTCTACCATTATACATACATATATATATATATATATATATATATATATATATATATATATATTTTTTTTTTTTTCTAGATTTGCCCATTTGTACCCAGGGAGAATAGGGAAAGGGAACATTGTTTAACCAGGAGTAACACACTAAGCCGAAGCTTGTTTCCAGATGCGACCTGGGAGTACAAGGAACAAGGAAGTTAAGTGACTTGCCCAGGATCACACAGTATGCACCTAGGTGACTGTGGGATTCAAACCCAGGTCTCCAGATCTGCAGCTCAGAGCCTTAACTTGTGTCAGGCTCCACACTAAGTTAACTACCCGAAACTGCACTCCTAAAGTTAGAATTGAATTTGTGTAGTCTACTGATTAGAGCAGTGAGCTGTGCAGGGGTAGTTCATGTAGCTTCGGGTTGGGGGGGGATCCAGTAATGGGGTAGGGTACCTGGGGGATCCCAGAACATTTTACAGTTTTGGAAGTGTTTGTGCGCCAGTTTTGATGTCACACAGTGTTTACTTCAGAAAAATAACTAATGTCATGTTAAGAATTCATTCTGGAATGATCAGATTACACTAATTACCTTGAGTAATGCGGTGCATTATATGTAGAATAATGGCCGGGTAGGGGGTTATAATGAGAATTTTACACACACCTAAGGTGTGGGATGCCACATAAACTCAGAGAGCAAAGCTTGAAGGGTTTATTAAGACATCCCACACTGAGGGTGTGTGTAAAATTCGAGTTTTACACCGCTACCCAGCCTTTATTTTTACATAACTGCCGGGGAGCATTTTTTTCGCCACAGCAAGTATATAAAATACAGGTACATTGCTGTTCAGTTGGTCTGGTGGAGGTGAAGCAGGATCCACGGCCGAGCGTGGTGAAATCCCTTTTTTTTTTTTTTTTTAATGTTTGAACAGTAATTACAGCTTTGGATTAAAACACTGCAGTGAGGAGAAGCAAGTTTGTTTGTTTTTTTCGATTTGGCTTTACTTACCACCGAGTGTGACTGACGGTTGCGACTCTGGCACTGAGGAAGGGAAGAGCAGCAGATGGCACTTGTGTGGTCCATAGGACACCTGGCATGTGTTTGCCATTATAACCAGTTGGTTGTAATGGCAAATTACAACTAGGTTTCCCATAGGGGAAAAAACGCTCACCAGTAATCATATTCCTTCGTACCATATGCAGTCTTCAATTATTTCACTGTCAGAAGTTCTGATACTACATTTATATTCAGAAAAAAGGCATTAGGACCCCGTGGATCAGGAGTGGGATGTTGCAGGGAGGGAACCCGAGTAGTTGGGATTCAGCACGGCAGGGAGTCAGGAGTGATGCATTACACGGAGGGAATTCCAGCAGTCGGACTTGTCAGAGAGTCAGGTGGCTGTAAGGAGGGAGGCAAGTCAAGAGGGTGTGAGGGAGTAGGTAGCTGCTGCAGCAGCAGCAGAGGAAGCTCAGGTAGTAGTTGGTATTTGGCAGCCAAAGGGTAAGGTATTGCAAACAGGGAACTCAAATAGTTGGGCTTTGGACACTTCAGCCCCTGTCATCGACAGGTCCTCCCAGCTTGTGCCAATTACACACGCAGTATGCTCGCCTGCTCTGCTCCCAGACATCTATTAAAAAAAAATAAATAATCTGTGGATCTGCTTCACTCGCTCCCTGTGCCCAGCTTGTTCTCCCTGCGAGTAGGAATGCTTCTCATGTTGCTGCAAGTGGGCTCACTGCAAGCTAAGAGTAAAGAAAGATGACCTCGCAAGGTTCTTCTGTGCCCTAGCTTTAGCAATGCTTTGAGTGGTCACTGGTCCTCCTTTTTATTTGCTGCCCACTATCATTTTTTTCCCCTCTTATTTGGGTTGTGCGTGTGTGGAGTTGATAGATTCATGTGGCCTCAGGACTCGTATAGTTGTATTACCACAAAAAGAAAAAAAAAAAGTCCGGCAACAAAGTCAAACGGGAACAGACACATTCTTATTTAGTAGGCGGCAGAACTGGTCACATCCTTGTCTAAAAAGGCAGAATTGTACAGAATATATTTCCTCAGTCTGTCAGGATCTCTCTCGCTTCACCACTAACCACTGACCAGCTCTGCCTGACTAACAACTTGCTTCCGCTTTAACTAGTGTCTGCCACGCTCTGATATTTCATAGGCTTATAGAAATAAATTCTTGTATTGGTTCTCTCAGTATTATTATGTCGGGTTGGCAGAACCAATAAAGGAATTCTGTTTAAAGTTGCATGGTAGCCTGGCAGGCAGATTAATAAGGGACTGTATTCAGTATCGGTCATGATAAGCAGCTGATTGCACTGTGGCTCAGTGTATATGGGTGTTTACTCACCTGGTAAAGGTGATTGTGTTGGTTGACATCCATGGCACTCCAGGTAATTACATCAAGGGTTTTAGCCCACCTGATAGGCTAACGATGCACAAGAACTAGGACCAGATTTCTAGATCCCAGAAGCCCCTGTTCTCCAGTTCGAATCTTCCATAGCTGAAAAATAAGGTTAGTAACACCACCAGATGCCTTAAGAACAATACACAGCGACATTGATGAGCGTTCTAAACATGGCTGGAAACTCACTTTATTTCCTATTAATACAATACTAGTACTCGGTCTGCCAAGCAGCCGACAGAGACATCCTATATGTTTGCATTTCTCTTGAAAAACCTTTTTCTTTTTCTTTGATTCTGTACCTTGTAAAGTCCCAGTCAGTCTGAGTGCTCTGTAGAGTGGGCCGTGGAATGCCATGGATGTCAACCAACACAGTCACCTTTACCAGGTGAGTAAACACCCATTGTGATTGGTTGACCATCCATCCAGGTAATTACATCATGGGTTGTTAATCAGCAGTACTGTACCCAATTGGATGGGTAGAGCGGTCTGAGAGTGAGAGGAGTGTGAGCTGGCCGCCGAGAGGACCTGAGTGGCAAATGAGGTCTGTAGCTTGTAAAGGTGGTACAACCTGTAATGCCTGGCAAACATATGGATAGAGGTCCAAGTGGCAGCCCTGCAGATATCCTCTGTGGCTACGCTGGCTCTTTCTGCCCAGGAGGTAGACACTGCCCTGGTTGAGTGGGCTCTGACCCCCTCGGTGGGGTTAGGTCCTTCGCCTTGTAAGCTTCTTGTATGGTCCTCCTGAGCCAGCCCGCTATAGTAGTCTTTGATGCTGCTTTGCCCTGTCTTTGTCCTTTGATGCTATGAACAACGCTTGTTTTACGACACTCATGCGTTCGAGCTGTGTATTTTGCTAGTGTACCCCCAACATCCAGATGATGTGGAATTGATACATCCCCTGCCTGTGACATATCAGAGAGGGTAGGCAACTCAATGGTCTGGTCTCTGTGGAAAGGTGACGTGGCCTTGGGCATAAAGGCTGGGACCGTGCGCAATTGCACCCCTTGGGAGGTGAACATGGTGTAGGGTTCTCTGCATGACAGTGCTCCGAGTTCGCTAATCCTTCTGGCGGAGCATACAGGCACCAAGAAACAGGTTTTCAGGCCTGCCCAGTATAGGTCCACGTCCTGGATTGGCTTGAATGGGGCGGTGCCAAGTGCATCTAGTACTAAGGTTAGGTCCCAGGGGGGAGTCCCTCTACTGCCCTTAGGAAGTGTACTGCGTCTGGGTGTGCTCCCGGGCTGTGATGTCCTGTAGGGCCAATGGCAGCCCCAATGGCTGAGAGTTGGACTCTGAGGGAGGAATGAGAAAGTCCTTTCTCTACCCCGTGTTGTAAATAGAGTAGTATGGTTGACATGTCTACTTGCTCTGGCACTTTGTCTCTCTCTTTGCACCAATTCTCAAAGAGGGACCACTGCCTGCCGTAGGTAGTGTTGGTTGACTGCCGCCTGGACTGAGGCAGTGTGGCTAGGACTGAGGCATGATAGCCTGTTTTCAACAGTCTTTTCTTTTCAGGAGCCAGGCCGTGAGTTTTAGACTCCCTGATGAGGGGTGGACTAGCAGCCCTTGGGTCAGCATGTCAGGTCTTTGTGGGAGCCTGAATTTGTCCAGTGTCATGGCTATTACTGAGGAGAACCAGGCTCTTCTCAGCCAATATGGTGCCACTAGGATCACGGTCTTTTGAGATTGGCGTATCTTCGCTACTACCTGCAGTAGGAGGGTAATGGGGGGGAAAACATACACTCGGTCCAGGGACCAGGTCTGTGACAGTGCGTCGATTCCTTGTGAGTGGTGCTCCCTGTACCTGGAGAAGAACCATTGTACCTGAGTGTTGTCCGCCGTAACCATGAGGTCCATGGGGATAGGACCCCATGTCCCCTGTATCAGCCTGAATAGGTCCGTGTGTAGGTGCCACTCTCCTGGGTGTACGTGTTGGTGGCTGAGCTAGTCCGCCCGGACATTGAGTTTCCCAGCCAAGTGGACCGCTCCAATGTGAACAAGATAGACCTGAGCCCAGTCTAGCACCTTCGTCACTTCCCTCTGCATGGCTCTGCTTTTGGTTCCTCCCTGCTTGGCGATGTAGGACACGATAACCTGATTGTCGGAACAAATCAACACTGATTGACTGGAAATGGTCCTTTGAAAAGACATGAGGGCTAGATAGACTGCCCTCATCTGTAGTACGTTTATGGACAATCTGGCCTCTGATGTCATCCAACTGCCTTGGGCTGACTGGGGGCCCATGCAGGCCCCCCACCCGAGAAGGCTTGCGTCTGTCTCGATGGTGACATCGTAGGTAGCCTCTAGCGGAACCCCTCGCATGAGGGATCGCCGAGTTGTCCACCAGTTTAGAGAGCGTCTCACCATGGGGGGTAGCGGTATTCTGATTTTCAGGTTTCGCTCGTTGGGCGATCCGTATGACAACGTGCAGGACTGTAGGGGTCTCATATGCCACCTGGCCCAAGGGACCAGGTCGATGCAGGACGCCATGCAGCCTAGCATCTGGGCTATCTGACCGATAGGCGGCATGTTGGTGTCCCTTAGTCGACTTGCCAAAGATATCACCATTTGCACTCTGTTCTGGGATGGTCTGGCCCATCCCTGAGACGTGTTTATCTCTGCTCCCAGGTGTTCCAGTTGTTGTGTTGACACTAGGTGGCTCTTGGCTTGGTTCATGACCATGCCGTGTTCCTCCAGTGCCCTTAACGCCATCATGGTGGCGGTACCGGATTATTCCCTGGATCGATCTCGGATCAGCCAGTCGTCTAAGTAGGGGACAATATCCACTCCTTGCTCTGTTAGCCTGGTCATGAGGACTATAGCGACCTTGGTGAATACCCTTGGTGCAGAAGAAAGACCGAAGGGTAAGGCTTGGTACTGAAAATGCTGGCCCAGGACGTGGAAACACAGGTACCTTCTGTGTCGTTGGCAAATGGGGATGTGAAGGTATGCGTCTTTGAGATCTAGAGATGTGAGGTAATCACCTCTCGTGATGCTGCGGACAGTTGACCTCAGTGTCTCCATCTTGAATCTCTGAGTGACCACAAACTTGTTGAGGTATTTGAGGTCTAGGATAGGATGAAGCTCCCCAGTCTTTTTGGAAATGAGGAAAAAGACAGAGTATATCCCCTGCTTTTGCTCATGGGGCGGAACTAATTGGATCGTCTTGTTCTGTATTAGGTTGTGTAGGATGTGCTGTACCTGATGAGGCGATGTCCTTTTCTTTGCTATGGGTGAGCTCACAAACCTGTCTGGTAGCTGAGGGTTGTACAGTTCTACAGAGTACTCCTTGACACTGCTTCCAGTACCCATCTGTCTGTGGTTGTGCCGTGCCACTCTTGTTGGAAAAGTAAGAGTCTTTTCCCCACTGGTGGGTAGGATCCCTGTGGCGTCGTCATTTTGAAGGGAGAAAAGGGTGTGTAGTCATGGCTGTTTGTTTCTGCTTCCTCTTCCTCTTGCTCCAAATTTTGAGCAGCAGCCCCTGAAGCTTGAAGAGTGGTAGGTGGGGTTAAAGGAACTGCAGTGTCCCCCTTGGCTCCCTCTTCCTCGAAAGGAATTGTTCTGGTAATATGTGTCTCTGTGAGCCTGATGTTTGTAGCCCCCCCCCCCCCCGAAATCTTTGTCGTCCAGTGGGCAGGTATGTTGGTCTGCTCTTGTGTTTAAGCAGATCCTTTCCTTCTTCTTTTTGCTTTAGGTAGTCCTGTAGTCCTTCGCCGAAGACTTGTTTCCCCTTCATGGGCAAGTTCTTGAGCAGTGACTTGGACTTATTGTCTGCTTCCCATAGCTTTAGACATAGTACTCTTCTTGCCTGGTTAGTTAGTGCCATGGCTCTTGCATTCATCTTTAGAGAGTCTACTGCCCTATCTGCTAAGTATCTGGCAGAGTCTAGTGTGCATTCCAGGAGCTTGGCTTCTCTGTTATCGGGAGCTGCTTTTTCTAGGAGCTCATCAAGCCAGCGTATTTGGGCACATGCTGTGTATATAGCGGTTGTTGAGGCCTTAGCAGCTGTGCCCTCAATCTCAAACAACTTTTTTAACATGTCCTCCACCTTCTTGTCTGCTGGATCTTTTAATGAAATGGCCCTGCATGGCAGGACCGTCTTTTTGCTGAGAACGGCTATTTGTAGATCAATTGTGGGTGCGGTGCACCATACGCTGGCCTTGTTTTCCTGGACCAGGTACATGCGGTCTAGGTTCCTCTTATCTGGCATCCTGACTGGCTCTGTGGATTCCCACTCCTTAATGAATATGTCATCAATAGCCGGGCAGATTGGAAATGTTTCCTTTGAGGTCTTCCTTTGTTGGATCAGGGGGTCAAGTTTCGACTCCAGGAGTTCTTCCTCGAGCTCGAACCCCATGGTGGCTTTGATTATTCGCATGAGCCTTGGTATTAAGTCGAAAGAGCCTAGTTTTGATGTGAGGAAGGGGACCGACTGAGTTTTCATCTCTTCTTCATCAAAGTGTTCCTTGTGTCCGGTGTCGTCCCCATTGGCGGGTGCAGTGGGGTTCAGGGGTGGGCCGGGTGGTTCGGAGTGCTGGCAAGGGGTACCCCCATGATTTGTTGGTTCTGGCAGGGGATTTGGAGCCGGTGTCAATCTAGACTGCGTGATAGCCTCTAATATTTCCATGATTTTTAACATAAAATTTTGTTGACTCTCCATCATGGCCACTGCTGCTTGTTGGTTCTGTTGGAGTATGGTCCCTGGATCCATCCACGTGGTAACGTTGGTTCCTGGGGCATCCGAGCCAGTGGAAGGGTCTAGAGAGGAGTCCTGTTCCTCATGGATACACGCAGGGCATAAGGGATCTGTGTTGTGGGGCATTAGATTGGTACTACACGCAGTACACTTTCTCGCTTCACCATCTGGGGAGGAAGAGAGAGGGAGAGAAAGAATGTTGTATGTTAGGAGCGATGAATGATGGGCCACCAGTAGAAATCCAGAGAGCCCCAAGACAAAGAAGAACCAGTATTGAATGACGTAAGGACTTAAATCATAAATAGTACCTTTTATTTCCCTTAACTGTGCTGCGTGTAGCTAGCAGGAGAGGTTGAAAAACGTGGTTGCACTGCCTGAGTGGGTCCTAACCTTGAGGGTTCCCACTCATTAAAGAGATATGCTCTGTTGAAGGAAAAAAAACACACAACCTCTGATGGAGGGTTGCTATGGTGAGGTGCCCCCTTAAGAGGAGTTGAAGAGCTTTCCTTAAAGTGCTCTGATAGGGCCTGGTGATCTCTGCTTGAGAGGGGAGAGAACTAGGTCTCGGTGGGTCACATTTTGCCTTCTGATTTAGTTTCTATGTGGCTTGTCTGTTACCACCTATATGTAATAGAGCACAACAATAAACCCCCAGGGGAGAAAAGAAGGAGTAAGTTAGGCTGGCCGCTATGGAAGGGGCCTAGGCCTGGCAATGTGGTTCCAGAATTAAGAGGCAGGAGGTTCTTGCAAGTTTTTTGCACTGGTGCCACGAGGTCTCCGCTTGGAAGTGGGTCTCCTGAAGCCCAAGGCAATTATTGGGTAGTTTTGCCCAAAAAAATGGCAGGGAAACATGTCCTGTAATCTTTACTTGCTTCCCCAAACGCCCCCACCTGCGAAAAGCACATGCGGTTCCAGGACTCAGTCGCGATCCTCCCAGTCGAGGTGAGTTACTGTGGAGAATTCTCCTAGCTCGCCTAGCGTCCCCCTCTCTTCTCTCTCTCTCTCTCTCTCTGTTTGAACCGAGTCGTGGGCAGTGGTGATGTCTCCCGAAAGTGCCAGAGAACAAGCGCGGTCGTCGGGAGCTGGAGAGATGGAGAGAGAGAGAGAGAGAGCGTGAGGGAGCGAGAGAGGAGAGACACTAGCCAGGGGAAGGCCTGCTTGAAGAGCTGTTTCGTGCTCCACATGGAGCAAGACGCCACCATGGGGGATGGAGAAATTGGCAATGGGACTGAGTGCTGAAGCCTCCGAGAGGGGGAGAGGAGGTAGCGTGGTGAGTCGCTAGTGTCCCTATCTGGAACAAGGAAGTGGGGTGGAGGGGGCGCGCCGACTCGCACTACTGACGGCCTCCGGATTTCAAGTGGGTACAAGATTCTGGCAGGAAAAACAGTCTGTAATTTTGAATTCCCCCGTATACAAGGGGCAAACGGAGGATTCTGAGCACAGAGAAGCTGCAACAGCTGCTACAATAATGCGTGATGTTCCCACGTGTACCAGGGCCACGGGGGGCTCAAATTCTGGAAACATGAACGTGAATTTAAACTGTATTTTAACAAATGATTTAGGAATATAGAGATTAAAGGCCAAGGCCTCACAATCGATTTGAAAGAACCTTTAGATAGTACAACAAACAATTTCTGGGGCCAGGTAGAGCCTAGACAGGCCAAACAGACTCTGAAACAACAGTCTTTCTTCCAAAATCTCACATTTTAACCATGCTGGAAATTGAGTAGAATCAATCCTAAGCAGGCTCTCAATTATATGGGTCCAATCTTCTCCCTTCTCCCAACCTCCCCCCTGCCAACTCGCATATTCACACGTATGCAGATGACGGTTCTATACGTCACTGGTCCGCCCACTGTCTCTGGAAGTCTTGCTCCAAATCTCCAGCCTGATAACTTTCGAGGCAGCTCCCCAAGCTAGGCACTGGACAATCAAGCAACTGAAGCAACAAGCAGTTCACCTGAGTAGCTGAGGAAGCCAGATCTCCAGCCTGATAACTTGCAGGCAGCTCTCCAAGCTAGGCACTCGGACAATCAAGCAACTGAAGCAACAAGCAGCTCACCTGAGTAGCTGAGGAAGCCAAATCTCCAGCCTGATAACTTTCGAGGTAAAGAGAGCCTCTTCTTCGTCTGGACACCTGCAGAGGGGTTAGCCCGACGGCGCTCATGCCGCCTGCCCCGCCCGCCTAACCACCCTCCCACCCAGAGGCGGTTGTCAATTTAAGATCCACCCTGTGACATCACATCCGGTGATATCACGCCCTGTTGCCCAGAACCTATCTCCCCACTTCTTCCCATTTGCAGGTTATACCTGTTGGCCACCACAGGGACCTATGCTCCTCACTACTTCCTACTCCTACCTGTACAGCACTACTTCCCTGGGATCTTGCTTACCACAATGTATTGGCCCTGCCTCACGCCTCTGCCTGTGCCTATCCCCGCTAGCAGTGCACTTACCCACTTACCCATCTGCTAGTCCACACTGTGCCCTGGCACCCCTCCCTCCCCTTGCTCCTGAACCTCCTCCTGCCCCTGGGACCTCTGTGTGTCCCTCGTCCCCTGCCCCCCTAGCTTTCTCTTCACCTCAGGCACATCTGGGTGTCTTCTTATTCTTGCTTTCCTCCTGTACCTCCCTGCCCACCCCTGCTCCCCTTAGCCTCCCTCCCTCCCTCCTCTCATGTCAATCGTAGGAAAACCTCTCACCATCTCCCAGCCAGGGTGTTAGTCATGCTACTACTACTGTCAGGAACATTGATCCAAACCCTGGCCCGGTTCCCAGGAGCTCCCAACTCGCACCACAGGCTCATGCATGGTCTCCATGAATATCTGTAGCCTCCTAAAAAGTTTGACTCACTACAATGCCTGGTCACATCAATTAACCCTGATGTCATCACCCTGGTTGAGACTTGGCTGTCGAAATCCTCCCCTGACTCCTAGTCTCCCTTCCTGGTTTCACCCTTTTCCGGTCCGACCGTGTTGGGAGGCAGGCGGCTGCTCGCATTTATGTCAAGGAATCCTCCCCGTACTAGCCCTGCCCACTCCCATCCTGACCTAGGGCCCAGGCGCCACGCTGAAACTAACCCCTGACCCTTTAAAGGGACCCTTTATCTGACTACTGCATACGTGCCCTCAGGGACCAAACGCAGGCCATTGCCTCTCTTACAGAATACCTTACCTCTACCTCCTTCCGCTGATCAAATTCTGGTGGGTGACTTAAATGTCAACTGGCTCAGCCCTCCTCCTCCTCTACCCGAGACTCTTTTCTGCAATAGACCTAACGCAACTAGTTACCCACCCTACCAGGACTAACCCCAAGAGAGGCTCCAGTACCCTGCTTGATGTGGTACTCATCAACCGCCCTAATCGGATCCCCAATGTACAAGTCCTCCCAGACTCTCTCAGCGATCACTCCCATTCTATTCCACTGGTCAACCTCAGTCCCCAACCCATAGCACAGTCCACATGCCGGGCGGCGCTAATACCTGGTGGACTGATAAAACTTAAGGAACTTCTGTCCCAAATTGACTGGTCTCCTTACAGGCAACTCCTGACATCGACACAGCTCTCTCCTTCTTTACCCAAACTTTAATAATGCCTGTGATATCTTTGCCCCAGTGTTGACCCGCCGCTCTAAAAGGAAGAATGCCCTGGGTCACCCCAGCTTTGATCCACCAGCTCAAATATAGGGACAACCTATGGCACCATGCCATTGAGACTGGCCGCCCAATGACAGGCGGTTATATGCTGCCGCCGAAACAAGTGCACTCGCCATCAGAAAGGCCAAGTCTGAGCACTATCGGTCCTCACTCACTGCCTCATGGGGAATCCCAGAACCTTCTGGGATAACATTAAACAGTTAAATGGGAGTGCACACCCCCACCCACCCAGATCAACATTAATGGTGTGATCTCCTCAGACCCAGCCCTCATAGCCAACCACCTCAGCACCTCATTCACTGACCTTAGCCCTATCCTCCCTACAAATTTTTTTGACCTCCTCCCCAGCACCTGCGTCAGAATCTTTCTCCCTTATTTCTCCTCCGCCGTGTTTCTGCCCAAGAACTTAGGCCGCACCTTGTCACTGCCCTCAAGAGTAATAGTACAGGCAGTGACACCCTGGATCCGTGTATCCTACGGCTGGTCTTAGACACAGTCCTTACCCCGATCACATGCCTCATCAACCACTCTCTTTGCCTGGGGAAGGTTCCAACTGCCTGGAAAGTCGCCACTGTCACCCCTATCTTTAAAGGTGGTGATAGGACTGTGGCTGGAAACCATCGACCGATCTCCATTCTCTCTCCTCTCTCCATGGCCTTGGAAAAAGTGGTGGCCTCTCAAATCTCTGACTACCTCTCCACCTACAATGTCCTTTGTCCTGAGCAGCATGGCTTCCGAGCGGGCCACAGTACCAACACAGCCCTCCTAGAGTTCTCCAACTTTCTCCACTCCTCCTTAGACACTGGTTCTCTGGCTGGTGCTGTCCTCATTGACCTCTCGAAAGCTTTCGACACTGTCTCCCACCCCTCCTTCTTGATGCCCTTAGTCTCTGGTTTTGCTGCTGGGCCTATCTCCTGGTGCACCAGTTATCTGTCTGACCGCCACAGCGTGTAAAATTAATGGGACCTACTCAGACATCTGTCCCATCTTTCTGGTTCCCAGGGCTCCATTCTGGGCCCCTTACTATTCTCCTTTACGTTAACACCCTTCCACGCTCTTGCTCGGGGAACATTCTATTGTACGCTGATGATGCAGTCATCTTTGCCTCAAATCGTAACCCTACTGCCCTCCAGGACTCGCTGCAGAAGTCCTTCACTGAAGCTGAGGGCTGGTTCAAGGAACATAGATTGGTGATAAATCTTAAAAAAACAAAAACCATGTTCTTCACTCATCCCCAAAACAAGTCCTGCAACTTCAAACTCCTCATTCACTCTGGGTCCTCATTCCCACTCGAACAAGTTTGCTCCTATAAATACCTAGGGATCCATTTTGACCCTCCTCTCCTTCCATGGACACATCGCTGCCCTAGCCACTGCCACTAATATCCGATTGGGCATCTTACATCGGTATAAACACTGCCTCCCCGAGGCTCTTCGACTCAGAGTCACCTCCTCTATCCTGTCCCTAGTGGACTATGGACTGCCGTGTATGGTGCTGCTGATCAGACCGCACTCCATAAAATTCGCTGACCACTCTGAATAAGGCCTGCAGGTTAATTACTGGAGCACCTAGGATGACACACCTGTCTACTGTATGCAAAAGCGCTTGGTACTTGATCCCGACGAGCCTCAAATATCTTACCTGTACCCCACAAAAGACCCTCCTTGGGCTTTCCCACCAGGATTGACCACCACCATATGCCACTCTGTCCCACTAGTTCATACTGGACCTCTGGGAAACCCTCTTGTTATCCCTAGAGCTAGGACCTCTCACGCCAAAGAGCCTTCAGCTTTAGGGCCCCCTCCTGGTTCAACACACTGTCCCCTCCATCTCCTAAGCTCCAACTATATCGTGCTTCAAAACTTCCTTACGAACCACCTTATTAACACCGATGCTGTAACTGCCACTAGTCAAAGCTGTACTCAATACTTATGACAAAGCTTATTACTAAGCTGCTAAGGACGACATAACTCTGGTGTTGTTTGCATCCATCCTACCTGTACCAGCTTGTTTGTATCTATGTCTTAATTTACTGTTATACTTATGTGTTGTACTGCTATACTGTGTATTTTGGTTTGTCTTACTGTGACAAGGTACCTTTGTAAATGAGCCTATGGCTCAAAGGTTTTCCAAACTGCTGTTTAAATAAAATAAAAAATAAAATATCTTATTACTAGCAAATCAATAAATAATGTTCTGTGGAAACTCCACAGGCCTACCTTTCCTGGGACAATACAAGGGCTCCTGGAGTGCTTGTTGCCTTTTCAGATGCACAATTAGAACTGGAGAACAGGGGCTTCTGGGATCTGGGGTCTAGAAATCTGATCCTAGTTCTTGTGCATCGTTAGCCTATCAGGTGGGGTAAAACCCATGATGTAGTTACCTGGAGTGCCATGGATGGTCAACCAATCACAATATAAACTTCTTCTGTCATGTGCTTCATATATTAAGTGAGATAGGCCACCATACACAATCCATGAATATATGAATAATCTTTTTTTTTTTAAATTGCATCAAAAGTGTGTGTGTGTGCACTAAAATACATATGCAGCCCACCCTTGAATCAAAGTGGGGGGGGTGTGGCCAGTCCAGCCCCCTTCTCCTCACCCCATTTTAGCCACCCCTTGGACTGTGAATGAGCTTGGTACATCTAGCGGATGTGGGTTTGATTCCCACAACCTCACCTGCATATTGTGTGACTCTGAGCAAGTCACTTAACCGCCTTGGTGCTCTTGGGTCACCCCTGAAAACAGGCACTTGTGCCTAGTAGGCCTTACCTAGTTACCAAAGGATAAACAAAAACGTTTAGGAGTTTACACTAAATTTGTACTGGGGGATGCTCATCTCTATGCGTTGAAAGTAAATAGTCTAATAATGTTCAGTGGAGAAAAGTATCCAAGAGGCAGGAGATCTCAGCTGTTTTCTAAGAGGAGGGCCCTGTGGGTTCCTGCACATATTATGTTTTTTTCACAGTTTATTTACTCTGGATAGCCCAACTGAAATGCAACATCTAATTTTTAGTGGGTGTCCTACTTCTACCATTTCTGCAGCTGGGTGAACTGGAGCACTGAGAGGTTAAGTGACTTGCCCAAGGTCACACAGTGAGTATTTGGCTGTAGTTGTGTTTAAACCTAAGGTCTTCTGGATACCAAACCAGTGCTCTAACCACTAAACTACACTGCCTCTAATTTATCCCCCGCCACCCTCAATGTGCCTGCATAGCTTACTATCTGTTATAAGTTTAGTAGTGCAGAGAGGTCCTGTGTAGTAAATGGCCACTGCCATCATCCAGCACTATCCCTTTTTTCCCCTGTTTCATTGCATTGCCCTGAGACCCATCTGAGATGCGTGGGTACTCAAATCACCAGTGCAGTATGCTTCCATCTCTCCTCCCACTCTGCCTACCAGCAGATGTCATGATGTCCATTCTCTGCGCCCACTGTGAAGAAGTCCCAATGTATGCATTGGCCCTCTCCCTAGACCCACTGTGGAGGTACGGCGAAAGCAGCTTTACAGAGCTTTCCTCCTGAACAGAGAGCACTGCCTTGCAGAACGCAGTTTCCCAGGCTGCCCAATACGAAGAGTGCCAAGCATGCTCCTTAAATCGGGTCACTTGCAGAGTTTAAGCCGCCTCTAACCAAATACCTCTTTGCTAAGTATTTCCATATTTGGTTACAAAGTAACCCAATTACAGTAGTTTCTGCAGTTTTAAAGTCCGCTGATCAATAGTTAACGATATTTTCAGGGTTTGACAGTGGGTCTTGTCATGTAACTTAACTATTCAGGGGACGACAAGCTAAAATGCTTTGAAGGTTTAGACATCCAGCTGCATGAGCTAGTAGCACCAAAAAGAGCAGACTGGCAGTGTTTATCAGCTTTTTAGTGTAGCCAGTTGTCTGTTTTTATTTCTGATGTATTTTTTCTTGTCTCATATTCAGGGCCCCTGGTGTTGTGCGGCAGCATTTTCTGATTTCTGCGTCATGATTTATTCATTTCTCTGGCAGAATGCAGTCCTGTCATTGGCTAAATATGATGTGATGTCATCGATGATATCATATGCTGAGCATAGAGGAGGGGCTTCAGGATAAACGAGGTGGGAAAGAAAGCCTGACACTATGGAAAAACAGTATATTTATATGAAAATTCACCAAAAACAATGAATTCTGCGGCACTATATATATTCTGCGGCATGATGCAAATTCTGCGGCAAATTCCGCAACCGCAGAACCGCAGAATTCCAGGGGCCTTGCTCATATTCCCTTTCATACCTAATCTGTATTATGAACTCACTTATTGTGACATCACTAGTGACCAGTGGCAGAGGGTGATTGTCTCCTCTTGGTCAGCCATGAAGTCATAGTCATTGAGGTCACAGTGCTGATGAGGTATATAGGGGAACAGGACTAGATATCTCAGGTACCAGGTAGAGGTCTGTTCCACATATCACAGCTAGTACTGTCTGTTAAAACATCTACTGCATAGCAGAAGGGGAAAGAAAAAATAAATAAGATGTAACAAAAAATATATATATCTGCTGACCACTTTATCAGTTGATATGGGTTTTGTGTGGTGAGTTTGCCCTTTAAGCACTGCACCTGCATGGTAGTAGCATGGGCTGCTAACATTGGTCCATTGGAGTGGCCCTGCTTTCAGACCATTTAAAGAGACCTAGAAACCTAGAATTTGATGGCAGAAGGAGACTGATGGCCCATCAAGTCTGCACATAGTTGGTACTACCTTAACTCCCGCCCCCGGCCTACTGCCACGGTGGGTTATTCACGCCCTCCTTCCCTTCTGCTTCCTTACCCCTTCCTTGTTCCCCCAAGTGGCATTATGAGTCCCCTGTCCCTGTCCTACCCATGTTTGAACCTATTAATGGTTCTTGCCCCCACAACCTACACCAGTAATCTGTTCCATGTCTCCACCACCCTATCCTTAAAGTAAAACTTCCTCACATCCTTCTTGACTTTACCTCCCACTAATGTCCAATCATACCCCCTTGTGACTGCACCTCTGTTTCTAACAAATAGGTCCTCACACTTTACTCTTTTCAAACCCCTTAGGAACTTATAAGTCTCCATCATGTCCCCCTCTCCTGTCTAGCCTCCAGTGAGGACATGTTCAGGGCCTTCAGACATTCCTTGTATGATCTGCCCTGCTGGCCCTGAATCATTTTGGTGACCCTTTGCTGCGCTGACTTCAGCCTATTAATATTCTTTCTCTGGTGAGGACTCCAAACGTGGGCACAGTACTACAGGTGAGACCTCACCAGTGATCTGAATAGACACAGTATCACCTACCCCCCAGGCAGTATTTCCTCTCCCCCCACTGTCAAAACCCCTCCTTATTCATCCCAGCATCCTTGGTGCCTTGCTATAGGCCTTGCTGCACTAGGTGGTTTGATTGAGTGAGTCACTATGAGTGCTTCCAGATCTTTTTCCTTTGATGTAGTGGCCAGATTAACCTCCATCATCCAGTACTCCATGCATGGGTACTTATTCCTTAAGTGCATCACCTTGCAGTTCTTGGCATTGAATTGCAACTGCCAGACATCTGATCATGTATTACATACTAACATACTAAAATGCCAGCAGAATAGGCCTAATGGTCTTTCGTGTCTGCTCGTTTGGTCAGCCCCCACCCTGGGTGCTGACCTTGCTGTCCCCCTCTTTCTGCTTCTCCTTCCCAGTTCCGGATATTCTTGCTGCATTGGATTTTGCTTCCTGAACCTTCCTTCCCTGTACCTATCCCACCCTCTTGAACCCCTCCACTGTCTCTGTCTCCACCAGCCCCTAGGTAGTGCATTCCATGGCTCTACCACCCTCTCAGTGAAGTAGCACCTCCTCCTTTCTCCCCTGAATCTTCCCCCCTCCAGCTTCCACCCATGCCCTCTAGTGGCCCCCTCCTCCTTCCTTTGAAGCACCCTCACTGTTCCTCCCCTATTTACCCTCTTCATGTACCTGAAGACCTCTATCATGTCCCCCCGGTCCCTTCTCTCTTCCAAAGTGTACATATTTAGCTCTTCGAGCCTCTCCTCATAGGTCCTGTTCCCCAAGCCCCAAATCATTTTGGTTGCCCTCCTCTGGACCCTCCAGGAGGTTAATATCCTCTTTATGCGGCCTCCAAAACTGCACGCAGTACTCCAGGTGCGGCCTCGCCAAGCAGTTATACAGAGGGAGTATCACTTCTCCTTCTGGAGGTGATCCCCCAGCGATGTGCATCCCAGCATCCTGTTGGCCTTGGCTGCTGCCCTCCTACAAGTCTCAGAGTTGTTCATCTTGACATCCACCACCACCCCCAGGTCCCTCTCAGCCATTGAGACTTGTAGTATTCCCCCCAGGGTGTACACTTGGCCTGGGTTTCTGCCCCAGGTGGAGTACCTTGCATTTCCTGCATTAAACCTCAGCTTCCACTTTCTAGACCATCTTTCCAGAGCTTCCAGGTCCCCTGCAGGGCCACCCTCCCTCCTTCCCATCCACCACCGCTTCCAGTTTCGAGTCATCTGCAAGAGACTCATCTCACTTCTGATTCCTGTCCTTATGTCAGATAATGAAAGGCTGGAACAGAAGGGCCCAAGGACTGATCCTGTGGGACCCCACTAATGACCCTCCTTGGGGAAGAGACTATCCCACCAACTACGACCTCTGGTCCGGGTCCTGAGCCAATTGCTCATCCATCGGATCATCTGGTTTCCACCCCATTTCTCCTAATTTATCCAACAGGCCCAGTGAGGAACAGAGTCAAATGCCTTGCTGAAGTCTAGAAAGAGGACATCCACTGGTCTACCCAGGTCCAAGGCACTTGTCACCCAGTCATAGAACTCCACCAGGTTTGTCTGACACGATTTCCCCGGGATGAATCCATGCTGTCTATCGTCCAGGCACCCTGACTTATCCAGGTCCCCCCAGCCTCTCCTTGACAATGCCCTCCATCACCTTGCCCACCACTGATGTCAGGCTGACAGGCCTGTAGTTCCTGCCACCTCCCTTGATCCCCTTGTGGATAGGCACTACATGTGCCACCTTCCAGTCTTGGGGCACCCACCTGTCCTCAGAGATGGTGAAAGCTCTGCCAGGGTTTCGCCCGGACATCTGCAAGTTCCTTCAGCACTCTAGGATGTAATTTATCCGCCCCGTGCTTTCTCCGTCTTAAGGGAGCTGAGGGCTTCCCTCACTCTCTGCTGTGATTTCACTTCCAGTACCTCTTCTCCTGCTTAGCCTCCCCCACCTGCCAGTGTGCCCCCTCTCCCCAGACCTGCCGATTAGGTAAGGGCCCCTCCTCATTATCTCTGTCTCTCCCATGTATGATGCAGCATCCCATTTTCCTGGTGAAACTGGGGTGAAGTACTCATTTAGTACCTCAGCCTGCTCCTCTGGGTCTTGTGCCCATCTCTTCCTGATTTAATCCTGCTAATCTGCCCTTCACCCTTCGCCTTCCCCAATGTATCTAAAGAACCCTTTTCCTCTCCTAATTTCCCTGGCCAGGTTCTGCTCCTTCCTTGCCTTAGCCACCCTCACCACTCTAGTGGCCCTTCTAGCCATCAGCTCATACTCCCTCGATCCCTTTCACTCCTTGAGCACTTGAATTTTTATAGGCTGCTTTCTTTCCCCGCACCACCCTGACCTCCCTGGTCCACCAACAGGGTTTTGGGGCTCTTCACGCATTTTCGGCCTTACTCTTGCACAGGTGCTGGTAGCATCCTGCACCCTCTCCTGATGATTTCCCACCTACTATCAGCGCCCATGTCTGACCCAATCCCATCCAAATGCTCCTTAATGATCCTTCCCATTTCCTTAAAATCCACCCCTGAAGTCGGTTACTCTCTGTCTTTGTGCAGCCTTCTACCCTCCTAGGTCCAGGCAGAACCAGACCGTGGCATGGTCACTCCCGCCAATGGGTCCCTTACCTCCAGGCTCTCAATCTGGTCACTGTCTGCCAGGACCACATCCAGTACCCAGTGCTTCCTGGTCGGGTTCCTCACCTGCTGAGTTAGGAACGCGTCTTGAAAGACATCCAACAACCTCTGTTCCCTGGTCACAGAGGATGTCATAGTCTCCCAGTCTGTTCCTGGCATGTTTAAGTCCCCTAACACCACCACCTTTCCTCTGCCCAGTCTGCAGTGTCTCCTAACATCTGCCACCAGACTGTCCTCCAGCTCCTCCGCCAGGGCAGGGGGTCTATACACCACTCCTATTTTTACTCTCTTGCCCCCCCTTGTTATCAAGGTGACCCAACTCGCCCCACAGTTCCTCCGCCTCCTCTCTCCCCTATGCCAATGCAGTTTTTGACTATCATTGCTACCCTCCTCCCTTCCCTCCCCTGTCCTTCCTGAACATAGTGTAACCTCCAGGTTCAGGTCCCAGTCATGTCTTGCAGTGGCCCAAGTCTCAGTGACCGCTGCCACATCCACTGCTCCTCAGTTAACATCGCCTGAGCTCAGGCATTTTATTGCCCAGCTCCTGGCATTTAGCAGGACACCTTCCACCCTTCCCTATAGTTCCATTTCCTGCTCGTGTTCCCTGGGGATTCTGTTTTCTCCTGGTCTGCACTTTGCCAGTTGGTCTTTTCCTGCAATCCTCCTGGTCCCCAGGGGGGTGGAGACAGAGTCCCTCCTTTATCGGCATCCTCTTGACTGCCTTTTCTCCCATCCCACCCCCCTTCACAAGTTTAAACCCCACTTTTCACAAATGAACTCCTCTATTTTCAACTTAAGGATTCCCCTCCCCTCCAAATTGAGATGTAGTCTATCTCTAGCATACAGCTCCTTATCCTCCCAGGTCTCCCCCCAATCCCCCATCAACCCATACCCTCTGGCCTCACACCACTCCCTGAGCCACTGGTTTATCTCCCTAATTTTTCTTTTGTGTTCCCCACTAGCCCTTGGCACTGGCAGGATTTTCTGAGAAGGAAACTGTGCATCCTATGTCATGACAGACCCCGGCGAGCTCCCTGAATCTTGCCTGTATCTCTAGCTCGCTATTTCCCTCAATGTCATTTGTGCCCAGGTGGACCAGTATGTCTGGGGAACCCCCACAGTCCTTTGCCATTGATATACTCGTGCTTAGCCCCGTGCACCGTTAGTCCAGGGAAGCATCTTGTTCTAACTGGCCAGGCTTCTCCCTCCCTATCCCATTTGATACCCCTGATCATAGAATCCCCCAGCAGGAGCACTCTGACCACCCCTTTCCTCCATCCCCCTTCCATGTCCCTCATCCTTTCTACCGGCCCTTCCACCCAGCTGGCTCCTTGTTCCTCCCCCTATCTGTGTGCCACATGCCACCCGCTCCTTATTTACCATGGCCACTCCCTCCCCTCCAATCCTATGCCTCTCCTCCTCCTGAGTATCCTTCTGTACCTTGTTAATTCCCCCCTCACTGCTCACAACTGGTCCTTCTCCCCCATCTGCTAAACTAGCCTGGCTCATCCTCCCTTCCTTCCTGTCTCCATTTAGTTCCTCCTTGCTCGTCGTGCTCCTCTGGCCTACCCCCTCAGCTCTCTTTACTGAATCCTCCTTGTACTTCTGGTCCTTCTTTACCTTTCCTCCCAACTGGTCCTTCTCCTTGCGCTTTCCTCCCTCTTCCCCCTGCCCCTCCTGCTCCGATTCACTGCTCCCCATTCTCCTGCATTCCAGGTCCCCTGTTCTTCCTGCTATCTGGCCCCTGCCTCCTGCCCCCACTCCCACACCCTTTCCGTCTCTAACCACCTCTGTTGGTGGCTACATCCCCCCATCCTTGAGCAGTAGAAGAGAATTGAAGCGGTTACTAAGTATAAGGTCTGATCCACCTCCTGCCTTGCTTCCTTCTGTCCAGCACTGGCTATCCGCCTACTTCCCTGAGAATGTTGTCCCTCCGTCCCCCTTTGTGAGGTCCCAGTTACCTGCCTGCTTCCTTGGTAGTGTCCTTTTGGGCCCCCTCTGCCAGGGTCCCTATGTGACCCCTGAGTATTCTCCTGCACTCTTTCCCTATACCCCCGCCCCCAGTGCTTGGTGCAACCTGTGGAGATTTCCAGCCCCTTCCCCAACCATACCACCCCCTTCCCCAGCTTTCTCCTCATCCTCACAACCTCCTCCCTAGCTGTGCTAGCTGGTAGCACACTGGGCAACCACCAAACTTCCAAGCCCAGTCCAGTATCATGGCTGCTCCACACCCTGTGCACCCCACCACCCTCCCAAAGATGCCGGCCCTAATGATGTGTGTTCCATCCCCTTCAAATAGGTTTTCCTTGGGTGAGCCACCAGGTTCCCCTATTCCAAGATACCCCTACTGCCTAATCAGGTCACCCACTAATCCTAGAGACAGTCCCACTGTACACCAGTAACTCTGTTACTAGGTGCAGTACAACACATTAAACATGTAAGGAAAATGAACAACTCCCTAAGCTCCTCTCTCCCGGCCTTTAAATTCAACCCCCAGTGGCTAGAACTACATGAGCTGCACCAGCAGCCTTTTCCTCCAATTGCAGGGCAGGTCTTCCCCTATATATTTGCAGACCTCTGGGGAGGGAGGGTCTTGGGCAGACACCTGACAAGAGAGAGTGTATCAGCCCTGTGTCTCCCCTCCAAGCCCTGCAGCTAAAGAACCAGGCCCAAGCAAATCCCACCAAACAGGTTTTAAATCAGAAGAAATAGGCCTCTACCAGCGCAGCCTGTTACAAAGTGAAACATCCACAAAAAGAGCCCCACTTACAGCCACTAAATCAGTTTACAAACATCCAGGATCCCCAGAACAATACCCTGCTAGCCCCTTAGAAGCAAGAAAGAAAAGAACTAACCTACCAAGTAAAATCCACAAGAACCCTGTGAAAACAGCAGCAGCTACTGTCCTGGAACACAACTGATCCTGCCCCCTTCCAGTTCTTTCTGAGAAGACAAAGCAGCTAGCACCTCAACCTGATTCAGCCCTGCCTCCACTCAATTGGCTGAGTGAGACCTGGCCAGACCATTAACACCCCTCCCCCACTATGAACTAACCTTTACAGCTAATGGAGTCAGCACAAGGAATCAAAATTCAAGTCAAAGCCCCCAAAATATGTTTGCTGCCAAAGGAAACAGTTCTCCAATTTAATCAGCTTCACTAACACCAAATCAGACTAGGCTTGAAATTAACAGATATAGGTCTCCAATTCAAATAACCATCTCCAAGCAAATCCCACCAAACAGGTTTTAAATCAGAAGAAATAGGCCTCTACCAGCGCAGCCTGTTACAAAGTGAAACATCCACAAAAAGAGCCCCACTTACTAATATTATTAAGCCTTATTAAGCCTTTCTAGATCCCTCTGAAGCTCCCTAACCTCTTCCTCACTGTCTGCCCTGCCTCAGAGCTTTGTGTCATCAGCAAAGAGACGCTTCTTACACTGGATACCTTCCATTATGTCACAAATGAACATATTACTGTATATATACTGTGTATATATATATTATATATATATATATATATATATATATAGTGTGTATATAAAGATGATAGCTGGTCAGCAGGGTATGGCATATGAGGAGAGGTTGAGGGCACTGAATACGTAGTCTCTGGAAGATGAGAGAGAGGGGGGACATGATTGGGACCTTCAAGTACTTGAAAGGGATAAATAAGGTTGATAAGGAGAGTCTCTTTAAGCTGAGTGGCAACCATAACATGAGGGGGCACAGTCTTAAGCTGGAGGATGGGAGGTTTAGGAGTGAGTTCAGGAAGCACTTCTTCACAGAGAGGGTGGTGGACATTTGGAATGCGCTGCCAGAAGAGGTAATCTCATTAAAGACAGTGTGCAGCTTTAAGAGAGGCTAGGACAGGTGTAGGGGGAGGGTAAGGGTCATGGGTAGGGAGGATGAGAGGAGTGGGGAGAGGGGGCTGGGACAGTAGCTCAAGCTGTGGACCCTGCAACATGAGCAGACTTGACAGATCAAATGGCTTTCTTCTGCTGGCTTCTTCATATGTTCGTATGTATAGGACAGGTCCCAAGACTTGATTTCTTCGTGGACCCTCTTGTGACCTCCCTGTCCCCAGATCTGACCCAATTAACCACCACCCTTTGCTGCCTGTCCCCTTAATAGTTTCCCACCTACTTGTCTAATCTTTTCTGTACTCTTAAGTCTAGCTTTTTAAGCAACCTCCTGTGTGGTAAGGCATCAAAGACTTTGCTAAAGTCAAAGTAGATCAAATCCACCGCTTGTCTTCTGCTCTATTGACCCAGTCAGAAACAGAATGTAGGTTTGCCTGACATGATATTCCCAACACAAACCATGCTGCCTGCTGTCCTGCAGTCTGTTATTCTCTAAGTAGGCCACCAGTGTGTACTTTACAGTAGTCTCCATCAATTTTCCAATGATGTAGGTAAGGCTTGCTGGTCTGTACTTGCCTGGATCCTCCATGCCTCCTCCCCCACTTGTGGAATGGGCTAGATCCCCAGTGTTCCAATCCCCTGAGAGTATCCTCAACTCCAGTGAGTTGTTATATAGCTGTGACAAAGGCATTGTTAGCTCAGAAGCAAATTCCTGAAGGGCCCTTGGGTGTAGGCCATCCATGCCTGGGACCTTGCCCAAACTAAGGGTCGCTAATCCTTTTCCTACTCATTCAGCCATGATCACCACCTTCCCCATTTCCTGTGCCCTCCCATGTGATTGCCTTTCTCCAGCTTTGTGGCAGAGGTATATCATCCTCTACCATGAACACTGAACAGAAGTCATTGTTTAGGATGTTGCCCTTCTGCTCATCATCATCCACCATCTTTCCCCTCACCAGGAGTTTGTTTTTTCCCTGAATGTATTTAAAAATTCCCTTTCTATCCCTTCACACCCTCAACAATACGCAGCTCACTGTCTGCCTTCACCTTTTTACCGCCACCTTTACCTCCTTTAACTTTGCCTGATATTCCTCCCTTTCATTCGGCCACCTTGTACCTCATGAAAGCCTTCCTTTTTGTCCTCACAGTCTCCCCACCTCATGAGAGAACCAGATTGATCTCTTATGCTAGTTCCTTTTTGTGACTTTCTTGGCACGAGAGTCTGTTGCCTTCAGAATTGTCCCCTTGATTGTTTCCTACATTTTCCTCTGCCTCCTTGATGAGGTCTACCCCCACCTAATTCTCCCTGACCCTTTCTCTCATCCAGGTAAAATCTGCCCATTTTAGGTCCAGAACCACAGCCCTTGATGGGGGACCTGCATTCCCCAGAGCCATCTCTAACCACATAGAATTGTGATCGCTGGACCCTAATGGTTCCCTGATTGCCACCCTGCCTACCACAGAACTCACACAATCTTGTGCATCTGGCATGATTGGGACAGGCAAATCACACCAGGTTTCTACATGGTTCTGGTTTGTATTTGGTTCAGAGTTTAAATAATTACAAAAAAAAATCCATGGAGCAGCTAGATAGTTTAGAGGGAATCTGTTTTGTTAATAGTAACTTTACAGAACTTAGCAGATCATCTTTCCTTTTTGGGAATAGTATTTCTAACATAATACTAAATGAAAGGTAGCTTGCTTAGTTGAGTAAAGTAATATAAACAGTCCTCACCAATTCTACTACACTTTACACTGAACATGCGGCAGGCCGGTCCTTCTGGGTTGGAGCTACACTTAAGACTGCAAAGTTCGCTGAATACAAGCCATCCTTGTAAAGGCTTTTATCTGATTTAATTATGCTGATTTTTTAACAGTTTATTTTTTGTGTCAGTTATAAAAAGGGTCTGAGAAACAGAGCTTTTGGATTGGCTGAAAGCATTCTCTCACCCTTATGTTTGTTTGTTTGTTTAGCTATATATTTATTGAAATATTGGAGAATACCACTGAGCACAAGTGCTCTTTACAAAGGTTTCTTGTCAGTAACAGAGATTACAAAGCAACATAACTACTATAATAAGCGAGTTCCAGTGGAATGAAGTCAAACTAGTACAAATAAATAGGCTGAATTAATAGCATACAGTTTTACAATAAGGAAGATAGAATCAGTGTAGAACAAGCATAGTGATGGTAGATGACCTCAGAATCAGAGTCTGACACAGTTCAAGGTGTACACCAGGAGGGACTTTAGTTAGCATGATCAGCAGTTACAGTTGCATTGAACTGTTAGGGTTGCCCGTAGTGCTCTCTTAAACTGGTCAAACTTATGTAGACTGAACAAGGTATCAGGCAGCCCATTTAACCAGCCAATGGCCCTAACTGTGAATGAGGGAGAGAGGTGATATGATCGAAACATTCAAACATCTTAAGGGCATTAACAAGGTGAAAGAGTCTAACATGTTTCACTATAAGAAAAATAGCAGGACAAGAGGACATGGCATGAGATTAGAGGGAGGCCGATTAAGGAGGAATGTGAGGAAGTTTTTTTTTCACAGAAAGGGTGACGGATGCATGGAACGTCCTACCTCAGGAAGTGGTGGATATGAATACAGTGCAGGGCTTCAAACAGGCGTGGGACAGACATAAGGGAGCAATAAAGATGAGTATGAATAGATAGGCCATTGATAGAGTACAGGCCTATGGCTCATTCTTAAGTTAGAAAAAATGGGCAGATTTGGATGGGCTTTGTGGTCCTTATCTGCTGTCAACTTCTGTGTTTCTATGTTTCTGTGAACGCTTGTCTTGCTGAATAGAGTAGAAAGGCAGTTCAAGGGAATTCTGAGCTGTGCTCCTGGTGTTGTAGAGATTGGCAACAGGGTTGAAGCAGTGAGTTTTTTTTTTGGGGGGGGGGTAGGTTCAGTAGCAACTTCTTGGCTAGCAGACATGTCTGGAACTTAATTCTGCTAGGTAGGGATAACCAGTTTGTTTGGGTGTAGAGGTTGCCGCTATGGGTGTGCTTGTCGGCCCCGAGCAGAAAGCAACATGTCTTATTACAGATCATGTTTATTGTGCGGAGAATTGAGTCAGAGGCAGTTGTATAGGCAGGGAGGCGTAGTCAACTAGTGACAGTAATGAGCTTACCACTATGAGACGTCCAGCATCAGCAGTAAGGTTGACCTGGTTATGGTACAAGGCTCCCAGTCTTCTGTTTACTGTGGATACAAGGTGGTCAGCATGGGGAGCAAAAGATAAGGCCCCAAGGTATTTAAAGGTTTCCACCTGTTCAAATACATGTCAAAGGTCATTGCGGATGACGGGGGGGACCTTTTTTCTTCATTTGTGGGCTTGTGAAGAGTATTGTCTTGGTTTTTTGGTTTTTTTGTAATTTAAAACAGATTTGTTTGAGGAGACCCATTTTTCTTTTTTATATTATCTTCTTTATCCACCTCCTCTACACCCCTGGCTTACCACTCCTTCAGGCCACGTCAGCGTTCCGTATGCCTGCCGGTCTACCTTCCGCTGCCAACTCCCATCACATAGTGACATCCCCATTGCTCTTCCCGTGGCCTGCAGGGATTCAGCTTATCCCTGCCAGGGGGGACCCCCTGCACTTGGAGGCCTGAGGAGGGGGGGAACCATCCATGGCCTCATGAAACCACGGGAGCTTGTGGGGATGAGAGTGGTGTGCTAGGGGGACATGTGGCTTGGTGGGACAATGCGGCTGTCATCCTGTTCACTGAGGGGTTGGATTTTCCATTTTTTGGGGCTCCACCCACCTCCCACGTTTGCACAGCCATGGTGGCATCCTGGGGGCAGGGACGCTCGGCAGCATGTGGTCAATCATACCACCAAGAGTGCCTCTGCTATGCCACCACCTGGAGCAGCACGGTACGTGCTTCCCTCCCGGGAGGGAAGTGTGCAAAGGACGCTCTGACTCCCTGACATCCAGGCTCGGGGCGTGAACCTGGATCTGTCTGGCATGCTGACGATCTGGGTAGATGTCACAAACAGAGGTACCTAATTTTCCTCTTTACAATTATGAGGTGCTTACGTATCAACTCCTATGTCATCTTCAGAGCTGTGAAGATGACATAGTCGTGTGATACGTAAGTGCACACCCGGAAGC
This sequence comes from Neoceratodus forsteri, assembly GCA_016271365.2. Lineage (NCBI taxonomy): Eukaryota > Metazoa > Chordata > Ceratodontiformes > Ceratodontidae > Neoceratodus > Neoceratodus forsteri. The sequence continues at coordinate 712,672,568 of CM057458.1, forward strand.
GTTTTCAGTGTTTATTTTTTTTTGCCCTGCTCTTTTGCAAGTTTACTTGCATTTTTCTTAGGCTAAACCCATTGGTGTTCGCGGCTGTAGTTACGCGGCTCGCAGCGGTTAATGGAAGGCATTCTTCTCTGGGCTTTTGTGACCACTTTTGTGATAAAATTAGTAGCATGCATTAATCTTCCTGGACATAAGTCTCCACCACTCATTCACACTATTGGGATCTGCGCCGGAGGCACTAGGACCCAGCGGGAGCAAACTTTTTGCTCGAGGGTCGGTGCCAGAGATGGAGCCGCAAGGAATGGCACCGCAAGCCTTAGCTCGTGTGGTAATGACTGTCTCGGCGTCGACCCTCCAACCGCCTCAGTTCCTTTTTTCCCGCCGTCGAGTGCGCTTCAGTGACGACGTCGCTCGCCCACCAGGAGTCAAACTTCAAACTAGCAGCATAGTTTTCAGTTTTGTTATTTTGTAGTAATATCTCAATAAGTATTGCTTAAGTTTATTCTTATTTTAAAAATAAAAGAAGTCTCAGCCTACTTTGACGAGAGTCGACCATGAGCAGGTCAGGTGACAGTAGGAGACTTATGTAAAACTGTTCAGTCAGTGGGCTGGGTCCGGTCCGCCGCCTTCTCCGGAAGAGGGGTCTGACAACGGTCAGTCCAATGCTGAGGGGATGGGCGGTCCCCGCGGAAGCATAAAAATAAATGGTCGCATTCTCTGCACCGTTCGGCCTCGAACTCTTCTTCGGCCCACAGGTCAAAAAAGAGAAGGCATCACTCGAGGTCGCCTTCTGATATGTCTGCCCATAGACGGTCGGTTATTGGGGCTAGTTGCCGGTCTCCTCCTTCGGAGTTGCCAGCTTCTGTTTCTGGTAGCCGACATCTTCGACATCGGAGCCCTACCCCGCCCGCAGGTAGGTCTTCAGATGAGCAGTTTCATCAGTGGGCCGCTCTTATGGAGCAATGGGCTCGGAGGTTGGTTCAGCTACCTGGCTCGGTCACTCAGGGGCCTTTGGGCTTCTTGGGAGACCAGGTAGGGTGGTTGAGCTTTCCTGGTCACGCGGCACCATCCTCGGTGCCGTCGACTCCGCGCTTAGGTGTTTTTTCCCCCTCACATGGCTGCAGTGCAGGGGGCAACACCGATGCCTTTATCTCCTGCTCTTCTTCCCTCCTTTCCTTCAAATCCTGTTTTTCGGAGAGTCTTGGAGTGTTTTCGGCACCCTCGGTGTTGACAGCATGCTTGGCGCCATCTTGGGCGCCCGGTGCGTCTGTCGGTGCCGTCCCTCGGCACGTCCAGTCATCTCTATGCCCGTCTTGGCACGTCTGCGGCTTGTCTGTGCCATTTCGGCGCTTGTGTGTCCTCGGCGCCATTCTCGGTGCTCTGTGGGTCCTCGGCGCCATTTTGGCACTGTGTGGGTTCGGCGCCGGTTCTGCGCTGCTCGTGCCATGCCTGCGGCCAGACGCCTGCAGCTCTCAGGGTGTCTCCCGCTTTCAGGACTCCTCCTTTCACTCTTTTCCTTCATCCTTTTCCTCTGATTTTCACTCCTTTCCTGTCCATACAGTCCCTCCTGGACTGTCAGGAGATGACATTGAGCCTGACCCAGACCTTGGCTGGGTGATGAAATGGAGGAAGCAGGATCTATTACTGCTTGCAGAGCTTGTGGTCGAGGACCTGTCCTTTAAGTCTCTGCTGAAAAATTTTATTTACACTCTTTCTCTCCAGACTACAGACATCGATCCTGGGAAATTGTTAAGACTCCAATACCTTCATGCTCCAGAGATCCCTACGGATTTGACTTCTCCGGTTCAGCCTTCCTTCGAGATGCTGTCTCAAATGGTATGGAATAATCCTGCTCTCACCCCTTTGGTGGCTAAATCCATAGATAGGAAATATTCAGCCCCCAAGGATCGACCCATTTTGGCGCCTCAAGCCTTTGCAGATCCTATTGTAGTCCTGGCAGAGAATGATAAGGTCGTTCTTCCCCAAACTACTACAGCTCGACCTTTTAACAAAGAATCTCGTAAGATAGACACCTTAGGTAAGAGAGTCTTTTCTGCTTCCACCCTAAGTATGCGTATCGCCAGCTACCAAGGCTATTTCTCCCAGTATGAGTATATCCTGTGGCAGTCTATCAAGCAGATGGTTGAAGCTCTACCGGAATCGGATACAAAGCCAGAGCTTCTCCAAACCATTACCAGAGGTATCGAATCTAATAACCAGCAGGTTAAAGCAGCCATGGATGCTTTCGACACTGCTTCCCGTGCGGCGGCTGCTGGTATTTGTACCCGCCGTCATTCCTGGCTGCGCACTTCAGGCTTCACGAATGATGTGCAGCAGCAGGTAATGGCGTTGCCCTTTGATGGTGCATATCTTTTCGGTCCTCAGGTAGAACAAGCTCTCGAAGCTACGCAAAAGACTAGGTCAGCCATTAAGTTGGCTCGACCTCCTCCTGTCCCCTCTCGAGGGAGTGTCAATAAACGCCAGTTTCATAACCGTCAGTCCTTTCGAGGCAGAGGCAGAGGAGGTTTCCATAAAACTCAACCTGCCCAACCTCAAAAGAAGGTACAACAGAAAGCTCAAGGCCCCAAAGCGCCCAGCGCCACCTTATGAGTTGCTGGCCCAAGTCCCATCTCAACTGCCTGAGGTGGACTTTTCCTCACCGGTGGGAGGTCGTCTGATGCACTTCTACAACCAATGGAAGTCCATAACCTCAGACAAATGGGTCCTTTGGATAATTCGCGAGGGGTATTCACTCAATCTTGTGGAGACCCCTCTGGATCGTCCTCCCAAACAACAGCCTAGGCTGTCAACCCTTCAGTCAGACCTTCTTGCAGCCGAGATTCAGGGCCTTCTGAACAACAGGGCAGTAGAAGAAGTGCCGCTGCATCAAGGGAACACAGGGTTCTACTCCCATTACTTTCTGTTTCCAAAGAAGTCCAGGGGCATGCACCCCATTTTGGATCTCAGAAAGCTAAACAAATTTCTCCCCAAGGAGAAATTCAAAATGATTTCTCTAGGAACCTTGTTACCTTTGCTTCATCAACACAACTGGCTAGCCTCCCTAGACATGCAGGATGCTTACCAGCACATTTCTGTTCACCCAGGGCACCACAAATTCCTGAGGTTTGTGGCTCTGGGACAACATTGTCAGTTCAGAGTCCTGCCCTTTGGGCTATCCTCGGTGCCATGGGTTTTTACAAAGTGTTGTGCAGTTGTTGCAGCGCACCTCAGAAAGGTCGGAATACAGGTGTTCCCTTATCTGGACGATTGGCTTCTGGCAAGCCCTTCCAGACAGGGAACTCTGGATGCCGTAGAGATGACCTCTCGCTTTCTCACGTCCATGGGAGTTCTGCTAAACCTCAAAAAATTGCAGTTGCAGCCCTCCCAGAGGCTCCTTTTTATAGGGACTCTTCTGGACACCTCCTGTGTGAAGGCTTTTCTTCCAGAGGACAGAAGGAATGATATCCTTCAGATGACCCATCACATCGGGGAAAACAACTCAGTCCCAGCTCTCTCGATGCAACGGATGCTAGGACTCATGGCATCCTCGGTGTTCACCGTACCCCTAGCACGTCTGCACATGAGAACTTCTCAGTGGATGCTCAGTACTCAGTGGTCCCCAACCACTCACCCGCAGTCCTCTCCCATCAAAGTGACAGAACCTCTAAAGAGGTTGCTCACCTGGTGGACTCAAGAGAGCAATCTCCTGGAAGGGTACCCCTTTGCTCCTCTGGATCATCAAATTTCCATTACCACAGACGCTTCCCTAATGGGGTGGGGAGCTCACTGTCAGTCTCTCCATACTCAGGTACGTGGACTCAAGTCGAGTCCCAGCTTCACATAAATGTCCTAGAGATGAGAGCCGTCCTTTATGCAGTCCGAGCGTTGAAGGACATTCTCTGTCACAAGAACATTCTCCTTCAAATGGACAACAAAGCAGTGATGTACTACATCAACAAGCAGGGTGGTGCTCCTCTTACCCCTTATGCAGGGGAAGCTGATGAGAGTGTGGGAGCGGTGCTTAGAGCACAGGCTCCTAATTCAAGCGGTCTACCTACCGGAGTACAGAGCGAACTGGCAGACCGTCTCAGCAGAACAGAGACAGACCCTCATGAATGGTCCCTCGACTCAACCGTAGTTCAGTCACTATTCAGAGAGTGGGGAACTCCAGACCTGGACCTTTTTGCATCCTTACTCAATGCAAAACTGCCTCTCTTCTGCTGCAGAAATCCAGGGCCTGGCATTTTCTGTCAGGATGCACTCAGGCTGCAGTGGACAAAATGATTTCTTTACGCCTTTCCACCTCTTCCTCTAATTCAGAGGGTACTCCTCAAGTTCGAATCCCAGGGGGACAAAATGATCCTCATTGCTCCCTTCTGGCCTCGACAACTGTGGTTTTCACTACTCAACAATATGTTGGCAGTTCCTCTGAGACCACTCCCCCTTCAGACGAACCTCTTGACTCAGGGGCCTGTGGTCCATCCCAACCTGAGATCGCTTCACCTTCACGCTTGGCTCCTGAAGAGGTAGAAGTAAACCGGTTCAATGTGTCTCTAAGGGTTTCAGATATTCTTCTGGCTGCACGGAAACCAGCCACTAGGAAAACTTACACAGCCAAATGGAAGCGTTTCTCGCTGTGATGTGCAAAGTCCTCTTTGAATCCTTTTTCCTGCCCACCAGATAAAGTTCTGGAGTACCTCTTAGACCTCTCAAATTCAGGTCTTCAGTACTCTACAGTCAAAGTTCACCTTAGTGCCATTTCAGCGTATCTTGAGCGGTTTTTTTCCTTATCCCTGGCTCAGTTACCTGTGGTTAAGAGGTTTCTTAAAGGAATTCTGCATACCAGACCTCCTACAAGATGTCCAGTTACAGCCTGGGACATCAATCTTGTGCTAGACATGCTCACTCGGAAACCTTTCAAACCTCTGACTACCTGTGAGCTAAAATTTCTCACCTGGAAGACGGCTTTCCTAGTGGCCATTACCTCAGCCAGCAGGGTCTCTGAGATACATGCCCTGGTCACAGACCCTCCGTATGCTGTGTTCCATAAGGACAAAGTAGTCCTTAGGACTCATCCGAAATTTCTTCCTAAGGTTGTGTCAGAGTTTTATCTAAACCAATCTTTGGTCCTTCCTTCTTACTTTGCGGACTTCCAAAATGAAGGAGGACGATCCCTTCATTCCTTGGATGTTAAAAGAGCTCTGCGTTTCTATCTAGATAGAACCAAGGACTTTCGCAAAGCTCAACAACTGTTTGTTTCCTTCAGCGAGACCCAGCTGGGTCAGCCTGTCGCTATCAGATGTATCTCAGCATGGTTAGTGGCATGCCTTCGCCACTGCTATTCCATGGCGCAGGTTAAGTTGGAGGGCAGGGTTTACGCCCAATCTAATAGAGCGGTCGCGGCATCCCTGGCGGAAATTCGCAACGTGCCCATTGCAGATATTTGCAACGCGGCCACATGGAGCTCAATGCATACTTTCGTTAAACATTATGCACTGGATGTCCATGCCAGACAACATTCTTCCTTTGGCAGAGCCATCCTTAATGGACTTCTGTCCTAGAAACGTGAGCTCTTGGTCTCTCCTGCCGCCTTTTGGGGGATTATTAGCTCGGTACTCTCCCAATAGTGTGAATGAGTGGTGGAGACTTATGTCCAGGAAGATATGAAAATTACATACCTACCGTAATTCTTGATCTTCTTGGATGAGTCTCCACCACTCATTCACACGCCCACCCTCCGTCCCCCGAGCTCACCTCTATTGTTGGTCTTCACTCCCTCAAATCTTTAGGCTGTGAAGACTTCTTTGTTGACCCTTCTTATATGGGTTGTCCAGACTATCTTATGTCTGGTTTTTGGTTAGGTTATCCTTCTAGGTTAGTTACGCTGCACCTCCTCGGTAAAAAAGGTACTAAGGCGGTTGGAGAGTCGACGCCGAGATAGTCATTACCGCACAAGCTAAGGCTCGCTGTGCCGTTCCTCACGGCTCCATCTCTGGCGCCGACCCTCCAGCAAAAAGTTTGCTCCCGCTGGGTCCTGGTGCTTCCGGCACAGATCCCAATAGTGTGAATGAGTGGTGGAGACTCGTCCAAGAAGATCAAGAATTACGGTAGGTACGTAATTTTCATGTGTGGGATCTTGAGTATGGGCAGAGTGGATGGGCCTTGCGGTCCTTATCTGCCGTCAACTTCTATGTTTCTATGTTGTTTGTGACTTCTACTGGAGTCGACTTTCCTATTGTGGGTGAGATTGTTTTTAAACATTACTGTACTGCTTTTTACCATGTTTAAGTTATTGTGTTCTACATTAAGTGTACCTACTATTCACAAGTATCTGTAGTCACCTTATCATTTTTATTTGAACACACTAATAAGTACTGACCTCACTAGATATCAGGCAACTGATTCTACTTTTTTCTGTAAAAAACTTGTTTATTATAATAGCAATAAGGCATGACCAGTGGTTATGTTAATGATCAGTTAAGCACCCACTAGGGGCATGTGGGACTTGTCTATGCCTCGTGCCATGTTACATCAGTAGAGGTTGTCAAACCCCTGGGGATTACCCTGTGTATTGTAATGTACCTTTTCCAGTGACATACATAGTGTAGAGTAAGCTGCCCAGTGAGCTACTATGGGAGGATCCATCCGCATCTATTTCTGAGTGATAGTTTTTTGGTTTTTTTTGTTCCATGTATTGACAAGAGCCAGCTGCCACAGATGGTAATGTGGGAATCTGAGGTCTTCCCCGGAGGAGTCAGCCTCTTTCCCCAACAATAAGTGCAGGCAGAGGTGACTTGTCAGGGAATAAACTGGTGACCTGTTGCGTGATATTTACCACCTCTTGCCAGAAGGGAGCAACTCTTGGGCACATGAAGGTCAGGTACAGAAGCATGCCGTCCTGGCTTTCACACTTTTGGCACAAGTCAGGTTTTTCTTGATTTAATGTCATTCAGCTGAGTAGGGGTAAAATACCTTCTGTGCAAAACATTCAATTGAATCTGCTTAAGGCGTTTATTTTGCAAGGATACATGAATGTACTGTACAGCCTGTGACCATACGTTACCCTTTACATCAAGGCCCAGTCGACTATCCTTCTAGCCTGCTGCATTTGGAGTGTTTTTTCTGGGTTAGCATTAAATAATAATGATCTATAAAATTTGGATGGGCTTAATATTAAGCTCAGAATAATACGCTGTCTCCTCCATGACCAACATTTTAGGGGCCTCTCCTAAGCAGGGACTTTGTCTAAGCTTGAGATATACAAAACATATATGAACTTCCAGGTTAAACTGCTGCCTCTGTTGGATACATGGTTTTAAGATAATACTTTCATATATCTGTTATACCCTTTTGAGTCCCTTGGCTGTCCACTTTCTCAGTAACCTATCCAGAGGGATTATCAAAAGAGTTGCATTTTCCCCACTTGGTCCAGTGCATCTTTCAGGGAGAGGCTCACCTTACAGTTAATGTATCTGTGCACTCGGAGACAAGCTCAGACTGTAGTGGCCATAAAGGGGTTTGAGATTCTTTTAATAGACACAGACAAGAGGGGTGGACTTAGTATTGTGGCATCACTTGGCAACCCAACATGCCTTCTTCCAGATCCAACCTTGCTGGAGTGGGTTGAGCAGGTGGCATAACCTCAAAAAAGACAGTTGGGCCTCATAATAGTAAAGAAGAAATTTAGGGAGTCCTAGTCCTTCTCTAATCTGTGCCACACATAAAATAGATTGTGTAATTGGAACTGCCTGCCTGCTGCAAAAGCAAAAGGATACCACCCGCACAGAGCTTTAAAAGACTTGTGCACCATTATCAACAGTGCTTGAAGGACATATAAAAGTTTGTGAAGAACACACATTTTAACTGAAGTAACATATCGTGTCAATGTTAAAGGATGAGATGATGATCTTTCACAGTTAGCTTGGATTTTAGACAAGAGGAGTCTGATCAGGCAGTACGACGCTGAGGTATGTGAATTTTTGTGACTTTTTGTTATGGCCTCTTCCAGGGTTGCAGTGATCAAGTTTTCTTGTCTCCCAGGAACATAACTTCACTTTTGTGTCACAAAATGGGCCTATATTGTTTAACTAGATCTAGTAAGGCGGGGATCCCTTTTTCTGGATGTGATAGCAAAAGGAGCATATCTCATCAATGAATTAAAAGATGACGTGGTGTGTCCCTTCAGTATTCATCCCTCTGATTTCAGGATGGTTCCAGACTGAGATACTGCTGCTAAGGGTTCAATTGTGATAGATTCAGAAGGGCAGAGACAGAAGACATCCTGCCTTATGCCTTAGGATAATGGAAACATATTTGATAATTGTTAAAATCTGAGCCTGGGGGCTGGTTCAGAGTTTTAACCCATGTACATAACAGGGGCCCAAAATTAATTTCATTTAGCATATTGAACATAAACCCCTTTCCACTCTGTCTTAAAGCCTTCTTGGCATCTATTACAAGAGGGCCTCAACTGATAGCTTTGCCCTTACTCCATTTTCACATGATATTGAGCACTTGTCTGATATTGATTTTGGAGTGCCTCTCTTCCAGAAACCCTGCTAATCTTCATGAATTAGTGTTAGGGGCACCCATTCTTTACCAGAAGCTATCGTCTAAGCAGTGACTATAATGTGCAATAAGCAGGGAAATTGGCCTATAAGGGGCACATAATGTGGGGTCCTTGTCTGTTTTAGGAAGTATAGTAATAGTTGCTAACTGTAGTGATGGGGACAGATAACCCATGACTAGACTGGTTTCACCAAGTTATACATGAAAGCAATAAGATCTTTAAGAAATGTCTGAAAAGATTTGCAAAGGAGCCTTCCCATTAGTTAGCCATCTAACTGCTGCCTTTTAATTGCTGCCTTAACATGTTGCAAGGTTAGACTGTCCGTGGAACCTCTCTCCCTCTCTGATAGCTTCAGAGTGACAGTGAGAATCTCCGAACACATTTGGCTGGTGCAATTCAGGGGTCACTTCTGAACTGTACAATGCCTGGCAAAAAGTGTGAAATTTCTGAGTAATTTCAAGTGATTTACTGTGAGTGAACCATCTTCCCATTGAACACAATGGATGCACGTATCCACCACTTTACTTTTTAATTGCCACACCAGGAATCCCCAGTATTCCACTGTATTGGAGAGCAGAATTTGCCACTCTTATCTGGGTGCTACTGAAAATGCTCAATTCTATCTTTAGCTACAGCAGCTCCCCATATAGTTGGGCTGTCAGAGAGGCCTTATGTGATTTCTGCTTCTCTGAATCAGCTCTTGTTAGTTCTCTCTTTCCCCCTTCAGCTTCTTCCATTTTCAGGGAAGAATCTGTAGTATCTTCGGGATGTGTTTGTAGGAATTCTTCTAGAATAGCTCGCTGAATCTTGTAACAGCACTGAGGGTCCTGCAGCTGTTTGTGATCAGATACATCAGCATGGAGAGACACTGACCACATTGCTAAAATTGTTCACAAAGCAGGAGAAAACATTGATGTCCTAGTACACATAGGGACTAATGATCTCGCCAGCCGGTCAGTTGTGGAGACCAAGGAACACCTGACTAGGCTGGGTGACAAACTATCATCTATTTTGTCCGGCATCTCCTTCTCTGAGATCCTGCCAGTCTGGGAGAGGGAGCAGATGGACGGACGGTCAGAGAAGGGAGATGGGGAGCTAAACACGTGTCTCAAGGACTGGTGCCAGGAAAAGGACACAGATTTGTAGGAACTGGCAACAGTTCTGGGGCGAAATTCTTTAAATTTGATGGACTGCATCTGACTAAAGAGGAGTCAGTGCATTGGGGCAGAAGTTTGGCGTCTTTGCAGAATATTTAAACTATGTAAACGGGGAGGGTGCAGCACCCATCCGTCGAATGGAAGAACACCTCCCCCTCAGCTAGTGGTCAAACAGGAATTCAGCGTGTTTGCCGCTCATTGCATCACCAGGTAAGAAAAAGGTTTGTCTCCCCATACGATGCACAGGGGTAATGCCAAACTTCACCCAACAACTAACACACCAAAATCTGGCCAATGGAAAATCATGTACACAAATGCTCACAGCCTGGGAAATAAGATCCCAGACCTGCAGGCAATAATGTCAGAGGCTAAACTGGACATAGTAGCAATTAGTGAGGCGTGGTTTACCAGTAACCACACTTAGGAGACTTCAGTACCTGGCTATGTATTGTTCAGAAGAGACCGAGGTGCAAAAGGGAGGTGGCCTGTATGTTAATGAAAATATCAAAGCTACAGAAATTCAGAATACACATAAGGAGCCAGAAGAACTGTGGGTCACCCTGGAAACAGGAAATGGGACAGCCATAAGAACTGGGGTTGTCTACAGGCCCCCAGACCAGAGGGAGGACATAGACACATTACTGTTAGAAGATATACAAAACATGACAGCTAAAGGGGAGGTTCTGATAATGGGAGACTTCAACATGCCAGATACAGATTGGTCAATACCAGCAGGAACATCTGCCAGAACTAGACTCATAGTGGATTCCCTGCAGGGGAGGGCCTCAAACAACTGGTACAGCAACCCACAAGAGACAGGGCTATCCTAGATCTAGTACTGACTAACAAAGAAGGGATCACAGATCTCCAGGTAGAAAGGTCACCTGGGGCCAGTGACCATCACATGGTATGGTTCAATTTGGCTACTACATCTAAATCATCCCATTCCAAGGCAAAAATATGGGACTTCAGAGGAGCTGACTTTGATAAGATGGCCAACAGAGTTAAGCTAGCCCTGGCAAAAGAAACACAGGTGAGGGGTACAGGCAAAGTGGGCAAGCATAAGGATGCAATACTTGAAGCTACATCCATTGTGTTAGACAGAAAGGAAGTGCAAAGAAGAAGGAAACCACTTTGGTTCTCAAATACAGTAGCAGAAAAGGTCAGAGCCAAAGGCTGGCCTTCAGAAATATAAAGGGGAACACAGCGGGATGAAGATAGGAGGCATACCAAACTGCCCTAAGGGAAGCAGGTAAGGCAGTAAGGCAGGCAAACTCCCAAACTGAGGAAACACTACACGAACAGTAAAGAAGGTGACAAGACTTTCTATAGAAACATTGTGAAAGGAGAAAGTCAGAGGGGTATTGCTAAGCTAATGGAGAAAAGGGAGCATGTGAGGAGGAGGACCTGTAAAGGCATCTATCCTAAATAGATACTTTTGCTCAGTATTTACTGAAGAGAAGGTAGGGCAGGGCCCACAGCTCAGCATCATGGACACAGGGGAGGAGGTGAGCACTACTCCCTTCACAAAAAGAAAGGGTCCTACAAGAGCTTGCTAAGCTCAGGGTGGATAAGGCAATGGGACCTGATGGCATACATCCCAGGGTACTTAAGGAGCTAAAGGAGGAACTAGCAGAGCCATTAGCAGAATTGTTTAGTGAGTCTCTGAGCACAGGAGAGGTCCCAGAAGACTGGAGAAGGGCTCATGTGATCCCGCTCCACAAGAGTGGTAGCAGGAGGAGGCGGGAACTACAGACCGGTCAGTCTTACCTCAGTAGTGGGCAAGATTATGGAGGCACTTTAAGGAAAGGATAGTGCAACACCTGGAATCCATAGGGCACAGGATCCAAGACAGCATGGGTTTACAAAAGGAAGGTCCTGTCAAACTAATCTCATAGATTTCTTTGACTGGGTAACCAGAGTGGTGGACCAAGGAGGAGCAGTTGATGTCGCCTACCTTGACTTCAGCAAAGCTTTTGACACTGTTCCACATAGAAGATTGATAAATAAGCTGGGTAGGCTCGGGGTGGGTCAGAAGTTGGTCAACTGGGTGGCAAACTGGTTGACTGGCAGAAAACAGAGAGTGGTGGTAAATGGTACACAGTCAGAAGAGATGCAAGTCACAAGTGGGGTACCTCAGGGATCAGTCCTGGGGCCAGTCCTATTCAACATCTTCATTAGTGACCTTGCAGATGGACTAGAGGGTAAGGCTTGTCTGTTTGCAGATGACACCAAGATCTGCAACAGAGTAGATGATTCAGATGGGGTGGGCAGAATGAGAAGAGATCTGGATAAACTAGCAGAATGGTCAGAAGAGTGGCAACTGGGATTTAATGCAAAAGTGCAAAATCATGCACATAGGGAAGAGAAACCCTGAAGCCACTTATAGGCTGGGAGGAGTTGCTAGCAGTCACAAAGGAAGAAAGAGACTTGGGCATCATCATCACTGATGACCTAAAATCATCAAGCAGACCTCTAAAGCAGTAGGTAAGGCTAGGGGGTGTTAGGGTGTATTAGTAGGGGTATTACAAGTCGTAAGGAGGTAATAATCCTCTGTACAAGACATTGGTTAGGCCCCATCTGGGTACTGCGTGCAGTATTGGAGCCACACCTTCACAAGGACATTAACCAAATTGAGGCAGTACGTCAGAGGGGCAGCCAAAATGGTGCAGGGACTGCATCAGAAGACATATGAGGACAGATTAACAGAGCTCAATATGTATACCCTTGAGCAAAGGAGGGAGAGGGTGATATGATCGAGGCATTCAAACACCTTAAGGGCATAAACAAGGTGAAAGAGTCTAACATGTTTAAATATAAGAAAATAGCAGGACAAGAGGACACAGCATGAGATTAGAGGGAGGCCGATTAAGGGGAATGTGAGGAAATTCTTTTTCACAGAAAGGGTGGTAGATGCATGGAATGGCTTACCACAAGAAGTGGTGGCTATGAATACAGTGCAGGGCTTCAAACAGGCATGGGATAGGCATAAGGGAGCAATACAAATGACTATGAATAGATAGGTCACTGACAGAGCAAAGGCCGATGGCACATTTATAAGGTAGAAAAAGAAATGGGCAGACTGGATGGGCCTTGCAGTCCTTATCTGCCGTCAGCTTCTATGTTTCTATGATCCAGACACCAGGTCTTGAGGACTGGGGGCTCCCTGTTTAAGGGGAAAAATGGATTAAAAGGGGAGTAGGATCCAGTATCACCAGGGGACTATATTCTGTGTTAAGCAGGCATGGCAGCAGGCCTGGAGGAATCAAGTATAGATCAGTATGGGTGTACAATTGATGAACATGTGAACAATTATAGTACCCCCCCCCCTGCAGAGTGTGGTACATACCATGCATCCAGGACCCCAAACTCCCTGGTCAGTTGTTGGTGAGCCTGAGCTCCTTTTGACACCAGCTTTCCCTGCCGAGAAGATGGAGTCAATATGAGGTCCTAGACATGGTCCATGTCCCCTCCCATAATATGCTTTCTTGGGTAGTGAGTTATTGCCAGCCTATGGAGAATGACACAGTATGGCCGACGGGGGTGCCCAATCCCCTGTCGGCTGCGCTGCGCTCCCCCCCAACAGAGTTTTAGGTGCCACGCTGGGAGCCCACCCCAGCGTGGCAACAATCTGTAAGGCTGACGGGGGTGCCCAATCCCCCGTCGGCTCCACTGGCCCCTCCCAAACAGCCTTCAAGGTGCCACGCTGGGAGCCCGCCCCAGCGTGGCAAACGTCCATCTGCACCCCCCAACACCCTTCCAAGTGTCACACTGGGAGCCCACCCCAGCATGGCAAACCACTCTATGGCTGACGGGGGTGCCCAATCCCCTGTCGGCTCCACTGGTCCCCCCCAAAAAAGTTCCAGCTGCCACACTAGGAGCTCACCTCAGTGTGGTAAGCATCCAGCGTCATCTTCCTAAAAGAAAAAAAACTAGAAAGAAAGAACGGTTCCTCGCTGACTGTCTTGCCCCCACCGCGCCCACCCTCTGCGCACCCTGCCTCCTCACCCCATACTTACCTCCGGAGTCCAATGGGACGATCTTCGTGGACCGGGAACATGTCTACACTCTTCAAAGCTGACCACGAACTGAGGAAATGCCAGTAAGCTGTATAATGGAATAAATAGGGTTTTTTAAACTTTGATGCATATCTCAGGCATTTTGTGGAAATATTTCACCAAATTTTCAACATGGGGTTTTTGGGACCCCACCTCATGAATTCTGTCACTGTCATTTTGTTATTCAGTCCCAAAAGGTGATTTCGCGGTCACAGCGCGAAACCATCTTTCGGGACCGATGTACGAAACGACAGTGTCACAGTTCATGAGGTAGGCTTCCAAAAACCCTATGTTGAACATTTGAGGAAAACATTCCCAAAAATGACTGTTTTACGAGTGTGTGTTGTGCAGTTGCTACGCACGCTCGTAAGTTCGCAAATTTTTAATATTTGCACTCCAGATTTTCAACATTGCCATTTTACCACACCTCCTTATGAGCAGTACAGCCGTCATTTTAGCCTTCTCACCCAAAATGTGGTTCTCTGCATGTAGCGCACAATGGCGGAGTCGGTGTGCGAAATCAGTGTTTGGGACAGATTAAAAAAATCACAGTGACACTGTTCATGAGCAGAGGTCTTAAAATGGCTATGTTGAAAATTTGGTGACAAAAGTCCATAAAATTACTGTGTTACAAGCAAGCATTGTGCTGTTTCTACACACCCTTGTAAGTTCATGAATTTGTAATATTTTCAGTCCAGATTTTCACCACTGGCATTTTTCCACACTTCCTTATGAGCAATACAGCTGTACCTTTTCACAACATGGCTGAAATGTGTTTTCACACTTTCTGCGCAGAAATGCGTGGTCGCTGTGGGAAATCCCTGTTCGGGACAGATTAAGAAAATGACAGTGACACTGTTCATGAGTGGAGGTTCCAAAATGCCTGTGTTGACAATCTGCTGTAAAAAAAAAAAAAACTAATTACATTAAGGGTGTGCGTTGCGCAGTTTCTACACACGCTCGTGACTTCACCAGTTTTTTTAATATTTTCACTGCAGATTTTCAACATTGCCATTTTTCACACCTCCCCATGAACAGTACAGCTGTCATTTTTCACATCCTGTTCAAAATGTGTTTTCACACCTGTGGTGCCAAATGCCGTAGTCACTGTGCAAAATCAGCTTTCGGCTAATGAACTGATATTGCCACTGTTCATAAGGTGGGGGTCACAAAAAACCCATGTTGAAAATTTGGAGTGAAGATACCAATGAACACCTGAGGCATTAGTGTTTCTGACCATAATGCCCCACCCTGTAGAGACTGACAGGAATCAGGGGTGTGACTTGGGATTGTCGCTTGTAATGCTCGTAGCATTCAACCCCCACCCCCACCCTGCAGCCAGTGAGAGGCATCGAGGTGTGCCTTGGACTCTTCGGCCCCAAAGTTCACCCCATTCTCCTATACTGCACCTATCTCACCGTATTTCCTGATGGAATGGGGTGAGCATAAAGGCCAAAGACCCAAGGCACACCATAACACTTGTCGGTGTCTGCAGGGTAGGGTGTGGTGAAATGCTGTGACCATTATGCCTGACAACCCAAAGGCACACCCCACCAATGCCAGCAAGCAAACATTCGGCATTGACAAATGCTTGATGAAGTATGCTGTGCAAATAGGTATGCAGTTTACAAAAGTATTCAGTGCTAGTTTCAAGCAAAACAACAGCCACCTCGGTGCCATACCTCTCACTAATCATTGCTTTTCATTCATAGAATACAGCAGGACTAGCTGCCCTGAGTGTGCACTTCTCCTCACACAAATCTGGATTCGCGGTCAGCACTGCGTTGCGTTGCATTACAAGGCCTGCTTTCCTTGTAAGTTGGGGTTGCTGGCCCTCCCTCCTAGTCCAGTGGACTTTTGTAACAGCTTGCCATTCAAGACCAAAGAGTTGGACTCTATGGAGAGGACTGAGTCTTGGAAGATAGAGAAGTTACTTACTCTAACTCCAGATCTTCAAGAATATTTTCTCCATAGAGTACAACTGACCTGCCCTTCATCCTCCAGACTCACATAAGTTCCATATGCAGTATGTTGTCTTCCCCCTCCTTTTTTTTTTTTTGTTGTTGCTCTGTTTATCCTCCCCTGTGCCAACTGGTCCCAGCAGCCCAAGCACCCTGGCGTCCTCTGCGGCTTACCTTGTCCGGCTCTTCCCCCAGGGCTTGCACCCACTGGTGAGGACGCCGGGGGCTCACTCAAGGCCCATAAGGAACAGGAGGGGTTCCCATTAGGAAGTTTTTTTTTAATTTATTATTTTTTTTTATTTTATTTTAGTTTTTGTTGACCGGGTAAGTGCACTAGACAAGTCCTGCCTATTTTCAGGCATGACCCGGGGGAGGGGGATACAGGTGAATGCCAACTGATGAACATACGAAATTTGCCAGCAGATAAGGCCTAGAGGTCTCTCAAGTCTGCTCGAATGTGCAGCTAGCACCCCTAATTCTGCAGCTGCCCCTCCCTTCCACCCTTCCCCTTCTCCTTGTGCTGTCCCATCCCCTTTTGAAGCAGTCCACTGTTCTACTGGATACCACTTCTACAGGTAACACATTCCACCCAGCCACCACCTTCTGTGTAAAAACGTGTCTCCTCATCTCCCTCCTGAACCTTCCTCCCTCCAGTCTCATATCATGGCCCCTGATGTCCCTCCCTTCCCTTACTTTGAACAGCTCCTCTGTACCTGTCTTGTTTATTCCTTTCATGTATTTAAAGGTTTCAGTCATGTCCCCCCTGTCGCTCCTCTCCTTCAGTGAGTACATGTTCAGCTCCCTCCTTGACCTTGAACCAGATTAAGCTGTTGGTGGTATTTTTAGTGAATGAGGGAAATTTGGCCAGGACACCAGGGAAATTCCCCTACTCTTTTCGATAAGTGCCATGGGATCTTTAACATCCACCTGAACTACCACCAACCCAGGCAGATGGGACCTCGGTTTAATGTCTCATCGGAAAGACGGCACCTCAGAAGTGCAGCACCCCTCTCATGCTGCACTACAGTGTCAGTATTGGGATATTAATTCAAATGCCAGATGTGGGAACTGAACCCACTGTCCTCTGCTTTCCTGGCCTCAGAGGCGAGTGTGCTACCTACTGAGCCACTGACACCTCCACATTGATGGAGGTGAAGGTGGTACAGTACTCCAGAAGCATTTGGCAAAACTGGAGGAATGGTCTAACACATGGCAACTTGGGTTCAATGCCAAGAAGTGCAAAGTCATGCACTTGGGAGCCAGGCACCTTGGAAATGGTTACTGGTTGGGGGGAGTGCAGTTATCCAAGTCAAAGGAGGAGAATGATCTGGGTGTACTAGTGACAGGGGAAATGAACCACTCAGCCCAGTGCAGGAAGACAGCAGCAAAGGCCAACAGAATGCTGGGGTGCATAGCAAGGGGAACTACCTCTAGGAGAGGGGAAGTCATCCTGCCCCTGTACAGATCCCTAGTGAGGCCGCACTTGGAGTACTGCATGCAGTACTGGTGCCCCTACTTGAAAAAGGACATCAAGCTTTTGGAGGTGGGTACAGTGACAGGCAACGATCCTGGGATTTGTCGATAAGCCTTATGAGGAGAGACAGAGAGTTCAATTTGTATTCTCTGGAGGATAGAAGGGAGAGAGGAGATATGATTGAGACCTTCAAGTATCTGAAGGGTATGAACATTTTCAAATAAAAAAATGGAAGTGAAACCAGGAGGCACAGTCTGAAGTAGGAAGGGGGCAGATTCAGGAGGGAAATGAGGAGCACTATTTCACCGAAAGGGTGGTGGCTGGGTGGAACACGCTGCTGGAGGAGGTGATCTCCTGTAGATGGTGAGCAGCTTCAGAAGGGGTGGGACAGGTTCAGAGGGAGGGTTCAAACTGGGGTGGGTGGGGTGGGGGTGAAGGATACATGGACAAAATCAATGGGGTGTGCAAGGGGAGGTGGGTAGCCACAGTCTGGAAGACTGAAGTTCTGCACACTCGAGCAGACCAGATAGACTGATAGGCTTGTATCTGCTGGCAGTTTTGTATATTCGTAGGAGCTGGTTTGCCTGGACGTACCTAGATAGCTGGGTGTGAGGCCTGTGGGAGACCACTGTCATCTTACCAGTTGACATTTTTCCTGTTGTCTCCCCTGGCATGGAGGAAGATGCATGCAGTGGCACCAATGGCCATGCTGTGCATGCTCATGTATGCAGCACACCGGGCATCTGCCCCACCTCTACCCCCTTCATGCAGTGTTGGTGTACCATCCTCAGCTAGGGGACAGGCTAACAACAGACACTGGTCCCACCCATCCCTGGAGGAGAAGCACAGTCCCTGAGATGCTTGATCCTCCTCCTCCCCCGGCTGACCCTCCAACTCCAACACCTGAGGTTGTTCCTGAACTTGGATCATCAGCACTGCGAGTGGTAGCACTATCGCTGCGCCAGTGGGCTGGCCTGTCTTCCCCTCCTTGAATGGAGACAGACTGTGAAGACACTTATTGCTACTATTGTTGTCCCTTTGCTAGATTAATTGCTACTTTTTATATAGATATATTGCATGGCCAATGCGATGTGTTGGTGCTATGCACTGGTGCCGCCAGCCCTAAAAGTTCTGGTTTTCTGGGTCCTGTCACCGCAGCTTTAAGACCAGAAAGTGATAATCTATGGTGAATGTATTCTCGATGGTCTGGAGTTACGTAAGTAACTTTTGTTTCTCCTGACTCCTCAACCTGATTGCTTTACAACATCTGTAGTGCTTTTAGCTCAGCTTCACATGAGGCTGTTTCAGTGGTACTTCAAGGAACCGTGGTCATGGAGAAGGGATTACATAGATCACGAGGGAGGTGACCACAAAGCTGATGGAAGCCCTACCTTGGTTGCAGGTGGAATAGAATCTCACAGTGGAGATCTGTTTTCAGCGGTCTCATCCTACAATCTACCAGAACACAGATGCCTCACTGACAGGATTAGGAGCCTGTCTCAGTCAGGTGGTGGTGCATGGGACTCTATTAAAAAATAAATGCTCCCTTCACATGAATGTTGGATAATTTGCCTGTTGCTTCAGGCATTCCGTCCTCTAGTACAATATTCCAGAAGCATGCCTTTCGGCTTGGATCCTGCTCTACACAGACAACACGGTTGTCTTTCTGTGGGATTTGTGCCAAAAGACTCTCACCAGGCACCTGCAGCACAACTTTGACATGCTGCAAGACTGGTTTAAGGATAGCCTATTGGTGCTCAACTGCAAAAAAGCAAAGACAATGCTCTTTGCTGGGCGTCAAAAGAGAAGAACTACTACACCCTTCATCATAAATAACAGCTCTCACTCCACCCTTCAGCAGGTGTCCCTCTTCAGGTACCTGGGGATCACTATCAGTGAGTCCCTTGCCTTTGACGAACATATTCATACTGTTACCACCGCCGCTACCAGGAAGTTAGGGGCCCTCTACAGGCTTTGGTCCTGCTTCACTCCAGAGGCCAGGTATCAGGCCATCAGAGGTCCAGTCCTACCAATCCGAGACTATGGAATTGTGGTCTATGGTGCAGCCTCTGACACCAGCCTACACAGAGTCCACACCACCCGAACAAAGCCTGCAGACTTGTCTTAGATGCTGATCGCCTTACGCACACTTGCGATCAGTACATTAGAACAAAATGGCTTCCTCTCAAGGACCGGATCTAACTCCACTCCTGCCTTCTGGGGATGAAAGCCCTGCTTGGACTTGCACCACCTTCTTTATAGGCTTTATTCTGCCCTGCCTCTTCTAAACATGTTACAGGAAGTATTACAAAACACACGCTTGCAGTGCCGTTCAGAAGAACTGCCCTAGGGAGTCGTGCCTTTGCAGTCAGGATACCCACCTGGCTAAACGAGCTCCCTCAAGCCATCACAAGCCTCACCAGCATTAGTCTCCTCAAATCCGAACTTTGGAATTCCATCTCCCCGCCTACACATTGCTACTGCTCTGCCTAACCCCCAGGGCATTACCTGTGTACCCTACTAGACTGTATCCATACATGCATACTCGGCTGAATTGGCCTCCCCACTGTCTTACCTATTGCCCGCTACACATTCACTGAGATGTTTCTACCTTGGCATCATCTTGCCTACGACAAGGCTTCTTAGCTGCTATTTGTGAGTACCTAACTGAACTGTTAGCACCTTATTTATACTGCCGGTGTTTTGTTCCTTATGTACTCTGCGTTAAGACTGTACTTTACAATTTGCTTCTGTCTTTAATACTCAATTTCTTGTATTATATTAGTTTGTTAATGTGCTACTAATATGTTTATGACAATGCCTGTTAACTGCATTTGCTATTCCCAACTCCTATAATTGTTCCCCTTCTTTGATTGACGAGGACTCTCTGTAAATGTGCTCTTTGTGCAAAGGTTTGTAATTCTGATTCTTAAATAAAATAAATAGTAGCAGATCAGGCAGTTCATATAGATATCACCACTGCAGTTTCTTACCTGAAGAAGAAAGGGGCTGCCAGGACACCCAGAGTATGTCAGGAAACCATGAGTTTATGAAAACTAACCTTCCCATGTCACTTGGCAGGCTAGTAGAACTATCTGACAGAAAACATCAACCACTATCACTCATAAGTGACCTCTGAACCAGGAGGTCCTGGACAGCATCTTAGAGGAGCAGGGAACTTCCCACGTAGATCTGTTCACCTCCTGGGGAGACAGAAGGCTCCCAAGTTCAGTACAGACTTGTCAGAAAGAGGAACCATATGGGCAGATCTGCTCTAAACTGAAAGAAGGTTCCTGAACACCTTCTCTCCCACCCCTCTTATCAGAGAGGCATCCTCAAAGTTTCCCAGGAGTGATGCTGAGTGATTCTGAGAACTCCAGATAGGTCCAGTAGATCTGGTACTCTTACCTCATTCATTGCATCCTCAAGCTATTTAGAGTTCATGTAGTTTTAGTTTATTCATTTTCATTTAATTGCAGCTGATTTTCCTTTCAGTGAGTAGGATCTGACCATTGAGAAGTAGGACTGCGTGTGAGAAGTGGAGGTAGTGACCTGGTTGCAGTTTGATTGGACAGTTCCTGGTTTCAGTTGCTTGAGCCTGGCATGTGTGGGGCTATGGATAACTACCTCTAGAAGAAACACAGTTGTTGGCCAGCTGGTGCAGTGGTAGTGCTACCGCTTACGGCACCAACAACCCTGGTTCAGAAGCGAACTCGAGGCATCGGAGGGGTGGGAAGATTAAGCATCCATGGGACTGCTTTCTTTCTCCAGGGGTGGGGGACACGGAGACTGGCATGCACAATACTCTCAGTGGAAGCTGGGAAGAAGGAAGTATGGGGCTGCCAGAAGTGTGCAGAGCCTGTTGATGCACATTTTGCATAAGCACATGACATGCAGCCTGATAGCATTGCGTGTCCGCACCTCCAGATGAGAGAACAAGAAGATTTGCCGGCTGGCAGGATGACACTGGTCATCCAGAGGCCTTACACCCAGCTATCAAGGTCCTGTCCAATGCACCAAACCCTGTTCGATGGTGAAGGTTGCGGAACCCACCGACTCTATGGGGGTTAACACCCTGAAGGAAGACGCAGACAGATAAGTCCTGGAGGACGCCAAGGTGATGGGGCTAGTGTGACCAGCAGAAGGGGGCAGGTCGGACAAGGGGCAGAAAAAGATATTAAAAAAAAAAGAAAGAAATGCAGTTATGGGTACGTAACCTCATCAACACCACTGCTGGGGGAAGATGCCCCCGGACTTCTTTGTTTGTTTAATGTCTAGGGTAGGGAAGTAGAAACAGTATGGAAAAACAGAGTATTAAAAGTAATAATAAACACAGTTGAGGAAATAATAGTCGGTTGAGACCAGGAACTAGTGAGCCTGACCATGTCAAGGAATAGATGTGCAAATTATAAGAGCTAACATAATTTTATTTAAGTTGACCCCAGTAGGGGCAGCAGGAGAAAATACATACTTTTGTTATCAAAGTTGATGCATTATATTTTAAACAGTTGTTTTGCTGCAGCCCCCAGATATACTGGGGGAGGGGTTGGTGGTGGTAAGAGAGCTAAGCAGGTGTCACAAAGAAATCCAATGGTTCAGAATCCTATTTTCATACTTACTGTAAATGTTATGTTTAAAATTAAATTGTTAATCACAGTGTTCATTCGGACTGCAATGCAAAAGGTACACAGTAGCAAGTCCCATTGCATGTCTTCGATTGTGCTGGCTTTTAAAAAGCAACATATATTGGCCATTTTTTTCCTTTTCTGTCTTTTAATTCAATTTTGCTCACTATTTTTTGAAGTCTGGACACATTCCAAAACACACATATGTGTACAGCACAATAATAGGGTGCATTTGATATAAGAGTTGCATTAGAATGTGCAAACTAGCAGTACATTATCCAGAGAGTTAAACCAGTATTTAAATATTGGTGTTTTATAAATAAAAAGCTCTTATTCTGTCCCAGTCAATAAATGTCTCATGTATTGTTGGTTAAGAATGTGTTTCTCTAAGTGCAATATGTAAGCAATAAGACATGATGGGGTATGAGCCGAACATATATTCTAACCCCAGTAATGCTCAGTATATTCATAACTTCATGCAGTAGCCTCTTAAGGTAGAACTGCCCGGAGAGATGGAACATATGCAAATGAGGGAATCTTTTGCATGAGCCACTTTTCAAATGCTGCATTCTACTAACTGCCTTTGCTCTAAACCCTCAGATTTTTCTCTCCGCCTGTCAAGACTAGACGCTCGGAGATCCTCTTCTCATCATCTTGTTCTGACGTGAGAAAACTTATAAAATTTATATAAGTATTCTTTACATTTCATTTGCTGCCTTCTTACTTTTATAGTTTTAGGTAAACCCGTAGTTTTAGTGTTTAAATTGTAAGTTTATTGGTTTCTTCCAGTTCGGTATAACTGGGGGGAAACCGAAGTGTATTTTACATTTATCAGAGTTTTCTGACTAAAAAGCTCCATTAGTTATGTTTTATTTTATTTAATTTAGCTTGTTTTAGGAACCGCTAATACTGGGTTTTGAACCGATAGCCTCGGTTCATTTTACTTGGGTTTCTGGTCCCGATCGGTTCCTCATCTGTCGGGAACTGACCTCGAATGTTAAATAAAGTTTAAATAAATACATTTCTTTTAGCGGTTACAACTTTTATCAGTTTTATTGGAAAATGTCAGAAAAAACGAGAAAGAAAAGTGGTGATCCCGGTTTTGAATCGTATGTTGAGAGTGGTGATATTTGTTAAGGCAAACAGTCTTTGTTTGCTCTCTGGGCATGTTCATTTCCAAGCAGAGTGATTCCCCTTCACAAAAGTGGGAGCAGGGCAGAAGCAGGAAACTACAGACCTGTTAGTTTAACCTCAGTGGTAGGGAAAATGATGGAATCACTTCTGAAGGAAAGAAATGTCGAGTATCTAGGGGCCAGAGGGGCACAGGACCCAAGGCAGCATGGATTCACAGCGGGAAGGTCATGCCAGACAAATCTGATAGATTTCTTTGACTGGGTGACCAAAGTAGTAGATCAGGGAGGGGCTGTGGACATAGCCTTCCTGGACTTTAGCAAGGCATTTGACACAGTCCCACATAAAAGATCAATATACAAGTTAGCCAGCCTGGGAGTGGGTTCCAAGGTGACAGCCTGGGTAAAGAATTGGCTGGAGAATAGGACACAGAGAGTAATAGTAAATGGAGTCCACTCTGAAGAAAGGGGGGTTACTTGGGGGGCACGAAGGGTTCAGTATTAGGACCGGTCCTCTTCAATGTCTTTATAAGCGACATTGCAGAGGGACTGGAAGGAAAAGTATGTCTCTTTGCAGATGACACAAAGATGTGCAACAGAGTTGATGCACAAGGTGGGGTGCAAAGGATGAGAAGGGACTTGGCAAGGTTAGAGGAATGGTCAAATGTATGGCAGCTTAGATTCAATGCTAAGAAGTGCAAGGTAATGCACCTTGGAAACAAAAACCCAGGGGAAGAGTACACAATGGTGGGTGAGATACTAACAACAACAAAAATGGAAAGGGACCTGGGGGTAGTCATATCAGATGACCTAAAGGTGGGCAAGCAATGTGAGAGGGCAGCAAGGAGGGCTGGGGGGATATTGGGATGCATAGGGAGAGGCATCACCAGTAGAAAACAAGAAGTTGTTATCCCTCTGTACAGACAGCTGGCGAGACCCCATCTGGATTACTGCATGCAGTTCTGGAGACCCAATCTCCGCAAAGACATAGACAAGATGGAAGCTGTCCAGAGGAGGGCAACTAAAATGGTGCAGGGTCTGCACCGGAAGACATATGAAGAGAGACTTAAGGAGCTTAATATGTATAGCCTCGAGGAAAGGAGGGAGAGGGGGGACATGATAGAAACTTTCAAGTACCTCAAGGGAATCAACAAAGTCCAAGAGGGTAGCATCTTTCAAAAAAAGAGGTGTGCAAGAACAAGGGGGCACAATTTGAAGATGGGGGCGTCTCAGAGGTAATTTAAGGAAGTATTTTTTCACAGAGAGGGTTGTGGATGCATGGAACGGCCTTCCGGAGGAGGTTGTGGAGTCAAAAACAGTGGTGGAATTCAAGCATGCATGGGACAGTCATAAGGCAACTCTAGGGGGTGGGGGTAGGAAGAAGTAGGCTGCTGGTTAACTAGGATCTGCAGCTTATCCACTAGGTAAGGAAATGGGCAGACTGGGTGGGCCAAGCGGTCCTTATCTGCCGTCAAATTCTGTGTTTCTATGCATTACATGTCCTCAGAAAACTGTTTAAAGATGCCTGGATAATGCTAAAAAAAAAAAAAAAGGTTATCACCACCTAAGGGTCCCTCTAGCTCTGACCAGCAGACACCCTAAATTTCTGTGGCTCAAACCACAGCAATCATTGTAACTGCTACCCCTGAGACGGGTATACAAGCAGTTCTTGAGAGGCTTGCTGAACTGGCTGACTACCTGGTTCCCTCTAAGAAATAAAATAAAACTAAGCACACTGAACCCCCTGCTAGACAGCGTATGGGGACTTCTGTGCCTGATAGACTTATTGAACCAGCTGACTCCCTGGTTCTCTCAAACAAATTAAACACAGAACCTCCTGCTGGACAGCATTTGGGGACTTCCATGTCTGCTATAAAGCCGAACAACTCCTGCAGAAATTGTAAAGCTTTCTAGGAGAAAGTGTGGAAAAATGCCTTGAATGGTTAAAAAAAAACGTTTAGGCTTGCAAGGGCTGTCTGTTTCTCAACAGCAGACTACTGCAAAGCAGTCTTTCTCCTCTGATCAGTCTTCCTATTGTTAAGAGGAAGAATATATGTTTATGATTAAATAGAAGAAAGGAGAACCTATTAAACTAAGGTTTTCCTTGAACAGGAGTTGGGCAATTCCCACAGAGCATTTGAGGATTATTCCTCACTTTTCATATATTGTGAGAAATGATTGGGCTGACACCCAGTGAAATCTTTTCCTTCCTGTGAATACATTCTTCAGGAAAGATACTTAAGGATTTCTACAAATTCAATGCTCTGTCTTCCCCTCTTGAAAATAGGCCGGATAAGAAATATCAGCTGGACAGGGAAGGAGCTGAATTTTTATTCTCCCACCCTGTTCACCAAGGAGTAGTACAAGTGACAGCATGTAACAAGGCAAATATACCCTGGAATTCCTCCTAACAAGGATTTCAGGAAAATTGACAGCACGGCTTTCAAGCCTTTGATACTCAATACCAGAAGTCACTATGGCAGTCTATCCTTGCTACGGCAGTCAAGGCTCAGACTTACCTGTCAGATGATCTAGCTGAAACAATTAAGTTGGGTTTGGGAGCAGCCAAATACCAGTCATATGGCTGCTGCTTTCTCAGGCACTACTGCCAGATAAATGGCAGATTAAGTAGCTCAAAGGGGTTTGCCTGGCTGAGAGTCACAAACCTCATTCAGGATACCCAAACCAGGGCTATGTTTTTTCCAATTGACGGTCATCCCCTCTTGGAAGAAAGATGAAGGCTTACATGACAAAGGTGGATGTACACAGAAACCGCTTATAGTTGCACGTTTTGCAAAAGAAAGCTTCCCCTCCACTAAAACATATGGAAGGTGAGGCAGATACAGATCATTTCACATTAAGCCTTTCTTTTATCAGGCTGGAGTTGTGCCTCAGTATCAGCAGTACCCACACCAGGGGTACTTCAGGTACCACAGTGAGTTAGGGATTGGCTCAGAGTTCGAATCCCTGCCCAACAGTAAAAAAAAAAAAAAAAAAAGATTCAAAACATGTTACTGTCACAAAGTGGAGCCTGTCCTAGTGTGCTGGCCTGTCTTCGACTTCACGGTACTAAACAGGCATTTTTAACAAGGCCAAAGTTCAAAATGATAACTTTGTCACTGATTCTGCCAACACTCCAGACAAGGGAAAGGTTGGCATCACTGGTCTTAAAGGGTGCTTATTTCCTCACCTTCATAAGGGAATTTCACAGAAAGTACCTCAGGTGCATATTCCCATCAGGTCACTCTCCAAGAGTCTGCACAAAGTGCTTGGCAGGGTTTCTGACATCTTCAAAGACAAGGTGTCACAGTTTTTCCCATACCTAGATAACTGGCTAGGGGTTGTAAAATGAACCCAGCAAGTGGCCTAGGGGCTTCTGGAGTCACTAGGGTCCCTGATAATCTAAAGAAGTTATGTCCTTCAGCCTGCTAGGCGCTACGGTTCATCAGAGCAGAGTTAGACACCTTGCAAGGCAGGGCCTGCCTGCTTTTCAGCAGGGCAAGAGGTATCCCACTGATAGTGGGCTCATTCAGCCTGAGCAAACAAAAAGCCAAAAGACAGTTTCTTCAGCTACTGGCCCCATGACACCTGTCACGGGCATAGTCCTGGAATCCAGGTTATGGATGAGGGACATTCAGTTTCGCCTCGGTTCATTAGGGAAAGGTCCCTCCTTTTAAAACTAATTCTGATAACAACAAATATTGTTCAAACAACATGAAGTCTTGCTATATTATAGACATTAGCAGTTTGTTCCAGCTCTAGAACTGCCCCGGAGTGAAATGGTTAAAACCATTCCAAAATAGAATTTTGGCACGAGAGCAGCTCTATCTGTGTCATTTCAAACTTGAACTGTCAGATTCTTTACTCCGCTTCAGTGAACAGTCGCTCCGGAGATTTCTCCTTCTGCTCGGTTCATTTCTCGTTTTAAAAAGTGTTTTCTCAGTTGGATTTAACCGAGAATAGTTTTATTTTAACCGCAAAACCGTTCGGTTCAAGCTCTATCTGTGGTAACCGTAAGTAAATGGAGGTTTTGTCTGTGTGGAACTTGTAAGTTATCGGTTCGGTTTGAACCGATCAGTGGGTTTAAAACTCATTTCAAACTAAAAGTTACTATTTTAGAGTGCGGTTCCGTTCTTATCGGTTCTAAAAAAACGGATTTATTACGCTTTTTCCACACCGTGACACGGTTAGGAACCGATATGGTGTCTTGCCTGGCACCGCCGTTAAAAGGGCAAGTTTTTGGTTAGGCTGGCATTATGTCTGAGAAACCCAAAAGAAAAACCGGGCCCACTGGGTTTCAACACTGTGATGTTTGTGGGGAAGTCTTTGCCAAGGCTGACCCACACACCACATGTGTTTATTGTCTGGGGTTTGACCACCTCCAGTCAGACTGCCAGGTATGTAAGAATTTCCCTGCAGCCACCCTGGAAAAAAGATTGGGCAGGCTCAGGGAACGAGAGGCCAAAAAGTCCGCTGACCCGGATGGCCAGCCCGGTTCGGTGCCAACCGAACCAGAGGGAGTGCCCTCTGACCAGGGCCAGACTTCCTCGGCCAAAAGAAAAGCTGGTTCTGAGGAACCAATTCCAGTAAAGAAAACAAGAAAATCAGCAGGTCTGGAGTCCAAAATTCCTTCTCCAACTGCTGCAGAGATAGCAAAGCCATACAAATTGTCCAGTCACTGTCTCGGGTCCGTCCAACCACCACTATCTGGTAAAAGGTCGGTTCGTCCGGTCCCAGTGGTTCAGGATTATGATATTGAGGAATTTTATGAACCAGAGGAGGGGAGGAGGATTATGAACAGTATGAATGTGGCTGGGAAGGTCTGGTGTGCCCATTGAACGGACATCTCCCAGACAGACCTTTAGAATCTCCCCCATGCTGTCTGAGTCCCCATCTCATTTTATGTTTTATAAAAAGTTGCTAAAACCCTCCAGCTTCCTTTAGAAGAGGCTGTGGATGAGCAAGAGGAGCCTGATTTTGTAGAAATGATGGATATTCCAGAGTCTAGGAGATTGTCTATTCCTTTACATAAGTCTTTAGGAAACAAACAATTAAAATTTTAAAAGCTCCTAATTCTGTGCCTCCTGTAGATAAAAGATGGACAGAAGGTATACATTGTCAGGCCCTGATACAGAATTCTTTTCTCAGCAATGCAGTCATGTTAGTAGTTCAGGCTGCTGCCTGTGATAAAGCTAATATTCCCTTGGCTTCACATCCTCCTGACAAGGATTCCAGGAAGATTGATGCCATGGCAAAAAAAAAAACAGTATATGGCAGCCTCTCTGGGACTCAGGCAAGCAAATGATATGGCTTATGTAGCTAGGTATCAGAAATCTAGATGGGATACTGTTATGCAATTGGCCAAGCAGGCCCATGGCCAGCTGGCTAGTGAACTAGAACAGGTGGCTGCTGATGGCATTGAAGCCTCTAAGGTTCAGTTTCATGCTGCTGTGGATGTTAATGATGTTTCCTCTAGGGTCATGGCCACATCTGTAGCTTTTAGTAGGTTGGCCTGGCTCAGGTGTACTAGTTTGTCACAGGATACCCAGACTAAGGCTATGGATTTTCCTGTGGTGGAAATTCTCTGTTTGGAGAGCAGACAGAGAATTACATGAAGAAGATGGATGAATATAGGACTACTTACAAGAGTGCCCAGGCTAAGGGAGGCAAGCCACTCCTCTAAGGCATGTCGCCAGGGTAGGGGTAGGCCTTTTCACAGGCCTTTCTACCAGACTCTGGCCTCCTCTGCCTATGCTCAGAGGGGCTTCTTCAGAGGCAGGGGCAGACAAGGGGTGGGCAGACCTGCTCCCACCCCCCAGCCTAAACCTCCTGCGAAACAGGCACCCTGATGGGGTGCCCAGGGCTGATTCTCCTGTACCAGTGGGGGGCAGGCTGGCTTACTTCAGTCAGAATTGGGCTTCTTTAACCTCAGACAAGTGGGTTCTGGAAGTAGTAAGCCAGGGTCTGGTTCTCAGCTTCAAAAGTTTCCCAAGTTGAGAAGCAGACTTTTCTACCTGCAAGTGCTTCAGAGACCTCGCTTTGGAAACAGAGGTCTTATCCTGTTAGCTCTCAGAGCAGTAGAAAGGGTTGCTCCCCTGCATCAGGGTAGGGGTCTGTATTCCAGATACTTCCTTACCCCAAAACAGACAGGAGAATGGCGGCCCATTTTAGATCTCAGATATCTGAACAAGCATCTTTTGAAACCAAAGTTCAAAATGGTAACTCTGGCAATGATTTTACCTTCCCTAAGGCCAGGGGACTGGCTAGCCTCCCTGGACCTCAAGGATGCCTATTTCCATGCCCTAATCAGAAGATCCCATCGAAAGTACCTCAGATTCGAACTGCCCTCAGGTCATTACCAGTTCAGAGCAATGCCCTTCGGCCTTACCTCTGCTCCAAGGGTATTCACAAAGTGTCTAGCAGTGGCAGTGGCCCACTTAAGGAGGCAGAGGATTGCTGTTTTCCTATCTAGACGACTGGCTCATTGTAGGCCAATCCCCAGAACAGGTAAAATCTCACCTGCAGGTCACCCAGCAGCTTCTCACCTCCCTGGGTTTTCTACTAAACCTACCAAAGTCGGTTCTGGAACCAGTCCAGGTACTCACCTTTATAGGGGCAGAATTGGACAAAGCTAGCCAGAGCCTTTCTTCCCCAGAAAGGGTAAGGAATTTAGTGGCTCTGGCCTCTTCTTCACTCTGCAGGTCTCTCGACCAGCAAGACACTTCTGCAGCTCCTGGGGCACATGGCTGCATCCACAGCTGTTGTGCAGGGAGCCAGATTTCAGATGAGAGACATTCAGTTTCACTTGAGAACCTTTTGTTCTCAGAGAAGAGACCCCTTTCCAAGTTGGTCCCAGTGACTCTAACCTTGATCCTAGCTCTCCAGTGGTGGCAGGATCAGAGCAATTTAAGAGGGGTCCCTTCATTTCCCCTTCTCACGACTTGACTCTCACTACAGATGCTTCCCTTCTGGGTTGGGGGCCCACATGGGCGACCTTTCCACCTCAGGGAGTTTGGTCCCCCAGGAATCTCTGCTCCACATCAATTTGCTGGAACTCAGAGCTGTCTTTTAGCTCTTCAAGCTTTTTCTGCATCTGTCCACGACAAGGTGATACAAGTCAGAACAGACAACACCACAACAATGTGGTACATCAACAAACAGGGGGCACTCGGTCTTCGGCCTTGTGCACCGAGGCAATGAAGTTGTGGTCTCTGGCCTATTCCCTGAACACTTCCCTAATAGCAGTTCATCTTCCAGGGAAGGACAATGTCCTAGCGGTTGCCCTCAGCAGGATTTCCCAGGGCCATCACGAATGGTCCCTGGATCCTCAAGTGCTGGGGATAGTTTTTGCCAGGTGGGGCATCCCTCAGATAGATCTTTTTGCAGCCCCAGACAATCACAAACTTCCTCTGTTCTGTTGCAGGCCTCCAGTGCTGGGCTCAGTTCCCCTGGATGCCCTTCTTCTGGATTGGGAGGGGAAGTTCCTCTATGCTTCCCCCCTTTTCCTCTCCTATTCAAAGTACTAGTCAAAATCAGATCTCAGCCTTGCAGGGTGATTCTGACTGCCCCGGATTGGGCCAGGCAGCCCTGGTACCCACTCCTTCTGTCTCTGACAGTCCATCTTCCCTCTTGAGATCCTAAAGGCTTCCAGAAAGCCTTCCACTAGGGCTACTTATAGTTCTAAATGGAAAAGGTTTTCCATTTGGTGTGCTGGGAAAAATATTTCCCCAGAATCTGCTGAATTGCCCATTTTGTTAGATTACATGGTACATCTTAATTCCTTGGGTCTCAGACCAGCTACCCTGAGAGTTCATTTGGCAGCTGTGTCTGCTTTTCTGTCAGCAGGAAAGTCATCCCCTCTTTCCTCTCATCCTGTGTTTTCCAAGTTTTTTAAGGGATTACTCCATACTAATCCTCCCTTTCGGGAATCGGCCCCTGCTTGGGACCTTAATGTTTGCATTGCCCAGTTAATGCAACCCCCTTTTGAACCTCTGTCTTCTGCAGAGCTTAAGTACCTAACTTGGAAAACTGTTTTTCTAGTGGCTATCACTTCTGCCAGACGCAATAGTGAATTGCAAGCCTTGTCAGTGGAGACTGACTTTATTTCTTTCCACAGGGATAAGGTAGTTCTTAGGACTAATAGGAAGTTTTGCCTAAGGTGGTTTCAGATTTCCATCTTAATCAATCTATCTCCTTCCAGTATTTTTCACTGATCACGCCTCTTGGTGAGAGGAGGTTGCACAGCCTGGATGTTAAGAGAGCTCTTAGTTATTATATAGGCGTGCCAAAGGTCACAGGTTGAATCCTCCAACTTTTCCTTACCTATGGTGAAGTTGGGAAAGGCAAACCTGCCACTAAGAGATCAATAGCCAGGTGGATTGTCTCTTGTATCCAATTTTGTTATCAGAAAGTGGGCAGAGCCCTCCCCGGGTTTGAGGGCCTGCCCCACCAGGGGCAGCTGCGCTCTAGCTGCTGCCAAAGATATCCCTTTATTAGAGATTTGCCAGGCTGCTACTTGAAAACGGTACACACTTTTACCAAGCATTACTCCCTGGATGTCCAGGCGAGGAGAGTTGCTTGGTTTGGCACAGCTGTTCTTCAGAGCCTATTCCCTAAGTAGGTTCTGCCCCTCCTCCATGGAGGTACTGCTGTGTATTCTGCTAATGTCTAAATATAGCAAGACTTCATGTTGTTTGAAGAAAAAATTACTCACATTAGTAATGTTGTGTCTTCTAATGGAGTCTTGCTATATTATAGACCTCCCCCCCAACCTGCCCCTCTCAGAACCTCTACTTGGTGGGGTGCGGGCAACTTAGTGTGGGCACTACTTATGTCCTGTTAGCATTTTGTCCCCTTTGGGACTTTGGGGTGTGTATGTGTACGGTGTGTGTTTTATTATACTTACGCTCCATTTTCATATTATTAGAATGGTGTTAGTATTTCTGGTCCCCTGACTTGAGTCTTGGGTGTTGGGACCATCAGTGGTTGTTATTATTTAGGTAGCCATTTGGCTAGTGTAGGTTACAGCTTCCACACAGACCTTCGTGAGTTTGGCTCAGAAAGATCTGACAGTTCAAGTTTGAAATGACACAGATAGAGCTGCCTCGTGCCAAAATTCTATTTTGGAATGGTTTTAACCATTTCACTCCGGGGCAGTTCTAGAGCTGGAACAAACTGCTAATGTCTATAATATAGCAAGACTCCATTAGAAAAAACAATATTACTAAGGTGAGTAATGTTTTCTTACAGGTCACCCAAGGGTGGAAAGAAGAAACCACCCTGAGGAAAGGGGTCCCCTTTTTTCAGCAAGAGTCCCAATCAGTTGTTCAGTCAACATATACATCTCTGCTAGTTTGTGACTCCCATCTGGGGGTTCACACTATCCCAACACAGAGTCACTTCTGCACACAAACCTGCTGGAGCCAAGATTAGTGTCACTGGCACTAAGGGTTTCCACACAACTAGAACAGGGAAGGTGGTACGGGTCAGAAGAGACAGTACCACTGCAGTGTATTACACAAACAAGCAGGGATGGATAAAATCAAGCCCTGCCTGCAGAAGACTTATGATAACAGGGAGTCAGTATGGGATGCTCCATGGGGGCTACTCATCTGCCAGGCAAGGACAACACCTGGGCAGATACCCTGACTCAAATCAGCTAGTCCAATCATAGATGGGATTTGGACAGTCAGGTGGTGCAAGAAACTTTAGGAGGTGGGGCACCCCAGAGGTATACTTGTTTGTGTCCCACCAGAACCACCACCTGCCATTGTACTATGGCAGACCACCAGATACGGGAACAATCCCTCTGGATGCTCTGGCTCTGGATTAGTCAGAGAAGCATCTACATACTTTTCCTCTTTACCCTCTGGTGTACAGAGTGTTTCTTAAGCTCAGGTGCCAGTCAGCTTCAGTGCTCTTAACAGCACCAGACTGGGCCAGGCAGCCATGGTACTCTCTGCTACTCTCCATGTCTGGGTTTAAACCAATACGCCTTCCTTGGAGGTACAATCTGCTAACCTCCAACCAAGGGAGACTCCTGTACCTAAAACTTGGGCTTGAGGCATGGCTCTTTGGGGCCTACAATATGTGGAATTGCATTTTTTCTGAAAATGTCTTGGACATTTTCAATGGCTACAGGAGTCCCTCTATTAAGGAAATTTATGCTTCAAATGGAAAGGGTTTTTTCTATTTATTGTATTCGACTA
The DNA here is from genome assembly GCA_016271365.2 of Neoceratodus forsteri. Classification (NCBI taxonomy): domain Eukaryota; kingdom Metazoa; phylum Chordata; order Ceratodontiformes; family Ceratodontidae; genus Neoceratodus; species Neoceratodus forsteri. The sequence continues at coordinate 712,705,747 of CM057458.1, forward strand.
GGAACTGGTACCAGCACATGCTGGGGTCCTAGCTGTGTCTGATTATTTTCTTATTTACATTCATTGGACTTGCAGTCCAGCACCCTTAAGGTCCACTTAGCTGTAGCGTCAGCCTGCATATCAGTTGGATAAGATGTTTCAAGTCGCCCCAGATCCTATCTCCAAATGATTCTTTAAGGGCTTCACACGTAATAGTACAGGCTGGTGTCCCATCTGTGCTGGGCTATCTTACCTATTGCATTTACTGGACTTACAGTTCAGTACCTTAGAAGCATATACTTATATTTCAGTGGACAGAATGTTCCTCTATTTCTCTGTGGCCCAGACCCTGTTTTCAAAGGGTTCTTTAAAGGTCTATCCTGTTTGCACACACCCTCACAAGGAACCGGTGCCAGCATGGTACTAAATGTGTGTATGGTTAGGCTCATGGGTTCCCCTTTTGAGCCTATGCTTTCAGTTTATTGGAAATATGCCACATGAAAATTGTTCTTTCCTTATGGTAATTTCTGTCAGAGAAATCAGTGAGCCCCAGTCTCACTGCATTGAACATGGCTACATTTCATTCTGCAGAGACAAAGTGGTCCTGAAAATAAACAGGAAGTGTCTTCCTAAAATGGATTTTAATTTCCATTTGAACCAAACCATTACCTTACTTGTCTTTTCACTGATCACTTTGGTTCAAGTGAAAAGAGTCTTCATTGTTTGGATGTCGACGAGTTTTTAGCTACTACTTGACAACCACTGCAGTCCATGGGCAGGATAGGAAACACCTGCTCCTGACCTATGAAATGTGGGAAAGGCTAATCCAGCATCAAAAGGTTAATTTCTCGATGGATAGTCCAGTGTATCCAGTTCTGCTACACAAAGGCTGGTAAGGAGCCCCCATCAGGTTTGAGGACTCATTCTACAAGAGGGACAGCTGCTACTTTAGCAGCTGCCAGGGATGTCATTACTGGACATTTGTAAAGCAGCTACCTGGAAAACAGTAAACACCTTTACAAAGCATTACAGTCTGGATATTTTATCTAGGGGTGATGTTAGGTTTGGCACAGCTGTCCTGCAAAGTCTGTTTCCAAATTAAAGTTCTGTACCCACCTCCATGGGTACTGCTTGGTAGTCTGCATAAAGTTATGAATATACTGAGCATTACTGGGGTTAGAAGAAAAAATTACTTACCATAGTAATTATGTTTCTTCCCAGTGATGCTCAGATATTCTTAACTTCCCTCCCTACCTCCCCTTCCAGAACTTTAGTCGCTGCACTCCTCTATATTGTGCTGTCAGGGGTATAAATGCCATGTGTGGCACATATGTTGTGATTGCGTTCACTATTGTTATTCCCCCCTTGCCAGGTGATTCTGCCATTCAGGGGTATTCTTTCACATGCTATGTCCTCCAGTTGGATGCCCTTTTTCTGGGTGTTAAAGGAGTTCCTACTATAATTATTATTATTTTTATTATTATCATGCTCAATATTGTCATCATTGTCACACTTAGTCCTCGGGGGCCTGTCTTTCCAGGCTTCTAGGCAATCTGAGGGTTTAGAGCAAAGGCAGTTAGTAGAATGCAGCATTTGAAAAGTGGCTCATGCAAAAGATTCCATCATTTGCATATGTTCCATCTCTCGGGGCAGTTCTACCTTAGAAGGCTACAGCATAAAGTTATGAATATCTGAGCATCACTGGGAAGAAACATAATTACTATGGTAAGTCATTTTTTCTTACCGCACGGCTGGGGCGTGGTAAGTCACGAGACCGCTAGGCCGAGTGACTTCAGCCACAGCCGTTCGGTAATGTATGTGCGACTCATACCCCGGAGGGGCTTATTGCACTTATAAAATGGAGAAATTGCAATATAAATGAAAAAAAGCGAGGAAATTCAGTTTTTCCATTAAAATATTGCTTTATTGGAACAGTGCCCATACGCAAGGAGAAATAGTCCCTATTAACTGACACTTTTTGAACAATTAATAAGGCAGGAAAATCTGCTGTAAAACCTTTACTTTTTTAACAATTAATCAGCCAGTAAAAATGTCTGCTGTAAAACGTTTACTTTTTTAACAATAAATCAGGCAGTAACAATGAATTAAACTGACAAAGAAGCTCAGACTGAACTGACACAGGACACTCAAATTAATTAGTGATGGTAATGAAATTGAAAGTGCCACTGAAATGGACCGGTGCATTGAAATTTAAACCGGTACTAAGAAAGTTTATAGGAGGTTCGTTTGAATCTGTTGCCTGTAATGAAGCGCAACCGCTATTCGCACACTTTATTGCTTCTTGCCACGGAGGAGATTGAGGATCTGGGTGAATTGCTGTCATGATCGAGTAAGTAGCATTTCTTGGGCTGATGTTTCGTTTTTGCCACAGAGCAGATTGAGGACCTGTTGCTGTCGACGTGGAGTAAGCAGTATTTCCAGGGCTGATGTTTGCTTTTTGCCACAAAGCAGATTCAGGACGTGTTGCTGTCAGGGGGGAGTATGCAGTGTGCTTGGCGTGATAACAAGATGGCTAACTGAGCCTGTCTGAACATTCTATGTTTAGCATTTTCAGCACTGGACATTCTAATTCAGAGCATTGATTTCCATGACTGTCCTTTTTTTTCTATGTTTAATACACATATTACACTGATTTTCTAGCCAGTCAATGAGCTTATATTTTCATGCCCATTTTATAAGCTTCTTTAGCAGTAGACTAGAGTTTTATAGTGCAGTCTGCTTTATACTCTGACTATACATGTGCCACACAATCATTGGCGATACGCCAGTGTGAGTTTCAAGTATCATAGTCACTCAGTATTTGGAACCTAGAAATATAGACAGTGGCAATAGAAAAGGACTGTTGGCCCATCCATTCTGCCCAAAGCACCCTAACAAACCCAGGACCGATTGTCCATGTAGGGTTCTAACTCACACTATTCACCCCCTTGCTCCCTGCCCTACCGCTATCACCCTGAGCAACCACTAAGCCCTTGACTCTGTCCCAGCCGTATTTGAAACCATTGATAGTTTTGGTGCCCACTTCATCAGGTGGCAGATTGTTCCATGGCTTCACCACCCTTTCTGTAAAATAAAAGTTTCTAGCTTCAATTTTGAACCCCCCCCCCCAGTTTCCACTCTTGATCTTATGTTCGTGATCTGCTTCTTGTGCTAAATAATTCCTTGCAGTTTACCTTCTTCATTCCTTTCAGGAACTTGAAGGTCTGTATCATATCTTCCCTCTTGTCAGGCCTCCATCGAGTGCCCGTTCAATGCCTTGACACGATTCTTGTAAAATCTGCCCTGCTGGCCCTAAATCATTTTGACCACCCAACATCGCAGTGTCTCCAGCAAGTCCTTATCTTTCCTCAGGTGAGGACTCCAGAATTGGGCATGGTACTCCAGGTGGGGCCTCACCAGTGATCCACAGAGAGGTGGAAATACCTCCTTCCTTCTGCAGTCAGTAACACATTCCTATACACGCCAGCATCCTGTGTGCCTTACTGTAGGCCTAGTTACACTGCCTTGATTATTTTAGGGAATCTCTGATGATGATGATGACCCCTGGGTGTCTTTCCTTAGAGGTCGTGCCCAGTTTTAACCCCACCATCCAGTACTCTGTCCTTGAGTTCTTGTTCCCTATGTGCATCATCTTGCACTTTTTGGCACTGAATTTCAGCTGCCAAACCTTTGACCACCTCTCTAGCCTTTGCAAGTCTCGTTGCATCTCACTAACCCCCTCCTTGCTGTCTACGCTGTCACAGAGCTTAGCGTCATCTGTAAAGAGGCACGTCTTGCTCTAGATATCTTCTCCCATGTCGCTGATGAACATTTTGAAAAGGACTAGACCCAGGAGCAATCCTTACGGCACCCCACTAATGATCTCCATCTCTTCTGAAACTCACTATACATTACATTTGCAGGCACATGATGATTGCAGGCAAAACAACTTTCATGAAGCATTTAGATGCAGAAGAAAGAATAAATGTTTTTGTTGGCATACAGCACCACTAATACCTCTCTTCTCATCTCTGTGGGGTCTTGCACACCATTGACTTATGCACAGACATTTTGGCAAAAGTATTCACCTTTCTTAAAGCTCTTCTTTTAACAATAAAAAATGATCAGTCATTGGTTTCTTTTCATTAAGGTCATACAGTTGAAAAAGTCATACCTCTAAAGGGAGACCAGTTATGACCTCAGCCAGCCATCTAGTTATTTATTCACTGCATTGCCCGCCTTTGTCTCCCTTGGAGATAATTTTGAAAAAATGGCGCATAGAAATACCTGTACAAGTAAATCCTAGTTTTCTTTTGTTAAAGGATTTCTTTTTGTCATAGTACTGTATTTCAGAGTGAATGTGAACTGACAGGCTTGTGCATTACAGGTTGCCTGTGGTGGGTGTCACATGCTAGTCCTTGCTGCACCAAGACCCAAAGACTCCGAAGACGTTCACATTGAGGCTCATGAGATCAATGAGGACTATTTGACCACTACTTACACTGAGCTGCTGGGTAATGCCTCTCCACCTAAGGTTATACAACGAACACTAAGTGCACGTCTTAGACGGAGAGAAAGGGTATGTATAGAGTTAAGTGATCAGTTTTTCACATGTTCCTAAACCTCTGTTTTGGTGCAAAGCAGATTTCAGCAGTGGGGCACAAGAAGATGAGCAGCCAACTGAGGAAGATGTGGGGCAAAGGATGCTAAGGATATGGACACTACAAGGCATAAAATAAGCATGTTTGTATCACAGATTGTGACCCGAATAATGGTATTTGTGAATCAAATGCAGCCTTGACTAGTAGCAGTTGCTAATCAGTTGATTTACCAGATAACGCTAAAAATTTCTGAGATTTTGCATTTCTTTTCTGTAGTTGCATAATCTTTCTGAAATTGTGGTAATTGTTTCCTGCAGTTTGGTACTTTTTACGACAGTTAGACTCTTGTGAACTGGAAAAAGGTGCTAGAGATCTACTCAGTTTGTAACTTTGCTCCCCAAACTTCAATTATTGTTAATCAAAAAATGTTTTGATTAGCGACCGCTGGTTATCAAGTTCTCCCAAGCCAGTTTATGGCTTTATGAGCACCAGACATGGAGGGCAAGGACTGGCAAAGTTGGGAGAAAGGTGGCAGGGACTGTGATCTCTACTGGTATGAATGGATTATGAATCTCAGTGGAGTGGGCAAGTAGCAGATATGGCCATATAGGAGAAATAGAAAATTACAAATACCCACCTAATGCAGAGCATCATGGGTTACATATATAAATCAATATGAATTATTTTCAGCTTTAAGCAGGACTAACTGCAAGGTGCCAAAATGTTTCTCTAATAATTTATAAAGGCTGAGAACAGCAAACCAGATAAACATGTTTTGTCCTTTTTAGGACTCATCTGTGTGTCATAGCAGTGCATCAGCCTAGAAGGAGGGAGATCCATAGAAACATAGAAATTGTTGTCAGATAAGGTCTGCAAGGCCATCCAGTCTGCCCATAAGCCCTACACTTGTTTGCATCCTCTGACCCTATCTGGCCAGTGACTTTTCTCCACTCTGTCCCACCTCTAAGGTTCAAACAACATAAGTCTTGCTGTATTCAGACACAATGCAGTTAGCCGCAGCACTTGAACTGCCCCAGAGAGGAAAGAGTTAACTCTATGCAGAAGCATAGAATGTTGAGCTCGAGCTTGGTTTTCAAACCTCTGTCTGTGGTACTTCCCAGTGTAACCGTCAGATTCTTTACTCTGCCTAACAGTGAAGTTGCTCCGGAGATTTCCTCTGCTCGTTTCGGTAAAAGTAAAGCGTTTGGATTAAACCGTATAATTTTTTGTTATTTTCGGATTTCCAGCCTCTGTCTACAGTACAAGTAGTGTGTAGATAGGTAGTGACTGTGTTTTATTTCTGTGAAAAAGTTGGAAATTGTTCTTTTCTTCGGTTTCTTTCCGGTCGGTCCAGTTTGGAACCGACCCATTCTGTTTAATTTTATTTCTGGGATTAGAGTGGTGTTCCGGTACCGATCGGTTTCAAAAGAACCGGGCTTTTTTGCTGGTTCTTTCAAAAAGCCTGTGACACGGTTTGTAACCGATCGGTTATTGTATTACCTGGCTTGAAAGCTGCAATAGGATAATTTGTTAGGTTGGCGATGTCTGAGAAACTCAAGAAGGAAACCGGTCCCACTGGGTTTCAACACTGTACTGAGTGTGGGGAGGCCTTTGCTAAGGCTGACCCCCACCTCATCTGTGTTTATTGTCTGGGGTTTGACCACCTCAAGTCAGACTGCCAAATCTGTAAAAACTTTCCTAAATCCACTCTAGACAAAAACTGAGTAGGCTGAAGGAAGGGAGGCCGAGAAGTCCGTAGATCGGATGGCCAGCCCAGTTCGGTTGCGTTTAACCTGAGGAGGTGCCTACCGACCCAGCGATACCGGCAAAAGGAGAGCCGACCCCAGGGGGTCGGTTCCATCAAAAAAGAAGCGTAAGTCTGCTGGTTCGGATCCGGTATCGCACTCTCCAGCTGCGGACAAAATAGCCAAAGCGATTAGCATTGTTCAATCACTTAGACCAGTTCCGTCCGAACCGGTACCGCCGGTTAGGCAGTCGGTTCGGTCGGATCCGTCTCCTCCGGATTATGATCGAGATGCTTATTATGAGGAGTGGGAGGGAGATGAAGACTATCCCGATGATGACGATGACCAAGGGGCCTGGGTGTGCCCATTGAACTGGACATCTCCCCAGACAGGCCCTCAGGTGTCTCTCCTCCCAGGCTCTCTGAGTCCCCTTCACATTTTTTGTTCTACAAAAAGGTGGCAGAAACCCTACAGCTTCCCTTGGTTGAAGCTGCAGAGGAGGATGAAGAGCCTGATTTTGTGGAAATGATGGATATCCCAGAGTCCAAAAGACTGTCTATCCCTCTTCATAAATCCTTGGGGAGACAGACACACAAAATTTTACAAACCCCTAATTCAATACCTCCTGTGGATAAGAGACTGACAGAAGGTATTTGTTATCAGGCTGAGCTGCGGAGTTCCTTTATACTCATTGCAGCCATGTTGGGGTAGTGCAGGCTGCAGCCTGTGACAGGGCTAACATTCCTTTGGCTTCACCCCGGATAAGGACTCCAGGAAAGTGGATGCCATGGCCAAAAAACAGTATTTGGCATCCTCTTTGGGACTCGGGCAGGCTACTTATATGGCCTACACAGCCAGGTACCAGAAATCCAGATGGGATACGGTTCTGGAACTGGCTAAACAGGCCTCTCTCCAGCTAGCCAAGGAGCTGGAGTAGGTGGCTGCTGATGGAATTGAGGCATCCAAAATGCAATTTCATGCTGCTGTGGACTCCAGTGATGTGGCATCTAGAGTCATGGCTACATCTGTGTCTCTCAGAAGACATGCTTGGCTCAGATGTATTAGCCTTTCACAGGATACCCAGACTAAGGCTATGGATTTTCCTGTAGTAGGTAACTCTTTGTTTGGGGAGCGGACAGAGGCTTACATGAAGAAAATGGATGAATACAGGACCACGTACAGGAGTGCACAGGCCAAAAAAAGGCAAGCCACTCCACACAAGCAGCAGTCTAGGGGCAGGGGCAGGCCCTTTCAAAGGCCTTTTTACCAAGCACAGGCCTCCTCTCCCTTCCCACAGAGGGGGTTCTTCAGAGGGAGGGGCAGGAGGGGGATGAGCAGGGTTGCTCCCTCCTTCTCTCAGTCTAAGGCTTCTGCCAAGCAGACACCTTGATGTGTCAGCCTGGGCCGACTCCCCATTTCCAGTAGGAGGCAGGCTGGCTTACTACTTCCAGGCCTGGAAGTCTGTGACCTCAGACAAGTTGGTCCTGGAAGTAGTAAGCCAGGGACTGTCCCTCAGCTTCAAAATATTTCCAAAAAAGAGGGCCAAGTCTTTTCCACCTGCATCACTCTCAGAAACCATTGCCCTAGAGGCAGAGGTTTCCTCTCTTCTAGCTCTCAGAGCTATAGAGAAAGTTCCTACTCAGCACAGGGGAAAAGGACTATACTCCAGGTACTTCCTTACCCCAAGGAAAACAGGGGAGTGGCCACCCATCCTAGACCTAAGGTATTTGAACAAACACATTTCAATGCCCAAATTCAAAATGGTGACTCTGGGAATAATCCTTCCCTCTCTAAGGCCAGGGGATTGGCTAGCATCTCTGGACCTCAAGGATGCCTACTTCCATATTCCTATCAGGTGCTCCCAGAAAAAATACCTCAGGTTCGAGTTGTCTTCAGGCCATTACCAGTTCAGAGCTATCCCATTCGTCCTAACATCAGCTCCAAGGGTGTTCACAAAGTGCCTTGCAGTAGTGGTGGTTTACCTCAGAAGACGGGGTATTACCATCTTCCTGTATCTGGACGACTGGTTCTTAGAGGGTCAGTCACCTTTACAGGTCAAGTCAGCTCTTCAAACTACCCAGGACCTACTCAGCTCCTTGGGGTTTCTTCTCAGTCTTCCAAAGTCTGTCCTCGAACCAGTTCAACTTCTCACCTTTATAGGCATAGAGTTGGACACTGTACAAGCAAAAGCCTTCCTTCCCTGGCAAGTGTGAAGACCCTAGTGGATCTTGCTTCCTCCTTTCGACCTCAGGTCTCCCGCCCAGCAAGACAGTTCCTCCAGCTCCTGGGCCACATGGCAGCTTCCACGGCAGTGGTGCAGGGAACAAGGTTCCAGATGAGGGATATTCAGTTTCATCTAAGATATTTTTGGTCTCAAAAGAAGGATTCACTTACTAAACTGATTATAGTGACTCAAACTCTGGTCCAAGCTCTCCAGTGGTGGCTGGACCAGGACAACCTCAGACAAGGGGTTCCATTTCTCCCTTAAGTCCCATCAGTAGTTCTAACTATGATGCTTCTCTCCTAGGGTGGGGAGCCCACCTGGGAGCCCTGACAGCTCAAGGGGTCTGGTCTCCACAAGAGTCTCTCCTTCATATCAATCTCCTGGAACTCAGGGCAGTTTTCCTAGCCCTGCAGAGCTTCTCGGATTCAGTCAAGGGCAAGGTGGTCCAAGTCAGGACAGACAACACCACCACAATGTGGTACATCAACAAACATGGAGGCACTCGGTCCTCGGCCGTGTGCACAGTGGCCATGAAGCTGTGGTCACTGGCCTATTCTCTTCAGGCTTCTCTGGTAGCAGTTCACCTTCCAGGGAAGGACAATGTACTAGCAGATGCTCTGAGCAGAATTTCACAGGGACATCACGAATGGTCCCTGGATCCTTACATCCTGAAGGTCATCTTCTCCAGGTGGGGCACTCCAGAGAAGGATCTCTTTGCAGCACCGGACAATCATCAGCTTCCTCTGTTTTGTTGCAGACCTCCAGTTCTGGGGATGGTTCCCCAGGATGTTCTCATTTTGGACTGGAGGGGTAGCTTTCTCTATGCATTCCCTCCCTTCCCTCTGCTGTTCAGAGTTCTGATCAAGATCAGGACTCAACCCTGCTCAGTGATACTGGTGGCTCCAGATTGGGCCAGACAGCCATGGTATCCTCTACTGCTGTCCTTGTCAGTGTCACGTCCCCTGTCTCTGCCCAGGACATACAATCTCCTGTCCTCCTCCCAGGGGCGGATCTGGTACCCCGATCTCCAGTCTCTCAGTCTCAAGGCCTGGCTCTAGAAGAGTTAGAATATGCAGCACTACATCTCTCTCTCAGGGAGTTCTGGATATTCTGAAGGTCTCCAGGAAACCTTCCACTAGAAAAACTTACAACTCAAAATGGAAAAGGTTCAGTATTTGGTGCTTTCAGAAAGGCATCCTGCCTGATTCTGCAGGCATTTCCACAACCTTAGACTCTGTCTAGTTCATCTGAATGGCCTAGGCCTTGGGCCTGCCACTCTGAAGGTTCATCTAGCAGCCAACTATGCATTCCTCTCAGCAGGGAAGGGCTCTTCCCTGGCATCTCATCCTGTTTTCAGAAAGTTTTTCAAGGGCCTGGTTCACATTAACCTTCCCTTTAGGGAGCCCACTCCGCCTTGGGATCTTAATGTCTGCATTGCGCAGCTTATGCAGCCACCCTTTGAACCTCTGGCTTCATCCGAATTGAAGTACTTGACCTGGAAAACTGTGTTCCTGGTAGCTATTACTTCTGCCAGGCAGATCAGTGAGTTACAGGCTCTGTCAGTTGAACCTGACTTCGTCTCCTTCCATAGGGACAAAGTGGTCCTAAGAACCAATAGGAGGTTCTTTCCCAAAGTGGTATCAGATTTTCATCTGAACCAGTCTATATCTCTCCCTGTGTTTTTTACTGATCATTCTTCTTCAGGTGAAGGAAGGTTACACAGTCTGGATGTTAAGAGGGCCCTTACCTACTACATTGAGCATACTAAGGCACATAGAAATGACTGCTTTCAATTGTTTCTCACTTATGGTGAAGTGGGGAAAGGTATGCCTGCCACTAAAAGAACTATTGCCAGGTGGATTGTTTCTTGTATACAATTCTGTTATGACAAGTTGGGTAGAACGCCCCCTTCAGGCCTGAGGGCTCATTCGACTAGGGGTACAGCTGCTTCTTTAGCTGCGGCCAGAGATATACCTTTGTTAGAGATCTGTAAAGCAGCCACCTGGAAAACAGTACATACTTTTACCAAGCATTACTCCCTGGACATCCAGGCTAGGAGTGATGCTAGGTTTGGCACAGCAGTACTGCAGTGCCTCTTCTTAAAGTAAGTTCTGCATTCCCTCCTCCATAGGGAACTGCTTGGTAGTCTGCATTGTGTCTGAATACAGCAAGACTTTGTGTTGTTTGAAGAAAAAATTACTCATCATAGTAATGTTGTTTCTTCTAATGGAGTCTTGCTGTATTCAGACCTCCCCCCCCCGCCTTCCCTCTCAGAACCTGTTTTTTGGGAAGTGGGATGGCAGGTACAGTGTTGCACCTCAGGGGTGTACCTTGTACCCTCCCTCTTGGGTGGGGCAGATGATGTTGTTGTTACTTTTTTCTGGTGTTTTATACTAAAATATTGTCACTACATTTCCTTCTTGGGTTCTTGACTTGAGTCTTTTGGGCCCAAATAGAATTTTTTGCCCTTTGGCTCTATGTTGAACAGTTTCCATACTATAGTATGTTAGTTAGTGTGCTCGTAAGAATCTGACGGTTATACTGGGAAGTACCACAGACAGAGGTTTGAAAACCGAGCTCGAGCTCAACGTTCTATGCTTCTGTATAGAGTTAACTCTTTCCTCTCCGGGGCAGTTCAGGTGCTGGGGCTAACCGCATTGTGTCTGAATACAGCAAGACTCCATTAGAAGAAACAACATTACTATGGTGAATAATTTTTTCTTCCCTTATGCCTATCTCAGGCATGTTTAAATTCATCCACTGTGCTTGCTCCCACCACCTCCTGTGACAGACTGTTCCATGTGTCCACCACCCTCTCCATGAAGAAGAACTTCCTCACATTTCCCCTTAATGTGCTACCTACCAATTTCATATCATGCCCCCTTGTTCTTGTACGCCCCTTTTATTGGAAGATGTCTCCCTCCCTGCACTTGTTTATGCCCTTAAGGTACTTGAATGTTTCTATCATGTCCCCCCTCTGCCTCCTTTCCTCCAGCGAGTACATATTGAGGCCCTTTAATCTCTCCTCATATGTTTTCTGGTGCAACCCCTGTACCAACCTAGTTGCCCTTCTCTGGACCGCCTCCACCCTGTCAATGTCCTTCTGAAGGTGCGGCCTCCAGAACTGCACACAGTACTCTAAGTGAGGCCTCACCAGTGTTTTATACAATGGCATCAGCACCTCCCATCTTCTGCTAGTGATATCTCTGCCAATGCACCACAGCATGCCCCAGCTACCTGATAATCAGTCGTGTCGGTCACGGTGAGCCCAAAACAGGAACAAATTTACAAGGTGAGAGTCTCAATGCAAAAGCATTGAAGCAAGGGTTAACCTAGAAGGGCACTGACAGTAACACCAACTTTCAAACAAATGCAGTATTACAAATATAGTACCCCCAATGAAAAGCATCAAGTGTTGCATACGCTAATCACTATGAAGGAATTCTAGTTTATTCAGCTTAAGACAGGACTTTATGGTGCCAGAAGGCCTCAGTGCTCATAAGGGAACACCATCACCAGTGTACACCAACAACAGGTATTTTTGTTATTTTTTATTCTTTGTTAACCGGGTAAGGCCCACTAGGCACAACTGCCTCTGGCTAGCCAGGTTGGGGGGTTAGAGAGGTGACTGGGGCTGGTAGGGGCTGTCCAGGAACAGGATATGTGACTTGCTTTGGAGTATGAAGAAAAATGCTGGGCAGAGGAGCAGGAAGTATGCAAGAGGCATTGCTGGATCAGGATGGTAGCACAGGCAAGGTGGTTTGCCTGCCTGTAGTGTGGGTCAAATGAGTGCTATCTGTGGCCTAGCAACACAGCAACTGAGAGCACAAGTTACGTGGACAAGAGGTCATTCACAGAACTAGGGTGAAGAAAATGGTATCCAGGGTCATCTTTTTCAAGATCTTCATGGTGCTGGGAGCTAGTGAGGTGTGACACTGGGCCATTAGGCAGGCTACTGGTCAGTTAATGGTCTGATGAAAGATCTAAGGTCTTCTTTTATGCCTGGTTGAGGGCATTTTGGGGCAAGAGATTCCTGTATACCCCAGATGGGCTGCTCCTGAGCCGAGAGAAGCTGGGAGTACTTGCCAGGAGAATGGACAGGTCAGTCTGGGTGGATCAAAACTAGAAGATGGGGGAGACTTCTGGTTCAGGTGATCATGCAAGTCAAGAGGTAGATACAGGGGATCACTGAGGAAAAGGCAGCAGAGCAGGGTCTTGCCAGGAAGGAGGACCCCAGGGGCGAGGAAGCATAGAGGAGCCACTATCCTTATTTACACACAGGCCAATATGTGGAGGTTTCCCAGTAAATGAGTAAGCTCAATGATGCACTTTGAAGTCCATGACTTAATGGCACTCACAGAGGACCTCATGGGATGAAGAAAATAACTAGCATGCCAGGTTTGAGGGATACAGACTATTTTGAAGGACTAGACCTAACAGGAATGGGGTGGGATAGCTCTCTTTGTAAGATAGGCAAGTCACTGTGCAGGACATGGAGGACACTGGGCGGGGGGGACAGTGCCCACAGAGTGCATCTGGGTTGAACTGCGGGAAAGTGGGCACATGAGTCTCCTGGGGGGAGGGTGTAGCACCACAGAGAGCTCAGTGGAGCACGACTCCCGGCTGGTTGTGAAAGTATGAGAGCTGCCTGATTGGATGCAGTAGTGATACAGAGGGACTTTTAATCTGCTAGGCATAGACTTGCATCTTGAGAATGCTAATGGCAGGGTTAAAATGAAGTTCTCACCCCACGAATACTCCAATATTCCTAACTCTTATGCAGTATGCCTTTAAGCCAGATCTGCCTGGAGATGGAACATTATTCTAATGATGGAATCAGTAGCTCGTGCCACTTTTTCAAATACTGCCACCTATCAACTGCCTACATTCTAACCCTCAGATTTTTCTCTGCGCCTGTCAAGACTAGACGCTCAGAGATCCTTTCCTCATCATCTCGCCGTGAAACTTTAAAAAAAATACATACAAGTATTGTTTTATTTTCATTTGCTGCCCTTATCTTTATTTGTACTGAACTGTTAGCTTTATTTTACTTAAATTGCTTATTTTTCTCGGTTGCTCCCGGTTTGGTATAACCGGTGGGGAACCAAGACTTTTTTAGTCTTAGCAGAGTTTTTCTGTCTAAAATACCTTTATTTTATAGTAAATTGTTTTATTTAAACTATTTTTTGTAACCGTTAACATCGGTTACTGAACCGCTAATCCCGGTTCTTTTCTCCTTCGGTTCCTGGTTCTGATCGGTTCCCTGATCAGTTCCTGAACCGACTACAACTGATAGTTTTGTTTTAAAAAGTTTAAATTTACTCGCAGTTGTGATTTTTGGGTTCTTTTGCAAAAAATGTGTGAAAAAGCATAAATTTTACATCAATCAACAAAAAAAACCCACTTGGTAGTCCTTGCAGCTTCTGGGCCTCTGTTGGGTCTCTGCTAAGTCCCAAGGCTAACAAACAAATAACGTAACTTACATTGACCTCGGGTCTGATCACTGACCCTGCTATGATTGCGGATACCTTCAATACTGTGTTTACTGATCTTACCTCCTACATCATTACGCTCCCTGCATAGCCTCACACTGACCAGAATAGCAAGCCGTATTGCCCCCCCCCCGCCACCAATACCGCCACTACGCCTGCATTTTATTTTAAGATCATTGATCAGAGTGTCACCACAAAACTCTTAAAGACACTTCTGGCCACAGGTAGTCCTGGCAGTGGTGGACTGTACCCTGCCTTCCTGAAACTACTTTCCACAGTTATTGTTAAACCCTTAACCCACATTTTCTACCTTGCCCTCTCACCATCCACTGTGCCTAACTCTTGGAAGCATGCTCTTGTGATACCTATTTTTAAATCTGGTGACCCCTTCATCCCCAAAAACTATAGACCCATCTCCCTCCTCCCGCATTTGAGTAAATTACTTGAAAAAATAGTCCACTACCAACTGTATGAACATCTAGAAACATATAACCTCCTGTGTCCCCTCCAACACAGTTTCCGCAAACCTCATAGCACCTCCTCCACCTTGGCCCTCTTCTCCAACCATGTCCTTAGAAATATGGTCGCGGGCAAAGCCACAGGTTCTGTATTTGTGGATCTGTCGAAGGCCTTTGACCTTGTAGACCACCACCGTCTCCTCTCAAGCCTGATGAATTTTGGCTGCTCCTCAGATACCACTGCATGGTTCCGTAGCTGTCTCTCCAACAGGTCCCAGTCCGTTGTGCTAAGTAGTGTCCCATCAGCCTCCCTACCTATCCACACTGGAGTACTCCAAGGCTCCTTACTTGGACCACTACTTTTCTCCTTGTTCACAAATGCTCTCCTCTCCGAAAGCATCAACTGTCAGACCCACTTTGGAGTATGGAGCTCCCTTCTGCTCAGTACAAAGTGTTGGTGGGAGTAGAAGAATAGAGCGTGTTCAAAGAAGGTTTACTAAGAAAGTGGGCCTAATAAAAAGGCAGGAGTATGGTGCCAGGTTAGAGTACCTGGTACTATACTCTATGGCTTATAGAAGGATAAGGGGAGACCTGTGTTATGTTTATAGGTCACTGAATGACAATACGTTAGGGGAAGCAGCAGGATTAATTTGAAAAGAGGGTTCCGGCTGAAGTGCAAGGGTCCATGATAAACAGTTGAAAGGTGAAAAATACAGAACAATCAGAAGAGTCAGGTGGTTCAGTCAGAGGGTGGTGAATGTTTGGAATGGACTTCTGATGGAAGTGGTGGGAGCTGGCAGTTTGGAAGCATTTAAGTACCAGTTGGATTGATATATGGGGGGAAAAGAATTGAGTTATATCAGTTAATATCTAGAAATAGGTCCTTATATGGCTTTATAGCTTATGGACCTGAACTTCTCCTATGAACCTATGAACTGTAAGGCACTCCTCTGTGTGGATGACCTTGTCATCTACCATAGTGAAAAGTCTATGGAATCTGTCTCCCCCACTCTCTCACTAAACTATGATGCTGTGCAGGAATGGTTTCTGTCCAGAAAACTTCTCGTAAATGAGAAGAAGACAAAAGCCATGCTTTTCGGCTCTAAGCCATTCCTTGCAACGGTATCCAAATCAGACTCCTCCCTCCTTGTTTCACTTCATGTGGCTCCCCTCTAGAAACTGTCACCCTCTTCAAGTATCTAGGTGTGACACTTTACCTCTTCCTCACTTTCAGCGAGCACATAAACATTACTGTAAAGAAAATCCATCAAAAGCTAGGTGCAGCCTGTCGCCTCAGTCAGTACCTGTGCCCTGAAGCTCGCCTAGCTGTCGCACAAGGAAACTTACTGCCTCTATTATTTATTTTGTTTTTGTTTACCGGGTAAGTACACTAGCCATAGCATGACTATTCAAACAACATGAAGTCTTGCTGTATTCTGACTAATGCAGTTAGCCCCAGCCTTTAAACTGCCCCAGAGAACAAAGGGTTAACTTTCTATGCAGAGCATAGAATGCTGAGCTCGAGCTCAGTTGATGTCTCTGTCTGTTTCCCTTTGAAATCTAAACGTCAGATTCTTTACTCCACCTCACTGAACAGTCGCTCCGGAGATTTCTCCTGCAGCTCGGTTCAAAAGTCGGTTGAAGTGTCGGTTTACTGTCGGTTTTTAACCGAAATTTATTTCCGCATAGTTGGTTCAGTCTCTGTCTGTGGTACTGTGAGTACTAGATAGGTTTTGTACTGTTTTTCTGTGTGGAACTTGTAAAAGTGTGGATTGGTTCGGCTGAACCGATCATTTGTTAAATCTTGTATCTTAATTTAGTGAGTGGTTACCGGTCCCTATCGGTTCTAAAAAAAACGTGTTTGATACGTTTTCAACTTACATGACATAGTTGGAACGATAAGGGTCATCCTGGCGGTTGCCAAAAAGGGTAAGTTGGTTAGGTTGGCCATGTCTGAGAAACCCAAGAAAAACGGGCCCACTGGGTTTCAACACTGCAGTGAGTGTGGGGAGGTCTTTGCTAAGGCCGATCCCCACACCACCTGTGTTTATTGTCTGGGGTTTGAACACCTCGATTCAGACTGCCAAATTTGTAAAAACTTTCCCAAATCTACCCTTGAGAAGAGATTAGGCAGACTGAGGAAAAAGGAGGCCGAGAAGTCCGCTGACCTGGATGGCCAGCCCGGTTCGGTTCAAACCGAACCAGAAGGAGTGCCCTCTGACCAAGGTGATACTTCTTCAGGCAAAAGGAGAGCCAATCTCGAGGGTTTGGTTCTGACAGAAGGAAAACACAAAGAAAAATCTTCCGGTTCAGATCCAGAAGTCCATGTTCTGACCGCCGAGGAAATAGCCAGAGCGATTCGGATTGTGGAATCGCTTCGCCTTGTTCCGACCAATCGGGCACCTTTTGGCAGGGGCTGGGTTCGTTCGGTTTCCCCGGTTCACGGTTATGCCCCTGAAGAATTTTATGAACCAGAGTTTGAGGAGGAGGGGGAGTTTGAGGATGACGATGGTAATGGTGAAAGTCTGGATGTGCCTGTTGAACCAGACATCTCCCCAGACAGACCTTCAAGTGTATCCCCTCCTAGGCTTTCTGAGTCCCCTTCCCACTTTATGTTCTACAGAAAGGTGGCTGAGACCATCCAGCTTCCTATGGAGGAAGCAATGGAGAATCAAGAGGAGCCTGATTTTGTGGAAATGATGGACATCCCAGAGTCCAGGAGACTGTCTATTCCCCTTCACAGATCTTTTGGGAAGCAGACACAGAAAGTCTTGAAGTCTCCCAATTCTATAACTCCTGTTGACAGAAGAATGGACAAGAGGTATACACTTTCAGGCTCAGATACAGAGTTTTTATATCAACAATGCAACCATGTTGGGGTTTTGCACGCTGCTACCTGTGATAAGGCAAACATTCCCTTGGCTTCACACTCCCCAGACAAAGACTCCAGGAAGACTGATGCCATGGCAAAAAACAGTACATGGCATCTTCCTTGGGACTCAGGCAGGCAAATTATTTGGCCTATACAGCCAGGTACCAGAAATTCGGGTGGGACACTGTACTGGCACTGGCTAAGCAGGCCTCTCCCCAGCTAGCCAAGGAGCTGGGGAGGTGGCTGCAGATGGGATCGAGGCATCAAAAGTTCAGTTTCATGCTGCTGTGGACTCCAATGATGTGTCATCAAGAGTCATGGCTACATCTGTGGCTCTTCGGAGAGTGGCTTGGCTCAGATGTACTAGCCTCTCACAGGATACCCAGGCTAAGGCCATGGATTTTCCTGTAGTGGGTAATTCTCTGTTTGGTGAGCAGACAGAGAATTACATGAAGAAAATGGATGAGTACAGGACCACTTACAGGAGTGCTCAGGCCAAAGAAAAGCAGGCAACTCCTCAAAGGCAGCAGTCTAGGGGTAGGGGCAGGTCTTTTCATAAGCCTTTTTACCAAGCACATGCCTCTTCTCCCTTTCCTCAGAGGGGGTTCTTCAGAGGGAGAGGCAGAAGGGGGATGAGCAGGGCTACATCCATTCCTCAGCCTAAGGCCCCTGCCAGGCAGACACACTGATGGGCCTGCCAGGGTCAACTCTCCTATACCAGTAGGGGGCAGGCTGACTTACTTTGTCCAGGACTGGCTGTCTATTACATCAGACAAGTGGGTCCTGGGAGTAGTAAGCCAGGGACTGGCTCTTGGCTTCAAAAAATTTCCAAAGATGAGAGCCAGGTCCTTCCCACCTGAAGGTCTCTCAGAAACCCTTGCCCTAGAGGCAGAGGTTTCATCTCTGCTGGCTTTGAGAGCCATAGAGACAGTACCTACCCTACACTGGGGCAAAGGTCTGTACTCCAGGTACTTCCTTACCCCAAAGAAGACAGGGGAGTGGCGACCCATCCTAGACCTAAGAAAGCTAAACAAACATCTTTTAAAACCAAAGTTCAAGATGGTAACTCTGGGAATAATCCTTCCCTCTCTAAGGCCAGGGGACTGGCTAACCTCCGTGGACCTCAAAGATGCCTATTTTCACATTCCTATCAGGTGCTCCCACAGAAAGTACCTCAGGTTCGAGTTGCCCTCAAGCCACTATTAGTTCAGAGCAGTGCCGTTTGGCCTACCTTCAGCCCCAATGGTCTTCACAAAGTGCCTAGCAGTAGCAATTGCCTTTTTAAGGAGGCAAAATATTTCCATTTTTCCGTAGCTGGACGACTGGCTAATTGTGGGTCAGTCTCCAGGCCAAGTCAAGTCAGACCTGCAAGTGACCCAGCAAATGCTCACTTCTCTAGGATTTCTTCTCAACCTTCCCAAGTCAGTTCTCGAGCCTGTCCAGTTTCTTACCATTATAGAGGCAGAGCTGGTTACGGTCAAAGCAAGAGCATTTCTGCCCCTGGACAGGGCAAGAGTTCTTATAGAGCTGGCTTATTCCTTCAGCCTTCAGGTGTCCCAACCAGCAAGACATTTCCTTCAACTCTTGGGCCACATGGCAGCCTCTACAGCAGTGGTCCAAGGGGCAAGATTCCAGATGAGGGTCATTCAGTTCCATCTGAGGGCCTTTTGGTCCCAAACGAAGGATTCCTTTGCCAGACTGATTCCAGTGACTCGGACCCTGATCCAAGCCCTTCAATGGTGGCAGGATCAGGGCAATTTAAGGCAAGGGGTTCCATTTGCCACTCAGTCTCATTCAGTGGTCCTTACCACAGATGCTTCTCTTCTGGGCTGGGGAGCCCATCTGGGGGCCCTCACTGCCCAGGGACTGTGGTCCCCTCAGGAATCTCTTCTCCATATCAATCTCCTAGAACTCAGGGCAGTTTTTCTGGCCCTGCGAGCCTTCTCTCAGTCAGTACAGAACAAAGTGGTTCAGGTCAGAACAGACAACACCACATCCATATGGTACATCAACAAGCAGAGAGGCACTCAGTCTACGGCCTTGTGCACAGAAGCCACGAAGTTGTGGTCCCTGGCGTATTCCCTACAAACCTCTCTGATAGCAGTTCACCTTCCAGGGAAGGTCAATGTGCTAGCTGATGCACTGAGCAGGATCTCACAGGGCCATCATGAATGGTCCCTGGACCCTCTGGTATTGAAGGTGATTTTTTTCAAGATGGGGCACTCCAGAGTTATATCTTTTTGCAGCCCCAGACAATCACCAACTTCCTCTCTTTTGTTGCAGACCCCCAGTCTTGGGTTCAGCCCACCTGGATGCTCTGGTTCTGAACTGGGAAGGGACATTTCTGTATGCCTTCCTTCCCTTCCCCCTTCTGTTCAGAGTTTTAGTCAAGATAAGGTCACAACCTTGCAAAGTGATTCTGATTGCTCCAGACTGGGCCAGACAGCCCTGGTACCCCCTGTTGCTGTCCCTAGCAGTCCATCTTCCCCTGTCTCTTCCCAGGAATTACAACCTGTTAACCTCCTCTCGGGGAAGATTTGGTACCCCAATCTTCAGTCTCTCACTCTCAAGGCAGGGCTCTTGAAGAGTTAAAGTTTTCAGATTTGCATTTGTTTCGGGGGGGGTTCTGGATATTCTCAGAGCTTCTCGAAAGCCCTCCACCAGAAAGCCTTATAACTCCAAATGGAAGAGATTCAGCATTTGGTGTTCTAAGAAGCATATTTCTCCAGACACTGCTGAATTGCCTACAGTTCTGGACTATATGGTCCATCTTAATGGCCTAGGCCTCAGACCAGCTACTCTCAAGGTACTCTTGTCAGCTGTTTCTGCTTTTCTGTCAGTGGGGAAGTCTTCATCACTATCATCTCATCCTATATTCTGTAAAATTTTTTAAGGGATTGCTTCATACCAATTCTCCCTTTAGAGACCCTGCCCCTGCCTGGGATTTAAATGTTTGCATTGCTCAACTTATGTAAGCTCCTTTTGAGCCTATGTCCTCAGCAGAGCTTAAGTACTTGGCTTGGAAAACTGTGTTTTTGGTAGCCATTACCTCTGCCAGATGTATCAGTGAACTTCAAGCCCTGTCAGTGGAACCTGATTTTATCTCCTTTCACAGAGATAAAGTGGTCCTGTGAACCAGTAGAAAGTTCTTGCCCAAAGTGGTTTCTGATTTCCACTTGAATCAGTCTGTGTCTCTTCCTGTTTTCTTCACTGATCATTCTTCCTCAGGCGAGAGGAGGCTACACAGTTTAGATGTTAAAAGAGCCCTTAGCTACTACATAGAGTGTACCAAGGGTCACAGGTTTGAGTCCCTCCAGTTGTTCCTCACTTATGGAGAAGTGGGAAAGGGCAAACCTGCCACCAAGAGAACTGTTGCCAGGTGGATTGTGTCTTGTATACAATTCTGCTATGAGAAATTGGGAAAGATTCCACCCTCAGGCCTGAGGGCTCACGCTACAAGAGGTACAGCTGCTTCCCTGGCTGCTGCCAGGGATATTCCTCTCTTAGAAATGTGTCAAGCAGCCACCTGGAAAACAGTCCATACCTTTACCAAGCATTACTCTCTGAATACCCAGGCTAGGAGTGATGCTCGGTTTGGCACAGCAGTACTTCAGAGCCTATTCTCAAAGTAGGTTCTGTCCCTCCTCCATGGAAGTACTGCTTGGTAGTCTGCATTAGTCAGAATACAGCAAGACCTCATGTTGTTTGAAGAAAAAATTACTCACCTTAGTAATTATGTTTCTTCTATTGGAGTCTTGCTGTATTCTGACCTCCCCCTGCCTCCCCTCTCAGAACCTAGTTTTTGGGAAGTGGGTGGGCAGGTGCAGTGTTGCACCTCAAGGGTGCTCCTTTACACCCTTTGCTTTTTGTTTGGGTGTTTCTCTTGTTATTGTTCTTATTTAAAGGAGTTTTTTGTTTTGGGATTCATGACTTGCGTCTTCCCTTGGGAATCCAAAACTTTTTGTTGCCAGTTGGCTAGTAAAAATTTTACAATTTCCACTTAGAATAGCTAGTGAGTTTTTGCTCGTACAAATCTGACGGTTAGATTTCAAAGGAAAACAGACAGAGACATCAACCGCGCTCAAGCTCAGCATTCTATGCTCTGCATAGAAAGTTAACCCTTTGTTCTCTGGGGCAGTTTCAAGGTTGGGGCTAACTGCATTAGTCAGAATACAGCAAGACTGCAATAGAAAAAACATAATTACTAAGGTGAGTAATTTTTTCTTTTCAGGCACGACCTGGGAGAGTACAAAACAGCATAACATACAGAACATTTTATAGGTGCAGCAACATAATACATAGGGTAGGTCAAAAACAGTATCAATGATCAACACACCGGCAATCAAAAAATAACACTACATTGGAAGTAGTTTAGAGAAATAACATTAATAATAACTTTAATTAACAAATAATATAGTGGGGAAAAGAAACATTTTGGATATCCAGAGAGATTTTGAGGAGGTTGGGCAAAAGATTAAAACAAACAATGGTAGTTTAATTATATCAGGGCTCCTACCAGTACCTGGAGCGAATGATACACTTGGTAGGGAAATTCAAAGGTTAAATGGTTGGTTAAAACGCTGGTGCCAGAGAGAGGATCAGCTTTTCGTAGATAATTGGCAAGATTTTTAAGGTCTTCATTTGTTTGCTAGAGATGGACTACACCTTAATAGACAAGGAAAAAGGATTTTTCCTTGTAAATTAAAAAAAAACTGAGGGATGAAAATATGGTACATTTAAACTAAATGAGAGGGGGGCAAGGGACAAAATAGTAGGGGTAAGAAGTGGAGCAACTGGGATAAAGGCTCAGAAAACTTACAAGCATAGTATACCCAAATTAAATTTTCTCTTAGTTAATGCAAGAAGCTTAAATAATAAAATCGAGGAACTTCAGCTAGTCTTGCATGACATGGATATTCATGTTTATGGAGTAACCGAAACTTGGTGGAATCCTGAAGATGGATGGGGGAAAAATATCCCAGGATATACCCTATATAATAAAGATGGGAACACTAATGGGGGGGGAGTGGCCATCTATGTGAAGGATGAAATAGTATCCGAGAAAAGGATACATCTAGATGGGAAGATAGAGAAATTCTCTGGGTATCAATCTCTCCATCGTACAATACACATATTGAACTGGGACTAGTTTATAGAAATCCATCTATATCAACAGAGGAGGACTTCATGATATTAGATTTTGTTAACAAATTATCAGATGGAAGAATGTGGTCCTAATGGGTGATTTCAATCTATCTGGTATCGATTGGGTTAATTTGGTTACAAAAACTAAAAATGAAAATGATTACTTAAACACATTTAACTTGGCAAGCATCGAGCAGTATGTAGGGGAAAGCACTCGTGATAAGTACATTCTTGATCTAGTCTTAAGTAATATGGGGGAAAAGATAAACAACTGCCAAGTCCTGACACCCCTGGGCTCTAGTGACCACTCAATGGTTAAATTTGATTACATTGGGACAGTAAACCAGAATGGGGGAGCTACTATAGTGTATAATTACAATAGGGCCGATAAAAAGGGCATGCTGAGAGAATTGTCATGCTGGAGATGGGCGGCAGATTTTAAGGGTGCATCATTAGGTAAGATGTGGAATATCTTTAAAACAAAATTTTGGGTCTGATCCATACGTATGTACCAATGAATAATAAATATAAACCAGTTAAAAATAATCCCCGGATGACAAGAACAATAAAGCAACAAATAAAGGAAAAATAAAGCTTTTAAGAAAGCCAAAGTAATAGGCGATGATGACAGTTGGGCAAATTACAAACGGTGTTTAAAAACCACCAAAAAAAAGTATCAAGGTTGCAAAGAGCAATTTTAAAGTTACATTGGCTACAAGGGTAAAGGACAACTACAAATCCTTCTATCAGTACATTAATAATAAGAAGGGAGAATCAAAAAAGATAGGCCCTATGATGGGTACCGAAGGGAAATTAGTTACTGATAATTTTGGTATGGCTGAACTAAGTAACAAATATTTTGCTTCTGTTTTCAATAAGGGACAACCATTAGCGGGGATAAATTGTGGAATACCTAGTGATGACCAGGGAATAATTATAGATAGGCAGGAAGTCTTATTACGACTTTAAAAACTAGACCAAAATAAGGCACAGGGCCCAGAAGGGTTACACCCAAGATTGCTTAAAGATCTGGCTGAACAATTAGCAGGCCCAGTAACTACAATATTTCAGAAATCACTGAGAGATGGGGAGGTCCCAGATGATTGGAGATAGGCAGATGTGATATCTATCCACAAAAAAGGTTCTAAACAAGAAGTTAAAAATTATAGGCCTGTGAGCCTGACCTCGATCCTTGGAAAAATGCTAGCGGGATTCATCAAAGACTTAATTTTAGAGCACCAATGTAGAACAGGGATGGTTGACAGTACACAACATGGATTTGTTAAGGGAAGGTCATGTCATACCAACTTGTTAGAATTCTATGGTAGAGTAAATCAGGCATTGGACAGGGGTGATGCAGTGGATGTGGTATTCCTGGACTTTGCCAAGGCATTCGACAAGGTACCTCACGTTAAAATACTGGAAACTCTAGTAAATATGGGAGTCAAACAAAGTGTTGTTTGTTGGATAAAATCTTGGTTAACGGATAGGTCACAGAGAGTATGTATAAAAGGAGAACTCTCTAATTGGCAAAGGGTGACCAGTGGAGTCCCACAGGGTTCCGTGTTGGGTCCCTGCCTGTTCAATGCCTATATAGGAACAATGAGAGCCTCCCCGGATATCTGGTGTTCAAAATTCACAGATGATACCAGAATAGGAAGGGTGGTTAAAACGAATAAAGATGCGGACTTATTACAGACAGCCTTAAGTGAACTGGAAAATTTGGGCAGACAGTCACGGTTCAATGTTTAATGTGGATAAGTGCAGAGTGATGTATTGGGGTAAGAACAATATAATGCACAATTATAAAATAGGAGGTAGAGATCTTAAAGAGACCTCTGAGGAAAGTGACTTGGGGGTAAGGATTGGTAATAAATTAAACTTAACCCCCCCATTATAATCAAATTATTAAAAAAGCTGGTAGTATTCAATGTTGTATCAACAAACATATAAAGAGTAGAGACAAGGGTGTTCTGTTACCACTGTATACATCTTTGGTGTGGCCCCATTTGGAATATTGTTCACAGTTGTGGTCACCATATAAGATAGGGGACATTGCATCAATAGAGAGGGTACAGAGACGAGCCACCCGCAGAATAAAGGCGGTACAGGGTATGGATTATGACCAGAGACTAGTGTCATTGTGATTATACTCATTGGAGTTTAGAAGATTGAGAGGGGACATGTGTATGATATGTAGGGCCCTGAATGACCCAGTATTAAGGGATCAACTTGCACTGGATGTTATGGTTCATATTCATAACACCAGGGCACACACGTTACAAATAAAAATGGAGAGATTCAAATCAAATAAAAGAAAGTACTGGCTAACAGTTAGAGCACCAAGGATCTGGAACAGACTACCAGCAGAAATAGTTGATAGTGGGGATATGGACATTTTTAAGAGTAAACTGGATAGTTACTTGATAAAAAATGGAATAAGGGGATATTCTTAAGTATAAGGCGAGCATATGTACTTTGTCTTAAAAGCTCGGAAACCTATGAAACCTATGAAATATTAGATTATTGCTCTCCTGTCTATTCCTCGGCATCCTCTTCACTACTCTGTCATCTAACTACTACATATAGTTCCATATGTCGCTTTGTTCTTCAAGCTCCTTTCTCCACCCACCACTGCAGGGTTTTAAATAATTGATTAGCAGTTTTTTTCTTGGGACTATACTAACTGTACAGAAAGTATTTATATGGATTTTCTAGAAGTGCTGTGTTTGTTAAACACAGTGAGGCAGGAGCTATGCATTTTCACAAAGATTTAGCACTTTTATAAGCAAAACGCTAATCAATTTTTAGAGTTAAATAAATCTCTGCACTACAAGCTTTACCAGTCCCTAGGGTGGCTAGTACTACAGGGGCACTTCAGCTATGCCACAGGCTGACTGGTAGACAACTCACTCAGGAATTACCAACAATCCCCCTACTCCTCATTGCTCACAGATAGGGTGGCTTCACGGAACCTCAGGGTTTCCTCTACTCTGCCTTTGGAAGTTTCTTGTATATCTTCTGTAATGGGTAGCAAAGCCTTCTCTGTCTCTGCCCCTACCCTGTGGAACAGACTCCCTCTGGCTATTCGCTCATCCCCTTCTCACCAGTCTTTCAAAACAACCCTAAGAGCCTGGCTTCTGACGGAGCACACCTGTAACTGTCCTATAGGAAAAACTAGCTACTATAAGCCATCCTAGTGTTGCTCAGGGGGCTGCCTGCCTCCTACCCCCACTTAAGTCGACATCTCTGACCTCTCCCCCTTTTTCTGTCCACATCTCTGACCTTTCCCTCTGCCCTCACCCCTTAGTACTGTCACTCTCCTTGTCTTGACCTGATCTCCTGTTTACAGTAAGTCTATTGAATGTCAGCCCTTACTTATACTGTTAGTTTGTATTAGAGGATACCTATGTTAGCTTGGCCTATAGGGTAACATAGCCTGTGACCTTGTCAGTCTTATGTACTATTGCTATTGCTGTATCATATATTGTATATTTTCTGTGACTGTTTGCTTAGTCTATCTACTATAATATGTTTGGTCATGTAACTCTAGGTACTCATGTTGGAGTACTATTGTATGTACTGATGTCACTGTCAACACCATGTATTGACTTCTTATAGAGGTGTGCCTTGCTTGTTGCCTGGGTCGCAGCTGAAAATGTTCCTTTGGATCAGCTTGCTTACCTGGTCAACAAGGACATAAATAAAAAACCAAAAAACTAAGAAAAAGGCCGGTGAACTCGAATTCAAAAATTGTACAGAGTGTGGAGAAGTTTTTGCCAAGGCAGATAAACACTTCTTGTGTTGTCTGCCTTGGCTATGATCATATAAAAACCGATTCTGAAATCTATAAGACCTTTCCTGAAAAAATGCATGAAAAACGTTTGGAGAGGCTTAAAAAGAAGTTGCCTCCACCTAAGGGTCCCTCAGGTTCTGACCAGTCGGCACCCTCAGTGGTTGTGGGTGAAACCACAGAAGCCACAATTTCTAGCCCTGATATGGGTACAAAGGTCATCAGAAAAAGGCATGCTGAACCAGCTAGCTCTCTGGTTCCTATTAAAAAGACTAAGAAAACAAAGCACACAGAACCCCCTGCTGGTCAGCCTATAGAGACTTCTGTCCTGGCTGTAAACATGCCATGAGTTAGTTTGAGGGAAGTTGGAATGAGAGGTGAGGTTTTTCTGAGAGCTTATTTATCTCTGAGATTTTGTAAGTTTTGGTGGAGTTTTTTAGCCTAAATTTGTAGTTTACAGCTGCTGGCTGAGCACTGCACTAGGTTTGGTGGTTGGGACTGAAAAAACTAAAGCTTAAATCTGTATCGTATTTCACAGTAGCTGTTGCTGGCTGACTGGCTAAGCACTGTGGGGAAGGGGATATATTGCCAAGTAGGCCAGGGTGGTCCCCATTTTTAAGGGGGGGTGATCCTGGCCGCCTATCCAACTATATGCCTATTTCTTTGTTGCCATTGGTCAGCAAGGTGTTAGAAAAGTTGCTGGCAAGACAGCTAATGGAGTATTTACAAGGGGAAAGGTTATTGGACCAGTACCAATCCGGTTTTCGGAAGTACCATGGGACAGTTATGGCCATGTCGGAGGTCTTGGATGAGATCGGCGCAGCAATAGTAGCCGAGTATTTTACAGGGGCTATACTGGTCGATCTCTCCAAGGCCTTCGACACGGCGGACCATCAACTATTACTGCAGAGACTGTGTGAGGTTGGGATGAACCGACTGACTCTGGACTGGTTCATCTCCTACCTGACTGAAAGACGCCAGGTAACTGTCGTGAATGGTTCTGAATTGGCGTCAAGGCTGGTCTTAAGAGGTTTACCCCAGGGTTCAGTCCTGGTTCCCCTCTTGTTTTTGGTGTGCTTAAAAGACCTTGGTAATCACATGGGGGACTCTCGCTACCATTTGTACGCCGACGATACCATTCTGTAGCCACAGTCCCTGAAGTCCAAAGAATACTCCAGGAAAGTTTTGACCTTCTGGAGTCTTTCTTGGTTGAATCGAAGTTAAAGTTAAATACTTCTAAAACCAAATGTATATTGTTTAGGTCATCTTCTAAACTAAAAGGGGAATTCATTTTAGATATTTTTGTTGGCAAGGGGATGATTTTGGAGTAGTTGAGTACTATAAATATCTCGGGTACTAGTTGGACAAATTCTGGGTCAGGTAATACGCATGTTGACAATGTAATCTCTCAGGTTAGTAAATGGGTGGATTTTTTATATAAAAATAAGAATTGTTTTGAACCAGAAACCCTGAACTCCATTATCAAAGTACAAATTTTGCCATTAATAGACTATGGGGATATTTTATACGATGGTGCAACTAGCGATCATTTATCCAAGTTGGATGTTCTTATTAATAGGTTAGCAAGACTGGTACTTAAGTGTTCCAAACTTTTACACCACTGTGAAATGTATGAGAGATTGGGGTGGTTATCACTATGTACTAGAAGAATGGTACATAAGCAGTTATTTTTTTACAAGTGTGGGTTGGGCCTTATTCCAACATTTTTGAGGGACAGAATATGTTTTAGAAATGTCGAACCCTCTTTGAGAAAATCAGGAGTAAAAAAAAATGGTAATCCCTTTTACAAAAATTAAGTGTTACCAATTCCTCTTTAGTTATTATGTTCCAATATGCTGGAACAGTCTTCCACCAGAGCTTAGACAACAGAAAGTTAAGCCTGTGTCCATCTCACAACTAAGAAAACATCTGTACTCCTCACAGAAGTCCTGTAATTGTTATTATCAATTGTGTTGGTTATTGTATATTTATTCTATGTATGTGTGTATTTTTGTAAGGTCACCATTGCGAATGAGTTTATACTCAGTGGTTTTACCTTGAATGAACAAACAAACAAACAAGTAAGGGAGTAGCCAATCAAGATTGTGTGGATTTCAGTTTTAAATCGATCTGTAGTTGTTCACTGAGGCAGTTTAAGGGGAGTTGCAATAAAAGGTGATTTTTTTTCTGAGAGCTTATTTATCTGTGAGATTTTGTAAGTTTTGGTGGTGTTTTTTAGCTTAAATTTGTAGTTTACAGCTGCTGGCTGAGCACTGTGCTAGGTTTGGTGGTTGGGATTGAAATAAGCCCCCTTACACTAACCCTCCAGGAGCCTTTCTTAAATACTGAAAAGACACTGGGGGTTGGGCTTGAAGGCTGTGAGGGAGGTGCTTAAGGAGATGGGAAATAGTGCTGCCAACAGACAGGGTCAAGATAGAAAGAAGAGGAACTGCGAGAGGGAGAATGGAGCAGAGGGAACAAAGAATAGGAAGGGGTAATGAGGCAACGGCAATGGCTTGAGGCAGTCTGGGAAGGGGACAAGGTAGTGGGGCAGGCCGGAATGAGGGTCAGTGGAGGGGAGAGGGGCAAAAGAATCCGGGAAAGGTGGGGAACTGAAGTCACAGGGGAGGAAGGATCGTGGGGTGTAATAACTGTGGAGGGGCAGTATTCATGGGCACCCTGTGGAGGACGGGGGGGGTGCCATGTCTGTATAAGGCTGGGGAGGCTAGAGAATGAAGTACTAAGGCTAAGGGGAAGTGTCAAAGATGATGAAGGGGCATATTAGGTCAGGAGGAGAAGGGAATGTGGAAAGCACAAAACACATCCAGGGAAAGAAAAAAGATGGGAGGAATAACAGGGACGGGGGGTGGTCAGGACATGGGGCCGGTGGAGTGACACAGGTACAGGAGACGCACATGCAAGGAGAATAGGAGAAGGAGTACAGGGAGTTGGTAATGCTGGGAGCTCAGATGGAGGCAGACCTCTAACAGAGGAGTCAAAGGAGGGGAAGGAGGAAGGGGAAGCGCAGTCCGTGGGTACAAAGAACAAAACGAGTGAGGAGGGAGATGGAGAAATAGGTGAATTGGGGCAAAAAGGGTTGGGTACAGCAGAGAACACAGGGAGAAACAGAGATAATAGGAGGAAACATTGTGCAGGAGGAAGAAGGAGAGGAGAAGGGGGAGGACGGGGAGTGGAAGAAGGGAGGGGTCAGGTGGGAAAGCAGAAGGGAGAGGCACAGTAGAATTTGGGTGGAAGCCATGTTAGGTGTGAAGGCAGAAAGGGTGGGGCAGTCCGTGCTAAGGTATTCAAGCAGGGGAAGGGAGAGGCCTCACCTAATAACACACCTGGGGATAAGTGACCTGGCTGATGGGATGATAGGGGAGGTTAAGAGGAGGTCTGAGGAACTGGGACCTCTGTGTGAGGGAGCGGGCAGATCTGTCACCTTCTCGGAGGTACTTCCTGTTCCCAGGGCAAGCGTGGCAAGAAAAGGGAGAATTCAAGAATTTAACCAATGGCTGGGGCCCGTGACGGAAAAGGGGTATGGGCTGGTAGGAGGGTGGGGGGACCTGGAAAACAGCAGTCTGTTTGCAAAAGATAGACTGCACCTAAATGAGGAAGGAAAAAATGTACTGAAGGCAAGGATAGGGAAGCACATTGAGGAGCATTTCAACTAGGAGAGGGGGTAGCAGGAGGGATAGTGGTGTTCAGAGCCCTAGTGATGCGAAACCAAATGGGCCCCCCCCCCCGTGATGGCAAGGTAAGGAGGAATGCAACTACTAAGGGAGCAGACATAAGGGAGAGAGGCGGTGGGGAGGGTGGAGACAAGGGTTGGAGGGTGGTAACACTAAATGCTAGGAGTCTGGAGAATAATGGGACGGAACTACAGGCTGTGTTGGAGGAGGGGGGCATGGACTTGGCGGCTATAACCGAGACATGGGCCACCCAAATCCATGACTGGGACTTGACGGTTATGGGGTACAGATTACACCGGAAGGATAGGGAAAATGGGAAGGGGGAAGGGGGTGGCGCTGTACATAAAGGAAGGATAAAAATGTGTAAGGGAGGAGGGAGACGAGAGAGATACGGAAGCACTCTGGGTGCAACTACAGGATCCCAAAAATAGATCACTAAGACGGGGGGGGGGGTTGTACAGGCCACCCTCTCAAACTGAAGGGATGGACAGGGTACTGGCAGAACAGAACAGAAGGAACTGCGGAAGGGGGTGTGTGGTAGTAGGGGACTTAACATGCTGGGGGTGAAGTGGGACACACCTACCACAAAGAGTAAAAGGGAGCAGGTAATGCTGGATGCCTTCCAGGAAAGCTTTCTAATACAGTTGGTCAAGGAACTAGCTAGGGAAAGGAACACCCTTGACCTCGTACTGATGAACGGGGAGTGGATGAGGGATGTGAGGGTGGAGGAACCACTAGGGGGAGTGACCACTGGACAGTATGGTTCCAGTTATGGATGGCTAAAGAGAGGATGGCATCTTTGGCACAAGGGTGCTGGATTTCAGGAATGCCAGCTTTAAGATGATGAGGAAAGTGGTACAGTGGTTCCTGTGCAAAATTCAACTGGGTATGGACACACAGAAAAGGTGGGAACTGATAAGACAGGAGATAGTGGAGGCATCAGAAAATTGCAGCAGGGCCCAGACTAAGAAGACTAGAGGGAAGAAACCCAGCTGGATAAGTAAAGGGGTGCTAGACAGGGTGAAGAAGAAGAGGGCATCTTACAGGAGATACAGAAAATCGGGGAAGGAGGACAATAGGGAAGAATACCTGAAAGAAGCGAAGGAAGTGACCAGGGGGGTAAGGGCAGCCAAGGCAGCAAGGGAACTCAGGCTAACGCAGGGCATAAAAAAAGGGGGAAAGACTTCTTTAGGTACATCAGGGAGAAAAGAAGCTGTAAGGACCAAACTGTAAGAATTAAGAAGGAGGGGGGATGGGTGGAAGAAGGGGGTGAAAAGGCAGAAATGCTCAATGACTACTTCTGTTCAATCTTTACGAAAGAAAAGGAAGGGGTGCTACTCATAGTAGGAGGGAGGATAGAAACAGATGGAGGGTGATGGATGGTGAAATCACAGTGGGGAGGGTGTTGGAGGTGTTAAGGGCAGTGTGAGGGTAGACAAGGCTCTGGGACCGGATGGAGTACATCCGAGAGTGCTGAAGGAGCTGGCAGAGGTCCTGGCAGTACCCTTGGCAGACTTATTTAATTAATCTCTAGACACAGGATGCATACTGCAGGACTGGAGACTGGCTTACGTGGTTCCCCTCCACAAGAGTGGACCCAAGGACGAACCGGGGAACTAAAGTCCAGGAAGTCTAACGTCCATATTGGGGAAGCTAATGGAGACCATCCTAAAGGATAGTCTAGTGGTACTTCTGGAGGTGAACAGTGTGCGGGACGGGAGGCAGCAGCATGGCTTTGTCAAGGGCAGGTCATGCCAGACCAACCTGGTGGAATAATATGACTGGATGACTAGCCAGATTGACAGAGGCCATGGGGTGGATGTCCTGTACCTAGACTTCAGTAAAGCCTTTGATTCAGTACCACATGGGAGACTTGGAATCAAGCTACAGGGCACATGGGCGGGAGCAAAACTGATGGGGCTGGTGGAGAACTGGCTAAAAGATAGGCAGCAGAGGGTGATGGTATGTGGGGAATACTCATCCCCTAAGCCTGTGACAAGTGGTGTTCTACAGGGTTCGGTTTTGAGCCCAGTGCTGTTTGGCATATTTATTGCAGACATCTCGGAGGGCATCAGCAGCAAAATCTGCCTATTTGCAGATGACACCAAGTTGGGAGCAGTGGTGCATGACCGGGGGTAGCTGAGGCTACAGGAGGATCTGGCAAGGCTGGAGGCCTTGTCTGACAGATAGCAGCTGGGGTTCAACGAAAAAATGCAATGTGCTACACTTCGAACAAAAATTAGAGGAGAAGCTACCATCTGAGGAGAGTGCAGCTGGAGATAACAGAAGAGGAGAAGGATCTGAGTTATCAGCCATTGGAGCAATGAACAGTTCAAGACAATGCAGAAAGGCAGCAGCAGTGGCCAACAAAATGCTGGGGTGCATTGCAAGGGAATTACTTTGAGAAGAAGGGAGGTTATTCTACCGCCAGGCTAGATCGTTGGTTAGACCGCACTGGAATACCGCGCAGTACCGGGCGCCTGCACTCTAGAAGAGACGTTGGGCTGGAAGGGTGCATGCACGCAACGAAGATGATTCAGGGCCTGGGGAATTGCCATATGAGGTCAGACTAAGAGAGTTAAACATGTACACACTGGAGGAGAGGAGGGATGGGGGGATATGATTGAGACCTTCAAATACATGAAAGGGATAATCAAAACGGCAGGTCTATTCTGGAGGAGGGTGGGGAGAGACACTAGGGGCCATGACATGAGACTGGAGGGGGTAGATTCATGAGGGAGGTGAGGAGACATTTCTTTACGGAGAGGGTGGTGGCAAAGTGGAACGCACTACCAGCTGAAGTGGTGGCATGTACCACAGTGGAATGCTTCAAGAAGGGGTGAGACAGGGCAAAGGGGAGGGTAAAGGTAGGGGAGGGTGGTGGGGCAGCTGCTGAATAGGGAGCTAGCTGGATTCATGAGCAGCCTAGACAGACTATGATGGCCTTTTGCTGCTGGCAGTTTTTGTATGTTCGTACTCCTGTGGAGGTTGCACAGGTATTTAAGGTCTTGCAGGCCTTGCAGGGTCTGCTGCCAGCTGGACAGCAGTCTACAGTTCAGACCCCTGCTGAATCAATCCAGTCCTCGCCGCATGAGAGGGAAGATTATGGGGAGTATGAAGGCGAGCCTATGGAGCCTGACATCTCTCCTGAGCAAGAGTTTGGCTCTCCTCCCAGGTCATCAGAGGATTATTCATCCCATTTTTCCTTTGTTAGAAAAATGGTGGATGCTCTGGGTATCTCTACCACTGAGGTGATAGAAGATGAGGAGGAGGCAGAGTACTTGGAAATGATGGGGTTAACACCCACCATAAAGTTACTGCTTCCCATAAATAAGTTTTTTAAAAGGGATGCAACAAAGCTGCTCCAAACACCTGGGCCTGTCCCTCCTTTGGATAAAAGGTTGGATAAGAAGTACCAGCTAGACAGGGAAGGGGCTGAATTTTTATTCTTCCACCCTGACCACCAGGGGGTGGTACAGCTGCAGCCTGTGACAAGGCCAAAGTACCTCTTCAAACAACATGAAGTCTTGCTGTATTCTGGCAATCTGCAGTTAGCCTCAGCATGTGAACTGCCCCAGAGAGGAAAGGGTTAACTCTATGCAAAGCATAGAACGTTGAGCTCAAGCTCGGTTTTCAAACCTCTGTCCCTGGTACACTTCAGTGTAACTGTCAGATTCTTTACTCCGCCCTACTGTGAAGATGCTCCGGAGAATTTCTCCTTGCTGCTTCGGTTCAGTACAGTAAATTGTTCGGTAAATCTCATCCGATTTATTTCTTTTCTGTCATCAGATCTCTGTCCACAGTATAGTGTTTAGTGGTAGATAGTGGTATCTTTTTTGTAGAAAATAAATTGTTTTGTTTCCTCGGTTTTGTTCCGGTCGATCTGGTTTGGAACCGACTTGATCCTTGAATGTTTTTTTAATTTTTGCTTTGCTGTGGTGTCCAGAATCTTTCAGCCTAAAAAAAAACGAAGTTTTTATTCCATTTTTTTTCCACGACCATTGAACCGGTTGATGGCTGAAAGTTTTGGTTGTTGCCTGGCTTGAACGCTTTTAAGGGCAACTTAATAGTTGTGGCTGTGTCTGAGACACCTATAAAGAAATCCGGTCCCACTGGGTTTCAACACTGCACCGAGTGTGGGGAGGCTTTTGCTAAAGCTGATCCCCACCTCGTCCGTGTTTATTGTCTGGGGTTTGACCACCTCGATACAGACTGCCAAATATGTAAGAATTTCCCTAGGTCCATGCTCGAAAAGAGACTAGCTAGACTTAAGGAAAGGGAGGCCGAAAAATCCGCTGCACCGGATGGTCAGCCCGGTTCGGTTCTGACCGAACCTGAGGTAGTGCCTTCTGACACCGGCAATACTTTCTTGAGCAAAAGAAAGTCAGATTCAGAGAAAACGGGTTCTGCAAAGCAAAGGAAGAAGTTGGCCGGTTTGGATCCAAACCCGCAGATCCCAACCGCTGAGGAGATTGCGAGAGCGATTAGTATAGTTCAGTCGCGTCGCCCTACTCCTACCAAACCGACCGGTTCCGAAAGACAGTCGGTTCCATCGGTTCCAGCCCCGTCTGAATATGAACTGGAGGCTTTTTATGAGGTTGATTGGGAAGACAGTCCAGAATATGAAGGTGATCATGACGACAACTTTGGTGGCCTAGATGAGCCAGTAGAGCCTGATAATCACCCCGGACAGGCCTGTCAGTATTTCTCCTCCCAGATTGTCTAAGTCTCCCTTACACTTTTTATTTTATAAAAAGGTGGCAGAAACTCTCCAGCTCTCAATGGTGGTAGCCTTGGATGAGGAGCCTGACTTTGTGGAGATGATGGATGTCCCAGAGTCAAAGAGACTGTTCATTCCCCTTCATAAGTCTTTGGGGAAACAGACTCAAAATATTTTACAGGCCCCACTTCCATACCTCCTGTGGATGAAAAGATAGACAGGAGGAATATGCTATCAGGCTCAAGGACAGAATTCTTCTATAACCATTGTAGCCATTTTGGGGTAGTGCAGGCTGCAGCCTGTGACAAGACTAACATATCCTTGGCGTCACACCCCCTAGATAAGGATTCTAGGAAAGTGGATGTCGTGGCTAAAAAATAGTACTTGGCATCCTCTGTGGGACTCAGGCAGGCCTCTTATATGGCCTATGTGGCTAGGTACCAGAAGACAAGGTGGGATACAGTTCTGAAGGTAGCCAAGAATGCCCATCCCCAGCTAGCCAAGGAGCTGGAGTAGGTGGCTGCAGATGGCATCGAAGCATCTAAAGTTCACTTCCAAGCTGCTGTAGACTCGAATGATGTATCTTCAAGTGTCATGGCCACGTCTGTCTCTCTAAGGAGGTTCACCTGGCTCAGGTGAACTAGCCTCTCACAGGTTACCCAGGCTAAGGCTATGGCTTTTCCTATCACTCAGAACTCTCTGGGGAGCAAATAAAGGAGTGCATGAAGAAAATGGACGAGTATAGGACCACATACAGGAGTGCAGTGGCCAAGGAAAGGCAGGCCACTCCTCAAAAGCAGTAGTCTAGGGTTGGCAGGCCTTTTCACAGGCCTTTCTACCAGGCTCAGGCTTCCTCTACTTTTCAGCAGAGGGGTTCTTTAGAGGGAGAGGGAGAGGGAGAAGGGGGATAGGCAGGGCTGCATCCATCTCTCAAGCTAGGACCCCTGCCAAACAGACACCCTGATGTGTCAGACCGGGTCACCTCCTTAGTTCCAGTGGGGGGCAGGCTGGCTTACTTCTTCCAGGAGTAGAAGTCTGTAACAACAGACAAGTGGGTCCTAGAGGTGGTAAGCCAAGGATTTGCTCTCGGTTTCAAGAAATTTCCCAAAGTAAGGGCAAGGTCCTTCAAGCCTTCCTCACCACTGGAAACAGCTGCCCTAGAGGCAGAGATTTCAGCCTTGCTGTTCCCAAGAGCAGTGGAGCATGTGCCTCTAGTACACAGGGGCAAAGGATTGTACTTGAGGTACTTCCTTACCCCAAAAAGGACTGGAGAGTGGTGACCCATCCTAGACCTAAGATATCTGAACAAACATCTTTTGAAACCAAAATTCAAGATGGTGACTCTGGGAGTCATTCTTCCCTCCCTGAGACCAGGAGACTGGCCAGCTTCTCTGGATCTCAAAGATACCTATTTTCACATCCCTATCAGATGCTCCCATAGAAAGTACCTCAGGTTCAAGTTACCCTCAGGCCATTATCATTTCAGAGGAATGCCCTTTGGCCTGACTTTAGCTCCCAGAGTCTTTACAAAGCGCCTAGCAGTAACATAGAAACATAGAAGTTGACGGCAGATAAGGACCGCAAGGCCCATCCAGTCTGCCCATTTCTTTTTCTATCTTATAAATGTGCCATCGGCCTTTGCTCTGTCAGTGGCCTATCTATTCATAGTCATTTGTATTGCTCCCTTATGCCTATCCCATGCCTGTTTGAAGCCCTGCACTGTATTCATAGCCACCACTTCTTGTGGTAAGCCATTCCATGCATCCACCACCCTTTCTGTGAAAAGATTTCCTCACATTCCCCTTAATCGGCCTCCCTCTAATCTCATGCTGTGTCCTCTTGTCCTGCTATTTTCTTATATTTAAACATGTTAGACTCTTTCACCTTGTTTATGCCCTTAAGGTGTTTGAATGCCTCGATCATATCACCTCTCTCCCTCCTTTGCTCAAGGGTATACATATTGAGCTCCGTAATCTGTCCTCATATGTCTTCTGATGCAGTCCCTGCACCATTTTGGTGCCCTCTCTGGACTGCCTCAATTTGTTAATGTCCTTGTGAAGGTGTGACCTCCAATACTGCACAGTACTCCAGATGTGGGCCTAACCAGTGTCTTGTACAGAGGGATTATTACCTCCCTCTTACGACTTGTGATACCCCTACTAATACACCCTAACACCCCCTAGCCTTACCTACTGCTTTAGAGGTCTGCTTGATGATTTTAGGTCATCAGTGATGATGATGCCCAAGTCTCTTTCTTCCTTTGTGACTGTAGCAACTCCCTCCCAGCCTATAGGTGGCTTCAGGGTTTCTCTTCCCTATATGCATGATTTTGCACTTCTTTGCATTAAATCCCAGTTGCCACTCTTCTGACCATTCTGCTAGTTTATCCAGATCTCTTCTCATTCTGCCCACCCCATCTGGATCATCTACTCTGTTGCAGATCTTGGTGTCATCTGCAAACAGACAAGCCTTACCCTCTAGTCCATCTGCAAGGTCACTAATGAAGATGTTGAAGAGGACTGGCCCCAGAACTGATCCCTGATGTACCCCACTTGTGACTTGCATCTCTTCTGACTGTATACCATTTACCACCACTCTCTGTTTTCTGCCCGTCACCCAGTTTGCCACCCAGTTGACCAACTTCTGACCCACCCCGAGCCTACCCAGTAGTAGTGGCTTTTCTCACAAGACAAGGCATTTCTGTATTTCCCTATCTGGATGATTTGCTCATTGTAGACCAGTCCTCAGACCAAATGAAATCAGCTCTGGCTGTTACCCAGAGGCTTCTGGGTTCTCTAGGGTTTATCCTCAATCTTTCCAAGTCAGTGCTGGAACCAGTTCAGCTACTCGCCTTCATAGAGGTAGAGCCGGATACCATTCAGGCAGAAGCCTTCCTACCTCTTTCAAGGGTGAAGGCTCTCACAGACCTGGTAGCCTCTTTCAAACCTCGAGTGTCTCGGCCAGCCAGGCATTTTCTTCAGCTTCTAGGCCACATGGCAGCTTCCATTTGAGTGGTCCAGGGAGCCAGTTTCCAAATGAGGGACATTCAGTTTCACCTCACGTCTTTTTCACTCTTGCCCAGGCTTTCCAGTGGTGGTTGGACAAGGAAAACCTCAGACAGGGAGTTCCTTTCCTTCCCCAGGTCCCCTCAGTTGTTCTCACAACAGATGTGTTCCTCCTGGGGTGGGGAGCTCATTTGGGGACCCTCACTTCACAGGGCACTTGTTCTCAGCAGGAGTCTCTTCTCCACATCAGTCTCCTGGAAATCAGGGCTGTGCTTCTGGCCCTTCAAGCATTCTTGGCCTCAGTTCAGTGGAAAGTGGTTCAGGTCCGGATGGACAAAACCACTACCATGTGGTACATAAACAAGCAGGCAGGCACGCGATCCATGAACTTGCACACAGAAGCCATGAAGATATGGTCATTGGCGTACTCCCTTCAGACCTTCCTGGTAGCAGTGCATCTGCCAGGGATGGACAGTCTGCTAGCAGATGCAGTCAGCAGGATCTCTCAGGGTTATCACAAGTGGACCCTGAACTGTCAGATCCTGCAGATCATTTTTCAGAGATGGGGCACTCCAGAGATAGGTCTGTTTGCAGCCCCAGACAGTCATCAGCTTCCTCTGTTCTGTTGCAGACCCCCAGTCCTGGGGTCTGTTCCTCAGGATGCTTTCCTGTTGGATTGGACAAACAGGTTTCTTTATCCCTTTCATCCTTTCCTTCTGATATTCAGAGTCCTGATCAAGGTCAGGTCTCAACCCTGCACAGTAATCCTGGTGGCTCTGGATTGGGCCAGGCAGCCATGGTACCCTCTGTTGCTGTCATTGGCAGTAACAATTCCTCTTTGTCTTCCCAGGAGCCATGACCTTCTGTCTTCCTCCAATGGGAGGATTTGGTATCCCAATCTCCAGTCTCTCAGACTCAAAGCTTGGCTCTTAAGAGTTAGAGTATGCAGGATTACACCTTTCACAAGGTGTTTTGGATATTCTGAAGATTTCTAGGAAACCTACCAGAAAAATGTATAACTCCAAGTGGAAGAGGTTTAGCATTTGGTGCTCTGAGAGGGATATACAGCCAGATTCTGCTGGCATTTCCACAGCATTGGACTATTTAGTCCATTTGAACTCTTTAGGCCTCAGGTACTGCTACTCGGAAGGTTCACCTAGCAGCTGTCTCTGGTTTTCTTTCAGCAGGGAAGGGATCTATCCTTGCTTCTCACCCTGTCTTCAGTAAGTTCTTCAAAGGTCTGGTTCATCTCAATCCTCCCTTTAGGGAACAAGCTCCGGCTTGGGACCTGAATATCTGTATTGCACAGCTTATGCAGCCCCCCTTCGAGCCTTTGTCTTCAGCTGAACTAAAGTACTTGACTTGGAAGACTGTATTCCTGGTAGCCATTACTTCCGCCAGGAGGATCAGTGAGTTACAGGCTTTGTCAGTGGAACCTGACTTTAATTCCTTCCACAGAGGTAAGGTGGCCCTCAGGACAAATAGAAAATTTCTCCCTAAAGTGGTGTCAGAGTTCCATCTTAACCAGTCCATGTGTCTGCCTGTGTTTTTCATTGACCACTCTTCTTCTGGTGAGTGAAGGTTGCACAGTCTGGATGTAAAACGGGCATTGAGTTATTATATTGACCATACCAAGGTCCATAGGGTGGCTGTTCTCAGTTGTTTCTCACTTATGGTGAGGTGGGCAAGGGTAAACCTGCCACTAAGAGAACTATTGCCAGATGGATTGTTTCTTGTATCCAGTTCTGTTATACTAAATTGGGCAAAGAGCCTCCCTCAGGCCTGAGGGCACACTCTACTGGGGTACTGCCGCCTCCTTGGCAGCAGCTAGGGATATTCCCCTCCTGGAAATCTGTAAAACAGCCACCTGGAAAACTGTTCATACATTCACCAAGCATTATTGTCTGGATACTCAAGCCAGAAGTGATGCTAGGTTTGGCACTGCAGTGCTGCAGAGCTTCTTTCCTAATTAGGTTCTGTAGTTCCCTCCTCCATGGAGGTACTGCTTGGTAGTCTGCAGATTGTCAGAATACAGCAAGACTTCATGTTGTTTGAAGAAAAAATTACTCGCCATAGTAATGATGTTTCTTCTAATGGAGTCTTGCTGTGTTCTGACCTCCCACCCTGCCTCCCCTCTCAGAACTGCTGTGATCTTATCTGTGTCAATCTTCACCATTCATCACTAGTGTGTACAGTGCCGGAGCTAGGACCCCACGGGAGACTTTTTTTTTTCTGTGGGCGGAGTCGACGCAGGGCCGGCACTACCCTCGAGGCCGACGTTCTGCCTGGCACTTGTGGGTAGGCCGTTACCTGTCACTGACTCCACCCTAGCCCCAGTTCTTCTTCTCCCGCCGTCGAGTGTAGAGCTCATGTGGAGACTCTTCAATCAGCTGCATGTGCGGCCTAGTTTTGTTTGCAGCCTTGTGTGTCTAGGTTCTGTTTCACCCAGCTCAACATCGCTTCTGCCGGTATGACCATTTCATTATTTATAGGCAACGTTGAGTACTGTTTTTGTTTATTGTTTGCCGTGCAGTCATGTCTTGTCCCGAGGGCAAAGAACTGTTGAAGACGGGGCGGCCACTAATGCATCGGTGCCCCTGTGGCCGTCGTTATTCCGTGATGGACCAGCATGACCATTGCCTCATCTGCCTCGGCCCGGCCCATGACATGGACAATTGCGACGCCTACTTCTCCATGGACCGTCGAATTCTTGAGAATCACGCATTTAAAGTCAGACGTGCGCCGCTGACTTTCAGGGGGCAGGTTCGCAGTCGGTGGGCCAAGGCTAGGATTCTCGGCCCTTCCTCCGGGTCCCCTCCTGGTCCTATATGGCCCATGGAGGAGGGGGTCTCCGCCTCTCTCAGCCTTGCTGTGGCTTCTTCGGTGGTGCAGGAGGCCCAGTCCGCTCCTCTTGGGGGCAGATGGGAGGCACCGTTATGGCCGTAGTCTCTTCGGAGGTGAAGGCTCCCTCAGTGTCGTGTTCTGGGTCCTCCTGACCCAGACTGGCACCATCCACGGTGTTGACTGGTGGCTCTGCCGTTGGTTCTGGTGACATTCGCAGCATTGGAGGCTTGGAGGGCGATGTTGTGGTTGGCACCAGGCCTTCCCTTAGTATCGCTGTCACTCCTGGTGCAGTTCGCTGCGCCAGGGATGTCAGCGACGTCAGGGGAAGTGCTGCTGTGGTTTCTGGATCTGTTTCTGGCACCAGGACTGGAGTCATCGCCGCTCCGACTCTGGTGCCATTCACGGCTACTGGGGATGGGAGGCGGCTTTTCGGTGGCGTGAGCTGGAGTGTAGTGTCGTGCCGACTCTGGTGCCGTTCACGGCACCAGGGAGGGTGAGAGCATCGGGCGCGGTGCCATTCTTGGCTCTGGTGCTGCCTGCGGTGCAGGGGTTGAAGGTGGTCTGGCTCGTGGTCTGGGAACTGGCAGGGATCAAGGGGTGATCTGGCATCGGGCCTCAGGGTCTACCTCCTTGGAAGAGGACTCTGGGTCTGATCTGGATTGGGTCACGGATTCTTCAGAATCCTCTGATCCCTCTGTGTCCAGCAGCTCAGCCCCCACTCGGCCTCCCTCTGGGGGTCAGTCATTGCCAGTAGACTCTGGGGTCAGTGGTACTGACCAGCCAGCAGTGGTCCCCGTGGCCACTGCCATGCAACCTGGGGCCACTGGCACGTCTGCTCCTCCTGCTGGGGCACCCCCTTCTCTGGTGTGTTTGGACAGTCCCAAATTTGGGACAGCCCAGGGCATGCCAGAAAGAGGAGGGTACGGTTCCCTGGGTGGACTCTTCGGAGTCTACCCAGAGTCATCAGCTGCCTAGGCTGGTGGCTATGAGGACGAGGTCCCTCTTGGACTCTGAAGGGTTGAGGAGTCGAGGTGTGGCAAAGCGTGCCCTCACCAGAGCCTGTCCTGGTTCTGGTAGGAGCTGCAGTGCGGACCCTTATTCTTCCCTGGATTGGTGCTTGTGAAGGACTTCAACTTTGGAGGTCAGAGGCCATCCGTCTGGACTCACACGGTCCTAGTCACCTCACGGGGGGATTTCTTCCCATGGGCACAGCTCTGACCGTTCCAATCTGGTTGAACGGCTGTTAGCTGCTGGGACCTTCGGGTCTCCCTCCTTGTAGGGAGTTT
Organism: Neoceratodus forsteri; assembly: GCA_016271365.2. Classification (NCBI taxonomy): domain Eukaryota; kingdom Metazoa; phylum Chordata; order Ceratodontiformes; family Ceratodontidae; genus Neoceratodus; species Neoceratodus forsteri. The sequence goes on from CM057458.1 coordinate 712,747,603, forward strand.
CCTCTAGGCCCCCCTGCTCTGACAGAGGCTGTTCTCTTGCTGCTAGTAGCTTGTCCACCGTGCCTCTGCCTCCATCCCCGGCTATCCCAGGCATTCCCGGTCCTAGGGGACCTTTCACCTGGGAACAGTTCAGAGGTTCAACTGCACATTTCCCTACCTACCTCCATGCCCTGGACCAGCAGGTGTTCCACCATGCTTCAGTGCAGCTGGACCCTGAACCTCAGAGCTTGCCTGCATCTTCTTCCTCCTCCTCAGAGGGAGAGGAATTATCTGTCCACATCTCCCCAGCAACTGATCTTTCTTCGTGTCAGCGCTTCCTCACGAGGATGTTGGATGAGCTCCAACATACCCTGGTCCCTGTCAGCAATCCCGAGCATGTGACATGCGCCTTCTTAGGTGAGTACAGTGCGGCCAATCTGGTGGTTCCCGCCTGGCCTATTCCCTTTCAGGAAGCGTCACATTGGCTTTAGCTACATCCCTTCTCCACTGTTCCAGCCCCAAGGGACCTACGCCAACGGTATTGTGTCCCCCCTCCCCCCCGGGTCTCCAGGTTTCTCTGCCTCATCCTCTTTGGGTTTGACCTGCCTGGACACCCCTCTGGGCCTCATGCCTCCCCCCACCCGTGACCAAACCCCAGACTCGGACTCGGTGGACTTCGATTTTTGAGGGAGAAGGATTTTCTAATCAGCACGGATCCTTCTTTCTATTGCTTCTCATCAGGCCTACTTTGCTTCCTATGATAGGTTCTTGTGGTCCAGGCTAGACAACTCCTAGCCTCAATGCCTGATACGGAGGAAACCAGGCAAGCCATTGCCCTCTCTGCTCAGGGCCTGGAGCTAGCAAGGCACCAAGCAAGGGCGTCTTATGACGCCAATGGGGTAGCCTCCAGAGCTATAGGGACAGCGATCTGCATTAGGCAGACGGCATGGCTTTGCTTATCCCGGTTGTCACCCCTGGCCCGCTGTAGGGCGATTCAAACAACATGAAGTCTTGCTGTATTCTGACAAATTGCAGTGAGGTCCAACCTTCGAATTGCCCCGGAGATGAAAGAGTTAACTTTCCATGCCAGGCATGGAACGCTGAGCTCGAGCTCGGTTGAGACTCTGTCTGTTGCTGTTTGAACTCAAACCGTCAGATTCTTTACTCCACCTCACTGAACAGTCGCTCCGGAGAATTTCTCCTTTGCTCGGTTCAATTTGTCGGTTAAAGTACCGTTCTTCGCGGTTTTTGACCGAATTTAAACCGTAACCTATCTGTTCAGTCTCTGTCTGTGGTTTCGTGAGTACTAGATAGGCTTATTTTTTGTTGTTATTCTGTGTGGAACTTGTAAATGTGGGATCGGTTCGGTTTGAACCGATCAGGTTGTTTTAAAAAACTTTATTCTGCTGTTAGAGTGTGGTAACCGGTTCTTACTGGTTCTAAAAAAACCGGACCCCCCCAGATAAGGACTCCAGGAAGTATTGACGCCATGGCAAAGAAACAGTACATGGCAGCATCCTTGGGACTCAGGCAGGCTAATTATATGGCCTACACAGCTAGATATCAGAAATCTAGATGGGACACTGTAATGGCTTTAGCTAAACAGGTCCCTGGCCAGCTTGCCAAGGAGCTGGAGCAGGTGGCTGCGAATGGTATTGAGGCATCCAAGGTGCAATTCCATGCTGCAGTGGACTCCAGTGATGTTTCATCTAGAGTCATGGCTACATCTGTGGCCCTTGTAGAATGGCTTGGCTCAGATGTACTAGCCTGTCTCAGGATACCCAGACTAAGGCCATGGATTTTCCTGTTGTGGGTAATTCTCTGTTTGGGGAGCAAACAGAGAACTACATGAAGAAAATGGATGAGTACAGGACCACCTACAGGAGTGCTCAGGCCAAGGAAGGGCAAGCCACTCCTCAAAGGCAGCATCCCAGGGGCAGGGGCAGACCTTTTCATAGGCCTTTCTACCAAGCCCAGGCCTCCTCTTCTGCTTATGCTCATAGGGGGTTCTTTAGAGGGAGAGGCAGATGGGGTACAATCAGGCCTGCTTCCACCCCTCAGCTTAAAGCCCCTGCCAAACAGGCACCCTGATAGGTTTGCCAGGTCCGATTCTCCACTACCTGTAGGGGACAGGCTGGCTTACTTTGTCCAGGACTGGATGTTTTTAACATCAGACAAATGGGTCCTGGAAGTAGTAAGCCAAGGACTGGTTCTCAGCTTCAAAAAATTTCCAAAGATGAGAACCAGATCCTTTCCACCTGCAAATCCTTCAGGGGCACTTGCCCTAGAGACAGAGGTCTCTTCCCTCTTGGCTCTCAGAGCCATAGAGAGGGTCCCACCCCTACACAAAGGGGAAAGGATTGTACTCCAGGTACTTCCTCACCCCCAAAAAGACAGGAGAATGGCGGCCATCCTGGATCTCAGATATTTAAACAAGCACCTTTAAAGCCAAAGTTCAAAATGGTGACTCTGGGAATAATTCTACCCTCTGTAAGACCAGGGGACTGGCTAGTCTCCCTGGACCTCAAGGATGCCTATTTCCATATTCTCATCAGAAGCTCCCATCGAAAGTACCTCAGGTTCGAGCTGCCCTCAGGCCACTACCAATTCAGAGCAATGCCCTTCGGCCTAACTTCTGCTCCAAGGGTGTTCACAAAATGCATGGCAGTAGTAGTTGCCTTCCTAAGGAGAAAAGGAATCTCCATATTTCCATACCTGGATGACTGGCTCATAGTAGGCCAGTCACCAGACCAAGTCAAGGTACACCTACAGATAACTCAGCAACTGCTCACTTCTCTAGGTTTCCTGCTGAATCTTTCAAAGTCAGTTCTAGAGCCTGTGCAGCTCCTCACCTTCATAGGGGCAGAGCTGGATACAGTAAAAGCAAGAGCCTTCCTTCCCCTGGACAGGGCAAGGACAATTATTTCACTGGCCTCTTCATTCACCCCTCAGGTGTCTCGACCAGCAAGGCATTTTCAGCAACTCCTAGGGCACATGGCTGCCTCCACAGCAGTGGTGCAGGGAGCAAGGTTTCAAATGAGGGACATTCAGTTCCACTTGAGAGCCTTTTGGTCTCAGAGAAGGGACCCTCTCACCAAACTAATTCCAGTGACTCGAACCCTGATCCAGGCGCTACAGTGGTGGCTGGATCAGGACAATCTAAGACAGGGAGTTCCTTTTGTCACTCAGTCTCATTCTCTAATCCTTACTACAGATGCCTCCCTCTTGGGGTGGGGATCACATTTGGGATCCCTGACCACCCAAGGGTTGTGGTCTCCTCAGGAATCTCTGCTTCACATCAATCTATTAGAACTCAGGGCAGTGTTTCTAGCACTTCAAGCTTTTTCCAAGTCTGTTCAGAACAAAGTAGTTCAGATCAGGACAGGCAATACCACCACAATGTGGTACATCAACAAGCAAGGGGGCACTCGGTCTACGGTCTTGTGCACAGAGACAATGAAGTTATGGTCTCTGGCCTATTCCCTGATCTCCTCTCTTACAGTAGTACACCTCCCGGGCAAGGACAATGCCCTGGCAGATGCTCTCAGCAGGATATCTCAGGGCCATCACAAATGGTCCTTGGATCCCCTGGTATTGAAGGTGATCTTCTCCAGATGGGGCACCCCACAGATAGATCTTTTTGCAGCCCCAGACAATCACCAACTTCCTCTCTTCTGCTGCAGACCCCCAGTGTTGGGCTCAGTCCCCCTGGATGCCCTAGTTCTCAATTTGGAAGGGAAGTTCCTGTATGCTTTTCCCCCCTTCCCTCTCCTGTTCAAGGCATTAGTCAAAATCAGGTCTCAACCCTGCAAGGTGATTCTGATTGCTCCAGACTGGGCCAGGCAGCCCTGGTACCCTCTCTTGTTGTCCTTAGCAGTCCACCTTCCCCTGTCTCTTCCCAGGAATTACAACCTGTTAACATGTGCTTAGGGAAGGGACTGATATCCGAATCTCAAATCTCTCAATCTCAAGGCCTGGCTCTTGAAGAGTTAGTTTGCTGATTTACACCTCTCTCAAGGTGTTATGGATATTCTAAAGGCTTCTCGGAAGCCTTCCACCAGAAACACTTACAACTCCAAGTGGAAAAGATTTTCTATCTGGTGCTCTGAGAAACATATTTTCCCAGAGTCTGCTAGCCTGTCCACGGTCCTGGACTATATGGTTCATCTTAATACCTTGGGACTCAGACCAGCTACACTAAGGGTGCATCTGGCAGCTGTCTCTGCTTTCCTTTCAGCAGGTAAGCCTTCTTCCCTTTCAGCTCATCCTGTATTCTCTAAATTTTTCAAGGGATTGCTTCATACCAATCCTCCATTCAGGGACCCTGCCCCTGTTTGGGACCTTAATGTTTGCATTGCCCAGCTTATGCAACCCCCTTTTGAGCCTTTGTCCTCAGCAGAGCTTAAGTACTTGACTTGGAAAACTGTTTTCTTGGTGGCCATCACTTCTGCCAGGTGCATAAGCGAGTTACAAGCCCTATCAGTGGAGCCTGATTTTATCTCTTTCCATAGAGATAAGGTGGTCCTCAGGACTAATAGGAAGTTTTTACCTAAGGTGGTTTCAGACTTCCACCTTAACCAGTCTATGTCTCTTCCTGTTTTCTTCACTGACCATTCCTCCTCTGGGGAGAGGAGGCTGCACAGTTTTAATGTGAAAAGGGCCCTTAGCTACTACATAAAGTACCAAGGGTCACAGGTTTGACTCCTCAACTGTTTCTCACTTATGGTGAGGTTGGTGAGGGAAAACCTGCCACTAAGAGATCTATTGCCAGGTGGATTGTCTCTTGCATTCAGTTTTGCTATGAAAAACTAGGCAGGACTCCACCCTCAGGCCTGAGGGCTCACTCTACCAGAGGTACAGCTGCTTCCCTGGCTGCTGCCAGGGATATTCCTATCTTAGAGATTTGTCAAGCAGCTACCTGGAAAACAGTACACACTTTTACCAAGCGTTACTCTCTGGATATCCAGGCTAGGAGTGATGCTCGGTTTGGCACAGCAGTGCTTCAGAGCCTATTTCCTAGGTAGGTTCTGTCCCTCCTCCATGGAGGTACTGCTTGATAGTCTGCAATTTGTCAGAATACAGCAAGACTTCATGTTGTTTGAAGAAAAAATTACTCACCTTAGTAATGTTGTTTCTTCTAATGGAGTCTTGCTGTATTCTGACCTCCCCCTCCCTCTCAGAACCTTTGTTTTGGGATGTGGGTGGGCAGTAGCAGTGTTGGCACTCAAGAGGTGCCCCACCCTTTATTCATCACCCCTTTACTTTGGGTGAGTGGGTGTTGTGTTTGTTCCATTTTTTGGGTTTCCTGACTTGAGTCTTTGTTTTGGGACCAAAAAATCTGTTCATTGTATTTAGTAGCCAGTTGGCTAGTGTAGGTTTACAGCTTCCACACAGGACACTCAGTGAGTATAGCTCGTAAAGATCTCACGGTTTGAGTTCAAACAGCAACAGACACAGTCTCAACCGAGCTCTAGCTCAGTGTTCCATGCCTGGCATGGAAAGTTAACTCTTTCATCTCCGGGGCAGTTCGAAGGCTGGACCTCACTGCAGTTTGTCAGAATACAGCAAGACTCCATTAGAAGAAACAACATTACTGAGGTGAGTAATTTTTTCTTTCCTTTGCATACCGGAGAACCGACGACTTTCAGGGCACCTTCCTTCCCCCACTGGGGGCTCCCCATCTCATCTGTACTAATCTCAGTCCTCCCCAGGCCTGTAAGGGCTCTCTCCTCCAGTGTCTCATCCACTAGAGATTAAGGGATTTGGTCCCTTAGGGAAGTTTAGGGCCCCCTTCGGAGGGCTTGGTACTTACCCACTAGTGATGAATGGTGAAGATTGACACAGATAAGATATGAAAATTACGTACCTACCATAATTGTTGATCTTTCTGTATATCTTCACTATTCATCGCTGAATCCTGCCCTTCTTCCCCCTGGGGCCTCAGTCTCTGGGCTCCCTCCTGTATGTCTCCCTGTTGTTTTTCTCTTCACTCTCCTCTCCTCTCACTTGTGGTTAGGAGGAAGGGGACCCTGGAGACACATAGTGAGGAGTTTTCTTCTGTAAGGGGTTATTATGTAGGTTGGGGGGTCCTCTCCTCCTTCATTAGTCTTATCTTCTTCTCACTTCCGTCTGGAGTGAGGTGAGGGACCCCTCCCCATTTTCCCTTGACCTCAAACCCTTGGTTTTATTTACCCTAAGTTTGGATATCCTTTGGATGTCCTCCCTAGTATTTAGGTTTTTCCCTTATTTTGGGGTTGGGGGAGGAGGAGAAAGAGAGACACCCCTGTTCCTGACCCCCATTCTTAAGGTTGGCCCTTCTCGGTCTAATGCTGCTCATTCAGTTTCAGGCTTTGCCTACCGGCGCTCTTAACCTTGATAGTCCAGATTCTGGTGCATCGTTCTTGTTAAAACCCTGGCATTCAGAATCGTCTCTAAGGGTGTGGTCCTCTCTTCTCTCACCCAATTATCCCTCTCTTTCTTTTCTCCTCCTTTCCAGAGATTGGGGCCCCTTCCCTTTTTCCCCAGTTTCCCATACCTAGTTTCTCCTTCCTGTCTCCTCTGTCGTTTATTTTTCCTTTTAGTTTTTATATATCTTTTCCTTTTATGTATCCCTTGGGCTCCCTTGCCCCACCCCCCACCTCCCTTTTCTTACACTCTCCGGCGTCTCAGAACTGGGGCTAGGGTGGAGTCAGTGACAGGTAACAGCCAACCCACGAGTGCCACGTAGAACGTTGACCTTGAGGGCAGTATCAGCCATGCGTCGACTCCGACCATAGAAAAAAAAAGTCTCCCATGGAGTCCTAGCTCCGCGCTGTACCCACTAATGATGAATGGTGAAGATACACAGAAAGATCAACAATTACAGTAGGTACGTAGTTTTCATTTTTGGGTTGTGGGTTGGCGGGTGCAGTGTTACACCCCAGAGGTGTACGTTTTGGATCCCATTCTGCTTAGATTGGTCTCTCTTCTTCTATTACTTTGTTTGATTATTATCACTATCTACATATGGTTTTCTTTTTGAGGGTTCTCGACCTGAGTCTTTCGGACCCCATTTGTTATTGCCTTTGGCTTTTAAAAGTTTTTATGAAAACAATTTCTATTCTATGAGTTAGTATTAGTGCTCATAAGAATCTGACGGTTACACTGAAGTGTACCAGGGACAGAGGTTTGAAAACAGAGCTCAAGCTCAACGTTCCATGCTTTGGCATAAAGTTAACCCTTTCCTCTCTGGGGCAGTTCAAGTGCTGAGGCTAATTGCAGATTGTCAGAATACAGCAAGACTCCATTAGAAGAAACAACGTTACTGTGGTCAGTCATTTTTTATTGCTTTTCATCCACCAGAGATGTATTCTAGAAAAACAAATAGTATGGCCAAAAAGGGCTATTTATCAGCTTCTTTGGCCATGAGACAGGCTAATTTCCAAGCCTGTGCAGCTCAGTACCAGAACTCCCTCTGGCAATCTGTCATGGCTATGGCAGACAAGGCTCCTTCCAATCTTTCAGCAGATCTTGCTGAGACTGCCAGATTTGGCTTGGAAGCTGCCAGATATCAATTTCAGATGACAGCAGTCACCTACGACACTGCTGCCAGGTGGATGGCTAGTACAATTGCCCAGAGAAGGTTTGCCTGGTTAAGAACCACAAACCTTACTCAAGACACTTAGAATAAGACTCTGGATTTCCCAGTTGAGGGTAATTCCCTCTTTGGAACTCACACAGAAGCCTATATGAAGAAAGTGGACGAGTACAAGACCACTTATAGATGCAACTCTGCCAAAGAAAATGCTTCCCCATCCACAAGACCATATGGAAGGGGATGCAGGGGCAGACAGTTTTATTCCAGGTCTTTTTATCAGGCCATGGCTATACCCCAGGTGTGGTTCCCACTCCCACTTCCAGCCCCAGGCAAACCAGGACCCCTGACTTGTCCTCCCAGGCCACCTCCCCACTTTCAGTAGGAGGCAGACTGACTCACTGTTTTAAGGCTTGGAAACAGATCACCACAGACAAGTGGGTCTTGGAAGTAGTGAGTCGAGGGTTTGTCCCTAAGCTTCAAATCCCTTCCCTGTCTCAGAACCAAAGTGTTCAAACCAGCTTCCAATGCAGAAAGAAGCTGCTGGAAAAGGAGGTTCAAAACCTGTTGCTGGCAAAAGCAGTGGAACCTGTGCCTCCACAGCAAAAGGGAAAGGGATTTTAGTCAAGATACTTCCTCACAACAAAGAAAAATGGGGAGTGGCAGCCTATCTTAGACCTAAGTGTGGTAAGCAAGCACTTACTTATGCCAAGGTTCAAAATGGTAACCTTGTCACTGATTCTGCCAGCTCTCCAAAAAGGAGATTGGCTGGCAACCCTGGACCTAAAAGATGCTTATTTCCACATCCCTATAAGGGAGTCTCACAGAAAGTACCTCAGGTTCAGACTCTTTTCAGGTCATTACCGGTTTCCAGCCCTGCCATTTGGCCTCACTTCGGCTCCAGGAGTGTTCACAAAGTGCCTGGCAGTGATCGTGGCACACCTGCGAAGGCAAGGTGTCACCTCATTCCCCTATCTGGACGACTGGTTGGCGGCGGGAAAATCACCACAACAGGTAGAGGAACATCTGCAGCTCACCCAGGGACTCTTGGAGTCTCTATGTTTCCTGGTAAATCTTAAAAAGTCAGTTCTTCTCCCTGCACAAGTGCTGCAGTTCATAGGAGCACAACTAAATACCCAGGAGGGCAGGGCTTGCCTACCTCTGGACAGGGTAAAATGTATTCTGCAGATGGCAGGCTACTTCAGCCTGAACAAACTAAAAACTACAAGACAGTTTCTGCGGTTACTGGGCCACATGGCAGCCACCACTGGCACAGTCCTGGGTTCCAGATTCCAGATGAGAGACATCCAGTTCCACCTAAGGGCTCCTGGTGTCAAAGAAAGGATTCTCTCTCAAAGCTAATCCCAGTAATAAACACACTACTCCTGGTCCTTCAGTGGTGGAAAGAGGAAGCCAACCTCAAAGAAGGGGTTCTTTTTCAAAAGGAGCGTCTGTCAGTGATTCTTACAACAGATGCAGCACTGCTAGGGTGGCTTGCCCACCTAGGGGATCACACTACTCATTGCACTTGGTCCAGTGCAGAGTCGCTTCAGCACATACACCTGCTGAAGCTCAGGGCGGTGTTCCTGGCACTCCAAGCCTTGACACCACTAGTTTAGGGAAAGGTGGTACAGGTCAGAACAGACAATACCACAACTATGTATTACATAAACAAGCAGGGAGGAACAAGGTCAGATCCTCTCTGCACAGAAACTATGCATATTTGGACTCTGGCCTACTCCCTAGGAGTTTCTCTTCAGGCCATCCCTCTGCCAGGCAAGGACAATACCCTAGCAGATGCCCTGAGTCGGATCAATCAGGCCCGTCACGAATGGACCTTGAACAGACAGGTGGTGGAAGTGATTTTCAAGAGGTGGGGAACCCCAGAGATGGATCTCTTTGCATCCTGTGAAAGTCATCACCTGCCACAGTATTGTTGCAGACCCCCAGCTCAGGGAACAGTACCCCTGGATGCTCTGATTCTGGACTGGTCAGGGAGGTACCTGTATGCATCCCCCCCCCCCAATTCCCTGTGGTGTACAGGGTGCTACTCAAGATCAGGGCCCAGCCAGCTTCAGTGATCTTGATAAGCCCCAGATTGGGCCAAACAGCCATGGTACTCTCTGCTGCTCTCCATGTCTATGTCTGAGCCAATACACCTTCCTCGGAGGCACAACCTGCTAACCTCCAGTCAGGGGAGACTCCTGTATCCGAACCTCAAGTCACTCAGACTCAAAGCATGGCTCTTGAGGACCTAGAATATGCAGGCCTGCATCTCTTGGAATGTGTTTTGGATGTATTAAGGGGGTACAGGAAGCCCTCCACCAAGAAAACCTATGCCTCTGAATGGAAAAGGTTTTCTATCTGGTGCTCCACCAGGAATATGGTGCCAGCTCAGGCAGGGGTTCCAGCTGTGCTGGACTACCTTACCCATTTGCATTCACTGGGCCTGCAGCCCACTACTTTAAAAGTTAATTTAGCTTCAGTGTCTGCTTACACTTCAGCTCGGAAGAATGCCTCTATGGCATCAAATTCTGTCTTTAAAAGGATCTTTAAAGATATGGCCCACCTGCATCCCCTCACAGAGAACCAGTGCCAGCCTGGGATCTAAATGTCTGTATTGCCAAGCTCATGGGTCCCCCCTTTGAACCCATGTCTTCAGCTCCTTTGAAATATGTCTCATGGAAAACAGTTTTCCTAGTGGCAGTCACTTCTGCATTGAGCAGGACTACATTTCATTCCACAGGAACAAAGTGGTCCTGCGAACTAACAGAAAATTTCTTCCAAAGGTGGTCTCTGACTTTCATTTGAATCAGTCCTCACCTTACCTGTTTTCTTTACTGAGCATTCAAGCTCTGGGGAGCATAGACTGCACAGTCTTGATGTCAAGAGTGCTCTTAGCCACTACATGACAGTCACCAAGGCCCATAGACAGGACAGGAAACAATTCTTCCTGACTTATGGGGATGTGGGAAAAGGAAATTCAGCATCTAAGAGACCAATTTCTTTGCTGGATAGTCCAGTATATTCAGTTTTGCTAATCAAAAGCTGGGAAGGAGGCCCCAGCAGGGCTGAGGGCCCATTCCACAAGGGGTACAGCTGCTACTATTGCATCTTCCAGGGATGTTCCCTTGGTGGACATCTGTAAAGCAGCCACCTGGAGAACTGCACACCTTTACTAAGCATTTTAGACTGGATGCACAGGCTAGGGGTGATGCCAAGTTTGGCACAACTGTCCTGCAGAGCCTATTTCCAAAGTAGGTTCTGTGCCCACCTCCAAAGGTGCTGCTTCTTAGTCTGCATAAGGGTTACGCATATTGGAATATTGATGGGATGAGTATAAAAAATTACTTACCACAGTAATCTTGTTTCTTCCAGGGGATACTCCAGCATTCATAACTCTCTCACCCTGCCTCCCCTGCTAGAACCCGTAGCCTCTGCACTCCATCCTGTATTACCAGGGGTATGTGTGCCACACTGTGGCTTTTATATTTGGAACTGTGTTTAATGGTTTTACCCACTTCGGGTAATTCTGACATTAGGGGTGTTTTGTTAAAGTTTTTTTTTTCCTCCTGTGGGAGGTTTCTTGGTGTTTTTATTATTATTGTAGATAATTATTAAATTCCTCTCGGGCCCTGTCTTGTCAGGTGTCCATGAAATCTGAGGGTTAGAATGTTGGCAGTTGATAGGTGGCAGCATTTGAAAAAATGGCATAAGCCAGTGATTCCATCATTAGCATAATGTTCCATCTCTGGGAAAATCTGGCTTAAAGGCATACTGCATAAGAGTTATGAATACTGGAATATCCCCTGGAAGAAACAAAATTACTGTGGTCACTTTTTCTTACTGCTGATATGAAAGGGATGTCATTGACAGCTTTAGGGCATGGGATGTGGCCTAGGCTAAGGGGCATGACCCATATTTTTCTTGGGCCAATGGCACCTGATAACCTTGATCTAGACTTGCCTAATCAGGGTTATAAATAGCCGGTATCGCATCGCAGTTTGCGATACAAACCAGCTGCTCGGGCGAGCCATTCTGATTTTTACATGGCAGAAAACTGCGATGCATTCTGCAACCCTCCTCCCGCCTCCCAGCCCTACCCTCCCCACCGACACTCACCCACATAAGGTAATTCAAGTAACTCCCAGTCTCACACCATGGCCCAGAAATAAATCCGGCAGTCGCTAATCCTGACTTGTTCAACAGTGCCCTGGTATCCTCAATCTCACGCTATGGGCCCAGAATACAGGTCAGTCGCTCCCAGTAGTGCTGCGCAAAGCACTGCACAGATGACACTGGCGTTGAACCCACAGCTATAGTTGAGAATCCAGGGGCAGCTGTTAACAAGTCAGAATACCACTGCACTGCGGGCGACTGCGGGATTATTTGAGACCATCTCAGTGAGACTGGGGTTGTCTGAATTACCCTATGTGAGTGATGTCTCTGAGGATATGGGTGGGGAGGGTGGTGGGCTGAGACTGGGAAGTACTCTGAATGCATTATGTGGGTGAGTGTCTGCGGGGACATGGGTGGGAGGGTGGTGGGGCTGAGACTGGGAGGTACTCTGAATTGCATTATGTGAGTGAGTGTCTGCGGGGACATGGGTGGGGAGGGTGGTGGGGCTGAGATGGGCGGGGGGAGGATTCTGGCATAAGTGGAATCGGGGCTGCTCATACATGCCAACTGACCCCGATTTTATGAAGGATGTCCCTCTCTTCATGCCTCAAAAAAATTCTGTCCCTCCTCTGTCCTTCACAGAAAATATGCTGCCAACACAGAGTAAGGTGCTGTAAATTTAGACTTTAAAGCAGAAAGATAAAACTGTGTATAAAGGCAATGGTTGCAACAGTGTTGTGAGACTAAAGATAAAAGCAGCAGTATATTTGTTAGTTGGCAGTAAATGTTCTAATGGTTGAGAGCTATGGTGGGAGAGGGTTGTGGCAGGTGAATCAGCTCAAGCTTTAGTTTTTGGCAAAGCAGTCATGTTTGGGGAGGCTGAGATGGGCGTTTTGGCATGTACCCTATGGGTGGGGGTGAGGTGGGTGGTTGGCCACTGAGATGGATGGGAGGAGGGTTTTTGTGGTACTGGCAAAAGGGGACAAGGGTGGGGAGGTAGTGGTACTGAGGTAGATGTGTGTGTGTGTGTGGTTACTGAAACAGATGAAACCAAGACAGAATCGATTTTAATAACACATTTTATTTAGGTTACAATATTTAAGTATTTTTTAATTTTGCTAATCAAATCGAGGCATATGCTATTCATTTTCACACTTGATTAGCACTTTCACGTGCAAAACTGCTAATCAGTTTTCTGAGCTTATTTAAAACCCTGCTAATTCTGCCTACCTACTTTGCCTACTTTCAGAATGAGGGAGAAAGGACTCTCCACTCACTGGATGTAAAAAGGGTCCCTAGATTTTACCTGGACAGAACTAAGAACCTCAAACAGACAAAGCAGGTAATTGTCTCTTTCGACCCAAAACAAAAGGGAATACCTGTCACAGTCAGATGCACTTTAGCCTGGATTGTGAATTGCCTTTGCCACTGCTATGCCAAGGTAGGGTTAAAACTAAAGGGCGAGGTGTATGCCTGTGCCACCAGAGTGGTTGCCACTTCCCTGGCAGAACTATGCTCAATGCTGTTTGCGGAGATTTGTAGGGCTGCAGCCTGGAGCAGACTGCATACAGGTACCAAGCACAACAGGCAGCATGCCACCTTCAGCAGGACAGTTCTGAGTAGATTACCATCCTAAAGTAGCTCCAGCCTCCCTAGTCTGTGAGACTTTCCCTACACTTGGTACTCTGATCCATTAGTGGGAATCTATAGAGGAGATTGATTCTTGGAATATATGAAAATTATGTACTTACCATAACTGTTGATCTCACATCGAGAAGGAGCTGTTGCAGCAGGTTATACCATAAGGACTGAAGCTGGCCCAGGACCCCACAGATTACCTGCGCTTTATTATTTTTTTCCTCGATTTCTCTGCATGTCTTCATCTCCAATTTCATCTGTGAAATTGCGGCAGTCTAAATGTCCTTGCGGCAAGCAGATTCCATCGAAGGACGGTTACTCTCTCTGCTTTTTCTACCTAGGCCCAAAGCACGACACTGAGGCCTGCGAGCACTGCTTGAGGTTCTCAAAGGACCAAGATCCGCCACCAGAAGGCCCTTAAAAGCTTCTTGCTAGAAAAGAAGGTTGCAGCGATGGAATAACAAATCCAGGGCAAAAGTTTTTCCTTCCTTCCAATTTCTGGGGCCTCTACCTCTTCATCCTCCCACTGGGAGAAAAAGTTGAATGGAAAACATAAACATAAGGAGAAGCATAAGGACAGGTCTTCCTACCGTTTCCGGTCTCCTCATTTGAAATCGACCGGCGCTCTGGGTCGTCCTCCCACGGGAGGTTGGACTTGGCATCCGTGGCAGCCCTCTCTCCTACTGGACTTCCCGTGGTGAACCCTCCCACCCTTATCCAGATGTCAGGCGGTGGTTCATTGGGGTTGGGGACTACTTCCTCGACCTTCTAGCCCCTGTTGCTCCGTCCCTTCCAGCAGTCTTCGGGCTCACAGCCAGGTGGCTCAGCTGGGTCTTCCTCGGGGTGGGTCTTTGCCCTTCGTCCGCCTGGCCACGGCATCCGCTGTCAGTCCCTGGTTCAGGAGCAGATGCCACCCTAAGGTGCCAGTGGCATGCATCTGCCTCCCCCAGCAGAGTGACGCCTCTACCCCTCTCGGGAGTTAGCTCCCCTGAGACAGGCTTCTTCACCTTTAACCAGTTGCATACTCTATGGTCATCATGGCAGCGCACGATCGCTCCAAGAGGCTGCCATCATCGTAGCACCCAGCCTCCGGACAAGGACTCTAAACAGGTGGACCAGCTTGGCAGAACAGTCTATGCCTCGGCCACCTGTGCCATCTGCTTTCTGAATTTATTGGCCCACATGATCCAATATCAGAATGCCCTGTGGGAAAAGGCTATGGAACTGATCCAAACTCAACAGGATGGTCCCCAGAAGGCTGAACTGCTCCATATTTTAAAATCAGGGTTGGATGTAGACACCCATGCTTTACGTTCCTCCTATGACATGGCAGATGCTGTGACCAGGGCAGCAGCCTCTGGCATTTGCCTCCATCATGATCCTTGGCTCCGCGTCTTGGGTTTTACCCCAGAAGTCCAAGCAAAGATAATGGACCCCCCTTTCAAGGGCTCGGTTCTTTTCGGTGAGGACTCTGAGAAGGTCATTACTCACCTCCAGGAATCTGGCAAAGCTGTACGATCTGTTCACACTATGTACAGATCCACACAGAAACAGAATCGTCACCAGCCATTTCATCAGTCGTCTGGGCAACAGCCCAGAGGCCAACAAAATAGAGGATCCGTTAAGCGTAAGGTCACATCTCAGGCTTCACAAGGTTCAGGACCCAGAGCCCCCAGAACCTCCCAGGCTCCTCTGCCTGTCCCTGGTTCATGGGCCTGCCTCCTTATCCGACCCCCGTCCCTCAGCAGAATCCCTGGGGGAGGCAGTAGGGGGTTGCTTTTCTCGCTATCTAGAGGAATGGCACAGAATCACGATGGATCAGTGGGTTCATCACCTGATAGAGAAAGAACATGTCCTGAAGTTCATGGAGATGCCCCCAGACAACCCCCCTGTAAACTCCCACTACCCTCCGTCACACCTCTCCCTTATCCAGGAAGAGATCCAAGTGCTTTTTCTGAAATGGGCCACAGAGCTAGTTCTACCAGCTCAAAGGGAAAGGGATTTTATTCCAACGTTTTTCTTGTCCCTAAGAAAACAGGGGACTTGTGGCCATACTGGATTTCAGCCACCTGAACAAGTACATAGAGTACAAAAGGTTCAGGATAGTCACCCTTCCAGGCCTGCTCCCCCTCCTTCATCAAGGGGATTGGCTGTGCTCCTTGGGCATGCAGGACGCGTACCTCCACATTTTGGTATTTTAGCCCCAAAGGACTTCCTTCACTTCTGCTTTCAAGGCAGCCATTATCAGTTCTGCGCCCTGCTATTCGGCCATTCCTTGGTTCCCTGAGTCTTTACAAAGTGCTTAGCAGTAGTGGCTGCGGCCCTCAGTCTGAAAGGCCATTATGTCTTCCCCCTACCTGGATGATTGGCTCCTGGCAGCTCTGTCCAGGGGTCAGCTGGTCAGCACCATGACTGGCATCTTTACTTTGTTTCGGGACCTAGGTATAACCCTCAACCTCTTGAAGTCCTCCACGTGGCCCAGCCAAAGACTGCAGTACATTGGAGCAGTTCTAGACACTGCCAAAGGCAAAGCCTTCCTGCCTCTGGAGAGAGCAGAACACCTTCAGGTACAAGCTGCCTAGTTTCCTCAGTGTGCCAGGTCCCAGCCAGAGTATTCCTGTGGCTGCTGGGGCATATGGCAGTGGCCATTGCAATGGTCCCTCTTGCACATGACAGTTCCTCAATGGACCCTGCGAGTCCAATGGGATTAACGCACAGACGAGTTAAAGCAGCTGGTGATGGTCTCCACTCCGGTGCGCCAAACTCTGACCTGGTGGTTGAACCCCTCCAATCTTTTCACAGGGGTTCACTTTTGGCAAGCGTATCCTTGTCAGATCCTAACAACAGACATGCCAGCCTGGGCTGAGGTGCTCATTTGGCAGACCATCAGACCCAGGGCACTTGGTCTCCCCAGGAGTTACAGCTCCATATCAATAGTTTGGAGATGCAGGTAGTTCTTTATGCCCTTCAGGCTTTCCTGATGAATCTGCTCCTGGGCCCTCTCCTTATTCAGATGGACAACATGTCAGTGGTCTTCTACATAAGCAAGGGGGGATTCACTCCTACCCCCTCTGCAGGGAGGCCATGAGAGTCTGGTATTGGTCCGTTGAGCCTCATCTGGAACTCACCGCCATGCATATCCCAGGTGTACAAAACACCTTGGCCGACAGCATAAGCCAGTCTCTGTCCAATGCACACGAATTGGAACCTCCTTCAATCTGTGGCCGAAGAGCTATTTGACAGATGGGGCTGGCCTTAGTTGGACCTCTTTGTGTCCCGCTCAATGCCAAACTGCCCAGATTTTGCTCGCTAAATCCAGAGCCTGGTGTTTTCTGACGAGACACATTGTCCCTCTCTTGGACAGGTAGGGAGGTTTCTCTATCCCTTCCTTCCCTTCCCATTACTGCAGAATCCTTCTCAAGTTGCAGTTGAAAGGAGCAGGGATGATTCTGACAGTGCCCTACTGGCCACATCAGATTTGGTTCCCACTACTTCAACAGCTGGCAGTGGAACGTCCGATTCCCCTGCCCGTGAGCTCAGTCTTGCTCTCCCAGGAGCAGGGTACACTAGTCCATGTGGACCTCAGGTCATTGCACCTGCATGCATGGCTCTTGCAGACCTAGCCATGGCTTGGTTTGTTGTTTCTGCCAGAGTGGCAGAAGTCTTGGTGGCTGCTAGAAAGCCTTCCACCAGGGCTACTTACTGTATGAAGTGGAAGTGGTTTGGCTTGAAGAGATTCCATCTATTATAGTACAGTGGTACCTTTTCTGTAAATGATTTGAAAACCAACTAATAATGTTTTGGGAGAAATGAAATTCAGAAAGAATGAGGGGTAATAAATCATGTTCAACTAAATCAAAAGCCTTGGTGCGGTCCACAAAAATGGCCACAACAGAGCGCCTTATCAAGGGCGCACTGTGTGTGTGAGGTTCACTGGACTTCTGTTATTCAATTTGGGAAGGTGTTGAAACAATGAAAAGTTCTTATTCAAACAGCATGAAGTCTTGCTGTATTCAGACATAATGCAGTTAGCCCCAGCACTTGAACTGCCCTGGAGAGGAAAGAGTTAACTCTGTGCAAAAGCATAGAAAGTTGAGCTCGAGCTTGGTTTTCAAACCTCTGTCTGTGGTACTTCCCAGTGTAACCGTCAGATTGTTTTCTCCGCCTAACAATGAAGTCACTCCGGAGAGTTCCTCAGCTCGGTTTGGTAAAAGAAAAATAAAAGCGTTCGGTTTTAACTGCATTTGTTTATTATTTTCGTTTTTCTAGCCTCTGTCTATGGTACAGGTAATATGTAGATAGGTAGTGACTGTGTTTTATTTTGCTAAAGAATGGAAATTGTCTTTCTTCGGTTTCTTTCTAGTTGGTCCGGTTCGGACCCGACTTTGTTGAATTTTTTTTTTCCTGGGATTAGTGTGGTCTTTCGGTACCGATCAGTTTCAGAAGAACTGGACTTCTGCTGGTTCTTTTAAAAAGCCCGTGACACGGTTTGTAACCGATCGGTTGCTCATTACCTGGTTTGAAAGCTGCTATAGGGTAATTGTTAGGTTGGCCATGTCTGAGAAACCCAAGAAGAAAACCGGTCCCACTGGATTTCAACACTGTACTGAGTGTGGGAAGGCCTTTGCTAAGGCTGACCCCCACCTCATCTGTGTTGTCTGGGGTTTGACCACCTCAAGGCAGACTGCCAAATCTGTAAGAACTTTCCTAAAACCACTCTAGATAAAAGACTGAGTAGGTTGAAGGAAAGGGAGGCCGAGAAGTCCGTAGATCTGGATGGCCAGCCCGGTTCGGTTGCGGCCGAACCTGAGGAGGTGCCTACTGATCTAGGCGATACCTCCTCGGGCAAAAGGAGAGCCGACCCCGAGGGGTCGGTTCCGTCAAAGAAAAAGCGCAAGTCTGCTGGTTTGGATCCTGTGTGCCTCTCTCCAACCGTGGACAAAATAGCCAAAGCGATTAGTATTGTCCAATCGCTTAGACCGGTTTTGTCTGAACCGACAAGGCCAGTTCGGCGGTCAGTTCGGTCGGATCTGTCTTCTCCGGATTATGACCCAGATGTTTATTATGA
The DNA here is from genome assembly GCA_016271365.2 of Neoceratodus forsteri. NCBI lineage: Eukaryota > Metazoa > Chordata > Ceratodontiformes > Ceratodontidae > Neoceratodus > Neoceratodus forsteri. Next base: position 712,765,980 of record CM057458.1, read on the forward strand.
GGAGTGGGAGGGAGACAAAGACTATCTCGGTGATGATGATGAAGATGACAGTGGAGGGGGTCTGGATGTGCCCATTGAACCGGACATCTCCCCAGACAGGCCCTCAGGTGTCTCTCCTCCCAGGCTCTCTGAGTCCCTGTCACACTTTTTGTTCTACAAAAAGGTGACACAAACCCTGCAGCTTCCCTTGGTTGAAGCAGCAGAGGAGGAGGAAGAGCCTGATTTTTTTGGAGATGATGGACATCCCAGAGTCCAAAAAGCTGCCTATCCCTCTTCATAAATCTTTGGGGAAACAGACACACAACATTTTACAAACCCCTAATTCAGTACCTCCTGTGGACAAGAGAACGGACAGGAGGTATTCGATATCAGGCTCAGCTGTGGAGTTCCTTAATAGTCATTGCAGCCATGTTGAGGTAGTGCAGGCTGCAGCCTGTGACAGGGCTAACATTCCTTTGGCTTCACACACCCCTGGATAAGGACTCCAGGAAAGTGGATGCCATGGCCAAAAAACAGTATTTGGCATCCTCTTTGGGACAAAGGCAGGCTACTTATATGGCTTACACAGCCAGGTACCAGAAATCCAGATGGGACAAAGTTCTGGAACTGGCTAAACAGACCTGTCCCCAGCTAGCCAAGGAGCTGGAGGAGGTGGCTGGTGGTGGAATTGAGGCATCCGTAATGGAATTTCATGCTGCTGTGGACTCCAGTGATGTGGCATCTAGAGTCATGGCTACATCTGTGTCTCTCTGGAGACATGCTTGGCTCAGATGTACTAGTCTTTCACAGGATACCCAGACTAAGGCTCTGGATTTTCCTGTAGTAAGTAACTCTCTGTTTGGGGAGCAGACAGAGGCTTATGTGAAGAAAATGGATGAATACAGGACCACGTACAGGAGTGCACAGGCCAAGGAAAGGCAACCACGCCACACAAGCAGCAGTCTAGGGGCAGGGGCAGGCCCTTTCAAATGCCTTTTTGCCAAGCCCAGGCCTCCTCTCCCTTACCACAGAGGGGGTTCTTCAGAGGAAGGGGTAGGAGGGGGATGAGCAGGGCTGCTCCCTCCTCCTCTCAGTCCAAGGCTCTTGCCAAGCAGACACTCTGATGTGTCAACCCGGGTCGACTCCCAATTTCCAGTAGGAGGCCGGCTGGCTTACCACTTCCAGGCCTGGAAGTCTGTGACCTCAGACAAGTGGGTCCTAGAAGTAGTAAGCCAGGGACTAGTCCTCAACTTCAAAAAATTTCCAAAAAAGAGGGCCAAGTCTTTTCCACCTGCATCAATCTTAGAAGCCCTTGCCATAGAGGCAGAGGTTTCCTCTCTTCTAGCTCTCAGAGCTATAGAGAAGGTTCCTACTCAGCACAAGGGAAAAGGACTGTACTCCAGGTACTTCCTTACGCCAAAGAAAACAGGGGAGTGGCAACCCATCCTAGACCTAAGATATTTGAACAACACATTGTAAAGCCAAAATTCAAAATGGTAACTCTTGGAATAATCCTTCCCTCTCTAAGGCCGGGGGATTGGCTAGCATCTCTGGACCTCAAGGATGCCTACCTCCATATTCCTATCAGATGCTCCCACAGAAAATACCTCAGGTTCGAGTTGCCTTCAGGCCACTACCAATTCAGAGCCATGCCATTCGGTCTAACATCAGCTCCAAGGGTGTTCACAAAGTGCCTTGCACTAGTGGTGGCTTACCTCAGAAGACAGGGTATCACCATTTTTCCGTATCTAGACGACTGGCTGTTAGTGGGTCAGTCTCCTTTACAGGTCAAGTCAGCTCTTCAAACTACCCAGGACCTACTCAGCTCCTTGGGGTTTCTTCTCAATCTTCCAGTCTGTCCTCGAACCAGTTCAACTTCTCACCTTTATAGGCAATGAGTTGGACACTGTACAAGCAAAAGCCTTCCTTCCCCTGGCAAGGGTAAAGGCCCTAGTGGATCTTGCTTCCTCCTTTTGACCTCTGGTCTCCCGCCCAGCAAAACAGTTCCTCCAGCTCCTGGGCCACATGGCAGCTTCCACGACAGTGGTGCAGGGAGCAAGGTTCCAGATGAGGGGCATTCAGTTTCATCTGAGGTCTTTTTGATCTCAGAAGAAGGATTCAATTGCCAAACTGATTCCAGTGACTCAGACTCTGGTCCAAGCTCTCCAGTGGTGGCTGGACCAGGACAACCTCAGACAAGGGGTTCCATCTCTCCCTCAAGTCCCATCAGTAGTTTTAACTATGGATGCTTCTCTCCTAGGGTGGGGAGCCCACCTGGGAGCCCTGACAGCTCAAGGGCTCTGGTCTCCACAGGAGTCTCTCCTTCATATCAATCTATTGGAACTCAGGGCAGTTTTCTTAGCCCTGCAGAGCTTCTCGGCTTCAGTCAAGGGCAAGGTGGTCCAAGTCAGAACGGACAACACCACCACAATGTGGTACATCGACAAGCAGGGAGGCACTCGGTCCTCGGCCTTATGCACAGAGGCCATGAAGCTGTGGTCTCTGGCCTATTCTCTTCAGACTTCTCTGGTAGCAGTTCACCTTCCAGGGAAGGACAACTTACTAACAGATGCTCTGAACAGAATTTCTCAGGGTCACCACAAATGTCCTTGTATCCTCACATACTGGATGTCATCTTCTCCAGGTGGGGCACTCCAGAGATAGATCTCTTTGTGGCACTAGACAGTCATCAACTTCCACCGTTTTGTTGCAGACCTCCAGTCCTGGGGACAGTCCCCCAGGATGCTCTCCTTTTGGACTGGAAGGGCAGGTTTTTCTATGCCTTCCCTCTGCTGTTCAGAGTTCTGATCAAGATCAGGACTCAACCCTGCACAGTGATACTGGTGGTTCCAGACTGGGCCAGTGAGAACAATACCCTTGGTATCCTCTACTGCTGTCCTTTTCAGTGTCACGTCCCCTGTCTCTGCCCAGGACATACAATCTCCTGTCATCCTCCCAGGGGCGGATCCGATAACCCAATCTCCAGTCTCTCCATCTCAAGGCCTGGCTCTTGAAGAGTTAGAATATGCAGTTCTACATCTTTCTCAGGGAGTTCTGGATATTCTGAAGGTCTCTAGGAAACCTTCCACTAGAAAAACTTGCAACTCCAAATGAAAAAAGTTCAGTATTTGGTGCTCTCAGAAAGGTCTCCTGCCCGATTCTGCTGACATTTCCACAACCTTAGACTATCTAGTTCATATCAATGATTTAAGCCTTAGGCCTGCCACTCTGAAGGTTCACCTGGCAGCTATCTCTGCATTCCTTTCAACAGGGAAGGGCTCTTCCCTGGCATCTCATCCACTCTTCCCTGGCATCTCATCCTGTTTTCCAAAAGTTTTTCAAAGGTCTGGTTCACATTAACCCTCCCTTTAGGGAGCCCACTCTGCCTTGGGATCTTAATGTCTGCATAGCTCAGCTAATGCAGCTGCCTTTTGAACCTCTGGCTTCAGCCGAATTGAAGTACTTGACTGGGAAAACTGTGTTCCTGGTAGGTATTACTTCTGCCAGGCGGATTAGTGAGCTACAGGCCCTGTCAGTGGAACCTGACTTCGTCTCCTTCCACAGGGACAAAGTAGTCCTCAGAACCAATAGGAGGTTCTTGCCCAAAGTGGTTTCAGATTTTCATCTGAACCAGTCTGTATCTCTCCCTGTGTTTTTCACTGACCATTCTTCTTCAGGTGAAAGAAGGTTATACAGTCTGGACGTCAAGAGGCCCTTAGCTACTACACTTAGCATACTAAGGCACATAGAAATGACTGTCTTCAATTGTTTCTCACTTATGGTGAAGTGGGAAATAGTAAGCCTGCCATTCAGAGAACTATTGCCAGGTGGATTGTTTCTTGTATACAATTTTGTTATGACAAATTGGGTAGGACGCCCTCTTCAGGCCTGAGGGTTCATTCGACCAGGGGTACAGCTGCTTCTTTAGCTGCAGCCAGAGATATACGTTAGTTAGAGATCTGTAAAGCAGCCACCTGGAAAACAGTGCATACTTTCACCAAGCATTACTCCCTGGACATCCATGCTAGGAGTGATGCTAGGTTTGGTACAGCAGTACTGCAGAGCCTCTTCCCAAAGTAGGTTCTGCATTCCCTCCTCCATAGGGAACTGCTTGGTAGTCTGCATTATGTCTGAATACAGCAAGACTTCATGTTGTTTGAAGAAAAAATTACTCACCATAGTAATGTTGTTTCTTGTAATGGAGTCTTGCTGTATTCAGACCTCCCCCCTGCCTCCCCTCTCAGAACCTGGTTTTGGGAAGTGGTCTGGCGGATGCAGTGTTGCACCTCAGGGGTGTACCTTGTACCCTCCCTCTTGGTTGAGGTAGATGTTATTATTATTTTTCTTCTGGTGTTTTACTAAATATTGTCACTACCTTTCCTTCTTGGGTTCTTGACTTGAGTCTTTTGGGGCCCGAGAAGATATATTTTGCCCTTTGGCTATATTTGAACAATTTCTATACTTTAGTTACTAGTTAGTTAGCTCATTAGAATCTGACAGTTACACTGGGAAGTACCACAGACAGAGGTTTGAAAACTGAGCTCGAGCGCAACGTTCTTTGCTTTTTGCATAGAGTTAACTCTTTCCTCTCCGGGACAGTTCAAGTGCTGGGGCTAACTGTATTATGTCTGAATACAGCAAGTCTCCATTAAAAGAAACAACATTACTATGGTGAGTAATTTTTCCTTCTCATTTCATAACCGTTGGTAATATATCTAAATATGGTTCTAAAGGGTGTATTTGTTTTATTTCTGATAACCATGGACTAAAGCAGCATTAAGCTTTGAAAAAAATCTTTTAGGAACGATCTCCTGATCAGCATGGTCTGATGACAAGAACACTGCCTCCCTTGGGAGCGGGCCTCCTAAACTCCTCCTTACCGGTTACCAGCCTTACCGTCCCACCCAGGTTACGTGGAGTGGATCTTCCTGATTCAAAGACAGCTAAAAACATGCAGAACCTTACAGCAGCTATTTCATCTACAGAAGGTGAGATTATTTTCTTGTAGAGGCACTTTGTTTCCAGAGTTGTGCAGATTTCAAGTGTTTCTGTATAACAGTAACTGCCACCTTTAAAGAGTTAGTACAGCCTTACTGTGAAACCAGTTCTTTTTCAATTATAAAGTTCTGCTTTTTTTTAGCTTGTTGAAAAAAATATATGTGTACTGTATGGCAGCACTTTTGTTCTCATATTTTATTCCTTTTGTTTCTTTTAATTATAGTCAACCTTCTGTTGGGCTACTCCTTTAGTTTCTGTAATCCACGGAGCAAGCACATACCTCTTTTCTTCACTATCAAGAACAACACTGGGTACTCGCTTGAACATGTCCCAGAATTCAGGTACCTTGGTATCACTCTGGATAGTACCCTCTCTTACACTAGGCATATTAACTCTGTTGCCAAGGCCGCCAACATCCGGATTGGTCTGTTGCACAAGCACTGTATGTCTGAGAATGCCCTTAGGCTGGCCATCTACAGTTCTGTCACCTCTATTATTGACTATGTTCTGGCCATCTATGGCTCCGCTTCTACATTTGCCCTATGCAGGATCTCAGTCTCACTCAACAAAGCCTGCAGGCTCTTAACAGGTGCTGCCCAGCTTACACATACCTGTGACCTCTACGCACAGACTGGTTGGCTTCCACTCCTCAATAGAATACAATACCAGACCTGCCTGCTAACCAAAAAGGTTCTCCTTGAACTCCTGCCTCCTGGCGTTAATAAGCTCCTTGCTGCCTTCAGTGGTAAACAGCACACACGTAGTACCCAACACCAAACCTTCCTGGTTCCCAGATGTCGTACCGCCATGGGTCAGCGGTTCTTCACCCATAGGGCTCCGCAGTGTTTCAATTCCCTTAACAAAGAAGCACTTTCCTCTGCAATGCTTGGACCCTTTAAACAGAATCTCCGACATTACCTCACCTCTACTTCCTGGTCTGATTGCTTCTCCTAAAGGCCTGCTCCAACCACCACCTAATTTGCTCAAAACTTGTAACCTGCCTCCGTCCTGAACACTACCCTCCATGACTCCTGCTTCTCTTTTGTTATCCATTTCCCTTTCCATCCCTCCCCCCTACCCGCACACCCCTACACCTCCCCATAAAACCTATTACCACATTCCCCTCCTAGTCCCCCTCCCTCTCTCCCTTCCTTTGACTACTGCCCTTATTCCCCTGTCCTTGACCGCCTCCCCCGCTCCTTGACAACAGCCTCTCAGCCGGCCTACTTCTTTCTGTCCCCCTTCTTCACTATCTCTCGCTAATAGTCCTTATTCTTCTTAATTCCTTTCCCTGTTACCTCTTTTAGCTGCCAATATTAAGTTGCTTTCTAGTAACATCTTTTATTTTAATGTGTTACAACTGTAAAACTATGTCAACATGCCCATGCTTTGATTGTTTACCATTGTTTTGATTGTATACCATTGTTTTCATTGTATACCATTTCCAACCTCTGTTTGTATGTTCCCCCCTTCCTTTGACGTGGAACCTTGGTAAATGAGCAGTTCCTGCTCAAAGGTACTTGTAAACCTAGAGTTTAATAAATAAATAGAATAAAATAAGTAGAGAAAGATAGGTGTGGCCTTCCCATAGCCAGGAGATAAGCTAAATGAGTCATTAGGACCTCCCTTTACCCAGTCTCCTCAGTCTTCAGCTTATCTCTAGCCAGGAGAACACACCCTGTTCTTGCGGGGACTGTTTCTTATTTTTTTCTCAGAGTATTTCTTCATACTGTATTCATGTTTTTTTTTGGATTGATTCGGCTTTGATGGTAGAATTGTGGAGTTTTAGTGACAGGGCCCATTTCTCAGTTCAGGCCTGCAGTGTTAGTCATGCCGAGCAAGATAGTGAACTCAGACGGTGAAAGGGAAGCAACCAGGTGCTCCAAAGCATCAAAATGCAAATGCTGCACTCAAGAATGACTCTCTTTTGCGGGGTCATTCTGCCCAGTTTGTGATCAGGGATGGCCAAGAAAGGAGCAGTCCTCCATACAAGCTTCTTGTTCAGGGAAGAGAACATAAAAAAGTGCAGCTTCTGCAGGCAGATCTAAAGGGGACTCAGCGAACGACAGTCACTTTGATTGGTCATTGAGAGACAGAGACAGCCTTAGGGGTGTCCCCAACTTTGTCTCCCTCTTGTTCCCACATGGGATCATCATCCAGAAGGGTAGGACAGTCTCACCCTGGGCCCAGGTGGACATAGGCTCCACTTTGCAACTAGTTCTGGAAAAACTGCTCAAAGCTGTGGATGCCCTGACCCAAGGACTGTACAACCAAGCTTGGTATGGGTCAAAGCAGAAATGTCAGCCTTCAGGAACTGTTCTTCCCCATCATAAAGCGCTCTCATCCCGTGACTTCACTTTGCCTGCCCAGTGTTAGGATGACAATAGGCACTTAGATAAGCACAGTCATCTGATCAGCATCATGGTGACATAGGTGAGAGGTGGTTGGATGAGCTTCCTACCTATACTGTAAGGGAAGCAAGCTCATCCAGACATAGATCCCCTGTGCAGTGGGAGGACCTCAGCAACAAACAGCCAGACAAAGAGGGTCAATATTCACCCTCAGATTAGGAGCTACCACCAGAATCGCAAAGTAGTTTTCTCATGAAACAGACTCGATCATCTTAGACTTGAAGGAGCTGCAGAAGGGCACTAGAAAGAAGCCGGATCCCTTGCTGGTCACCTCTGAGGACTTCATGTCCATTACAGCCTGCAAAGTGGCACCAAATCTGGTGTATGACACATGATCTGCCCCAGAGAGAAGTTCGTCTTTATTCTGTCGGGCACATCTGTATCAGATGGGAAGAAAACCAGGGATACACTACCCAAGATGGATGTTAACCAGTGATCCACATTCATTAACAGTGAATGACGGCCCGCCATACTATTTCAGATGGACGCATCGTAATATTCTCTGCAGCATTCCTGTTGCTGTTGCCACCATTGTTTAAAGGACACTTGCTCATTAAAAAAAAACTCACCAAACATCTCAGCCAGCAAGTGATGTCATCAGCAGAAGAGGGATCAGAGAGCAAGCGGGTGCACCACAGAGGTTGGTCATGTGATGACTGAGTCACCGAGAAAGTGAAGTGCGATTTCTAACCCGAGGAATCCACTAATATTATTACTTTTTGCAGTGCCTCTTTAAGCCAGCACTGCCCTGGAGCCAAATGGAATGTCTTGCTAATGATAGAATCTTTAGCTCGTGCATTCTATTCAAAAACTGTCCAGTGTAACTGCCTGCATTCTAACCTCAGATTTCTTCTTTCTGCTGCAAAGTCTAGATGCCCTGGAGAGCTTCTCTCTCTCTCTATCAAGAGCGATTCCTGAAGAGCATTGAACAAAAAAACTTAAGTATTTTTGTTACATTTTTCATTAACTGTCTAGTTTAATTATTTTAGTTTTTTTCGTCATAGTTTAAATTTTGCGTAATTTTTTCTGGTTCCTCACGGTTCCTGTGAACCAAGAGGCGAACGATTCCTTTCTTTCCTAAATCGGAACCTTTTTTAGGTGTTCCATTTATATTTCTGTGTTTTTCTATAAAATGTATATCTTCTGAACCGAATTTTCTCATTTCCCTGAGCTGTTCTTCGGTTCCGATCGGAACCGATAGATTTTGTTTTTTCTTGGTTACTGAACCGACCACAGATAGTTAACTGGCATTTATTTTTGTCAGTTCTTGGTTTCTGTTTTCTTTTAAAATGTCAGATAAGCCTAAAAAGAAAACAGGACCTCCTGGGTTTAAAAATTCTTTGAAGTGCTCATACGTTTTTTGCAAAGACAGACAAACATGATTCATGTTTGCTCTGCCTTGGGCAACAGCATTTTTCTGTGTATTGTGAGATATGCAAGTCTTTTCCTGAAAAAAAAAAAAAAACAGTAGAAAAACGTAAGGAAAGGCTGAAAAGAAAATTGGAAGGGGGTCCATGGGCTCTAACCAGTCCCATCTAAATCCTTGGCTATTCCTTCCAGAGCCTCAAAAACCACCCTTGAGATGGATGAGGGCTCTGGCACAAGAGGCAATGAACCAGCTGACTCTATGGTGCCTGCCAAAAAACTCAAAAGGAAAAAACACACTGAGAACCCGGCTTAAACGCCTGTAGGGGCCCCTCAGGTGCCTGTACCTGCTCCAATGCCTGCTGAGCTAACCCAAGCTCTGGCTTTACTTCAAGTGCTGCAGGGCCTACTACCCCCCAAAGCAATCTGTGGCAACTCCGGTTGAAAAAAACTGTTTTTGTACCTCCTTTAGCTACTGACCCAGTAGAATTTGAGGAAGATGATCAGGCAGAGGAGGGTATTGAACCCAAGGTCTCACCAGAACAGGACTTTGGCTCTTCTCCCAGACCCACAGAGGATTTTTCCTCTCATTTTTCCTTTGTTAGGAAGATGGTGGAAACCTTGGATCTGCAAACTGCAGAAGAGATCCAGGATGAGGAAGAAGCCCGGTATATGGAGCTTATGGGACTGACACCTACTAGAAGACCCCTGCTGCCTATGTATACGTTTTTCAAGAAAAATGTCCTTGAAATTCTTAAGAGTCCAAATACTGTCACACCCACTGATAAAAAGTGTGATAAAAAAAATACCAACTTGAGAGGTCAAGGGGGTGAGTTTTTATTTACTCACCCTGACCAAAAGGGGATTGTACAGCAGGCTGGCTGTGAAAAGGTGAAAACTCCCTTGTCGTCTCACCCCCCTGAGAAGGACTCGAGAAAGATAGATAGCATAGCTAAAAAAGGGTACCTTTTGGTTTCCCTGGCAGTTCACCAAGTCAGCTACCAAGCCTATGCAGCCCTCTACCAGAAGGCTCTTTGGTAGTCCATCTTGGATAATGTAGAGACTAACCCCTCCTTAATAGTTTCAGAGTTAGTGGACACTGCAAAACTGGGCTTGGAAGCTTCCAAGTATCAGTTCCAAATGTCAGCTGATACGAATGACACAGCTGCTCGATTAATGGCAGGTACTATAGCCTTGAGAAGATTTGCCTGGGTGAGAGCTACTAATCTCACCCAGGACACCCAGAGTAAGGCCATGGACTTCCCAGTCAAGGGTCACTCACTCTTTGGTGCCCAGACTAAGGCATATATGAAGAAGGTAGATGAGTATAAAGCTACTTTCCACAGTAATTCTAACGGGGAAAGAGCTTCTCCCTGCACTTCAACATATGGAAGGGGAGGCTGGGGTAGGTCCTCTTTTAGGAGACCTTTCTTTCAGGTGCAGGCTGTGCCACAACAACAGTACCAGTCACAGCAGGGTGGTTTTTATAGAGCCAGAGGCAGAAGGGGTTCCAGGCAAGGATCCCAATCTGCACAACCCCAGCAACAGACTTTTCCCTCCAGGCTGCCTCTCCATCTCCTGTAGGGGGCTGTTTGACTCATTATTTTCAGGAATGGCTGAAAATCACCCCAGACAGGTGGGTTCTGGAAATAGTGACTCAGCGCCTGTCCCTTCCTCCTCCAAGATTAAGGCAGTTCACAGCAGTTTCTTTCACAGAAAGAAAACTGCTGGAACAGGAGGTTCTGGCCTTACTTCTAACAAGGGCAGTAGAGCCTGTACCCCCAACCAAAAAGGACAGGGGTTTTATTCAAGATATTTTATAACAAAAAAGAATGGGGATTGGTGGCCTATACTAGATCTCAGACTTCTAAATGGTACCTGGTAAAACCCAGGTTCAAGATGGTCACACTGGCCATGATTCTGCCAACTCTGCAAAAAGGAGACTGGCTAGCCTCCTTAGATCTAAAGGACACATTTCCATATTCCCATAAGAGAGTCATACGGAAAATATTTGAGATTCCGACTTCCCTCAGGTCATTATCAGTTCTCAGTACTTCCCTTCGGGTTCACCTGTGCACCAAGGGTCTTTACCAAGTGCATGGCAGTAGAGGTGGCACACCTAAGAAGATTAGATGTTTCAGTTTTTCCCTTCCTGGACGATTAGCTAATCGTCGGAAAGTCTCACCAGCAGGTGACAGAGCACTTTCAGGTAACCCAGGATCTGTTGCACTCCCTGGAATTACTTCTCAACATCAAAAAGTCAGTCCTGACTCTTGTGCAGGTACTGCAGTTCATAGGTGCAGAACTAAACACCATACTGGGAAGGGCCTTCCTCCCTCAAGAGAGGTCAGAAAGCATTTGGCTTTTGGCAAGCTCTTTTGTCCTGGGCAAGCCAAAACCAGCAAGACAGTTTTTACAACTGTTAGGCCACGTGGCTTCAGCAACAAGCACAGTCATGGGTGCCAGGTTTCATATGAGAGATGTTCAGTTCCACCTCAGGGCACACTGGTGCCAAAGGTGGGACTCTATCAAAACCCATACCAGTAGCAAGTGTGTTACTACAGGCACTGCAATGGTGGATGGATCCGGAAAACTTGAGAGAAGGGGTTCCCTTCTTGCAGGAGCCCCCTTCATTGGTTCTCATGACAGATGATTCCCTGTTAGGGTGGGGTGCTCACTTGAGGGAGCACACCATTCACAGCACTTGGGAGAGTGCAGATTCCCTCCAGCGTATAAATCTGCTAGAGCTGAGAGCAGTTTGCCCGGCCCTTCAGGCTTTCTCACATCTAATCCAGGGAAAGATGGTACAAGTCAGAACAGACAATACCACAACAATGTAATGCATCAACAAGCAGGGAGGGAGAAGGTCTACCCCACTTTGTACAGAGGCAATGAAGATAATGGAGCCGTGCTTACTCTCTAAACCCCTCCCTACTGTCGATCCATCTGCTTGGCAAGGACAACACCCTGGCAGATGCCTTGAGCAAGATAAACCAGGCCCATCATGAATGGACACAGAGCAGTCAAGTGGTGAACGTCCTATTCAGGAGGTGGGGCACTCCAGAGATGGATCTTTTCAAACAACATGACGTCTTGCTGTGTTCTGACATATGCAGTTAAGTCCTGCCTTTCAACTGCCCCAGAGAACAAAGAGTTAAACTTTCAAACAACATGAAGTCTTGCTATATTATGACATATGCAGTGAGTCCCAACCTTCGAACTGCTCCGGAGGTGAAAGAGTTAACTTTCCATGCCAGGCATGGAACGCTGAGCTCGAGCTCGGTTGAAAAAACTGTCTGTTGTTCTTCAAACTCAGACTGTCAGATTCTTTACTCCGCCTCACTGAACAGTCGCTCTGGAGATTTCTTCTTCTGCTCGGTTCATTTTGTTGGTTAAAGTATTATTTTCTTGGTTTTTTGACCGAATTTAAACCGCAACCAGTTGGTTCAAGCTCTGTCTGTGGTATTGTGAGTACTAGATAGGTTTTACATTTATTCTTCTGTGTGGAACTTGTAAACGGTTTTATCGGTTTGGTTTGAACCGATCAGGTTGTTTAAAATATATTAATCTGTCCTTTAGAGTGTGGTTATCGGTTCTAAAAAAAACGGATTTTATTGCAGTTTTTTCCACGACCTGTGACATGGTTGGGAACTGATAAGAGGGTCTTGCTTGGCGGATTGCCATAAACGGGCAAGTTTGGCTAGGACTGGCACTATGTCTGAGAAACCCAAAAGAAAAACCGGGCCCACTGGGTTTCAACACTGCAGTGTCTGTGGGGAAGTATTTGCTAAGGCTGACCCCCACACCACCTGTGTTTATTGTCTGGGGTTTGACCACCTCAATGCAGACTGCCAGATTTGTAAAAATTTTCCTGCAGCTACCCTGGAAAAGAGAGTTGGTAGGCTCAGGGAAAGGGAGGCCAAAAAGTCCGCTGACCCGGATGGCCAGCCCAGTTCGGTTTCAACCGAACCGGAGGGAGTGCCCTCTGACCAGGGCGAGACTTCCTCGGGCAAAAGGAGAGCCGACTCTGAGGAGTCGGTTCCAGCAAAAATGACTCGGAAATCAGCTGATGTGGAGCCAAAACTTTCCTCTCTAACTGCTGAAGAAATAGCCAAAGCGATTAAAATTGTCCAGTCGCTTTCCCCGGTTCCGACCGAACCAGCACCATCAGGTAAGCGTGTCAGTGTCGGCGGTTCCACCGATTCAGGAATATGATTTAGAGGAATTTTATGAACCGGGGAGAGGAGTATGAGGAGAGTGAATGTGATTTGAAAGTCTGGATGTGCCCATTGAACCGACATCTCCCCAGACAGACCTTCAGAAGTGTCTCCTCCTAGACTTTCTGAGTCCCCTCTCATTTTACGCTTTATAAAAAGTGGCTGAAACCCTCCAGCTCCCTATGGAGGAAGCTGTGGATGATCAAGAGGAGCCTGACTATGTGGAAATGATGGATATCCCAGAGTCTAGAGACTGTCTATTCCTTTGCATAAATCTTTTGGGAAACAGACAGTAAAATTCTAAAATTCCTCACACTATACCTCCTGTGGATAAGAGAATGGACAAGAGGTACACATTGTCAGGCTCTGATACGGAGTTCCTTACACAACAATGCAACCATGTTAGGTAGTGCAGGCTGCAGCCTGTGACAAGGCAAATATTCCTTGGCTTCACACCCCCTGACAAGGACTCCAGGAGGATTGATGCCATGGCAAAGAAACAGTACATGGCAGCATCCTTGGGACTCAGACAGGCGTAATTATATGGCTTATGTTGCTAGATACCAGAAATCCAGATGGGATACTGTTATGGCTCTAGCAAAACAGGTCCCTGGCCAGCTTGCCAAGGAGCTGGAGCAGGTGGCTGCTGATGGTATTGAGGCATCTAAGGTGCAATTCCATGCTGCAGTGGACTGTAATGATGTGTCATCAAGAGTCATGGCTACATCTGTGGCACTTCGAAGAATGGCTTGGCTCAGATGTACTAGCCTGTCACAGGATACCCAGACTAAGGCCATGGATTTTCCTGTTGTGGGTAATTCTCTGTTTGGGGAGCAGATGGAGAATTACATGAAGAAAATGGATGAGTATAGGACCACCTATAGGAGTGCACAGGCCAAGGAAAGGCAGGCCACTCCTCAAAGGCAGCCTTCCAGGGGCAGGGTCAGGCCTTTCCATAGGCCTTTTTACCAAGCCCAGGCTTCCTCTTCAGCTTACGCCCAGAGGGGGTTCTTTAGAGGGAGAGGCAGACGGGGTACAAGCAGGCCTGCTTACACCCCTCAGCCTAAAGCCCCTGCCAAGCAGACACCCTGATGGGGTGGCCAGGGCCGATTCTCAACTACCTCAGGGGCAGGCTGGCTTACTTTGTCCAGGACTGGAAGTCTCTAACATCAGACAAGTGGGTCCTGGAAGTAGTAAGCCAGGGACTGGTTCTCAGCTTCAAAAAATTTCCAAAGATGAGAACCAGATCCTTTCCACCTGCAAATCCATCAGAGGCACTTGCCCTAGAGGCAGAAGTCTCTACCCTCCTGGCTCTCAGAGCCATGGAAAGGGTTCCACCCCTACACCAGGGCAAAGGATTGTACTCCAGGTACTTCCTTACCCCCAAAAAGACAGGAGAATGGCGGCCCATCCTGGATCTCAGATATTTAAACAAGCACCTTTTAAAGCCAAAGTTCAAAATGGTGACTCTGGGAATTATTCTACCCTCTCTGAGGCCAGGGGACTGGCTAGTGTCCCTGGACCTCAAGGATGCCTACTTCCATATTCTCATCAGAAGCTCCCATCGAAAGTACCTCAGGTTCGAGCTGCCCTCGGGCCATTACCAGTTCAGCGCAATGCCCTTTGGCCTCCCCTCTGCTCCAAGGGTATTCACGAAATGCCTGGCAGTAGCAGTTGCCTACCTAAGAAGACAAAAAATTGCCATCTTTCCTTACCTGGATGACTGGCTCATAGTAGGCCAGTCTCCAGACCAAGTCAAGTTACATCTTCAGATAACTCAGCAACTGCTTACTTCTCTAGGTTTCCTTCTGAATCTCCCAAAGTCAGTTCTAGAGCCTGTCCAGCTTCTCACTTTCATAGGCGCAGAACTGAACACAGAGGAAGCCAGAGCCTTCCTTCCTTTGGACAGGGCAAGGACCCTGGTCTCTCTGGCCTCCTCATTCACCCTGCAGGTCTCTTGACCAGCAAGGCATTTCTGCAGCTCCTGGGACACATGGCTGCTTCTACAGCAGTAGTGCAAGGGCAAGATTTCAGATGAGGGACATCCAGTTCCATTTGAGAGCCTTTTGGTCTCAAAGAAAGGACCCTCTAACCAAGTTGATCCCAGTAACTCGAACCCTGATCCAAGCCCTACAGTGGTGGCAGGATCAGAGCAACCTGAGACAAGGGGTTCCCTTTGTCACTCAGTCTCACTCTTTAATCCTTACTACAGATGCATCCCTCTTGGAGTGGGTAGCTCACATGGGCGACCTCACTACCCAGGGACTTTGGTCCCCTCAGGAATCTCTGCTCCACATCAACCTGTTGGAGCTCAGAGCAGTTTTTCTAGCACTTCAAGCTTTTTCCAAATCTGTTCAGAACAAAGTTGTACAGGTCAGAACAGACAACACCACTACAATGTGGTACATCAACAAGCAAGGAGGCACTCGGTCTGTGGCCTTGTGCACCGAAGCAATGAAGTTGTGGTCTCTGGCTTACTCCCTGAACACCTCCCTACGGCAGTTCACCTCCCAGGCAAGGACAATGTCCTGGCAGATGCTCTCAGCAGGATTTCCCAGGGCCATCACGAATGGTCACTGGATCCCCTGGTCCTGGGGGTAATATTTGCCAGATGGGGCACCCTGCAGATAGATCTTTTTGCAGTCCCAGACAATCACCAACTTCCCCTTTTTTGCTGCAGGCCCCCAGTGTTGGGCTCAGTCCCTCTGGATGCCTTAGTCCTCATTTGGGAAGGGAAGTTTCTTTATGCCTTTCCCTCCATTCCCTCTCCTATTCAAAGTGTTAGTCAAAATCAGATCTCAATCCTGCAAAGTGATTCTGATTGCTCCAGATTGGGCCAGACAACCCTTGTATCCTCTCCTACTGTCCTTCGCAGTCCATCTTCCCCTGTGTCTTCCCAGGAATCACAATCTGTTAACCTGTGCTCAGGGAAGGGTTTGATACCCGAACCTCAGATCTCTCAATCTCAAGGCCTGGCTCTTGAAGAGTTAGAGTTTGCTGATCTACACCTCCTCCCAGGTGTAATGGATATATTGAAGAGCTTCTAGGAAGCCTTCCACCAGAGCTACCCACAATTCCAAATGGAAGAGGTTTTCCATATGGTGCTCTGGAAGCTATATTCCCAGAATCTGCTGATTTACCCACAGTCCTGGATTATATGGTCCATTTAAACACTTTGGGGCTGAGACCAGCTACCCTAAAGGTGCATTTGGCAGCTGTGTCTGCTTTTATTTCAGCAAGTAAACCTCTTCTCTTTCAGCTCATCCTGTATTCTCTAAGTTTTTAAGGGATTGCTTACACAACCCTCCATTCAGGGACCCTGCCCCTGCCTGGGATCTTAATGTTTGCATTGCTCAGCTTATGCGACCTCCCTTTGAGCCCTTGTCTTCAGCAGAGCTTAAGTATTTGACTTGGAAGACTGTGTTTCTGGTAGCAGTCACTTCTGCCAGACATATAAGTGAATTACAAGCCTTGTCAGTGGAGTCTGATTTTATCTCCTTTCATAGAGATAAGGTGGTCCTCAGGACTAACAGGAAGTTCTTGCCTAAGGTGGTTTCAGATTTCCACCTTAATCTATCTATTCTCTTCCAGTGTACTTACTGACCATTCCTCCTCTGGCGAGAGGAGGTTGCACAGCTAGATGTGAAGAGAGCCCTAGTTACTACATTGAGCGTACCTAAGGGTCACAGGTTTGACTCCCTCCAACTGTTCCTCACTTATGGTGAGGTTGGTAAGGAGACCTGCCACTAAAAGATCCATTGCCAGGTGGATTGTCTCTTGTATCCAATTCTGTTATGAAAAGCTGGGTAAGGTTCCTCCCTCAGGCCTGAGGGCTCACTCTGCCAGAGGTACAGCTACTTCCCTGGCTGCTGCCAAGGACATCCCCATTCTAGAGATTTGTCAAGCAGCTACCTGGAAAACAGTTCACACTTTTACCAAGCATTACTCTCTGGACATCCAGGCTAGGGAGTGATGCTTGGTTTAACTAGCGGTGCTTCAGAGCCTATTTCTAAGTAGGTTCTGTCCCTCCTCCATGGAGGTACTGCTGTATAGTCTGCATATGTGGTAATATAGCAAGACTTCATGTTGTTTGAAGAAAAAATTACTCACCTTAGTAATGTTGTTTCTTCTATTGGAGTCTTGCTATATTCTGAACTCCCCCCCACCTGCCCCTCTCAGAACCTTTGTTTTTGGGATGTGGGTGGGCAGTGCAGTGTTGGCACTTACTAGATGCCCACCTTGTTTTTTCACCCCTCCTTTTTGGGGTGGTTTGGTGTTGTGTTTTTCATTTTTTGGGTCTCCTGACTTGAGTCTTTGTTTTGGGACCAACAAATGTGTTCTTATATTTAGTAGCCAGTTGGCTAGTGTAGGTTTACAGCTTCCACACAAGACCTTAGTGAGTTTAGCTCGTGAAGATCTGACAGTTTGAGTTTGAAGAACAACAGACAGAGTTTTCAACCGAGCTCGAGCTCAGCGTTCCATGCCTGGCATGGAAAGTTAACTCTTTCACCTCCGGAGCAGTTCGAAGGTTGGGACTCACTGCATATGTCATAATATAGCAAGACTCCATTAGAAGAAACAACATTACTATGGTGAGTAATTTTTTCTTCCATGACCAGCATGGAATGTTCGCCACAAGCTCGGTTGAAGCCCCTGTCTGCTGTTGTTTAAACTGCAACCGTCAGATTCTTTACTCTGTCTCACTGAACAGTCGCTCCGGAGATTTCTCCTGCTGCTCGGTTCAAAAAGTCGGTTGAAGTGTCAGTTTTCAGCCGGTTACTACCGAATTGTTGTTACCGCTTAGTCGGTTCAAGTCTCTGTCTGTGGTACCGTTAGTACTGGGTAGGTTTTTTTGTTCTGTTTCTGTGTGGAGCTTGTGCTTACTTTAGAGTGTGGTAACCGGTCTGTATCAGTTCTAAAAAAAAAAACGGATTTAATTACGTTTTTTTCCAAGAACCGTGACACGGTCAGGATCCGATAGGGGAGTCTTGCCTGGCAGATTGCTGAAAAAAGGGTAAGTTTTTGGTTAGGATTGGCCATGTCTGAGAAACCCAAGAAAAAAAAATTGGGCCCACTGGGTTTCAACACTGCAGTATGTGTGGGGAAGTCTTTGCCAAGGCTGATCCCCACACCACCTGTGTTTATTGTTTGGGGTTTGACCACCTCGATTCAGGCTGCCAAGTTTGCAAGAATTTTCCCAATTCTACTCTGGAAAAGAGATTAGGTAGACTGAGGGAAAGGGAGGCCGAGAAGTCCACTGACCTGAATGGCCAGCCCGGTTCGGTTGTGACCGAACCAGAAGGAATGCCCTCTGACCAGGGCGATGCTTCTTCGGGCAAAAGGAGAGCCGATTCCAAGGAATTGATTCTGTTAAAAAGAAAAGGAAAAGACAAATGACCGGTTTGGACCCAGAATTTCATACTCCGACCGCCCATGGAGATAGCCAAGGGATAAGTTGTGCAGTAATGCTTAGTTCGGTTCACCGAACCGGCACCATCTCGCAGGGGCTCGGTTCGCTCAGTTCCCCTGGTTCTGGATTATACTTTGGAAGAATTTAATGAACTGGAAGAGGAGGAGGAGGAGGAGGGAGAGTATGAGAATGATTATGGTGATAGTGAAAGTCTGGATGTGCCTATTGACCCGGACATCTCCCCAGGTAGACCTTCAGGTGTTTCTCCTCCTGGGCTTTTTGAGTCCCCTTCACACTACATGTTTTACAAAAAAGTGGCCGAGACCCTCCAGCTTCCTGTGGAGGAAGCAGTAGAGGATCAGGAAGAGCCTGATTATGTTGAGATTATGGACATCCCAGAGTCTAGGAGACTGTCTGTTTCCTCCACAAACTTTTGGGAAACAGACACAAAAATTTTAAGTCTCCTAATTCTATAGCCTCCTGTGGACAAACGAATGGACAAGAGGTATACTCTCTCAGGCTCAGACACAGAGTTCCTTTTCAGCAATGCAGCCATGTTGGGGTTGTGCAGGCTGCTGCCTGTGATAAGGCAAATATTCCCTTGGCATCACACCCCACAGATAAGGACTCCAGGAAGATTGATGCCTTGGCAAAGAAACAATACATGGCAGCATCTTTGGGACTCAGGCAGGCTAACTATATGGCCTATATAGCCAGATACCAGAAGTCCAGGTGGGACACTGTGCTGGCTCTGCCTAAACACGCCCCCGACCAGCTTGCCAAGGAGCTGGAGCAGGTGGCTGCAGATGGGATTAAGGCATTGAAAGTGCAGTTTCATGCTGCTGTAAACTCCAATGATGTATCATCAAGAGTCATGACTACATCTGTGGCTCTTCGGAGGATGGCTTGGCTGAGATGTACTAGCCTCTCACAGGATACCGAGGCTAAGGCCACAGATTTTCCCATAATTGGTAATTCTCTGTTTGGGGAGCAGACAGAGAATTGCACGAAAAAGATGGATGAGTACTGGACCACTTACAGGAGTGCTCATGCCAAAGAAAGGCAAGCAACTCCTCAAAGGCAGCAGTCCAGGGGCAGGGGCAGACCTTCCCAAAGGCCTTTTTACCAAGCTCAGGCCTCCTCTTCTTCCTTTTCACAGAGGGGGTTCTTTAGAGGGAGAGGCAGAAGGGGGATGAGCAGGCCTCCATCCACCCCTCGGTCTAAAGCCCCTGCCAAGCAGACACCCTGATGGGTCTGCCCAGGCCGATTCTCCCATACCAGTAGGGGGCAGGCTGGCTTACTTTGTCCAGGACTGGAAGTCTGTTACATCAGACAAGTGGGTCTTGGAAGTAGTAAGCCAGGGACTGGTTCTCAGCTTCAAAATATTTCCCAGGATGAGAACCAGATCTTTCCCACCTGCAAATCTCTCAGAGTCCCTTGGCCTAGAGGCAGAGGTTTCTTCTCTTCTAGCTCTCAGAGCTATAGAGAGGGTTCCCTCCTTACACAGGGGCAAATGATTGTACTCCAGGTACTTCCTAACCTCCAGAAAGACAGGAGAATGGCGGCCCATCCTGGACCTATGATATCTGAACAAACATCTTTTGAAGCCAAAGTTCAAAATGGTAACTCTGGGAATTATCCTTCCCTCTCTAAGGCCAGGGGACTGGCTAGCTTCCCTGGACCTCAAAGATGCCTACTTTCACATTCCCATCCGATTCTCCCACAGAAAGTACCTCAGGTTTGAGTTGCCCTCAGGCCACTATCAATTCAGAGCAATGCCCTTTGGCCTAACATCAGCCCCAAGGGTTTTCACTGAGTGCGTGGCAGTAGTAGTTGCTTTCCTAAGAAGAAAAAAGATCTCCATCTTCCCATACGTGGACGACTGGCTCATAGTAGGTCAGTCTCCAGACCAAGTCAAGTCACATCTGCAAGTGTCCCAGCAAGTGCTCACTTCCTTAGGATTCCTTCTCAACCTTCCAAAGTCAGTTCTCGAACTAGTACAGCTCCTCACCTTCATAGGTGCAGAACTGGATACAGTAAAGGCAAGAGCCTTCCTTCTCCTGGAAGGGGCAAGGTCCCTTATGGAACTGGTCTCTTCATTTACCCTTCAGGTGTCTCGACCAGCAAGGCATTTCATTCAGCTACTGGGCCACATGGCAGCTTCTACAGCAGTGGTCCAAGGGGCAAGATTCCAGATGAGGGACATTCAGTTTCACTTAAGAGTCTTCTGGTCCCAAAGAAAGGATTCCCGTACAAAACTAATCCCAGTGACTCGAACCCTAATCCGAGCCTTGCAGTGGTGGCAGGATCAGGACAATTTGAGACAAGAGGTTCCATTTTCACTCAGTCTCATTCAGTGATATTCACCACAGATGCTTCCCTGCTGGGCTGGGGAGCCCATTTGGGGGATCTTACCACCCAAGGACTGTGGTCACCTCAGGAATCTCTGCTTCACATCAATCTCTTGGAACTCAGAGCAGTGTTTCTGGCACTGCAAGCTTTTTCCAAATCTGTACAGAACAAGGTGGTTCAGGTCAGAACCTACAACACCACCACCATGTGGTACATCAACAGGCAAGGAGGCACTCAGTCTACGGCCTTATGCACAGAAGCAATGAAGTTGTGGTCCCTGGCCTATTCCCTGCAAACCTCTCTGATAGCAGTTCACCTCCCAGGAAGGACAATGTCCTAGCAGATGCACTGAGCAGAGTATCCCAGGGCCATCACGAATGGGCCCTAGATCCTCTAGTTTTGAAAGTGATTTTCTCGCAATGGGGACCACCAGAGATAGATCTTTTTGCAGTCCCAGACAATCACCAACTTCCTCTCTTTTATTGCAGACTCCCAGTCTTGGGCTCAGTCCCCCTGGATGCTGTGATTCTGAACTGGGAAGGGAAATTTCTATATGCTTTTCTCTCCTGTTCAAAGTGTTAGTCAAGATGAGGTCACAACCACACCAAGTGATTCTGATTGCTCCAGACTGGGCCAGGCAGCCATGGTATCCCTTGTTGCTGTCCCTAGCAGTCCATCTTCCCCTTTCTCTTCCCAGGAATTACAACCTGTTGACATCCTCTCTGGGGAGGATTTGGTACCTGAATCTTCAGTCTCTCAATCTCAAGGCCTGGCTCTTGAAGAGTTAAAGTTTGCAGATCTGCATCTTTCCCAAGGAGTTCTGGATATCCTTAAGGCTTCTCGAAAGCCTTCCACCAGGAAGACTTACAACTCCAAATGGAAAAGATTTAGCATTTGGTGTTCTAAGAAGAATATTTCTCCGGACTCTGCTGAATTGCCTACAGTTCTGGATTATATGGTCCATCTTAATGGCCTAGGCCTCAGACCAGCTACCCTTAAAGTACACTTGGCAGCTGTTTCTGCTTTCTTGTCAGTAGGAAAACCTTCCTCTCTATCATCCCATCCTGTATTTTGTAAGTTTTTCAAGGGATTGCTTCACACCAGTCCCCCCTTTAGGGATCCTGCTCCTGCTTAGGACCTTAATGTTTGCATTGCTCAGCTTATGCAACCTCCCTTTGAGCCTTTGTCCTCAGCAGAGCTTAAGTACTTGACTTGGAAAACTGTGATCTTGGTAGCCATTACTTCTGCCAGACGCATCAGTGAATTGCAAGCCCTCTCGTGGAATCTGATTTCATCTCTTTTCACAGAGATAAAGTGGTCCTTAGAACTAACAGAAAGTTCTTACCTAAAGTGGTTTCAGATTTCCACCTCAACCAGTCTATATCTCTTCCTGTTTTCTTCACTGGCCATTCCTTCTCAGGAGGAGAGAGGAGGCTACACAGCTCAGACGTTAAAAAGAGCCCTTAGCTACTACATAGAACATACCAAGGGTCACAGGTTTGAATCCCTCCAGTTGTTCCTTACGTATGGAGAAGTTGATAAGGGCAAACCTGACACTAAGAGATCTATTGCCAGGTGGATTGTTTCTTGTATACAGTTCTGCTATGAAAAACTGGGTAGAACTCCAACCTCAGGCCTGAGGACTCATTCTACTAGAGGTACATCTGCTTCCCTGGCTGCTGCCAGGGATATTCCTCTCAGAAATTTGTCAAGCAGCCACCTGGAAAACAGTCCATACTTTCACCAAGCATTACTCTCTGGATATCCAGGCTAGGAGTGATGCTCGGTTTGGCATAGCAGTACTTCAGAGCCTGTTTCCAAAGTAGGTTCTGTCCCTGCTCCATGGAGGTACTGCTCGGTAGTCTGCATATGTCACAATACAGCAAGACTTCATGTTGTTTGAAGAAAAAATTACTCACCTTAGTAATGTTGTTTCTTCTAATGGAGTCTTGTTGTATTCTGACCTCTCCCTGCCTCCCCTCTCAGAACCTAGATTTTGGGATGTGGGTGGGCAGGAGCAGTGTTGGCACCCTAGGGGTGTCCTTTTTACACCCTCTTTTTTGTTCGGGTGAGAGGTTATGTATTGGATGTGTTTTGTTTTTGGGTTTCCTGACTTGAGTCTTCCTTTGAAACGAAAAAACTTTTTATATATATATTTTGCCAGTTGGCCACTAAGAATTTTACAGTTTCCACACAGAACATCTAGTGAGTCTTTGCTCGTAAAGATCTGACGGTTGCATTTTAAACAACAGCAGACAGGGGCTTCAGCCAGGCTCGTGGTGAACATTCCATGTTGGTCATGGAAAGTTTAACGCTTTGTTCTCTGGGGCAGTTGAAAGGCAGGACCTAACTGCATATGTCAGAATACAGCAAGACTCCATTAGAAGAAACAACATTACTAAGGTGAGTAATTTTTTCTTTGCATCCCACCAAAACCACCACCTGCCTCTGTATTGTTGCAGGGCCCCTGCCAAGGAAACAGTTCCGCTGGATGCCCTGGTTCTGGATTGGACAGGGAGGCATCTTTATGATTTCCCTCCTTTTCCCCTGATACGCAGTGTGCTCATCAAGCTCAGATCACAGCCAGCTTCAATGATACTGGTAGCTCCAGACTGGGCCAGACAGCCTTGGTACTCCCTCCTGCTCTCTATGTTGATGGCCAAACCGATTCACCTCCCACAAAGGTACAACCTACTGACCTTCCAAGGGAGGGTCATGTACCCCATTCTTAGGTCTCTCAAACTCAAGGCATGGCTTTTGAGGACTTAGAATATGCAGGCTGGCAACTCTCTGAAGGGGTCCTGGAGGTTCTCAGAGGGCATAGGAAACCTTCTACTAAGAAAATCTATGCCTTGAAATGGAAAATATTTTCTATATGGTGTAGAGATAAGGGTGTAGCCCCAGCTCAAGCTGGCATACCAACCCTGCTGGACTATTTGACTCATCTGCATTCCCAAGGTCTGCAGCATTCAACCCTTAAAGTGCACCTGGCTTTGGTGTCAGCATACATTTCTTCTGGAAAGGACACCTCCTTACCTTCAAATCCTGTCTACAGGAGGTCTTCAAGGGACAGTCTCACCTGTTCCCCCACAGGGAACCAGTGTCAACTTGGGACCTGAACATTTGCACTGCTCAGCTTATGCTTCTTGCCTTTGAGTCCATGGTCTCTGCAGATCTCAAGTTTGTTACTTGGAAGGTAGTCTTCTTGGTGGCAATCACTTCTGCCAGGAGAATAAGTGTGCTGCAGACCCTCTGTTTGGAAAAGGAATATGTTTCCTTCCACAGGGACAAGGTAGTGTTGAGAACTAATAGGAAGTTCTAACCCCAGGAATCCACTAATATTATTACTTTTGCAGTGCTCCTTTAAATCAGCACTGCCCCAGAGAGAATAGAATGCTATGATAATCATGGAATGTTTAGCTCATGCATCCATTTTCAAACTGCCCAGTGTCAACTACCTACATTCTACCTCAGAGTTCTTCTCTCTGCTGCAAAGTTCAGACGCCCTTGAGATATCTCTCAATCAAGACAGATTCCTGTAGGGCACAGAGCAAAAAAACTTAAGTATTTTTGTTTTATTTTTCATTACTGCCTAGTGTCATTGTTGTTTAGTGTTTTATACCTCATAAGTTTTAAATTTAAACTTGTTTATCAGTTTCTCGCGGTTCATTTTAACCGAGTGGCAACCAACTTTTCTTTTTGTTTAATTGGATCCTTTTTGGAGGGTTCCGGTTACTTTATTCTTTAATTTTATTTAATTTTACCCACTTTTGAACCGAGGTTTATCGTTTTTTCTCAGCGTTTTTTTGGTTCCGGATCCGATTGGAACCAATAGTTTTTTTTTTTCACTTTATTGGTTCCTAAACCGACCATTTCTCAATTGAAACCAACCGCAAATATTTAAATTTAGACTATTTTTTGGTCGGTTACTGGTTCATATTTTCTTTGATTTCAGACAAGCCTAAAACAAAAACAGGACCCCCTGGGTTCAAGAATTGCTTGAAGTGTGCAGAGGTGCTTCCCAAGTCAGACAAGCATGATCTTTGCTTGATTTGCCTTGGGCAATAGCACTTCAGTGAAGACCGATATTTGTAAGTCTTTCCCTATTAAGACAGTTGAGAAACGCAGGGAGAGGCTTAAAAGAAAACTAGAGGAGGGGTCCATGGGCTCTAAACAGTCCACCTCCTCTAAGACTGTGGCAGTTCCTTCCAGAGCCTCTACATCCACCCCTGATATGGGTGAGGGCACTAGCAAGAGAGGCAATCAACTGGCTGACTCCCCGGTGCCTGCCAAGAAATTAAAGAAAACCAAACACACTGACACCCCGGCTGGAATGCCTCAAGAGGTCCTTCAGGTGCCTATTAATGCTCCTTCTCCTGCTGATTTGACACAGGCTTTAGCCTTACTCCATGCTCTGCAGGGTTTACTACCCCCTCTGCAGCCTGTGATTACTACTGCTGAAAAAGCAACTGTTGCTGCCCCCTTTTGCCCACTGTTACAGTGACATATGAGGAGGATGACCTGGAAGAAGAGGGAATTGAACCTGAGGTGTCACCAGAGCAGGACCCTCAGAGGATTTCACTTCCCATTTTTCTTTTGTCAAGAACCCCTGGATGTTCAGACAGCTGGAGAGATCCAGGATGAAGAGGAGGCACAATACATGGAGCTGACACCCTCAAAGAGGCTCTGTTTGCCTATTTACAAATTCTTTAAGAGGGATGGTTTAGAAATCCTAAAAGCTCCCAATTCAGTCACACCCACTGACAGAAAGTGTGACAAGAAGTATCAGTTAGAAAGATCTGGTGCCGGGTTTCTTTTTAGTCACCCAGACCACCAGGGTATTGTACAGCAGGCTGCCTGTGAGAAAGCCAAAACTCCCTTATCCTCTAACCCCCTGAGAAGGATTCGAGAAAGGTGGACAGCATAGCAAAAAAGGGGTACCTTTCGGCATCCCTGGGAATTTGTCAAGCCAGCTACCAGGCCCATGCAGCCCTTTATCAAAAAGCTCTTAGTGGACAATGCTGAGGCTAACCCCTCTTTAAAAGTGGCAAAGCTGCTAGGCACAGCAAAATTGGGCTTGGAGGCTTCCAAATACCAATTTCAGATGGCAGCTGACACCAATGATACAGCTGCATGGGGGATGGCTGGTACCATTGCTCTAAGAAGATTTGCATGGCTGAGGGCTACCAACCTCACCCAGGACACACAAACTAAGGCAATGGACTCCTGTCAAAGGCCACTCTTTTTGGTGCCTAGACTGAGGCATATATGAAAAAAAGCAGATGAATATAAATCTACTTTTAGAAGCAACTGGACCAGAGACATGCCCTCTACTTCAACTTCATCTTATTCTAGGAGAGGCAGGGGCAGGTCCTCTTTTAGAAAGCCTTTCTTTCAGGTACAGGCCTTTTCCAGCCGCAGTACCAACCACAGCAGAATGGATTTTACAGAGCTAGAGGTAGAAGGGGTTCTTGGAGAGGATCCCAATCTGCTCAGCAGCAAGCAAAACAGAACCCCTGACTTTTCCCTTCAGGCTACCTCTCCACATCCTGTAGGGGACAGGCTCACCCACTATTTCCAGGACTGGTTAAAAATAACCACAGACAAGTGGGTCCTGGAAATAGTGAGTCAGGGTATCTCCCTTTGCTTCAAGTCCCTTCCTCCTCCAAGCTTAAAACATTTGGTACCAGGTCCCTCCTCAGAAAGGAAACTACTGGAGCAGGAGGTACAGGCCTTATTGCTGGCAAAAGCAGTGGAGCCTGTCCCCCACAACCAAAGAGGGCAAGGGTTCTATTCCAGATATTTCCTAACAACAAAAAAGAATGGAGAGTGGCGGCCTATACTAGACCTCAGACTGCTCAACAGGTACCTGGTAAAGCCCAGGTTCAGAATGGTCACAATGGCCATGATTTTGCCAACTCTGCAAAAAGGGGACTGGTTAGCCTCCTTGGATCTAAAGGACACATATTTCCATATTCCTATAAGGGAGTCACACAAAAAGTATCTCAGATGCAGCCTCCCCTCAGGCCACTAACAGTTCTCAACACTTCCCTTCGGCCTTACCTCTGCACCAAGGGTCTTTATCAATTGCATAGCAGTAGTAGTGGCACACCTCAAAGAAATGGATGTCACAATCTTTCCTTATCTGGACGATTGGCTAATCATAGGGAAATCCCACCAACAGGTGTTAGACCACCTTCAGGTAACCCAGGATATGCTGCTGTCCCTGGGATTCCTTCTCAATACCAAAATGTATGTCCTGACCCCTGTGCAGGTTCTGCAGTTCATAGGTGCAGAACTGAATACAGTAGTGGGAGGAGCTTTTCTCCCTCAGAAGAGGGCAGAAAACATTCAGCTTCTGGCAGGCTCATTTGCCATGAGCAGGTCAAAGCCAGCAAAACAGTCTTCAACTGTTAGGGCACAAGGCTGCAGCAACAAGCACAGTCATAGGTGCCTGGTTTCAGATGAGAGATATTTAGTTCCACCTCTGAGCACACTGGTACCAAAGGTGGAACCCCCTCTCAAAGCCAGTACCAGTCACATAAACATTACTACAGGCCTTCCAATGGTGGAATGAACTGGAAAATTTAAGGGAAGGGGTTCCATTTCTGCAGGAGCCTCCCTCCCTGGTTCTCACAACCGATGCTTCCCTACTTGGTTGGGGTGCTCACTTAGGGGATCACACCATCCACGGTGCCTTGGAAAGTGCAGACTCACTACTGCACATAAACCTACTGGAGTTAAGAGCTGTTTATCTGGCCCTTCAGGTTTTCTCTCGTCTCATACAAGGAAAGGTGGTACAAGTCAGAACAGACAGTACCACAAGAAGTCAGAACAGACAATACTACAACAACGTATTACAACAACAAACAAGGAGGGACAAGGTCCATGCCTCTGTGTACCGAAGCAATGAAGATATAAAGCCTTGCTTACTCTCTAAATGCCTCTCTGCAGTCAGTTCATGTGCCAGGCAAGGACAACACCTTGGCAGATGCCTTGAGCAGGATAAACCAGGCCCATCACAAATGAGCATTGAACAAACAAGTGGTGAATGCTCTATTCAGGATGTGTGGGACCACAGAAATAGACCTTTTTGCTTCCCACCAAAATCACCACTTACTTCTCTATTGCTGCAGGGCCCCAGTGAAGGGGACAGTTCCAGTGGATGCCCTGGTTCCAGATTGGACAGTCAGGTACCTCTATGCCTTTCCTCCTTTTACTGTGATACTCAGGGTGCTCATCAAGCTCAGGTCACAACCAGCTTTGATGATTCTGGTAGCCCCAGATTGAGCAAGACAGCCTTGGTACTCCCTGTTGCTCTCAATGTCTATGAGCAAACGGATTCACCTTCCTCAGAGGTACAACCTACTGGCTTCCTTTCAGGGGAGGGTAGTGTACCCCAATCTCAGGTTTCTCAAGCTCAAGGCCTGGTTCTTGAGGACTTAGAATATGCAGATTGCCAATTCTCTGAAGCAGTTTTAGAAGTCCTTAAGGGTTACAGGAAGCCTTCCACTAAGAAAACCTGTGCCTCAAAATGAAAAAGATTTTCCTTTTGGTGCAGTGACAAGGGTATGGTCCCAGCCCAGGCTGGGATCCTAACCCTTCTTGATTATTTATCTCACGTGCACTCCCAGGGGTTGCAGCTCTCAACTCTGAAGGTGCACCCAGCTTCAGTTTCAGCATACCTTTCAGCTAGAAAGGTTATCTCCCTGGCATCAAACCCTATATTCAAAATATTCTTTAAAGGGCTCTCTCATTTGTTTCCCCCTCACATGGAACCAGTGCCAGCATGGGACCATAATATTTGCATTGCCCAGCTTATGCTTCCGTCCTTTGAGCCTATGGCATCTGCAGAGCTTAAATTTCTTACCTGTAAGGTAGTTTTTCAGGTGGCAATTGCTTCTGCCAGAAAGCTAGGCGAGCTACAGGCCCTCTGTGTTGGAAAAGGACTATGTTTCTTTCCACAGAGACAAGGTAGTGTTGAGAACTAATAGGAAGTTCCTCCCCAAGGTGGTTTCTGATTTCCATTTGAACCAGTCTATAACATTGCCAGTTTTCTTTGCTGAACACTCTAGCTCAGGTGAGCGTAGATTGCACAGCTTGGATGTAAAAAGAGCACTGAGTCATTACATGACTCATACCAAAGATCATAGGCAGGACAGACAACAACTGTTCCTCACCTATGGGGAAGCAGGTAAAGGTACTCCTGCTTCAAAGAGGACTATCTCTCAATGGATAGTCCAGTGTATTCAGTTTTGCTATTCAAAGGCAGGCAAGGTTACTCCCTCTGGTCTTAGGGCCCACTCTACAGGGGGCACAGCTGCCCCTCTGGCTGCTGCCTGAGAAGTACCTCTAATGGAAATCTGTAAAGCAGCTTCCTAGAGGTCAGTCCACACCTTCACTAAGCATTATAGCCTGGACACCCAGTCCAGGAGTGATGCCAGATATGGCACAGCAGTCTTGCAGAGTCTTTTCCTAAATAGATTCTGGTCCACCTCCTTGAGGTACTGCTGCATAGTCTGCAAGAATAATAATATTAGTGGATTCCTGGGGTTAGAAGAAAAAATTACTCACCTGTAGTAATCTTGTTTCTTCCGAAGGGGTCCAGTAATATTATTACTCCCTGCCCTTGCCTCCCCTTTCAGAATCAGTAACAAGAAAAATCCTCTCCACAGCTGATAAGATGTATAGTTGGAATGGCATGCCACCTGCTGGCACCTGCTAGTAATGTCTTAACTTGTAGGTTATTTTCTAAAGGCATATCTGACTTCAAAAAAGGGAATTTGTTTATACTAGTCCTTTGGTTAATATTGTTACGGGCATTATTTTTCTATAATTATTTAAATAGTGATTCACATGTTGCTATGGCCTCTTTGCAGGCGTCTAAGAAATCTGAGGTAGAATGTAGGCAGTTGACACTTGGCAGTTTGAAAATATATGCAGGCGCTAAACATTCCATGATTAGTATAGCATTCTATTCTTTCTGGAGCAGCGCTAATTTAAAGGAGCACTGCAAGAGTAATAATATTAGTGGATTTCTTTGGAAGAAACAAGATTACTACAGGTGAGTAATTTTCTCCTTTCTCCCCAAAGTGGTCTCAGACTTCCACCTGAACCAGTCTATCACCTTGCCAGTTTTCTTCACTGAGCACTCTAGCTCAGGGGAGTGTAGACTCCAGAGCCTTGATGTAAAAAGGGCTTTAAGTTACTACATGACTCATACCAAGGACCATAGGCAGGACAGACAACAGCTTTTCCTCACCTATGGAGAGGTAGGTAAGGGGACACCTGCCTCAAAAAGAACTATCTCTCGATGGATAGTTCAGTGTATCCAGTTTTGCTACTCAAAAGTAGGTAGGGTACCCCTGTTGGACTCAAGGCCCATTCTACAAGGGGCACAGCTGCTACTATTGCAGCTACCCGAGAGGTGCCATTGGTGGAAATCTGTAAAGCAGCTACCTGAAGGTCAGTCCACACCTTCACTAAGCATTATAGTCTGGACACCCAGTCCAGGAGTGATGCCAGGTTTGGTACAACAGTCCTGCAGAGTCTTTTTCCTAAGTAGATTCTTTACCCACCTCCGTAAGGTACTGCTGCATAGTCTGCAAAAAGTAATAATATTAGTGGATTCCTGGGGTTAGAAGAAATAATTACTCACCTGTAGTAATCTTGTTTCTTCCAACGGGATCCACTAATATTATTACTTCCCTGCCCTTGCCTCCCTTGACAGAATCAGTAAAGACCTCTCCAATACTGATTGTTGAAATACTTGGAGTGGTATGCAATCTGCTGGCACTTCTTAGTAATGCTTTATAGCTTAGTAGTTTTTTTTTTCCCCTTAGGTGAATCTGACATTTAGAAAAGGGGAACGTTTCTCTTTTTCACTGTGATTTAATGATTACCAGTTGCCCCAGTTTGGGCCTTTTTTCTATTCTAATTAGATGTTAGTATGATCATTTGCATGACATTCCATTTGGCTCCGGGGCAGTGCTGGCTTAAAGGAGCACTGCAAGAAGTAATAATATTAGTGTATCCTGTTGAAAGAAGCAAGATTACTACAGGTGAGTAATTTTTCTTCCTGGTGGTCTTGAGTTCAAGATGGGGTGGTTACTCTGCAGTGTCTGACTAGTGCACACTCAGTGAAGAAAATCACATGAGTGATGTATTGATGTGAATCAGAGGCCAATAACGGCCATGTATGTATGAAAGGCAGCCTAGCAGCTGATCCAAGGGAGCAGCTCTTGCACTGGTAAGTGCTGTTCATTCAAGGTGCTCCCACTCCTTCTGCTTTTCAGCTGTGCAGATAACATTGCAGTTATGTGATGGAGCATACACTTTCTTGATGTATTCAGAATCAGTTTAATAACTATAAATTCTGAAGTGATATTCCCAGCACTGTGTTATTTGTTTACCTGTTGTAGGGGGGAAACATTAATAAGTTTGCTGGCTTTGACAAGATTGAGATGAGAAATAAAGCTTGCTGTAGCTGCTATAGGGGAGGGGGAGGAGAAGAAAGATAAATCCCATGTTGCGGCTAATGGGAAATTCAAGGCTGCAGTTGATGGGACTAAACAGTTTCTCATCTACAGGTGAGTGGTGTTTCTTTCTTTCTTACAAGTTTTTTTTTTAAACATGCATCACATTGTATATAAATGCTGCTTATTTTGCCCAGTTTGCTATTCACCTGAAGAAGGGACCTGTGGGGCTTCAATAGCGTGTGTACTATACCATATCTGTACAAGACATACTTACTGTATGTTGGTCACATAAAAGGTATCAAACTTCCAATGACTGCTGTCAGCTACAAGTGGAAAATTATTACTTTTCTACTGAAGCTGACTTGTAGGGAAATCTGTTCTTCTGGCTTATCCCTGTACCAGAAAATAAATTAGTTTCTGTGAGTGTGTTTGGGGGGAATAAAAATCACATGCTGCAGCCAAAGGAGCCAGTTCAAGGCTGTAAGGGAGCGAGACTTTGTCTGGGGTGAAAAAGATTTAATTCTGTATAGATTAAAATAAAATTCCAAAAAAAGTCTCATAAGAGTTTGCTTTGCTGCTGTGGGGCCAGAGAGCTCAAAGACAATCTCAGGGAGCTGTGGGTTGAAACAATTACTCAGGCACATCTCCTTATGGCTGTTTTTTGTTTGGCCTTGTTGTATGCCACCACCTTACTTGCCAGTAAATGCCTCCGTTTTCTAAAAGGGGCAGCCTACACTTTTGTAGCTGCATTTGCTGTCTTAAAAAAAATAGGGGTTTTATTATGTGCCACCACCCTCATTTGCCACTGAAGGTGTCAGGTTAGTTTCTATGGGGCCAGCCTACACTTGGTTTGACTCCGCTGTGAACCAAAAAAAAGAGGGGCTTTTTTCTTGTGTGCCACTGGAGGCTACCACTATCCTGTTGTAATTTAAAAAATAAATAATTTGTGTGTGAGGAAAGAATATCCAGGGCCGGACGCAATGCCATCCCTGGACCTGCCAGTAAAGACGGCTGTGTTCCTTCCTAATGTGAAGTAAAGTGTTGGTTTCCTCCCAGCAACTGTGCTGTCACTCTGCTTTTATAATTTAAAAATATTTTGCCTGAGAGAAAAGAAAATCCAGGGCTCGACGCACTGCTACCTGTGGACCTGCCAATTAAAGTGTGTTCCTTTTTAGTGTTAAGTGTTTGCTTTCCTCCCAGCTACTGTGCTGTCACTCTCCTGTTATAATTTAAAAAAGAAGTAATTTGTGTGTGGAAAAGGAAAACCCAGTGCTCAACACAGTGCTACCTCTATACTTGCCAGTAAAGGTGACCATGTTACTTCCTGGTACTGTGCAGTGTTGCTTTCCTCCTAACAACTGTGCTATACTAACATACTAACATACTATTTGCCAGCAGATTAGGCCTTACGGTCTATCGAGTCTGCTCGAACCTTAGATCCTTAGTTGGGTGCCGAGACCCTCCCATCCCTTGTGCTCCAGAAACCCCTATCGTCCATCCCCACCCCCCTGGGACAGGCCATCTTCTGATACATCCACTTTCTGTGTCTGTCCCACCCTCTCTTGAAGCCCTCTACTGTAGATCTCTGAACCAGCTCACCAGGCAGTGCATTCCAAGGGTCCACCACCCTCTCAGTGAAAAACCTCCTCCTCTTTTCCCCCCTCACCCTCCCACCTTCCAACTTCAAACCATGCCCTCTGGTGATACCTCCCTGCTTTAGTCTAAAGATCCCCTCCATGTTTACCCTATTTATTCCCTTGAGGTGCCAGAGGACCTCAATCATGTCCCCGTCTCCTCCTCTCCTCCAGTGAAAACAGGCAGAGCTCCTTAAGTCTGTCCTCATACGTCAAATCCCTAGCCCTCGTGTCATCTTAGTTGCCCTCCTCTGTACCCTCTCCAGGGCTGTATGTCCCTCTTCATGTGGTCTCCAGTACTGTACACAGTACTCAAGGTGTGGTCTAACCAGTCCATTGTACAGCGGTAGAATCACTTCCTTGCTCCTAGAGGTGATCCCCTACGATGCATCCCAACATCCTGTTTGCCTTGCTAGCCGCTCTCCTGCACTGCTCAGAGTTATTCACATGTATCCACCATGACCCCTAGGTCTTTTTCCCCTATTGAGGCCTCCAGCGCCTCCTCCCAGGGTGTACCTGTGTTTAGGGTTTCCCGACCAAGATGCAACACCTTGCACTTGGTGATATTAAATTTAATTTCATGTGTGAGCCCAGCTTTCCAGGGTGTCCAGGTCCTTGCAAGAGCCAGCCTCCCTCTTCTCCCTCAACTACTGCTCCCATCTTGGAGTCATCCATGAAGATACTCATTTCACACCTATACCCTCCCTGATGTCCGATATGTATGTATTAAACAGGATCGACCCAGGACCGAGGCCCTGCGGCACCTCTGCCACTAACCTCTCTAGGTTCCAGAGCTCCCCCACAGACCACTACTCTCTGAGTCGTCCAGCTAGCCAGTTTCAATCCATCTGACCATCAAAGGGCCTACTCCTAACCCCATCAGTTTCTCCACCAGACCATTGTGGGACAGAGTCAAACGCTTGCTGAAGTCCAAGAATAATACATCCACAGGCTTTCCCCTGTCCAGTTCTGATGTTACCCATTCATAGAACTCCACAAGGTTGGTTTGACATGATCTACCTGGCACAAACCCATGTTGCCGACTATCCAGACCTCCCACCTCCTCCAAGTACACCCCCAATCGTTCCTTTAATATACTCTCCATTAATTTTCCCACCACCGAGGTCAAACTGATGGGTCTATAGTTACCTGGTACTTCCCTCGACCCCCCTTTATGGATTGGTACCACATGTGCCTCTCGCCAATCCCTAGGTACCCTCCCTGTCTCAAGTGACCTGCTGAAAAGCTCCGCCAGGGGTGCAGCCAGTATGTCCGCCAATTCCCCATAGTACTCTCGGATGAATGCCATCCGCCCAGGAGATTTGTCTTTCTTTAGGGCCTTGAGGGCTAACCACACCCTTTGGCGGAGATAGCATCATCCGTCCCCTCCACCTTACTGGCCTTTTTTATCCTTACCCAGATGACACCCCAGGGTACCTCTCCCTCCCTCTTGCTCCATTTCTTTTGCTCCCCTGATCCCACTTACTGATGCTTCTATCCCCTTCGTGTCTTGCTTTGTAGATATCCCATCCCCCTCCCTAGTGAACACAGAGGCAAAGTACTCGTTAAATACCTCTGCCTGGTCCCTCGCCTCTTCCACCCACCTTCCTTCTGATCTCAATCTGCTGAGATGGCCCTTAGTTTTTCTCCGCTCCCCAATGTACCGGAAGAACCCCTTTTGCCCTCCATGTATCCCCTGTGCCAGCCACTGCTCTTTACTGGACTTTGCTCCCCTCACCATACGGGTGACTTTTCTAGATGCAAGCTGGTACATTTCCTTATCCCTATCCCCTCTTGTTGTTTTATATTTTTTGTAG
Source organism: Neoceratodus forsteri (assembly GCA_016271365.2). Lineage (NCBI taxonomy): Eukaryota > Metazoa > Chordata > Ceratodontiformes > Ceratodontidae > Neoceratodus > Neoceratodus forsteri. The sequence continues at coordinate 712,800,641 of CM057458.1, forward strand.
GCCGCCTTCTTTTCTCTGACTGCTACCTGTACCTCACTGGACCACCAGCATGGTTTATGTGACCTTGCTCCCTTACGTTTCAACTTAGTGCAGATCCTGACTGCCTCATGAAGTCCCGTTTATGACCTCCCATCTCCTTTCCACACTTGTCATTGAGGTAATCCCCTTCAAGTGATCCTTGAGAATATTTCCCATGCCCATAAAGTCTGCCCCCTGAAGTCCACTGCCAGTGTCCTAGATCTCACCCCCTCCCCATGCTTATTTGAAACCAGACAGTATTGTGTCGCTCCCAGTCAGGGTCTTGCACAACTATGTCCCTTACCAGATCCCCATCTGCCAGAACCACATCCAGGACATGCCCCTCCCTTGTGGGCTCCATCATATGCTGTGTTAAGAACACATCCTGAAGCCATCCAGCAGCCTCTGCTCCTTGGTCACCTTAGAGGACATGGTTCCCCAGTTTGTACCTGGCATATTAAGGTCCCCATCAACACCATCCTTCCCCTTTTGGTCCACACTGGGCAATGATGTTGTCCAGCAAACCATCCTCTAGAACATCACTCATCCCGGGGGGCCTATATGCTACACCCAGCTTGACCTTATCTCCTGCTGGGGATCGTGAAGGTGACCCATAAGGCCTCCATGTTTCCCTCTGCCTCTTCTACCCTAGCAATTTCTATGTCATCTCTAATGAACATAGCCACTCCACCCCCTCTGCCCTCCTTTCTATTCTTCCTAAGCATAGTGTACCCCCGTACGTTTAGGTCCCAGTCATGGTTTTTGTTGGCGCACGTTTCCGTGAACACCGCCACATCCACCCCCGAACAGCATGGCCTGGAACTCTGGCAACTTGTTTCCCAAGCTCCTGGCATTTACTAACACCAACCCCCACCCCTTATCCCTGATCCTCTTTGTCGAACCCCACCCAGATTCCTTATACTTCCATCCTCCGCTGCTCCTCCTGAAACCTCCACCCCCAGTCTGTTTCTCCCTCCCCTTGGGCTTGAAGGCTACTCCCTCATCTGGAGGAGAGGCTTCTGGTCAGCCCTCCATATCCCTTCCCCCCCACAAGTTTAAACCCCACCTTTCTTGAGCGTAGTCAGCCATCCCCTGTTTAAGGACTTCCTTCCTAATGGGGCAAGATGAAACCTGTCCTTGGCATATAGTCCCTTATCCTCCCAAACTCCATTCCAGTTCCCTAACACCCCAATCCACTCTCTTCACCCCACTTCCTGAGCCAGTCATTAACCTCTTGTGAGCTTCATTTTTCTCCACTGAGGCCTTTGGTACTGGCAATATCTCGAAAAGAAATGTTGCATCCATTATCCCGACAGACTCTGGCAAGTTCTTGGAACCTTGCTTGGATTTCCAAATGCTATTTCCTCTAGATCATTAGTTCCCAAATGCACCAGGAAATCCGGTTTCCCTCCACAATCCCTAACCAGTTCATACACCATGAACTTTGCTCTGTGCACTGTCAGCCCAGAGATACTCACTACCTTCACCTGGCTATGGCATCCACCTCCCTGTCCCTCCCACTGGATACCCCTAATCATCGAGTCTCCCAATAACAGAACCTTAACACCGCCATCATCCTTATGGTTACCTCCGCTATGCCCTCTCAGCTCCCTTCCCCCTTTATTCATGATCTCAATTAATGGGAGTCTTCCTGCCTTATTAGAGACCCACTTGTCACCTTCCCCTTTCTGCCTCCCTTGCTATTTTGCCCACTTAACTCAAACCTCCACTGAATAGGTGTCCCCTTTAACCCTCTCTTATCCAAACCATTTATCCTGGCCCTGATGGTTTCCCCTTCCCCCACACCACCATCCTCCCCCCTTGTAATAGTACCCCTGCCTCCAGAGGCTCTCTGTGGGTCCCCTTTAGCTAGGGCCCCATCCTTGGTACTGACCCCCCTGCTGCTATCACTCTCCTGTTACAGTTTAAAAATAAATAATTGGTCAGCCTGGTGGCACTGAGGGTTGAGGCACTGGACACCACGCCACAAATCACGCCACGCTAGTGACCCATGTTCAGGAGCGAGCATGAGCTGCCGGGGGTCGGCAGGGGAGGAGAAGGATTGAGTGTCCCAGGGACAGATCTCCTCCAGGAAGAGGGGTGACCAGACATCGGTGCATGCCTGGCCCTTAGTGGTGGCTGGGGCCTGGAACAGCATCGCTGCAGAATCGGGAAGAGGTGGGGAAGGCACCTGATGGGGTGCACGCATGGGAGTGTGCATGGTGCCATTGCCGACGTCCTTGCATGCTCCACCCCTGGGGGACCAATCAAGAACACGGAAAAAGTGTCCTGGTCGAGCAGCATGAGCTTCCGTCCTCCGCAGGCAAAGACCCCCGAAAGGTGCTTCCCCAGAATCTGGATCCTTCTCAGGTGAGTCGAGTTTGGGGGGGTCTTCATTGCTCTACCACAGAGGGGAAGCCGTGGGGGAAGAAGGGGAAGCTAGCCTGATGTCGGGGTACAGGGTTGGGAGGACAGTCAGGATGTAGAGCCAAACAGGACCAGGGGGAGAAAAAGGGTAAAAAAAAAAAAAGGAAAACATTTGTGTGTAAGAAAAGAAAACCCAGGGCTCGATGCAGTACCACCCCTGGACCTGCTAGTAAAGGCAGCCATGTTTCTGCCTAGTGTGAAGTGTTGCTTTCCTCCCAGCAGCTCTCCTTTCACTCTTCTATTCTAATAATATAAAAAAGAAAATACATTTTTGTGTGAAAAAAAGGGGGGGCCTGGTGTGCTACCATATTTGCCAGTGAAGAAGTCAGGATATTTTCTAATAAGCGGATACATGATGGCTAGGTGTGTGATACAGAATATATCTGAATGAGTGTCAAGTGAGCTCAGGGAATATCACGAGTAGCAGAGCCATGAATGTGATTCCGTAAGCTCACTTGCCATGAGTTATATTCTGTATCGCACACCTAGCCATCACATATTCGTTTTATACAATAGGACTGTGTTTTGTGCTGTTTTTTTTGTTTGATGATGTAATCACAGTGTGATAACTGGAGTTATCGCACTGTGGTCCATGGTTGTATTGATCAAGCCTGTGTATTGCTATTTTTGTGTATTACCCTGTTGTCTTGTATTTTTTGCCCTCCCAGGTCCACCTTGAAAAGGAGCTTTGCTCAATGGTGTCCACCTGGTTAAATAAAGATTTTGATTGATTGATTATGATGATGTCATCACAGTGTGATGACTAGAGTTGTCACTCTGCAGTGAGAATAACTGTTTTTATCTAACGGGTTATCTGCTCACTTCTATTGTATAAGGGGCAATCTACACTTGTGGTTGCATTTCAGTGTCAGTGGCTCAGCAGGTAGCACACTCGCCTCTGAGGCCAGGAAATCAGTAGACTGTGGGTTCTTTCCCCACACCAGGCACTTGGGTTAATATCCCAGTACTGGCACTGTAGTACAGCATGAGGGGGGTGCTGCACTCCTGAGGTGCCGTCTTTCGGATGAGACGTTAAACTGAGGTCCCATCTGCCTGTTCTGGTGGTAGTTCAGGTGGATGTTAAAGATCCCATGGCGCTTCTCGAAAAGAGCTGGGGAATTTTCCCTGGTGCAATGGCCAAATTTCCTCCATTCACGAAAAATATCACCAACAGCTTCTTCAAACAACATGAAGTCTTGCTATAGTCTGACATATGCAGTGAGTCCCAACCTTCAAATTGCCCCGGAGATGAAAGAGTTAACTTTCCATGCCAGGCATGGAATGCTGAGCTTGAGCTCGGTTGAGACTCTGTCTGTTGTTCTTCAAACTCAAACCGTCAGATTCTTTACTCCGCCTCACTGAACAGTCGCTCCGGAGATTTCTCCTTCTGCTTGGTTCATTTTGTTGGTTAAAGTGCCGTTTTCTTGGTTTTCGACCGAAATTAAACCGTAACCTGTCAGTTCAGTCTCTGTCTGTGGTATTTGTGAGTACTAGATAGGTTATTTTATCTTTCTGTGTGGGACTTGTAAACGGTTCATCGGTTCGGTTTGAACCAATCAAGTTTAAAAAATCCTAAATTGTACTTTGAGAGTGTGGTTACCGGTTCTTATCGGTTCTAAAAAAAATGGATTTTATTACGGTTTTTTCCACGACCCGTGACACGGTTGGGAACCGATAAGAGGGTCTTACCTGGTGGATTGCCATAAACGGGTAAGTTTGGATAGGACTGGCACTATGTCTGAGAAACCCAAAAGAAAACCGGCCCACTGGGTTTCAACACTGTAGTGTGTGTGGGGAAGTCTTTGCCAAGGCTGATCCCCACACCACCTGTGTTTACTGTCTGGGGTTTGACCACCTCAGTGCAGACTGCCAGATTTGTAAAAATTTTCCTGCAGCTACCCTGGAGAAGAGAGTTGGTAGGCTCAGGGAAAGGGAGGCCAAAAAGCCAGCTGAACCGGATGGCCAGCCCGGTTCAGTTCAAACCGAACCAGAAGGAGTGCCCTGTGACCAGGGCGAGACTTCTTCGGGCAAAAGAAGATCCGGCTCTGAGGAGTCGGTTCCAGCAAATAGGACTAGAAAATCAACTGGTGTGGAGCCAAAACTTTCCTCTCCAACTGCTGAAGAAATAGCCAAAGCAATCAAAATTGTCCAGTAGCTTTCCCAGTTCCGGCCAGTGGCTGCGTCAGGTAAGCCTTTCGGTTCGGCCCGGTTCCACCGGTTCAAGAGTATGATTTAGAGGAATATTATGAACCGGAGGAGGGGGAAGAGGAGTATGAGGAGAGTGAATGTGGATTTGAAAGTCTGGATGTGCCCATTGACCCGGACATCTCCCCAGACAGACCTTCAGGAGTGTCTCATCTTAGGCTTTCTGAGTTCCCTTCTCATTTTATGTTTTATAAAAAAGTGTCTGAAACCCTCCAGCTACCTATGGAGGAAGCTGTGGATGATCAAGAGGAGCCTGACTATGTGGAAATGATGGATATCCCAGAGTCTAGGAGACCGTTTATTCCCCTTGCATAAATCTTTTGGGAAACAGACATTTAAAATTCTAAAAACTCCTCACACTATACCTCCTGTGGATAAGAGAATGGACAAGAGGTACACATTGTCATGCTCTGATACGAAGCTCCTCACACAACAATGCCGCCATGTTGGGGTAGTGCAGGCTGCAGCCTGTGACAAGGCTAATATTCCCTTGGCTTCACACCCCCCAGACAAGGACTCCAGGAGGATTGATGCCATGGCAAAGAAACAGTACATGGCAGCATCCTTGGGACTCAGACAGGTGAATTATATGGCTTATGTTGCTAGATATCAGAAATCCAGACGGGACACTGTCATGGCTCTAGCAAAACAGGTCCCTGGCCAGCTTGCCAAGGAGCTGGAGCAGGTGGCTGCTGATGGTATTGAGGCATCTAAGGTGCAATTCCATGCTGCAGTGGACTCAAATGATGTGTCATCAAGAGTCATGGCTACATCTGTGGCACTTCGAAGAATGGCTTGGCTCAGATGTACTAGCCTGTCACAGGATACCCAGACTAAGGCCATGGATTTTCCTGTTGTGGGTAATTCTCTGTTTGGGGAGCAGACAGAGAATTACATGAAGAAAATGGATGAGTATAGGACCACCTATAGGAGTGCACAGGCCAAGGAAAGGCAGGCCACTCCTCAAAGGCAGCTTCCCAGGGGCAGGGGCAGGCCTTTTCATAGCTTTTTACCAAGCCCAGGCCTCCTCTTCTGCTTATGCCCAGAGGGGGTTCTTTAGAGGGAGAGGCAGACGGGGTACAAGCAGGCCTGCTTCCACCCCCCGGCCAAAACCCCCTGCCAAGCAGGCACCCTGATAGGGTTACCAGGGCTGATTCTCAGCTACCTGTAGGGGGCAGGCTGGCTTACTTTGTCCAGGACTGGGAGTCTCTGACATCAGACAAATGGGTCCTGGAAGTAGTAAGCCAGGGACTGGTTCTCAGCTTCAAAAAGTTTCCAAAGATGAGAACCAGATCCTTTCCACCTGCAAATCCATCAGAGACACTTGCCTTAGAGGCAGAGGTCTCTTCCCTCCTAGCTCTCAGAGCTGTGGAAAGGGTTCCACCCCTACACCAGGGCAAAGGATTATATTCCAGGTACTTCCTTACCCCAAGAAAGACAGGAGAATGGCGGCCCACCTAGATCTCAGATACCTAAACAAGCACCTTTTAAAACCAAAATTCAAAATGGTGACTGGGAATTATTCTACCCTCTCTAAGGCCAGGGGACTGGCTAGTGTCCCTGGACCTCAAGGATGCCTACTTCCATATTCTCATCAGAAGCTCCCATCGAAAGTACCTCAGGTTCGAGCTGCCCTCAGGCCATTACCAGTTCAGAGCAATGCCCTTTGGCCTCACCTCTGCTCCAAGGGTATTCACAAAATGCCTGCCAGTAGTAGTTGCTTCTCTAAGAAGGCAGAAAATTGCCATTTTCCCTTACCTGGACGACTGGCTCATAGTAGGCCAGTCCCCAGACCAAGTCAAGTTACACTTACAGATAACTCAGCAACTGCTCACTTCTATGGGTTTCCTCCTAAATCTTTCAAAGTCAGTTGTAGAGCCTGTCCAGCTCCTCACCTTCATAGGTGCAGAGCTAGACACAGAGAAGGCCATAGCCTTCCTTCCCCTAGGCAGGGCAAGGACCCTGGTCTCTCTGGCCTCCTCGTTCACCCTGCAGGTGTCTCGACCAGCAAGGCATTTTCTACAGCTCCTGGGGCACATGGCTGCTTCTACAGCAGTAGTGCAGGGAGCAAGATTTCAGATGAGGGACATTCAGTTCCATTTGAGAGCCTGTTGGTCTCAAAGGAAGGACCACCTGACCAAACTGATCCCAGTAACTCGAACCCTGATCCAGGCCCTACAGTGGTGGCAGGATCAGAACAATTTGAGACAAGGGGTTCCCTTTGTCATCCAGTCTCACTCTTTAATCCTTACTACAGATGCCTCCCTCTTGGGGTGGGGAGTCACATGGGCAACCTCACCACCCAGGGGTTGTGGTCCCCTCAGGAATCTCTGCTCCATATCAATCTGTTGGAACTCAGAGCAGTATTTCTAGCACTTCAAGCTTTTCCAAATCTGTTCAGAACAAAGTTGTACAGGTCAGAACAGACACCACCACAATGTGGTACATCAACAAGCAAGGAGGCACTCGGTCTACGACCTTGTGCACCGAAGCAATGAAGTTGTGGTCTCTGGCTTACTCCCTGAACACCTCCCTCACGGCAGTTCACCTACTAGGAAAGGACAATGTCCTGGCAGATGCTCTCAGCAGGATTTCCCAGGGCCATCACAAATGGTCACTGGATCCCCTGGTCTTGGAAGTGATTTTTTCCAGATGGGGCACCCCGCAGATAGATCTTTTTGCAGCCCCAGACAATCATCAACTTCCCCTTTTCTGCTGCAGACCCCCAGTGTTGGGCTCAGTCCCCCTGGATGCCTTAGTTCTCAATTGGGAAGGGAAGTTTCTTTATGCTTTTCCCCCCTTCCCTCTCCTGTTGAAAGTGCTGGTCAAAATCAGATCTCAACCCTGCAAGATGATCCTGATTGCTCCAGACTGGGCCAGACAGCCCTGGTATCCACTCCTACTGTCCTTAGCAGTCCATCTTCCCCTGTGTCTTCCCAGGAATTACAACCTGTTAACCTGTGCTCAGGGGAGGGTTTGGTACCCGAACCTCAAATCTCTCAATCTCAAGGCCTGGTTCTTGAAGAGTTAGAGCTTACTGACTTACACCTCTCCCAGGGTGTAATGGATATCCTGTAGGCTTCTAGAAAACCTTCCACCAGGGCTATTTATAATTCTAAATGGAAAAGATTTTCCATATGGAGCTCTGGGAAGCATATTTCCCCAGAATCTGCTGATCTGCCCACAGTCCTTGATTATATGGTTCACTTAAATAGCTTGGGGCTGAGACCAGCTACACTGAAAGTGCATTTGGCAGCTGTGTCTGCTTTTATTTCAGCAGGTAAGCCCTGTTCTCTCTCAGCTCACCCTGTTTTCTGCAAGTTTTTCAAGGGATTGCTTCACACCAACCCTCCATTCGGGGACCCTGCCCCTGCCTGGGACCTTAGTGCTTGCATTGCTTAGCTTATGCAACCCCCTTTTGAGCCTTTATCTTCAGCAGAGCTTAAGTACTTGACTTGGAAGATTGTGTTTCTGGTAGCCATCACTTCTGCCAGACGCATAAGTGAATTACAAGCTTTGTCTGTGGAACCTGATTTTATCTCCTTTCATAGAGATAAGGTGGTCCTCAGGACTAACAGGAAGTTCTTGCCTAAGGTGGTTTCAGATTTCCACCTTAATCAATTTGTGTCTCTACCTGTGTACTTCACTGACCATTCCTCCTCTGGCGAGAGGAGACTGCACAGTTTAAATGTCAAAAGAGCCCTTATTTACTATAGAGCGTACCAAGGGTCACAGGTTTGACTCCCTCCAACTGTTCCTCACTTATGGTGAGGTTGGTAAAGGGAAACCTGCCACTAAAAGATCCATTGGCAGGTGGATTGTCTCCTGTATCCAATTTTGCTATGAAAAACTGGGTAAGGTTCCTACCTCAGGCCTGAGGGCTCACTCTACCAGAGGTACAGCTGCTTCCCTGGCTGCTGCCATGGACATCCCTATTCTAGTAGAGATATGTCAAGCAGCTACCTGGAAAACAGTTCACACTTTTACCAAGCATTACTCCCTGGACATCCAGGCTAGGAGTGATGATCGGTTTGGCACAGTGGTGCTTCAGAGCCTATTTCCTAAGTAGGTTCTGTCCCTCATCCATGGAGGTACTGCTTTGTAGTCTGCATATGTCAGAATATAGCAAGACCTCATGTTGTTCGAAAGAAAAAATTACTCACCTTAGTAATGTTGTTTCTTCTAATGGAGTCTTGTATATTCTGACCCCCGGCCTGCCCTCTCAGAACCTCTGTTTTTGGGATGTGGGTGGGTGAGCAGTGCAGTGTTGGCACTTAGTAGGTGCCCACCCTTTTGTTTCTCCCTTCTTTTTGGGGTGAGTGGGTGTGTTTTTCATTTTTGGGTCTCCTGACTTGAGTCTTCGTGTTGGGACCAAAAAATGTGTTTTTATGTTTAGTAGCCAGTTGGCTAGTGTAGGTTTACAGCTTCCACACAGGACCTTAGTGAGTTTAGCTCATAAAGATCTGACGATTTGAGTTTGAAGAACAACAGACAGAGTCTCAAACGAGCTCGAGCTCAGCGTTCCATGCCTGGCATGGAAAGTTAACTCTTTCATCTCCGGGGCAGTTCGAAGGTTGGAACTCACTGCATATGTCAGAATATAGCAAGACTGCAGTAGAAGAAACAACATTACTAAGGTGAGTAATTTTTTCATCTGGTTCAAGGTCAGTTGGTATTCATCTGTATACCCCTCCCCTGGGTCCTGCATGAAAATAGGCAGGATTTGTCTAGTGCACTTACCCGGTCAACAAAAACTAAATAAATGAATTTCACTCATCTGTTAAAAAACTAAAATTAGGGGTCCTGAGTGCCAGTGCCATCCGTGTGTCAGTTTATTTTCTAACGGGCAGCCTGCACAATTGTGTAGCAGTCTGAGTGCTCATTTCACTCATCTGTTAAACAACAAAAAAAGGGGGGGCCTTGTGTGCTACACCCATTTGCCAGTGAGGGTGTCATTTTATTTTCTAAGGGGCAGCCTACACTTCAGGTAGCTGCATTTCACTCTGTTAAAAAACAAAACAAAAAAAACATAAACTTCGGGGCTCAATTGTTGTGTGCCACCACTTCATTTGCCAGTGAATGCAGGTTTCTATTTAAATAATTTTCACGTTTTCATCACTGTCCAGCTGTCTCAGTCAGTCAGCCAGCCAGCATGTTGGGGGGTGAGGATATAGTATGTACCAAGCAGGAAAGGGATCTTGGGGTCATCATCTCTGATGACCTCAAGGCAGGGAAACAGTGTGACAAGGCAGCAGGTAAAGCAAATAGGATGCTGGGATGCATAGGCAGGGGCATCACCAGCAGGAAAAGGGAGGTCATAATTCCACTATACAAGATACTAGTGAGGCCCCACCTGGAGTACACTGTACAGTTCTGGAGACCTTACCTACGTAAGGACATAGACAGGATAGAGAAGGTTCAGAGGAGGGCAACAAAGATGGTGCATGGATTGCATCACAAGTCCTATGAGGACAGGTTGAAGGAACTGAACATGTACTCCCTGGAGGAAAGGAGGGAGAGAGGGGCATACCTCTCAACCTTTCGTCCCCCAAATGTGGAACACTACCTCTCAAAATGTGGAACAAATGAGTAAAATGTGGGACACTTAATCAAATTTTTATCTAGGAGGCTCATAACAGTATTAAAATGTTTGCATTTATGTTCAGAAGGTCTGTTATTAATTGAATAATATATTTTTTGCATCATTTACTATAGATTTTTGCTTTAAAATGTTAATACTGAATGTGGAACAAGTCCTCACAATGTGGAGCAGGGAGCTTTTGTGAAGTAAAATGAGGAACGTTCCTCGTAATGTGGTACAGTTGAGAGGTATGGAGAGGGGATATGATAGAGACATACAAGTATCTTACAGGGAGGAACAGGGTTCAGGAATACACTATTTTAAGCGAAAAAGATGTTCCAGGACTAGAGGCATGGGATGAAGTTGGAGGGAGGACGATTCAGAGGAAACGTGAGGAAGAATTTCTTCACAGAATGGGTGGTGGACAAGTGGAACACCCTGCCAGAGGAAGTGGTGGGGGCTGAAACAATCACGGGATTTAAGAATGCATGGGATAGACATAAAGGAATTCTGGAGGTCAGGAGTAAGGGGCAACAGACTTCTTTGAAAACATAAACTGAACTTACAAGCTCAAATGGGCAGACTGGGTGGGCCATAGGCCCTTATCTGCAGACACTGTCTATGTATCTATGTATTAACAAGCCATTTGTTTGATCATCTGTGTGACAAAAAAAAAACTCTAGGAAACTTAGGGAAAAAAATCTTTACTGCAGTGGATTTTGCTTAAAACATAAACAGATGCCCAAATCAGGAACAGTGTGGGTAATGACTGGGTGCAAAACATTTAGAAAAGATGCTGCAGAATTAGGAGTTAACAGCAAAGGATATCATAAGGCAAGCAATGCTGCAGGCCCTGGTCCTGGAATAAGAAGCATATGTGGCGTCCCTTTATTGCATGTACTGGCTAATAAAAAACAAGATCTGGCTAGAATCCCCTCATATTTTTGTGTCATCTCTGAAGAGACACAGCCTGCCCTGGATTCCCTCACCAGTGTCACTTAAACCCAAGACGGGTCACTGTGGAACCCCACTCATGACCTCCCTTTCCTCTGATTTAACCCTGTTGACCACCACCCTCTGCTGCCTCCCTTCTAGCCAACTAACTGCCCACCCAGTTCACTATGGTTTTAGCCTCACCCAGGTCTTCCATCTTTTTGAGCAATCTTTTGTGTGGTACCAAATCAAAAGATTTGCTGAAGTCAAAGTACAGTAGAGCCACAGTGTGGCCCTTGTCAACTTTCTTGGTAACCCAGTCAAAGAAAAAAATCAGGTTAGTCTGACAAGACCTTCCTGCCATAAAACCATGTTGTTTATTATTGTGGTGCCCATTACTTTCTAGGTAGTCCATGAAGTTCTCTTTGATTAGTGATACCATCAGCTTCCCCACAATTGAGAGCAGGCTGACAGGCCTGTAGTTCCCTGGTTGCTCCCTATCCCCCCTTATGAAGCAGAACAATGTCTGCTATTTTCCAAATCCCTTGGAACTTCCTTGGACCCAAATGAGCTGTTGAACAGGCCAACCAGTGGTTCAGTCAGTTCTGGTGCTAATTCTCTAAGTATCCTCAGATGCAACCCATCTAGTCCTGAGGTCTTATTTATTTATTTTTATTTATGTTTTTAATAACCAGGTAAGTGCACTGATCCAGTGGACTATTTTCAGTCATGACTTGGGCCAAAAGGTGGCGATACAGGGAAAACCAGCAGTGGACACAATTTACATTATGGTATACAGTCAATACAAACGCTTATGGACAGTGAAAACAGACATTATTTACATATTGTATGCAGGCATGGCAAATAAAATATGATGGAAAATACAGGCAGAAGTACAGAGGAGAAGTAATTAAGCATATGCACAAACTAATTAAACATTTGCACAAACTAGACGAGCAGTTTGAAACCAGCAGACTGCTTTCAATGTAGTCTAGGTACTCACGCCTGTCCTGGCAGATTGCCGGAGCGGGCAGAGTAGAGGGAGCCTGTCAGGTAGGCTGTGCGAGTCTTCACGAGAGTGACGCGTGTTGGTTGTGCTTAATCTATCTTAAGGTCTGCCAGCCCTTTCAGGACCCTTTCACTAGTAAGTATTGGCTGTCTAATTTCCGGGATTCCCTTAGTGGACGCTTTGATGCCGCTATCTGGCATGGACCCGCAGTCTTCCTTAGTGAATACTGAGTAAAAGTAGTCATTCAGGATGGTGGACTTTTGCTCATCCTCCTCTGTCACCCTACCTCCCCTCTAACCAGCCATGCAATGCCCCCCTTTTTCTTTTTTTCACTGATACACCTAAAAGTTTTCTCAGTTTTTGACCCCTCCATGTCTAGCGGCTCTGTTTCTGCTTTCTCCTCCCTGACAACCTTCTTTGCCTCCCTGTTTTCTGTAGACAATCCTCCCTTTCTGCCTCATGCTTTTTCTTGTATTTATAGAAGGCCGTCATCTTGGCCCTAACCGCTTCCTTGACCACAGCTGAGAACTATAGTGGTCTCTCAAACTTTTTTTTTTTTAGATACTGTTCTTATGCCTGCTTTGATGCCTTGAGAATGGCTCCTTTTATTGCCCCAATCTCTCTCCTCTACCCCCCTTATGTCCTCCATCCATACTAACTTATACCTGACCAATTCCCTTTCCTCAACCTATCATAGTCCTCCCTTCTGAAGTCAAGAACTTTGGTTCTTGATTGTGGGTTGCCAGCCCCGAGGGCCAGTTCAAACCACACAGTGTTATGGTCACTGTTGCCTAGCGGCTCCCCAACTCCCACAGCACCCACCATCTCTGAGTTGGTGAGCACCTCATCAAGGATTACATTCTGCCTGGTAGGTTCTTTAACAAACTGCACCAGTAGATAGCCTTGTAAGGTGTCCAGTAATGTCTGACTCCTGTCACTCTTAGCCACCAGGACCTCCCAGTCGATGTCAGGCAGGTTCGGTCACCACCGCCACTACTTCCCCTTGGTGCCCCTCTTTTAAGTTCCTCATCAAGTTCTCTGTCCCTTTCCTCCCTTGCCCTTGAGGCCTATAGATTACCCCTAAGTGCACTTTCCTGCCTGAGGCTGCCATGTGTTGCACCCATACTGACTCAGCCTCCCCACAGCTACCCATAATACTTCCATCTTCTGCCACTTCAATGCCCTCCTTGACAAAAAGGGTAACTTCTCCCCTTCTACCAGTTCTTCTATCCTTCCTGAACAGTGAATGCCCAGGGACCGTCATCTGCCAGTCATTTTTATCTGTGGCCCACATTTCTGAGATGGCCACCAGATCCACTTCAGTGTCTACCACCAGTGCCTGAAGCTGACTGAGTTTGTGGCCTTGGTTTCTGGCATTAAGGCATACCCACCATTTGATCCCTGCTCCGACTCTGCTACTGTCCTTTTGCTGTTTGCGTTTTCTTCCCTCCTTGTTTGTACTTATACCTTTTACTTTCCTCCTCAGTGGTATTCCTCCCCTTTGTCCTGTAAACCCTACTGAGTTCCTAGTACCCTCTTTGCAGTTACTATCCCCTGGATGTGGGGAAGTTCTGTCTAGGATCCCCTTCTGCTAACCATCCACCATGGGTCCCCTTGACCTGGACTCCCTGCAGTCAGTTTAAACGTCTGACGTAGACATCAAACTTCTGCCGTAGTGCGCCTCTTTCCACCATCTCTGATGCCTCTTTCCTCCATCATTGGATTAACTGCATCTCCAAAAAACATATATTACATTAGTCTTTGGATCCTGACAATGCCAGCAATTTGGATTTGGGTTCAGTATGGCCTTATGACGTTTGCTTGAAGTGAAATATGCCCTGTTTATCTTATATTGAACTGTGGTTGCCCTGTATTGTATTGTTGTTTGCAATGCCAATTTCCTTTGTATTTCATTAAACACCTTACTGAGTTCGTTAGATCTGCTTTCCTTATCTTGTTATACCAATGTTTATTGCTCTTTAAATTAATTAGTATCCAATCAAAAAGCCTTGTCTTTTATATTTTAAGTTTATCTCTTTTTATTCTTTATTTCTCCTGAGCCCTTCTCCCATCTGCCATAACTTTAAATATTAGAACTAATGATCTTCTTTGAGGATATGCCTTCCTTAAGCCACACCTTTGGAACATCAGCTGTCAGCACCACATGGAAACGTTTGCTAGCTGGGTCCACTCATGTCGATATCACGCATCAGTGTATATGTAACTGTGGGTGACCCTGTGTCTCCGTAATTCTTTTCTCACCATCAGTTAGCCTCGTTGGACCTACTGCAGAAATGAACATCGACTACATTGTCACTCTTTATTCTTTTTACAAGTATTCATCACTACCTCTGCATGCTGCTGAAGCCTTTGATGCTCCTTCAGTACTGTGAGTGCGGACAGAAGATTTTTCAAAACAATAACCATGAGGAGGCATCACTGATTCATAAGCAGTGCGACTGCTGCGATGCTTTGTGCTTGAAGCCTGTTCTACAGTTGACAGGTACTCCTTCTCACACATCCCATCAACATCTACTACCATCTCACTGCAAATACCTGCTTCCCAACCGTTGCTGTCATTGCCACGTCTGTGGACGACCATGTGGAATATAATCCAGACCTCATAATGGACGAGGATTATGGAGAGGAACAGGAATATGGGGAAGAGCCATATAATCCCCATTCCAGCTCTACATTGTCTTCCTGCAGTGAAGACTCTGTAAGTAAGTAAAAGTTAAAAACTTCATTTTTATACAGGAATACATATCATTTGGACTTTGCAGTCCGGTTTGCAAGACAGTCCTGTTTTCAGAACAAAGTTACATAACAAAATATAAAAAAAGTTTAAGTGTAAAAAGTGTATGTGGTGTATACACCCAGCTCTCCACCTGAAGACCCTACTTTTCAGTCTCTTATGCAGTAAATCCAAACTGAAATGGGTTTTGTTCTGGAAGAGGAAGATTCCACTTAGAAAAACTTGCAAATCCTTTGCACTCCATCCATAATAATTTCTTCTAGTTCCCTTGCTTTGAAGGATGCTGCTTTTGCTGCCTGGCACAGACTTAATAGTATTCCTGCTGTACCACATGAGGCTGATAAGCAGTACCCTGCACCTACTGCTAACCGTGTATTATGCCACTCAGCCAGAGACAGACTATATAGTAGTCATGGCTGTGCATGATAGATCTAAGTCACCTAAACATTTATGTTCCTTGCCCTGATAAAGAATCAAGGAGGCTGGATGTTATGGGCAAAGAACATATGCTTCTGTCTCATTGGGCCGAGAGGATTGCTAACTATCAGTCCCATATGATAAATACCGGAATAGCCTGTGGAAAAATGCCAAGGCTACAGCCGAGCTTTGCGAATGGTTCTGCCAAGACAGAATTGTTTAAAGGGAAACATCCACCTAAAATTGGGCCCCATCTCAGTGTGGGGCAGGGTCTGATCAGCATTTTCGCAAACATTTGAATTTTTTTTTATTTACAGTGATTGCAGTTATTTAGAATTTGTCTGGTTGACCATGCTGGCCTTCCATCTGCATTTTGAACTCAAGAGCCCCTAGTGGCATGCCCACAACCTCCCGTGACTAATCTGAGAGTGACATATGATGCGAGAAGTAGCCACTGGGGCATCCATAAGGTAACCATGTAGTTGCAGTCTCAAGGAAGCTGGGCTTCTCAGGCTCCACTTCCAAAAACAAAACCCACCAGTGCAGTGTTTCAGATATCTTTATTGTAATAAAACAACAAACTCCAGCAGTAAGTTTGCTGAGCGCACTCTCTCTGTTGTGCAGCCAAACATTTCGCACTGACACCAGCACTTCCTCAAGCCTTGAGAAAGCACTAGTGTCACGCAACAACAATTGGCTGCACTATGGTGAGGGTGCACTCAGAAAACTTACTGCTGAGATTGTTATTTTAGTACAATAAAGATGTTACAGAAACAGATTAGTTGCCATATTGGTCCTTGTAAGAACAAATCCAGAGCAAATGGTTTGATACCTTTTATTAGACCAACATAGATGTTAAAAAAGAAAACAATGTCTAAGCTTTCGGACCAACCAAGTCCTTCCTTGGAGACTTATAATAGTTGTTCAAAGAGTCCCATTCTATTAACACCTAGCTCATACATTAAAAAAAACAGAAAAAATTCTCATTGGTTTAAAGTACCTATTTCAAAAAATCTGAAATTTAAATGGAATAAATAGCATCCCATTAGCTTGCTACTACTAAGAATCTTTTCAAGGTCAAATGACATCCAAATTATATAAGATGAGCACTCAAGCAGACAAAACCTCTAACTGAAATTATTAATGAATGAATGTGTTATGAGAATACATTCAAAATTAAAAGCAAGACCTTTAGATTTAATACCACAAATATCCAAGTTAAAACTTGATGGTATTGTATGATAAAAAACTGTACAACAGAAATGTACATATAGAAATAAGAAGGGAATAAGAAAAATGTGTCTTGTATGAACAACTGTTTAAAACATTCATACAGAATTAAACTTATCTGGAGATATTTTCCAAACTATACTCTCAACCAGTATAAAATAAATAAAGATATCTGAGAGACAGCACTGGTGGGTTTTGTTTTGGAAGTAGAGACTGAGGAGCAGTTTCTTTGAGACTGTATGTATTTATGCTTTTGGCCCCAATCTGTAGCTGTTTTGAGCTGCCTTTGAGTGATTTATAACTATATAGTCAGAACTTTTAATAGCTCGGTTTGGAATATCTATGTCTTGTTGGTCTCAGTGTAGCACTGAGACATGTGTATTCAGACCGAGCCATTAAAGCTCTAACTATATAGTAACCCTATGGATGCTCCCACAGCTGCTCCTCACATCATCGTCATTCTCTGAATAGCCGTGGGAGGTTGTGGGTGTACCACTAGGGCTCTTGAGTTCAAAATGCTGGTGGGATGGATGGCAGGATCGACCAGATACATTCTAAATAACTACAGTCACTGTAAGTAACAAAATTTCAACTATTTGTGAAAATGCTATTCGGGCCCTGCCTCACATTGAGGTGGGGCCCGATTTTAGGTGGACGTTTCCCTTTAAAACTTTAAATGCTGGCGCTGAGGTTGGCAAACACTTATTGTGCTCAGCATATGATGTCTCTAATGCCTCTGCCAAGGCTGCTGCCTCTGGCATATGTAAGAGACACTACTCATGGATAAGAGTTGCTGGCTTTACTACTGATGTCCAGCAAGCAGTTTTAAATGCCAGATTTAAAGGCAAGAAACTGTTTGGATATGATGTTGAAGTGTCATTAAGAAGTCTTCAAACCTCCAAAATGACATTTAAATCAGTAAATCACTATCTGACATCTGCTAGAGGCCATGATAGAGGGTCTTTTCATTCAACAGCTGTCAGAAGTAGTTGTCCCACCTACTGTCAGCAAGCCAGAGGAAAGGATAGTGGTGCCTTGCCTGGACCCCTCCCTCAGGTGCCCATTCAGAAGTCCCAAAGGCCAGTGGAACCAGTGGTTCTGCCCCCACTGTTTCAGCCTTTCTCCACTCATCTTCCGTCACAGCCACTTTTACCTCCAGGAATGGCTGATGGGGTGGGGGTCTTATCTCCTTCACCTTCCAAAATGGAGGAGATCACCACAGATAAGTAGGTCCTAGAGATGTTTTTTTTTTTGTGTTAGTGTAACCAGGACTAGCACACTAAGAGGAAAGCTTTTTTACACGTGCGACCTGGGAGCACAGGGAATTTAAGTGACTTGCTCAGGGTCACACAGTCTGCAAGTAGAAGCTGTAGGATTCAAACCCAGGTCTGGTCTGCTGGATGTGACCAGATTTGCAGCTCAGAGCCTTAAACCACTGTACTATACTGCCTCCCTAGTTGCAAGGGGCATTCTCTGGCATTATACAAACTCCTCTAGTGCATCCTCTGGGTCATCTAGCTCTGCTGAAAGGCGAAATACAGTCATTGATTATAAAGGTGCCATACAGTCGGCCTGGTGGCTGGATGCCACCAGCGCCCAGGTTTGAGGCGAGCCCAGGCCCTCAGGGGTCAGCAGTGGGGGAGAGGATTGAGCATCCAGAGGACAGCACTCCTCTCCTCTACCGGGAGGGAGGGGGGTCTGCGCTTGGCTGGCCTCTAGCAGTGGTACAGCAAGCGCAGAGCAGACATAGAGGGAGGGGGGGAGTGGCGATGCCAGCAGTGATGCCTTGGCATAGGGTGCTTGCCACTTCCCCACACAGAAAAATGGAAAAACGTCTGCAGATCCTGGGAAGAAGGAGCGCTCAGAGCGTGCCTCCAGTATGCCCTCGTCTACCCGACTACCCGACAGAATATGAGTACCGGGGTGCTTGCCGGCCCCACCTTGGCCCTGCTTGGGGGGGAAGCCACAGCTACATGGGGACAGAGAGGTAATTCTAGGTAGAGCAAGTGAGGCAGGAGGATGACTCCTTGGTGGTCCCGAAAGGTCGGGTCTGCAGGATGTAGGGGACAAAAAGTGATTTGAAAAAAAAGTGCCATAGAACCCATTCCTGTACATAAATGAACAAAGGGTTTTACTCCAGATACTTCCTGGTTCACGGAGATCTGAGGCCTGTACTAGATCTGAGGCCTCAACTTCTGCACAGAGTACAAGTTTCAAATGGTTTCTCTGCAGACTCTCATGTCCCTTTACAAGGGACTAGTTATGCTCCCTGGAGAGGAAAGATGCTTACCTTTACATCAGAATCAGGAAAGCACACAGGCGATTTCTCAAATTCATGCTGCAGGAGGCACTATCAGTTCAAAGTATTGCTCTTTGGTTATGCTGTGCACCACGGTCTTTACTAAATGCTTAGCAGCCCTTCACAGGAAGGTCTCTGTGTCTTCCGTGGCTAGATGACTGGCTTTTAAGGACAGTTCCAGAGACAGCCTTCTACACACCCTCTTTTGAACCAGACAACTGTTCGACGAGTTGCGGATTACGGTGAATGTTTCAAAGTCAGTTTTGACCCCGTGCCAATGTCTGCAGTACATAGGTGCAGTCCTAGACACAACCCAGGAGAAGGCCTTTCTGCCCTTTCACAGGGCAGAACACCTCTTGCTCAAGCACAACTTCTATACAGTAGGCACCAGGTCCCATACAGGTTTTTCTATGCCGTCTGGGCCTTATGGCAGTGGCCATTGTGACTGTATCCCAGCACACTTACATATCACGGATTCCACACTGGACTGTAAGGATGTAATGGACAAAACTGCCAGACGATCTGCTTATCATGACCCCATTGTGCGAACCCTAAAATGGTGGAATGACTGCATCAGTTTATTAAATGGTGTTCCTTCCTGATTCCCACTCCAACACAAATCCTTATGAGAGATGCATTAGGTTCAAGTCAGGGTGCACATCTGGGGCCTTATCAAACACAGGGCTCTGAAGTCAGACAGATGCCAGTCTACATATCAGCATATTGTAAATCGTGCCATCCTATACAGTCTCGAACATTTCGTTTTGCTTTTATGTACTGTTGCGGTCTGGAGTTTAAGTCGATCGTTGTTTATTATGCTTTTGAAAATTGGTGCCTCGGAGATTGGCGTGTCGGAGCCGTGGAGGTCGCTTCTGCTGGTTGTTTAATTGCTGGCTCGATTAGTCGAGGAATTTTATGGTTGGTGGTCCAGTGGAGTTGTTTGAGGCTGTGGAAATCGGAGGAACGGTGAGGTGGAGTGGCGGTTTCCATACGGGGCGAGACCAGCCCGGACTGTGCATGGAGGGCGTGGCGGGTGCCTGTGAGGAGGACTGGCTGGAGGAAGTGGAAGCCCTGAGAGGGGTGCGCATGGTGTGCAGCAAGGATTTCTGCGAGTTTTGGAAAAAGGAAAGGTTGGGCTCCTCGGTCCGGACGGAGGACGGTGATCACTGACACTGGAGGGTGTTGGTGCTAATCCAGTTCCTTAGGGAGTAGGGGGACCACCGAAGGTGATCTTGCTTGCCCCACCGTGGCGAAGGGATCGGGTTGACCTAACCGAAGGTGAAATTTTTTGCTGCCTGCCTGCCTATCTGCCATCCGAAGGATTCCTAGGGAAGAAAACCTGGCGTGGGAAGAAAAGTGGGACTTCCTGGACCATCTGTTTGGTGAAGTACTCTGAATTTTGTTTTGGGCCAGCGTCTGTTATATCTTTTTGTAAAGATCAGAACTGGGTTCTATGGGGTTGTTGCGCCTGTGAGAGAGGCTGGCATACTTTAAAAATTTCACAGTTTAAAGTGGTGAGAGCACACGGCTGTGGACATTAAAAGACTTGGGAACTCTCTCTTGAACTTTCAAAGGAAACTATGGTGTTGGCTATTGGATAAGGAGGCCTTTTTAATATTAAAGCCATTCAATAATACTTTTTTAGTAGTTTTAGGTGGGGTGCTCCTCTTCCTGCAGTGGTGAGAGTACTGTGGGGGGGGGGGTAGAACTATAATTATAATAGATGATTTTACAGCACTAGAATTTGAATAGACGATTTTATAGCACTGGAATTTGTTAGATCTTGTGTTTCATTGTGAGTGTTTTATTTTAGTGTAGTGCAGAGATGTGCTGGAGTGATTGTAAGTGATGGGTGTATTCCCCTCTATGCTTAGGGACCTCCGTCCCTTTCTCCTGTCTCCGTTGTCAGCTGAAGTTTATAGAAGTGTAGGGCTTTGAGTTGTGAGAAGGCGGAGGTCCCATGCTGGAGGGGGAATGGAAAGGAGTGGGCGGATTGGGATTGTAGGGTCAAGGAGACGCCCTGGGGCGAAATGGGCATGGGAGAGAGGGCCTTCCTGTCTTGTGCCCATACCCAAGGGTTCTGGATCGGACCAGCAGGTAGGCCGGTCACTATCGGAGGTTTGTCCTACTCGAGCGGTGTTATGCAATGCCAGGTCTATTAAAAACAAGACGGCTATTATAGCTGATCTTGTCGAGTCATCTGACCTGGCATGCATCACCGAGACCTGGCTGGATGAAAATTCTGGGCCTGTATTAGCAGCAGCAATTCCGGCTGGGTACTCAGTGATACACCGCCCGAGGCAGGATCGTAGGGGCGGGGGTGTTGCCATGTGTTTTAAGTCAGAACTGGGTCTGGTGGAGGTGCCAGCGGGAGTCACCAGATCCTCTGAGTACATTGTGGGCGAGGGTGTGGGGTGCAGGATACTTCTCGTATACCGTCCACCAGGTGACGAGAATGTTTTTCTGCAGGAAATCGCAGACTTCATTGTCGACCTAACATTGGGGTCCCCCAGATGGTTGGTACTGGGGGACTTCAATGCCTGGGTCAAAGATGAATTCTCTCAGTTTGGTCAAGATTTCCTCCAGTTGATGATATCACTGGGCTTCACACAGGTGGTTTCCTCCTCGACCCATGTGGGTGGACACTCATTGGACCTGGTGTTCCTTCAGGGATGGGGATATCTGACTTGGTGGTGGAACCGGTTGGATGGTCAGACCTTCACTCCATTAGATTCAGTTTTGAGGCCACCCTGTTAGGTCTGCCCCTCACGGAGATGGTTCGATACCGCCCTTTGAGAGGTGTATCCCAGAGGACCTGATGGCGGTGTTGGACCATCGAGCCTACGATAGATTGCATGGATCCAGGTGTTCTGCTACATGCCTATGACAGGGCAGTAACAGGGGCCCTGGATTCTATTGTACCATTTACGTGTTCGTCCTCTTACTCCTCGCCCCAGGTCTCCTTGGTTTGATGAGACCATGAGGGAATTGAGGAGAGTTGGGAGAAGGCTGGAGAGGCGTTGGCGAAAGTCCGGTCGTGATGATGACAAGCTTAGTTTGATGGACCATTATTTGGTCTATCAATCCGCAATCTCTTGTAAGAAGGCAGAATTCCTGTCCAGAGAGATAGCGGCTGCACAGAATAGACCGGCTCAGCTCTTTCGGACTGTGAACAGACTGTGCAATCCAGTTTGTCTTCAGCCCAGAAGAGCCTTATCTCAAGAATGGTGTGAGGAGCTCGCTCTCTTCTTTGCAGATAAGGTAGCCAAAATCAGATTGGACATTCGCTCTTCCCCTCCTAATGGGAGCAGCGGTGGTCGTCAGGAGATGTCAAACACCCAGTTGGAATGGTCTGACTTCAGCCTTCCCATAATCGAGGATGTTGTGATGATCATTGAGCACTGAGACCGACCTGCTGTGATTTGGACCCTGGTCCGCGCCTCTTAGTGGGTTGCGTGGATAAGATTGGCCTAGTCCTAGCTTTGATCGTATGGAAGTCTTTGAGAGGAGATTTTCCAGATCCTCAAAGAGGCTATAATTAAGCCCCTTTAAAGAAACCCTCCTTAGACCCATACTGTCTAGCAAATTACAGGCCAGTCTCTAACTTACCCTTTTGTGGGTAAAGTTATTGAGAAAGTGGTCGTAGTGCAGTTGGAGGATCATCTGACCAACAACAATATCTACGATTCGTTCCAGTCTGGATTTAGGAAAAGGCATAGTACCGAGACAGCGCTCGTACGGGTACTAAATGACCTCCTAATGGCAAGAGATCGTAGGACCCGATCCATCTTGATACTACTTGATCTCTCGGCAGCGTTTGACACCGTTGACCATGGTGTGCTATTGGAGCGCCTGCGGTTAGTCTGTGGACTGTCTGGTACGGTCCTCAGATGGTTTCAATCTTACCTTGAGGGTAGGACTCAGAGAGTGGTGTCGGGAATTTTTTCCTCAACATCATTCTCCACCATATAAGTGCCATGAGGCTCATTTAGCACCCATGCTGTTTCGATTGTATATGCTACCATTGGGAAGATTATTAGGCCAGTACAGTTTGGGTTTTCACTGCTATGCAGATGATACCCAGCTGTATATGTCTTTTGTGCCCGGTCAGGATGCTGCCTTGTTGGTATTTAATAACTGCCTTGAAGAAATCCAAGAATGGATGAATGGGAGTTGGCTGAGGTTAAATCACGGAGAAAACTGAGGTGTTGGTTGTGGATTTAGGTGCTGTGAGGCAGGTCTGCCAGAGGGATCACCCTCAGGCCTATGGTTTGGAGGTGTCCAGCTGGCGACCTCAGACCTGGTCGCGAAAATCTTGGCGTGAGTACTTGATGACCGTTTGACACTCAAATCCCAGGTGTCAGCGGTTATAAAGACTTCCTTTTTCATCTGGGAATATTGCCAGGGTGAAGCACTTGGTTCCTCCAGAGACCTTCCAACATTAATCACGCCTTTAGTTGCCTCTCGGCTTGACTACTGTAACTCCCTATACCTAGGGCTATCGGGGGTTGAACCGCCGTCTGCAGCTGGTGCAGAATGCGGCAGCCAGGCTGTTGACTGGAGTCTCTAGATCCAGTCACATAACGCCTGTGCTCCACGGACTGCACTGGCTGCCAGTGTTTTGGCGATTACCTTCAAGGTCGGTTTGCTGACCTGTAAAGCCCACATGATCTGGGACCTGCCTACCTGAAGAAGCTCCCTGTGCTCTATAGTCCCTCTCGCCCCTCCGATCCACTGATGAAGGGTTGCTAGAGATTCCCAGGGTACGTCTGAAAACATCTGGTGCTAGATCGTTTAGTTTTATGGCACCTACCCTGTGGAACTCTCTACCTCGTCAGGTGCGAGATTGCCTGACCGTCCTTAGTTTTAAAAGGGAGTTGAAGACCCATCTTTTTAATATAGCTTTTAAGGATTTCTGTTGATTTGATTTACTATATTTATTGTTATATTTATTTGTACAGGCGCTTTGATTTAAGAAAAGCCTTTTAAAATAAAGTTGAAATTGAAATTGAAAAATTGAAATTTCCATTATCTCTGGTTCGGGACTCTGCTGATCATTCTAGGGCCTGGAGTTTTCTGTGAGAGGCGTTGTCCCTCCCTTGGAAGGGAGGTACCTGTATGCCTTTCCTCCCTCCCTCTAATTCAGAGGGTGTTACTCAAACTTCAGATGGGGAAACTCTAATCCTCATTGCTCCCCTGGCCTCAACAGATCTGGCTCCTCTTAATGCCGCAGCTGGCAGTGGAACCCAGTACCCCTGCCCTTATGCCAGGACTTCTGTCACAGGAGCAGGGAACCGGTCCTTCGGACCTCAGATTGCTTCACCTCCATGCATGGCTCCTGAAAACATAGCTATTGCTAGATCTGGGGTTTCGAAGGTGGCTGATGCCTTCTACCAGGGCCACTTATTCCATGAAGTTGAAGGGTGTGCTTTGTGGGCTGCTTCCCATCACTTAGACCCCCTCTACCTGTCCAATAAGTCAGGTTCTACAATATCTGCTGTCCTTGTCAGATGCAGGCCTACAGTATTCTTCTATTAATGCACTTGGCTGCTATTTCAGCTTTCCATGTGCCTATTGTGGGTCGTATGGTTGCCCAGCTGGAGGAGGTCCCTATGCTTTTGCAGCAGGCATTCTGCACTTGAAACCTGCTTTCCGTAATCCAGTCCCAGCTTGGGACCTGAATTTTGTGTTAGAAAAACTTACTTTGGCTCCTTTTGAGCTGGCTATGACTTGTGGCATATGCTTTCTTTCTTGGAAAGTGTTGTTTTTGGTTGTCATTACTTCTGCTCGAAGGATTTCAAAGCTACAGGCTCTAATGTGCTTTCTCTATTGCTGCTCCTCAGTTTAGGAATAGTCTTTCTGATACATTGCGGTCTGGTCCCTGTTTTTATATTAAAAAATGTTTTACAGTCTTTGTATAGTTATTGTAGTTGTGATTGCAATTTTGGTTAATGTATTTTGCTTCCTTGTGTCAATTTTGCTTTACATATTGTTATTGTGACAATGCCTCTGGCTGCACCCTCAATTAGTTCCCCCCCTTGCTCTGTTCTCTTACTACTGCTGCTCTGTGCTCTATCGCTCATTAGACCAAATGTACATGACCACATATTTGTATTTGGTGTTATGCTGTTTACCTGCCTGTGTAACTGAATGTCTTGTCTATTCTGTATTGTACCTCCTTTGACATGGAACCTTTGTAAAAGAGCCTTGGCTCAAAGGTACTTGTAATCCTAGAATGAATGAATGAATGAATAAATTAATTAATTAATTGTAATATAGCCTGGGTAGATTCTGTAAAAAGGACCTTCAGTCCAGTGTTCTTTCCCAGTTATCAAAATTAAATAGAAAAAAAAATAATAATAAAAATAATATAAGAGCTTGATTTTCCACAGGGACAGGGTGTCTTTGCATACTGATCCTAAGTTTTTACCAAAGGTGGTGTGTGAGGTTACTTTAAACAAAACCATCCTCCTGCCAGTTTATTTTTCTGAACATGCTAATCCAGGGGAAACATTGCTCCATACTTTAGATGTATGTACAATACTCGGGTACTATATACATTGCATAAAGGACTGCAGGAAGTCCTCACAGCTTTTTGTTTCATTCGCCTCTGAGGAAAAGGGCGCTCCAGTTTCCAAACAGTGCCTGTGTCCAAATGGTTAGCAAACTGTATTACTTTCTGTTGTAGGAAGTCCAGTAAGGAATTTCCTGGGGTTGTTCATGGTCATTCCACTAGAGACACAGCAGCATCTGTTACATCTTCAAAATGTGTCTGCTGCAGAAATCTGTGCAGCTGACATTTGGGAATCTGTCCACACCTTCACTAAACACTACAATCTGGGAATTGCCTCTCAAAAAAGGGCTGGCTTTGGCCTAGCTGTACTTAAAATGTCTGCTTTCTTGGGCCTGTAGGCTCCTGCCACCTGCGCTGTTTGGTCAGTACCACTTGGTACTTATTCCATAGGTGTGGCCTGATGAATGATATCCTTGAAGAAGATAGAACAGTTACGTACTCATCGTAACAGTAGATCTTCAAGAGAATCTCTTTATCAGACCATGCTGTCCCATCCCTCCTTCCTCCATCAGATCCTGAGACTCTGATGAGTGCTGTGTCCTTCTCCATGAGGGTCTATCTGCTGCTGTCTCACCTGGTCAGCAGAATAATAGGTTCTTTCCTAGTTCCCAACAGGAGTACTCCAAGCATGGTCTCTGGCTGGGAACTGAGGAGGCAGGGTCACCCACATTTATATGGGAGAGCTGACGTCTGACATTGTGGGTAGCCCTAGTGGACTGCTTGCAAAGTTTCCATGTGGTCCTAGTTCCTGGCAACTTATAGATCTTCTTCAGGGTATCTCAGTCATCAGATAACACTGTAGGAACCTTTGCCGTCCAGTGAAGGAGAATCCACACAGAAGATTTTCAGCAGTACAACTGGGGCCACCCACACCGTCGATGTCCGCCGATGTCACCAACCCTATATAGGTGTGGGTGGCCCCACTGCCTCCTCCTTTCTTTCTCACTGTTGACTTGCAAGCACAGTCTTCACGGAAGAGCCGTTGTTTTGTGCCTTTTCGGCCTATGGACATTTATTCTCTAATTCGTCACAAAATCTCTTTCAGAGATTTTTATCTTTTTTGTGTATGTTGAGAGTTAATCCACACTCTTCTTTTCTTTTCTGGCATTGCTGCTGTGGGAAGAAGATTGCCGTTACAGATAAACATTCCATTTGTGTCTGCTGTCTTGAGTTGGACCATGAATTCTCTGACTGTGAGCTCTGCCAGAAATGTAACCAAACCACCCTCAGGCAATGCAAGAAGACTCTCAAACAATTCCTGATGGAGTAGCAGGTAGCCAAGTCCGGGCAGGGGTTCTCCGGGGCCCTGGCTGTTTCATCACCCTCCAGGTTCACGAGCTCCCAGGCCTCCAATGCCCTAGACATGTCTTTGGGGAAAAGTCACAAGACAGACCAGGATCGCGACCACTCCCCCCGCCGGCGGCCATCTCGTTCCACGTCAGCCTCTCCTTCTTTGGGGAGCTCTTCATTGATGGCGGCTGCCCCAACAAAAAGACCAGCTGTCCATGCCTCTATCCCTTCCAGTCCCATACCGACAGCATCTCTGACTGATACTCAGGGCGCCCAACTGTCGACCTCCAGGTCATTGGCCCCTCCTCTGTCGACGATGGGCTCGTCATTGATGGTCTCCCTGTTGATGCCTGCCCCTTCATCTCCGAGGGATTCAGGCTTGTCGGGCATTCAGGTCAGCGGGTTTCTAGCTTTGGTGCTGTCAAACCCCCCCCTCCACCAACAACTACCATGGACCTGAATGAGGTACTGGCTAAGTTCATTAATGTCCTGGTTCAGCAGTTCAGTGCTTTCAGTAGGCCATCGTTGCCGGCGCCGTTGATGGCAACTTCATCTTCAACACCCATTCGTCATCCCTGGGAACCTCCCCGCAGGCCTCCGACGACTACTCCGACGCCAGACCCAGATGAGGAGGTCGATGTCGAGGAAGAGTACCATCCTGACCTCATCCTCCCTGAGGACATAGAGGATGAAGAGGAGGAGGAAATCCACCTTTCTGACATATCCACTGCCTCTTCAGTCAGTGAGGACTCAGGTAAGCATACTCCCAGGTCTTCCCTGAGGATGCTACCTTCTACAATGTCATGAAACTGCTGTCTGCCACTAGGGACTTCCAGACAAGGGAGAAGAATGTCATCAGGAAAAACTACTTGGAGATCCCCGATTCTCCACCTAAAATTACCCTCCTGTGCTGCCAACCCTGTAAAATGCCACTACAGCAGCCTGGCACAGGCCAGACATGGTGCCAGCTATGCCACACAGGTCAGACAGGCTGTATAATGCCCCACAGGGCCTTCCTTACCTTGCGGTCCAGGCTGAAACTGACTCGGTTGTCATCAAGGCAGCCCAAGACGAGTCTAAGGCGCCTAAGCACCTTAGCTCCCTCCCCAATACAAGGAATCCCGTGAGGACTGACCTTTGGGCTAAGAGGGTTTATGCCACCCTACTTTAGGTCTGAGGATTGTAAACTGTCACATATGGTCAAGTTCTAGAATGCCAGTTAGAGGAAGTGCAAGGAGGCTGCCCAAGCCCTCCCTGATGGCACGCAGAAGCAGCATCTGCTTCAGTGCCTACAAACTGCAGAGAATGTCAGCAGACATCTCCTTAGGGCACTCTATGATTTGGCCAACACAGTGGCCAGGGTGGCTGCCACAGGCATTTGCCTTCATAGCCATTCATGGCTGAGGGTCTCTGGCTTTGCAGCTGATGTGCAAAACAAGGTGCTCACCGCCCCATTCGGTGGCACCGAGCTCTTTGACCCTGATGCCCAGGAGATCATCAGTGATTTACAAGCATCTGGCACGGCCCTTAAATCAGTCCACTCTCTCTCTCCCACACTCAACCCCGAGGTAGAGAGTGCTTTGCTTTTAATAGACAAACCAGTAGACCAGTCTGGACCCCGCACCCAGAGTAAGCGCAGAGCCCAGTCTTCCTTACCCACATCCTCTCATGCCGGAGTGGCGGCCAAGCATTCCAGAAATGATGGGCCAGCTTCCACAGCTGGCCTCACCTCCTCTTGACTCTTTGCCGGACCTCCCTCCTCTGGTCCAGACTCAGGAGTCATTGGTCAGAGACTGGTTCTTCCTCCATCTGAATAAATGGAGAGCCATCACTTCAGATGTTTGGATCCTGCAAATCATAGAGTGCGGTCACACCTTGGGGCTCATTCAACAGCCTCCAGATACCCCTCCACCACCTCAACCTACCCCTGGCCCATCTGTCTGTTTTGTGGGAGATGCAGTCTCTCCTGCGCAAGTAGGCAATCGAGCCAGTACCAAAGTGACAGAGAAACCTTGGGTTTTATTCCAGATTCCTCCTGATCCCAAAGAAGACCGAAGATCTAAGATGCATCTTAGACTTCAAAGACCTCAATCTCTTTATCCAGTAAAAAAAAGTTCCGGGTGGTAACTTTACCAGGCCTCTTGCCCCTCCTTAAGACTGGGGACTGGCTCTGCTCACTGGTATGCAGGATGCCTACCTGCATTTTTCGGTCTTACCTCCTCACTGGAGGTTTCTTCGCCTTGCCCTTCAGGGAGACCACTACCAGTTCAAAGTGTTGCCCTTTTGGTTATCCTCTGTGCTACATGTCTTTACCAAATGCTTGGCAGCAGTTGCAGCAGCCCCCAGAAGGGAAGGTCTGTATGTCTTCCCTTACCTGGACGATTGGCTTCTGAAGGCTCCTTCCAGGGAACAGCTGTTGCTGGCTCTGAAGCATACTCTTCAGCTCTTCCAATCTCTGGGCATAACAGTCAACCTGCCTAAATCTGTTCTAGTACTGTCCCAAAGACTGCAATACATTGGAGCAGTCCTGGACTCAGAGCAGGGAAAGGCTTCCTTACCCCAAAACAGGGCAGAATGCCTTATAGCTCAGGCTCAGGAAGTCGCTCAGAGTCAGTATATCCCTGCCAGGCTGTACCTCTGACTATGGGGGTTAATGGCCACAGCCATTCCCACCATCCCACTGGCCAGGCTTCACATGCGCACCCTTTAACTAGTCCTGGTCTCTTCCCCAGTCCGCAGTTCTTTGCGGTGGTGGATGAATGAATCCCTCAAATCTTCTGCAAGGAGTCCTCTTCCAGATTTCTTCCCCACATCAGATCCTAACCATGGATGCTTCAGGTCTGGGCTGGGGAGCTCACCTGGGTCCCATTCAAACCCAGTGCTCCTGGTCCCAGTGGGAAGCTGTTCTGCATATCAGTGTCCTGAAAATGAGAGTGGTGCTCTGTGCCATGCAGGCATTTCAGGACACCTTGCTCCAGGCCAACTGCTGGTGCAGTCGGACAGTCTGAGTGTAGTCTACTACATCAACAAACAGGGCAGGACTCACTCATACCCCCTTTTCAGGGAGGCCATATGAGTGTGGTACTGGGCACTGGAGCACAGCCTGACACTCTCTGCGGTCCCCATGCCAGGCATTCTAACCACCTGGCAGACAGTCTCAGCAATCAGTTCAGCATGCACAAATGGGAGCTTCTCTCATCTGTAGCAGATGATCTGTTCGACAGGTGGGGTCATCCAGAGTTGGACCTTTTTGCGTCCCCACTCAGTGCAAAACTGCCCAATTTTTGTTCACTGGATCCAGGGTCTGGAGTTTTCTGGTGAGATGCAGTGTTTCTCTCTTGGAGTGGGAGATATCTGTAGGCATTCCCTCTGTTTCCACTAATACAGAGGATGCTGATCAAGCTGCAGATGGAAGGGGTCAGCATGATCCTGGTAGCCCCATTCTGGCCTCGTCAGATATGGTTCCCTCTGCTTCAGCAGCTGGCGAAGGAACCTCTGGTCCCTCTGCCCCTTTGCAGGAATCTGCTGACCCAGGATCAGGGGATCGTGGTTCATCCCAACCTCGGGTTCCTCCATCTGCATGTGTGGCTTCTGAGGACATAGCCATTGCCAGGTTCAGGGTCTCTTTCAGGGTAGCAGACATCCTGGTGGCCACCTGCAAGCCCTCCACCCATGCCACTTATGCCATGAAGTGGAAGCAGTTTGCCTTCTGGGTTGCCAGGCATTCCTCGACTCTTTCACCTGTCTTGTGAAGTATGTCCTGGATTGCCTGAACTCTTTGTCCGACTTGGGCCCCCAGTATTCCTCCCTCAAGGTCACCTTTCAGCTATTTCTACCCTTCATGAGCCCATTGGTGATGGCACGATTGCTGAGCTGGATGTGTCCCGTACCTTTCTCAGGGCATCCTGCACCTGAAACCCCCAATCCGTTCCCCTGTTCCGGCTTGGGACTTGAATTTTTTTTTAGAAGAATTGTCCCAGTTGCCTTTTGAGCCAATCACAACTTGTGATTTGTGCTTTCTGTCTTGGAAAGCGCTCTTTTTAGTTGCAATTCTGCTTGAAGAATTTCAAAGTTTCAGGCCCTCTGGTGCGAGGAACTTTATTTGATTTTTCACAAAGACAGGGTATCTTTGCACACTAATCCAAAGTTTCTCCTAAGGTGGTTTCTGAGTTCACTCTTAATCAAGTCTGTCCACCTTCTTCCTGAGCGTGCCAATCCAGGAGAAGCACTGCTCCATACGCTAGATGTGTGCAGAACTTTGAAGTATTATCTGCTCAGGACTAAGAAGTTCAGAAAGTCTAAACAGTTGTTTGTTTCTTGCGCCCCAGGTAGAGAGGGTGCTTCTGTTTCTAAGCAATGTTTATCCAAATGGTTGGCAAATTGCATTGTGTTCTGTTACAGTAAGTACGGCAAAGATTTGCCTGGTGCTGTCAAAGCTCATTCTACCAGAGGCATGGCTACCTCGGTGGCTTGTTTCAAAGGAGTCTCAGCTGCTGATGTTTGCACTGCCACCTGGAGTACAGTCCACACTTTCACCAAGCATTACAGTCTGGACATTGCATCAAGAGCCCCGTGCAGGTTTTGGCAGGGCTGTGTTACAAGGACTCCTGTCGTAAATTTATGGAGATCCAGCCTCCCAGACTGTTTTACACTTGTCACTGCTTGGTACTCATTCCTACGGTGTTACCTGATGACTGAGATACCCCCTAAGAAGACAGAACAGTTACGTATGAACTTACCATAACAGAAGATCTTCGAGGGGATCTCAGTCATCAGGTATTATCTCCCTCCCACTGTCCCCCTTCTTGGGGCTTCTGTTAAGACCTGGCTATCTGCTGTATTCCATCATTTTTAACTAAAGCCAGGTCCCTCTCTCTCTCCTCGGTTCCACAGGGCATCAGCCTTGCTCTCTTTATCTCCAGAGGGAAAGAACTGAGGAAGGAGTGGAGCCGCCCATGCCTATATAGGGTTGGTGATGTCGGCAGACATCAACGGCATGGGCAGCCCCAGTTGTACTGCTGAAAATCTTCCATGTGGATCCCCCTTCACTGATGGTGAAGGTTCCTGCAGTGTTACCTGATGACTGAAATCCCATCAAAGATCTACTGTTATGGTAAGTTCTTATGTAACTGTTCTTTCCATCAGTGTGTTCTGATGAAAGAGATTCTCTCGAAGATCTGCTGTTACAGTGAGTAAGCAACTGTTCTTTCCAGATACTGGGATGATGCAGAATCAAATGTAAATTTTGCCTTGTTAGTACTTGAAATGAGACTAATAATACATAGGATTCACAGGAATATACAAGTACATTTAAACTGCTGCACCCTTTATAGTGCTCCCCATTTCAGCAATGGTTATATCCTCGGATACAATTCACATTCACATACCTGTCCAGACTAGTTTTAAAGCATGTCATTTTTTACTCAGAACCACTGAATTAGTCAAAGAATTCCACATGGAGAACACCTTCTGCAAAAACCATGTCCCCCGCTTGCTGTTTTATATATGTCCCCCTTTATATGTCCACTATTTCTTCTTGCTGGAAACTGACTAACCTTCATTTGCAATGCTAAGCATCTCCATAGATCATTGTTTTAGAAAGCTTTACAACCAAGGTACATATCCCCTCTTAGCCTTCTCTTTTCCAAGCTATATATCTTAAGCTTTTCTAATCCTTCCTTGTATCCTATGGCCCTCATACTTCTAATCATCCTTACTGCCCTTCTCTGTAAACCCTCCAGTAACTTTATATCCCCTATGTTTAGAGGTGCCCAGAACTGACCACTACTTCTTGTATTGTGTCTGCAACCCTACCTTTCCTCTGCCACTGTATATAGATCACTGGTTAGACCTCATCTCGAATACTGCGCATACTGGCGCCTGTACCTGAAAAGGGACATTAAATTACTGGAAGGGGTGCAGCACAGAGCAACTAAGATGATCCAGGGGCTGGGGGACCTACCATATGAGAGAAAGCTTAAGGAGTTAAACATGTACTTGCTGGAGGAGAGGAGGGACAGAGGGGATATAATTGAGACTTTCAAATACATGAGAGGGATAAAAAAGACTGGAACGGAGGGGCTATTCAGGGCAAGGGTGGGGAGGGACACTCGAGGCCATGACATGAGATTAGAGGGGGAAAGGTTCAGGGGGGAAATGTGGAGACCCTTTTTTATGCAGAGGGTGGTGGCAGGGTGGAACGCATTACCAGTGGAGGTAGTAGCCTGTAAATCGGTGGGCTGTTTCAAAAGGGGCTGGGACAGGGCAAGAAGGAGGATAAACGTTGGGGGAGAGGAGGGAGGAGGAGCTGCTGCAGTATAGAGCTGCTAGCTGCATAATCGAGCAGACTCGATAGACCAGATGGCCTTTTTCTGGTGGCAAATTTCATATGTTCGTATGCAAGGTCCTGTACAGTGGCAGGAGTACCTCCCTGATCTTCTCTGTGTCAATCTTCACCATTCATCACTACCTGGGTATCTGGCCGGAGCCAGGACTCAGCGGGAGCCTTTTTTTTTTTGGAGGCCGAGTCGGCGCAGGGGTGCACCCACCTTTAGAAGCCGGCGTGTTATGTGGCGCTTTGGGTTGGCCATTATCTGCTGTCGACTCTGCCTTAGCCGCCCCAGTTCTTCTTTCTACCGCCGTTGAGCAAGGACCTCGTGGGAAGCCTCAAAGAATTTCAACTATGACATTGCGGCCTTGTCTGTGGCTTAGTTCGTCAGTCATGTTCGTGTTTGCTCTCAGTTCTGTTCACCCTACTTGGCGCCGCTTCAGAGATCTGCTGGTCACATCTATCCTTTTTCTTATAGCTTTGCAGAGTACTTGTTTTGTTTAATATTCCATCCGGTCATGTCTCGTCCCAGGGACAAGAAGAAAAATTCGAAAGCGGGATGGCCCCCTATGCATCGGTGTCCCTGCGGACGTCTTTATTCTGTAACGGACCAGCATAGGTCCAGGCCACGATATGGATCGTTGCGATGCCTACTTTTCAGTGGATCACTGAGTCTTGGAAATGCGCGCATCCAAAGTCGGACATGCTCCACCGATTTTCGGAGGGCAGGTTCGCAGTCGGCAGGCCAAGGTAAGGACTCTCAGCCCTTCCTCTGGGTCCCCTCCCAGTCCAATACAGCCCGCAGAGGAAGGGGCCTTGTAACAGGGAATAACCTCCTCTTTTGTTTCTGGAGCTGGTAACCCCCTCCTTTATTTATTTATTTTTTTAAAGTCTGTTGCGCAACAGCACATTTAATTCTTCCGTTTTTGTTTACCCCCCACTTCACAATACACCCCTCCTTGCGTGAATGTAGGCTGGCCACCTACATTCCACGCTCTAAGAGGGTGAATATCGTTTAATAAAATATATGTCTCTCTTTGTTTTGCCTGGCTCCCGAAGCAAGACCTACTCTCCCATACGTTTCCTTGCTTAAACATTAATATCCTGAGTCAAAGTAATAAAAAACAGACAGAAGACTACTTCAGAATAAATAAGCACCTTTTTGGTAACAAATATTTGTTTTTGCTAACGTTGGTTGAAATAGAAATAACCCCTCACTAATGAGCGACTGCTCCGCTCTGCGAGTGTTATGGCTAGTTCCTCTCGAACATGCGAGAGGAAAGACAGGTATTCAAGCCTAGCCTAGCAACGTCAGGACACGACCGGGGCTCCCTTTTCAGTGCAAAAGACTCCTTTAAATGAGCTCCTCGGTCTGTGTCCTGCAGTTTTCCTCTCGGTTGTTCCTGCATCTAGAACTAAGCCTACGAGGCTGTTATCTAGCAGTCCATTCCTTTATTGTAACTGCTGGCGTGCCGCAATGCGGCAACACATTTCCGAACACTGTTCCCCGGTTAAGAATGTAGCGTGGTGCAGCTTAAACCTCAAATGGTTGCTTGTTATTTATTTGTATAAGTTCTGGCAGCCCACAACTAACAGTGAGGCATAAAATAAAAGGGCCACTTTTAAATAAAGCACTCAATGTTGTGCTAAGATAACTAGACCCGCCCCCCATCAATAAATGCAGAAGTCTAATAAAAAGGAATGATTATTCTTGCCTACAGTATTTTTTTTGTTTTGTTTGACTGCTTACTTGAATTGCATGTACTAATGAGTCTCAGCTCCTTCTTCTCCTCCACACCAAGCATACCATTCTAAGAGCCGGCCGGCCTCATTCTGAACATATTTATGGTATGTCTTGATGTGGGAGAGGCTAGGATATGCTAGATGAATAAATAAAATATAAAATTAAAATGCAGAACAATAATGATGTTATTTTAGGGTTTATGAATATGTATAACCTATGAGGGAATAAAATAAAAGTTATTGCTCATCCGAGTCAGGGAGGGCTACAGATCAGGTGACCAATTCTCTAGATAAAAGAGCACAGCTATTGATTAAAGAGTCGGTCTTGAGTTGGTCTGTGACCAGATCAACATCTCTCTAGTCCATTCTAGAGCTGTATTTGGGTACTTATTTTGACCTGTGGAATTTTGTTTTGTCGCCTTAAGTCCGCTTATGCTTTAATTTATTTGCTGTTATATAAATAAATATTTGGACAAGTAGGTCCAACTTCTTCATCTGGAATTGGTGTCCGTGTCTTCAATCCCAACACCTTCACAGTTGGTGTCAGAAGGGGGAATGAGGTCCTATTGGCATTTTTCCAAGTTGCTGGCGGACCGACCCTGGGATGGAGGAAGACAGAAGAGAAGCGGACCCTGTTACAAGACCCAAAGGTGTATTAACCAGGACTATGGCGGATAAGTTGGGGGAGCCATTATTGTTTGGATTACCTGAACAGAGAAAAGAAAGACTTAAAACTGAACAGGTATTACGGGAGGAGGCTGAAGACCTCCAGGGGGCAACAGCTGGTGTCCCAACTGCTGGTGCTCCAATTGAGGATGAGCCGCCAGAACATTTACATGAACTGCTGAGATGGCTCTGCCTTAAACAATTAGCATCGGATAAGGAGAGGAGAAGGAACAGGAGCAGATGAGAGAAGATGGCAGGAGACCTCAAGGACCAGTCAAACTATCAGTACCCATCAAGTCCTCCAGTGCCTACGGAAACCCCAAAAGACATCAAACTCACGAAACTGGGTGAGCAAGATGATATTGAAACCTATTTAACGACCTTTGAGCAGATAGCTGGGGCCTATGGCTGGCCAAGGGAACAGTGGGTTCTTCGTCTGGCCCCCTACCTCACTGGAAGAGTGCAGTTGGCCTATGGGAACATGGACAGCCAACAGGTGGGGAACTATGATGCCGTAAAAAGAGAAATTTTGAGAAGATACGACATTAGTGCTGAGACATATCGACAGCGATTGTACCCTCTCGGTTCCAGCCTGTGGATCACCCCAGAGAATATATGTATGCTTGAATGATTTATGTCATAAATGGTTACAGCCCGGGGCAAAGACTATAAACCAAATCATGCAAGCCATCGTAGTGGAACAGTATATTCGTGTTTTGCCCCAAGACATCCAATTATGGGCGAAGGAGCATCGTGCGGAAACCTCAGAGAAAGCCATTTCATTAGCCGAGGACTATCTGACGGCCTGACCTTACAGAAAGAAGACTCAAACTACTGGGACTACCACGGTGAGACCTTCTTCTTCTTTTTCAAACTCTCCTGCTGCCCCAGTTAGTAACATTGGACCATCAGCCAGACAAATGACAGAACGGGGTGGAATTAGACCAACTAGACCATCCCTTTCTGATGTTATATGCAGAGACTGTCATGAATGAGGCCATATCACTCATTTCTGCCCAAAAACAGACTGAAATGTACACCTGGCCTTAGCAAACCTGGGGCAGTATACTATTCCCATACAGATTGGATCGCAGACAGTTATGGGACTTATTGACTCAGGAAGCAAACAAACATTGGTTCAAGCAGAACTGGTGGAAGGTAAACCCAGGAACCCTGTTCAGACAGGGGTTATCCGTATACACGGGGACATACATTACTACCCAACAACATCCGTGGAATTACAAACCTCCCATTCCAAAAGCGAGAGATGGACGTAGGGATAGTACCCCTGTTTCCAGTTCCAGTATTGATGGGACAAGATCATCCTGACTTTAAAATTCACCTTGGTGCAGTTACCACAAGGGCACAACATAAAGAAAGTGAAAAGAGCCCATTGCCTCCTTTTGAAGAAGATATATTTGGTGTTCCTGGTAAAACCAGGAAATCAAGAAGGGAGCGGCGGCAGGATAAAGTACAGTGGACTAAGACACATGTCTCTGACTTGGATATTAAAGAGACTGATGTAAAAGTTTTGAGTAGGAAATGTGATTTTGAAGTAAAACAAAAAAAGGATGAGTCATTAACACCTTTGTTTTCACAGGTATCCCAGGAAGAAGTAGGGGAAAAGCCCTGTTACAAGGTGAAACACAACTTATTATACCGAATTTGTACCCACCCTAGAACAGGAGAACAGGTAGACCAATTACTGGTACCCAAGGAGTATAGGGCTCAAACACTACGGCTAGCCCATGACAGTCCTCTTGCTGGGCCCCTGGGGAGGGATCCGTACTTTGGCCAGAATCCTATATCGGTTCTTCTGGCCTGGCATACATAAAGAAGTAGAACAATATAATTTGACCTGTCCTGAATACCAGTTAGTAGCTAAAATAGGGAAAAAGGATACTGTCCCATTGCAACCCCTACCTATTATAAACCATCCGTTTGAACGTGTAGCGATGGATATAGTAGAACCCCTACAGAAAACTAGAAAGGGGAATCGCTTCATTTTAGTGTTATGTGACTACCATACTAAATATCCCGAAGCCATTCCCTTGCGAGCTATAGCCGCTAACAAAATAGCTGAAGAACTTATTAAAATATTCAGTCGATTGGGTATACCCAAAGAAATTTTGACAGACAGAGGCAGTAACTTTTGCTCACAGGTATTAAAACGTTTATATCAGGCCCTTAATGTTCACGCTATCCGTACTACACCCTATCACCCTCAGACAGATGGTCTTGTGGAACGGTTTAACCAAACCTTAAAGCAAATGTTAAAGAAATAAACCCAGGAGGAAGGAAGAGATTGGGATCAGTATTTACCATTTTTGATGTTTGCATATAGGGAAGTTCCACAAGCGTCGACTGGATATACCCCTTTTGAATTATTATATGGAAGGAATCCCAGGGGCCCCCTTGATATAGTGAAAGAACAATGGGAGGAAGGGCAGGAGGTGGGTCCCACGACAACATTTGATTTTGTTAATAAGCTCAGACAAAAACTGGTAAGATATGTTGAGTTAGCCCATAAAAGAGATTCAACAACAATCAAAACAGAAAATCCTGTATGACAGAGGGCAGGACAGAAATCATTTCAGGCGGGAGATCGGGTGCTATTGCTCTTACCCTCTTCCGACAATAAGCTAAATATGAAATGGCAGGGACCCTACACAGTTAACAAGCAGTGTGGACCAGTAACATATGAGATAGAACTGCCTGATAAAAAGGCTAAAAGGAAGGTATATCATGTCAACCTGCTGAAACAGTGGCAAGAAAGAACCGCTTTGGTCTGTTATGTATGTCCTGAGCCAACAGAAAGCGAACTCGAGATGGCATATCGAAGGCTTGATGGAACAGACTCTTTACTAGATATCCATAGAAATCATGCATTAACCGATACACAATGTCAGGAACTCAAACAGATTTTACAGGCTAATCAAGAAATGTTCACCAATACATTAGGGAAAACCGACCTGATACACCATCATATTGAGGTCATGCACCAACTCCTATCATGGGTAAAACCCTATAGACTCCTGAAAAATTGAGAGGAAGTAATTAAAGAACTAGATAAAATGGTTATACTAAAAGTCATAGAACCCTGTAACAGTGATTGGTCTTTTCCTATGGTAATAGTAAACAAAAGGAGGAGAATCCGTCTTTGTTTAGAGTTTTGTAAACTTAATGCCATCTGAAATTCGATAGTTATCCCATGCCACATATTGACGATAGTCGATCACCTAGGTAAAGCCCATTACTTGACCACACTGGATTTATCTAAGAGATACTGGCAAATACCATTAGATGAGGTTTCGAAAGAAAAAACTGCGTTCAGTACCCCTAAAGGTCTTTTTCACTTTACCATGATGCCTTTCGGGCTACATAGCGCTTCTGCCACCTTTCAGAGATTAATGGATAAAATACTACAACCCCATATGGAATGTAGTGCTGCATGCTTAGACGATGTTAATATTTATAGTCCCACATGGGAGGATCATAAACAGCATATAAAAGCAGTA
Source organism: Neoceratodus forsteri (assembly GCA_016271365.2). Lineage (NCBI taxonomy): Eukaryota > Metazoa > Chordata > Ceratodontiformes > Ceratodontidae > Neoceratodus > Neoceratodus forsteri. The sequence goes on from CM057458.1 coordinate 712,839,634, forward strand.
TGCCATACCCTGAAAAACGCAGGACTTACTATCAACCCAGAAAATGCGCCTTTGCCATGCAGGAAACTAAGTACTTAGTGCGAATAGGGAATGGATGTATTAAGCCTGAAATAGGTAAATTGATGCAGTAGCCAAAAGTCTGAGACCAGGGAGAAAGAAACAAATGAGATCCTTCCTTGGGTTGGCCGGATATTATAGGCGGTTTATACCTAATTTTGCCTCCCTAGCCAGCCCTCTGACAGATCTTACTAAAAAGCGGAACCCTACCAAAGTAAAATGGACTCCTGACTGTGAAACAGCTTTCTGTTCTATCAAAGCCTTACTCTGTGCTGCTCCAGTCTTAATAAGCCCTGACTTTTCCCAGCCTTTCGTAGTACAGACTGATGCCTCTGCTACAGGTATAGGGGCGTATTGTCACAAGTAATAGATGGACAGGAGCACCCTGTCCTATATATAAGTAGGAAATTACATGCAGAAACAAAGTATGCCACCATTGAAAAGGATGTCTGGCGTGTGCTGGGCTATCAAACATTACAATTTTATTTATGGGGAGCACAATTTGGATTAATTACAGATCACAACCCCTTTGTTGGTTAATGGCTATGAAGGACAAGAATCCAGCGTTATGAGGTGGTACTCGCCTTACAGCCTTATAACTTTACAGTGAAGCATAAGGCTGGATCAGCTCATAAAAATGCTGACTACTTGTCCTGATTCGGTGCAGGAATACCTAGACCAGAATAAAAGATTAATCAGACCTCGGGTAAAAGTATGTTGATATAAAGATAATCAACCTATGTTGATTTTGCATAATCAATGTTTATAATTAGGGACCTCGAGGTGGAGCTTTGGAGTGGGTTGGCTAAAGCTCCATCTCTCAGTAAAAGACAGACCTGATGTGTCTTCCGTTCCTTAGAATAAAGAAAAGTACAAAATATTCAAAGAATGGTTTTGTACAATGAGAAGGAGGTATGTAACAGGGAATAACCTCCTGTTTTGTTTCTGGAGCAGGTAACCCCCTCCTTTATTTATTTATTTTTTTGAAGTCTGTTGCGCAACAGCACATTTAATTCTTCCGTTTTTGTTTACCCACCCTTCACGATACACCCCTCCTTGCGTGAATGTATACTGGCCACCTACATTCCGCGCTCTAAGAGGGTGAATATCGTTTAATAAAATATATGTCCCTCTTTATTTTGCCTGGCTCCCGAAACAAGACCTACCCTCCCATACGTTTTCTTGCTTAAACAGTAATATTCTGAGTCAAAGTAATAAAAGACAGAAGACTCCTTCAAAATAAACAAACGCCTTTTTGGTAACAAATATTCGTTCTTGCTAACATTGGTTGAAATAGAAATAACCCCTCACTAATGAGCGACTGCTCCACTCTGCGAGTGTTATGGCTAGTGCCTCTCGAACATGCGAGAGGAAGGAAAGTTATTCAAGCCTAGCCTAGCAACGTCAGGACACGACCGGGGCTCCCTTTTCAGTGCAAAAGACTTCTTTAAATGAGCTCCTCGACCTGTGTCCTGCGGTTTTCCTCTCGGTTGTTCCTGCATCTAGAACTAAGCCTACGAGGCTGTTATCTAGCAGTCCATTCCTTTATTGTAACTGCTGGCGTGCCGCAATGCGGCAACACATTTCTGAACACTGTTCCCGGTTAAGGATGTAGCATGGTGCAGCTTAAACCTCAAATGGTTACTTATTGTTATTTGTATAAATTCTGGCAGCCCACAACTAACAGTGAGGCATAAAATAAAAGGGGCACTTTTAAATAAAGCACTCGATGTTGTGCTAAGATAACTAGACCCCCCCCATCAATAAATGCAGAAGTCTAGTAAAAGGGAATGATTATTCTTGCCTGCAGTATTTTTTTTTGTTTTGTTTGACTACTTACTTGAATTGCATGTACTAATGAGTCTCAGCTGCTTCTTCTCCTCCACACCAAGCATACCATTCTAAGAGCCGGCCGGCCTCATTCTGAACATATTTATGGTATGTCTTGATGTGGGAGGGGCTAGGATGTGCTAGATGAATAAATAAAATATAAAATTAAAATGCAGAACAATAATGATGTTATTTTAGGGTTTATGAATATGTATAACCTATGAGGGAATAAAAGAAAGTATTATTAAAAGAAAAGTTATTGCTCATCCGAGTCCAGGGGAGGGGCTACAGATCAGGTGACCAATTCTCTAGATAAAAAGAGCATGGCTATTGATTAAAGAGTCAGTCTTGAGTTGGTCTGTGACCAGATCAACATCTCTCTAGTCCATTCTAGAGCTGTATTTGGGTACTTATTTTGACCTTTGGAATTTTGTTTTGTCGCCTTAAGTCATCTTATGCTTTAATTTATTTGCTGTTACATAAATAAATATTTGGACAAGTGAGGTCCAACTTCTTCATCTGGGATTGGTGTCCGTGTCTTCAGTCCCAACACGTTCACAGGCTTCCACCATTCTTAGCCTTGCCACGGCAGGGGTCCCTCCCACGTTGCAGGAGGCCCAGTCTGGCCCTCTTGGGGGCCAGGTGGGAGGCACTGTTCTGGCAATCGCTTCCATGGAAACGAAGGCTCCGCTGGTGTTGAGCTCTGGAGCCCACGAGCCCAGGCTGGCACTGTCCTCGACACCGTTTGTCGGTGCGGCCCTGGGCTCCAGTGTCACTTGCAGCACCGGTGGCCCAGGCAAAGCCGGGCCATCCCTTGGCGCCACTTCTGACTTTGGCACCATTCATGGTGCCAGGGATGGGAGAGGTGCTGTGGATGGCGCAGGACTAGTTCTCTGTGCCACCCCTGGCTCTGGTGCCATTCGTGGCACTGGGGATGGGGTCGGTGCCAGTTCTGGTGCCATTTGTGGCACCGAGGGGGGGGGGCGGCACCACGGCTAGTGCCACCTTTGTCTCCAGTGCTGTTCACGGTGCTGGGGAGGGGCGGTGCCACGGCCAGTGCCACCTTCAACTCCGATGCCGGGGAGGGGGTTGGCGTCGATCGCAGTGCTGCTCTGGGCTCTGGTGCCATTCCTGGGGCTGGACATGGTGCAGATCATGGCCTCGGGACTGGGAGGGATTGTGGAGTGATCTAGGTTCAGGCCTCTCAGTCCTTCTCCTTCTCAGAGGACTCAGAGTCTGACCCTGACTGGCTCCCAGATTCTGCTGGATCCTTCGATCCTTCTGAGTCCAGTGCCTCGGCCCCCACTCAGCCTCCTTCTGTTGGCCAGGCAGATTCTGTTGCTTCTGGGGGTCAGTGGGACTGTTCAGCCTGTGGCTGTCCAGGTGGTAACTGCAGCGCAACCTGGGACCATGGATCTGTCTGTACCTTCAAGTGGGGTACCCCCTTCTTTGGTGACCCTGGCCAGTTCAAGTTTGGGACATACCGGAATGTCCCAGGAGGGGAGGGTGCTGCACCTTTGGCCAACTCCCAGGGATCAGCTGTGGGCTGCCAGCTGCCTAGGCTGGTGGTTGTGAGGAAGGAGGGCCCTTTCAGAGTAAGAGGGTTTGAGTGGCCAGGGCTTGGTGCTGCGACCTCTCCCTGGGATCGCCCAGGTTCTGGGAGGAGTCATGTCTGGATCCTTGCTCCTCCCGAAGACCCCTGAGAGGACTTCTGTCTTGGAGGTCAGGGACCGTTCTTCTGGACTCACACGGTCCCGGTCACCTCATGGGGGGGGATTTCTTCCTTTGGGCACAACTCCAGACATTCCGATTCGGTTGAACAGCTCCTATCTGCTGGGACCACGGGATCTCCTTCTTTGTTGGGATCATCCACTCTGTCCTCTCACCTGAGCAAAGGCCATGCTCCTCCTCAGAGGTGCTTGGCCTGTATGTCTCTGCCTACTCCTCCTCCTTTCCCAGGTGTTCCCAGTCCTACGGGACCCCTTGCCTGGGAGCAGTTCAGGGCTTCAGCTGCGCTTTTCCCTGCCTATTTTAGAGCCATGGACGAGCAGGTGTTTCACCACTCTCCAGTGCAGCCTGACCCTGAATCTCTGGACTCGTCGGTTTCCTTATCTTTTTCCTCCAAGGGAGAGGAACCCTCCGTCCACCTTTCTCCAGCAGCTGATCTCACTGCTTATCAGCGCTTCCTTTCAGGGATGCTTGACGAGCTGCAGATCTCCACCCTTAGTGAAAGCAATCCAGACTGGTCAGCGCGCACCTTCTTAGGCGAGTTCAGTGCAGCCAAGCTTGCAGTTCTCACCTGGCGTGTTCCCTTCCGGGAATCATAGCGCTGGGGTCTGGTGGCATCCCTTTTCCTCCGTTCCAGCCCCAAGGGACCTCCGCCAGAGGTATTGTGCCCCCCTGGGGTCTCCAGGAGCCCTGCCTCGCCCCCCCTTCTGGCATGATGCTCTTAGACACCCCCTCTGGGCATAGAACCCCAGGTCGTGATGGCCCCCGGACTTGGATTCTTCAGACTTTCTCTTCTGTGGGAGGAGAACCTTCTCCTCGGCATGGATTCTGCTCTGTCTGGCAGCTCATCAGGTCCACCATGCTATCTAAAACAGGTACTTGTGGTCCAGGCTAGGACAACTTCTAGCCTCTATGCCCGATTCAGAGGAAACCAGGCAAGCCATTGCCCTCTCCACGCAGGGCCTGGAGCTTGCAAGGCACCAGGCAAGGGCATCATATGATGCCAGTGAGGTGGCTTCCAGGCTGGTGGGGACAGTGATGTGCACTAGGCGGTCGGCATGGCTTCGCCTTTCCCAGTTGTCATACTTGGCACGGCGTAGGGTGATTTCCTCTGCTTTCCGGAGAACCCATCTTTTATCCCTTGGGGTGAGGCGACAACTTCAGGGGCACCTTCTATCTCCTGCAAGGAGATCCCAGCCTCACCCAGACCAGTCCCAGGCCTGTAAGGGTTCTCCCCTGTGGTGCCTCCCCCACTGGAGGCTAAGGGATACTGTCCCTTAAGGAGGTGCTGGGCCCCCTTCGGGGGGCTCGGTACTCACCCAAGTAGTGATGAATGGTGAAGACTGACACAGAGAAGGTATGAAAATTACATACCTACCGTAATTCTTGATCTTTCTGTGTATCTTCACCATTCATCACTAAATCCTGCCCTTTCCCTGGGGCCTCTGTCTCTGGGCATTCCTCCTCCTCTGTGTTTCCTTGTTGTGCTTCAGACCTCTCCTCTTCCTCCTCTCCTTGTGGTTGGGAGGAGGACTTTGGAGACAGTCGGGAGGGTTTTTGCTGGGGTCTCAGGGTCTTCTCTCTCTCTCTCTCGCTCCCTTCCCTGCCTCTTAAAGTTTGTCTCTCTGCCCCCCCGGGGGGGGTCCGAGATGGGGAGGGAAATGGGGAACCCCTGAGTACCCTCTCAGCAATCCCTTTATTATTTATTAATGCCCCTTTGGGGCGTCTTCTCCTTTTCCTTAAGGTGTTGTCTCTCACACCTTTCTTCCTACTAGTTTCAACAGGGGTAGGCTCCCCTGTTTTTTCCCCTATGCTTTATTTATCTCCCCTTTGGGGACATTCTGTTTTAATTTGGCAGGAGGGGTGGATGCCGTCCAACCTGTTTTGGCCTGATTTGACCTCGAGTCATTCTTCCATTAACTCTGGTCCCTTTTGGGACCACCCTGGCTGCATAGGGGGCACTCCTGTGTCTTCTCTTCTCTTCTCTCTCTGCAGTAGGGGGTTCTAGAATCTGTGCTACCCCTCTCAAGGCCCTGGCATCCGTGTTGAGTGGGGCGGTGTCCTCCCCTCCTTCCACCTTCATTCCCCTCTTTCTTCCCTCCCTTCTCCACACTTTCTTTCTTTCATCCAGAGATTGGGACCCCTTCCTATCCCAATCCCTTAGGCTGCTCTCTCTCTTTTTACTGTCCTCTTAGTCGTTTATTTCTCCTTTCAGTTTTTATATCCTTTCCTTTTCTCTATCCTTTGCTTCCTTGCCCCACCCTTCATCCCTTCCTGTCTTTCTTGCTGGCGTTCAGAACTGGGGCTAATCACGGAGTCGACAGCAGATAGCATCCAACCCACAAGCAGCACCGCCCCTGCATCGACTCCGCTTCAAAAAAAAGAAAGAAAAAAAAAAAAGGCTTCCACTTAGTCCTAGCTCTGGCCAGATGCCCAAGTAGTGATGAATGGTGAAGATACACAGAAAGATCAAGAATTACGGTAGGTACGTAATTTTAATTTCCTGCTGATGATATTTCTATTAGTACTTCGCAATATTCTGTGTCTTTTTTTTTTTTGCTACTTGGCTGTATTGGCTCTTGAATTTTAGGTAATTTGTGACTAGTATTCTCAGGTCCTTCTCTTTCAGTATTTCTTTTCATTCTTGCCATATGGTTTATAATGTAGAAAGTAAAAATGTTACTGCGCTCATGGAGAGATCACCCAACTCCTGGAAGTAGGGTCAAAATACAGCTTTATTTCAGTTGAGAAGCAGATGTAAAAGATGCAGAACAAGCTGTAAACCACTATTGCAATAGTGGTTTACAGTTTGTTCTGCACGTTTACTTGGTACTCAGTTCTCAAATAAAGCTGTATTTTGACACTACTTCCAGGAGCTGGGTGATCTTTCCGTGAGTGCAGTAACGTTCTTACTTTCTAGTCTTCACTCTCAGCCTGGCTATGTTTATTACCACACAAGCCCTGCACCAGAGTTTGTGGTCGAACCTTCGGAGTAGTTTATATGTAGACTTTAGATTTTCATACCCTAGGTGCATAACATTGCATGTATTGATGTTAAGTACCATTGTTAGGGACATAATTCAGAATCTCTGGCTGTATAGTAAAATACATACACTATATAGTGAAATGCATACACAGTGCAGTGTACCACATACACTGTCTACTGAAATATATACATCATATAGTGAAATACAGATACCGTATACTGAAATGCATATAGCATATAGTGAAACACATACATTAGATAGTGAAATGCTTACATTATATATAGACAATAATGCATGAGGAGGTGGTTGATATGAGAATTTAATGCACACCCGAGTCTAGTGATGCTATATAAACCCCGAGAGCACAGCTCGAGGGGTTTATTCAAGCATCACTCGACAAGGGTGTGCATTCAATTCGAGTAGGAACCACCTTCTCATGATTTATTTTGTATAATTGCTTGGCATCAATTTTTATGTAGTGGAGTTCACGTTTCCCGTAAATGCAAAGCTGTACTCTAAAGTAAGGCATTATTAAGCAACATAGATGAAGACAAGGAATTTTTTTGAACAGCAGACTTTTTAATTACTTGCCTTAAAATGACAGGAAATGCAACCCAAACAATTCATTCAATGATTTAAATGAACATTTCTGACCTTCGCCTTATACGTCCACAACAGCATGTAAAGAACGGAGGATTCAGTGTGAACGAGAAAACACTGACGGGAATAGTAAAAGGACTATGGGGAAAAAGTTGTTGTAAAACAACTACTACTAGCAACTAAAAATGCCTTTTTATAGTTCTTAAAATGGCCTTTTTGGTTCTTCTGCAGTTGGTCGTCTAAGATACGTGCCCACGTGGTCCAGAGGGTCCTGTGAAAAGAAAGGAACCGTGTTCAAATTATTGATTTCTCTTTTAGTTACTTTGTGTACCAGAGGGACTGGTAACAGACCTGAAGTGCTTGTCAAGTATGAGTAGATTTTTATTTCAAACTTGGTTGCCGTTTTTTTGGTTTTTTTTTTTTACTACTGACACTGGGCTTACGTGTGCACTCTAAGAATGCTCGCAGCTTGGCTAAGACAATCGTAGCGCGTGAATCCCGTAACAACCAGCTGGCTGTTTTGGGAAATATCAACCACTTAAACCTATGGTAAAAACCGATGACCAGTAATTATAGTGAAATACATACGCTAACTACTGAAATACACATACTGAGTACTGAAAATCCACATACACTATGTACTGAAACATATACACTACCTGTTGAGATACATATGCTACAGACTGAAAACTCCACATAAACTGTCTACTGAAGCAAATACTCTATACATTGTAACACATACACTATATATTGAAAAAATCTGCATACACTATATACTGAAACAAACACACTACATATTGAAATACATACACTACACACTGAAAAATCCACATACACTGTCTACTTAAACAAATACACTTTATATTGAAATACATATGCTATCTATTGAAATAAATACACTACGCATTGAAAAATCTGCATACACTATATACGGAAACAAATACACTATATATTACAACACTTACCCTATCTATTGAAAAATGTTGCATACTCTATATACTGAATTGAAATACATACACAGTACATTTAAAAAACCCACATACACTGTATACTGAAAGAATACACTACATGGTGACACACACACACCCACTGTATTGAAATACACACACTATAGACTGAAACATCCACTTATACTATATACTGAAACAAATAAACTATATACTGAAATGGAGTACACTCTGAAATTACCACTCCCCTTGAATGGCCTGCCCTTGCACTCATTTCCTGTTGCATTCAGGAGCTCCTGGCATGATGAGAGGATGTCTAAAGCTGCAGAGCAGAAGGTAAACAAAACAGGGCTATCTCTTATTCTGCTTCTTTATCGGGTTTTCCATCTTGTCTTGCTTGCACACCTTTAATCAAATTTCAGAACACTGTGATGTGACAAGAAACTTTTAGAAAACATTTAAAATGCTGTAGTTTATTCATTTAAATAAGTGCTGCCCTCATTTACTGTTAAAACATATTTGTATGGGAAGCTAATACTTAGGATATTCCTAACATAAACATAGGGGGCTGCATGCATTTTTCCTAGTTAAATTTTTGATCAGATTTATGTGTAATTAATTACTGTGTTAGTCCAGCAACTTATCTGATCATAATGCTTGGGAAGCATTGCAGGAACTGTGTTGGTGTAAGCCAAAAGCTTTGCTACTTTGTACTCTATGGACTATGTTTTGATTTAGTTTTTGTTTTTATTTTAATTTTTTGTTTAGTAAAAGTTTCTTGGTTAAGAAACAAAAATATTTATTTTTGCTGCAATCCCTCACTGCCAAATTTTCATCAGGAGTTTAGCTGGCATATACATATTATTTGCGTGTTTCTATACTAAATAACATTACTGTGATGCCTCACTGGAGGCATTCACAGTCTGTTTTGTGGTTTGAGCTTCTCAAACTGTGTTTTATTTTTTTTTTTTTTCCATAGAGATTTTTTTCTCCTTAGTCACCCTGTAACCCCCTTGCCCACTGACATCTCCAGCCCGATCACCCACCATCCCGAGGACTTACCTGCTCCGAGATCCCTCCCCCCCACACACACATCCCCCGTATGTGGCCAGGAGGGGGAGGGCCATTGACAAGGAGACACATATTCAGACAGGAGCAGAGCCTGGTTAGTAGTGCAGAATCTGCAGCAGATTGTTGGAACATTCTGCCATTGGGGGGGTTCTACCTTTGGTTTCATCCCCTGGGCAGCCAGGCATCCAATGATGCAATTGCATATAAAGGCACATGCTTGCTTTGTGCCTGCCTAAATCCTCCCCTTCATCAGCCGGTGGTGCTGAGGTTGGCAGCTGGACACCACACCTCACACCAGCTGGCAACCTGGGTTAGGGAGCAGTTTGGACTGCTGGGGGTCGGTAGGGGAGGGAGAGGATGGAGCATCTGGAGGACAGCTCTCCTCTCCCTGGGAAGGGATCCAGGGATGCCCAGTGTCCTGGCCGCCCCCGATGGAGATCGGGGCCACTGCAGGTTCACCGGCCGATGTAAGGGGCGGAGTGTGGCAGACGTCAGCAGGGCAGCCATACACAGGCGTTAGTGCATGCCGCACTCCTCAGGAGGAAGCAAGGAAAAACCCCATCCTCAGGGATAGGCGATGGCACCTGCTCCCAGGCCACACTCCCAATACCAGGCACTCTCAGCTCCATGCCCTGCTTGCCTGGCCAGACACTCTAGATTGTAGATAGAGCACCCTGGGTGGATGGGGTGGCCCCTCCGAGGGGTATGTCGGGCTGAAGCAAGGGAGTAGGAGGTGTCTTAGGTGGGAGATAGAGTCTGGAGGCTAGAGGATGCCAGACAGAGTTCCCTGAGGATGGCGAAGAAGACAGAATTGGGGGAAAAAAGTCCTCCCCCTTCTGCAACTCCACTGCCCTGCCAGCTCTCCTCAGCTAGGTGGATGTTGAAGAGCAGGATGGTCAGACTCCCCCTCCCTGAAAGGAGAGAGAGCATTCCCAAGATGCTCAGTAATATCTCCCCCAGCTAACCTCTGTGCAAACCAGGTTCACCCCCAAAACTGGGCCACTGGCATGGGAGGCAGTACAGTCACCACCAAGCTGCTAGGCCAGCCCACCAGGCTGTGTTTTTATAAGTAAATAAAGACAGGATTCAGATGAAAGAAGAAAAAAACAATCTGTATTTTGAATAGTTTTTTTGTAAACATTTTAAGTCGCATCACAATGTTTTGAAATTGGATAAAGGTTTTGCAAGCAAAATAAGATAAAACAATACTCAAAGATATAGATAAGATAACCCTTTTATGTTTACTTTGTGCATCTTAAGAGACATCTGCCAGGATTTTTAGTCAATTAGGGCCCCATTTTCAGAAGGTTAGCGCAGTGCTAAACATTACACTATGTGGGAACAGCATGGTTGGATGGGTGTCAAATTCAGCATCTCCTGATGCTAACCTGATCATGTGCATGTGCATATGTACTACTATGGCCATGCAAATGAGTAATCCTCTCTTGCATACAGAGCACAGTGCTATATAAAAGGTTTCCTTCTTAGTAACCATCAGTACCTCCCTCTACATTTTATACTCAGCCTCTAGGTTTCTATGCCCTAGATGCTTGATTTTGCACTTTTTGGCTTTGAACCCGAACTGCCATGTCCCGTACCACTCTTCGAGTTTTCTAAGGTCCCTACTCATTTTCTCCATGTGGACCTATCAACGCTATTACAGATTGTGGTGTCATCTGCAAAAAGATACGTCTTACCTTTCAGTTCTGTAATGCCACTAATAAAGACATTGAAGAGGACTTGTCCCATTACTGAGTCCTCCATCACCCTACTGTTCACTCTCTCCTCATTGGAGTGAGTGCCATTTACCCACCTTCTGTGGCTGTCGCTGTCTCAGGTGCAGCACTTAGGAGTGCACAACACTAATGACTGGCTCTGAAAATGGGGGCCCACGTACCACTGTAACATGATAAGCATGGCTGGTACTATTTTAAAAGCATTCTTCTGTGCAGTGCTAACCTGTTAGCGTGGCACTATTTTTGCAAGGATTACTAATTGCAACCAGATGCCCATACAGCTGGGGTTTACTCTCATGCGTATAAGGTGTACAGGCATATTACATGCTTTATTGCAACCAGGTGCCCATACAGCTGGGCTTTACTCTAATGCGTATAAGGTGTACAGGTATATTACATGCTTTCTGGAAGTGCTAACACACTGCCTGGTTAGTGCTAGTTAATGATTCTGGGAATCGTTTTTTAACTGCACACATGCAGCCTGCCAGCAACCTCCCCCACACGCACACACACTGTCAGTTCTGGACACAATAAAAAAAATTATTCATTGGTAGTCTGGTGGTCCCCTACTCATCTGATCCAGGTACAGCTACAACATTTATCCCTCATTCCTGCTGCTGTTACAGTACACATATTTCTCAGCCTGTCTGGCACTGGGGGAAATAAGTTTCAGTGTTAGCGACTGGCTGGAAAATAACTAAAGATGCTTAATTGTGTATTGGGCCATCAGAGGGAATAGACTGCTAAAGAGTAGAGCTTCAGTGAAGACTCTTGGGGGAAGAATACTGGGGACAATCTGGGTGCCTTTTTCAGCAACCAGTGAGGTGTCGAGGGAACCTCGTACATGTTAATTTTGGTTGAGGACAGTGGCTCCTGCCAATGGGGAGCTGCCAGAAAGCTCCCGAGGGGAAAGAACTTTGGTATCTGAGTTCAGTTCGGTGGGAGCCCCTCCACAGGGAGGGAGTCTTCAGCCCCTAGGGAGAAGGTGGGGCTGCAGGGCTGTGAGGGGGCTGCCTGGGGGCTGCCAGCAGTCTGTCCCTCAGAGCTGGTTGTGTCTTTCCCCATCTAGAGAGAGAGAGAGAGGAGAGGATTTTGCAGGCAGTTCTGCAGAGAGGGAGACTGTAGTATTCTGTTGCTGTGCAGAGAAATTGCACCACAGCGGTGAAAGTGTTCCGAGTAAAGGTTAAATGGATTGAGAAAAAGGATTAAGGAAATGGATGGATTTATGTCAGGAGGATGGGGAGAAAGCTCTTCATTTTCATCAGCGTCACATCGGTGAGACATGGATGAGCAAGGATTTTGATGAGAGAAGTAAGAAAAAGTGTAAAAGGTTCTGTCTGGCCCTGGCAAAGACAAGCCATCCACAAGAAAAGAGAAGGCAAGATTAAAGGACTGTTTTTGGCAGAGAAACTGGATTGTAGAAAATGGATATGAAAACTGGATTGGAACCCAGGTTTAAGAAGCTGAATAGAGAGCCTCTTCTGTGTGGAGTTGACTAGCACCTGCACAGTGAGAAAGGGACTTTCTTGATGTATTTCTGAAAAGAGTTGCTGATCTTGTGTGTGAGCCAGAGCACAAGAGAGGCTGCCTTGTTGGAGTTGAAAGACTGTGGGGGCAGGGGGATGAACGGGTACTGTCTGGGCGGGTGCCAGCTGTCTAATACTGAAATGCAGCAAGACGGGAGACTGTTGTGGTAAACCCCTGGATTTTCAGACTCTGCACAGTCCCCCCAGAGCGTGATATAGGTAGCCAAGACTGCTTGACTACACACCATAGCAGGTAATTGAGGAAAGAATGGAAATGTTCTGAAGAATCCATCCTAAACATGCCAGGTGGGGAGCTCACTGACTCTCATCAAGTGGGGCCACTAGCGACAAGGGATTGTGGGTTTGTGCCGGGGTGCTGGGGTGCTCTGACCTGTGGGGGATCCAAGCCATTGGGACACTCCCATGTCTGGGTCCCTTGTGACTGGTGGGCCTTGTGTGATGCCCTGCAGTGAGCATCTGTGGGCCGGGGGTTGGCTGCAAGACCTTTGGTCGTACTGAAGATCCAAGCTGCAGCTTCTACGCCTTCAGGTGTTAAGCATCAGGCCCGGTTCTGTGTCTGCTGATCGATCTACCCTGGGACTTTAATCATTTGTGCCATCTGAGGACTAATACAGCAGAGCTGTGAGTGAGGGCAGGAACTGCCCTGCACCTGGGGAATATATATGTAGTTATCTGTGTTGAAGGCCACTGGCACCGAAAGCCAATTCAAGGTTTAAAGCAATCAAGGGGATCGTGGGGGTTGCTTAGTTCAGGTGGGCGTGCCAACGCCGGCCTACAAGCTGAACCTCAGGCCTGCAGCTTGGCATTTAGGTACCCAGGGACAAAATTCAGGGTGTCTTTCTGAACTGGTACCAGTGAGTTTGGGTCTGTAAATACCTGCAGCAGTTAGATTTGTAATTTGGTTGCTGCAATATGAAAAGGTGGTTTGGGTTATAATCAAAAAGGGGAAGAATACTGTTTGGGAAAATGTTAAATCTTTAACATGAACATTTTAAATGTTGCTTAACCTCTGTTCCATTCTACCCCATCCTAACCCTCCCTGTGTAAATAAATGATGTTGTTACTGTTTTAAAAAGGTCCGACTCAAAAGCCTGATTTTAGTAAGCATGTTATTACTAGAAATTAATGATGGACGATGTGGAATGTGGGGATGTTCGATTCTTGTGTGTCCATGTATGGGGCAACTGTTGGGGAGGTGGATTGGTACGACATAGAAACATAGAAGTTGATGGCAGATAAGGACTGCAAGGCCCATCCAATCTGCCCATTTCTTTTTCTACCTAATGAATGTGCCATCGGCCTTCGCGCTGTCAATGGCCTATCTATTCATACTCATCTCTGTTGCTCCCTTATGCATATCCCATGCCTGTTTGGAGCCCTGCACTGTATTCATATCCACCACTTTCTGAGGTAGGCCGTTCCATGTATCCACCACCCTTTCTGTGAAAAAGAACTTCCTCACATTACCCCTTAATCGGCCTCCCTCTAATCTCATGCTGTGTCCTCTTGTCCTGCTATTTTTCTTCTATTGAAACATGTTGGACTCTTTCACTTTGTTAATGCCCTTAAGGTGTTTGAATGTTTCGATCATATCACCTCTCTCCCTCCTTTGCTCTAGGGTATACATATTGAGCTCCGTTAATCTGTCCTCATATGTTTTCTGATGCAGTCCCTGCACCATTTTGGTTGCCCTTCTCTGGACTGCCTCATGTCCTTGTGAAGGTGTGGCCTCCAGTACTGCACGCAGTACTCCAGATGGGGCCTAACCAGTGTCTTATAAAGAGGGATTATTACCTCCCTCTTCCGACTTGTGATACCCCTGCTAATGCAACCAAACATCCCCCTAACCTTACCTAGTGCTTTAGTGGTCTGCTTGGATGATTTCAGGTCATCGGTCATGATGATGCCCAAGTCTCTTTCTTCCCTTGTGACTGCCAGCAACTCCTCTCCCAGCCTATAGGTGGCTTCAGGTTTTCTCTTCCCTAAGTGCATGATTTTGCACTTCTTTGCATTAAACCCCAGTTGCCATTCTTTCAACCATTTTGCTAGTTTATCTAGATCCCTTCTCATTCTGCCCACCCCATCTAGATCATCTACTCTGTTGCAGATCTTGGTGTCATCTGCAAACAGACAAACCTTACCCTCCAGTCCATCTGCAATGTCACCATTGAAGATATTGAAGAGGACTGTCCTCAGGACTGATCCCTGAGGTACCCCATTTGTGACTTGCATCTCTTCTGACTGTATATTGTTTACCACCACTCTCTGTTTTCTGCCTGTCAACCAGTTTGCCACCCAGTTGACCAACTTCTGACCCACCCCGAGCCTACCCAGCTTATTAATCAATCTTCTATGTGGAACAGTATCAAAAGCTTTGAAGTCAAGGTAGGTGACATCAACTGCTGCCCCTTGGTCCACCTCTCTGGTTACCCAGTCAAAGAAATCTATGAGATTAGTTTGACAGGACTTTCCTTTTGTAAACTCACGCTGTCTTGGATCCTGTGCTCCTATGGATTCCAGCTGTTGTACTGTCCTTTCCTTAAGGAGTGCCTCCATAATCTTGCCCACTACTGTGGTAAGACTCACTAGTCTGTGGTTCTCTGCCTCCTCCCTGCTACCACTCTTGTGGAGCGGGATCACATGAGCCCTTCTCCAGTCTTCTGAGACCTCTCCTGTGCTCAGAGATTCTCTAAACTGTTCTGATAATGGTTCTGCCATCAGGTCCCATTGCCTTGTCCACCCTGAGCTTATCGAGCTCTTGCAAGACCCTTTCTTTTGTGAAGGGACTAGTACACACCTCCCTCCCCCTGTGTCCATGGTGCTGAGCTGTAGGCCCTGTCCTACCTTCTCTTCAGTAAATACTGAGCAGAAGTATCTATTTAGGATAGATGCTTTTACATGGTCCTCCTCCTCACATGCCCCCTTATCCCTTTGATCTGTAATACCCCCTCTGGACTTTCTCCTTTCACTAATGTATCTATGGAAAGTCTTGTCACCTTCTTTACTGTTTGTGCTGAGTGCTTCCCCAGTTTGGGCCTTTGCCTGCCTTACTGTCTTTCCTGCTTCCCTTAGGGAAGTTTGGTATCCTCCCTATCTTCATTTTGCTGCATTCCCTTATCTTGCCTGAACCAGCCTTTGGCTGTGACCTTTTCTGCTACTGTTTTGAGAACCAAAGTGGTTTCCTTCTTCTTTTGCACTTCCTTATCTTCCTGGACATAAAGTCTCCACCACTTATTCACAGTAATGAAATCGCCGGGCTAGGACCCAGTGGAGCAAACTTTTCAAGAGGTCAAGCGCCAGGAGTGGAACCACGAGTGGCACACAAGCCACAGCTCATGCAGTAAAGACTACCTCGGCGTCGACCCTCCACTGCCTCAGTTCCTTTTTTCCCTGGCCGTCAGAAATTAACGCGTCAGTAGCGGCGTCGCTCACTCCAGGTCAAACTTCAAACTAGCAGCATAGTTTTCAGTTTATTGTTTTGTAATTTATCTTTGAAAGTACAGAGTAAATTTTAATTTATTTTTATTGATTAATAAAAGTCTTCAGCCCTCCATTGATGGAGTCTACCATGAAGCGGGTCAGGTGGCGGTAGGAGGCTTCGTATGAAAGCTGTTCAGTCAGCCGGGCTGGGTCTGGTCGCCGCCTTCCTGAAGGGTGGGTCTGACAATGGATGGTCCAGTGCTCACGGAGATGGTGGTGGTCCCCAAAAGCACAAAAGGAAAGCGGTCCCATTCGCACCATTCGGCCTCAAGTTCTTCTTGATGCTAAGTTGAAAAGAAGGCATCACTCGAGGTCGCGGTCTGGTATGCCTGCACATCAACAGTCAGTCATTGGGGCTAGGTACCGGTCTCCTCCCCTCTCGGAGTCGCCGGTTTCTGACTGCGGTGGACAACCTCTTCGACATCGGATCCTGTCCCCGCCTATTGGACGGGCCTCCGATGAGCAGTTTCACCAGTGGGCTGCTCTTATGGAGCAATGGGCTCGGAGGTTGGTCCAGTTGCCTGGCCTGGTCACTCTGGGGCCTTCGGGCCGCTTGAGGGACCAAGTAGGCGATTGGACCTTCCTAGCTAGCGTGGCGCTTCTTGATTGCCATCGACTCCGTGCTCAGGTGTTTTCCTCCTCACCTGGCTGCAGCACAGGAGTCCACACGATGCCGCTTTCTCCTGTTAATTTTCCTTCCTTTCCTTCAAATTGCAGTTTCAGAACCTTGGGACACTCTTGGAGTCATCCGTGGCACAAGGGCTCTGTCGGCGTATCTCTTGTTGCTTGAGCTCTGTCGGCGCCGTCTGCAGCGCCAGGGCTCTGTCGATGCCATGGCCTTTGTCAGTGCCGTATACTGGGCTGTTTCGATGTCGCTGACTTCCTTGGGTTTGGCGCCATGTTCTTCATCGGCGCCCGATGTGTAGTGTGCGCGCGTCCAGCTTCCAGGGCTTTTCAACTCCGATTCTTTCCTCTTCTAATTTCTATTCTGATTTTCACTCCTTTCCTGTCCATACAGTCCCCCATGACTGTCAGGAGATGATTTTGAGCCTGACCCAGATCTTCATCTGGGTGATGATGTTGAAGGAGCAGGGATTAATCCTTCTGCAGAGCCTGTGGTCGAAGACCTTTGCTTAAGTCTCTTCTGAAAATTTAAATTCTCTTTCTCTCCAGACTACAGAATTTGATCCGGGAAGCTTTTAAGACTCCAATACCTACATATCCCAGAGATCCCTATGGATTTAACTGCTCCGGTACAACCATCTTTTGAGACCCTTTCCCAGATGGTATGGAACAATCCTCCTCTCATCCCTTCCGTGGCTAAGTCCATAGATAGGAAGTATGCTTGCTCCCAATGATCGACCCATACTGGTCTCACAAGCTTTGCTGATCCCATTGTAGTCTTAGCAGAGGATGACAAGGCCATCCTCCCTCGGGTGTCCTCAGCCTGGCCTATCAATAAAGAATCTCTAAGATAGACACCTTAGGTAAGAGAGTCTTTGCTGCCTCCACCCTGGGTATCGTGTTGCCAGCTACCAGGACAATTTTTCTCAACACAAGTATGTCTTTGGCATTCGCCCAAGCAAATGGTAGAAGCTCTGCCTGAGTCGGAAACTAATTCAGAGCTACTTCACACCATAACCAGGGCATCGAGTTCAACAACCCGACAGATCAAAGCTGCAGTGGGCGTTTCGATACTGCTTCTTGAGTCATGGCGCAGCATTTGTATCCATCGCCACTCTTGGCTACGTACATTGTGCTTCACGAATGATGCCCAGCAGCAGGTCATGGCCTTACCCTTCGACAGTATGCATCTGTTTGGACCCCAGGTGGAACAAACTCTGGAAGCCACACAGAAGACTAGGTCAGCCATTAAGATACCTCGACCCGCACCCGCCCCCTCTCGGGGGGGGGGGGTGCCAATAAGTGTCAATTTCACAACTGTCAGTCCTTTGGGGCAAAGGCAGGGAACTTTAACAAAAGCCACACCCGCAGCCACAAAAGCGCAGCAGAAGGCACAAGGCCTAAAAGCTCTGTGCCACCTTCTGAGTTCGGCCCAGGTCCCACCTCAACTGCGTGAGGAGGACTCTTCATCAGCGGTGGGTGGACATCTGACTTAGTTCTATGACCAGTGAAGTCTATAACATCAGACAAATGGGTCCTCTGGATAATCCGTGAGGGTATTCACTAAGTCTTTCAGAAACCCCGGATCATCCCCAAATGACAGCCCAGGCTGTCGGCAGTACAGATCAGACCTTCATGCTTCCGAGGTGCAAGGCCTTCTGAACAACAGGGCAGTAGAAGTAGTTCTGCGGACCAATGAAACACAGGTTTCTCCCCATTACTTTCTAGTTCTGAAGAAAACTGGGGCATACGCCTATTCTGGATCTCAGAAAGTTAAACAAATTCTTTCATGAGAAAAGTTCAAGATGATATCTCTCGTAACCTTCTACCTTTGATTCATCAACACGATTGGCTAGCCTCCCTGGACATGCAGGGTGCCTACCAACACATTCTTATACACCAAAGGACCACAAATACCTGAGGTTTGTGGCGTTGGGTCAACATTATCAGTTCAGAGTCCTACCTTTGGGCTATCCTTGGCGCCGCAAGTTTTAAAGTGTTGTGCAGTTCTGCAGGCGCATCTCAGGAAAATCAGAATTCAAGTGTTTCCATATCTGGACGACTGGCTTCTAGCAAGCCCCTCCAGACAGGGAACTCTGGACGCCGTAGCCAAGGCTTCAGACTTCCTCACGTCTATGGGAGTCCTGCTAAATCACAACGAATTACAGTTTCAGCCCTCCCAGAAACTCCTTTTCATAGGAAGTCTTCTAGATACCTCCTGTGCGAGAGCTTTTCTCCCAGAGGACAGAAGGAGCGATATCCTACAGATGGCTCGATACATCAGAAGAAGAAGCTCGGTTCGAGCTATCTCGATGCAATGGATGCTGGTTCTCATGGCATCCTCGGTGTTCACTGAGCCCCTAGCACGCCTCCACATGAGAACCTCTCAATGGATGCTCAGTACTCAGTGTTCCCCAACCATTCACCCTCAGTCTTTTCCCATCAAGGTGACAGAACCTCTGAAGAGGTCACTCACCTGGTGGTTGGAGGAGAACAACCTTCTGGAAGGGTATCCCTTTGCTCCTCTGGATCATCAGAGCTCCATTACCACCAACGTGTCCCTGATGGGGTGGGGAGCTCACTGCCAGAATCTCCACACCCAAGGTACGTGGACTCAGGACGGGTCTCGGCTTCACATAAACGTCCTGGAAATGAGAGCCGTCCTCTGTGCAGTCCAGGCTTTGAAGGATGTACTCTGTCACAAGAACATTCTCCTTCAAATGGACAACAAAGCAGTGTTGTATTACATCAACAGACAGGACGATGCACACTCTTACCCATTAGGCAACAAAGCTATGAGAGTGTGGGAATGGTGCCTGGAGCACAAGGCTCTAATCCATGTGGTTTACCTACCAGGCGTGCAGAACAAACTGGCAGACCATCTCAGCAGAACAAAGACAGATCTCCATGAGTGGTCTCTCGACTCAACTGTTGCTCAGTCACTCTTCAAAGAGTGGGGAACTCCAGACCTAGACCTTTTTGCATCCCCACTCAACGCAAAACTGCCTCTCTTCTACTCCAGAAATCCAGGACCTGGCATTTTCTGTCAGGATGCGTTCAGGCTGCAGTGGACAAAATGCCTTCTATACGCCTTTCCTCCTCTTCCTCTAATTCAGAGGGTGCTTCTCAAATTCAAGTCTCAGGGAGACAGAATGATTCTCATTGCTCCCTTCTGGCCTTGACAGATATGGTTCCCGCTGCTCAACAGTCTGCCAGCAACCCTCCCGAAGGCATTTCCCCTTCAGACGAACCTTCTGACCCAGGGGCCCGTGGTCCATCCCAGTTTGAAGGCGCTTCACCTTCATGCTTAGCTCCTGAAGAGATAGAGGTGAATAGGTTCAATGTTTCCCACAGGGTTTCAGATTATTCTCTTGGCTGCACGTAAACCAGCCACTAGAAAGACCTGCACAGTCAAATGGAAGCATTTCTCTCCCTGGTGTGCAAAATCCTCTTCTTACCCTTTTTCCTGCCCACCAAATAAAGTCTTGGAGTACCTTTTAGACCTCTCAAATTCAGGTTTGCAGTACTCTGCTGTCAAAGTTCATCTCTGCCATTTCAGCTTATCATGAGCTGGTACATTCCTTGTCTCTGGATCAGTTACCTGTAGTTAAGAGGTTTCTTAAGGGCATTCTGCATACCAGACCTCCTATCAGACGTCCAGTCGCAGCCTGGGACATTAACCTTGTGCTAGGCATGCTCACTCGGAAAACTTTCGCGCCTCTAGCTACCTGCGAATTGAAGTTCCTCACTTGGAAAATGGCCTTCTTGGTGGCCATCTCCTCGGCTCATAGAGTTTCTGAAATACATGCTCTGGTCACAGACCCCCCCCCCCCGGTACATTGTATTTCACAAGGACAAAGTAGTTCTTAGGACTCACCCTAAGTTTCTTCCCAAGGTTGTCTCAAATTTCATCTAAGCCAACCTTTAGTCCTACTTTGCTAACTTTCAGAATGAAGAGGAATGTACCCTGAATTCTTTGGATGTTAACAGTGCATGCGATTCTATCCGGAAAGAACGAAAGAAATTTACAAGGCTCAACAACTGTTTGTTTCCTTTAGCAAGACCCAGCTGAGTCAACCTGTCACTGTTAGGTGCATTTCAGCGTGGATGGCAGCATGCCTCCGCCACTGCTATTCTGTGGCACAGGTTAAGCTAGAAGGCAGAGTGTACGCTCACTCTACTAGGGCAGTTGCGGCATCTCTGGCAGAAATCCGTAATGTGCCCATTGCAGATATTTGCAATGTGGCTACATGGCTCTCACTGCTTACTTTCGTTAAACACTATGCTTTAGATGTCCATGCCAGACGACATCTGTCGTTTGGTAGGACTATTCTTAATGGACTTCTGTCCTAAGTATGTGAGCTCTTAGTTTTTTCTGTCGCCCGTCTCGGGGGGTCTGTTAGCTCGGTACTCTCCCATTAGTGTGAATGAGTGGTGGAGACTTTATGTCCAGGAAGAGATGGTAATTATGTACCTACCGTAATTCTTGATCTTCTTGGATGGAGTCTCCACCACTCATTCCACTTCCCTCCCTCATCCCTCAAGCTTACGTCTCTGTTTTGGTCTTCATTCCCTCAATGGCTGGGCTGAAGACTCTTTTATTGACCTTTCTTACATGGGTCATTCGGACTATCTTATGTCCGATTTTTGTTAGGTTAGACCTCTAGGTTAGTTCGCTGCACCTCCTTGGAAAAAAAGGTACTGAGGCGTTGGAGGTCAATGCCAAGGTAGTCTTTACTGCACAAGCGGCAGCTTGCAGTGCCGCTTCCTTGCGGCTCCATCTCCTGTGCCGATCCTCTTGAAAAGTTTGCTCCCACCGGGTCCTAGCGCCTCCAGCGTAGATCCCATTAGTGTGAATGAGTGGTGGAGACTTCGTCCAAGAAGATCAAGAATTACGGATAGGTACATAATTTCCATTTCTCTCTAACACAATGGGATGTTGCTTCAAGTATTGCATCCTTAATGCTTGACCACTTTGCCTGTACCCCCTCACCTGTATTTCTTTTTGCCAGGGCTAGCTTAACTCTGTTGGCCATCTTATCAAAGTCAGCTCCTCTGAAGTCCCATATTTTTGCCTTGGATTGGGATGATTTAGTTCTAGTGGCCAAAGTGAACCATGTCATGTGATGGTCACTGGCCCCCAGATGACCTTCTACTTGGAGATCTGTGATCCTTTCTCCATTAGTCAGTACTAGATCTAGGATAGCCCTGTCTCTTGTGGGTTGTTGTACCAGTTGTTTGAGGCCCTCCCCCTGCAGGGAATCCACCATGTGTCTAGTTCTGGCAGATGTTCCTGCTGATATTGACCAATCTGTATCTGGCATGGTGAAGTCTCCCATTATCAGAACCTGTCCTTTAGCTGTCATGTTTTGTATATCTTCTAACAGTAATATGTCTATATCCTCCCCCTGGTCTGGAGGCCTGTAGACAACCCCAGTTCGTATGGCTGTCCCATTTCCTGTTTCCAGGATGACCCACAGTTCTTCTGGCTCCTTATGTGTATTCTGAATTTCTGTAGCTTTGATATTTTCATTGACATACAGGGCCACTCCACCCCCCCCTTTTTTTGCACCTTTGTCTCTTCTGAGCAGTACATAGTCAGGTACTGAAGTCTCCCAAGTGTGGTTACTAGTAAACCACGTCTCGCTAATTGCTACTATGTCCAGTTTAGCCTCTGTCATTATTGCCTGCAGGTCTAGGATATTTTTTCCCAGACTGCGAGCATTTGTGTACATGACTGCGACAATACAGGGGATTGTACTGGTAGAGATCAGACCCACTTAAATGTACTCTGGGTGGCACTGCCATTTTCTTTGTGATCTTGGGAAAAGACCCCCAGTAATATCAAGTATGGGAACCCAGGCCCCTTAACCATGATCAGGCCTGCACGGCAGGAATAGTGACCCTGTCTAGGATGGTGCAAGAGAGGGGTCACAAGCCAAAAACACAGATTTTGGTCATTGTGGTTGTCTTAACCCATGTTTCAACACAAATCACTTCAACACTGATGTCAGCATGAGTTAAGGCAACAGTGTTGGTCTAAAACTGTGCTCTTACATATCTCTGAGGAGGGTTTAATCACAGTTTTAGAACATGGATTGTAGCATGGTTTTTATCATGTTACAATCTGGGAATTTATTTATTGAAATGTTTCACCAGGAAGGGCACATTGAACAATTTGCTTGTCTCTGTGCATCCTGAGAGAAAGGGGAATGGGAGTGTGCAGCAAAATTCATCAACATGAAGCAGTAGAAGGTACATTATTGTATTGCAGCATACAGCAGTTAAACAGTAGCAACTACAGACATGAGGGCACAGAGCTTACTGGCATGACATCAAGCAAGACATCCTAGAGAAAGAACATACATAGAACTAAACATAGAAATAAACCTTTTAAACCATTTAACAATGGTTTTATAAAGCCTAAGGCAGAATATTCAAGCTTTTTTGCGTGTGTTAGACAGGTTATCAATTTGCTAATCCCAGTTAGCACCTCTAAAACAGGATAGTACTGCAAAGGGCCATATGACTGCTTGGTTACCAAGTCACTAGCCCATTTGTAAGTGGCCCTAATCCATCCTTGTGCACCTATGTAAAGCAGCTGACAGCACCTTGCACATAGGCACATCGGCATGCTTGGAGGTTTGGGGAGGTGTAGCTATCCATTAGTGCAACACTACTTACTGGTTCCCCAAACCAGATGTTATGGGCTGTGCGTTCCTACACTCCCAACACCTGGCCAAGTAAGGCTACCACTAGCCCTGATTCCCCCACTGGTACATGGCATAACTGTCGAGGTGTCCAGTGCCCCATCCCCCCAGATTGCATGCCTGTGTAATAAGACATCTGTCCCATGTGTCCAGCAGACTCCCCACCACTGATCAGCTGGGCCCCAATAAGACATTTGATAAGATCAGTAATTCCTCTGTACCATTTGCCTGATAGCTAGACCAGGGTTCCCTACGTGCCCCAATTAGTAGTCTGGCAAGAGCTGTAATTCTTCCATGCCACATCCTTGGTGCTAGTGGTTCCTCCGCCCCATAAGTATGATATCTACCTCCCCGACCAGCCCACCCAGTGCCACTACAGCTGCCCCCACTTGCTCCCAACCTGTGGTGTACGGTGACCAGCACAGACCCTCCACTGACATCTATAGCAGCCACCAACTGAATGACATTTCATAATCAGATGCGTACTGTAGTAAAAGCTGTTTCCGTAGTAGGTGTGTGATCATGAACACAGAAACACTGAATTTGTCATTTGAAAAGGACCGCTTGGCCTACCTAGTCTGCCTGGATGTTTCCTGCCTCATCTTCCTCCTCACATGCTGTCTAGTCTCCATCGACCCTCCCACCTGCCAGCTTCTTCTCTAATATACCACTACTGTATGTCTCACCCATGCTTGAAGCCCCCTACTGTTTTAGCCTCCACCACTTCAGCTGGCAATCTATTCTAGGCATCTACCAATATTTTCTCACATGTCTCTTGACCCCCCAAGCTTAATTGCATTCCCCTGGTCCTGGTGCTCTTTCTCATTTGAAAGAGACTCCACTGGGCCCTATTCACTCCTGTGAGATACTTGTAGGCCTATATCAGGTCACTTTTCTTTCCTCTCCTCTAGGGCGTACATGCTGAGATCTCTTGTCTCTCCTGTTAGGCTTCTCATGTAAACCCTGCACCATTTTATTTGCCCTCCTGTGGACTTCCTCCACCCTGTCTATGTTCTTTCTGAGGTTTGTTCTCCAAAACTACATCATGGGGTGTGGCAACACCTCTTCCGTCCTCCTTATGGAGATACCCTCCCTACACACTCCAGCATCCCACTATCCCTACCCACTGCTTTGTCACAGTGCCACCTTGAGGTTATCGGACATAATAACCCCAAGATCCCTTTCCTGTTTATTGACTGTCAATAACTCCCCCCCCCATCCTATACTTGGCTCTTGGGTTCCTGTACCCTAGGTGCGTGATTTTGCACTTTTTGACACTGAACCCAACTGCCATGCTTTTTACCACTCCTCAAAATTCACAAGATCCCTGATCATCTCTCCACCACTCCTGCATGTCCACCCTATTGCAAATGTTGATATCATCTGCAAAAAGGCATACCTTCCCTTCAGTTCTTCTGCAATGTCCCCTGCGTTAAAAAGGATTGGTCCCAGTACTGAGCTCTGTGGTACCCCACTGATCACGCTCCCATCATTAGAGTGAGTGCTGTTAACCACCACCTCTGTCTCTTATCCGCAAACTAGCTATTGTACTAATTGGAAGGCTACAGCCTGTCGTTTCGAGAAGTAGTGCAGGACACACCCCATTCATCCCATTTAAGGCTCTCCTCAATCCACACGCAGATTTTTCCTTGCCCTTCATCACCCCTCCTCCTCCAGTGGTGCTCTCTCTTTCCCATGGGCTTCTTCCTAAGGTACCTTTAGCCAAGGGAATCACTTCCGCGGCACCTCAAGGGGTGGAACCCTCCTCTAGTGTTCCTTCCCTTCGTACCTGTACAGAGTGGTATATCCCACGGATAGAGAGGCGAACAGCCAAAGATTATCTATGTTACACAAGCATGAAACCAGTTGCACAGGCACATTGGACCCACTTAACCATTTTGGATCCCACCCCTAGGTCGTTCAGTTTCTTTATCAGCCTCCTGTGTGGCATAGTGTTGAAAGCCTAGCTAAACTCCAGATCAGTCATGTCCATTGCTCTCCTCTTATCTATTTCCTTGGTCAGCCAGTCAAAGAAATCTGCCAGATCGATTTGGCATGACCTTCCCCTGTGAATCTGTGCTGCCTGTGGTCTTGTAGCCCACTGGATTCAAGATAGTCTTAACAGTCTCTCTTTGAGTATGGATTCCATTAATTTCCCATGACTCAAGTAAGACAGACCAGACAATACTTGCCAGCATCCTCCCTGTTGAGGCTGTTACAAAGCAGGACTATGTCTGATCTCCTCTAGTCCTCTGGAACCACTCCTGTTTCAGTGAGTTTTTGAATAAGACCATGCGTAGTGCAGCAAGCACCTCCCTGCCTGGTTCCCCTAACACCCTTGGGTGTATCCATCTGGTCCTATGGCCTTGTCCACCTTAAAATTTGAAGTCCCTTCAATAATACTCTTCCTTTGAAAATGGACTTGTGTCCACTTCCCCCTCCAGTGTTCGTGCTGCTCCTTGGTGGCCTGTCCCTGTCTCTCTCCATTGTGAAAACAATAGAAGTACCTGTTCAGGTTGTCTGCTTTTTTCTGATCCTCTTCTGTGCAGTCTCCCTTTGTCATCCTTCCTGTCCTCAGAATCCCTCCCCTTGCCTTCTTCTCCTTGCTTATGTACCTGAAGAAAGTTTGGTCTTCTTTTGACACCCTTTAGATATGCTTTCTTCTATCTGAGCCTTTGATCCCCTCATTATCTTACCTGCTTCCCTCTGTTTTACTTGGTACACCTCTCTATCCTCATTCTTCTGTCTTTCTTCATACCTCCTGAATGCCGCCCTTTTACAAGCTTCTGAAGAAGGCTCTTCTGATGTATCTCCCCATGTCAGTGAAGTCTGCCTTCTTGAAATCAAAAACGTTTGCCCTCGTATGACTGAACTGGGTCCCAGTTCCCATGCTAAACCACACTATGCGGTGGTCGCTGGATCCCAGCTGCCCCTCCACACAGACATCTGCATTCTGTCCCCATTGGTCAGTATCAGGTCAAGAATGGTCTTTTCTGTGGATCAAGCACAAGCTGCCTGAGACCTGCCCCCTGTATGGAATCCAGGATGCTTCTGCTTCTTTTTTTTTTTTTTAAACTGTTTTTTATTAAGATTTTAAGACATCAGGAATGCATCACAATACAATCTCTATAGTTCAATAGAGGGATAAAAGGAAAAACAATTACTCATGCAGCACCAGTACTGTTTTAGCCACACCTATTACAGAATTTTGATACAAGTATGTACTGTCTGTAAAATTACAGTGTGTATTAAGTTGGTGTAGTTTAAATTCTAAAGTTCTGTGGGAGGAGGCTTTTCCAGACAGTATAAGTAATATCTCATAAGAAATTGCCAACCAGAGTCCAGGTGTCACCCATGTCCTAGAATATGACCTTTTAACTTGAGTCGATGAGGGTGTTCTCCCTTTCCTGTTACCCCCCTCCCAATTCTCTGTATGAGGCAAGATCTGGCCTTAAAGAGGCTATATAAAGGAACCACCTAATCCATTTATTAGGTAAGGTCTGTATTGTATTTTGAAGTCTAGCTGCCATCTGGTATATCTCATAGATTAAATTTTCCCAGTTAGATACGAGTGGTTGATCTGGTTTTAACCAGAGTCTGGCTATTACTTTTTTAGCCGCACCAAATACAATACTTAATAAATAAATTGAATGTTTATCCCTGAAGTTTGGTGAGGAATGGAGTAAGAGGACCATCCGCAGAAAAATTATGCAAGGCCAGAAGATTTGGGTCTGTGTAGCCATTTCCCCTCCACAGCCCCTCCAACAAGAAGAGTCTCCTCCTGACACATATTTTGCTGTGACTTGTGGGGTACGGAAGTAGCGTGCCACTACCTTCCAGGAAAACTCCCTCCATGTATATGAGCAGGTAGTTTTGTGTTGTAATCGCCATGTTCTTAGCCAGTCTTTGGCATTGAAAGTTACTAACATCTCTGCTTCCCAGTGACTTTGAATCTCTTCATTAGCCATATGAGAAAGTTGGCGAAGCGCCTTGTACATATGGGAAATAAGGTATTGCTGGTTTTCTGGGGTAGACAGCTGCTTCAATAAGGTGATTAAGGGGTGGGATTGAAAATCTACAAAAAACTGATCCCATTACAGACAACAAATAGTGTGTGATTTGTAGATATCTAAAAAAATCCCAGTGGGGAAGAGCATACTCCCCCTGTAATTGTTGGAAGGTTTTAAATAGGCCTGACTGGTAAAACTGAAAAGATTGAACTAGTCCTTTTTCTCGCCACCGCTGAAATGTGTAATCCAATCTACCTGGGAGGAACCTAGGGTCCCTTGATGGGATTCCCATCCTCCTAGCCAGGGGGCAGAACTCCTTAGTGTTAAGAACTTTTTTCCAATGTGTAACAAGGAGTTTAGCATATTCTGTTGTATATGATTGGGTTGATAAATTAGATCACCATCCAGCGGCATATCTGATAAGTTTCTTTCTATTGTTGTCCAGATTGAGTCTGGGGGGAGTAACCATTTGGACATATAAGTAAGGACTGTTGCCGTCAGGTATTTGAATAAATGAGGCAGAGCCAAGCCCCTCCTCCTTGGTAGATAGAGACAGCCCAAGGCCACGCGTGGATTAGCATCCTTCCGGTAAACTTATAATTGCCTTCGTCCATTTGTTTGTCATTTTAAAAGTGGGGGTGGGATATTTTGCATTAAATAGAGTATTCTGGAGAGAATGTTAATTTGGATAGATTGTATCCTAGAGATAAGTGATATGAGAAGTTGTGGCCATCTGTGAAGATCTGACTGTACAGTGAGAAATCAGGGATTATAGTTCAACTCCAAGACCGTGGAAGGGTGGGGATATTTTACTCCAAATATGTCAAAAGGGTCTGCCCCACTTTAGGGGAATTTTGCATAACTTCTGATGGGGACTGTATTGAATGGCCAAAACTTCAGACTTATCCTGGTTTATTTTGTATCTGCAGATTTGTTATTAAGGGTAATATTTGTGTTAGTGCCCCAAGAGATATCTCTGGTCAGTAACATAAAGGAGCAAATCATGGGCATAGTATGCCAGTTTATGTTGTGTCCCATTTAGGTGTATCCTGCTAGGTCCTCTTGTTGCCTAAAAACTGAGCAATGGGCTTGAAATAAAGAGCAAACAGGTAGGGGGCAGCCCTGTCGAGCTCCCTGTTGCAGAGGGACTCTCGTTGAATGGGAGTCATTAATTTTTACTACTGCTTCCGGGGAGGAATAAAGACCCTTTAGTGTGTGTAGGAAACCCTGCGGGAAATCAAATTTGGCAAGTGCAGAGTGTAAGTAATCCCAAGAGACCCTGTCAGATGCTTTTTGGCATCAAGATCCAACAGGAGAAGGGGGGATTTAGAACACTGAGCATGATTGATCAATAACAGAGTACGCTTAATATTATCTGTAGTCTGTCTTGATGTTATGAAACTGGCTTGGTCAGGGTGAATAAGTCCTGATTGAGAACGGAGATTGGGCAGTATGAGTCACATAACTGAGGGGTTTATTGGGCTTCAGTATGGCTGAGATTGTAGCTTGCTTCCAAGAAATTGGGAATGTTATCATGTTGTGCTGGCTTGCATAGCCTCAAATAAGGAGCTGTATAGACTTCATATCCCCTTATAAAATTGGCCTCAAAGCCATCCAGGCCTGGGCTTTTCCCATTTTAAGGTTTTGATATGTGATGTAATTCTGTAGAAGTAATCTGGAAAGTTAAAAATTCTCTCTGGGTTTGAGGTCAAAGTGGGGAGTTTAATGTAGCTAAAAATTCTGTAACCTTTACTAGATCTGGGGATTTAGATTAGAGTATAAAGCTCTGTAGTACTCTCTAAAGACCTCCAATATGTGTTGTGTATTATACCTATGTTGGTTAGTTTTAGGGTCTTTATTTTATTTATCATTATTTGTTGTGTCTGTCGTCGTAGTCTGTAGGCAAGTAATCGAGATGCCTTAGTCCCTCCCTCGTAATATTTTTGCCGTAGCCACATAAGTGCCTGTTCTGTTTTGGCCATTAGTAATTTCTGAATTTCTACTTGACTGTGACTTAGCTGATCTTGAACATTCTCCTCCCCACTTATATGTCTTTCTTGTAAGGATTGCAACTGTTACTGTAATGCTTTAAGTTCGCTGTCTCTCTGGGGTTTTTTATGAGCGGTGTAGGCAATTATATAACCCCTAAGTAACACCTTACTTGTATCCAACAATAGTTGTGGAGTAGTTTGTGGGGAGGCATTATCTCAGATTATTTCAGGGATTTTACTTTTCAGAAATTCTATGAATTCCATATCCCTTAGTAGGGTAGGGTTAAATCGCCATTGTGAAGTTTTTTTCTCTTGAAGGATACCTAGCTCAAGTTCAGTTGGAGCGTGATCTGATAAATATATGTTCTTAATAGCCACCCTATGTACTAGGTATTTGTGTTCTTGACTGATGCATAAATAATCTAAATGTGAGTAGTGTTTGTGGGCCGCGGAATAATAGGTACATTTTCTTTGAGCAGGGTGTAGTTGTCGCCATGAATCCACTAGGCCCACATCTTTCAAAAGTCGCCTTAGATGTCTTTGCCCAGTGGATTGTTTGGCTGGGCGGGATGCAGAGGTGTCCAATGAGGGGTTTAGGAGGCAATTAAGATCCCCTCCCATCACTAAGATACCTTTCTGTCTAGTAAGAATCTGATCCATTAGTCTCTGGATGGACGCATCATCGCTGTTGGGGGCAATGTAAGTGCTACATGTAGTAAGAGACTGACCCTGAACTGAGCCTATAGCTAGTGCTAACCTCCCGTCTGGATCAACATATTGGTCTATTAATTGAAAGAGGGAGGTCTTCGGGATCAATATAACTGCCCCTCTTCTCTTGCCATTCTGAAACGGGGATTCTACTATATGCAAAAACCCAAACTTTAACCAATATGTGATGCTCAATGGTGTTAAGATGCATATCCTGCATAAGTAGTACGTCAGGTTTCATTTTCTGCAGGGCCTTAACTGTCCTATATCTCTTTATGGGGCCATTCAGTCCATTAACATCATGTGCTATTATTCTAAAAGGGGACCCCATTATACCAGATGGAAAATGGCTCTAGTATAGCAAGCCTCCTCCCTGCAGTAATCCAGACCGTGCGACTTTGAAAAATACTATCCTTAGTATTTATGATTGCCCTCTGTATTAGAAAAATAGAGCTATTATGCAGTCCTGTGTCTACGTGTTTCTTACCGTAGATTCTAACTCTAAAAACGCTGTATCTAACCGGCTAACACGGCCGGAATATTCTATATATAATATCAACTATGTACAATATGAAAAATATATTGACTTCCAAATCCTGCCTCCTTAATATGGAGGTAGGAGTGTGCTGGATACAATCCTGCCCGGGTGGGATCCGATAGCTCTAGGATGCTTCTTCTGCTTCTGGCTGAAGCAGCTGCCTGGATGAACTAATCACGTCTGGCATACTGAAATCCCCAGCAGCAGGACTTCACCTTTTGTTGCCATACTGTGTATTCCATCCAAAGCTCCCAGTCCAGTTCTTATCCCTATGCCAAAGGCCTGTAGATCACCCCTGTGCATATTGCTGAGGCTTTGCCAGGTTCAAAGATGACCCACAGTGCCTCAGCCTCTCCCTGTCTACCCTGCACCTCTGTCGTCTTTACACCCTCTCTGACGTACAGGGCCACACTCCTCCTTTTTACCCCATCCCTCCTGAACAGAGCATAACCTGGTACATCAGTGTCCCATGATTAACAGTGTACCATGTCTCAGTTGTTGCTACTATGTCCAGGTCTGCCTCTACTATCAATGCCTCCTGGTCTGGGATTTTATTTTCCAGGCTGTGGACATTTGTTACCATTCCTTCCATGTTTTGTATCCTATCCCTCCTTCCCATGCTGCTACTGTCCTGCTTCTCTCCCCTCCCTCCTCTGCTTTGTTCCCCTCCCAGTTGTCTTTCTCGTGTGGCCTAGAATTCACTTCTTCCCTCTCCTTCTGCTCTTTATGTCCCCAGACTTCAACTCATTTTCTGCCAGAAGGGGTGATACTAAGCCACCTGACCTTCCTGATCCCCAGCCAGTTTAAATGCTTGTCATGAAGCATTCTGTCTTCTTACTCGGTCCCCTTCCTGATGGATGCAGGCCAT
This sequence comes from Neoceratodus forsteri, assembly GCA_016271365.2. Taxonomy (NCBI): domain Eukaryota; kingdom Metazoa; phylum Chordata; order Ceratodontiformes; family Ceratodontidae; genus Neoceratodus; species Neoceratodus forsteri. The sequence goes on from CM057458.1 coordinate 712,871,066, forward strand.
TATCTTTATAAAGATAATGCCTGCATCCATCAGAAGAGGACCAGTAAAAAAGACTGAACTCTTCATTCTATATTTAAACAACTGGGGAGGGGTCAGGAAGGTCAGGTGCTAATACCTACCTCCCGAGAAAACTGGTTGAAGTCTGGGACATAAAAGCAGAGGTAGTGAGTAGTGAATCTAGGACAACTGCATCCGTCCAGGTGGGGCACAGCCCCCATGAAGTCATAACCCTCCCTTCAAACAACATGAAGTCTTGCTATATTATGACAATTGCAGTTTGTCCCATCATTAGAACTGCTCCGGAGGTGAAGAGTTAACTCCATTCCATGAATGGAACTGAAACATGAGCTCTAAAGAAGCTCTGTCTGTGTAGTTTCAAACCTAAACTGTCAGATTCTTTACTCCGCCTCACTGAACAGTCGCTCGGAGATTTCTCCTACTGCTCGGTTCATTTCTCGGTTTAAACAGTGTTTTCTCGGTTCGATTCAACGAGAATAGTTTTATTTTAACCATAAAACCAATCAGTTCAAACTCTGTCTGTGGTATCGTAAGTAATTCTTATTTTAATTCTGTGTGGGACTTGTAAGTTTTATCGGTTCGGTTTTGAACCGATCAGCTTGGGTTAAAACTTAAAGTTTTTAAACTTGATATTTTAGAGTGCGGTTCCCGGTTCTTATCGGTTCTAAAAACAGGATTTCATTACGGTTTTTTCCAATACCCGTGACACGGTTAGGAACCGATAAGGGTGTCTTGCCTGGCACTGCCGTTTAAAGGGCAAGTTTTTCTGGTTAGGCTGGCATTATGTCTGAGAAACCCAAAAGAAAAACCGGGCCCACTGGGTTTCAACACTGTGATGTCTGTGGGGAAGTCTTTGCCAAGGCTGACCCACACACCACATGTGTTTATTGTCTGGGGTTTGACCACCTCCAGTCAGACTGCCAGATTTGTAAGAATTTCCCTGCAGCCACCCTGGAAAAGAGATTGGGCAGGCTCAGGGAACGAGAGGCCAAAAAGTCCGCTGACCCGGATGGCCAGCCCGGTTCGGTGCCAACCGAACCGGAGGGAGTGCCCTCTGACCAGGGCGAGACTTCCTCGGGCAAATGAAAAGCTGGCTCGGATGAACCAGTTCCAGTAAAGAGAACAAGAAAGTCAGCAGGTTTGGAGCCCAAAATTCTTACTCCAACTGCTGCAGAGATAGCAAGAGCTATTCAGATTGTCCAGTCACTTTCTCCGGTTCCGTCCGAACCGCCACTATCTGGTAAAAGGTCGGTTCGATTCGGTTCCATCGGTTCAGGAATATGATGAGAGATCTTCCTGGACATAAGTCTCCACCACTCCTTCACACTAGTGGGATTAGCGCGGAGCACTAAGACCCATCGAGAACAAACTTTTTGCTGGAGGGTCGGTGCGAGAGGCAGGCGCCCGGCGAGACAACGGCGCCGCGAGCAGCGGCTCGAGCAGTAATGACCATCTCGGCGACGACCCTCCAACCGCCTCAGTTCCTTTTTTCCCGCCGTCGAGTGCGCTTCAGTGACGACGTCGCTCGCCTGTCGGGAGTCAAACTTCAAACTAGCGCATAGTTTTCAGTTTGTTTTTTTGTAACTTTATCACGATAAGTAGTATCGCTTAATTTTATTCTATTTTCGTTAAATTTTTCTAATATTTAAATTTTACTTGAAGAAGTCTCGGCCTACTGGGCGAGTCGACCATGAGCAGGTCAGGTGGCGGTGGGGAGACTTCGTATGAAAGCTGTTCAGTCAGCGGGCTGGGTCGGTCAGCCTCCTTCTCCTCAGCGGGTTCCGACAGCGGTCAGTCCGATGCCGAGGATGGGCGGTCCCCGCGGCATAAAAATAAGCGGTCGCATTCTCGGCACCGTTCGATGCGAAGCTCTTCTTGACCCCTGGGTCAAAGAGAAGGCATCACTCGAGGTCGCCCTCTGGTATGTCTGCGCGTCGGCGCTTTCGGTTATCGTTGCTAGTTGCGGTCTCCTTCTTGAATGCGCCAACTTCCGTGTCGTCGTCCTCGACATCGAGTCCCTCCCGCCTATAGGTAGGACTCAGATGAGCAGTTTCATCAGTGGGCGCTCTTATGGAGCAATGGGCTCGGAGGTTGGTTCTTCTGCCTGGCTCGGTTGCCTCGGAGCCTCGGGCCCTCCGGCGACCAGGTAGAGGCGGTTGGACCTTCCTAGTCGGCGTGGCGCCTTCGCCGGTGCCAGCGACTCCGTGCCAGTGTTTCCCCCTCACATGGCTGCGGCGCGAGGGCCTCACCGATGCCCTTATCTCCTGTTTTTTTCTTCTCTAGCTTTCCAGGTTCCTGGGGCTTTTCCGGTGCCTTCGGCAGGGTCTGTTGGCTTGTCGGCGCGTTTTCGGTACCGCTGGGTCTTGGCGCGTCAGCGGGCGCCGCCAAGTATTCTTGGCGCCGCGGTGGTGCCGTTGAGAGAGGCGGCGCCGTTCGCGGTGTCGTCCATTGAGTGCCGTTCCAGCAGCGCCCGATCAGCAACATCGTCCAGCGGTGCCGTGTCTCTTGGCGTCGTCGGCAGCGCCGTCGCGTTCTGTCCATGGCGGCGCGCTGAGGCGCTGCGGGGCGCGTGCCTCTTGGCGCCGTCGCGCCCTCATGATGCCGTCTTCAGCCCGTTTGCCGTCTCGGCGCCGGCAGCCAGGGACTTTCCTTGTTTTCTGCTATTTCCTCCTCTCTAATTTCACTCCTTTCCTGTCCAAACAGTCCTTTCTGGACCAGCAGGAGATGATGTTGAGCCTGACCCAGACCTTGGTTGGGTGATGAAGTGGAGAAACAGGATCTTTCTTTGCTACAGAGCCTGTGGTGAGGACCTGTCCTTTAAGTCTCTGTTGAAGAACCTGGGATCACTCTTTCTCCCAGACTACAGACATCGATCCTGGGAAGATATTAAGACTCAGTATCTTCATGCTTGGAGATCCCTACGTTTGACTCCTCCGATCCAGCCTTCCTTGACGCTGTCTCAAATGGTATGGAATAATCCTGCTCTTATTCCCTCAGTGGCTAAATCCATTGATAAAGTATTCAGCTCCCAAGGATCATCCATTTTGGCATCCCAAGCCTGCGGATCCTATTGTAGTCCTGGCGAGAGAATGACAAGGTCGTTCTTCCTCAAACTACTACAGCTCGACCTATTAACAAAGAGTCTCGTAAGATTGATACATTAGGTAAGAGAGTCTTTGCTGCCTCCACTCTAAGTATGCGTATTGCCAGTTATCAAGGCTATTTTTCTCAGTATGGTATATCCTGTGGCACTCTATGAAAAGAATGGTTGAAGCTCTTCCAGATTGATTCAAGTCAGAGCTTCTTCTGCCCGTTATTAGAGGTATTGGGTCAATAACCAACAGGTCAAAGCCGCCATGGGCCGCTTCGACACTGCTTCTCGCTCAGCAGCAGCGAGTTTGTACTGGCGCCATTTCTGGCTGCGTGCTTCTGGCTTCACGAATGATGCTCAGCAGCAGGTGATGGCGCTGCCTCTGATGGCTCCTTTCTTTTTGGCCCTCAGGTGGAGCAAGCCTTAGAGGCCACTCAGAAGACTAGATCGGCCATTAAGTTGGCCAGACCTCCCTGTCCCTCTCGGGGCATGTGAACAGACGTCAGTTTCATAGTCGTCAGTCCTTTGAGGCAGAGGCAGGGAAGCTTCCACAAAAGCCAACCTGCCCAACCTCAAAGAAGGCGCGGCAGAAAGCGCGGGGCCTAAAGCTCCCAGTGCTACCTTATAGTCGTTGGCCCAGTTCCATCCACTCTGCCCGGTAGAACTTCTCCTCCGGTGGGAGGTCGTCTGATGTACTTCTACAACCAGTGGAAGTCCATAATTTCGGACAAATGGGTCCTTGGATAGTCGCGAGGTTATTCTCAATTTCTTGAAACCCCCGATTGTCCTCCCAGGCGACAACCCAGGTTGTCGGCCTCTCAATCAACCTCCTCACCGCGGAGATCCAGGGCCTTCTGAACAACAGGGCAATAGAACTGGTGCCCCGCATCTCGAAACACAGGTTCTCTCCATTACTTTCTGGTTCCAAAGAAATCTGGGGGATCGCCCATTCTAGACCTCAGAAAGTTAAACAAATTCCTCCCAGGGAGAAATTCAAGATGATTTCCTAGGTACCCTGTTACCCTTGCTGCATCAACCGACTGGCTGGCCTCTCTGGATATGCAGGATGCTTACCAGCATATCCCGTCCACCCGACCCACATAAGTTCCTCAGGTTTGTAGCTTTGGGTCAGCATTATCAGTTCAGAGTCCTGCCCTTTGGGCTATCCTCGCGCCGCGGTTTTACAAAGTGTTGTGCAGTTCTCTGGCGCATCTCAGGAAAAGTCGGACTCAGTGTTTCCCTACCTGGACGATTGGCTTCTAGCAAGCCCTTCCATCAAGGACTTTGGAAGCCGTAAGCGACTTCTCGTCTTCTCACGTCCATGGGAGTTCTGCTGAATTTGAAAAATCTCAACTGCAACCCTCCCAGAGGCTCCTTTTCATAGGGACCCTCTAGACACCTCTTCAGCGAAGGCTTTCCTTTCAGAGGACAGAAGACTCGACATCCTTGAATGGCCCGTTACATCAGGAGAACCAATCGGTTACAGCTCTCGATGCAGCGCGATGTTGGGTCTCATAAGTCCTCGGTCTTCACTGTCCCTTGGCCCGACTGCACATGAGAACACCCAATGGATGCTCTCACTCCAGTGGTCCCCGACCTCTCACCGCCAGTCTTATCCCATCAAGGTGGCGGAGCCCTTGAAGGTCTCTCACCTGGTGGTCTCAAGAAACAATCTCCTGGAAGGATTCCCTTTGCTCCCCGGATCATCAGATCTCCATCACCACAGGCGCATCGCTAATGGGATGGGAGCTCACTGTCTCTCCTCCACACTCAAGGTGTATGGACTCAGTTGAAACTCATCTCCACATAAATGTCCTGGAGATGAGGCGGTCCTCTATGCAATCCGAGCTCTGAAGGATGTCCTTTGTGTCAAGAACATTCTCCTTCAAGCGGACAACAAAGCAGTGATGTATTACATCAACAAGCAAGGGTGCTCATTCTTATCCCTTTGCAGGAAGCAATGAGGGTGTGGGAGTGGTGCTTGGAGCACAAGTCTCTGATTCAGCGGTTTATCTGCGGGTATACAAAGCGACCTAGCAGATCACCTCAGCAAGAGGAGGCAGACCCTCACAGTGGTCTCTCGATCCAGCCGTAGCTCGGTCCCTGTTCAAAGTGGGGACTCAGACCTGGACCTTTTGCATCCCACTCAGCATAAAACTGCCTCTCTTCTGCTCCAGAAATCCAGGGCCTGGCATTTTCTGTCAGGATGCGTTCAGGCTGCGGTGGACAAAAGCGCTTTCTTCTACGCTCACACGCTTCCTCTAATCCAGAAGTACTCCTCAAGTTCGAGTCTCAGGAACCAAGATGATTCTCATTGCTCCTTCCTGGCCTCGGCAACTATGGTTTCCTCTACTCAACAGTATGTTGGCAGCCTCTCGAGACCACTTCCTTTGCAAATCAGTCTTTTGACTCCAGGGTTCGTTGGTCCATCCAACCTGAAATCACTTCACCTTCATGCTTGGCTCCTGAAGAGATAGAAGTGAATCGGTTCAACGTCTCGTAGAGTCTCAGACATCCATCTGGCTGCTGGAAGCCAGCCACCCAGCGTATGCTTCCAAATGGAAGCGTTTTCTCTCTGAATGCAAAATCCTCTTGGAATCCTTTTCCTGTCCTCCTGGCAAGGTTCTGGAGTATCTTTTGGACCTGTCAAACTTAGGTCTTCAGTACTCACGAGTTAAAGTTCACCTTAGTGCCATCTCAGCGTTCCATGAGCGGTTTCTTCCTTAACTCTGGCTCAGTTACCTATGGTGAAGAGATTTCTTAGGGGATTCTCCATACCAGACCCCCTGTTAAGCGTCCAGTTGCAGCCTGGGACATTAACCTAGTGCCGGACATGCTCACTCGGAAGCCTTTCGAACCCTTAGCTACCTGTGAGATAAAATTTCTTACCTGGAAGACTGCCTTCCTGGTGGCCATTACCTCAGCCCGCAGGGTCTCTGAGATACATGCTCTGGTTACGGACCCTCCGTATACTGTATTCCATAAAGACAAGGTAGTTCTCCGTACTCATCCTAAATTTCTTCCCAAGGTTGTGTCAAATTCCATCTAAACCAACCTCTGGTACTTCGCTTACTTCAGCTAATTTCCAAAATGAAGGGAGCAGGCTCTTCATTCCTTGGATGTTAAGAGAGCCTTGCGGTTCTATTTAGATAGAACCAAGGATGTTATAAGACTCAGCAACTGTTGTTTCTTTCAGCGACACCCGGCTGGGTCAACCTGTCGCTATTAGATGCATCTCTTCATGGTTAGTGGCATGCCTTCGTCATTGCTATTCCATGGCTCAAGTTAGAATTAGAAGGTAGGTATGCGGCTCACTCTACTAGAGTGATCATGGCATCCCTAGCGGAAAGTCGCAATGTTCCAATTGCAGATATATACCGCCGCCTACCTGGAGCTCAGTGCATACCTCGTTAAGCACTATGCACTGGATGTTCATGCTAGGTGACATTCGCATTCGGCAGAACTATCCTTAATGGGCTTCTATCTTAGGCGCGTGAGCTCTGGCTCTCCTGCACGCCCTTTTGGGGGATTATCAGCTTGGTACTCTCCACTAGTGTGAAGGAGTGGTGGAGACTTATGTCCAGGAAGATAGGAAAATTGCATTGCCTACCGTAATTCTTGAGTCTTCTTGGACGAGTCTCCCCACTCATTCCCTCCCTCCCTCCATCCCCGAGCTCACCGCTGTATTGGTCTTCACTCTCCCTCAAATCTTTAGGCCGTGAGGACTTCTTTTGCTGACCCTTCTTTACGGGTCATCGGACTATCTTATGTCCTTTTTTAATGTTGGGTTTACTCTTTACGTTAGTTCGCTGCACCTCCTTGGTAAAAAGGTACTGAGGGCGGTTGGAGGGTGCGTCGCGAGATGGTCATACCGCTCGAGCCGCTGCTCATGCCGTGTCTCATGGCGCCGTCTCGCCGACCCTCAGCAAAAGTTTGCTCCCGATGGGTCTTAGTGCCTCGGCTAATCCCACTAGTGTGAAGGAGTGGTGGAGACTCGTCCAAGAAGATCAAGAATTACGGTGGGTACGTAATTTTCCTTTTTATGAACCAGAAGAGGGGGAGGATGATTATGAACAGTATGAATGTGACTTGGAGGGTCTGGGTGTGCCCATTGAACCGGACATCTCCCCAGACAGACCTTTAGAATCTCCCCCTATGCTTTCTCAGTCCCCCTCTCATTTTATGTTTTACAAAAAAGTTGCTGAAACCCTCCAGCTTCCTTTGGAGGAAGCTGTGGATGAGCAAGAGGAGCCTGATTTTGTAGAAATGATGGATATACCAGAGTCTAGGAGATTGTCTATTCCTTTGCATAAGTCATTTAGGAAACAAACAATAAAAATCTTAAAACTCCTAATTCTGTGCCTCCTGTAGATAAAAAGATGGACAGGAGGTACACACTGTCAGCTCCTGATACAGAATTCCTTTCTCAGCAATGCAGTCATGTTGGGGTAGTTCAGGCTGCAGCCTGTGATAAAACTAATATTCCCTGGCTCACATCCTCCTGACAAGGATTCCAGGAAGATTGATGCCATGGCAAACAGTACATGGCAGCGTCCTTGGGACTCAGGCAAGCAAATTATATGGCTTATGTAGCAAGGTATAAGAAATCTAGATGGGATACTGTTATGAGTTTAGCCAAACAAGCCCTGGCCAGCTTGCTAGTGAGCTGGAGCAGGTGGCTGCCCGATAACGTGAGGCTTCTAGGTGCAGTTTCATGCTGCTGTGGATTTTAATGATGTTTCCTCTAGAGTCATGGCCACATCTGTAGCTTTTAGTAGGTTGGCCTGGCTCAGGTGTACTAACTTGTCACAGGATACCCAGACTAAGGCTATGGATTTTCCTGTGGTGGGAAATTCTCTGTTTGGGGAGCAGACAGAGAATTATATGAAAAGATGGATGAATATAGGACTACCTATAAAAGTGCCCAAGCCAAGGAGGCAAGCCACTCCTCAGAGGCACACCCAGGGGTAGGGGTAGGCATTTTCACAGGCCTTTTACCAAACCCAGGCCTCCTCTGCTTATGCTCAGAGGGGTTCTTCAGAGAGCAGAGGCAGGCAGGCGTGGGCAGGCCTGCCCCCACCCCTCAGCCTAAAGCACCTGCCAAGCAGGCACCCTGATGGGGTGCCCAGGGCTGATTCTCCTTTACCAGTAGGGGGCAGGTTGGCTTACTTCAGTCGGAACTGGGTGTCTTTAACTTCAGACAAGTGGGTTCTGGAAGTAGTAAGCCAGGGTCTGGTCTCATCTTCAAAAAGTTCCCAAAGATGAGAATCAGGTCTTTTCCACCTGCAAGCTCTTTAGAGACCTTTACTCTAGAAGCAGAGGTCTCAACCCTGTTAGCTCTCAGAGCGGTAGAAAGGGTTCCTCTCCTACACCAGGGCAAGGGTCTGTACTCCAGATACTTCCTTACCCCAAAAAAGACAGGAGAATGGCGGCCCATTTTAGACCTCAGATATCTGAACAAGCATCTTTTGAGCCAAAGTTCAGAATGGTAACTCTGGCAATGATTTTACCCTCTCTAAGGCCAGGGGACTGGCTAGCTTCCCTGGACCTCAAGGATGCCTATTTTCACGTCTAATCAAAGCTCCCACCGAAGTACCTCAGATTCAAACTGCCCTCAGGTCACTACCAGTTCAGAGCAATGCCCTTGAGCTTACCTCTGCCCCAAGGGTATTCACAAAATGTCTGGCAGTAGCAGTGGCTCACTTAAGGAGGCAAAGGATTGCTGTTTTTCCCTATCTGGACGACTGGCTCATTGTAGGCCAGTCCCCAGAACAGGTAAAATCTCACCTGCAAGTCACCCAGCAGCTTCTCTCCTCCCTGGGCTTCCTGCTAAATCTACCAAAGTCGGTTCTGGAACCAGTTCAGGTACTCACCTTCATAGGTGCAGAATTGGACACAAATCTGGCCAGAGCTTTTCTTCCCTTAGAAAGGGTAAGGAACTTGGTGGCTCTGGCCTCCTCCTTCCTCTGCAGGTCTCTCGACCAGTAAGGCACTTTGCAGCTCCTGGGGCACATGGCTGCGTCCACAGCTGTAGTGCAGGGAGCAAGATTTCAGATGAGAGACATTCAGTTTCACTTGAGAGCCTATTGGTCTCAGAGAAGAGACCCCCTTTCCAAGTTGGTCCCAGTGACCCGAACCTTGATCCAGGCCCTCCAGTGGTGGCAGGATCAGAGCAATTTAAGACTGGGGGTCCCCTTCATTCCCCTTTCTCACACTTTGACCCTCACTACGGATGCTTCCCTCCTGGGGTGGGGAGCCCACATGGGCGACCTCTCCACTCAGGGAGTGTGGTCCCCCCAGGAATCTCTGCTCCACATCAGTTTGCTGGAACTCAGAGCTGTCTTTTTAGCACTTCAAGCGTTTTCTGCTTCTGTCCAGAACAAAGTGGTACAAGTCAGAACAGACAATACCTCAACAATGTGGTACATCAACAAGCAGGGGGGCACTCGGTCTTCGGCCTTGTGCACCGAGGCAATGAAGTTGTGGTCTCTGGCCTATTCCCTGAACACTTCACTCATAGCAGTTCACCTTCCAGGAAAGGACAATGTCCTAGCAGATGCTCTCAGCAGGATTTCTCAGGGCCATCACCGAATGGTCTCTGGATCCTCAAGTATTGGGGATAGTCTTTGCCAGATGGGGCACCCTCAGATAGATCTTTTGCAGTCCCAGACAATCACCAACTTCACTGTTCTTTGCAGGCCCCAGTGTTGGGCTCAGTCCCCCTGGACGCCCTTCTCCTGGATTGGGAAGGGAAGTTTCTTTATGCTTTTCCCCCCTTCCCTCTCCTATTCAAGGTGTTAGTAAAAATCAGATCCCAGCCTTGCAGGGTGATTCTGATTGCCCCAGATTGGGCCAGGCAGCCCTGGTACCCACTCCTTCTGTCCCTGACAGTCCATCTCCCCTGTGTCTCCCCAGGAATCACAACCTATTAACCTGTGCCCAGGGGAGAGTTTGGTATCCGAACCTCAAATCCCTCAACCTCAAGGCCTGGCTCTTGAGGAGTTAGGTACTGACCTACACCTCTCTCAGGGTGTTCTTGAAATCCTAAAGGCTTCTAGGAAGCCTTCCACTAGAGCTACTTATAATTCTAAGTGGAAAAGGTTCTCCATTTGGTGTTCTGGGAAACATATTTCCCAGAATCTGCTGATTTGTCCATTGTGTTAGATTACATGGTCCATCTTAATTCTTTGGGCCTGAGACCAGCTACCCTGAGAGTTCATTTGGCAGCTGTCTCTGCTTTTGTTTCAACAGGAAAGCCATCCTCTCTTTCCGTTCACCCTGTATTTTCCAAGTTTTTAAGGGATTACTTCATACTAATCCACCTTTTGGGATCGGCCCCTGCCTGGATCTAATGTTTGCATTGCCCAGTTAATGCAACCCCTTTTGAACCTCTGTTTTCTGGGAGGCTTAAGTATCTAACTTGGAAACTGTTTTCCTAGTGGCTATCACTTCTGCTAGGCAGATAAGTGAGTTGCAAACCTTGTCAGTAGAAACTGACTTTATTTCTTTCCACAGGGATAAGGTAGTCCTCAGGACTAACAGAAAGTTTTGCCTAAGGTGGTTTCAGATTTCCATCTTAACCAATCTATCTCCCTTCCAGTGTTTTCACTGAACATTCCTCTTCTGATGAGAGGAGATTGCACAGTTTAGGCGTTAAGAGGGTCCTTAGTTACTATATAGAGCGTGCACAAGGGTCACAGGTTGAATCCCTCAACTTTTTCTCACTTATGGTGAGGTTGGGAAAGGGAAACCTGCCACTAAGAGATCAGTTGCCAGGTGGATTGTCTCTTGTATCCAATTTTGTTATCAGAAACTGGGCAGAGATCCCCTCTGGCGAGGGCTCATTCTACCAGAGGTACAGCAGCGTCTCTAGCTTGCCAGAGACATCCTATATTGGAGATATGTCAAGCTGCTACTTGGAAAAGCAGTACACACTTTCACCAAGCATTACTCCCTGGGTGTCCAGGCTAGAGAGATGCTTGGTTTGCTCAACTGTGCTGAGCCTATTCCTAAGTAGGTTCTGTCCCTCCTCCGATGGAGGTACTGCTGTGTAGTCTGCAATTGTCATAATATAGCAAGACTTCATGTTGTTTGAAGGAAACATTACTCACCTTAGTAATGTTGTTTCTTCTAATGGAGTCTTGCTATATTATGACCTCTCCCAGCCTGCCCTCTCAGAACTTCTACTTGGAGTGAGGTGGGAGCCTGAATGGGCACTATTTTATGCCTTTTATGTTTCACCCTACTTGGGGTTTGGGGTGTGGTGTTTTTCATTTTTTCCTTATATTTCTCTCATATTGTTAAATTATACTATTAGATCTGGTCCCCTGACTTGAGTCTTTGTTTTGGGACCAGCAGTGAGTGTTAATATTTAGGTAGCCAGTTGGCTAGTGTGAGTTACAGCTTCCACACAGACCTTAGTGAGTTTTTGCTCGTAAAGATCTGACAGTTTAGGTTTGAAACTACACAGACAGAGCTTCTCTTTAGAGCTCGTGCTCTAAGTTCCATTCATGGAATGGAGTTAACTCTTTCACCTCCGGAGCAGTTCTAATGATGGGACAAACTGCAATTGTCATAATATAGCAAGACTCCATTAGAAGAAACAACGTTACTAAGGTGAGTAATTTTTTCTTCTACACCATTCCTTCAACCAGGAGTTGAATTTCTGGATGTGGAGTGCCCTAGCTTCTCCCCTGCCATGGACAGGTAGCACCTCCAAGAAGGAGAAGGAGAGTTCTGCTTGCTTCAGACTCCTCCCAACTTCCCGAAATCCTTCCGGATTCTAGCTACTTCCACTTTGTCTCCTGCCAGATTATTCATCCCCAGGTGGTCGATAACATCCAGTTCCTCCCTTCCTGCCACTATGCTTGCGATCCTATTGATCCACTTCTTATCCTGCCATGCAGTGCTTTCTGAAATGCACTTTACCTCCCTGTCCTTTCTGCTAGGTTCACCTAACTTCACTCCTTGGACAGCTGAGTCCCCCACCAGGAGAAGCCTCCTCCTCCTCTGGGGTTTTCTTTCCCCCTTTGCTTGGTGCTGCATCCTGGAGGATCCACCCATCCTCCTTGGTCTCGACTGTGGGTACCATTGTGGGGCTATCCCACTCCTCTAAAACAGCATAGGAGTTGCTTAACCAGACCAGTTGGGGGATGTGCTTCAGACACCTTCATGGTCACTTCCCTACAGTACCATAATGGTCCTTTATTTTCTCCTGCTTTGCTCACTTCTTTCATGCAGTTGCTGGTTGTCTTCCCTATGCCTTTACTTAATATTGCTAGGATAAAACACCTGGTTCCATCCCTGGACCTCCCCACCTTGGTACATGCATTCGTGACATCTAGGCTTGACTACTGTAATGCACTCTACCTCAGGGCTTCTGGAGGTACCCTTCGTCCACTGCAGCTAGTACAGAATGCAGCTGCCAGGCTGTTGATGGGACAGCCTACACACTGTCACATCACCCTGGTGCTGCGTGAATTGCACTGGCTGCCTTTTCGATGAGAGATTCACCTTTAAGGCCCTACATGGACTGGGCCCTAGCTACCTGTCGGACCTTCTAACACCTCCTGCCCCGGTCTGCTCCCTCCAATCCTCCTCTAGGGGCCTCCTTGCCATTCCCAAGACAAGGTTAAAAAGTGCCATCGACAGAGTCTTTAGCATCGCCGGCCCCGTCTTGAGGAATTCGCTTCCTCCATCAGTAAGGGAGGCCCCTTCAGTTGAGGCATTCAGAGCACGCCTCAAGTCCTTTTAATTCAGCCGGGCATTCCCAGGCACTGTTCTTTAGACAATGTCTTGAGGTATCTGTATTATGGCATCCTAAAAAAATTTTGCTGACAGTTTAGACCCTCATTCTAGTGTTTGGATTTTAAGTATTTATTGGAATGTTTATATTTTATTTATTGTGTTTTAATATTTTAATGTCTGATTGTATGGCATCCAGAGCCTCTGGGACTGGGCACCTGAAAAATAGAATGTGCCTTGCCTTAATTTTCTCTACTGTTCCTCTACTCCTCTCTGACACTCTTCCCTTGCTAGGCTGCTTCTGAAGCAGTCTCCCATTTCTTTAAAATCCAGTCTACTAAAGTCCAGGACCCTCATCTTTTTGTGGCTTGCCTCTGCATCCATCCTAATGTCGAACCACACTGTACAGTGATCACTGGTTCCCATTGGATAGCCCACTGTGACATGACTAGGTACTATCACAGCCTCCAGTAGGACAGGGATTCAGAGGAGCAAAGGGAGACAGCATGCCCCAAATAGGATAGCACCTTTACCCCATGAGTCATTTTCAACTCTCAGCATGCTAAGTCCATAGGGCAGGAAGGTGCTAATGGGACATTGCCGGCCTATGGGCTAACTAATATCTCCGCACAATGCCTCTGCATGACTGCCTGGAGGAATTGTATAGAGCAGTGCCAGGCCCCACCTCTTTATCGCCATTCAGATGCCCCTGATATTATAATAAAATGATCCCTGGCATCTAGTAGTTCTCCCCAGTCACATTCAGATGACCTGATTAGTAAAAATGATCTGACATCTAGTATTTCCCAACCCCCATTCAGATGCTCCTGATTAGTATATTAAGAGGATCCCTGGCATCTGGTTTACCCTGATTGCAAGTCTGAGCCCCCTCTCAATTCCACCCATTAAGGTTCTTCCACCCCTCTCCACATGGTGGCCCATAAATTACCCCAGCTGCCAGTCCCTCCCACTGCAGCAGTGACAGGCCCAGCCCCTCTGCTTACCACCTCAGCTGGACACTTTCTACAGTACGTGTGCACTCATTTGCTTTCACTCAGACAGTGGCCAGCCAAGGTAATGAGCTGAGAGGCTGTACCGATCACAGTCACAGAGAGGTGGCTGCAATCTTGGGTAAATGTAGGGAGGGGGTGGAGGGACCTAGTTGGATGGTTTTGGGAGGGGCTCAGATTTGCAACTTGGGGTTGGGGCTACTAGATGTCAGGATCATTGAAAAATAGAAACACAGAAACATAAGACAGTGATGGCAGAAAAACAAAACAATGGTACATCCAGTCTGTCCCTAGTTCCTATTAAACCTCGGGACCAACTGTCCATACAGGGTACTAGCCTTTGCTATCACTCCTCTGTTCCCTCCCTACTATTATCAGCTTGAGTAACCATTATACACTTCACTTTGTCACAGCCATGCTTGAAACCATTTATGGTTTTGTGCTACCATTTCAGTTGGCAGACTGTTCCACATTTCCACCACCATTTCTGGAAAATAAAACTTTCAGGTATCCCTCTTGAACCACCCTATCATCAGTTTCTACTTGTGCCCCATATCCCGAACCATTACTCACGCTAAGTAGATCTTACAGTATCTGTGTTGGTCTTCACCATTTGGGTACCTGCCGGAAGTCAGGACCCGCCAGGAGCTTTTTTCCCACATGGGCAGAGCCGACGCAGTGACGGTGCCACCCTCGAAGCTGACGTACGACGTGGTGCTTGTGGGTTGGCCATTAGCTGTTGTTGGTGCCACCCCCTCGGCAGTTCTTCGTCTCCCACCATAGAGGTTGGACCTCGTGTGGAGCTTTCGTAATTCCTTCTGCGACATACACCTGTGGCCTAGCATGGCCTAGTTTAATTCGGCCCTTGCACATCGAAAAAAAGTACTCATCAGTTCTATTCACCTCTGCTCGGCGCCACTGATTGCCGGTAAAGTTATTCCTTTTATTATTTTATTCAGCGACATTGGGTGCTGTTTCTCATTGTTTTTAGCCAGTAGATCATGTCTGGTTCAGGGGCCAAGAAGTCATGTAGAGGCAGGCGGGCTCCTATGCATGAGCCTGTGGCCCAATACTCCATCATGGACCAGCGTGATTAGTGTCTCTCCTGCCTTGGCTCTTCCCACAACATGGACAACTGCGATGCCTGCTTCTCCATGGACCACCGGGTCATTGAGTTGCGCACGTTGAAAGTAGGGCACATGCCGACGACTTTCGGTGGACGGGTGTGTAGTCGTAAGTCCAAGGCACAGACACTTGACCCTTCCTCTGGGTCTCTTCCCAGTTCTATACAGACCACGGAGGAGGGGGCCTCCACCTCTTTTAGCCTTGCCACGGCGGGGCTTCTTCCGGTGCAGGAGGCCCAGTCCGCCCCTTTCGGGGGCGGGTAGGAGCCACCGCCCAGGCAGTCGCCCCTTAGAGTGAGGCTTCCGGTGTCGCATCCTGCCCGGGCGGCACGGCCTCAACGCTGTTGATAGCGCCATTTTGGACACCAGGTCCATTCATGGTGCTGTGGGTCCAGGTGCTGTGGTTGGCGCCGGGCCGTCTATCAGTGCCATTTCTGCTGTCGACAACATTTGTGGTGCCGATGATGGGTGTGGCACCATGAGAGGTGTATCTTCTGTTTCTGGAGCTGTTTCTGGTCTCGGCGCCGTTCGCGGCGCTGGGGCTGGGGACAGTGCCATTTCTAGCTCTGACATCATTTGCGGCACCGGGAAGGGGAACAGCACCATGATCGGTGCCATCTCTGCCCCCTGCGCCGGGGAGGAGTTGGGCGCTGCTGTCAGCACCATCCCTGGCTCCGGGGTTATTCGCAGTGCCGGGGAGGAGTGCGGCACCCTGTTTGGCACTGCCTCTGACTCAGGTGCCATTTTTGGTGCCATGGGGGTGCGGTGCCGAGGCTGAGATTGGCACCTCTCACAGCCTAGGGACAGGCAGGGATTGGAGGGTGGTCTGGCATCGGACCTCAGTTTCCACCTCTTTGGAGGAGGATTCTGGATCTGATCTGGACTGGCTTCCAGACTCCTCAGAGTCTTCTGACCCTCACTGGTCACCTCTATGGCCCCACTCAGCCTCCCTCTGAAGCGGGTGACTCTCTCTGATTCTGGGGTCAGTGGCACTGAGCCGCCGGCAGTGGTCCAGGTGACTACTGCTGTGCAGCCTGAGTCGGAGTTGTCTGCCCCTCAGCTGGGGTACCTCATTCTGTGGTGTGCGTGGACATTCCAACTTTGGGACAGCCCGGAGCACCCTTGGAAGGGAAGGGTGCTGCGCCCTGGGTAGTCTCCTCGGAAACTACTCGGAGTTGCCAGCTGCCTAGGTTGGTGGTTTGAGGCAGAGGGTTCTTTTGGAGTCAAGGGTGGAGGGACCTATATTCTGTGCAGCGGACTCTCCTGGAACCCGGCCAGGTTCGGGAGGAGGCGTAGTGTGGATCCTCGTCCTTCCCTTCGCTCTCCTCAAGAGGAACCTCTTCTTTGGATGCCAGGGATTGTCCTTTGGGTATTCATGGTCCTGGTCGCCTCCAAGGGAGATTCTTCCTCAGGGCATGGTCTAAGCAGTTCCAGAAAGGTTGATCAGCTGTTGGCTGCTGGGCTTTCAGGTCCCCTCCCTTTTGGGAGTATCTGCTAGGCCCTCTTGCCGGGCAGAGGATGTTCCTCTTCATTGCAGGATCTGGCCCTATTCCTCTGTCTCCATCCTCTCTCTTCCTGGTATTACCAGTCATACTGGACCTTTGGCCTGGGAGCAGTTCAGGGATTGGCTGCTCACTTTCCCACTTATGTTAGGGCTATGGGCGAGCAGGACTAGCCACTTATATTTTCTTCGGAGGAGGTTCTTCCTTAAGTTCCTCCTCCTTGCTGTTAGTTGAGGGAGGGCATGCCTCGGCTGCTGGACTCCTTGGTTATGGTCAGTCCCTACGACTAATCCCTTGAGGGCAGTCGTCTTCTGCCAGGAGTTCTTTATTTGTCAGCTTGCTTGATTTTGAATCAAGACCTTGCTTGCCTTGCCAGGTCCTCCTGTTTACTCCTTAGGCAGAAGGTCTTAACTCTTCCACTGTTAACCTCTGGGGGCCAGACCACAGGGTGAGTTGGCGCTGTCCTCTCCCCTCCCAATTAAAATTTTCCTCCTTCCCTCCTTCCTTTCCCTTTTCCATTTCCCAGAGATTGGGGCCCCTCCCAATCCCTAGATTCCTTTTTCTTCTTCCTCTGTCCTCTCAGACATTATCTTCCTGGACATAAGTCTCCACCACTCATTCACACTAGTGGGATTAGCGCCGGAGGCACTAGGACCCATCGGGAGCAAACTTTTTGCTGGAGGGTCGGCGCGAGAGACGGCGCCACGAGACCTGACGCCCGTGACAGCGGCTCGGCGGTAATGACTATCTCGGCGACGACCCTCCAACCGCCTCAGTTCCTTTTTTCCCGCCGTCGAGTGCGCTTCAGTGACGACGTCGCTCGCCTGTCGGGAGTCAAACTTCAAACTAGCGCATAGTTTTCAGTTCGAGTCTCAGGGGACCAAGATGATTCTCATTGCTCCCTCCTGGCCTCGGCAACTATGGTTTCCTCTACTCAACAGTATGTTGGCAGCCTCTCCGAGACCACTTCCCTTGCAAATCAATCTTTTGACTCAGGGTTCGTTGGTCCATCCCAACCTGAAATCACTTCACCTTCATGCTTGGCTCCTGAAGAGATAGAAGTGAATCGGTTCAACGTCTCGTAGAGTCTCAGACATCCTTCTGGCTGCTGGAAGCCAGCCACCCAGCTGTCGCTTCCAAATGGAAGCGTTTTCTCTCTGGTGTCAAAGTCCTCTTGGAATCCTTTTCCTGTCCTCCTGACAAGGTTCTGGAGTATCTTTTGGACCTATCAAACTTAGGTCTTCAGTACTCCACAGTTAAAGTTCACCTTAGTGCCATCTCAGCGTTCCATGAGCGGTTTCTTCCTTGACTCTGGCTCAGTTACCTATGGTGAAGAGATTTCTTAAGGATTCTTCATACCAGACCCCTGTTAGCGTCCAGTTGCAGCCTGGGACATTAACCTGGTGCTGGACATGCTCACTCGGAAGCCTTTGAACCCCTAGCTACCTGTGAGCTAAAATTTCTTACCTGGAAGACTGCCTTCCTGGTGGCCATTACCTCAGCCGCGGGGTCTCCAGAATACATGCCCTGGTTACGGACCGTCCATATACTGTATTCCATAAAGACAAGGTGGTTCTCCGTACTCATCCTAAATTTCTTCCCAAGGTTGTGTCAGAATTCCATCTAAACCAACCTCTGGTACTTCCGCTTACTTAGCTAATTTCCAAAATGAAGGGCAGGCTCTTCATTCCTTGGATATTAAGAGAGCCTTGCGGTTCTATTTAGATAGAACCAAGGATGTTGCAAGACTCAGCAACTGTTTGTTTCTTTCAGCGACACCGGCTGGGTCAACCTGTCGCTATCAGATGCATCTCATCATGGTTAGTGGCATGCCTTGACATTGCTATTCCATGGCTCAAGTTAAATTAGAAGGTAGAGTGTCGCTCCTCTACTAGAGGCGGTTCTTGGCATCCCTAGCGGAATTCGCAATGTTCAATTGCAGATATATGCAGCGCCGCCACCTGGAGCTCAGTGCATACCTTCGTTAAGCACTATGCACTGGATGTTCATGCCAGGCGACATTCCGCATCGGCAGAACTATCCTTAATAGGCTTCTATCTTGAGCGGCGTGAGCTCTGGCTCTCCTGCCGCCCTTTTGGGGATTATCAGCTTGGTACTCTCCACTAGTGTGAATGAGTGGTGGAGACTTGTAATCAGGAAGATATGAAAATTGCATTACCTACCGTAGTCCTGATCTTCTTGGATGAGTCTCACCACTCATTCTACATCCCCTCCATCCCGAGCTCACGCTGTGTTGGTCTTCCTCCCTCAAATCTTTAGGCCGTGAGGACTTCTTTGCTGACCCTTCTTACGGGCAAATGCGGACTATCTTATGTCCGTTTTTTAATGTTAGGTTTACTCTTCGTTCGTTGCGCTGCACCTCCTTGGTAAAAAGTACTGAAAGCGGTTGGAGGCACGTCGCCGAGATAGTCGCTACTGGCCGAAAGGCTGCTCATGGGCGCCAGGTTCCCTGCGCGGCGCTGCCTCGCTACCGACCCTCCAGCAAAAGTTTGCTTCGATGGGTCCTAGTGCCTCCGCGCTAATCCCACTAGTGTGAATGAGTGGTGGAGACTCGTCCAAGAAGATCAAGAATTACGGTATGTACGTGATTTTCATTTATCTTCCTTTTATTTTATATATCTTTTCCTTTTTCTTTCCCATGGACTTTCTTGTCTCACCCTCCCGCCCTATTTCTTATTCTGCGGCGACTCAGAACTGGTGAGGGGGTGGCACCGATGACAGCTAACGGCCAACCCGTGAGCGCCACGTCGTACGTCGGCCTCGAGGGTGGTGCCATTGCTGCATCAGCTCCACCCATGCGGGAAAAAAAAAAGCTCCTGCGGAGTCCTGACTTCCAGCAGGTACCCAAACAGTGATGAATGGTGAAGATACACAGAAAGATCAGGAATTACAGTAGGTACATAATTTTTATTTCTTCTCCGTTCACCTTGTTTATTCCTTACAGGAACTTGAAGGTCTCTATTATATCACTCCTTTCTTGTCTGGTCTCCAGTGAAGACATGTTCAGTGCCTTGAGCAGATCCTCATAAGATCTGTCCTGTCAGCTCTGAATTATCCTGATCACCCTTTGTTATGTGGTCTTCAGCCTGTCCTTATCTTTCCTGAGGTGAGGTCTTAAGAACTCTGCACAATACACCAGGCGCAGCCTCTCAAGATCTATAAAGAGGCAGAAAATCTTTTCTTCTACTATCAGAAGCCCTTCTGGTACATCCTAGCATCCTATTTGCCTTACTAGATGCCTCACTGTACTAGCTTGATTGTTTAAGGGAGTCACTAATGATGACTCCTAGGTCCCTTTCCTCAGCTGTAGTGCTCAGCTCTACCCTTCCTATCCAGTACTCTGTCCTGGGGTTCTTGTTCCCTAAGTGAATCACCTTGCTCTTTTCAGCGTTGAATTTCAAGTACCAAACCTTAGGCCACCCCTTTACTCTTTCCACGTCACTCTGCAGTTTCCTACTTCCCCCGTCACTGTCTACCCACCCTCAAGCTTGGTGTAATCTTCAAAGAGACACAGCCCTAGATTCATTCTCAAACGTTGTTGATGAGCATACTGAAGAGGACAAGACTCAGGATGGATCCCTGTGGCATTCCACTCATGACCTCCCTCTCTTCCGATTTGACACCATAATCATGACCCTTTGCTGCCTCTCTTTCAACTAAAGCCCCCCTCACCCCCACCAAAACACTGATTTTATTTTCCTTCAAATCCTGGACCTCACCCCTTGCATCATGACCTCGCCACTCTGATTGGTCCCCATCTCATTGGCCTCCTCCATTGACTCCATGCTAACGTATTTCAAAACAAAATTTCTCAAAATATGGGACTGCCATGCCCCCAGCTCAAGACATGAGAAAAGGTACCCCACCTCCCTGGGTCACGGCCGAACTCATAGCTTGCATGCAAGTGCATGATTGGCCTCATCAGAAAAATAAATGTAACCCATCCCCATGGCCTCCAAAGGTATCATCATCTCTGCAACACCTGTACCAGGGTAATAAGGCTTGCCAAAGGTGAGTATTTTATATCCACCTTCAGTGCCAACATTGGTCACATGTCTAAATTTTGGAAGGTTGCCACAATCTCTTCTCCCACCCACTCAATCCTCTTGCCTGTCCTCAAAGTGGGTGACACCTCTATCTCTAACCCCTCCTTCATCACCCAGAAGTTTTCTTCCTCGCCTCCTCTCACCTCTGCCAGCCTGCACTGGTCATCTCCTTCCTTCCTATTTTCTTCTCTCCAGTGACTCCATCCTCCGTCACCGACACTGACACCCTTCCGCCCTTAACCTTTCCAAGGGTAGGGCCAGGTGGCCTGGATAGCAAGATCCTCCATCTCTCTGCTTCTGCAATCTCCTCCTCATTGGCTGACCTCCTTAACCTCTCTTTCTGCTGTTTCTCCGTCCCTGCTGACTGCCACTGTTACTCCTCTTCCAAAAGGTGGTGACCCATCTGCTACTAACAGCTACCGACCCATTTCTCTCCTCCCTCCAAAATACAAGAACAACTTGTATTGTGACAACGCTCTCCCATTCTGGACTCCTCTTCCTTCTTCACCTGCTACAAGTCTGGCTTCTGCAAGAATCACCCCACCACCATCTCCCTGCTCAGGCTCACCAAATCCATCCACAGAGGTATGGATCACAGCCTATTCACCTCTGCTATCTTCGTCAGTCTAGCCAAAGCATTCATCACTGTATCCCACCCCAATTATTAGCCAAACTCCAGGCTGCAGGCCTCTCTGACTCAGCCATTGGCTGTTCCACTCCTACCATGGGTGGGTCCCAGGCAGTCAAAGTGGTGACCCCCTCTCTCCTCCCTTCCTGAATCCACTGGGGTCCCACAAGGATCTGTGTTAGGCCCTCTACTTTTCTCCATTTTCCTTAATGATCTCCCCTCTGTATACTATACTTGTCTGCATCCATTCACATGTATACAGATGACATGGTCCTCTTCGCAGCAGGCCCACAGACTCCAGCTGGACTTTGATCAAGTTCAGCCCTGGCTGTGCACAAATCAGCTTTTCCTCAATGCCAAGAAGACTTTCTCCATGTCCTTTGGCACAAGGCACTGACTCTTTAGGCTCCCTCCCCGTCCTACTTTCCATACCTTGGATGGCTCCCCTGTGGAGTATGTTGCTACCTTTAGGTATCTTGGTATCTGGCTAGACCAGCACCTAAACTTTTCTGAACAAGTGGATGCTGTAGTCAAGAAGCTGCACCCCAATTTGGTGCACTTTACAGAAACTGTGACTGTATCCCAGCTCCAGCACACTGTGCTGTTATCCAGAGAATGATCCTGCCAATCTTTGACTATGGTGATGTGGTCTACAGTGCAGCCATAGTCACTACCCTTACCAGACTGAACACACTCTTAAACTATTTCCACCATTACACTCTCGATTGTCCTCCTAGGACTCATCACTGTTGTATAAATCTCTCTCCTTTTCTTCTCTTGTGGACAGACACCATGCCCTCTGTGCCAGCTTTGTGGGCAAATTCTGATTTGTTTCTCTACCCTCCTACCTCTCCCCCCCCACAGTCATACCCTCAGAAGCTCAAATGTTCGAACCCTGGCAGTCCCTTCAGTCCCCACGACTATCAGCAAAGCCGTGTTCAACCACCGTTTCCCAAAAATCTGGAACTCCCTCGCCCCAGCCAGTCACCAATCTCCCTCCCCTGGATCCTTTGAAACCACTTCAGAGGTCTCACCTCTCCCTCCTCGCTGCTCCTAATTTTCCTCTTGCTCTCCTATGACTTGTTTCCAATTTAGGTACAACTATAATTTAGGCTCTTATCCTCCCATTCTAGGCATTATGCATAAATGTTTACAACTAGTGTTGATTTAAACTGCTCTGTATTTGATTACCAACATATATGTTTGTGGCTTCTGACTGCACTGTATGCATGTGACAATTGTTTGCTTGTCCTCAGGTTCTCACGTCTTGCATGTATTATTCCAGGTGTAATTTGAGATTGTGTGCCACCTGCTCTGCTCTGTCAATGGTCTTCCACCATGTATGTTATGTATTTTGAAGACTTGTGCTACATAAGCCCCACTTGTACAAGTTCTCCTTCCCCAGGATGCATCTGGAAAGAGCTCCCAGCTTAGTATGCCTTTCCTGGTGAAACCTTTAAATATGAAAGTAAGTAAATAAATAAAATGCTGCACCATGTTATAAAAATTGGGTCATCTGAATGGCAATTTGGGGGCACTAGACACCAAGGATCATTTACTACAATAACTGGAGCCATTTAAACTGCAGTCAGGGTGTGGAACCTTTAGATGCCAAGGATCATTTTGGTATACTACTTGGGAGCATCATAATGGTGACCAGAGGTAGGGGTGACAATATGCACCACTGTGTGCTCAAATGAGTGCAGGATTTTTGGAAGCAGTAAACAGTATTGCAATTTCAGTTGTTAAGCACTTTCAAAACCTTTTATATAGCACTGTGCTCTGTATGCAGGAGGGGATCCCTCGTTTGCAAGGCTGTAATAGTACATATGCACATGCACATGATCAGGATAACTTTGAGGGCTGCTAAATATGGCACCTCTTCAGCCATGCTGTTCTCCCAGCAGACGGTGCTTGGATGTTTAGCACTCCGCTAACCTTCTGAAAATGGGACCCTAATTGACTAAAATCCCCTGCCGATGCCTCTTAAGATGCAGAAAGTAAACAAAATGAATTATCTTATTCTGTATCTTTATGTATATTTTTAATGTTATTTTCCTTGAAAGCTTTTATCCAGTTTCAAAACATTGTGATGTATCTTAAAATATTTATAACAGCTGTAGCTAAAATATAATTTCTTCTTTCATCCAAGTGCTGTTTTATTTACTTATAAAAATACAGTCTGGTGGGCTGTCTTAGCGGCTTGGTGGTGGCTGTAGTGCCTCCCATGCCAATGGCCCAGTTTTGGGGAGGACCTGGGTCTAACAGGGGTTAGCTGTCAGGAGAGATGATTGAGCATCTCGGGAACTGCTCTTCTGTCATGGAGGGGGAGTGTGATCACCCCACTCTTTAACAGCCACCTAGGTGAGGAAGACTGGCAAGGCATCAGAATGGCATAATGGGCAGGGCTCAGGCAGGCACAAATCAGTACTTACCTTTAATTGGATTGACATCACTGCATGCTGGGCTGCCCAGGGGATAAACAAAAGGGAGAAAACCTCCAATGGCAGAATAGTCCACCAGCCTGCCACAGGCTTTGCACCACTAAACCAGGTTCTGCTCCTGTCTGAATACGAGTCTCCTTGTGAATGGCCCTATCCCTCCTGGCCTTATCACATAGGTGGTGGGGAGGCCATGGGAGATCTCAGAGCAGGTAAGTCCTGGTGATTTTGGGTGTTGTAGATGGACAGGTCAGTGTACAAGGGGGTCAGTGGGTGACCTAGAAGATAAACATCTCCATGGAAAAAGAAATAAAGCACAGTTTGAGCATCTCAAACTCAATAACACAGTCATACCATTTAAACAGCGTGACTAGTCACTATGCAGCTAGACCAGGGCAGATTTTTTAGTGGAGACCAAGTGCCTGACAAAGCTCTGTCCACCTTGCAGTGCTCCACAGATATGTAATGGGGAGGTTAAGAACTATGAGTTCCACCAGTGAGGCATCACAGTCAAGTTATTCAGAACAGAAATGTGCAAATTATACATATGCTAGTGGAGCTCCTGATGAGAATTGGGCCCTGAGTGATTGCTGCAAAATGTATATATTTTTTTCTTAACCAAGAATCTTTATTAAACAAAACATTCAAATAAAAACAAAAGCTATATCAAAACTAACTCAGTAGAGTACAAACTAGGAAAGTGTTTGGCTTACACTTTCACACTTCCTGCAGTGCTTCCCAAGCATTCAGCTCAGATAAGTTGCTGGACTAACACAGTAATTAATTACACATAAATCTGATCAAAACTTTAACTTAGAAAAATGCACGTAGCCCCTATGTTTATATGGTATGAGAGTGATTTGTTAGGAATATCCTAAGTAGTAGCTTCCCTTACAAATATGTTTTAACAGTAAATGAGGGCAGCACTTATTTAAAAGAATAAACTATAGCATTTTAAATTAGTTCTGAAAGTTTCTTGTCACATCACAATGTTCTGAAATTTGATGAAAGGTGTGCAAGCAAAACAAGATGGATGGAAAACCCCATAAAGAAATATAATAAAAGATAGCCCTGTTTTGTTTACCTTCTGCTCTGCAGCTTTAGACGTCCTCTCATCATGCCAGCAGCTCCCCTGAATGCAACAGGAAATAAGTGCAAGGGCAGGCCATTCAAGGGGGAGGGGTAATTTCAGAGTGTAGTCCATTTCAGTATATAGTTTATTTGTTTCAGTATATAGTGTATGTGGATGTTTCAGTCTATAGTGTATGTATTTCAATGCATAGTGTACGTGTTTCACCATGTAGTGTGTGTTTCAGTATATAGTGTATGTGGATTTTTTAAATATACTGTGTATGTATTTCAACATGTAATATATTTCTTTCAGTATATAGAGTATGCAAAAATGTTCACTAGATAGGGTAAGTGTTTTAATATATCGTGTATTTGTTTCAGTATATAGTGTATGCAGATTTGTCAATGCATAGTGTATTTATTTCAATAGATAGTGTGTGTATTTCGATATAAAGTGCAGATGTTTCAATATATAGTGTATTTGTTTCAGTAGACAGTGCATTTGGATTTTTCAATGTGTAGTGTATGTATTTTAATATATTGTGTGTGTATTTCAATATGTAGGGTGTTCGTTTCAGTACATAGTATATGCAGATTTTTTTCAGTATGTAGCGCATGTGTTACAATGTACAGTATAGAGTATTTGTTTCAGTAGATAGTTTATGTGGATTTTTCAGTCTGTAGTGTATGTATCTCAATAGATAGTGTATATGTTTCAGTACATAGTACATTTGTTCGGTATATAATGTATGTGGATTTTCAGTACTCAGTATGTGTATTTCAGTAGATAGTGTATGTTTTTCGCTATATAATGTATGTGTTTCACTATATGATATATGTATTTCAGTATACAGTATATGTACCTCACTATATGATGTATATATTTCAGTAGATAGTGTATGCAGTTCACTACATTGTGTATGCATTTCACTATATAATGTATATATTTCACTATATAGTATATGTGTTTTACTGTACAGCCAGATATTCTGTTTCCTGGTGAAACAGTTCAATAAATAAATAAAATTCTGAAATTATGTCCCTAACACCTTGGCATAAATGTGGCCTTGTTTGTTCAGTCCTCTATATTTTCCACATTTCTCCTCATGGTTTCCACCCCTTATCACTATATATGAACACACCATTCTTTCTCTTAGTTCTTTCTGAGATATTGTAGCAAAAGTTGTGCTGTAATCCAGGTATACCACGTCAACTGGCAACCCATGGTCCAGTGCTTTGCTCAATGGTTCAAAAAATTCAGTTAGAGTTGACATGATCTTGCCACTCTGAATCCATGCTGGGTATTGTCAAGTACGTTTTTCTCACTTAGGACTCAATTTCATCCTTTAATGATGTGTCTTAGGTTATGGGTGAGGAAAGGGATAATTTTACATCAAATCTGGAATTTGTACAATACAGGCATACAAATGTCAAGCCAAAATCTACTTTTATACCATCTATACCCCTTCAACATATAGTGGATGTTTTTCAGAGATTTGGTGACTACTGACATTAATAATGCATTTCAGAATGAGACACTGCCATCAAGTGAGCAGTACAAACAGGAAGTTGTGAGGAAACCTTGGAACAGTGATAACTATTCACCCTTTTGAGGAGATCCTACATCAGCTTATAAAAACGTTTAGCACAACAACGTGACTGAGGCACTGTGGAGTGGCCAACTGAGTTTTGATGAAGTGAATTTCATCAGGGTGAAACACCCTATTCACTCCACCTTCTACCTGCTGCCTAAGGTTCATAAATCTCTCACCAGCCCCTGAATGGCCAGTAGTCTTGGAAATAGATTCGTGTCTGAGAATTTGTTATGATATGTGGACTTCTTTCTCAAAAAGATGGTTTTTCAGATGCCAGCCTGTCTCTGGGATACAGTGGATGTCCTAAATAAGATCCAGAATGTGTGCTGCCAAGAGACATACCTTTGTGACAGTTGATGTCACACCACTGTATATGGGCATCCCTCATCATTTTGGTTTACAGGCAGTACGCCATTTTCTAAGAAGACAGCAGGGGGCGCTCCCTGCAGTGTCATCTGACCTTCTCCTCTAGGCTGTGGATTACATTCTGCACCACAGTTATTTTTCATTTGATGGACATGTATACCTCCAGGTCCAGGGTACAGCAATGACGGCCTCTATGGCCCCTGTTTTGCAAATGTGTACCTGGCCTGGTGGGAGGAACAAGTGGTATTTAATGCAGAATGTAATCCGCACCTGGGAGGGAATTGTCTGATGGCACTGCTTTATAGATGATATCTTGTTAATTTTGTCTGGTCCCATTGAAAACGTTTTTCTCCTAGCTAAATATTAACAATTTCACTTTACATTTTATGCATACTGTGAGTCACACTAGCATTGAGTTTTTGAATAAATGTTCTGTGTTGCCACATATGGTGTCATACAGAGTGACACCTTTTGAAAGACAAAAGCAGGGAATGCTGTGGTCCATGCTGAGACTGGTCCACCCACCAGGCCTTGTGAATAATATCCCTTTGGAGCGGTTCCTAAGGATTAGGTAGAACCGCTCCACAGAGGAGGGATTTGAAGAACCGTGTCATTGAAAACCCGCTTCATGGCTAGGGGCTAGTCAAGAAAGGTTATAAACTGCCTACAAGAGGGCAAAGGAGACATCATAAGAGTCACTGCTTACTCCCTAAACTGGCCAAGTTTCAGAAAGCCCCCCTGTGACTTTAGTCATAGGATTCAACAAGGTGGCTAGCAAAATCAGAGGAGATGCTGTCGTGAGACACTGGTCAATATTCCTCCTCAGATCCCAAATTGTCCATGATTGTCAGACCAAAAGTGAAGGTCACTTTTCTAGGGTCCCAATTTGGGCAACATTTCCATGAAAAGTCAGTAAACTGAACCCAAAACAGAAATATGGTTACAAAATAAGTCTCTTAGCTTTTTTTTAATGCAAAAGATGTACAGCATGTAAATGTGCTGTGAGTGGTAAGTGGATCTGTGGGAAATCATGACAGTCCGTTGAAATTTGTTAATTTGCCAGCTGTTTCTCAGAATTTTCATTTATATAGCCTGCTGTTCCTGCAACAAAATTTCTGTGGGCAGGACCACTAGGCAGCTGAAAGTCAAGAGATTGGAAAGGGTCCAGAGAAGGGCAACAAGGTTGGTGGCAGATGTTAGGGACCAAGAATACAAAGACAGATTGGAAGAGTTGGGAGTGTTCACACTGGAGTATAGGCGATTGAGAGGAGACTTGTGTATGGTGTATAGATCGCTTAAAGACATCAACTTAAGGGAGAAACTGGGACTTACAATTAGGGGTCAGTATTATGGCACTAAGTCACACTCATGGCAGTTGAAGGGGCAACATCTTAAGACAATAAACAGAAAACATCGATTTAGTGTTAGGGTAATTCCCGTCTGGAACAACTTGCCTGAAGAGGTGGTTACTAGTAAGACCATGCTTGAAATCAAGAGGGAACTGGATAAATATTGTGTAGCGAACAAAATAGGGAGCTACCATAACTAGGGCCTAAGCTAGCACAATGGACAAAAGTCTTTTCTGCTCTGTAACTACCTATGATACCTATAGAGCACATTGGAGCCATTTGAAATGGCTCATAGAAGAGTGCTTTAGGTGGCCCACTATAAATTTCACCGCAGGAGGGATGTTGCAAGTTTGAAGTTCATGGCACTTGAGTTATGTGCCAAGGTTAATACTGGGGACCCAGAAACTGTTGATAAGAGAGTCATGGTGGATATTCCACCTGAATACTTTGTCGCCTCAATGGTCTGAATGAAGTTTGGATCTCAAACCTTTTCTATGATGTGGTATTATTTGGGATTGCTATTTTTTTCTCTTTTGCCATAGGTATTGTGGGATTTTACCTGGATATACCATCTGACCTACCTCCACTAGATAATGGGACCATATGCCTTAGTACAACATTTGACTTGCTTATTTGTCTTTGGTTTCTCAACTTCTTTTATAAAATTGTGCTTGTATGTTACATTGTGATGTTCTTGCTACCGTTGTCTGCAAATTAGCATTTTTTTAAATTAACATTGTCCATTTAGTTATATTCATTTATTATGGGATCTGAATTATACATTTTTCATTAGTGTTGCCTCTGATTCTTTACTCTTGCCTTGTTAGATTTTTAAGTAGTACATCTATTTGCTAAAATATATAATGCAGTAAATGTCACTGTTTAGCACTGTTTAGAGAGCTAGTATACTGCCTAGAATTAATAGTAGTTTCAGATGCAGTCAGCTATCACTGCCTATATCTGAAGTATTGTTTCTTTATGTTTGCTAATGAGAATATTTTCCACCTGGCAGTACCGGGCTGATGTGGAGCAGCACTCTGGAGGCTAAAAAAACATCAATTCTCCTCCTCCTCCCACTACACTAAGATTGGTGCAGTGGTAGCTGACAAAGAGGGATGGCAGGGACTACAGGATTATCTAGCTAAACTTGAGCATTGGTAGGACACATGGCAGCTGGGGTCCAATGCGAAAAAGTGCAAAGTCATGCACTTGGGAGCCAGAAACCCAAGGAACTGCTGCCGGTTGGGGGAGGGGGATACAGCTATCCACTACGGAAGAAGAGAAGGATTTTGGGGTGCTAATAACAGGGCAAATTAACCATTCAGCACAGTGCAGGAAGGTGGCAGCTAAAGCTAATAAGATGCTAGGGTGTATGACCAGAGGTATCACCGCAAGGAGAGGGGAAGTCATCCTGCCACTGTACAGGGCATTGGTGAGGCCACACCTGGGGTACTGTATACAGTTCTGGCTCCCCTACTTAAAGAAAGATATCAAATTGCTGGAGGGGTTCCAGCGCAGAGCAACCAGGATGATCCTCGGGATGGAGGACAAACCCTACCAGAAGAGACTGAGGGAGCTCAATATGTACTCCCCTAGAGGAAAGGAGGGATAGAGGGGACATGAAAGAAACCTTCAGATATATGAAGGGCACGAATAATGCTGGGACAGAGGGAATCTTTAGATTAAAAGTGGGGAGAGTCAGTAGGGGGCACAGTCAGAAATTGGAGGGTGGTAGCTTTAGGAGGGAGATGAGAAAACACTGTTTCACGGAAAGAGTGGTGACAAGGGTGTAATGCACTGCCTGAGGAGGTGGTATTCTTAAGGTTGGTGGGCACTTTTAAGAGGGGGGGCAGGGTCAAGGGGAAAGTCATTGCCAAGGGGTCACTGGTGGCAGGGGAGCCAGCAAACACTGACATGAAAACTGATATGCAGGAAGGGGAAGGTGGGGCAGCTGCGGTGTAATGGACTGGTAGCTGAACACTTGAGCAGACTTGATAGACCATTCAGCCTGTATCTGCTGGCAATATGTTCATATGTTCGTATCAGAAACGTGACCAAACACACTGATGTACCACAACCCTTGCAGCCTGAGCAGTGACTTTCACAAGTTACCAATCAAAAGGCAGGAAATTATGACATCACTAGTAACCAAGAAGAGCCCATTCCTGCTGTCTCATGTGAAAGAGAGTAATCTAGCAGTGAGAATTGGTTCTCCTTGGTTACTAGTGATGTCCAAATCAGTGTGGTCTCAGTGATGATGTAGTGGGAGGAATAGAACTGACTTTTTTTAGCCTTTTTATAGAGTGCTGCTTCACACATCACCCCAGTACAGTCAGATAGAAAATCTCCTAATTGGTTGTCCTGGTGGCACTGACGGTTGAGGCACCGGATGTCGCACCTTGCACAACACAGGCGACCAGTGTTTGGGAGCGAGCCCAGGCCACTGGAGGCTGGCTAGTGGAGGGGGAGGGAGCTGGATGAGCAGCTGACAGGCAGCTCTCCTCTCCCAAGGAGTGAGACAACTTCTGCTCAGCTCTTGGCTGCTACCGAGTGGTGGTGGCTTGGTGGCAGCGCCAAGCCATAGGAGGAATGTCGGTAGGCCGGGTTGGGGAAAGGGGGTCGTCACCAGGTTCTTGGCGTGCATGTGTGCCTCCATGCATGCTAGCAGTTTGCCAAGGGGCCCTGGAATAGAAAGGGAGAAAAATGGGGGGAAAAGGAGTGGGACACTGCAGGCTAGATGATGCCCCAAGGGACTGAGTCAAGCTCTCCATGGAGAGCTGAAGCCAACTGTGGACCCCCCATGGAGGAGCATAAATACATAGATTAAAAAAAATCTTCTAATTAGCAAACAGAAAAGAAAAAAAATACTTGAGTTATAAGTAATAGCTGACTACATCTAAAAGTTACTATTAATTCTAGACAGTTTCCAGGCACTACACTAGCTCTTTAAAGAACTTATAAATCATTTGTGGGACTGTTTTACTGTTTACTGTAAATCAGTATGAGAAGTTTATATTGAGCATTTTTCCCTTTAGGAGAACGTCCTCCACTCTTAGCATTAACATGTTAATATATTGAGATATTTAAATGTATTCTGATGTATTCAGTTCTTCGCTCCTATAAAAGGATTAGCTTTTATAAGAGGCTCAGTCCCCTGAGGAAGGAGCACATGACTCAGAATGTGCATGGAGTGTTTTTGCACAGAGGGTATGCACTAACCACACTTCAGTTCTTTGTATTATGCTTGCTTAATAAACACTTATACTGCAGCGCCTGAGTGCAGGTCATCTTTTTTGTGTTTGTGGAATGGTATACCCATATAAATTAGGGATGTTTTTCCCTGGCTGTGCATCTTTGAAATCACTTTCATTATCTTTATTTTAATGGTTTTAAATGTTTAAAACATATACTGTAAACTGCAACACTGGTGCTTAGAATGTTTCTCTAATTTGTTTTCTGGGCTCTAGATGTGTTTTGATGTTATCAGTGTTTTTGATCTGTGCAGTGCTCTGAGTGACTCTAATGATGGTGCTTAAAAAATAATAATAATCATTTATATCAACAATTTCTTCCTTCTGTTTTTCAGATGTTGAAAAGAAACAAAAGGATGTGGTACAAAAGATTTCCATAGAAGAGGGCTCTGGTGATGAGAGTGATAGAAAAAGCCTTGGTGATACATCTGATGTCTTAAATATGGTAATATATTTTACATTTATTAGTTGAACATATTGGGGCTGTAATCCCTGTAGAGCCAGCCCTGGAACAACATTCTTTTAGAGGTCAGTTTACTGTATTATATTTGTAAACATTTTGGAGTCCCTGGCTCTAGATCACAATTGCTCTGAAAGTCCAGTAGTGTCATTTTTTAACCTTTAATCCTGGAGAGGCATCTCCTGCTGGAACAGTTTCCTTCTGCATGTTTGGTTAAGGCTGGAGGATGAAACTGTTTCAATTTGTGAGACACTAATCATGCTGAATTCATACTCATCCTTAGCATTGAAACCAAATTAATTTTGGTTTTATTTACCCTCCTAGGAAATAAACTTCTCCAGGTAGGGCAAGATTTCTCCAGTCATGCCAGTTCTTGGTGATCTTCCCTTGTCAATCTTCACCATTCATTGCTGCTTAGGTTAAGCCGGGCGCGCACCCCTACGAGTTTTTTTTTTTTTTTTAGAGTTTGGCTCTATGACGCCGTCCTCGAGCTGACGCACTGCATCATCTTTGCGAGGACAACGTTAGGAGCCGTGGATCTCCTCCATCTCAGTTCTGTTTCTCCCGCCATCGGAGGCTGCACCTGCTGCGGTGGCGTATAGTGTTCGTTCTTCAGATTCATCGACTCCTCATCTCGTGTTCTCAGATATCCGCTTTCGGCGCCGTATACCGGTAAGACCGTTCCTTTTATTTCTATCTACGGCCGCAGTGTTTTCCTACTTTTTCCTCAGTTAGTTCGCATCATGTCCGAAGTTCTGAGCAAGGCGAAGTCGGCGCGGGCCGCACTTTATGCATCGGTGCTCCTGTGGCCGCATTTTTCCATCTTGGACCGCATGATGTCTGTCTCCGTTGCCTGGGACCCAACCATGACATGGAGCGCGTGCGGCGCTTGTTTCTCCATGGACCGTCGTGTCCTCGAAGTCCGCTCTCAAGCTCGGCAAGGCCGCCGACCTCGGGACGCGTCACTCCAGGATTCCCATGTGTAAGGTCTCTAGGCCCTTCCCGGGTCCCTCCGGCCTATACGTCCACGGAGGGGGGAGCTTCCTCTCTTCGCCAAGAGGAAGCTCTCGCGGTGTCGGGGAACGCCGTGGTCCCTTCCGGGGCCGTGACGGTGACACCGCCGGCAGTCACCTCCGGAGGTGCAGGCTCCCAGTGTCGAGGCCCATGATTTCTCCGCTATGGCGCCCGGTGATCGAGACGGGCGCCATAGGGTAGTGCCGCCTGCCCGGTGTCGCCATGGCGCCGTGGGCCGTCTGTTCTCCCGGGGCACTGGTCAGGTTCCAACGCCGGGAGCGGCGCTGTGGGCCTAGCTGGTACCGCAGGGGAGGTAGGGCCGGACCTGGCTGTCGCAGGTGGGCAGGGGTCGTCCGGCACCGCCCCTGGCACCGGCACCATTCGCGGTGCCGTTGCCCCGGGGATTCCTGGAGTTGCCAGCATTGAGGTTCTGCTGGTCTCGTCTTCTTCGGAGGCCGATGACTCGGATGTGGACCCATCCTGGCACCCTGACTTTTCGGAGTCAGGGTCCCGGTGGAACAGGTTGTTGGCGCGCAGCGAGCCTTCCACTGTCCCTCTCCCGTCCTCCCTGAGGGCTCTCGGGCTGGGGGTGGCCCTGGGTCCCAGGGGTGATGTGGTGGGGACTGAGGAGGAGGCTCCCCCACCAGGGGACCTATGACAGCTGCCCTCCCGGGTGCTGTTGCCTCCTCTGGGGGTGCGGGCACGCTGCTGTCGAGGAGGAGGGCTCTTTCGGAGTCCGAGGGGTTGAGGGGCAGGGCACGGGGGCCCCTGTCTCTGTCGGCCGCCTCTGGTATGGTGGCTAGGAGCCGTAGCGCCGAACCCCACCCTTCCCTCCTGGGCTCTAGGGTGCCCTCTGGTGGCATTGCTGTGGACTGCCCTTCTGGAACCATGCAGTCCCGGGTTCGTCACAGGGGAGGTTCTCCCCTTGGGCTCTTCCAGGCATCGCTTTCTCAGGGTTCCGTCTTGCGGCCTGGTTTGTTGTCTGGGATCCCGCCAGCTCGGGCTCCGTTCCCCGGATTTCAGAGTCCTGGCAGAGGTCAGTTGCCTCTTCGTAGGTGCCCTTCTCCAGTACCTCTGCATCCACCCCCAGCTTCCAGGCCAATGTCGGTCCTACGGGTCCGTTATCCTGGGAGCAGTTCAGGGGTTCTGCTGCGGCCTTCCCCTCATACGTTAGATGTATGCATGAGCGGGTCTTTCGACTCTCCTCACCGCCGCAGGAATCCTCTGGACATTTGAGCTCTCCATCATCCTCGTCTTCCTCCTCTGAGGGAGAGGAACCCCTTGCTCATCTTTCTTCCGACACTGATTTCACTGAATATCAGCGATTCCTCTCGAGGATGATGAGGGACCTTCGAATCTCTTGTGTAAGGAGAGACAATACCGAACGGGAGACGTGTGAATTCCTTGGAGAATTCAGTGCCCAGCACCTGGTGGTACTTTCCTGGCCTATCCCCTTCCAGGAGGCGTCTATCCGTTCCTGGCAGTCGCCAGCCGCCCTTTCTCCAGCCCCGGCTGACTGCCGTCGTAGGTATTGTGCCCCCTCAGAATCCCTGGGTACTCTTCCCAACCCGTCCTCGGGCTTGGTGTACCTAGAGACTCCTTCCGGGCGCCGCTGCCTGGCACACGACCACCCACCAGATTCGGATTCTCTACAGTTCGACCGGTGGGGGCGAAGAGTGTTCTCTTCTTCTCGTGCGGGCTTGTATTGCATCACATCAGGCTCACCACGCTGCCTACAATCGGCATCTGTGGTCGATGCTCTCCCAGCTCCTAGCATCAATGCCTGATAATGAGCAAACCAGACAAGCTATTGCCCTCTCCGCTATAGGCCTGGAGCTGGCAAGACACCAAGCAAGGGCATCTTCACGACACCAATGAGGTGGCTTCCAGGCTTGCATGGACAGCGATCTGCATTAGGCGAGACGGCGTAACCGTCTATCAAAGTTGTCACCTGGCCCGTGTGGGTGATGCGCTCCGCTTTCCGGGGACCCGTCTTTTTCCTCAGAGTTGGGAGACTTTTGCAGGGCTTCCTCTGTCCTCCTCCTCGGGAGACACCTCCCAGCTCTTCTCCCACATAGGCTTTCTCTGTACTAGCTAGGTCTTCCCTTCTGTTCTCACCAACAGGAGGATGGGGTCTTGTTCCTCAGGGTTCTACCTCTCCCCTTTTAAGGGGGGGGGCTTGGTACTCTCCCAAGCAGTAATGAATGGTGAAGATTGACAAGGGAAGATATGAAAATTACGTACCTACCGTAATTCTTGATCTTCTCTTGTATCTTCACCATTCATTACTGATACCCACCCACCTTCCCCTCAGTGGCCTCCTTCTGTGGCGTCTCCCCCTCCCGCCTCGTTCCTCTTACTCCCTTGGCCTTTATGCCAAAAAAAAAACTTTTCTGTTTTTCCCATTCTTGGTGAATGGATCCCAGGGATTTACTTCACTCTAAGATTGATGGGCGTTTTGCTCATAAAAGTGCTGAGTCGTTGGGGAGATGCATGGCTCTTGCCTCGCCGTGTTTGGCAGGCGCGGCACTTCTAGGGACTCTGTGTAAATACTGTCTGTACAGTTAGTATAGTCCCAAGGAAAAAAAAAACTGCTAATCAATTATTTAAAACCCTAGACCCCTTTTTTCCTCAAGGTAAAGAGGAACGAGTATGGTTACAAATTTCTTTAATTCTGAGGGAACTCTTTCTGACTGCCCTATGGTGCAATTCCTTGCCTCCTCAGGTCATGTTGTTCCACAGCCTGGTGGCCATGCCCTGTCTCGGCACCTTCAACTTAGGATCCCCTTGACAGGCATTATTTTCCAAAAAGCTTTCACAGCTGCTGGCTGACCTTGTCAGCTTCAAGCCTCTGTCTGCCTTGTCATAGCAAGTCTGATTGAGTCCCTCTCTATTTTTCTTACAAACTGCCTTCGAGAAGGCTTAGTTTTTCCCATACTCTTCTATGGTAGCACTTATCAAGGTGCTAGGAACTTAGTCCTTTTCCTGGATGGGCGCTCTTCCGGAACAGGTTCTGCTCAGTCAGTCCAGGAGCCCTCAACTGGGATGAAGAGACTTGGCATGTTGAGAATCCAGAGACTCTGCCCTTTCTTGGTCTGTTTAGCAGGTTCGGTGGAACCTCTCCTCAGTCCCACCAACGGGGATTCTTGCTCCCTCATTAATTTTGAGCCTATAAGCCTCTCAACCAACAGTGCTCGACGGGCACTGTTCTCCTTCTCGACATGCCACTCTTTCTTTCTTTCTTCTTCCTTCATTCCTCTCTTTCTCCTTCCCCCCTCTCTCTCTGTTCCTCCCCTAGAGCCGCCCCTGGAAAGGAGGCCTCACGGGTCCCTTAGGGTAGGAATTCTCTCTCCTCTGTCTATTCTCCATCGGCTTATTCCTTTTTCAGTTTATTTCCTTTCCTTTTTCTATCCCTTGGCTCTCTTGCCTCGCTTTTTTCTCACACTTTATTTTGCCTCTCTGCTAACAGAACTGAGATGGAGGAGGAGTCTGCGGCTCTAACGGCCGTCCCTCGCGCATGACACAGTCGCTCGCCCTCGAGGGCAGGCGCCCGTTAGACAACTCTAAAAAAAAAAAAAAACTCCCATAGCGGTCTGCGCCTCCGCTTAACCCAAGCAGTAATGAATGGTGAAGATACAAGAGAAGATCAAGAATTACGGTAGGCATGTAATTTTCATTTTTTGTGTATAAAAGAGCAAAGCAAATACTTTTTTTAGCATTCAGATGGGGATGACTTGTTCTGTTGCATCAGGCTAGGCTGAAGGGATAACCATATTTTAAGGGAGAAGAGCAAGACTTTCATTATGGTTAATGTTCTGTAATTTAAACCTTTTGTGATATTAAGGACCAAGCTTATATACTATAGATGTTGTCCTTAATCTTCCTAATTTCTTTGTTCCTGAAATTTGTATTTTGGGAGATTTAACAAACTCTTTACTTACTATTTAGAAGAAGAAGAAGAAGAATCAGCATTTATATAGTGCTTTTCATACATCCAAAGCGCTTTACAAGCCATGCTAGACTGGTAGTGAAGTGACTGAATGTGTGGTGGCGGCCATATCGCACATCATCACCCACACACAGCCTGGATAATTGCATGAACCAGTTTATGGGAAGGGGAATGTTGGCCAGGACACTAGGAATGTTCCCTACTCTTTGCGAAGAGTGCCCTGGGTTCTTATACTTCCACCTGGACACCCACCAGGACAACACCAGGATGGGCAGAAGGGACCTCAGTTTAACGTCTCATCCGAAGGATGGCACACCCCAACAGTATAGTACCCCCCAGTACTGCAGTCGGATGCCAGAGATTTTTAGGTGCAAGTCCAATCCCGGTGTGGGACGAGAACCCATGACCTTCTGGTCCAGAGGTGGATGTGCTACCAACTGAGCCATGCTGACACCTTTATTTACTTATTTTACTTAATTTATTTACTTGATTTCTGGTTACCAGGTAAGTGCACTAGAAAAATATTTGCCTATTTTCAGGCACGCCCTGGGAGGTGACGGTCATAAAGTTATTACAGTACCCATGACATGATCAGTTGCAGAAGACCACAAAGTATAAGCAAGTGTCAACAGCATGATACAAGGTACGAAGTACAAGGGGCGCTGTGGAGCCAGAGCTGTGAAGCAGCATACTTTTGCAGCTCCTGATTCCAACACTAGAAATTGTGCATAGATATATACTTTGACATTTTGAGTGCTAAAACCAAGACAACTCTATAACGTGGACTTTATTACATCAAATGGGTAACCCTCGAAAGGTAAGATTACCAGCAACTCTGGAAGAGGAAAAATGTGGCGACATCTCAGTCTAGCATCTGTCGCAGTGGCCGCTGATGCAGCCAAGCATGGCTCAGGAACTGAAACTTTACAGTTACTAGGGCTGAAGCTGGAACAGCATATAGAATCAGCAAAGTTGACCGCTTCAACAAAAGAGTTGCTATAGTAGAAACTACTGTGGACTGTCTAAAACTGAGATGGGGGATCTACAAAAACAAACTATGGCTAATGCTAGCACAACAGCAGAGATTGGTTAGATGAAAAATTGTTACCAGAAGGTGAGACAGAGGATTTTGATATCCAGAAAGTCTACAGGATTATTCCATGTGGCAGAGTTCTGGATCCTAATGAACCCCACATGGTACTTGCTGTAAATCAGGGAATTGGAGCAAGGAATCGTATTTCATCACTAGCCTGAAAGATGGGACGTTTGTTGCAGAATGAGCAAACTGCACATTTATTTTCTGATATCAGTTATGTGATGTTGCAAAGCTTTGTAACTGTTCTTATCCAGTGAGCACAAATGGCAACAGTTACAATTTAGCAGATGCCTGAGAGCTACCTAACTGGGGTTTCTGTAAGCAAACAGCTACTAAATATAAGCTCTAATTCACTGTTTGTGTTTTTTGGTGTGTCATGTTCAGCTTAGCAGTAATATGTGTTTTCATTTTAAAATTTAATTTAATCAAACTACACACAACAATAAAAAGCACAGAAATTGCCCCAGATCATCACTGCAATAATTAGAAGATTATAGCAGTTTCTTACAGAAAACTCACTCAGTTAGCTCTAAAGTATTTGCTAAACTGTAAATGTAGGTACCAGCATTCTTTTTTTTTTTTTTAGCAGGAGAGAGACACTAAAGCTTGTTTACAGGTGTGACCTGGGAGCACAAGGAAGTTAAGTGATTTGCTCAGGGACACACAGTATGCATGTGGAGGCTGTGGGATTCAAACCAGGACACCAGGTTTGCAGCTCAGAGCCTTAGACCACTGCACTATACTGCCTCCTCTATTCTAATAGGTAGAACTGTCAGTCAGTGCTGATTTTGCTCTGTGACATGATTTTCAAATTTTTCTGGTTACAAATGTGAAGTATCTTTTAATAAAGTATAAAAATATGTATAAAGTAGTTATTTAGGTTGGCGAATATTTGTTTATTATTTGAAAAAGTGGATTACACTAAATGTGTAGTGCAATGAACCATTGCAAACTGGGATCAAATGTGTATCTGAAATAGTCACTGTCATCCATCCTGTTGTTTTCATGCTATACCACACACAGGAGAAAAAGTGACTTTAAAGTATTTTGCAGTTTCTAGGCTGCAGCTTCATACCATAATTTGTAAAAAAGAAATGTGAAAATCATGTCACAGACCAAAATCCATGCTAAATGTTAGTTCTACCTAATAGAAAGCTGGTACTTACATTTATAGTTTAGCAAATACTTGAAATCTAACTGAGTGGATTTTCTGTAAGAAAACAACTAGAGTCTTAACTAATTAGAGCGCTAATGATCTGGGCAATTTCTGTGCTTTTATGGTTGTGTATAGTTTGATGAAAATTAAAAGTTTTAAAATTAAAACATTCCTGCAAGCTTGACCTGACACACATAGAAAACAACAATAGTGAATTAGAGCTTAATTTAGTAGCAGTGTTCTTACAGAAACCCCAGTTAGCTAGCTCTCAGGTGTCTGCTAATAGGCTAATTTAGGAAAAACTCCTAATAGCAGACAGAGGGAAGGACACGCTAGGACTTAACATACTAATCAAAACACTCTACATAACAAATGTTTTTGCAAATTCTGAGTGGACTACTCCTTTAAAACTGCAAGCTCAATAAAAAATATACACTGCAGCCTCTTGCTGTACTGACATGCTTCAGCTGTTGCAAAATACAGAGTAAGGTAGTGGGGGCAGGGTTGGAGGACAGGTCTAAATAACACCATTTACCCACCAGGAGGGACCTTCCATCTCTTGGAATGTATTTGTGAAAATGTGTGACCAGGAGAGGAATGTAAGCTACTAAATGTGTAGTGCAATGAACCATTGTAAAATGGGATCACATATGTGAAGCTGAAATAGTCATCACGGTCACCCTGTTGTGTTCATTCTATACCACACACAGGAGAAAACGGACTTTAAATAGTGACTCCAATATATATAATAGGTTGCTATAGACCTCCTTCTGCTGAGCACAAGGTATTACACCATATCCAGCACACTTAACCCTCTATCCTCTAAAGTGATATCATGGGAGACCTTAACATGGACTGGCTGTCATCTCCTTAAAGATTTATGTGGCAGCTTTGGCCTGACACAACTCATAACAGAGCCCACCAGGCCCAACAAGAAACATCCTGAGAAAAATACCTTACTCGATGTTATTCTAGTTAATAAGCTTCACCTGTATTCCCACTCTGGTGTCTTCTTCAATGACCTCAGTGACCACTGTGTCATAGCTTGCGTGAGGACCTACCCTAGGTCTACCTCCTCCTCTAGCTATGTCCTTAAAAGATCTAAACGACGCTTTTACCCTAATGCATACCCCCTTGACCTAGAATGTGCCTACTGGCAGGACTTTTACCTGGCTCCCTCGGTTGATAAAGCCTTCACAGTCTTCAAAAACATTGTTCTTGGTTCTATCAACAAACACGCACCTCTTATAAAAATCTGTACCAATAAAAGAACTTGACCATGGTTCTCTTTGAGCTTGAAAGCAGAGCTGCTTCAAAGAGACTCGCTCTGGAAGAGGGCCAGGAAGACTAAACAACCTAATGATTGGGCTGCTTTCAGAGCCACAAGAAACCGCTGCACCAGATTGGTTCGGGCCGCAAAGTCCAGCTACTTCTAGTCTGAACTAAATTCCTCATCCAATAGTACAACTAAGTTCTGGAAAACCCTAAAAGAAATTCAAGGCCACAGCACCGCTAGCTCACTCCCACCAAAAACCTCGGTAGGCGGCTCGATTGCTACTGACAAGCAAGAAATCCTTGACCTTTTTAATGACCACTTTGCCACCGCTGGCCTTGCATTTGATGATTCCCCTGCTTCCAGGCTACGTTCACAACAATTCTCCTTAAGCTCACCTGGTCCTGCTTCCACCCCTCCTTGCATGGCATTTTCCTTCTCCCCTGTCACAGTAAAGGAGGTTGAGGACCTTCTGCTCCACCTGGATAGCAGAGAAAGCGCAGGGGCTGACCTAATAGAGCCCTTCTTCCTCAAACTTGGCTTCCGTATCTTGTCGCCTCCAATTATCCACCTCTTCAATTTGTCCCTTACCCAGGGCTCGCTCCCGGCCATCTGGAAAATTGCCCATGTTATTCCGCTATTTAAATCTGGCAGTGCTTCTGATCTTAATAACTACCACCCTATCTCCTTACTCCCCACCCTCTCTAAGCTTCTGGAAAAAGTTGTCAATACCCAGCTAAGACAGCACATCAGTGATTCAGACCTACTAAATCCTGCCAAGTCTGGCTTTGGCCCCTTCATAGTACCATCTCAGCACTTGCTAAGGTCACAGATGACTGGTTGAGAGCTCTGGATGATGGAAATTATGTGTGCACTCTGTTTCTTGATCTCAGTAAAGCATTTGACACAGTAGACCACTCTTTGCTCCTGGTTGCTCTAAGGAAAGCTTGCATCCATGGCATGGCCCTAGAGTGGCTCTCTAACTACCTTTCAGATCGTCACCAGCAGATTAAGACGGGGATTTCTCCACCCCCAAAAATCTTACTAGCGGAGTACCGCAAGGGTCCATTTTGGGTCCTCTCTTGTTCGCTATTTACATAAATGAGCTTGATGCTAGTGTCAAGTCAGCTGGCATTCACCTCTTCGTGGACGACACCATGATGTATGTAGCCAGACCTACTCTGGAGCTTGCGTGCAGTGACCTCCAATCAGAATTTAATCATCTACAGAACGATCTCCTTTACTTAAAACTCCTGTTAAATGCTAAGAAGACAAAGGCCATGATTTTCACTCCTGTGGCAAATTCCCCCTACTCCACCATATTTTGGGATCAGCCCCTCAAATTCACACCTTGCTTGGTGAAGTGCTAGAATACGTTGATTCCTTCAAATACCTGGGGGTATGGATCGACCTTAAACTCTCTTTCACACTACACATTGAGGAACTCTCCAAAAAACTTAAACAGAGGCTCAGGATTCTCTTCAGAATCAGGCATCTATTAACATACGAGGGGAAAATCTCGCCCTCTCTGGCTTCTCCCTTCCCAGTCCCGGATATTCCTGCTGCACAGGACTTTGCTTCCAGAACCCTTCCCCTGTACCTGTCCCACTCCCTCTTGAACCCCTCTACCATCTCTGCCTCCACCAGCCCCCTGGGCAGTGCATTCCATGGCTCCACCACCCTCTCAGTGAAGTAGCACCTCCTCCTTTCTCCCCTGAATCTCCCCCCTCCAGCTTCCACCCATGCCCTCTAGTTGCCCCCCCCTTCCTTCGGAGCACCCTGACTGCAAGCTCGTAAAAAATATACATTGCAGCCTCTTGCTATACTGAAATGCTTCAGCTGATGCAAAATACAGAGTAAGGTGGTGGGGGCAGGGTTGGAGGACAGGTCTGAATAACACCATATACCCACCAGGAGGGACTTTCCATCTCTTGGAATGTATTTGTGAACATGTGTGACCAGGAGAGGAATGTAAGCTGAGCTAATGCTGTTTAAACAAGTGCTGTATAGGATGCAGTTTCAGGCTTTTCCTTCTGAAACTTAAGCTCTGATGCCACAGGCAGCTCTGATAGTCAGTTGTTCCAGCATGATAGATCCACCTCATGTCCCTCCCACATGAACAAAAAAAAGGTGGGGTGGATCTTCAGGAGCTTCTTGGGTGGGGGTGGGGTGGATCTTACTCCCCCCAAAAAACTAATGCTGCCTCCCACTACTCAGGTTCCAGTTCTTGTACCTCCCACTTAAGAAAGAAAATAGTGCACTGCAACCATTGACTAACATGAAAGTGTATTTATTTGAGGGCAGAAAACATTTCTTGGAGGAAGGTAAGGCAGAGGAGACTATGTACACCTTCAGTCAGTTCTATGGACAGAAAACATGATCCCACTCTTTGCATGCAAACGCCTGCGAGCTCTACCTACTGCAGCCGTAAAATTGCTAATGTAGCTGGTTGTTTCAGTCTGATTTTTTTTCTTTTTAAAAGTGAAAAACAGACTGCCCACCATACTGGTGTTACCACACAAAAACATTTGTTTACATTCCTTGATCAATTTCCACTGTGTGTTTCCTGAACTTGGGAATACCCCAGCAGGTTACCACCTTTTAAAAAGCCCAAAGTGGGACATTTCTTATCGAAACATGATTTTTCACAGGACAATATGTAGTCTCGACCAATGCAACAGACTTGCATTGTCTAAATAATTAGAATTAAGACTAAGTGTTGTAGTTTTTTTAGCTGTATTTAGTATTTCATGTCATTTTAATGTATTTTAGTTAAGGTATTATGTTGTTTTGCAGCATTTAGAGGAAAGTTAGAACAAAAATGTTTCTACTATGTCAGGACATGTAGTATTTTTTCATGGTTTTTTGCAGGACACAGCTGCCCAAATCAGGACTGTCCTGAGAAAATAGGGCCAGGTGGTAACCCTACCCAGCACAGTCTAAACACTCAACACGTGTGAGGAAAGGAGTCTATTGCATCATTAGTGGCTGTACTGTTTGGGGTTGTCTGTAATGTTCAAGAGGTATATAATAAAAGTTGATCAAGGATTTGAAATAAAACCAGGATGGGTGTAATCACACCATTACCATGCATTCCAGTTACAGTAGGAAAGGAAACAGATAAAACAACTAGCAACATTAATGAATTTTAGAGAACTTAAGCGATTACAAAATGTGGGTTTTTAGCTAGAAATAATATGATACAAAACAGGTTGACAGTGTCCCTTTAATAATATGCTCTTGGTTTTTGGGAGTGTTCTTTACATGTTACATAGAAAATAATGGATATGCATGTGTGTGTTGTGAGTGTTTTTACACACCCAAGGTTGTAATAATCCACAAACCTCGAGAAAGAAACTGGAGAGGATTATGAGATTATCTCACACCGTGGGTGTGTTAAAACTCATGACACACCTGCATATGATTTATTTTTATGATAACTGGTACAGGGTGTTTTCAGAGGAAGAAAAATTGCACCTGTAAAAAGTGATAAAGGCCATGTTTATTTCTGTCTGTAACACATTACCCCTAGGTAGAAGAAGCTGTGTAAACATTAGAGGTGTCTGTCTGTGCCAGAAAAGTCAGTGTTTTGTAAGAGCTGATTGTGAAAGTGGTTAAGGAAAGTCATCTCGTGAATATGCTTTTTTCTTGCTTTGAAAGTGAGCCAGCGAGACAGTGGAGCCCGAGACTGAAACTGTCATAATAACTCGGTGTGATGTCACATGGGGTTAGTACATGGCATACACAGCCAGGTACCAGAAATCTATGTGGGATATGGTTCTGGCACTGGCTAAGGATGCCCCTCCCCAGTTATTATACTACACTTAAGTTTTCAGTGGGGGAGCTGCGCCATCTGTGATGGCAAGTATGGAGAATTTGATTAATCTGCCATTGGGATTGTTTTCGAATCATTTGCTTTAGGCTGTATGCATGATGGTACTAAGACTCTAGGTAAGGGCGTGTATTTCTGGTTGTACCTATTTTCAAACTTTCTTTAGGTTTTAGTCATGCTGCTCATGGGCCCCATTATGAGAAATGCAGTGTCTTTTATTAAAAGGGAAAGGGGAAGTTGTTTAACCAGGAAAGGCATACTAAGCCAGAGCTTGTTTCCAGGTGCAACCTGGGAGCACAAGGAAGTTAAGTGCCTTGCTCAGGTAACACAGTATGCAAGTGGGGGCTAATGAAATTCAAACCCAGGTCTCCAGGTTTGCAGCTCAGTGCCCTT
Organism: Neoceratodus forsteri; assembly: GCA_016271365.2. Lineage (NCBI taxonomy): Eukaryota > Metazoa > Chordata > Ceratodontiformes > Ceratodontidae > Neoceratodus > Neoceratodus forsteri. The sequence goes on from CM057458.1 coordinate 712,915,496, forward strand.
AACCACTACACTATAGTGCCTCCAGATAAAAGGTGCAAAGTACAAAAAAATATAATAGAGCATGGAAATACAATAAGTTATATTCCACAATAGTTATTTAAAAGCATCCACAATATAGGCTACAATACAAAGTGGATAGTTTGGTGGAGATAAACGAATGGTACAAGCAAGCTACATACAACATCACCAGTTTAACAAAGAACTGCAAAAGACAAGAACCCAAGAGCAAATGCCCTGAGGCAAGGGTTACCCTGGAAGGGTATTGGTTATACAGCCAAATTTCAAAGAGAAACAGTTGCACATACCACAACAGTGCAAAGCACCATGGGAAACATATGCAAATCCCCATGAAGGAACCAAGACTGGCTCAACTTTAAGAAGAATTGCATGGTGCCAAGAGGCCTCACAGTGCAACTAGCAAAGGCTGAGAACAGCAGACACAGACACATGTTTCATCCTTGTTAGGACTTATCAGTGTGCCATTTCTGTATCTCAGTTCAGAGGGAGGGAGCCAGCCAGCCTGCCTTAAGAGGATCTTACTTGTTTGGGTCATGGGGAGCCCATAGTATAGAAGAGAAGAACTACAAAAGACAAGAACTCCAGAGCAAACGGCGTGAGGCAAGGGTTACCCTGGAAGGATATTGGCCATACAGCAAAGGATGGCCCTGCTCCTTGCTGAAGCCACCATCGGAAGGCTCCACTCCACACTCTGATAGACAGAAATCACCAACTAGCGGCACCTCCCTCTTACTTGCCATTCTGATGATCGCTTCCCCAAGTGCCTTATCCAACTGCTCTTCCTATGCTGGAGGTCTGTACACTATCATGATATGGGTAGTGGCCCCAGAGCCTGTCTCCAGGATGACCCACAGCACCTCCAACCCTTTCTTTTCCTCTGGGTGACTCTATACCTCCGTGGCCTTAATTCCCTCCCTCACATATAGTTCAACCCCTCCTCCCCCGTCTTCCCTGCCCTATTCTGTTGAACAGAGAGTAGCCAGGTATGGCCATGTCCCAGTCGTGGTGCTCAGTGCACCATGACTTTGTTATGGCTGCCAAATCCAGGTTATACAAACAACATGAAGTCTTGCTGTATTCTGACTATATGCAGTTAGCCCCAGCACTTGAACTGCTCCAAGTAAAGGGTTAACTCTATGCAAAGGCATAGAACGTTGAGCTCGAGCCCGGTTTTCAAACCTCTGTCTGTGGTACTCTGAAGTGTAACCATCAGATTCTTTACTCTGCCTTACTGTGAAGTCGCTCCGGAGATCCCTCCTGCGCTTCGGTCCGGTTTAGTTCGAATCGGTCGTTTTTTTTCAAACCGTGGTTGTCAGTAATTCGGTATTCTTGCCTCTGTCTCTGTACCAGTAAGTGGTAGTTGTGGGTAATGGTTATTTACTGTGTTTTAGCTAAGAAATTGTTTTATTTCGGTTCTTTTCCAGTCGGTCCGGTTCAGAACCAAAGCTCATCTTATTTTATTGCTTATTATTACTTGTGTGTGTGGTTTTTCTGGTACTCCTTGGTTCCTAAAAAATTCTGATATTTTAGGATTTTTTTAACCAACCCGTAACACAGTTGGAACCGTTGAGTGTGTAATCACCTGGCTTAACCGCTGTGTAGATGATTTTCTGGTTGAAGACATGTCTGAGAAATCCAAGAAGAAAACCGGACCCACTGAGTTTCAGCACTGTACCGAGTGTAAGAAGGCCTTTGCTAAGGCCAACCCTCACCTCGCCTGTGTGTATTGTCTCGGGTTTGATTACCTCAAGGAAGACTGCCAAATATGTAAGAATTTTCCCACAGCCACTTTGGATAAACGTTTGAGTAGGCTAAGGGAGAGGGAGGCCGAGAAGTCCACTGACCCGGATGGCCAGCCCGGTTCAGTTGCGGCCGAACCTGAAGAGGTGCCCACTGACCTGAGCGATACCTCTTCAGGCAACCAGAGAGCCAATTCTGCGGAATCAGTTCTGTGTAAAAGAAAGTAAAAATCAGCGGTTCGGATCCGCCCTCATGGTCCGACTGGCTGATGAGATAGCTTAAAGCGATTTCAATTGTTCAATCGTTTTTTCCGGTTCCAACCGAACCTGTTTCGTTCAGAGCCGATTGGTTCAGTCGAAGTACTTGCTTCGGATATAGATCCTGAGGCATACTATGAGGGCGATTGGGAGGAGGAGGATGAAATGATGAAGAAGAACAATGTGAGGCCTAGATGAGCGGTAGATCCTGACATTTCCCAGACAGGCCTTCTCAGGCTTCTCCTCCAAGGCTTTCTGAGTCCCCTTCCCATTTCTTGTTTTACAAGAAAGTGGCTGAGACTCTTCAGCTTCCTATGGAAGAGGCTGAACAGGATCAGGAAGAACCTGACTATCTGGAAATGATAGATGTCCCAGAGTCAAAGAGGGTGTCTATCCCCTTACACAAATCCTTGGGGAAGCAGACACAAACAATTTTACAATTTTCTACATCCATTCCTCATGTGGAAAAAAGAATGAACAGGAGGTATGCTTTGTCAGGTCCTGGGACGGATTTCCTTTCAAGTCATAGCAGCCAAGTTGGGGTAGTACAAGCTGCAGCCTGTGACAAGGCTAATATTCCCTTGGCATCCCACCCCCCAGATAAGGATTCCAGGAAAGTGGATGCCATGGCAAAAAAAAACAGTACTTGGCATCCTCTTTGAGACTCCATCTGATTACATGGCATACACAGCCAGGTACCTGAAATCTTTGTGGGATATGGTTCTGGCACTGGCTAAGGGTGCCCCTCCCCAGCTAGCCAAGGAGCTGGAGCAGGTGGCTGCAAATGGTATAGAAGTATCTAAGGTGCAGTTCCACGCTGTTGTTGATTCCAATGATGTTCATTCCAGGGTCATGGCTACATCTATCTCCATGAGGAGATTTGCTTGGCTTAGGTGTATCAACCTCTCACAGGATACCCAGGCTAAGGCCATGGATTTTCCTGTAACTGGTAATTCTCTCTTTGGCGACCAAACAGAGAACTACATGAAAAAAATTGATGAGTACAGGACCACTTATAGGAGTGCTGCAGCCAAAGAGAAGCAGACCACTCCTCAGAGGCAGCAGTTTAGGGGCAGAGGCAGGCCTTTTTACAGGCCTTTTTACCAAGCTCAGGCCTCCTTCTCTTCAGGCCTTCTCCTCTTCTTTTCAGCAGAGGGGGTTCTTTAGGGGAAGAGATAGACATGGGGTAACTAGGACCCCCATCAGTTACTCAGTCCAAGCCCCCTGCCAAGCAGACACCCTGAGGTGTCAGGGTCGCCTCCCCAATCCCAGTAGGGGGCAGGCTGGCTCACTACTCCCAGGCCTAGGAGTCTATTACTTCAGACAAATGGGTCCTGGAAGTAGTGAGCCAGGGACTTGCTCTCAGTTTCAGAAGGTTCCCAAGAATGAGAGCAAAGTCTTTAAGTCCTCCCTCTCCCTTGGAGACAAAGGCCTTAGAGGCAGAGGTCTCCTCTCTTCTGCTTCTGCAAGCAGTAGAGAAGGTACCTCTTTGTCACAGGGGAAAAGGACTATATTCAAGATACTTCCTTACCCCTGAAAAGACAGGGGAGTGGCGACCCATATTGGATTTAAGGTACCTGAACAAACATTTGACAAAACCAAAGTTCAAAATGATGACTCTGGGAGTAATTCTTCCCTCACTGAGACCAGGAGACTGGATAGCCTCCCTGGATCTCAAGGATGCCTACTTCCACATACCTATTAGACATTCCTACAGTAAGTACCTCAGGTTCGCGTTGCCGTCAGGCCATTACCAATTCAGAGCCATGCCCTTCGGCCTAACATCTGCTCCAGGGGTGTTCACCAAGTGTCTTGCAGTGGTGGTGGCATTCCTCAGGAGGTGGGATATTCTTCTGTTCCCATATCTGGACGACTGGCTTCTAGTGGGCCAGTCCTCAGACCAAGTCAAGTCAGCTTTAGAGGTCACCCAAAGACTTCTAGAATCATTGGGCTTCATTCTAAATTTAGAGAAGTCTATTCTAGAGCTAGCCCAGCTTCTCACCTTCATAGGGGTGGAAATAGTTACAGTTCAGGCGAGAGCATTTCTTCCTCTCTCAAGGGTTCAGTCATTGGTCACTCTGGCCTCCTCTTTTTGTCTTTTAGTGTCTCATCCAGCCAGACACTTTCTGCAGCTGCTGTGCCACATGGCAGTTTCCACAGCAGTAGTTCAGGGAGCAAGATTTCAGATGGGAGATATTCAGATTCATCTCAGATCTTTCAAACAACATGAAGTCTTGCTATATTATGACATATGCAGTGAGTCCCATCCTTTGAACTGCTCTGGAGGTGAAAGAGTTAACTTTCCATGCCAGGCATGGAATGCTGAGCTCGAGCTCAGTTGAAAACTCTGTCTGTTGTTCTTCAAACTCAAACTGTCAGATTCTTTACTCCGCCTCACTGAACAGTCGCTCTGGAGATTTTCCTTCTGCTTGGTTCATTTTGTCGGTTAAAGTATTATTTTCTCGGTTTTTTGACCGAATTTAAACCGCAACCGGTCGGTTCAAGCTCTGTCTGTGGTATTGTAAGTACTAGATAGCTTTTACATTTAATTCTTCTGTGTGGAACTTGTAAACAGTTATCGGTTCGGTTTGAACCAATCAGGTTGTTTTGAAATATATTAATCTGTCTTTTAGAGTGTGGTTACCGGTTCTTATCGGTTCTAAAAAAAACGGATTTTATTACGTTTTTTCCACGACCCGTGACACGGTTGGGAACCGATAAGAGGGTCTTGCTTAGGGATTGCCATAAACGGGCAAGTTTGGTTAGGACTGGCACTATGTCTGAGAAACCAAAAGAAAACCGGGCCCTGGGTTTCAACACTGCAGTGTCTGTGGAGAAGCCTTTGCCAAGGCTGACCCCCACACCACCTGTGTTTATTGTCTGGGGTTTGACCACCTCAATGCAGACTGCCAGATTTGCAAAAATTTTCCTGCAGCTACTCTGGATAAGAGAGTTGGTAGGCTCAGGGAAAGGGAGGCCAAGAAGTCAGCTGACCCGGATGGCCAGCCCGGTTCGGTTCCAACTGAACCGGAGAGAGTGCCCTCTGACCAGGGCAAGACTTCCTCGGGCAAAAGGAGACCCGACTCGGAGGAGTCGGTTCCAGCAAAAAGGACAAGGAAATCAGCTGGTGTGGAGCCAAAACTTTCCTCTCCAACCGCTGAAGAAATAGCCAAAGCGATTAAAATTGTCCAGTCGCTTTCCCCGGTTCCAACTGAACCGGCACCATCAGGTAAGCGTCACTGTTCGGTGGTTCCACGGTTCAAGAGTATGAGTTAGAGAATTTTATGAACGGAGGAGGAAAGGAGAGAATGAGGAGAGTGAATGTGGATTTGAAAGTCTGGATGTGCCCATTGAACCGACATCTCCCAGACAGACCTTCAGGAGTGTCTCCTCCTAGGCTTTCTGAGTCCCTTCTCATTTTATTTTATAAAAAAGTGGCTGAAACCCTCCAGCTCCCTATGGAGGAAGCTGTGGATGATCAAGAGGAACCTGACTATGTGGAAATGATGGATATCCCAGAGTCCAGGAGACTGTCTATTCCTTTGCATAAATCTTTTGGGAAACAGACAGTAAAAATTCTAAAAACTCCTCACACTATACCTCCTGTTGATAAGAGAATGGACAAGAGGTACACATTGTCAGGCTCTGATACGGAGTTCCTTACACAATAATGCAGCCATGTTGGGGTAGTGCAGGCTGCAGCTTGTGACAAGGCAAATATTCCCTTGGCCTCACACCCCCCTGACAAGGACTCCAGGAGGATTGATGCCATGGCAAAGAAACAGTACATGGCATCATCCTTGGGACTCAGACAGGCAAATTATATGGCTTATGTTGCTAGATACCAGAAATCCAGATGGGATACTGTTATGGCTCTAGCAAAACAGGTCCCTAGCCAGCTTGCCAAGGAGCTGGAGCAGGTGGCTGCTGATGGTATTGAGGCATCCAAGGTGCAATTCCATGCTGCAGTGGACTCTAATGATGTGTCATCAAGAGTCATGGCTACATCTGTGGCACTTGCAGAATGGCTGGCTCAGATGTACTAGCCTGTCACAGGATACCCAGACTAAGGCCATGGATTTTCCTGTTGTGGGTAATTCTCTGTTTGGGGAGCAGGCAGAGAATTACATGAAGAAAATGGATGAGTATAGGACCACCTATAGGAGTGTACAGGCCAAGGAAAGGCAGGCCACTCCTCAAAGGCAGCCTTCCAGTTGCAGGGGCAGGCCTTTTCATAGGCCTTTTTACCAAGCCCAGGACTCCTCTTCAGCTTACGCCCAGAGGGGGTTCTTTAGAGGGAGAGGCAGACAGGGCACACACAGACCTGCTTCCACCCCTCAGCCTAAAGCCCCTGCCAAGCAGGCACCCTGATGGGGTGGCCATGGCGATTCTCCACTACCTGTAGGGGCAGGCTGGCTTACTTTGTCCAGGACTGAAGTCTCTGACATCAGACAAGTGGGTCCTGGAAGTAGTAAGCCAGGGACTGGTTCTCAGCTTCAAAATTTCCAAAGATGAGAACCAGATCCTTTCCACCTGCAAATCCATCAGAGGCACTTGCCCTAGAGGCAGAAGTCTGTACCCTCCTGGCTCTCAGAGCCGTGGAAAGGTTCACCCCTACACCAGGGCAAAGGATTGTACTCCAGGTACTTCCTCACCCCAAAAAGACAGGAGAATGGGCCATCCTGGATCTCAGATACTTAAACAAGCACCTTTAAAACCAAAATTCAGAATGGTGACTCTGGGAATTATTCTGCCTCTCTAAGGCCAGGGGACTGGCTAGTGTCCCTGGACCTCAAGGATGCCTACTTCCATATTCTCATCAGAAGCTCCCATCGAAAGTACCTCAGGTTCGAGCTGCCCTCAGGCCATTACCAGTTCAGAGCAATGCCCTTTGGCCTCACCTCTGCTCCAAGGGTATTCACAAAATGCCTGGCAGTAGCAGTTGCCCACCTAAGAAGGCAAAAAATTGCCATCTTCCCTTACCTGGACGACTGGCTCATAGTAGGCCAGTCTCCAGACCAAGTCAAGTTACATCTTCAGATAACTCAGCAACTGCTTACCTCTCTAGGTTTCATTCTGAATCTTCCAAAGTCAGTTCTAGAGCCTGTCCAGCTCCTCACCTTCATAGGCGAGAACTGAACACAGAGGAAGCCATAGCCTTCCTGCCTTTGGACAGGGCAAGGACCCTGGTCTCTCTGGCCTCCTCATTCACCCTGCAGGTCTCTCGACCAGCAAGACATTTTCTACAGCTCCTAGGGCACATGGCTGCTTCTTCAGCAGTAGTGCAAGGAGCCAGATTTCAGATGAGGGACATCCAGTTCCATTTGAGAGCCTTTTGGTCTCAAAGAAAGGACCCTCTAACCAAATTGATCCCAGTGACTCAAACCCTGATCCAAGCCCTATAATGGTGACAGGATCAGAGCAATCTGAGACAGGGGGTTCCCTTTGTCACTCAGTCTCACTCTTTAATCCTTACTACAGATGCATCCCTCTTGGGGAGCTCACATGGACAACCTCACTACCCAGGGACTGTGGTCCCCTCAGGAATTTCTGCTCCACATCAACCTGTTGGAGCTCAGAGCAGTTTTTCTAGCACTTCAAGCTTTTTCCAAATCTGTTCAGAACAAGGTTGTACAGGTCAGAACAGACAACACCACTACGATGTGGTACATCAACAAGCAAGGAGGCTACGGTCTCTGACCTTGTGCACGAAGCAATGAAGTTGTGGTCTCTGGCTTATTCCTGAACACCTCCCTTACAGCAGTTCACCTCCCAGGCAAGGACAATGTCCTGGCAGATGCTCTCAGCAGGATTTCCCAGGGCCATCACGAATGGTCACTGGATCCCCTAGTCCTGGAGGTAATATTTACCAGGTGGGGCACCCCGCAGATAGATCTTTTTGCAGCCCCAGACAATCACCAACTTCCCCTTTTTTGCTGCAGGCCCCCAGTGTTGGGCTTAGTCCCTCTGGATGCCTTAGTTCTCAACTGGGAAGGAAAGTTTCTATGCTTTTCCTCCTTCCCTTTCCTGTTCAAAGTGTTAGTCAAAATCAGATCTCAATCCTGCAAAGTGATTCTGATTGCTCCAGATTGGGCCAGACAACCCTGGTATCCACTCCTACTGTCCTTAGCAGTCCATCTTCCCCTGTGTCTTCCCAGGAATCACAATCTGTTAACCTGTGCTCCGGGAAGGGTTTGGTACCCGAACCTCAAATCTCTCAATCTCAAGACCTGGCTCTTGAAGAGTTAGAATTTGCTGATCTACACCTCTCCCAAGGTGCAATGGATATATTGAAGGCTTCTAGAAAGCCGTCCACCAGGGCTACTTACAATTCCAAATGGAAGAGGTTTTCCATATGGTGCTCTGGGAAGCATATTTCCCAGAATCTGCTGATTTACCCACAGTCCTGGATTATATGGTCCATTTGAACACTTTGGGCTCAGACCAGCTACCCTAAAGGTGCATTTGATAGCGTGTCTGCTTTCATTTCAGCAGGTAAACCCTCTTCTCTTTCAGCTCATCCTGTATTCTCTAAGTTTTTTAAGGGATTGCTTCACACCAACCCTCCATTCAGGGCCCCTGCCCCTGCCTGGGATCTTAATGTTTGCATTGCTCAGCTGATGCAACCTTCCTTTGAGCCCTTGTCTTCAGCAGAGCTCAAGTATTTGACTTAGAAGACTGTGTTTCTGGTAGCCATCACTTCTGCCAGACGCATAAGTGAATTACAAGCTTTGTCAGTGGAGCTTGATTTTATCTCCTTTCATAGAGATAAGGTGGTCCTCAGGACTAACAGGAAGTTCTTGCCTAAGGTGGTTTCAGATTTCCACCTTAATCTATTTCTCTTCAGTATACTTCACTGACCATTCCTCCTCTGGCGAGGCTGCACAACTTAGATGTGAAGAAAGCCCTTAGTTACTACATTGAGCGTACCAAGGGTCACAGATTTGACTCCTCCAACTGTTCCTCACTTATGGTGAGGTTGGTAAAGGAAACCTGCCACCAAAAGATCCATTGCCAGGTGGATTGTCTCTTGTATCCAATTCTGTTATGAAAAGCTGGGTAAGGTTCCTCCCTCAGGCCTGAAGGCTCACTCACCAGAGGTACAGCTGCTTCCCTGGCTGCTGCCAGGGACATCCCATTCTAGAGATTTGTCAAGCAGCTACCTGGAAAACAGTTCACACTTTTACCAAGCATTACTCTCTGGACACCCAGGCTAGGGGTGATGCTCGGTTTGGCACAGCTGTGCTTAGAGCCTATTTCTAAGTAGGTTCTGTCCCTCCTCCATGGAGGTACTGCTGTGTAGTCTGCATATGTCATAATATAGCAAGACTTCATATTGTTTGAAGAAAAATTACTCACCTTAGGCAATGGTATTTCTTCTAAGGGAGTCTTATATTATGACCTCCGCCTGCCCCTCTCAGAACTTCTGTTTTTGAGATGTGGGTGGGCAGTGCAATGTTGGCACTTAGTAGATGCCCACCTTGTTTTTCACACCTTTTTGGGGTGACTGGGTGTTGTTGTTTTCATTTTTTGGGTCTCCTGACTTGAGTCTTTGTTTTGGGACTGAAAAATGTGTTGTTATATTTAGTAGCCAGTTGGCTAGTGTAGGTTTACAGCTTCCACACAGGACCTTAGTGAGTTTAGCTCGTAAAGATCTGACAGTTTGAGTTTGAAGAACAACAGACAGAGTTTTCAACCGAGCTCAAGCTCAGCGTTCCATGCCTGGCATGGAAAGTTAACTCTTTCACCTCCGGAGCAGTTCGAAGGTTGGGACTCACTGCATATATCATAATATAGCAAGACTCCATTAGAAGAAATAACATTACTAAGGTGAGTAATTTTTTCTTCTGGTCTCAGAAAAAGGACCCTCTCTCCAAACTGGTTCCAGTCTCCAAAACCTTGGTCCAGGCCATTCAGTGGTGGTTGGAGAAAGACAGTCTTCGACAAGGGGTCCCCTTTATCAGTCAGGTCCCTTCTGTGATTCTCACCATAGATTGCCTCCCTGTTGGGGTGGAGGGCCCACCTAGATCATTTCACAGTTCAGGGAACTTGGTCACATCTGGAGTCCCTTCTGCACATAAATCTTCTCAAATTAAGAGCTGTCTTCCTAGCGCTTCAGACATTCTCAACGGTTGTCCAAGGGAAAGTGGTGCAGATCAGAACAGACAATACCACAACCATGTGGTACATCAACAAACAGGGAGGCACTTGGTCCTTGGCCTTGTGCACAGAGGCCATGAAAATATGGTCTCTAGCTTATTCCCTTCAGATTTCTCTGATGGCTGTGCATCTCCCAGGGAAGGACAACATTCTAGCAGATGCTCTCAGTAGGATTTCTCAGGGTTACCAAGAATGGACCCTGAACCCTGTCATTCTTCAAGTCATTTTCAGGAGATGGGGCACCCCAGAGACAGATCTCTTTGCAGCCCCGGATAATCATCAACTCCCTCTTTATTGTTGCAGACCACCCCTCCTGGGTCCTATTCCCCAGGATGCTCTTCTACTAAATTGGGCAAGCAGGTTTCTGTATGCATTTCTTCCTTTTCCTCTGACGTTCAGGGTCCTGATAAAAATCAGGTCTCAGCCTTGCAAGGTGATTCTGGTGGCTCCAGACTGGGTCAGACAGCCTTGGCATCCTCTACTGTTGTCACTGTCAGTAACACTGCCCATGTGTCTTCCCAGGCAGTACAATCTCCTCACCTCCTCTCAGGGGAGGATTCTGTACCCCAACCGTCAGACTCTCAGGCTCAAAGCCTGGCTCTTGAAGAGCTAGAATATGCAGGTTTGCATCTTTCCCAATCAGTCTTGTTTATTTTAAAAGTTAGCAGGAAGCCTGCTACTAGGAAGACTTACAACTCCAAATGGAAAAGATTTGGGTTTTGGTGTTCCAGTAGGCATACTAAGCCAGAGCTGGCTGACATTGCCACTGTTTTGGACTATTTGGTACATCTTAAGAGTTTAGGCCTCCGGCCTACTACTCTTAAAGTACATGTGGCAGCTGTGTCTGCCTTCCTTTCGGCTGGTAAGGGCTCTTCCCTAGCTTCTCATCCAGTTTTCAAGAAATTCTTCAAAAGCTTGTTCCATGTCCAGTAACACTGCCACTTGTACGGAAGGTGAATCGATCTTCATACGCATCACTCTTGGTCCATGTAAGCATCTCAATATTACCCCCCCAACTAATGCACGCTCATCTCTTGAGGTGGTCCTAAGGGACATCTCCAAAGAGGTCACCTCTGAGCTAATCATCCTGGGGGACTTCAATCTTAACTGGGCCCCTCAAGACAACCACTCCCTAATAGGGCTGGTTCAGGAAGCTAACCTTGTACAGGTCATCACAGGGCCCACCCGAATGAACTACAAAACGGGAAACCATTCCACACTTGATTGGGTGCTTACTAGCAAACCCTCCAATATAAAGGTGGTAGGCACCCTAGCGGAAGCCCTGAGCAATCACTCCCCAGTCTTCTACACCTGGAAAAACAGGGCCCCCAGAGTCTGCCCACAAATCTTGTCGACAAGGGACTACTCAAATCTTCAACCTGAACATTTGATTGGCTGCCTAAACGGCATTGATTGGAGTCCAAACAAACTACTTCCCGCACTGTATGAGGCTGCTGCCTTGTTCCAGGGAGCCATCACTATGGTGGCCGACTGCTTGGCCCCTATGAAGAAATTCCGCACCAAGGGGAGCTGCTACAAGTGGATCACCCCTCATGTGAAATCACTTATGAAAACCAGGGACACTGCTTGGAAAAAATACAAGCTCTCCTCCCTGTCGGCTGACCTAACCCGCTATAAGACGCTTAGAAATAAGTGCAAACTGGCCATTAAAGTGGCCAAACGAGACTACCTCACAGACCTACAGAAAAAGAACCTAGGCAACCCTAGACTCTTTTGGGCACACATAAATGGGCTAATAAAGGAGAGCTGGAAGACCGCTCACTGCCCCATAGAGGTCAATGGTCAATTAACTAACAATGACTCTAGCATCACCATGGCCCTCAACCGCCAGTTCACAAACCTGGACCTGCTCAAAGCGGACCTGCCACCCTTCCTCCCAGTCTCAATGACCCTCCCCCATAGCCTGGACCTAACCTTCCACATCTGGCTAGTAAAACCAAACCAAGTCCTCCCTTTACTAAAGTCCCTCAAAATATCGGGAGCTGTGGGACCTGATGGCATTCCCCATAAATTAAGGGAAGGGGCCCTCAGACTTCGCTTGGCCCCTTACCTGGCTCCTCAGTCGATCCCTTATAGCAGGTGCCATCCCTGAACAATGGAAATTGGCCCATGTATTCCCTGTCCACAAGGGAGGTTCAAGTGAGATTACCAGCAATTACAGGCCTATCTCCTACTTTGTAGCCTTGGTAAGATCCAAGAGATTAATTACGGACAACTCTGACTACCTAGAGCTCCATCAGTTACTTGCCCCTCCCAGCACAGTTTCAGAACCAATCATGGGACTGACACCACGCTTATCAAGTTCTCCACAGATGTTCTCAGAGAACTGGACAAGGGATCACTGGGGCAGTCTTCATTGATCTATCCAAGGCATTTGACCTTGTAAACCACAGCTTACTCCTTTCAAAATTGAGCCAGGTTGGGTTAGACAGCCACACCCTATCTTGGTTCAACAGCTACCTCACAGGGAGGTCACAGAGGGTAAAATGGAAAGTCTCCCTGACAGAGCCTCTCCCTCTAATGGATGGGATGCCCCAAGGGTCTATCCTTGTCCCCCTTCTCTTCTCCCTTTTCACCAATGATGTCAGTAAACACTGTGGGGGTAACTCTGTGGTACAGTATGCGGATGACGCAGTCTTCTACCGCCCCTCCTCTAATCTGGGAGATCTCTGCTATGGGCTACAGGATGACCTGGGTTCCCTAGAAAAATGGCTTGTCACCAACAGAATGATCATTAACCCTAACAAGACCAAGGCCATGCTGTTTGGCCCAAGAATCCTCGGCCAGGACAGAAGCCTACATCTCAGGCTGATGACCAAGTCAGGCCAAAGACATGAGGTGGTTGAATCTATAAAATACCTTGGCCTCACCCTGGATCAGTGCTTCTCCCTCAAGGATCATGTTGACCAGGTAACCAAAATATTCACACCAAACTCGGGACCTTGTACAGGCTGAAAGACCAGCTGATACCTGTGGCTAGGGCCTACATTGCCACAAGCGTCCTGCTCCGACCCTCTCCTATGTGGCCCGGTGGTACAGGGGCTGCCAAACAAGAGAGTAACAGATTACAAGTTCTCTATCACAAGGTGGCTTGCTTCACACCCCTATCCGGCCCCCGGCCTCACCACTGTGACACTATGTCCTAACTAAACTGGCCCTCCTGGGAGGCCCGGCTCCAATACCCCCTACTCTGCCATACTTATAAATTACTCAGCCCATCCCCTCCTCCCAGTCTCACTGGACTCATTGCCCAAAAGAGAAACCCTAGGCTCCTCCGAACAATGGACAGAACCCTCCTCGCAGTGCCCGGAGTTAGAACCAAGGTGGGGGGTAAGTTGTTCACCATTACAGCGCCCACCCTATGGAACTCCCTGCCCCCTGGTGTTCAGGATACTACCTCTACCAACACCTTCCGCACAAGGCTGAAGGCTCATATGATGGTCACCTCCAAATGCAGCTGCTAAAGTTAGAGGCTCCTAAGTGTAAGCCCACCCTTCCCCCTCCTAGGGAAATACCTACTATCACTGCACCCCATCTGTATAGCCTACCCAGGAAATGTTTTCTGCTGAAAAGCTACTATGTATTACCTAGGAAATGTAACCTGTTGAAAAGCCACTATGTATTATGTTCCTCTCTGTTTTATGTAATGTACTTGTGCTGTATGCAATCCCATGTATTACTCCATGTAATCCCTGGGTTGCCCCTGAAAAAGGGACCTCCGGGGCCCAGCGGGCTTTCCCGGTTATCAAAATTTAATAAATAAAATAAATAAATGTCAGTCCTCCTTTTCGGGAGCCTACTCCTTCTTGGGATCTCAACATCTGTATTACAGCTTATAGCAGCCCCTTTGAACCTTTATCTTCAGCTGAGCTGAAATACTTGACTTGGAAAACTGTATTCCTGGTGGCCATTACCTCTGCAAGGAGAATCAGTGAAGTACAGGCCTTATCAGTGGAACCTGATTTAATTTTCTTCCATAGGGATAAGGTGGTCCTCCATACCAGTAGAAAGTTCCTTCCCAAGGTGGTGTCAGACTTTCACCTGAACCAGTCTATGTCTTTTCCTGTCTTTTTCACTGATCATTCTTCCTCTGGAGAGAGGAGGTTACACAGTCTAGATGTGAAAAGGGCTCTTAGTTACTATATTGAGCATACTAAGGCCCATAGGAAGGATTGTTCTCAGTTGTTTCTCACTTATGGTGAGGTGCGAAAGGGCAAGCCTTCTACCAAGAGGTCTATTGCCAGGTGGATTGTCTCTTGTATTCAGTTCTGCTACTCTCAACTTGGGAAGGAGCCTCCCTCAGATCTGAGGCTCATTCTATCAGAGTGCACAGCTGCTTTGGCTACAGCAGCTAGAGATATACACTGAGTGGATATGTAAAGCACTACTGCAAATCTGGTCACACCTTCACCAAGCATTACTCTTTGGACATTCAGTCACGAAGTGATGCTAGGTTCGGCACAGCTGTGCTGCAGAGCCTGTTCCCAAAATAGGTTCTGTAACTCCCTCCTCTAAGGGGGTACTGCTTGGTAGTCTGCATATAACCAGAATACAGCAAGATGTCATGTTGTTTGAAGAAAAAATTACTCACCATGGTAAGGTTGTTTCTTCTAATGGAGTCTTGCTGTATTCCGACCTCCCTCCCTGCCTCCCCTCCTGGAACCTATTAGTTTTCGGATGTGGTGGAGCAGGCACAGTGCTGCACCCCAGAGGTGTTCTGGACATGCCTCCATCTCTTAGGGTTTTTTTCTTTTAGTTTGGTGAATCACTACCTGTTGTGTTCTTTTTTGGGTTTTCTTGACATGAGTCTTTGACCCTAAAGCCTTGTTTTGCCATTTGGCACAAAAACGTTGAAACAATTTCTTACTTTGAGTTAGTTAGTTTAGTGCTCATAAGAATTTGACGGTTACACTTCAGAGTACCACAGACAGAGGTTTGAAAATCGAGCTCGAGCTCAACGTTCTATGCCTTTGCAGAGTTGACCTTCTCTGAAGAGCAGTTCAAGTGCTGGGGCTAACTGCATATAATCAGAATACAGCAAGACTCCATTAGAAGAAACAACATTACTATGGTGAGCAATTTTTTCTTCTCTGCCATAAGGTCCAAAAGAGTCACACTCACGGAAGTATGATGATCACCAACCAAAGCTTAGTATCCAATGTAGCTTTATTCCACAAGAATTTTTGCGGTGAACTTAACACGGTTCAGACTGAAATCCACAATGTCCCAGCACTTCGAGACCATGTCTCTTCCTCAGGGAGTGTGGCAATGGAGACATACACTTGTTTATATACCCAAAAAATCATTAATATTAATAAGTAAGATATGACGTCATAATGAAAAAAAAATGGGCTAAATATTACAAAATTAAAAAATGTGTAAACAATCGAGATAATTTTAACAGCAAATTCCTAAATTGCATCTATTGCTCCATTAATCATTTAACATTGCTAATATGGATAAAAATTCAGGCTGCAACACTGCGCTAACAAAATTTATATTAAATCCATTATTTATATAGCTTCTTAATGTTGATAGAGCAAGCATGGTAAAGAAGAGAGCTAATGAGGTTCTGGAAAAATGATCCACAGCTCCTCTGAGTTTACAGTTAATCAAATTTTATTTTTGTAATTGTAAATGGCCAGATTCTGGGGTTACTAGGAACCCATCAGTTTTTGGTCAGGCAGATAGCCTGGGCAGTTACAGAGGGTTTAAAACTCTCTGAGATACATTACATCATCACCTGCTTAGCTCTGCTGGAGCAGGAGATGATGTGATGGAATTTAGAACTCTTGCAGCAGTATACGCCACAGTGCTCTGCTGCTGATGGTCTTCTGTGAGTCGGTCTGTAGTTGAAGTCTGAAGAGTGAAGTTGAGAGTTCTACAAGCAAGTGGTGCTCTGCCAAGGCTACTTCTCAAAGGGAAGGACCCTCAGTTTGTTATTTTCTGCCCTAGTACAGTAACCAGTGGCCAGTTTCATGGGACATGGTGGCTATCAGATCTGGGTGAAGCCACGAGGGGGTGAAGATTTTCTAAAAAGAAGAAATGGTACAGAAGGTTCAGTGAGTATTTTGGGGCAACTCCCAAAAGACTGAGAACTAACAGAACTGCCCAGAATTTAATTTAGAGATTTGTGTCTTTACAAACCAAAAGCTATGGATTTTGTGTGAGAACTGTGGAATTTCAAGTGTTTTTACAAATGCCTTGGGGGGCACAACATGCTGTAAGTATAAGGTTAATTTGTTGTTCGACTGTGGGTTGGCTGGTGCCTTGCTAGGAGCCTGACAAGGTTAAGATGCAGGTACTCAGAACCCTGGCACAAAGAGTGTGCTGTAAAAATGTCTCTTGCGACCCCTGTTTTGCTGGAGAATCCGGTTTTGTAATGTAATGGCAGCGAGAATCTAGCTTTGGCCAGAATGAGCTGACCCCTCACTCCAGGTTTCAAGGAGGCCTAACTGGTTACAAGGAAGGGTCTAAGGTGTTAACTTAGTTCACCTAGTGGTGCTCGAATTTAGTGCTGTGGCAACAACCACTATAAATGCACTGGTCAAGTCCAGTGATCCCTAAACAATGGGATAGACGTCTGTGAGAAGTGTTCTTGTGAGCAATCTCAGTACTGCCAGAAAGAGTTGTGAAATGCTTTTGCCTGCTACAAGTCCGCCATCTGTGTCTGTGCAGCTACAAGCCTTGAGGCAGCACCGTATTTCTGATAACACTCTGTCAGGAATAAAGCCATAGAGTAAAATCCCAAATTTCTGGTTGTGAACATTTAACTCTGAGTGCCTGTGTGAGTTTTGGGTGCTACAGATAAGAGACACACCATAGCCTTGTCACCTCTCCCTGGACCTGGGTATAAATAGAAATGTTGTTTTGTAGCCCTTCCCCGACCTCTGAGATGCCCGGCCAGGTGTTGCCCTAATGTCTGGGTGTTACCCTTTCTGCCAACTGTGGTGTTTGCCTTGTCTGAGTAACAAAAAAGGGGGTTGGGTCTTACAAAAATGGGGGGCTCGTCCAGGATTTAGGGGAGAAAAGGTTGCCATGCAGGGGTATGGGTGTGGTCTTGTCTGGTGGCAGTGCACTCACCAAAGGACTGTTTTTGTGAAGAAAAAGTTAAAATTTGTTGAAGAAAATGCCTTCTGCGTATGTACAGCTTTTTGAGAGTAAACTGCAATATGGGACTCTGTGGAAAAAATATATTGCTAAAGACTTTTTTAGTGGAACTGTGAAGCTGTGCTTTAAAAGTGCTTGAAAACTGTTAAAATTGTAAAAATGGCCAGCTACAGAGTGATTTGGGACAAGGAAACGTTTGTATGCTGTAAATACAATTTTTCCCCCCATGTCTGAGGAGGAAAGTATTGCAGTCACTGTAAAGAACTGTGCTTTCAGTGAAAAAAATCAGTGAAATTGCTTGTTAGGACTGTAAGCAGAAACCACAAAGAAAAAAAGTCAGTTGCAATTTAAAATTGTCTCTTACGGCTCAAGGATTGCCGAGGAGAGAGACGGGGAGAGAGAGAGAGAGAGAAAGTGCCCCTAGCTCATTTGCATTGTGTTGAGTGATTGGCTCTCTCTGTGAAGCTCCGCCACCTGGCTAGAGCTCTGTGGACTGTTCAGTGTTTGAGGGAGAGAGAGCAGCAGGGTGTGAGGTAGCCAGGCCTAGCAAAGGTGCTTTGTTGGTGGACTTGTGGATTTTGAGTCAAAAGTGCTGGAAGCAGTGAAAAAAGTCTGACGTTCTCCCGTTAAAAGCGGAATCGTTCATTCCGGTAGCTACCCCAGCGTTTTCCCTGATGGTCATTGGGTACGACCATCCACAACGTGAGTGCAATTGTCATCGTCTCGTGCACAGGGCACCACAACGAAAGGGGAGAAAGCAGCTTCTGTGAGTACAAACAAAACCTGATGCAAAGAAAAAGTATTCTGGGCAGTTTGAGGAGTAGAAAGTAACTGTATGCAAGTAAAGAGAATAAAGGAAATGAAGTGTGAACTTGGTAGTGAAGCAGTTACAAATGCAGCATGCCATGCTAGGGCAGGGGCCAGAGTAAAAAGTAACAGCAGTAGCAAAAAGCAAAGCAGGTCACCAGATAAAGTGGGCAGGCTACAGAAAGACTTGCAAGTTGCAAAGAGAGAAATTAGCACATAGTAAACAGCAACTTTCTGAAAATGTTTTATGGGTGTAAACATGGCAAGTGGAAGCAAGCAGTATCCATTGCATGTCAAAACATGGGTGACTTAGAAAGAGCAGGAGTTAAGGAAGTTTGAAGAGGCTATGACTGTGTGGAGCTCCCTCGTGGCGGCTTCCTGGCTATCCAGTTAGTGCGTGTGTGCAGTATGCCTAAAAGCTGGATGAGATGTCATAGCCATCCCCCACTGCCAGGACTGCAGGAGAAATTTTGGCATGTGTGTGGCTAGTGCCCCCCCGAGAGACTGTCCGACGTGTCCGGTTGGCCCCTGTGTGGATCCTCAGAGCAGAGCATAGCTGTGGAATGCAGAGTGGTACCCAGTGTGAGCAGGAGGAAGCAGAGATTTCCTCGGAATTTTTTGAGGGTGTGACTGAGTGCAGCAAATAAGTGCAAGCAGCAAGTAGCCCCTTTACTGAGGAAGAGGCTGAGAGGAGTTTGGCAGTGGCAGGACTAGAACCTGTGGACCCTTGGGCAGAGGGTCCAAATCCGAATGTGCTCAAGAAGGATGAGGAGCTGGAGGACCTTGTCACATGGGAGGCCCAGTAGCGAAGAATCAGTGTTTGCAGGGTTCGAACCAGTAACTGGCTCCTGGGTGGCCCATATGGAAGCATTGGAGGAGGTGGAGGTGTCTGATGATGAGACTGGACCATCAGATGCAGCAGTTGAAGTTTTGGAGCCCTCAGCAGAAGAGAGGGGCCCCAGTGTGCAAGAGGTGATGGAAGACACAGGAATGGACTGCATTTTTCCTGTGTGGGAGAGAGATGCATGGTTGCATCAGACCTGGCCACCTCAAGCCAGGCTGAGGGCCTGCATCTCCAAAAGAGCAGTAAGGATGAGAGAGTGATCCAGAGGAGAGCTGAGAAGGGGTTTGGATTAAAGTATCCATTCATGCCAAGATGGATGTGGGAAGAAATTGAGGACCAGTGAGAGGAATGGTTGCTGGAGGAAGCCAGGGCATCTACAAGTGAGCTTTGGTGCTGGATGAGGTGATTAAACCATTTGGCAGAAAAAGTTTACAAAGACAAAGTTAATTCATGAAAGGTGGGCTGCACCCTCCACCTGGACTCAGTAATTTTAACAGATGGAGCTGTCAATGAAACAGTGCACTCAGTGGACGACCCGTCCAGATGGAACAATCACTTGTGGTCCTCATCCCGGTGGTACTACCCTAAAAGTACCTGGGAGATCCAGCATGAATAACCCAAAAGACTGTAAGCCGTGGTCAGTGGGCCACAAGATCAGCAGGCAATCTGCCGCTGAAAAAAGATCCAGAAGGTCAAAGTGCATCGTCCTCCCTGGGAGCAACAAGGGATATCATGGCTGCACTTTCTTTTTTGGTCAGCAGAAACCAGATGCAGAGGTGTCGTGGAAGAGTTTGATCTGAAGGCTTGTTTTCAGCCTGAGGAGAGGAGGTTCCAAACAGTGCCAGAGGTGATGCAGAAAAGTCAGCCTGCACTTCTGAACTGGTAGGGCAAAGTTTCTCTTATTTTTCTGCTTGAATAAATGTCTATTAATGCTGTGATGCCATACTACCTTGGTCCAGTGGACATCTGGTCTGGACAATTCCAGTGGGCCTCATGTCTGCTTGCAAGAACTGTTCTGGGACTGGCTTTGGCCCCAGTCCTCTAGACTTTCTTTAGTGTGTGTGCTTTGTGCACTCAGACATTACATCCTTAGATGAACAAATAAGGGCCCCACCCCAGAAAAAGTGTTTTCTATGTATTATTTTTGTACCTTTATACTGCCTTTTGTAGCAATACCCTTAACAGTTTTTGGGATTGTATTGTACCTTGCTGGTGGGAAACGTAGAAACATAGAATTTCATGGCAGGTAAGGACCGCTTGGCCCACCTAGTCTGTCCATTTCCCTACCTAACGGATAAGCTGCAGATCCTAGTTAACCAACAGCCTACCCTCCTAACCCCCACTAGAATTGCCTTATGTCTGTCCCATGCATTCTTGATTCCCCACTGTTTTGACTCTACCTCCTCCTCAGGAAGGCTGTTCCATGTATCCACAACCTCTCTATGAAGAAATACTTCCTCACATTACCTCTGAGCCGTCCCCCTCTATCTTCAAATAGTGCCCCCTTGTTTTTGCACATCTCTTTTTCTGGAAGATGCTACCCTCTTGGACTTTGTTGACTCCCTTGAGGTATTTGAAAGTTTCTATCATGTCCCCCCCTCCCTCCTTTCCTTGAGGTTTGTTGCTGTCGTTTTCTGTTGCAAGTTTTTTTTTGCAGGAGCGGCTGGAAGAAGAAAAGAAGAAGAGGATTTGGGAATCCGCCGGTGCTCTTGTATGTGTTTTAACTAGGAAATGTTAGACATTTTGTTTTTCAAGTATAAAATGTGTAGTATTGGGTTTGGGAAGTGGGCAGCTCTGGCACTTGCCATTCTGATTCGAACCCTGATTAGCAGATCCTTTCTTGAAGGAACTGTACCATCAAAATTAAAAATGGCACTAGTAATCCAAGTACACAAAGGGGGGGTCGGACACCCCTGTTGAAAACTATAGGTCGATCTCAGTTCTTTACCACCTTGCAGAAGTACAAGAAATAATTTTACACAACCAATTACAAGACTACCTTGAACAGCATCAACTCCTATCACCCTACCAACATGGCCAACTGTATATCTCCTTTCAGATATATTACCCATGGTGTCCCCCAGGGATCCATCCTGGTCCCACTACTTTTCTTGTGGTTCATTGAGTTGCCAGGATTCTATGGATGGGCATCTGTACAGCTCCACGTGGACAACACCATCTTATACCGGTCCTCAGCTGACACCCAATGGCTTACTCAGCACCTGCGATCAGACTTCCACCAACTAGAAGCATGGTTCTTTGAAAACAACTTACTCCTGAACACCAAAAAAATGAAATCTATGTTTTCAAACAACATGAAGTCTTGCTATATTATGACAATTAGCAGTTTGGTCCTCCTCTAGAACTGCCCGGAGATGAAGAGTTAACTCCATACAGGATGGAGTTCTGGCATGACTCGGTTTTCAAAACTCTATCTGGGCAGTTTCAAACTGAAACTGTCAGATTCTTTACTCCGCCTCACTGAACAGTCGTTCCGGAGATTTCTCCTTCAGCTCAGTTCATTTCGGTTCATTTTAAGTATTCTCGGTTAAATTTAACTGAGAACAGTGTTTTATTTTACGCATTTCGGTTCAAGCTCTATCTGGTAACCGTAAGTACAAGGTTTTAGTCTGTGTAAATTGTCATTATCGGTTCGGTTTGAACCGATCGGTTTCTTTAAAACTCGTTTTAAGCATTTTAAAATATATTTAGAGTGCGGTTCCGGTTCTTATCGGTTCTAAAAACCGGATTTCATTACGGTTTTCAAATACCTGTGACACGGTTAAGAACGATAAGGTGTCTTGCCTAGTTACTGCCATTAAAAGGGCAAGTTTTTGGTTAGGCTGGCATTATGTCTGAGAAACCCAAAAGAAAAACCGGGCCCACTGGGTTTCAACACTGTGATGCTTGTGGGGAAGCCTTTGCCAAGGCTGACCCACACACCACATGTGTTTATTGTCTGGGGTTTGACCACCTCCAGTCAGACTGCCAGGTATGTAAAAATTTCCCTGCAGCCACCCTGGAAAAAAGATTGGGCAGGCTCAGGGAACGAGAGGCCAAAAAGTCCGCTGACCCGGATGGCCAGCCCGGTTCAGTGCCAACTGAACCAGAGGGAGTGCCCTCTGACCAGGGCGATACTTCCTCGGGCAAAAGAAAAGCTGGTTCTGAGGAACCAGCCCCAGTAAAAATCTAGAAAATCAGCAGGTCTGAGTCCAAAATTTCCTCTCCAACTGCTGCAGAAATAGCAAAAGCCATACAAATTGTCCAGTCACTGTCTCAGGGGCCGTCCGAACCACCACTAGTTGGCAAAGGTTGGTTCGTCCGCCCCAGTGGTTCAGGAGTATGATGTTGAGGAATTTTATGAACCACAGGAGGGAGGAGGATTGTGAACGTGTATGTGGCTGGGAGGGTCTGGATGTGCCCATTGAACCGGACATCTCTCCAGACAGACCTTTAGAATCTCCCCTATGCTGTCTGAGTCCCCATCTCATTTATGTTTTATAAGAAAGTTGCTGAAACCCTCCAGCTCCCTTAGAAGAGGCTGTGGATGAGCAGGAGGAGCCTGATTATGTTGAAATGATGGATATTCCAGAGTCTAGGAGATTGTCTATTCCTTTGCATAAGTCATTTAGGAAGCAAACAATAAAAATTTTGAAAAATCTAATTCTGTGCCTCCTGTCGATAAGAAGATGGACAGGAGGTATATCTATCAGGTCCTGATACAGACTTCCTTTCTGAACAGTGTAGTCATGTAGGAGTAGTGCAGGCTGCAGCCTGTGACAAAGCTAACATTCCCTGGCTCCACATCCCTGACAAGGATTCCAGGAAGATTGATGCCATGGCAAAAGCAGTATATGGCAGCCTCTCTGGGACTCAGGCAGGCAAATTATATGGCTTATGTGCTAGATATCAGAAATCTAGATGGGATACAGTTATGCAGTTAGCCAAGCAGGCCCATGGCCAGCTGGTTGAGTGAATTAGAACAGGTGGCTGCTGATGGCATTGAAGCCTCTAAAGTTCAATTTCATGTTGCTGTGGATGTTAATGATGTTTCCTCAAGGGTCATGGCCACTTCTGTAGCTTTTAGTAGGTTGGCATGGCTCAGGTGTACTAATCTGTCACAGGACACTCAGACTAAGGCTATGGATTTTCCTGTGGTGGGAATTCTCTGTTTGGGAGCAGACAGAGAACTATATGAAAAGATGGATGAATACAGAACTACCTACAAAAAGTGCCCAAGCCAAGGAGCGCAAGCCACTCCCAGAGGCACACACCAGAGGTAGGGCAGGCCCTTCCACAGGCCTTTTATCAATTCAAGCCTCCTCTGCTTTTGCTCAGAGGGCTTTTCAGAAACAGAGGCAGGCAGGCGCAGGTAGCCGGTCCCACCCCTCAGCCTAAGGCAACTATAGGCGGGCACCTGATGGGGTGCCCAGGGTCGATTCTCCTGTACCAGTAGGGGCAGGTTGGCTTACTTCAGTCAGAACTGGGTGTCCCTAACTCGGACAAATGGGTTCTGGAAGTAGTAAGCCAGGGCCTGATTCTCAGCTTCAAAAATTCCCAAAGATGAGAGCCAGGCATTTTCCATCAAGCCCCTCGAGACCCTTGCTCTGGAAGCAGAGGTCTCTACCCTGTTAACCTTCAGAGCAGTAGAAAGGGTTCCTCCCTTACACCAGGGCAAAGGTCTGTATTCCAGATACTTCCTTACCCCAAAAAAGACAGGAGAATGGCGGCCCATCTTAGATCTAAGATATCTGAACAAGCACCTTTTGAAACCAAAGTTCAAAGTGCTAACTCTGGCAATGATTTTACCCTCCCTGAGGCCAGGGGACTGGTTAGCCTCCCTGGACCTCAAGGACGCTTATTTTCATGTCCTCATCAGGCCTTCTCACCGAAAGTACCTCAGGTTCAAACTGTCCTCAGGCCACTACCAGTTCAGGGCAATGCCCTTCGGCCTTACCTCTGCCCCAAGGGTATTCACAAAATGTCTGGCCGTGGCAGTGGCTCATTTAAGGAGGCAAGGGATTGCTGTTTTCCCTTACCTGGACGACTGGCTCATTGTAGGACAGTCTCCAGAACAGGTGAAATCCCACTTACAAGTCACCCAGCAGCTTCTCACCTCCCTGGGATTCCTGCTAAATCTACCAAAGTCAGTTCTAGAACCAGTTCAGGTACTCACTTTCATAGGTGCGGAATTACCCACAAAGCTGGCCAGGGCCTTCCTCCCCTTGGAAAGGGTAGAGAAGTTGATTGCCCTGGCCTCCTCTTTCACTCTGCAGGTCTCTCGACCAGCAAGACACTTTTTGCAGCTCCTGGGGCACATGGCTGCCTCCACAGCCGTGGTGCAGGGCGCAAGATTCCAGATGAGAGACATTCAGTTTCACTTGAGAGCCTATTGGTCTCAAAGGAGGACCCCCACCAAATTGATTCCAGTGACCCGAACCCTGATCCTAGCCCTTCAGTGGTGGCAGGATCAGAACAATTAAGACTGGGGTCCCCTTCATTCCTCTCCCACTCCTCACCCTCACTACGGATGCCTCCCTCACAGGGTGGGGGAGCACACTTAGGCGACCTCTCCACCCAGGAGTGTGGTCCCCAGGAATCTCTGCTCCACATCAATTTGCTGGAACTCAGAGCTGTCTTTTAGCTCTTCAAGCATTTTTGCATCTGTCAGAACAAAGTAGTCCAGGTCAGAACAGACAATACCACAACAATGTGGTACATCAACAAGCAAGGGGCACTGGTCGACGGCCTTGTGCACCGAGGCAATGAAGTTGTGGTCTCTGGCCTACTCCTGAACACCTCTCTGATAGCAGTTCACCTGCCAGGAAAGACAGTGTCCTAGTGGATGCCCTCAGCAGGATTTCTCAGGGCCATCACGAATGGTCCCTGAATCCTCGAGTGCTGGGGACAGTTTTTGCCAGATGGGGCACCCCTCAGATGAACCTCTTGCAGCCCCAGACAACCACCAACTTCCACTGTTCTGTTGCAGGCCCCCAGTGGTGGGCTCAGTCCCCCTGGACGCCCTTCTCTTGGATTGGGAAGGGAAGTTTCTTTATGCTTTCCCCTTCCCTCTCCTATTCAAGGTGTTAGTAAAAATCAGATCCCAGCCTTGCAAGGTGATTCTGATTGCACCAGACTGGGCCAGGCAACCCTGGTACCCACTCCTTCTATCACTGGCAGTCCACCTTCCCCTGTGTCTTCCCAGGATTCACAACCTGCTGACCTGTGCCCAGGGAGAGTCTGGTATCCGAACCTCAACTCCTCAACCTCAGCTTGGCTCTTGAGGAGTTAGAATTGCTGATTTGCACCTTTCTCAAGGTGTCCTTGACATCCTAAAGGCCTCTAGGAAGCCTTCCACTAGAGCCACTTATAATTCCAAGTGGAAAAGTTTCTCCATCTGGTGTTCTGGGAAGCATATTGCCCCAGAATTTGCTGATTGCCCATTTTGTTGGACTACATGGTCCATCTTAATTCTTTGGGCCTCAGGCCAGCTACCTTAAGAGTTCATTTGGCAGCTGTCTCTGCTTTTTATTTCAGCAGGAAAGCCTTCTCTCTTTCCGCTCACCCTGTATTTTCCAAGTTTTTAAGGGGTTACTCCATACCAATCCACCCTTTGTGGCCAGCCCCTGCCTGGGACCTTAATGTTTGCATTGCCCAGTTAATGCAGCCTCCTTTGAACCCCTGTCTTCCATGAGCTTAAGTTTTAACTTGGAAAACTGTATTTCTAGTGGCCATCACTTCTGCTAGGCCATAAGTGAGTTACAAGCCCTTTCAGTAGAAAATGATTTTATTTCTTTTCACAGGGATAAGGTAGTCCTCAGGACTAACAGAAAGTTTTACCTAAAGTGGTGTCGGTTCCATCTTAACCAATCCATCTCCTTCCAGTATTTTCACTGAGCATTCTTCCTCTGGTGAGAGGAGATTGCACAGTTTGGATATTAAGAGGGCATTGAGTTACTATTTAGAACGTACCAAGGGTCACAGGTTCGAATCCCATCAACTGTTTCTCACCTATGGTGAGGTTGGCAAAGGAAACCTGCCACTAAGAGGACAATTGCCAGATGGATTGTCTCTTGTATCCAATTTTGTTACCAGAAACTGGTGAGAGACCCCCCTCTGGATTGAGGCTCATTCTACCAGAGGTACAGCGCGTCTCTAGCTGCTGCTAGAGACATTCCTATTTTGAAATTTGTCAGGCTGCAACCTGGAAAGCGGTACCACCTTCACCAAGCATTACTCCTGGATATCAGGCCAGGAGAGAGATGCTCTATTGGCACTGGCTATTGCTTCAGAGCTATTCCTAAGTAGGTTCTGTCCCTCCTCCATGGAGGTACTGCTGTGTAGTCTGCTAATTGTCATAATATGCAAGACTTCATGTTGTTGAAGAAAAATTACTCACCTTAGTAATGTTGTTCTTCTAATGGAGTCTTACTATATTATGTCACCAACCTGCCCCTCTCAGAACTTCTACTTGGGTAGGGGTGGGCAACCTAGTGCAGGCACTGTTTATGCCATTGCAGGATTTTCTTCCCTTTGGGTTTTTGGGGAGTGTTGTTTCTATTGTTAAATGGTATTTTTGCTGGCCCTGACTTGAGTCTTTGGGTAGGGTCCAGCAGTGTTGTTGTTATTGTTGCTATTGTTGTTGTTGTTGTTGTTATTAGGTAGCCAGTAGGCTAGTGTAGGTTACAGCTTCCACACAGACCCTTAGTGAGTTCTTGCTTCGTAAAGATCTGACAGTTTCAGTTTGAAACTGCCCAGATAGAGCTTTGAAAACCGAGCTCGCGCTCAGAACTCCATCCTGTATGGAGTTAACTCTTTCATCTCCGGGGCAGTTCTAGAGGAGGACCAAACTGCTAATTGTCATAATATAGCAAGACTCCATTAGAAGAAACAACATTACTAAGGTGAGTAATTTTTTCTTTCCATCCCTGCTTTTTTAAATCTGTTTGCAGCACTCAGCTCGACAGCTCTCCATCCTCTCCATTAGCAGGGAACCACTGGAATTGGTCGAATCTTTTAAATACCTGGGCATCCTGCTAGACCTAAACCTCTTTTTGAAGCATATGTCAACAAAACTGTCAAAACCCTTCACCAAAAGCTTGGCTTACTATACCGTCCTTGCCCCTTCTGTCCAGTACATCCTGCCAAAAAATTGCTACCATCTACTCCTTCCCTTCTTTCCTACAGGGCATCTATATTCTTATCACTTAAGGCCTCTCACGAACCAGTTGAAACTGATATCACAAGATAGGCGTTTGCCATCGGGGCAGCACCTTGTCAACACCATTGCACTATACTAGCATCTTTGGGTTGGCTACAACTTGAACACTATTTCCAGTACTCCTCGCTTTGCGTCACCTACAAGCTCTCACACTCTACACTCCACCAAGCCTCTCCGACATTAAAGTAAGAAACAGTCCAGGTGGTCTCTCGCTCAACCTCCCCCACTACTAGCCATACCTAAGACATGTCTATCCTCATGCAGAGATCCTTTGTTTATGCTGCTCAGTCTTGAACTCCCTACCCCATCTATCCTCTCCTGCACTACCCTCCTTTGTTTCTGACAGGCTCTGCATAACTACTTCTTTGCCTCTGGAACCTGTAAGTGCCTCAATTGACTCACACAATCATGTCTTTTACCTTGTTACCACACCAGTGAAGGCAGCAAATAGATTGTACCCTCATTTTAGCCTGTCTAAGCATAACTCTGTACTGCTTTTATGACACTGTCGTAGATTGTACATAGAACTGTGACTCTCCATATGTTTTATTATCCTGTTTATTGAACCGCACTGTAACATTATTTGCATTTGTCATATTTTGTCTATGTACATCACTGTGTTTCATTGTTTATTTTATACTATTGCCCCATGTACCTTCCACTGGGTCGCCCCTGAAAAAGGGACTGCATGGTCTCAGTGGGCTCATCCGGTTACCAAAATTCAAATAAATAAATGAAAATAAAACAAATAGAAATGCATAGCAGTGGAAAGGTGGGGTGAAAAACCATTGACCAGTTAGGGTCAGAGGCCACAAACTAGTGTAGGGCTTTCGGGTAGACTGGATGGGCTTGGCAGTCCTTATCTGCCGACAGTTTCTGTATGTATGTTTCTAAAGCAGTGTAGAGTCTGACATTTTGAAAGTATAGGCTGTTCCTTGGGTAGTGTAGTGACTAGATAGCTTTTTCCTAGTGGGCTGGGGCAGATAGGCTGGTGGCCTTGATCTGGATAGGGGTGACCAGTCCTGTCTTGTCAAGGAGTGCTTCAGGATGTTCTTCTGGGACACCATGAAGTGGGGCTTCCTTAGCTAGTTAATTAGTGGTGGCTGAAAATGCTTTGGCATCATCCGTGTCCTCTGTGGTGACCTGCCTATGTTGGTCATAGGGCTGCAGCTATGAATTTTGGGGCCTTGGACAAGTCACTTGAAATGGGCCCCTGTTTCCCAAACCAGCTAATGTCGGGCATAATGCTAGCTCCTCAGTTGGGCCCCTCTGGGCTCGGGGCCCCAGACCCAGCTATCCCACTTGCACCCCATTACTGCAGCCCTGGTCATAGGTAGAGGAGGGGTGCACAGCCCTCCTCATAGGGCACCCAGAGGTTGGATGGCCTGTGTTACAGTCCAAAGCCCTTGATGTGGACAGCAAGGTTGACTGGTGGTGGTGAGTGTAACCGGCCAGTTCCTGGGGTTACTAGGGTCCCATCAGTTTTGGATCAGGCACATAGCCTAGGCAGTTCCAGAGGGTTTAAATCTCTCTGAAATGCATTACATCATCACGTGCTTGGCTGTGCTGGGGCAGGGGATGTTGTGATGGTATTTAGAACTCTTGCAGCAGCATAAGCCACAGTGTTCTGCTGCTGATGGTCTTCTGTGAGTCAGTCTATAGTTGGAGTCTGGAGAGTGAAGTTGAGAGTTCTACAAGTAAGTGGTGCTCTGCCAAGGCCACTTGTCAGAGGGAAAGACCCTCAGTTTGTTATTTATTGCCCTAGTACAGTAACCAGCAGCCGGTTTTATGGGACGTGGTGGCTACCAGATCCTGTGAAGCCCCGAGGGGTGAACATTTTCTAAAAGGAGAAATGAGACTGAAGGTTCAGTGAGTATTTTGGGGCACCCTCATAAGACTGTGAAAGTAACAGAACTGCCCAGAATTTAGAGACTGTGTGTTTACAAACCAAAAGCTATGGATTTTGTGTGAGAACTGTGGAATTTCAAGTGTTTTACAAATGCTTTGGGGAGGCACAACATGCTGTAAGTACAAAGTTCATTTGTTGTTCGATGGTGGGTTAGCTGGTGCCTTGCTAGGGAGCCCAAGAAGGTTAAGATGCAGGTACTCAGTGCCCTGGCACAAAGAGTGTGCTGTAAGGATGTCTCTTGTGGCCCTGTGTGACTGGAGAATCTGGTTTTCCTAAAATGCAATGGCACAGAGTCTAGCTTTGGCCAGAGTGAGCTGACCCCTCACTCCATGTTTCAATGGGACCTAACTGGTTACAAAGAAGGGTCTAAGGTGTTAACTTTGTTCACCTAGTGGTGCTCAAATTTAGTGCTGTGGCAACAACCACTATAAATGCACTGGTAAAGTCCAGAGATCCCTAAACAAAGGGATGGACGTCCGTGAGAAGTGTTCTTGTGAAAAGTCCCAGTACTGCCAGAAAGAGTCGTGAAATGTTTTTGCCTGCTACAAGTGCGCCAGCTGTGTCTGTATAGCTACAAGCCCTGGGGGCAGCACCATATTTCTGTTAAGAATAAAGCCATACAGTAAAATCCCAAATTTCTGGTTGTGGACATTCCATCTCCGAGTGCCTGTGTGAGTTTTTGGGCCCCTACAGATAGGAGACAGACCTCTTCCTCGGACCTGGGTATAACTAGAAATGTTCTTCTAGGATCGTGGATATGTTGTTCATCCACACTTATTGGCAGAGTTCCTTTCCCTTTAAATCAGCTGGAAAGTCTTCAAGCTGGCTCCTCCCACCCACCCAGGTGGTATAACCCTCGGCTCCGCCCCGTGACACCAGATCTTTCTTTCTACTGGAAGAGTCAGGTTGCCTCATACGTGCTCTTGCATTTTGTGAGGCCCTAGCTTTAGAAACCTTGGTTATTCGAAAATTAGCTTAATTAGTTAATAGCATGATTACTTTCTTCGATCATGGAAGACAAGTCTCCTCGGATTTCGCCATTGTTCATGCAACCAGAAGATGTCATGTACTGACCGCATACTGCAAATGCGTTTATTGGTTGGTGTCAGCCTTGACACCACAACATGCGGTTTGCCTCGGTTCAGCTCAATGGTCTCGACGACCTCGCGACGCTCTTTTAAGCTGGGAGGACCAAAAACGGAACCCGCTGGTGAAATCCAGGAGGTACAGTGGGCGGTTTCCTGCGGCAGTGGGATCTGCTGAGCAACTGGAGCACTGCAAGCCTTGAGGAGGAAGCGGCTTGTGCTGTGAAATCTTCCTCTCGGAGCTTCTTCATTCTGCTCAATCTGGGCTCCACCTTCCCGGGTTCCTTCTGAGAGTTGTGCCACTCTCTCCCTACTAAGGGTGAGAGTTCCGCTGGGCTGCACTCCTCTCAGTCCCGTAAGCAGGAGAAGGACCTGGGATCATCTTTGTCTTGACGGAGACACTCTTGGGATCAGGAGAGATCTCAATCCCAGGAACCGGCTATTTCGATCTCAGTCGAAATCGCCTCTTCGGCTGCTGGCTTCTTGGCCTTGCCATCTGGCCAGTTGACTGAAGTGTCGATCAAAAATGTTGAGATAATTCTCTATCTGATCAACCCCTTGTTGCTGACTCGGTTGGCGACTGTCTTGCTCGGACTCGGTCCTTGTTTTCCCCAGTGAGGAGACCAGCCTGCTGGGAATCTTGCCGAGGAAGTGGTCCCTGACCCCAGGAAATCACCGGTCCTTCCGGTGTCTCCCAAGAGACTGAGTCGGCCCGCCCGATCTCGATCAAGGTCTCGAACCCGTCGACCGATCAGCCGAGGAAGGGCCATAAGTGCTTTATAAACAGGCGACGCCATCGGTCATCCTCATCCTCCTCAGATGAGGAGAGGCTCCGGCAGAAGCTCCGTTGGTGCTACAAGGACTTCATGTAGCAACAGCTGATTTTGCCGGGCACAAGTCTTCACCGGTTCCTACCCCGGCCATTACTTGGCTTTTGCCTCCCAGGCCAGAGCCGACTCCTCTGGAGCTGATTAAGTCAGTTTCTCCACCCGCAGAGCCAGCGAAACCTCTGGTTTGGCCTAAACCGGTCTCTCTACTGAATTTAGTGGAACATGGCCCAAGCAACCTGTGGGAGGGCTCCTTCTAAGGAAGCTAGTCTGGACACCGGGCTTCCCAGCGTCTCATGGTCACTGTCACCTCTGACCGCCCAGTGTCAAAGTGATGTTAGCGGTGGACCGCTGTATCCAGCTTCCTCGGATTCAGATGAAACTGGTTTCCATTCTCATCCAGGGGATGATGAATTGGCTGGTGGGATAGAGTCGGTGGAAGGTCCTTCGTCCTTTCAAGGCATTCTTCACTTCATCTCTGAGTCCACAGGGATGCCCCTGGAGCCTGTACAGAAAAAGGCGGAGTACCCTCTCACTGACATCCTCAAGAGAGGGGATACCCTGACGGAAGCCTTTCCTGTGGCCGAGGCCATCGTTGGCCCAGCCTTAGAACTTTGGCAGCCCCCTGTCTACTGTCCAGCTCCATCTGCCCGTGTGGCCCGCAAGTATGCGATGCCCATGTGGTCCCTTGTGGTGTTCACAGAGCACCCTTCGAGCAGAGCCTTGTGACTGCCTCTGTGTTAAGGGTACTGTTAGCTCTACCCGATACAGACAGACCTCCTGAGAAGGAATCCAAATATTTGGATCACTCTGCCCGGAAGGTCTTTGCTGCCTCTTCTTTAGGGCCTCCGTCAGGCAAGCTCAGCTGTCATCATGACACTTCTCCCTTGCCCTTTTGGGGTCCTTGGACGAAGTCCTCCCACATCTCCACGAGGACTTGCAGACCATGGTCAAGCAGGTCCAGGACCAAGGCCGGGTTGTTGCTAAACAACAGCTCCAGAACGGCTCTGGATATCGGGGACTCATGTGCCCGCTCATTGGCAGCTGCAGTTGCCTCTCTCTGCAGGGCTTGGCTGAGGCTCTCCTCCTTTCTGGTGGATACTCAGCACAAACTAGCTGATGTGCCTTTTCTGGGCACTGATCTCTTCAGCCCAGGTGTGGCTGGTCACCTTCAGCGCATTGAGCAGTCCATTGCCACCTTGGATGCCACTTCTGCTAAGGGTTCTTCTGGTTCTATGAATGTAATCATACAACAAAGAAACAGATTTATGTACACCCACATACACAGGAAAGGTTTTTTATTAGACAACACATTACTTGTACTACAGAAGCTGTAGTATATCTGATACAATGCCCTTGTGATCTATCCAAGAGAATTCCTATTAATGGCAGAAATGAGATGGATTTTTCATATGCATACATTGGACAAAATATTGGGATAAATATTGAAACTAACTGGCAAGCCTGTACTTAAATGGTAAAAGACATGAAATACTGTTGTGTATAAAACAGGGACCCTTGTGTACAGATGGCTTTCTGTGGTAATGTCTTTAAAAACATCTATATAAGTGGCATTTACAAAGCACATATTAATAATGATATACTAAAATGTTATGTAAACGTAATAATCATATACAAAGATTCCTAGATTGACTGCTTTATGATTATGGATAGAAATGTTAACATTTAGAAAAAGATGGTAACAAAGGGTCAACTATTAATCATTTAGATTTTTATTATTTGTATTCCTGCAATGGACAAGTTGTTACCATAAAGCTTTATCCAAAAGGGATCTAATTTATATTGTTAAACAAAAATTAAAAAAAAAAAAATTCATTAATTGACCTTTTGTCTTTTTGCACTTACAAAAATAATACCACAAGAGTATTTATAATCTTCATAATATAATTAAATATATTCAAGATTTATATCTGTTTACATAATATTATGGTAAAAGATATGGTAAAAAGCATTAAAAATCAGTGTAAGTATCATTTTGAAACAAGCTGATCTTTTGACCTCCCATCATGAAAGATTTAACATCTTGTATAGTAGCTATTGTTATTAGTCCCTTGAGTCATAACATAGAAAGACATGTAGTAAATATGAAAAACTCACTTAAGTAATGACAGGAGGGATCATTCAATTGATCATTATCAAATCATAATTTTATTTAAGTATTTTTTCAGAAGGCTTGTAAATTTTACATAACCTCATATATAGATCATAAAGCATTTCTAATCGTGTTCTTGCACTGTGTACAGTGCTCCCAGATCAGCCAAAGTATTTTCCTGTAGAAGACCCTAATTTTTCCTGCATTTTCCCTGTAAAACTTTGGTGAAATTCCTGTAGATTTTCCTATATGCTCATTTTCTATCCCTGCTTCTTGCCCCCTTCTCCCTTCCTATCCATCCTTGTCGCAGCCACATCAGCAACAACCCCCCCCACACTCTCCTCTTCTACCAATAGGCATAGAGGGTTAAAACGAACTGTGAGCCGTAGACCAAGTGCCCCCCTTGCCTTCTGCCCATCTTGTTTATTAAGAAAGTTACCATCAGCTTATTAAAGTCTGCATGTTATGCATTTTTGTGGATATGCAAAATATTCCAACCCCAAACCAGAAAAAATTACTAAAACATCTTGACAGCTTCCCAGGCATCCTCCCAGGTAAATATCCGATCGCACATCAGTGTCCACCTGAAAATAATAAGCTACACAGCCAGAGTTACAACTAATATTATACCAAAACGTCCTCAAACAACACAGGGTACACTATAGTTCTCCAAGTCAGGAGACTGGCTCCTGACCATGCTGCACAACATCTCTCCTCCACTGGGCTAAAGCCAGATTCACAATTATAGGAAGAATTAAAAAAAAATCATCTCCTCGACCTCCCCCAAGTTGTTAACCATACTCATAGCCAAAGCAGCCAACAGTGACGCATGATTCAAACTTATCTCCTCGACCTCCCTGAGTACATGTCCCAGCCAAAGCAGCAGCAGATCATTGCTGCATTAGGATTACCTCGGAGACAGGTTTGGTACCTGAATTATTTTTTCATCCTCCAATGTGAATGGGAATTTTTCTGTTAATATTCATGTTTAAAAAATTAATTATCTCCTCGACCTCCCTGGACACTTAGGGAGGACACATATTAAACTTAAAAAATGACATATTAAAAGCTAACAAATCTCCCTCAACCTCTCTCACCCTCTCTCAGCCAAAGCAGCACAGGTTCATAGAGGTTTCAGCTAGTAGCTTGATTTAATTTTATGCCAGCCCAGACTCAGAGAGAGGTTATTAATATTTTTGTTACCTTTTTTTGCAAATGATCGTCCGGTGAGAAGCCAAGAAAGCAGCTCAGGATCTGATCAGGCTCGTCTCTCTCACTCTGTTTTTGACTCCGAGTTTGTTACTGATACTTCTGTGGTAAAGAAAGCCGATTAAATGGCACGGACTGGTGGCAGGTCAGGGTCCTCTCGATGCGGTGGGGTCATTTAAAAAAAAAAATATTTTGCAGATTCAAGGCAACAGGCTGGTCTCTCTCCTTGTCATCTCTGGCTGCCGAAATTAAAAACCGATGAAATTCATCGTGAGCTCTGCTCTCTCGGATACTGGGGTCTCGGTCGGTGAAACAAATGCAAAACACATGGCAGGCTGAGGCGTGAGCTGTGGACGACGGGGCCAATATCTTCTCTCTCTCTCTTATTTCTTCAGCAGTGGCGACAATAAATACTAAAGTGAACTCCAAAGCAGGAATTAAAGCACTGGTAGCCAGTTTAAATATTCCCGGCAGCACTCTGCATCAAATACTTGCACACAGCCAATCAGAGACCACAGTCATTGCGTGATCAGAGCATGACTGGGGTCTCTGAACCAATGAAGGCAGGCTTGTGTGGTAATCATGTCTGGAATTGATCCCAGGTGAACTCCGAGACTCTTGCTGTAACTTTTGCCAGATTTAAAGTGACGGCAGAGCGGGTGCCAATTTCTCACGTATATTTTTAAAAATGACTAATTCCTTCCCATACCCTGTACTGTATATTTAGTTTTTACCACTGCCCTGCATTTTTGCAGTCACCCTTTTTTATGCTACCATCACCCATATAATTTACTGCAAAACCATTTGTGCACAGCAGTAAGCTCATAGAGGAGTCTGAAGTAAAGGTCTGTCCGCCATCACCTCTGTATTTTTCTACACAATGGGGAACCCTTCCTCTTCATATAAACAGTAGCCAGGATACATACATTAAAACAGAGAATTATCAATAAGTATTATTTGAATACTCCAAGTTCTAGCACAGGTGGCCACACAGTCTTAATTTGTCTCACCAAAGCTGTGTACTTCATGTATATATTTGGTAGGGGTATCTTTTTTCTGCATGCTACTGTTGATCACATCAGATAACTAGGATCTGGAGATAATCAGATAATTTTACTCCCTAAAATTCAACATGTTTACTCCCCCAGATTGTCCTTAATTTTTGGGATTTGAAATGCCATCACTCCTAGACAATCAAGCAATCTAGGAGGTACCAGAGCAGGAAAAGAATCAAGGTTTCCACTCCCAGTACTTTCTCATGTGAAGCTTTTGGCCCATCCAGTACTTCAAAGTTTTAAACAGGTTCACTGTCTACCAAAAATTCAAGGTATAGCTGGCTCTGTGGCACGGAGAGCTGTGGGGCCGTTCTGCCATGCTAGCAGCCCGGCTTCACAGTCCAAGCCAGGGAGATCAGGTTGGAGGCTGGCAAGGCAAGCTGCAAACATCCTCGAGGATACTGTCCTCCTGGGGTGGGGGGGCCTCAGTGTGCCACTGCTAGCTAAATAAAACCTAGGGATGGTGTAGTATAAGGTTCTTTTGGTGGTGTTGGTGACCATGTCCCACCTGGCACTCCCATGGGCATTCAAGAGCACGTGTGCACAATGCCGGGAAATGGACCAGCCTTAAAGATGGTAAAAACTTCCCTCAGATTCCCTCAGATCATCATGAAGCCTGGCTTTAATCACAGTCTGTGCCCCATGGATGTGCAAACCTCTGGTCCCCTTTCCTGTCACAGCCCTGCCACTAGATCCTCAACATTCTCCCAACTGCAGTAGTAGAGTTGGAAGTGGGAATCCTGTCTCGATTGTGGGGGATCTTAGGGAGCTCAGCTGCATGGATGGCGGTGTCTGGAATTTGAGGTGCTCCAAGATCAGCAGCTGAGATCCAGGATGGGAAGTTGTTGATGAAGCTAGGTCTGACCACCAAGCCCAGTGAGTGGTGAGTAAACAGTGAATAAAAAAAACAAATTATTGATATTGTCTCTCAGGACACTTCTCTTATGTTGTCCCAGGACAATTCACTCTGCTCTCTGGATATACAGGACCGGTATCAACACATCAAAATACAAAGGTCACACAGGTGCTCTCTATGCTTTTTCCTTGTGGACCACTATTTCCAATTTAGAGTGTTGTCTTTTGGGCTGACCTTGGTGCCACATATCTTTACAAACTGCCGTGCTGTAGTGGTGGTTTTTCTCTAGAGGGAGACATGGTGTGTGTTCCTCAACTAAATGATTAGCTAATGAAAGGACTGTCTCGGATGGTGGCCCTTCTGGCAGTACAGAGGGCAGTATAGCTCCTCTTGCAATTATGGATGATGGGGAATCAGCAGAAGTTCATACTTACAACCTGTCAGAAGTTGCAATACATAGGGGTCATGTTGGGCGCAGCCCAGAGACAGGAGTTCTGCCATAGGGTTGATCAGTCACGCACATTGCTTAGGCATGACTGGTGAGCAGCAGTCAGCAATTGTCAGCTAGGGTGATGTGGGACTCATTACGGTGACAATTTTTGTAGTCCCATTTGCGAGGTTGCACGTAAGAATACCCCTGTAAATACTGCAGAATTAGCAAACAAAGGCCTAACAGCCCCCGGGGCACCCTATCAGAAAATATGTTTCACTTTGAAGGAGGCATTGGTTTGGTAGGAGAAGAGAACCCACTTATTAGTGGGGGTCTCCTTTCTCTCTCTCTCCTTCCTCACACAGCAGTGCTGATGACATTTATGTCCTAGATAATACGCATATCAGCTAGTCACCCATGCCATAACATAGTATGCTTCTTTGTTAACCCTCTGCTTATTGCTGTAACTACCTTTATTATCATGTAATAAGCAACTCTTACTATTCCTACATAGGTTTATGCATTTTAGCTGCTGTTAGAGTGACCTCTTTGTTATGTATGCTAAAAACAGGCTCTTTGCATGTTTTGTATACATTGAATACTTGCTGTTTATGCATAGATACATAGACAGTTAAGGACAGGCAGAAAAAGAGTAACAATCAGTCAGGTCTGCCCTGCTGTTCCTGTGTTGCTTTACTCTTTACTATTGGCAAGATGGCAGAAAAAGGGGAAGTACTTCTGGTAGGGGACTTCAGTCTGCTAGATGTAGATTGGAGCCTCCCAGCTGTGGCTTCAGCTAGAAGTAGGGACATCCTGAACTCCCTGCAGGGGGCATTCCTCTGGCAACTAATCGATGAACCCACTCATGATGGGGTAATACTGGACATAGTACTCATACTCAGTAACGGATAATGTTGCAGGCGTCAGGTGGGAGGCCACCTGGGGACCAGCGTTCACTGTACAGTGTTTCAATATAAGGACAGCTGCAGAATTGAACCACACAAGGCGAGGGTCCTGGTCTTCAGGAGGCAGATTTTGAAAGGTGGGTAAATGGCTCAGGGATGACCTGGGAGTGGTTGAGGAACAGTGGGTGAAGCTAAAAGGGACATAGAGAATGCAACAAACCGCTGCATGAAGCAAGTGAACATAAGCAAGGGGAAAAAGACCTCCACTGGTTCTTGAAAGAGGTGGCTGAAAAGGTAAAGGCCAAAGGTAGCATTCAGGAGGTATAAAGAGATGTAGAAGGAGGAGGATATGGAGGTGTATCAGGGAAACAGAGAGAAGCAGGAAAGCAATAAGGATCGTGAAGGCACAAACTGAAGAGGAATACCTCAAGCGGTAATGAAAGGAACAAGACATTTTAGGTATGTAAGTGAAAAGAGGAAGATCAGGGTTGGGGTTGTAAGGTTAAAAGGGAAGTGAGGATTGTGCAGAGGGAGGCCAGGAAGAGGCAGACATCCTGAACAAATAATTTTGTTTAGTGTTCACAGAGGAAAAGAGACAGGAGGGCTACAAAAAGTGACAGGAGCTCTAATGAGAGGAGGTGGACACTAGTTCTTTTATGGAGAAGAGTCCTGAGTGACTTCTAATCTGAAAGTGGACAAAGCAATGGGACCAGATGGGTGCATCCAAGGGTATTGATGGAGCTCAGGGAAGTACTTGTGGCACCTCTGATGGTCCTGTTTTACAGCTTACTGGAAACAGGGATGGTTCCCCAAGACTGGAGGAGGGCAGATGTAGTTCCACTTCACAAAAGTGGGAAGCAGGAAGGAGGAGGCTGGCAGTTGTAGGTCAGTAAGCCTGACATCTGTGGTAGGAAAGTTAATGGATTCACTGTTGAAGGAAAGGATTGTGGAATATCCTGAATCTAATGGGTTGCAAGACCCGAGGCAGCATGGATTTACAGGGGGTGGTGGTCATGTCAAACAAATCTGATACATTTCTTTGACTGGGTCACCAAGGAATTAGATCAGGGTGGAGCGGCTTAGGTAATCTCCCTAGATTTCAGTAAGGCTTTCAACACCATTCCATATAGGAGAGTAGTAATCAAGATGGGTACTTTAGACGTGGGTCCAAAGGTGGTAAGCTGGGTAAGAAATTGGTTAGGGAACAGGAGACAGAGGGTGATGGTAAATGTTTCACTCAGAGGAGGAGAGGATGACCAGCAGGATGCCTCAAGGATTAGTGACCTTGAAGGGGAACTGGAGAGGAAGGTCTGCCTCTGCAGGTGACAATGAAATCTACAATAGGATGGACACTCGGGTGGGGGGGGGATTGAGGATGAGCAGAGACCTGAGAAAACTTGAGTAGTGGTCGGGGGTATGGCAGTTGGGTTTCAATGAGAAAAAGAACAAAATAATGCACGTAGGGCACAGAAACCCAGAGGCGGAGTACAAAATGGGAGGAGTGTTATTGATGAACTCCAAGTTGGATAGTGACCTGAGGGTAGTCAAATTGGATGACCTAAAGGTGGCCAGGCAGTGCGACAAGGCAGGTGGGAGGGCAGGTGGGATGCTGGGGTGGAGTCTGGCATCCTGGAAGAAGGGAAAGCAGCAAACGAGGAGGCTGCTGCATCCATCGGGCAGAGACGTTACTTTCATTTTTATTATTCATTGTTTGTGTGGTTGTTTGCTGAGAGCTATGGCTTAGCTTTTAGAGGAAGGAGGGATTACATTTGTAACTGAATCTATGGCACTGTGTGCTGAGGAAGAAGGGTGGTATTTTTGAATCAGGACAACAGGAACAAAGCTTTAATTTAAAGCAAGGCTGATAACTGCACCACTAGTGTGGCAATGGAATGGAATGGAGTAACTGTGAAACAG
Source organism: Neoceratodus forsteri (assembly GCA_016271365.2). Taxonomy (NCBI): domain Eukaryota; kingdom Metazoa; phylum Chordata; order Ceratodontiformes; family Ceratodontidae; genus Neoceratodus; species Neoceratodus forsteri. The sequence continues at coordinate 712,954,980 of CM057458.1, forward strand.
TAAAGGTTCTAGTGCATTTGAATTTGCTGTTGGGGCACAGAGGTGATACAGACATACTGGCTGATTGTTTTGAGGAGGACCATGAATAGGCTCATGCCGCCTGACCAATACCAGTGAGATTACGTCATAGATGTGAAATGCACTGAGCAGTTAGGATTTAAAAGCTTCCGTGGCGCAAAACTAAAGCCTGAGTCAGCATCCTGGAGGAAGGAAAGCAGCAAGCGAGTAGGCTGCAGCATCCATCGGGCAGGGATTACTTTAATTTCTGTTATTCATTGTCTGTTTGGTTGTTTGCTAGAGCCACGGGGGGCTTAGGTTTTGAGAGGGAAGGGAGGGGATTACATTTGTAACTGAATCTGGGGCACTGTGTGCTGAGGGAGAAGGGTGGTGATTTTTAAATCGGAACGACAGGAACAAAGCTTTAATTTAAAGCAAGGCTTATACAACTGCAGTGGGGCAGTGGTGTGGCAACGGAATGGAATGGAGTAAATGTGAAACAGTAAAGGTTCTGTTGCATTTGAATTTGCTGTTGGGGCACAGAGATGATACAGCCATACTTGGCTGACTGTTTCTAAGGAGGGCCAAGGAATAGATCCTACCCACCCACCCTCAACCCGCCAACCCCAGGGCTCATCCTACTTTTATAGGGCGTGGGCCCTAGTATATTACACCTTCTGGCCACCAGGAAACACCACAGCTAGGAAGGGAGGGTGGAGGAGTGAGACTAAACAAATTGGTAGGGGGTGTAGCTAAGACTATTACAGGGACAGGTCACAACAGACATGATGGGGATAGTGCAGTGCAGTGGCTGTAGAGCGTCAGTCTTCAGGGAGACATTCTGGAGGTCGAGATGCTGCCCCATCTGCAGGCACCTCTCTGGGTTGAGGGAAGAGGTCACCTGTCTCCGAGCCGAGTTGGCTAGGTTACGGGAAGCTTTCATTCCCCACCCAAGAGCCACCGAGTCCACAACTGGAACCTCAAAGGATGCCCAGGAGGAGGAGTGGTTGGATCATGGTGGGCTCAGGGAGGGTGGGGCAGGCGGTCTGAAGCACATCCCACAACCGGTCCGGCTGAGTAACTCCGCTGTTTTGGAGGAGTGGGATAGCCCCACAGATGCACCTGCAGCTGAGACCAGGGAGGATGAACAGGACATCCATGAATGGAGCCCAAGGGAAGGGGTGTAGAAAACCCCAGAGGAGGAGGAAGCTTCTACTGGTGGGGGACTCAGTTGTCTGGGGAGTTACTTTAGGGGAACCTAGCTGGAAGGACAGGGAGGTCAAGTGCATCCCAGGAAGCATGACATGGAGGGATGGAAAGTGGATCAATAAGATCGCAAGGGGAGTAGCAAGGAGGGAGGGAGGAACCGGATGTCATCATCCACCTGGGGACTAATGACGGGTGGGAGACAGGGTGGAGATAGGCAGAATCCAGGAGGATTTCAGGAAGCTGTGGGGAGCCTGAAGCAGGTAGCACACTCCGTCTCCTTCTCGTAGGTTCTACCTGTCCATTGCAGGGGTTAGGCTAGGACACTCTGCATCTAGAAATTCAACTCTTGGTTGAAGGAATGGTTTGGAAGGGAGGGACTCAGCTTCATGGGGGACTGGGGCCCTATCTGGAAGGATACAAGCCTGTATAAGAACAATGGCCTGCATCCATCCGGGAAGGGGACCATGGTCCTGAATGAGAAGTTTGAATGCTTCAGCAGCGGGCATTTAAACTGGCTTGGGGGGAGACCAGCAGAGTCAGGAGGCTTAGTATCATCCCCCAAGGCCAAATACGGGAAGTAATTTGGCAACAAGTACAACTAAGGTAGTCGGGGGGGGGGCAAAGTGCTGGAATCAGGACCTTGCAAGAAAGGTAACTGGGGTCGGGGAAGAAAGCAGGAGAGTAGGAACAGGGTTGGGGGGTAATCTAATATGCGCAACATGGAAGGCCATGGTAACTAATACCCAAAACATGGGAAATAAAATCCCAGACCTGGATGCGTTGATAGTAGAGGCAGACCTGGACATAGTAGCAATAACAAAACCTGGTACACTGCAAATAAATGTACTGGGTTATGCTGTGTTCAGAAGGGATGGGTGGGGGGCAAAAGGGGTGGGTAGTATCTCTGTATGTCAGAGAGGGTATTAAGGCAATACAGGTACAGGAGTGGGCAGAGGAAATTCGAGGCAGTGTGGGTCACCCTTGAACCTGGAAATGGCACAGCAATACGCACAGGGGTGATATACAGGCATCCAGGACAGGGGGAGGAGGTGGAGCTGGAGCTGGAGCTGGTAGATGAAATACACGAGATGGCAATGAAAGGTGAAATTCTGCTGATGGGGGATTTCAATATGCCGGACGTGGATTTGACCACCCAGGCAGCTGCTTTAGCCAGAAGCAGAGGCATTCTAGATTCCCTACAGGAGGCAGGACTCGGACAGCTTGTGCTCGATCCCACCAGGGACAGGGCGATTCTGGATCTAGGGATGACCAACGGGAATAGAATCGCAGATGTCAGGGTAAAAGTGCAACTAGGATCCAGTAATCACCACATAGTGTGGTTCAGTATGGGGAGAGGGACTTAGTCAAGTCACACTAGAGCAAAGGTTTTAGATGTCAAAAATGCAGACTTCGCTGAAATGGGGAGAGGTATCAAAATAGCCATAGGAAAAAAGGGAGATAGGAGGAGGGTGGAAGAGCAGTGAGAGCACCTAAAAGGAGCCATAGTGGAGGTGACAAACCAGTGCATCAAATTGGTATCTGAAGGCAAGAGAAGGAGAAAGCCACTAGGGTTCTCGAAAGAGGTGGCAGACAAAGTAAGGGCTAAAAGGGCAAGATTCAGGAAATATAAGGAGACCCAAAGGGAGGAGGTCAAGGAGGTGTATCTAGAGTGTCTAAGGGAAGTGGGCAGGGTGGTAAGAGGCAAAGGCATGGACTGAGGAAGGATTAGCCCGGACAGTAAAGAAAGGGGACAAGATATTCTACAGCTACATCAGCAGAAAAAGGAAAACTGTGTGTGTGTGGGGGGGTGTTGTAAGGCTCAAAGGGGAGGAATGGATGTGTAAGGAGGGAGACATGGAAAAGGCAGAAATACTAAAATACTTCTGTTCAGTATTCACGGAAGAGGGGCAAGGGTAGGGACCACAGCCAAGCAACAAATGCAAAGGGGAGGGAGAGGTGGACAGCAGTCCATTCACAGGGGAGAGAGTCTCGCAGGAGCTCACTGAATTGAAGGTAGGTAAATCGATGGGGCCAGACGGCATACACCTGAGGATATTAAGGGAGCTGCGAAGAGAACTGGCAGAACCTCTGGCAGCCTTGTTCACCGAGTCATTTAACACAAGGGTGGTGCCAGAGAATTAGAGGAGGGCACATGAGGTCCCTCTACACAAGTCCAGCAGTAGGGAGGAGGCAGAGAATTACAGGGCAGTCAGCCTCACCTCAGTAGTGGGGAAGATCATGGAGGCACTGCTTAAAGAAAGGATAGTGGGACATCTAGAAGCCATCAGTTCCCAGGACCCTAGACAGAATGGATTCACAGCGGGTAGGTCATGTCAAATGAATCTGATAGATTTCTTTGACTGGGCGACGAGGGAAGTAAATTGGTGGGGGTGGATGTCGCCTACTCAATTTCAGCAAAGCCTGCGACACCGTCCCACATAAGAGGCTGGTTAACAAGATGGGTAGTCTGGGCCTGGGAGACAAGGTGGTAAACTGGGTTAGGAACTGGTTAACGGACAGGAGGCAGAGGGTGGTGGTTAACGGGGTACTATCTGGGGAGAGGGGGTGACCAGCAGGGTACCTCAGGGATCAGTCCTTGGGGCAGTCCTCTTCAATGTCTTTATTAGTGACATTGCAGAGGGTCTGGAAGGAAAGGCCTGCCTGTATGCAGATGACATCAAGATCTGTAACAGGGTGGATACTCCAGAAGGGGTGGAGAGAATGAGGAAGGACCTGGGGAAGCTTGAGAAACGATCTGGCAACTGAGGTTTAATTCTAAGAGTGTGCAAAAGTATGCACCTGGGGCTTAGAAACCTGGGGGAGAGCTACAGGATGGGGGGAGTTGCTGTCAGTCACCAAGGAAGAAAGGGACCTGGGGGTTATTATGTCAGATGACCTGAAAATGTCAAAGCAGTGTACAAAGGCAGCAGGGAGGGCCAGTGGCATGCTGAGATGCATAGGCGGGGTATCACCAGTAGAAGGCGGGAGGTAGTAATGCTGTTATATAAAGTCCTGGTCAGGCCTCACATGGAGTACTGTGTGCAGTTCTGGAGGCCGCACCTTCAAAAGGACATTAAGAGACTGCAAACGGTCCAGAGGAGGGCAACTAAGATGGTACAGGGCTTGCACCACAAAACGTACGAGGAGAGATTAAGTGACCTCAATATGTATCCACTGGAGAGAGGGGACATTTTATTTATTTATTTATTTTTGAAAGTCGGATTTACAACCTTTGAGTCTGGGGCTTATTTACAAAGGCATCTCGTCGCAGGGAGGGTAGACATGGTTACAGTGTGAGATACAACAGTGGTAACATACAGGTGCAATACAGATAACAAAAGAGCACAAAATAACAGTGGTTTACGGAATAAAGTTACATGCAGTAACTAGCAATCGATAACGATAACAGTAGTAGAAGTCACAACCCTTGTTGTGCCAGGGAATTACCTAGGTGGAAGGGTGGGGGGAGGAAACAGGGGTGAGGAAAAAAGGAGGGGGGGGGGGAAGCAGTCCAACTGACATTGTCAAGGCTGTGGGCCAGAAAACGGGGAGGGACCCCAACATTAGGTTGATTAAGGGCAACTACAGCTTCGGGCACCAAAGAGGTGATTATGGAGAGCGACTGTAAATGGACCAGTTTTTGTAGACTTAGTGACAGAGGACGGGAGGGAGTTGAACCATGTGGGGGCGCGATAGTGGAAGGACCTTTGGGCAGGGGAGGTCTTGGTACGGGGTACCAGAAAGGTTACCTTAACTGAGCTACGGGTGGCAACAGATGGGGAGGCAAGCCGCAGGGACGCGGTGACCCCTAGGGGGGAGAGCCTTGGCAGGGATTTTCTGGCAAGTAAGCAGGTTTGGTAGTGCAGGAGCTCCTCCAAGGTGAGCAGGTTGGCAGTGGAATAGAGCAGGCAAGTATGGGTGTGGAGGGATGCGCCGGTCAGGGGCCTGCAAGCCTTGTTTATCTAGGTCTGGATTCTGAGGAAGGTGGTATTGTCAGCCGCAGCGTCGATATGTAGGCCGTAGTCCACTAGGGACAGGACGGAGGAGTTGATGGCCAATCGGAGGGCATTTTGGGGGAGGCAGTCTCTGTGGCGCTAGAGAAGGCCAATCCGAGAGTTTATGGCTGAGGACAGGGTATTGATGTGGGCATGGAATGTAAGAGCTGAGTTGAAGGTGATGCCCAGGTACTTGTAGGACGACACCTGCTCGAGAGGGTGAGCATTACTGGGTATAATGCAGAAGGGGCATTTTGGCCTTTATTCTGGTGATCTAAAAATAGATTTGTTTTTTAGATTAATGACCAGCGGTGGTTAAGGAACCACTTTTCAGCTTGGTTGAATGTGTGCTTCAGGGATTCCTGTAGAGATGCAGGGTCAGGGTGGGAGACAAGAAGAACCGCATCATCGGCATAGAGTAGCATGTTGCCCGAGCAGGAGCTGGGGAGGGTGTTGAGAAATAGGCTGAACAGAATGGGGCCCAGGATGGAACCCTGGGGAACCCCCGGGCGAACGGACAGGGTATCGGACAAGGTGCCATTTACCTTCACGCGCTGTGATCTGGTAGAGAGGTAACTGGTGAACCAAGCCAGTGGGCCAGGGGAGAAGCCAAGTTCGTGGAGGGAGTCTAGTAGGAGGGGGTGAGAGACAGTGTCAAAGGCCTTGGAGAAGTCAATGAACACTGCATCTGCGACCAGAGTAAAGAGCAGAGTGGAGGTGCTGCGAGAACTCCAGGAGGGCTGCAGTGGTGCTGTGTCCAGGGCAGAATCCATGTTGTACCAGACACAGCAGGTCATATTTGGCCAGATTCTCAGAGAGCTGAATGGCCACTATTTTTCTAGTGCTTTGGAGAGAGGGGAGAGAATGGAGATGGGCCTGAAATTGTTAGGGGAGTTTCTGTCTCCACTCTTATGGATAGGAGTGATTTTTGCAATTTTCCAGGGACTGGGAAATTGACCAAGACATAGTAACTGGTTTAAAAGGTTGGTGAGGGGGCTAGTACAGTATTTAGGACTAATCAGAGAATCCTGGAGTCCAGGGATCACAGCTGAGGTTGTTGCTAGCTAAGGCTTTTGCAGATGAGGCCTGGCTTCAAGGGGTGATATGGCATGCAGGTAGAAAGAGGCGATCCAAGGTTGGGGGTGGAGGCAGGGATAGGGTCAAAAAAGTAGTTGGGGAGGACAGAGCTTAGATCTGAGAAAGCCATATTGAGGTACCCAGCTATGCGGGGAGGATCAGTAGTGACGGTACCATCTATGGAGAGTAGTGATGGTGGGGGGAAGCGGGTCTTTTCATTGAGCTCTTTCATATTGTCCCAGAAGGCACGGGATAATCCCCAAGTGGATTCAAGGGTGGCTTGATAATATTTGGCCTTAGCCTGCCTTATAGCCCAGGTGCACTTGTTACATTATGTGCTTGTCTGTCAGCCAGTTTGGCTGTCTCGACAGCAATATGCCAGAGATTATCTCTTTGTTTCAGTGTTTGGATGAGGGATAAGGAGATCCATGGGGCATTGTGTTTCTTGATACGGATTCTGGTCAGGGGGCGAAAAGGTCGCAGGCTTTGCTGAAGGCACTGGAGAAATAGGCTAGGGCAGAGTCAATATCCGTTGCGAGTAGTTGGGGACCAGTCAAGCTGGGCTAGGTGTGTTTTTAGATTTCTGAGACCCCGGGGTGAAAGCTCCCGCGCAAGATGACCTGAGACACTGGTCTTGGTGTGCGGGATGACCAGTGACAGAGGACAGGAGAGTGGTCACTAAGAGAGTCTGGTAGTACATTAATATCCCTGATTTTATGGGGAGCGGTTCGACAGAATTACATCTAGGAGGGTGCTGGAGCCTCCTGACCAGTTAAATCTAGTGGGCGAGGTAACTAGTTGGGTCATATCTAGGGCAGCAAAGGAGTCCCTGATATGTGGGCAGTGGTACTCAGACAATTTACAGTACGGTCACCTAGTATGAGCTGCTCCGCCTTGTGTGGGAGTGTGGTGATGTAATCAATGAGGGACTGGATAGCAGGTCCCTGGTCCCTCGGGGGTGTGTAAGAGACTGTGAGAAAAAGGGGGCCCCTAGCTGGGTCAGGGGTAACCTTAAAGGGTGAGGGCTTGGGCATTAAAACCGAGCTTGGGGGCAGGGAGAGCATGGCCTAAAAGTGTGTTATGCATAAAGACTGCACACCCGCCACCACGTTTGCCTGTACGGTCTTCCCTGAACAGAGTGTAGCCAGAGAGTGAGATAACCGAGTCGAGAGTTTTCTTGAGAGCCAGGTCTCGACTAGAGCTATAACATCAGGACAGTGTTGTACAGTCCAGCACTGGAGAGCAGCAGATTTTTTTAGGAAGCTGCAAATATTCATGGATGCAATGCTGAGGCCAGTACCAGAGTGGGATGTGGGGTGGCTAGTTGACAGTGGCCCAGGGTTGGGGTGTATGTTCCTGGAGAGCAGGAGTAGAGTAGTTAATCTGATGAGTGGTCTGTGGTGACCAGGACCCTTAGCCAGGTACTGATGCGTGGTCCTACTAGTGGGGGTACGAGGGATGGGTAGGGAGCGGAGGTAGGTATGGTAAGGAAGGGTGGGCCCATGGTGTCCCAGGGAGGGGGTATTGGTTGGAGGTGGTGCCATGAAGAAATAAGGGTGTACATGGTGGGGAGGTTGGCTGCTGTGGGGTGGTAGGGGGGTGAGGCTCAGGGTGGAGGGTAGTGGGGCAGGATGGGACATGGGCAGAGTAAGAAAGGCAACCACGAGTAGGCTGAGTTGACCCTATTAGTTGAACGGTGTCTTTCTTTTTTTATCAAAAGGTAGTTTAAAGTATTAAAAAAAGTTCTGAAAATAAGCCCCATAGGTTTGCATGGGACACGTCCCCATGGTCTCCCTGGTAGCACGTCACAAAGCAGGGGCGGGGGTGAGCAAGGCAGTCTAGGAAGTGGAAGGAATCGGCTAGCTACGCAGTTTGACAGAATTACGATCCTTCCCAAACTTTGATCCTTGAGTAAAAAATTATTTTTACACAGTGGGGCTGTCGCCGCCCCAGTGTAGCGGGCTATGAAGCCCAACGTGTGACATAACACAATTCCTTTAATGGAAGGTCAATTGGGGGAGGGAGAAAGAGCCAGAGATCAGGTAGGAAAAAATGAGCAGACTGTGTGGGCCAAGCTGTCCTTTTCTCCTGACATATTCTATGTTACTCTCCCCCTACAGAGCTGTCCCCACCCCCTGCCTCCCTTTTGTTCCTAATAATCCCCTTAGAGAAGTCCAATTGGTTTTTGAACACCAAGATAGTCCCAGCATTGATCGCATTACTGGGTAAACTCTTTTACCTACCTACTGTCCCCTCTGTGAAGGACCTCTTGATGTCCTTTTTGAATCTCCTCCTTTTCAGTTTGAGGTTGTGACTCCTAGTGGTTGTGCATTTCCTAACTCTCTGGAGTCCACCCTGTTATAACCCTTCATGTATTTGTAAGTTTCTTTCATATCCCCTATTTCTGTAGCGCTCCACATTTCAATGGGTAATCATAACAACTGGGTATAGTGCACCCCTACCAGGGGAATGGCACAGCCCGTGCTTTAGAATGTTGAGCACATGAGGATTCCAAGCGGCAGGAACTCCCCAGTTCAGCTGTGCCATTTGAAGGGGACAGAGCTACTTTTATCTTCTCCGAAGATTTTTAAGATTCAAGATTTCACGACTTCTTTTGGGGCTGCAGTTCTGCATAGCAGGCTGGGGTTGCCTGTTTCATGGAGCACCCCATAAATTAAAATCGTGCCTGTTAAACTGCGTCTTTCAAATTGAATAACCTGCCTTTTTCCCCATCCCTTGTGTGAATTGGGAGCCACTTCTGCCTTGTCAGGGTGTTTAATGGTCTCCATTTAGTAATAATTAAAAAAAAAGAAACAGATGTGCCACAGGTAGGTACAGTTTTATTATTCAAACAACATGAAGTCTTGCTATATTATGACATATGCAGTGAGTCCCAACCTTCGAACTGCTCCGGAGGTGAAAGAGTTAACTTTCCATGCCAGGCATGGAACTTTGAGCACGAGCTCGGTTGAAAGCTCTGTCTGTTGTTCTTCAAACTCAGACTGTCAGATTCTTTACTCCGCTCACTGAAGTCGCTCTGGAATTTCTCCTTCTCTTTCGGTTCATTTTGTCAGTTAAAATATTAATTTTTACGTTTTAACGAATTTAAACGCAACAGTCGGTTCAAGCTCTGTCTGTGGTACCGTAAGTACTAGATAGGTTTTACATTTATTTCTGTGTGGAACTTGTAAACGGTATTATCGATTCAGTTTGAACCGATCAGGTTGCTGAAAATTCATTAAATTCTGTCTTTTAGAGTGCGGTTCCCGGTTCTTATCGGTTCTAAAAAACACGGATTTCATTACGGTTTTTTCCACGACCCGTGACACGGTTGGGAACCGATAAGAGGGTCTTGCTTGGCGGATTGCCATAAACGGGCAAGTTTTGGTTAGGCTGGCACTATGTCTGAGAAACCCAAAAGAAAAACCGGGCCCACTGGGTTTCAACACTGCAGTGTTTGTGGGGAAGCCTTTGCCAAGGCTGACCCCCACACCACCTGTGTTTATTGTCTGGGGTTTGACCACCCCAATGCAGACTGCCAGATTTGGTAAAATTGTCCTGCAGCTACCCTGGATAAGAGAGTTGGTAGGCTCAGGGAAGAGAGGCCAAGAAGTCCGCTGACCTGATGGAGCAGCCGTTCGGGTTGTAACCGAACCGGAGGGAGTGCCCTCTGACCAGGGTGAGACTTCTCGGCAAAGGAGAGCCGACTCGGAGGAGTCGTTCCAGCAAAAGCACTAGAAAATCAGCAGGTGTGGAGCCAAAATTTCCATCTCCAACCGCTGAAGAAATAGCCAAAGCGATTAAAATTGTCCAGTCAGTTCTCGGTTCCGACCGAACTGCACCATCAGGTAAGCGTCAGGTTCAGTCGGGTTCCACCGGTTCAAGAATATGTTTTAGAGGAATTTTATGAACCGGAGGAGGAAGAGGAGTATCAGGAGAGTGAATGTGGATGTGAAAGTCTGGATGTGCCCATTGACCCGGATATCTCCCCAGACAGACCTTCAGGAGTGTCTCCCCCTAGGCTTTCTGAGTCCCCCTCTCATTTTATGTTTTATAAAAAAGTGGCTGAAACCCTCCAGCTCCCTGTGGAGGAAGCTGTGGATGATCAAGAGGAGCCTGACTATGTAGAAATGATGGATATCCCAGAGTCTAGGAGACTGTCTATTCCTTTGCATAAATCTTTTGGGAAACAGACAGTAAAAATTCTAAAAACTCCTCACACTATACCTCCTGTGGATAAAAGAATGGACAAGAGGTACACATTGTCAGGCTCTAATACGGAGTTCCTTACACAACAATGCAGCCATGTTGGGGTAGTGCAGGCTGCAGCCTGTGACAAGGCTAATATTCCCTTGGCTTCACACCCCCCTGACAAGGACTCCAGGAGGATTGATGCTATGGCAAAGAAACAGTACATGGCAGCATCCTTGGGACTCAGACAGGCAAATTATTGGCTTATGTTGCTAGATATCAGAAATCCAGATGGGATACTGTTATGGCTCTAGCAAAACAGGTCCCTGGCCAGCTTGCCAAGGAGCTGGAGCAGGTGGCTGCTGATGGTATTGAGGCATCAAGGTGCAATTCCATGCTGCAGTGGACTCTAATGATGTGTCATCAAGAGTCATGGCTACATCTGTGGCACTTCCAGAATGGCTTGGCTCAGATGTACTAGCCTGTCTACAGGATACCCAGACTAAAGCCATGGATTTTCCTGTTGTGGGTAATTCTCTGTTTGGGAGCAGACAGAGAATTACATGAAAAAATGGATGAGTATAGGACCACCTATAGGAGTGCACAGGCCAAGGAAAGGCAGGCCACTCCTCAAAGGCAGCCTTCCAGGGGCAGGGGCAGACCTTTTCATAGGCCTTTTTACCAAGCCCAGGACTCCTCTTCAGCTTATGCCCAGAGGGTGTTCTTTAGAGGGAGAGGCAGATGGGGTACAAGTAGATCTGCTTTCACCCCTCAGCCTAAAGCTCTTGCCAAGCAGGCACCCTGATGGGGTGGCCAGGGCCGATTCTTCACTACCTGTAGGGGGCAGGCTGGCTTACTTTGTCCAGGACTGGAAGTCTTTAACATCAGACAAGTGGGTCCTGGAAGTAGTAAGCCAGGGACTGGTTCTCAGCTTCAAAAAATTTCCAAAGATGAGAACCAGGTCCTTTCCACCTGCAAATCCATCAGAGGCACTTGCCCTAGAAACAGAAGTTTCTACCCTCCTGGCTGTCAGAGCTGTGGAAAGGGTTCCACCCCTACACCAGGGCAAAGGGTTGTATTCCAGGTACTTCCTTACCCCAAAAAAGACAGGAGAATGGCGGCCCATCCTGGATCTCAGATACCTAAACAAGCACCTTTTAAAACCAAAATTCAAAATGGTGACTCTGGGAATTATTTTACCTCTCTAAGGCCAGGGACTGGCTAGCGTCCCTGGACCTCAAGGATGCCTACTTCCATGTTCTTATCAAGCTCCCTGAAAGTACCTCAGATTGAACTACCCTCAGGCCATTACCAGTTCAGAGCAATGCCCTTGGCCTCACCTCTGCCCGAGGGTATTCACAAAATGCCTGGCAGTAGCAGTTGCCCACTTAAGAAGGCAAAAGATTGCCATCTTTCCTTACCTGGACGACTGGCTTATAGTAGGCCAGTCTCCAGACCAAGTCAAACTATATCTTCAGGTAACTCAGCAACTGCTCACATCTCTAGGTTTACTTCTCAATCTTCCAAGTCAGTTCTAGAGCCTGTCCAGCTTCTCACCTTCATAGGTGCAGAACTGAACACAAAGAGGCCAGAGCCTTCCTTCCTCTGGAAAGAGCAAGGACCCTGGTCTCTCTGGCCTCCTCCTTCACCCTGCAGGTCTCTCGACCAGCAAGGCATTTTCTGCAGCTCCTGGGGCACATGGCTGCTTCTACAGCAGTGGTGCAGGGCAAGATTTCAGATGAGGGACATCCAGTTCCATTTGAGAGCCTTTTGGTCTCAAAGGAGAGACCCTCTAACCAAATTGATCTCAGTGACTCGAACCCTGATCCAAGCCCTTCAGTGGTGGCAGGACCAGAGCAATCTGAGACAGGGGGTCCCTTTCACCCCTCAGTCTCACTCCTTAATCCTTACTACACATGCATCCCTTTTGGGGTGGGGAGCTCACATGGGCGACTTCACTACCCAGGGATTGTGGTCCCCTCAGGAATCTCTGCTCCACATCAACCTGTTGGAACTCAGAGCAGTTTTTCTAGCACTTCAAGTTTTTCCACATCTGTTCAGAACAAAGTTGTGCAGGTCAGAACAGACAACACCACTACAATGTGGTACATCAACAAGCAAGGAGGCACTCGGTCTACAGCCTTGTGCACCGTAGCAATGAAGTTGTGGTCTCTGGCTTATTCCCTGAACGTCTCCCTTACGGCAGTTCACCTCCCAGGCAAGGACAATGTCCTGGCAGATGCTCTCGGCAGAATTTCCCAGGGCCATCACAAATGGTCACTGGATCCCCTAGTACTGAAGGTAGTATTTGCCAGATGGGGCACCCCGCAGATAGATCTTTTTGCAGCCCCAGACAATCACCAACTTCCCTTTTTTGTTGCACGCCCCAGTGTTGGGCTCAGTCCCCCTGGATGCCTTCCTTCTCAGTTGGGAAGGGAAGTTTCTCTTGCTTTTCCCCTCTCTCTTCTGTTCAAGGTGCTAGTCAAAATCAGATCTCAACCCTGCAAGATGATCCTGATTGCTCCAGATTGCTCCAGATTGGGCCAGACAGCCCTGGTACCCACTCCTTATGTCCTTAGCAGTCCACCTTCCCCTGTGTCTTCCCAGGAATCACAACCTGTTAACCTCTGCTCAGGGGAGAGTTTGGTACCTGAATCTCAAATCCCTCAATCTCAAGGCCTGGCTCTTGAAGAGTTAGAGTTTGCTGACCTACACCTCTCTCAAGGTGTATTGGATATCTTGAAGGCTTCTAGGAAGCCTTCCACCAGGGCTACTTATAATTCCAAATGGAAGAGGTTCTCCATATGGTGCTCTGGCAAGCACATTTCCCCAGAATCTGCTGACTTACCCACTGTCCTAGATTATATGGTGCATTTGAATACTTTGGGGCTGAGACCAGCTACCCTAAAGGTGCACCTGGCAGCCGTGTCTGCTTTCTTATCAGCTGGTAAACCCTCTTCTCTTTCAGCTCATCCTGTATTGTCCAAGTTTTCCAAGGGGTTGCTCCACACCAACCCTCCATTCAGGGACCCTGCCCCTGCCTGGGATCTTAATATTTGCATTGCCCAGCTTATGCAACCCGCTTTTGAGCCCTTGTCTTCAGCAGAGCTTAAGTACTTGACTTGGAAAACTGTGTTTTTGGTAGCCATCGCTTCTGCCAGGCGCATAAGTGAATTACAAGCTTTGTCAGTGGAGCCTGATTTTATCTCTTTTCATAGAGATAAGGTGGTCCTCAGGACCAACAGAAAGTTCTTGCCTAAGGTGGTTTCAGACTTCCACCTTAATCAATCTATGTCTCTCCCTGTGTACTTCACTGACCATTCCTCCTCTGGTGAGAGGAGACTGCACAGTTTAGATGTCAAAAGAGCCCTTAGTTACTACATAGAACGTACCAAGGGTCACAGGTTTGAATCCTCCAACTGTTCCTCACTTATGGTGAGGTTGGTAAAGGAAACCTGCCACTAAAGATCCATTGCCAGGTGGATTGTCTCTTGTATCCATTTGCTATGAAAAACTGGTGAGTTCCTCCCTCAGGCCTGAGGGCTCACTCTACCAGAGGTACAGCTGCGTCTCTGGCTGCTGTCAGGGACATCCCTATCCTAGAGATATGTCAAGCAGCTACCTGGAAAACAGTTCACACTTTACCAAGCATTACTCCTTGACATCCAGGCTAGGAGTGATGCTCGATTTGTGCCAGCTGTGCTTCAGAGCCTATTTCCTAGTAGGTTCTGTCCTCCTCCATGGAGGTACTGCTGTGAAACAGAGACACAATATAGCAAGACTTCATGTTGTTTGGAAGAAAAATTACTCACCTTAGTAATGTTTCTTCTAATGGAGTCTTGCTATATTATGACCTCCCCCACTGCCTGCCCCTCTCAGAACCTCTGCTCTTGGAATGTGGGTGGGCAGTGCAGTGTTGGCACTTAGTAGATGCCCACCTTGTTTTTTTTTTTCACCCCTCCTTTTTGGGGTGTTCGGGTGTTGTGTTTTTATTTTTTGGATCCCCTGACTTGAGTCTTTGTTTTGGGACCAAAAAATGTGTTCTTATATTTAGTAGCCAGTTGGCTAGTGTAGATTTACAGCTTCCACACAGAACCTTAGTGAGTTTTGCTCATAAAGATCTGATAGTTTGAGTTTGAAGAACAACAGACAGAGCTTTCAACCGAGCTCGTGCTCAAAGTTCCATGCCTGGCATGGAAAGTTAACTCTTTCACCTACGGAGCAGTTAGAAGTTTGGGACTCACTGCATAAGTCATAATATAGCAAGACTCCATTAGAAGAAACAACATTACTAAGGTGAGTAATTTTTTCTTCTGGGACTATAGGATCTCTGGAGGGCCCCCGTCTCTGGCGTTGGTTCCTTCCCACCCCTCAAGCTTCAGGTTTCTGTTTGTTTTTTATATTACTGCAGCTAAGTTGTGTTTGGTGAAAATTTGGTGATTTTTCTCCACAGGCTGGTATTTTCCATTAGGGCTGGGTGCACGCTCCTCCTTCAGGCTGTTTTCCTGCTTCTGTTTTGCTGTATGCACGTGCCCATGGTGCACACACTTGCTTAGCACAAAGGGCGTTTGCCGTAGCTATCCCTATTATTTGTGTTAGCTCACACGCACCGACTGAGTGCGTGCATGCCTGCCAAGCACACTATCGCACTGCGCATGCCCTCTATTGAGCGTGCATGCCCGTTTGGTGCTTTTTTTGGCGTTAAGCACTGTGTTCAGTTCTGTGGAGAGTTTTTGAATCCCAGCAATTTTAAAAGACTAATCCCTTTTTGTTTTATACTTTTATCTGTTTTTTTTTTCTTTGAAAACTTTCTATTATAGGGACCATGGCTTACAGGAGACCATTAATTATGTAACGATGCAAGACCTGAAAAAGGAGGATGAGGCCCTCCTTCATGGGTTCCTAGTGCCCTCATTGTGTTGCTCAGCATAATATTTCTCTCACGGTTCCCCCCATCCTATCCTCCAAGTTGGGGGGCACCTGTTTCTTCTATTGGCAGTGGCAAAGCAGAATTATGCAAATCATTTTTATTGCTCCTGGGTGAGCTTTTGGACCCCGATGTTCCACAGATCATCCCAGCAGATACACCCAACCCCAAACTGGGCCCATCAAAGCATGTCCAGGTGCATTGCAGCAAGAAAAGGCTGCAAAATCAGATGTGCAGGCAGACCCCGACCTTGACTTCTTAGAAGGTCAGGATGAGGATTTTGAGGATCTAGGGGAAGCTCCTAACCTAAAAAATTGCTTTCTGATGAGGAGGACATCCCCTCTGAGGAGGAGGGGAAAGGGAGTGGATGGAGCCAAAGTCAAGGATTCCAATTTCCCCTTGTTTGACAGTCTCCCCCCCCCCTTCTGGGGACGACCCTCTGTAAAGTATGT
The DNA here is from genome assembly GCA_016271365.2 of Neoceratodus forsteri. Lineage (NCBI taxonomy): Eukaryota > Metazoa > Chordata > Ceratodontiformes > Ceratodontidae > Neoceratodus > Neoceratodus forsteri. The sequence continues at coordinate 712,970,828 of CM057458.1, forward strand.
ATTAGCACCTCCTTATTAGGACTTTTTGAATGTCTGAGCCTTAGAACAGCTGTAGTTTAAGGACCTTAGATATAAAAAAGGCTTTTGGTATGTACTGTTTGTTCGGGAAAGGCTCTTGGGATCTGTCGTAGGAACTGAAAGATCAAGAAAGGCTCTTGGGATCTGTTATTGTGAGAGTACCCTGGGTATTATTGGGAGAGAGGGCCTCTGTTTTAGGAACCATATAGCTTGACAAGCATTAGGTGAATTTGACCATTTGTTGTTGGTGAGCCAACACAGAAGCCTTAAAGCGATTATGGACTTGTGCAGCTAAGGCTCATAGCTGGGAGCACATTTTGTATAATTTATAGAAAAATTTCGCGGCTATGACTCTCAGCTGGGTGCATAACTGCTGGGTGCAAAACTGATAAATTGTGGAAAGCATTATGGCTAAGTTGTTGACAAAACATTCAGTGATGGGATATCAGGGCATAAAAGGAAGGTGGTGAGGGGCAGAGCAAGGGCAGGAGGTCATCAGAGGGGGCATAAGACCAAGGAAAATAATGGGATGCAGTAGATGTGGAGCAGTGGTGTATATGGACACACTGAACAATGGGGTGTTGCCCTATATGTAGGAGATTGTGGTACCTGAAAACAGAAATCTTTTGCTTGTGAAGGGAGGTGGAGAGGCTGGGATTTGGGGAAGCGAGGAAGGGGGTAACGGCACAGGAACTACCAACGGACAGTGTAGGTTGGATTGCACAAATGAGCGGTACTCAGAGGTAGCCATTAGGGGGAAAACTTATCTGGTAACTCGAGAAACGGCGGATGGCAGGTGGTGGGGAAGACAAGGGGGGGGGAGAAGGGAGGCACTGCAAAGTGTGATACAAGTAATGGAATTGGTAAGGCGAGGGTGGGTAACATAGTTGCAAATGGAGGCAGAGTTAACTTGGCTAACAGGTACCCTCTTCTTAGAAATTGGAAGGACAGGAGCAGACGAGAGGGGGCTAGGAGAAAGGAGGATAGCAACAGAGGGGGAGGGAGTTGGATGGAGGAAATAAGGTAGCACTACTGGGACAGGTCAGGGTGAGAGGCCAGACTGGAAGACCTATGAAAGTTAGAATGTGGACCAAGGGAGGGGATAATGGAGAGGATAGTCATGGTGAAGAGATGAGGAGGGGAAGGGAGACTGGTGGGGTGGGGATGGTGGGATACAGTAGGGGGAACAGGGATGAGGGACAGTAAGAAGGAAGGGGAAGCAAAATGGGGAGGGAGCAAAAAGGTGCATTTGAGAGAAGCAGTGAGGTTAGGGATATGGGAGGGACGTAAATCTTATCTACAGAGAAGACCGAAGATGTCCCAGGAGGGAGTGTGAGGCAGGAGGAACTGGGAGTGGGAGTGGGAGTGGACACTGCCAGGGGGAATGGGAGGATTAAACAGGACAAGGATTGGAGAGGAGGGAACCTATTGAGAGTAGGCAAAATGAGGGTAGCAGGGTGGTCATAATTGGGATTCAGTTATTAAGGGTATCAAATGGGAAGAGGGAAGGGGTGAGGAGTTCTGTCTGGATTGAACACATGCCAGGCATGATGGCGCATAGGGCCAAGCACGTAGTACACTCTACAGTGAGGAAGCTAGGTGGGAACCCCCACATAGTAGTGCACCTCGGAACAAACAGTCTGGAGGAAAATAGTGTGCAGGAGGTACAAGCTACATTTAAAGAATTGGCCAAAATATATCAAACTGAGGGGAGCACTATTGCTTTCTCTGTAGTCCTGCTAGTGCCTAGGGCTAGCACGACAAAAAGCAGAGGATTGAGGAGTTCAACAAGAGGCTGGGAAAAATGGTGTCTTGAAATGGAGTTTGGATTGGTGGGAGGCTGGGGCAATACGTGGGATAATAAGGAGCTGTTTGCCAAGGATAGGCTGCATTTAACTATGGAGGGTAAAGGAGTGCTAAAGGGTAAGCTGGGGAGTTTATTGTCGGGAATTATGATTTAAATTAGATTGTGGGGCCCTAGACTCGAGGGACAGGCAGCAACGCTAAAACTGGGAGAGCCTGTGCTTCTCCCCCGGACTGGATATTTGATGGAGGGGAAGTGCTCACAGAGGGGCAAAATCAAAGGGAAAGGGGTGGATAGTAAGGAAAGCAGGATGGTGGGAAGGTGGTCTCCACTAATGCAAGAAGCCTGGGGAAACAATTTAATCGAGTTGCTGGCAATGATGGTGGAGGGGGAGGTTGACGTGGCTGCAGTCATAGAGACTTGGGCCACCCAGCACCACGACTGGGATTTAAAAATTCCAGGATACAGAATGTATAAGAGGGACAGGATTATTGGAAGAGGGGTGGCAATATTTGTAAGGAAGGGGATAGAGTGTAGCAGGGATGAGAGTGATGGAGGCAGTGTGGAAATGTTGTTGGTCAGCTTGCAAGATGTTAAGGAAAGAGTGTCAATATGGGTGTAGTCTACAGACCTCCAACTCAAACTGAGGAACAGAACAGGGAGTTGGTGGAAAAACTCATTACTCACTGTGGTAGAGGTAGCGGTAGAATGGTGGTGGTGGGAGATTTCAACCTGCCAGGTGTAGACTGGTGCATTATGGTGATGAAAAATACCAAAGAACAACGGATACTAGACACATTCCAAGATGTATTCCTATCACAACTGGTGGTAGAGTCGACCAGGAAGGGGAGCATCTTGGATTTGGTTCTAGCGGATGGCAATCAGGTTAGGGATGTAGTAGTAGAGGACCCACTGGCAGGGAGTGACCACTCAACAGTATGGTTCTCCTTAGACCTGGGGAGGAGGGAGGGACATAGAGAGAGTAAGTACTGATATGGACACAGAGTGTGGGTGGGAAATTTTGAAGTTGGGATAGTTAGAGGCCACTAAAACCTGTACTAGGGCTGGCCGGTGGCGTTGAGGTTGGCGCTGGATGCACATCTCACGCCATGCTGGCGTCCCAGGTTCAGGAACAAGCCTGGGTCTTCGGCAGGGCAGGAGAGGACTGAGTCTCCAGAGGACAGCTCTCCTCTCCTCTCTTGGGAGGGAGGAGGGTCCAGGCTCAGCACTTGACTGGCCTCTGGCTGAAGCTGGTGGCATGTTAAGCACAGAGCTGATCTAGGGGAAGGGGGTGGCGACCGGCGATGCCTTGGCGTAGGCGCTCATGCCACTCCTCCACTAGATAACGGGAAAATGCCTGCAGATGCCGGGAAGAAGGAGCGCCTGGAGCGTGCCTCCTGTTTGCCCTCGCCTTCCCGACTACCTCCAGTCTGACGAAACTTACAGTATTGGGGTGCTTGCCTGCCCCACTTCGGCCCCGCTTGGGGGGCAGAGCCACAGCTCCATGGAGACCAGAAGGTGAGTATGGATAGGGCGGGTGAGACAGGAGGATGAATCCTTGGCAGTCCCGAAGGGTCGGGGTCTGCAGGACGTAGGAGGAACTAAACAGTAATTAAAAAAAAACCTGCACTAGGATACAATGTAAAAAGAAGTAATCAAGGAAACCTAGTTGGTGGACAAGAGAGGTGCAGGTGGGGGTAAGGGAGAAAAAGCTAGCCTACCAAAGATTCAGGAGAACCCGCAGGGAGGAGGATAGGGAGGAGTACTATAAGAAATTGAAGGAGGTGAGCAGGGCAGTACGGGCAGCCAAGGCATCCAAGGAGCTTAGGTTGGCACAGGGGATTAGGGAGAGGGAGAAGGAATTTTTTAGATATATCAGGGAGAGGAGGAAGGATAGGGCACAGATATCCAGACTTAGAAAGGAGGATGGGTGAGTAGTGAAGGGAGCGGAGCAGGCTGAAGTATTAAATGAGTACTTCTGCTCTGTCTTCACAAGGAAAAAGGATGGGCAAATTTCACAGGGGGAGGTGAGGTAGGGGTTGGGCAGGGGAGGAAACTAAATTACTGGTGTGATACCGGAGAAGAGAGTGTGGGAGGGCCTTAAGGCCTTGAGAACTGACAATACCCCAGGATCGGACGGGATTTACCCCAGAGTCCTTAAGGAACTGGCGGATATCCTGACTGCATCTGTGATGGAGTTATTCAATTCCTCCCTCCAAATGGGACATGTACCCCTTTACTGGAGGGTGGTACATATAATGCCCATCCACAAGAGCAGACCTAGGGATGAGCCGGGAAACTAGACCGGTAAGCCAGATGTCACTGGTGGGTAAACTATTGGAGAGCATACTGAAGGAAAGGCGGATGGCGTTCCTAGAGGTTAACAGCCTTCAAGACATTCAGCCACATGGATTTACCCATGGGAGATCTTGTCAAACAAATCTGGTCAAATTCTATGATTGGGTGACAAGATCCCTGGACGGAGGTCAGCCGGTTGATGTCCTATACTGTATCTTTTAGCAAGGCATTTGACTCGGTACCACATTGGAGACTCCTGGAAAAGCTGAGAAATTTAGGGTTTCGGGGAAGCATGGTGAGATGGACTGGAAACTGGCTGAGTGACAGACAGCAATGGGTGGTGGTGGTGGGGGGAGCTTATCGGCACCCAGGAGGGTCATTAGCAGGGTCCCACAAGGATCAGTGCTGGGACCATTGTTATTCAACACTTTCATCTCAGACATTGCAGAGGGTGTTAAGAGCAAAATGAGCCTGTTTGCAGATGACTCCAAACTGGGTGCAGTGGTGGATAGTGAGGAGGGAAGGAAGATGCAACAGGAAGACCTAGAAAGACTAAAAAAGTGGTCGGAAACATGGCAGTTGGGTTTTAACGCACGAAAGTACAGTGTACTGGACTTAGCTGCTAGGAATCCAGGGTACAACTGCCATTTGGGAGGGTCAGCTTAACAGTCTTGGAGGAAGAAAAATACCTGGAAGTAGTGATCACTGACAAAATGAAGCACTCAGAGCATTGCAGGAAGGTGGTGGCTAAGGCAAACAAAATGTTGGGGTGCATTGCTAGGGGGATCACTTCAGGAAGGGAGGAGGTAATACTGCCACTGCACAAATCCTTGGTGAGGCCACACTTGGAGTACTGTGTGCAGTTCTGGTGACCCTACTTGAAGAAGGTCATTATGCTCCTGGAGAGGGTCCAGATGAGGGCATCTAAGATGATCCTTGGTATGGGGGATAAGCCTTACGAGGGGAGACTGAGGGAGCTAAACATGTACTCCTTGGAGGACAGAAGGGATAGAGGGGACAAGATCAAGACCTTTAATACTTGAAAGAAATTAACAGAGTAAACACTGAGGGGTTATTCAGACTGAAGGGGGAAGGGATCACGAGGGGACATAGCCTAAAATTGGTAGGAAAGTACAGAAGGGATCTGAGAAAACATTACTTCACAGAAAGGGTAGTGGAGCCTTGGAATGTACTACCAGAGGAGGTGATATCAGTGGAATCAGTGGGAGGTTTTAAGAAGGGATGGGACAGATATATGGGCAAAGTTCAGGTTGGGAGGGGAGGGACTGGTTTGGGTACTCAGAATGGGAATTTAGAAGGGATATATGTAAGGGAGGAGGGTGGGCAGCAACAGTGGTTAAACTGTGAACTGCATCTCGAACAGAGCGTGATAGATTAAGGCCTGATCTGCTGGGAAGTTGTATGTTCATAATAAGTCCTTGTCCTTTTTGATAGCTGAGGCATGTACATCCTTACAGCTGAAGGAGGAGCAGTCTGTGGAGACAGTGGATGTCAGTCCAGTCCTGTCGGCATCCTCCTCTACTCCTGTTTCCCAGGTTTTATTCACTGTGATCAAATTATTGAACAGGAATGGGCAGGTGTGATCAGAGAAAACGTCTTCCCAAACCAAAAACTTGAAATATCCTCCCTTTTAGTGGAAAGATCTCACAGGTGGGAAGCTCCTCCTCTGGCGGACAAGGCCTTTCATTATTCAGTAAAACACACCACTTTTCCTATTGAAGGCTCTCTGACACTAGTAGATTCTTATGACAAGCGGGTGGATACCACGTACAGAAAGGCTTTCTCTTCCGATGGCAATCATGGCACAAACATTCATACAGCCTACACTTTCTTTACTGTTGCCAGAGCCTTAAACATCTGGGTCTGCACTTTGGCCAGTTTCGTTCTGCTTGATTCAGAAGGTGCGAGCATTTTGCAATTGGTGGCCATAACCTCCACTTTTCTGGGTGATTCTACAGTGGAGAATCTGCACGTCAGCCCGTTCGACCTGTCACATTGCTTCGGCCATGAGGGGCATGTGGCTTAGACATTGGTCTGCTGATCACACTTAAAAAGCTAAGATGTTTAACCTCCCATTTGAGGGAGGCTTATTGTTTGGCTCCGGCCTGGATTTTATTTTGAAAGATGTTCAAAATAAAAAGGGCCATCTTCCAGAGTCAAAACAACAGCACAAGACCACTGTAACCCAAAGGGGTCAAGGTGATCACCGGCACAGGCAGGCCCGAGGGGTGTTTTATCCCTTTTGGGGCTTTGGTAACCAGAGGAATAGAGGAGCCTACTCAGGTAACAAATCTTATGGTAACAGAGGGGCCTTTGGCAGGCACTAAGGAGAAGGACCAGCACAAAGGCCTGGTGCCTCACAATTAAGTTACGTGGGCCCATCCTTGCCCTCCCTTTCTTTTGTGGAAGACTACAGGAGTTGGTCTCAAGATGGGCCCAAACACTGTCAGACGCCTGGGTTCTGGAAATCTTTCACTTGGGCCATGCCATAGAAATCTTATCGGTTCCCACCAGGGGCTGCTTTTTGCCATCCCCAGTTTCCAAGTGACAAAGCGGCAAAACATCAGGCGGTGTCAGAGACACTGACCCACCTCATTCAAATTGGGGCCATTTTGCCATTTGTGTCAAATGACCAAGGTCTAGGTTCTATTCGATATATTTCATAGTTCCCAAGAAGTTTTTTTGGGGGGTGTTCAGACCAATTCTGGATCTGAAGCATCTGAACAAGTTTGTACAACACAAAACGTTCAGGGCGGAGTCCCTGAGAACTATAGCCTGGGCTGTTCAGCCGGGGGACTTCCTAGCAGCAGTAGATCTGACGAATGCTTACCTTCACACCCCTTCTGTCAGTCCCACCAAAAGTAGCTCAGGTTCTCGATTCTGGGACAACACTTCCAGTAGAGAGCATTTCCGTTCAGCCTTGCAACAGCCCCCACCAAGTCTTCTCGAAAGTGTTGATAGTCCTGGTGACTCAGATTTGGCAGGAAGGACATCAGGTCTGTCCTTATCTGAACAACCTTCTCATTCAAGCACCAGCATTGCCTCTGGCAAAGAGGTCAGTGCTTAGGACTTTGGAGATCCTAGATGTCAACTGCTGGGTGGTGGACTGAGAGAAGAGCTCTCTCGAGCCATCTGTTATTGTAACATCTGGGGGCAGTCTTCAATACGCAACTAGGGAAAGTTTTTCCGTCGCCTTCCAAGAAAGAGACCTTACTGATGGAAGTCTAGTGGCTCAGGAATCAGTCATCGGCTTCTGCCCTCAATCTGCTGCAGATTCTGGGCCTCATGGTGGCAGCAATAGATTTAGTCCTGTGAGCCCGCTTCCATATGCAGCCCCTTCAAACAGGTCTGCTGTCAGCCTGGGACCCAGCATCAGAGGATTATCAGGCCAGGATCTTCCTCACCCCCTCAAATTCATCACTCCCTGAGTTGGTGGGTTGATGTGTGGAATCTGAGCAAGGGGATTCCACTGGAACTTCCCCCGAGTTAATTATCACAACAGATTCCAGTCTGCATTGGTGGGAGGGTAGTCCTTAACCATCTTCCCATGTAAGGGACTTGGTCAGCTCAGGAACAGCATCTCCACATAAATATTCTGGAGATGGGGGCAGTTCGTTTAGCTCTTCTGTGATTTCAAAACCTGCTGCAAAACAGCATAGTAAAAGTGCGGTCAGATAATGCAGTCATGGTGGTGTACATAAACAGTCAAGGAGGCAGAAAGAGCAGGGAGATGCTGCGAGTGGCCTCTGACCTCCTCAGGTGGGCAGAAGAAAATCTTCTCTCTCTGTTGGCAGTACATCTGGTAGGGGAGTTTAACATTCAGGCGAACTGGCGAAGTCACAAAAATGTTCATCCCAGAGAGTGGAAGTTGAACCCGGAGATGTTCAAACTCCTGTGCAACTGGTTCAGTTGACCGCAGATAGATCTGTTTGGATCTGCACAGTTCTTCAGCTGCTTCCGGTGTCCGCGGGTGGTAGCAGTGGATGCTCCGACTCAAGACTGGTCCTTCAGCAGAGCATATGCCTTTCCTTCACTGCCGCTTCTTCCAAAGGTCTTACAAAAAAATAAGACCCTCAACAGGAAACTTTCTCCTAATAGCTCCAGAGTGGCCAAGATGACTGTGGTTCTCCGATCTAGTGAACCTAGCTCAGCAGGTACCTTTCCGCCTTCCGGTGCGAAGAGGCTTCTGTTACAGGGTCCCAATTTCCACCCAAATCCAGGAGTAATGCAGCTCGTGGCCTGGCTCCTGAAGGGAGAAGGCTCCTAAAATTAGGTTTTTCCAAGAAAATAGTCGAAACCTTGGTGGCTGCCAGAAAGACTTCCACGTACACAGCTTATGCTTGGGTATGGACCACCTTTTCATCTTGGGCCGGAGAGAAGGGTTTTAGGCCTTTAAAGGCCTCAATTCCACAGATTTAGGATGTTTTACAGGAAGGCATGGAGAAAGGTCTGGCATTGAGTTTGCTAAGAGGCCAGGTGTCTACTCTCAGAGCATCCTTGGGGTTCTCCCTAGGGACTAATAGAGAGGTCATTCATTTCTTATGCATGGTTAGCAGGAGTCATCCGATGTTCCGATCCCTGGTTCCTCTGTGGAATCTTAATCAGGTTCTGAATGCACTCTGTAAGGAACCTTTTGAACTCCTATCGTCCATATTGCTGGATGTGTTGTCTTACAAAGTATGTTTCTTGGCGGCCATGTGTTCAGCCAGGAGAACTGGTGAACTCCAAGCTTTGTCTTACAAGGAGCTGTACCTTATTATGCATAAGAACAAGGTGGTACTCAGAACGGTTCCCACTTTTGTTCCTAAGTTGCCCAGGGCCTTCCATGTGAACCAGAAAATATGCCTTCCTTCCTTCTGCCCACAACCTTCTCACCCCAAGGAGAAGGAATTGCACAAGTTGGATTTGTGATGGGCCTTTGGGAGCTACCTAAAACAGATAGCTTAGTTCCAAAAGTCAGATAGTCTGTTTGTTCTTTTTGGAGCAGCCAAGCAGGGTCAAAAAGCCTCTAATGCCGCCCTATCTAGGTGAGTGCAGTCCTGCATGGCTAAGGCCTGTTTTTCAGGGGGAAAAAAAGAGGCCTCCGTCTCTCATCAAGGCTCACACCACCAGGGATATGGCAACCTCCTTGGTGGAGAGAAGTGAAGCCTCGGTTTTAGAGCTATGCAAGGCAGCTATATGGTCTTCCATCCACACATTCATGAAACATTACAGATTGGATGTTCAGAGTTCTGCTGATGCAGCTTTTGGTTGCAGAGTCCTACAGGCAGCAGTTAGCATTTATTTCTTAGTGCTTGCCTTTGGCATATGGGATCACATTCTCCTCCCTTCCAGTTTATCTGGGTACTGCTTTATAGAACCCAGTTGTTATGATTGCCCATTGACAATGTGGAGTTCTACAGAAAGAAGAAATGTCTTCGTACTTACCATAATTTCCTTTTCTGTTAGCTCCAACATTGTCAATGGGGCCCACCCAGAAGCCTAGCTCCTGTGGGAGAATCTTATCCGGTATGCTAGGAGGGATATCCTGTTTGAAAAAATTCCCCTACTTTTGGACATCTCTGTTCTGCTCAGCTGTATATATGTGTGTGTGTGTGTGTGTGTGTGTGTGTGTGTGTGTGTATATATATATATATATATATATATATATATATATATATCAATCTCGGCTGCAGGTTAACAGGTTTTGTTATATTTTAAGGTGTTTGTTCTTTGTTCCAGGTAGTCTCACTGAATGCAGCGTTGTTGGAAGTTATGCCTCATTATGTGGTCAGCATTAGTGCCCAGATCTATGACTGATATACAGCATGCCTATTGCCTGATTGTTTCTTTTCCTGCAAGGAGAACCAAATTTTCTGAACTTTGAGTCCAATGAAGAGTATGCCTTCCTCAAATATCTGCCAGGAAGGTAAGACAGAATTTATTTACAGTATTTAAGGAATGTTGTATAATATGTGAAAATGTGTAGCTGCTATGGGACTGTGAGGTCGGTAGTGACTGGGAGTTGCTACTGCTTGGAATCCTCATGTGCCTGATGTTCTAAAGCTTGGGCTATGCCATTTCCCTGGTAGGGGTGCACTATACCCAGTTGCTGTGATTACCCATTGACAATGTTGGAACTAACAGAAAAGGAAATTACGGTAAGTATGAAGAAATTTCTTCTTTTCCTCCTGTCCTCTAGAGAATACACGTTAAGATTGTCCAGTTTTCCCTCATAGGTCTTAACCCTGCTGCCTCTAGATCAGTTTCCTCGCCTTCCTCTGGATAGTGTCCGACCTCTTCCAGTACTTTTCAGATGCGGGTTTAAAAACTGCACACAATACCTCTAGGTATGATGTAACCAAAACTTGTACAGCAGCAATCCCACATCCTTGCTGCAACTAGTGAAGTCCTGCCAGATGCATCCCAGTATGCAGTTGGCTTTCCCGTATGTTGCAGTGCTTTGGGAAGTGGCCGACAAGCTTTTACTATCATCCCGGTCCCTTTCCTCCTTTGAGTGCTCAATTGTAATCCCATTGGTGCAGTATTCTGTATGCTGATTTTTGTTTCCAATGGACATCTCTTTGTATTTTTTGGTAATGGCTTTCAGTTACCAAATTCCAGGTCAGTACTCCAGCTTTTCTGTGGCCCTCTTTATGCTACTCATCCCCTCCTTATCCTTTCTTTACTTGCTATTCATCATTAGTGATGCAGAACTCAACCCAAGACTCCCCACTCTACCCAAGTCCCAACTTTACCTTCCATTTTGAATGGACTCATCCATACCAGGGGACTCAGCATAGTACACATCAAAACCAACAGCTTAGGAGGGGGGCGCTGCTGAGCAGCCTAATGGGAAGCAGCATTCAGACCGAGCTCCCGGGAGAAATGTCTTTTAAAGTTAAAAATAATATCTTCAGACTCTGAAATTTTCTGTCAAGAACTAATTGGGAATTAACTTTACTCTGCTGTCCCCAAGAAACCTGGCTATGGGCAAAAATAAGGGAGCGGTGACTGCAGCAGGCGACTTCTTCAGTCCAAGAAGAAACGATTGGGACGAAGGCCTATGCAGCGGAGCAGTGGCGGATGGGGCATCGGAGACTATAGAGGAGCCTCTTTAACAAACATACTCTCTACCCTGCAACAGCTAGTTAAATCAGTGCAGGAGCTTGATAAAAAATTTGATGTTCTCACAGCACGAGTATCAGCTCTGGAGAATAGAATGGATCAGTGTGAGACTACTGTACAGCGGGCAGAAACCTTGTTGTTAAAAACGGTGGATGCTGCTACCAAACTAATTACGGAAAATTCACTTCTTCGTCAACATCTAGAAACGGTAGAGAATTAAGTGAGGGAAAAGAACTTGAGGATCCTGGGACTGTCGGAAGGGGCTGAGGGTGAAGATCCCTTGTCTTTTTCCAAAATGGTGCTACCAGGTATCCTGGGTCTTGAGGAGACAGATCCTCCATTCCAGCTGGAGAAGGCCTACCGGATTACCCCACCGCCGAGCGACAATAGATCGTGCGGCTCCACAAACTTTTTTGATTGTGTGTACCGGTATCGGAGATAGAGATAGAGATAGAGCCCTACAAGCAGCAAGGCGTCTGAGAGCATTGAAATATGGAGAGGACACTATTCAGATGTTCCCGGATCTCTCCTATAGCACCCGACAACGACGCAAGGCCTATGATGGAATCCGGGGTCGCCTATGGGCCTTTAAAATTCAGCATCAGTTACTGCTTCCAGCCAAACTCCATGTTGCCTGGCAGGGGAAACAATATCTCTTCAACGATGCAAGAGATGCAGAAAAACTGGTTGTTAAAATTGAATCAGAACTGGCAGAGAAGGAGGAGGTCGACTCTTCAGATGCAGACTGAATTATAAGGCAGGTCTTGGAATTTAAGATTTGGTTACCAAGGTTTCGGCCTTGGGACTTCAGGGTACTTGATTGCCTAAGATAATAACCAACTAAAAACCAAAACGATATGTGCTGGACACTATTGGGCAGTACCTTGTAAGGACAGATGGATCTTGAGGCAGAACAGCAGTCTTAAAGTCTGAACTTTAAATGTATAAGTTAGCTGTATATTGAGCAGTATACTCCTGGGAGGTCATGTTATAAATTTTTTTTTACTATTTTCCTTTATCGATTTGGAACTTCCAGGCTGCATGCATTCCTTTTCTTTTCTTTTTTTTTTTTTTACTGTTTAAACCTAGATAAGTACTTTACCCCATGATGTATCTTTAGAGGGGGTGTCTTGCATAAATCCTTTGTAAGAGGAAATCATCTTATGTTTTACAATGATATCCTTCTGTGTAAATGTGCTGTAAGCTTTGCTTGCAAAAAACAATAAAAATTTTAAACAAAAAAAAAGAGCTCAGGAAATGGATTCTCTGGAGGACAGGAGAGAAAGAGGGGATGTAAATTACCCTGGAGTAGAGGGGCATAGGGACAAGGTGGGGGGGGGAGTTGGGAGATATGTTTAAGGCTGAGAGAGGAATTAAGGAGGGTGGACAGATAGTGGTTAAAAAGGGTAAGGACAGTACCAGGGACATAGGATGAAGGATGGACTGGGGAAAGGAGAGCAGAGTTGGGGCAGAGAGGGATGAAAGGATTGAAGAGCCATGTGTGCCAACACAAGGGGCCTAGCAAATAGAATTCCTGACTTTGAGACAACCACTGTGGAAGCAGGCTTGGATCTAGTGGCCATAACAGAATCATGGCGCACCGACAACCACAGCTCGGATATGGCCATTCTGGGTTACACCACATGTCAGAAGGGTAGGGCAAGGAGGAAAGGGGGAGGGGTTGTTTTGTATGTTAGGGAGGGTATAAAGGCCACAGAGATACAAGGAAGCTACGGGGATGAGAAAGGGCTAGAGGTTCTTTGGGTTAGCTTGGAGACTGGATCCAGGGCCTTTAGCCATGTGGGGTTGGTGTACAGACCACCAGCACAGGGGAAGGAGTTGGACAGGTTTTGGGGGGAGGCCATTGACAAAGTGGCAAGCAGGGGGAGATCTTCCTGGACATAAAGTCTCCACCACTCATTTACACTAATGGGACTATGCTAGAGGTGCTAGGACCCAGTGGGAGCCAAAAATCTTCAGGAGGGCTGGCGCCTAGGCAGGGCCGTGAGGAGTGGCATTGCAAGCTCAGCTCACACCGTATAGGCTACCTTGGCGTTGACCCTCTAACTGCCTCGGTTCCTTTTTTCCCGCCGTCAAGTGAGCTTCAGTGACAATGACGCTCGCCCACCAGGAGTCAAAACTTCACGTCTATATGACAGCAGCTTTAGTCTTTTTAGTTTTGATTAGTTTTATTATTTTATTATCAGTTTTGGGAAAAATAAATAAGTAAAATTTAGTAAGTGATTTTTCATCAGAAGAAGTCTTGAGCCTTCTTTCGACGGAGTTGGCCATGAACGGGGTAGGTGACGGTAGGGAAACTTTGCATGAAAGCTGTGTTGTCAGCAGGGCTGGGTCTGGTCTGCCTCCCGCTACGAAGGGGGGGGGGAATCTGACTGCAGGCAGTCCAGTGCTCGCGGGATGGGCGGTCCTCGAAGCACAAAAAGAAGTGGTCCCATTCTCGATCCTCGTCAAGGACTCAGCACCGCTCGGCCTCGAGTTCTTCTTCGGCCTCCTGGTCAAAAAAGAAATGGCACCACTTGAGGTCACCTTCTGGTATGTCTGCATGTTGATCGTTGATTACCAGTGGTAGGGACCCGACTCTGTCCCTTCTGGGGTCTTCTTCAGCTTCTGTTTCTGGTGACCAGCATTCTCGACTCCGGAGTCCCTCCCTGCCCCATGGGGGGTGCTCCGGTGAGCAGTTTCACCATTGGGCTGCTCTTATGGAGCAGTGGGTTTGGCAGTTGTCCCATCTGCCCGAGCCGTCGAGTCCATCACCGGGGCCTTTGGACCTGCGGGTGGGGCGGTTCGGGCATCCTAGTCATGCAGCACCTCCTTCGGTGCCATTGACACTGCACTCCAGTGTTTTTCCCCCTCATACCGTTGTGATGCAAAGATCTACACCAGTGCCGTTATCTCCTGCTGAATTTCTTCGACTTTCCTCAGCGAATCGGGGGTTGAGAACCTCTGGTTCGGTGCAGCCGGCTCCAGGGCCAACTCCTCCAGTGCCGGTGCTGCGCCTGGCGCCATGTCCTGTGCTGGCACCACCGGTGTTCTCAGCACCGCCTTCTGTTATGGCACTGGGAGCACCTGCGGTGCCACATGCAACATCTGGGTTCTCGACTCCGATTTGCGTTGCTCCTCCTCCTCCTCTTTTTCCTCCCTTTCCTATCTAAACTGTCCCTTCAGGACTAGTAGGATATGATATTGAGCCTGATCCTGATCTTGAATTGGAGGACAACGCTGACGATGACTTCTCCCTAGGGGTGGTAAATAAACCTTCTCATACTGCAGAGTCTCTGGTCAAGGACCTTTCCTTTAAGTCTCTGCTTAGAAACGTGAATACCACTTTCTCTCTCTCTAGACTTCGGAGATCAATCCTGGGAAATCGCTGCGTGTATAGTACCTGCACATTCTGGACAGTCCTGTGAAATTGATTCCCCCCGTGCAACCCTCTTTTGAGACTCTCTCTCAAATAGTGTGGGTACTGAGCTGCTGGCCAAGGCAGAGCACCAGCTTGTTTCTCTGCTCTGTGAGTGTGTGGCCCCGCCACCCCACTGGTGAGATGCCAGTTATATAGGCTGTCCCTCATGACTGCCAGAACCAATCAGACCACTTTTTCCTTTGCAGATTAAACTTCCTTCACACTAGTGGCTGCCCTAGCAGCTGCTGCTGCCTAAGCATGTTTAACATGATGCCTCTCTCTCTAGTAATAGTCTGCCTACTCACAACTACATCATCCCTCCCACCCTGCTCCTACCCAGAACAGCAGCCTAGCTCCCTAACAATCGACACTATGATTGCCACGCAGCCTACCACACAACCTCCTCTTTTGGGCAGCCCCTTCTATATCACAGGTATAACTGGGAACTTGGAGCTGCCATCCTCCCCCCCCCCCTTTCATGTGGGGTTGACAGCCTTAAATGTCTCTGCCCCAATCATCTCCTCGCCAACCTGGAGTGCACCTCAGCAACCCCCTACCCGTCGCAAGTCACAATGGGCTATAAAACAACTATTGACCCTACTGCTCCTCCTAGCTGGGGATGTTGAGTGAAACCCTGGTCAACCCCCCACCACTGGACATCTCCTCCCCCTACTCTCCACTTACCAAGGCGTTTCAAAATAGCACACCTAAATATATGCAACATCCTGAACAAACTCACAACACTATAACCAAGCGTCCTTTCCCTGTGCCGTGATATCCTAATCATTACTGAAACCTGGCTGAAGCCCTATAATCTGGACACTGAGTTCTCTATCCCTGGCTACTCCCTCATTCGGCAGGACCGTCAGGGTAAAAAGAAGGGTGGGGGCACTGCCACGTTCATCTCCTCCAAGCTCCAGTTTACCCCAATCAGGCTTTCCATACCCACGCTGTCTACAGACTCCCTGCTAATTAAAATCTCACTCCCTCACTCAATTCCCATATACGTAGCAGGTTCCTACTGCTCCCCGGATACCCCACTGCCCATCGTCCTGGACCACTTGGGCACCCTAAATTCCCTCACAGCTGTTGAGAGCTGCATATACTTGATAATTTCAACCTGAACTGGCTCTCCAGTGCTAGCTCCAAAATACGAAGCCAAGTGAATGCACTAAACCTCTCCCAGCAAATAACAGAACCCACTCACCTGAATCACAAATCCAAGAACCATACACTATTGGATTGGGCCATAACCTCCCACCCGCATTGTGTACTTGACGCTGGTCTCCTACCGGACTCTCTCAGCGATCACCACATGATTTACATGGTGCGGAAAATATTCAGCCCTAAGGCTCCATGCCCCCGCCCCCCCGGTACTCTACTCACCAGGTCCTATTAATCCCTGGACGGACAGCGCCTAACTGACCTGAAGTGTTGAGTGGTCCTTCATCCCATGGGCACCTCCATTGACGCTGCCTTGAATTCTTCATGTCCAGATTCCTTTGCTGTCTGGGACTACTATGCGCCACTCAGAAGGTCCAGAGTAAGGGGTGCCCACTTGCCCTGGGTGACCGCCGATCTCATAGATCAACTTCAAGTCAGGTACCGAGCCTGGAAAACCTATAAGGTGACAGTTTCTCAAGCGGCACTACAACATTACCGCTCACTGCAGAACACCTGCACGAGGCTTATCCGTCAGGCCAAAACTAATTACTTCAAGGCCTCCTTCCACACTAACTTCAATCACCCAGCAAAGTTTTGGAAGTCAACTAAATCTCTCTTATCCCCTCCGGTCCAACCCCCTACACCAGCCCTCAACTCAGTAGGCAACATTGTCATTGCACCAAGCACTGTGGCCACTGAGCTTAACTCCTTTTTCACAAGCTGCATGCCCTCTCTCTTGTCTTCTCTTCCGCTCCACCCCATACAGCCACCCACACCTCCGTCCCCCCACTTCTCCTTTCGCCTAGTTACTCCTATAGAGGTAATAAAAGCCCAATGGTCACTCAATTCCCTCCAAAAGTAAATGCCCCTTGGGACTGGACTCCAGAATTCTCCACCTATCTGCCCCAGCCATTGCCAGCTCACTGGCCGCTCTCTTCAACCTCTCCTTCACACATGGATCAATCTCATCTATTTGGAAACATGCTACAATTGTCCCCCTCCATAAAGGTGGCAGTCCCTCCTCCTTGGGCAACTGCCACCCTATCTCACTTCTCCCCATCCTAGCCAAAATCCAGGAGCACCTTGTGCTCTCTCAGCTCTCCTCCTTTCTTGACCCCACCTCCTTCTTCACTCTGTACCAGGCTGGTTTTAGGAAATCGCAGTCCACCATTACCTGTCTCCTGAGACTCATTGACACCATCCTCGGGAATGAATAATCGGGGTGTCACCTCGGCTATCTTTGTCGACCTTGCAAAGGCCTTCCACATGGTCTCTCATGCCCTGCTACTGTCCAAGCTCTCCCTCGCCGGACTATCAGGATCTGCCACCAGCTGGTTCTGTTCATACCTGGCAGGCAGGTCCCAATCAGTCTGAATTGGCTCTTCCATCTCCACCTCCCTCCCTTTTACTACAAGGGTCCCCAAAGGCTTGGTCCTTGGCCCAATGTTGTTCTCCATCTTCCTAAATGATCTGCCTTCAGCCTGCCCACGTACTTCCATTCACATGTATGCAGACGATACAGTACTGTATGCCTCGGGTCCATCCTCCTCTGAAGTAGCAACCAGACTTCAGTAGGACTTTAACAATGTCCAACTCTGGTTTCGTTCTAATCAACTCTTTCTAAATCCTAAGAAAACTCTCCCTTACGTTCAGCACGAGGGCAAAACTCTCCCGACTTCCCACCACCCCTGTCTTCCACACCCTTGATGGCTTCCCCCTGGAGGCTTGTACATCATTCAGATACCTTGGGTTCTGGCTAGATCAGCACCTTGACTTTTATGCACATATCGATGCAATTCACAAGAAACTGCACCCCATGCTGGGTGCTTTATGCTGCAACAGAAGTTGCATCCCCCTGCTAACGCGCTCAACAGTTGTCCAAAAAATGATTCTCCCAATACTGGACTACGGGGACATAGTCTGTAGTGCAGCTCCCAAGTCCTCCCTAGCCAGACTTGATCCGATCTTCCTGTCGTTACGCCCTGGACTGACCCCCCCAACCCATCACTGTGACTTATACCGATCTTTGGACCTCCCTTCTCTCCATGATCGGAGACCGACCCACGTGCCAGGACCACAGCGAAATTCTGGGCACAGTCCCTCCCCTCTTACCTTGCGGCTGCCCTAGCAGCTTTACCCCCGCCTGCATACTCGCTCAGGAACATTGGTTCCCGGCTTCTCCACGTCCCTCACATGTCCATCACTGCTGGTCAGGCTGCCTTTAAATACCGCATGCCAAAATTATGGAACTCAATGCTGGAAGACATTAGGCACACCTCCTGCACACAGCATCTCAACTCCCTCCTCAAGACGCACTTCTCCACTACATGCTCATGCAGCTTGCAGTGTTGATGGCCTAGCATCGAGCCCATCATCAATTTGTGTCTAATTTTACTGAGCAGCACTGCTCCACACTTGCTTTTCACAGACCCCATATCTGTGCCTTAACACAATGTTTGCTGTCTTACAACTCAGAAATGTGTATACTGCTGTGCATATAGGCCCCTCAGTTAGTAGCTAATGGTTCTGCGCATCTGTACCTTCTGCATTCGCCGATACATGTTGCGTTATTGTCTTTTCTTCCTCAGGGCAAAACTAAGCTGTACATACTGTACATTTACTCCATTGTTTTTGCTACTGTTGCTTAACTGTACATTAGATTGTATAGCTATTTGTATTTGTATTTTTACTCTATTTCTCCCATTACCCCAACCCCCTAGAGCGCATCCTGAATCTAGCAGTACCCTGCTCAGTATGCCTGCCTGCTAAAAGGCTTAAATAAATAAATAAATAATCCAGCACTTATTCCCTCCGTGGCTCAGTTCATAGACAGGAAATATGCCCTCCCAAGGATCGTCCCATTCTGGCCTTGCAGGTCTTTGCTGATGTCATAGTTGTCCTGGCAGAGAATGACAAGGCTGTTCTTCCGCAAGAATCTACAGCACGTCCGATAAACAAGGAATCCCACAAAACTGACACTTTGGGAAAGCGGGTCTTTGCTGCATCCACCCTGGACGTGCGCATTGCTAGCTACCAGGGCTACTTCTCTCAGTATGAGTATACACTCTGGCATTCGCTCAAGGCCACAGTAGAAGCTCTCCCAAATTCAAAAGTTAACTCAGAGCTTCTTCAAACCATAACTAGAGGCATTGAATCTAATAACCAGCAGCTCAAAGCTGCCATGGTTGCCTTTATCTATGTCTCTAGAGCAGTAGTGGCCAGTATATGCACCCGATGCCACTCTTGGTTGCAGACGTCGGGATTCACAAATGATGCCCAACAGAGAGTTATGGCTTTGCCCTTTGACGATACGTACCTGTGTGGTCCCCAGGTTGAGCAGGCACTAGAGGCCACACAAAAAACTAGAACGGCTATCAAAACGGCCAGACTGCAGTCTGCAGCCCCTCAAAGGGGCAGGAATTGGCATCAGTTTCATAACCATCAGTCCTTTCATGGTAAAGGCAGAGGGGGCTTCAACAGAAACCAAACCCCTCAGCCGCAAAAGAAAATGCAGCAGAAGGCACAGGGCCCCAAAGCGCCTAGTGCCAACCTCTGAGACTCCGGCCCAAGTCCCAAATCAGCTGTCTGAGGGGGTCTCTTCCTCGGCAGTAGGAGGGTGTCTGACTCAGTTTTATGACCAGTGGAAGTCAATAACATCAGACAAGTGGATACTCAGGATAATCCGCAAGGGGCATTCTCTAAATCTTTCAGAAACCCTTCCGGATCACCCACCCAAGCAACAGCCCAAGCTGTCTGTCTTAGTCAGACCTTCTTACTTCCGAGATTCAAGGCCTTCTAAACAACAGGGCAGTAGAAGTGGTCCCGCTGGATTAGCGGAACACTGGTTTCTACTCCCATTACTTCCTAGTTCCAAAGAAAACAGGTGGCATGCGGCCAATTCTCAATCTCAGGAAGTTAAACAGATTCCTTTACAAGGAAATGTTCAAAATGATATCACTCTGTACACTCTTACCTCTGATTCATTAGAACAATTGGATAGCCTCCCTAGACATGCAGGACACCTATCAGCACGTTCTCATATTCCCAAACCACCACAAATACCTCAGATTTGTGGCATTGGGTCAACACTACCAATTCAGAGTCCTGCCCTTTGGGCTATCTTGGGCACCTTGAGTCTTTACAAAGTGCTTTGCAGTTCTTGCAGCACATCTCGGGAAGCTTGGACTTCAGGTATTCCCGTATCTGGATAATTGGCTTCTGGCAAGTCCCTCCAGACAAGAGACCCAGGAAGCCATAGCTACAGCTTCAAAATTCCTTACGTTCATGGGAGTCCTGCTAAATTTGGTTAAGTCACAGCTACAGCCCTCCCAATGGCTCCTCTTCATAGGAGCCCTTCTAGATACCTCCAACACAAAAGCCTTTCTTCTGGAGGACCAAAGGAACGACATCCTTTGGATGGCCCACTTCTTCAGAGAGAACAACTCGATTCAAGCTCTCTCAATGCAGCGGATGCTGGATCTTATTACATGCTCAGTTTCCACGGTGCCTGTGGCTCATCTTCACATGAGGACTACCCAGTGGATGCTCAGCACTCAGTGGTCACTGACCAATGCACCCCCCCAGTCCTTCTACATCAAGGTGACAGAGCCTCTGAAATGGTCACTCACCTGGTGGACTCAGGAGGACAACCTTCTGCAAGGTTATCCCTTCCCCCCTCTAGAATCCCAGCTCCCCATCACCATGGATGCATCCTTACTGGGATGGGGAACTCACTGCCAGGATCTCCACATCCAGGGTTGATGGAGTCAGGACAAGTCTCAGCTTCACATAAATGTTCTAGAAATGAGAGCTGCCCTGTATGCAATCCAAGCCTTGAAGGACATACTCTGTCACAAGATCATTCTCCTTCAAATGGACAACAAAGCAGTGATGTACTACATCAACAAGCAGGGCAGAGCGCACTCTTACCCCTTATGCAGGGAAGTGATGAGAGTGTGGGAATGGTGCCTGGAGCACAAAGCACTGATCCAGGTGGTCTGTCTGCCGGGAGTACAGAACGATCTGACGGATCGTCTTAACAGAATAGAGACAGACCCTCACGAGTGGTCTCTCTACACAAAAATGTCATGCAGTCACTCTTTAAAGAGTGGGGAACTCCAGACCTCGACCTTTTTGTGTCCCCACTCAACACAAGACTACCTATCTTCTGTTCCAGAAATCCAGGACCTGGCGTTTTTAGTCAGGATGCATTCAGACTGTGGTAGACAAGACACTTTCTATACACATTTCCTCTTCTTCCCCTAGTTCAGAGAGTGCTGCTCAAACTAGAGGCACGGGGGGGGGGCAGAATGATCCTCATTACCCCATACTGGCCTCGTCAGATCTGATTTCCATCACTCAACAGATTATCGCAAACTTCTCAGAGACAGCTTCCACTTCTTATGAACCTGCTGACCCAGGGCCCTGTAGTCCATCCCAACCTGAAGTCCCTTCATCTCTATGCCTGGCTCCTGAAGAGATAGAGGTGAACAGGTTTAACGTTTCACGTAAGGTCTCAGATATTCTGTTAGCTGCACGCAAGCCAATTCCCCGAAAAACTTACATGGCTAAGTGGAAGTGGTTCTCCATCTGGTGTGCAAAATCCTCCTGGAATCCGTTTTCCTGCCCACCAAACAAGGTCCTAGAGTATCTTCTAGATCTCTCGAACACAGGCCTGCAATACTCAACCGTGAAGGTTCACCTTTGCACGATCTCAGCGTACCATGGGCCCGTACACTCCGTGTCTCTGGCTCAGCTACCTGTGGTCAAGAGGTTTCTTAAGGGCATTCTGCATACTAGATCACCAGTCAGACGACCAGTAGCCGCCTGGAACATTAACCTTGTGTTAGATGTGCTCACCCGTAAACCTTTCAAGCCCATAGCTACTTGTGATCTGAAGTTTCTGACTTGGAAGACCACCTTCCTTGTAGCCATCACTTCCACTTGCAGAGTGTCTGAAATACATGCTTTAGTCACAGACCCTCCGTATGCTGTATTTCACAAAGACAGGGTGGTTCTTAGCACCAATTCTAAGTTTCTACCCAAGGTTGTCTCAGAATTTTATCTGAATCAGCCCTTGGTCCTTCCAACATATTTCGTGAACTTCCAGAATGAGGGGGTGCATACCCTGCATTCTTTGGATGTGATTTAGACAGAACTAAAGAAATTGGCATGTCAAAACAGTTGTTTGTGTCCTTCAGCATGGCCCGGCTGGGTCAGCCTGTTGCTATCAGATGCATTTCAGCATAGCTAGTGGCATGCCTTCGCCAGTGCTGGAAGGCAGAGTATACGCTCATTCTACCAGAGCAGTTGCGACATCTCTGGTAGAAATACGGAATGTGCCCATTGCAGACATCTGCAGTGCGGCCACTTGGAGCTCTGTGCACACTTTCGTAAAGCACTGTGCTTTGGATGTCCATGCCAGGCAGCATCAGTCCTTTGGCAGGACAATCTTTATTGGACTTCTGTCCTAAAGTGAGCGCCTCTGTCCTGCCGCCCTTCTCGGGGGATTATTCTAGCTCGGTACTCTCCCATTAGTGTGAATGAGTGGTGGAGACTTTATGTCCAGTAAGATATAGAAATTACGTACTTCAAACAACATGAAGTCTTGCTATATTCTGACATATTCAGTGAGTCCCAACCTTCGAACTGCCCTGGAGATGAAAGAGTTAACTTTCCATGCCAGGAATAGAGCGCTGAGCTCGAGCTCGGTTGAGACCCTGTCTGTTGTTCTTCAAACTCAAACCGTCAGATTCTTTACTCCGCCTCACTGAACAGTCGCTCCAGATTCTCCTTCTGCTCGGTTCATTTTGTCGGTTAAAGTATTGTTTTTCTCAGTTTTCGACCGAAATTAAACCGCAACCGGTCGGTTCAGTCTCTGTCTGTGGTATTGTGAGTACTAGATAGGTTTTACATTGATTTCTATTCTGTGTGGAACTTGTAAACGGTTTATCGGTTCGGTTTGAACCGATCAGGTTGTTTAAAAATATTAATCTGTCATTTAGAGTGTGAGTTACGGTTCTTATCGGTTCCAAAAAAAGCAGTTTTATTACGGTTTTTCCACGACCGTGACACGGTTGGGAACCGATAAGAGGGTCTTGCCTGGCGGATTGCCATAAACAGGTAAGTTTGGATAGGACTGGCACTATGTCTGAGAAACCAAAAAGAAAAACCGGGCCCACTGGATTTCAACACTGTAGTGTGTGTGGGGAAGTCTTTGCCAAGGCTGACCCCCACACCACCTGTGTTTATTGTCTGGGATTTGACCACCTCAATGCAGACTGCCAGTTTTGTAAAAATTTTCCTGCAGCTACCCTGGAAAAGAGAGTTGGTAGGCTCAGGGAAAGGGAGGCCAAAAAGTCCGCTGAACTGGATGGCCAGCCCTGTTCGGTTCAAACCGAACCAGAAGGAGTGCCCTCTGACCAGGGCGAGACTTCTTCAGGCAAAAGGAGATCCGACTCTGAGGAGTCAGTTCCAGCAAAAAGGACAAGGAAATCAGCTGGTGTGGAGCCAAAATTTCCTCTCCAACCGCTGAAGAAATAGCCAAAGCGATCAAAATTGTCCAATCGCTTTCCCCGGTTCTGACCGAACCAGCACCGTCAGGTAGGCACTCGAAACGTCAAGTCTACCGTTCAAGAGTATGATTTAGAGGAATATTATGAACCGGAGGAGGGGGAAGAGGAGTACGAGAAGAGTGAATGTGGATTTGAAAGTCTGGATCTGCCCATTGACCCGGACATCTCCCCAGAGAGACCTTCAGGAGTGTCTCCTCCTAGGCTTTCTGAGTCCCCTTCTCATTTTATGTTTTATAAAAAAGTTTCTGAAACCCTCCAGCTCCCTATGGAAGAAGCTGTGGATGATCAAGAGGAGCCTGACTATGTAGAAATGATGGATATCCCAGAGTCTAGGAGGCTGTCTATTCCCTTGCATAAATCTTTTGGGAAACAGACTTTTAAAATTCTGAAAACTCCTCACACTGTACCTCCTGTGGATAAGAGAATGGACAAGAGGTACACATTGTTAGGCTCTGATACGGAGTTCCTTACACAACAATGCAGCCATGTTGGGGTAATGCAGGCTGCAGCCTGTGACAAGGCAAATATTCCCTTGGCTTCACACCCCCAAGACAAGGACTCCAGGAGGATTGATGCCATGGCAAAGAAACAGTACATGGCAGCATCCTTGGGACTCAGACAGGCGAATTATGTGGCTTATGTGGCTAGATATCAGAAGTCCAGATGGGACACTGTTATGGCTTTAACGAAACAGGTCCCTGGCCAGCTTGCCAAGGAGCTGGAGCAGGTGGCTGCTGATGGTATTGAGGCATCCAAGGTGCAATTCCATGCTGCAGTGGACTCAAATGATGTGTCATCAAGAGTCATGGCTACATCTGTGGCACTTCGCAGAATGGCTTGGCTCAGATGTACTAGCCTGTCACAGGATACCCAGACTAAGGTCATGGATTTTCCTGTTGTGGGTAATTCTCTGTTTGGGGAGCAGACAGAGAATTACATGAAGAAAATGGATGAGTACCACCTATAGGAGTGCACAGGCCAAGGAAAGGCAGGCCACTTCTCAAAGGCAGCTTCCCAGGGGCAGGGGCAGGCCTTTTCATAGGCCTTTTACCAAGCCCAGGCCTCCTCTTCTATTTATGCCAGAGGGGCTCTTTAGAGGAGAGGCAGGCGAGGTACAAGCAGGCCTGCTTCCACCCCCAGCCCAAAGCCCCTGCCAAGCAGGCACCCTGATGGGGTTGCAGGCCGATTCT
Source organism: Neoceratodus forsteri (assembly GCA_016271365.2). Taxonomy (NCBI): domain Eukaryota; kingdom Metazoa; phylum Chordata; order Ceratodontiformes; family Ceratodontidae; genus Neoceratodus; species Neoceratodus forsteri. The sequence goes on from CM057458.1 coordinate 712,995,425, forward strand.
CAACTACTCAGAAGCAGGCTGGCTTACTTCATCCAGGACTGGGAGTCTCTGACATCAGACAAATGAGTCCTGGAAGTAGTAAGCCAGGACTGGTTCTCAGCTTCAAAAAGTTTCAAAGATGAGAACCAGATCCTTTCCACCTGCAAATCCATCTGAGGCACTTGCCTTAGAGGCAGAGGTCTCATCCTCCTAGCTCTCAGAGCTGTGGAAAGGGTTCCACCCCTACACCGGGGCAAAGGATTGTATTCCAGGTACTTCCTTACCCCAAAAAAGACAGGAGAATGGCGGCCCATCCTGGATCTCAGATACCTAAACAAGCACCTTTTAAAACCAAAATTCAAAATGGTGACTCTGGGAATTATTCTACCCTCTCTAAGGCCAGGGGACTGGCTAGTGTCCCTGGACCTCAAGGATGCCTACTTCCATATTCTTATCAGAAGCTCCCATCGACAGTACCTCAGGTTCGAGCTGCCCTCAGGCCATTACCAGTTCAGAGCAATGCCCTTTGGCCTCACCTCTGCTCCAAGAGTATTCTCAAAATGCCTGGCAGTAGTAGTTGCTTCTCTAAGAAGGCAGAAAATTGCCATCTTCCCTTACCTGGACGACTGGCTCATAGTAGGTCAGTCCCCAGACCAAGTCAAGTTACACTTACAGGTAACTCAGCAACTGCTCACTTCTTTGGGTTTCCTTCTAAATCTCTCAAAGTCAGTTCTAGAGCCTGTCCAGCTCCTCACCTTCGTAGGCGCAGAGCTGGATACAGAGAAGGCCAGAGCCTTCCTTTCCCTGGACAGGGCAAGGACCCTGGTCTCTCTGGCCTCCTCATTCACCCTGCAGGTGTCTTGACCAGCAAGGCATTTTCTACAGCTCCTGGGGCACATGGCTGCTTCTACAGCAGTAGTGCAGGGAGCAATATTTCAGATGAGGGACATTCAGTTCCATTTGAGAGCCTTTTGGTCTCAAAGGAAGGACCCTCTGACCAAACTGATCCCAGTAACTCGAAACCCTGATCCAGGCCCTACAGTGGTGGCAGGATCAGAGCAATTTGAGACAAGGGGTTCCCTTTGTCACTCAGTCTCACTCCTTAATCCTTAGTACAGATGCCTCCCTCTTGGGGTGGGGGGCTCACATGGGCGACCTCACTACCCAGGGGTTGTGGTCCCCTCAGGAATCTCTGCTCCATATCAATCTGTTGGAACTCAGAACAGTATTTCTAGCACTTCAAGCTTTTTCCAAATCTGTTCAGAACAAAGTTGTACAGGTCAGAACAGATAACACCACCACAATGCGGTACATCAACAAGCAAGGAGGCACTCGGTCTATGGCCTTGTGCACCGAAGCAATGAAGTTGTGGTCTCTGGCTTACTCCCTGAACACCTTCCTCACAGCAGTTCACCTCCCAGGAAAGGACAATGTCCTGGCAGATGCTCTCAGCAGGATTTCCCAGGGCCATCACGAATGGTCACTGGATCCCCTGGTCTTGCAGGTGATATTTTCCAGATGGGGCACACCGCAGATAGATCTTTTTGCAGCCCCAGACAATCACCAACTTCCTTTTTTTAGCTGCAGACCCCCAGTGTTGGACTCAGTCCCCCTGGATGCCTTAGTTCTCAATTGGGAAGGGAAGTTTCTCTGTGCTTCACCCCCTTCCCTCTCCTGTTCAAAATGCTAGTCAAAATCAGATCTCAGCCTTGCAAGATGATCCTGATTGCTCCAGACTGGGCCAGACTGCCCTGGTATCCTCCCACTGTCTTTAGCAGTCCATCTTCCCCTGTGTCTTCCCAGGAATTACAACCTGTTAACCTGTGCTCAGGGGAGGGTTTGGTACCCGAACCTCAAATCTCTCAATCTCAAGGCCTGGCTCTTGAAGAGTTAGAGTTTGCTGATTTACACCTCTCTAAAGGTGTAGTGGATATCCTGAAGGCTTCTAGAAAACCTTCTACCAGGGCTACTTATAATTCTAAATGGAAAAGATTTTCCATATGGTGCTCTGGGAAGCATATTTCCCCAGAATCTGCTGACCTGTCCACAGTCCTTGATTATATGGTCCACTTAAATAGCTTGGGGCTGAGATCAGCTACACTGAAAGTGCATTTGGCAGCTGTGTCTGCTTTTATTTCAGCAGGTAAACCCTGTTCTCTCTCAGCTCACCCTGTTTTCTCGAGGTTTTGTAAGGGATTGCTTCACACCAACCCTCCATTCAGGGACCCTGCCCCTGCCTGGGACCTCAATGTTTGCATTGCTCAGCTTATGCAACCCCTCTTTGAGCCTTTATCTTCAGCAGAGCTTAAGTACTTAACTTGGAAGACTGTGTTTCTGGTAGCCATCACTTCTGCCAGACGCATAAGTGAATTACAAGCCTTGTCAGTGGAGCATGATTTTATCTCCTTTCATAGAGATAAGGTGGTCCTCAAGACTAACAGGAAGTTCTTGCCTAAGATGGTTTCAGATTTCCACCTTAATCAATCTGTGTCTCTTCCAGTGTACTTCACTGACCATTCCTCCTCTGGTGAGAGGAGACTGCACAATCTAGATGTGAAAAGAGCCCTTAGTTACTACATTGAGCGTACCAAGGGTCACAGGTTTGACTCCTCCAACTGTTCCTCACTTATGGTGAGGTTGGTAAAGAAAACCTGCTACTAAAGATCCATTGCCAGGTGGATTGTCTCTTGTATCAATTTTGCTATGAAAAATTGGGTAGGTTCCCCTCAGGCCTGAGGGCTCACTCTACCGAGGTACAGCTGCTTCCTGGCTGCTGCCAGGGACATCCTATTCTAGAGATATGTCAAGCAGCTACCTGGAAAACAGTTCACACTTTTACCAAGCATTACTCCCTGGACATCCAGGCTAGGAGTGATGCTCGATTTGGCACAGCTGTGCTTCTGAGCCTATTTCCTAAGTAGGCTCTGTCCCTCCTCCATGGAGGTACTGCTTTGTAGTCTGCATATGTCAGAATATAGCAAGACTTCATGTTGTTTGAAGAAAAAGTTACTCACCTTAGTAATGTTGTTTCTTCTAATGGAGTCTTGCTATATTCTGACCTCCCCCCCTGCCTGCCCCTCTCAGAACCTCTGTATTTGGGATGTGGGTGGGCAGTGTAGTATTGGCACTTAGTAGGTGCCCGTCTTTTTGTTTCACCCCTTCTTTTTGGGGTGAGTGGGTATTATGTTTTCATTTTTGGGTCTCCTGACTTGAGTCTTTGTGTTGGGACCAAAAAATGTGTTTTATATTTAGTAGAGTTAGCTAGTGTAGGTTTACAGCTTCCACACAGGACCTTAGTGAGTTTAGCTCGTAAAAGATCTGACGGTTTGAGTTTGAAGAACAACAGACAGAGTCTCAACCAAGCTCGAGCTCAGTGTTCCATGCCTGGCATGGAAAGTTAACTCTCTCATCTCTGGGGCAGTTCGAAGGTTGGGACTCACTGCATATATCAGAATATAGCAAGACTCCATTAGAAGAAACAACATTACTAAGGTGAGTAATTTTTTCTTACCGTAATTCTTTATCTTCTTGGATGAAGTCTCCACCACTCATTCACATACCCACCCACCATCCCCCAAGCTCACTCCTCCTGTTCTGGCCTTCACCCTCTCGTTGTTGGGCTGCAAGACTTTGTTGAGTTGACTCTTCTTACACGGGTCATCTGGACTATCTTATGTCCAATATAGGTTAGCTTCACTAGGTTAGTTAACGCTGCACCTCTTCGGCTAAAAAGGTATTGAAGCAGTTAGAGAGTCAATGCCAAGGTAGCCTATATGGCGTGAGCAGAGCTCGCAGTGCCACTTCTCATGGCCCTACCTAGGTGCTGGCCGTCCTGAAGATTTTTGTCTCCCACTGGGTCCTAGCACCTCCGATGTAGATCCCCATTAGTGTGGATGAGTGGAGGAGACTTCGTCCAAGAAGATCAAGAATTACTGTAGGTACGTAATTTCCATGTATTGATCATGGGGGACTTTAGTCTGCTGGATGTAGACTAGGGCAGTCTATCCACAGCTACAACTGGAAGCAGTACTGTGCTAGACTCCATACAAAGGGCATTTCTTAGGCAACTGGTTGTAGAACCCACTAGATATGGTGCAGTGCTGGATCTGGTGCCTACAATCAGGGATGGCACTGCATACATCACAGTGCGTAGCCCTGGGAGTAAGTGATCATCCTACAGGTGGTTTGGCATACGGATCTGGCAGGAGAAAAAACACACTAGGACAAGGGTCCTGACTTCAAAAGAGCAGATTTTAAAGAAATGGGAGACTGCATTAGTAAATACCTTAAGGGGGCAGGGGTGGAGGCACAACAGATAAGAGGGATAACTGAGGCAACTGCAAGCTGTTTAAATGAAATAACTAAGGGTAAGAGGAAGAGGAAGGTGGCCATGATGATTCTCAAAGGTGGTTGCTAAAGCGGTAAGGAGAAATAAAGACCTTTAGGAATTACAAGGAGACACAAATGAAGGGGGATAAGGTGGTATATCTAGATAAACAAAGGCAGGAGGGTGATGACAGCAGATGGTCAAACAGATGAGAGTATCACCAAGGGGATAAAAAAAAGGGGGATAAGACTTTCTTTAGGTACGTGAGCGAAAAGAGGAAGGTGAGGGGATTGTGAGGATCACAGCAGTTGTGGTGGGGGACTACGCAGAGGGAGATGAAGAAAAAGCTGAAATTTTAAGCAACTACTTGCTACATCTTCACAGTGGTGGGAGGAGGGATGGACCGACATGCATCAGCAGGCACCGGGAGTGGAGGGTTGGTGGAGTAGACACAAGTCCATTTTCAGAAGAGAGAGTCCACCAGGGTTGGAAGCCCTAAAGTTCAACAAGGTGATGGGGGCAGATGGAATCCACCCAAGGGTACTAAAAGAACTGAGCACAGCACTAGCTGTCCCTCTGGCAACACTGTTCAGCAACTCATTAGAGACGGGGGATAGTTTCAGAGGACTGGAGGAGGGCAGATGTGATCCCTCTGCACAAGAGTGCCAGCAGGGCGGAGGCTAGCAATTACAGACCTGTTAGCGTAATATCAGTGGTGGGGAAATTAGTGGAAACCTTGCTGAAGGAGAGACTAATAGAGTACCCGGAGGCAGATGGGCTGCAGAACGATCAGCAGCATGGCTTCATAGTGGGGAGGTCATGTCAAATAAGATCAGGAGGGGGCAGTGGATGCGGCTTATCTGGACTTCAGTAAGGCTTTTGAGATTCTACCACAGGAGGCTGATTAAGAAACTTAGCAACCAGGGAATGGGAGAAAAGGTGGTAAACTGGGTATTGAGCTGGTTGAAAGATAGGAGGTGAAGGGTGGTGGTAAAGAGCAGTCACTTAGGGGATGGGAGAGTGACCGGTGAAGTACCACAGGGTTCGGTACTGGGACCTGTCCGCTTCAATGTTTTCATAAGTGACATTGCTGAGGAACTGGAGGGGAAGGTGTGCCTGTTTGCGTCTCTAACAGGGTGGACAGAATACAGTGGGATTTGGGGAAATTAGGGGAGTGGTCAACGAGGTGGCAACTGGGTTTCAATGCCAAAAAGTGCAAAGTCGTGCACTGTGGGGGATCTGGGGGCAGTGCATAAGGTGGGGGGAGGGGACTTAAGTTACCAGACAAGAGAGGGGTCTTAGGGAAGTTGTAGCTGATGATCTCAAGGTAGCCAGGCAGTGGAACAAATCAGTAGGCAAGGCTGCCTGATGCTGGGGTACATAGGGAGAGGGATTTCTAGCAGGAAAAGGGAGGTGGTGTTTCCACTGTATGGCTCACTAGTGAGACCCCCACCTGGAGTACTGTGTCCAGTTCTGAAGGCCACACCTCTGCAAGGACATTGACAGGGTGGAAGCAGTCCCAAGGTGGGACACAAAATGGTGCCATGGGTTGAATGAGAAACCATATGAGGAGAGGATGCAGGAGCTCAACATGTACCTCCTGGAGGAGAGCAGGACAAAAGTGGATGTGTCTGAGACCTGTAAGTACCTTATGAGGGTAAACAAGGTGCAGGAGGGGAGTCTCTTTCTGAGGAGGAGCACCAGCACATGGGGTCATTCTGTGAGGCTTGGGTGGAGTGGGGTTGGGGGGTTAAGAGGGATCTAAAAAAATACTTTTTCATGGAAAAGGGTGGTAGACACCTGAAACAGCCAATCAGAGGAGATGGTGGGGCCGAAGACAGTGTAGTGCTTCAGGCGTGCATGGGATAGGCACATGGTCATAATAGGTACAGGAAAGGGAGAAGGGAGGGTCACCTCTGACCAAATAGGGTCTAGGATGTAGTAACAGGCAGGGAAAATCGGGCAGACTAGATGGGCCTACCTCTCCTTTTCTGCCAAAACATTCTGTGTTTCTGTGTTTCTAGCTCCAGACATAGCCATCACAGAAACCTGGCCGCATCCTAAAATTCAAGATACCCACGTTTCAGTTGCTGATAGTACCTTACACAGGGCTGATGGGGCTAAAGAGTTTGGGTTTGGGAAGAAGCAATATGCGTCACTAACTACCTGAAAGTTTCCCTCTCTTACCACTGCCTACCAACGTACCCTGCCAGATTTCATCTTTTTCTGAGTAAACCTGAATTGCACAGAATCACTTCTGGTAGGCTGAATTCATCAGATTTGTAGCAGGCATGACTACCTGTATGACCAGAGTCCATGTCTGTCACTACCCTTGTGTTATCTCTAGTCTCCTCAAGCCCTGCAGGTTGATGAGTGCTGCTTGTGTCAGGTACAAGAAATCCAGCATAATCCTACAGATGGTACTGCATATTGCAACTGTAAAATAAATGCAAGGCTGAAACATGAAGTGCCAAAGTTGGTTACTATCTTGACTACTGAACCAAGAGGATCTCAAATTCCAGGTGCTTCCTGACATGTGTGAGTGATATCAACTGAGCACACCATAATCCCATCACATAGATCTTTCCTTAGACCCCCAAATATGCATTGTTTAGAGACCCAGTGGACACAGCAAACACCTTTCAACCTACATTTCATAATTGTCCATTGATGCAGTGTTAAGAGTTTGGCAAGCTCAACCCTTACTAATACTCAGATTATCACATTTCTTATATGTTTTTCTTAAATTTTGTAGGAGAGCTTCTGGTGTGTGGCCAAAATCAGAACCAGTTTTAATACCAGTGCTGCCCTCAAAAAGAAAAGTTGCTTAAAGCCCACAATTCATTTAAGTTAATTACATAGAGGATACTGGTTTGGAACCAGTTAATAACAACACTGTGTTCCCATTGAGAGGTTATTATGACAACATAGTAAACCTCGAGAGTGAAGCTGGAAAGGTTTACAAGTTGTCATGATGACCCTGAGATGTGAACAAAGCGTTGTTGTTAACTAGTGCCCATCCATTGTCTTTTATGGTGTATGGGCACCATTTAAACAAAAATTTGTCTCCCCCCCATAGTGCCACTCTCTGTTAAGGCCAGCTCTCACCACTGTGGCCATTTGTTGTGAGCCGCTAGTTCAAAGCTGTGCTTGCGTAGATCCGTTCCCATTGTTATGGTATCATTGTGACATAGTCAAGAAGGGTTAACAACCTCTTGGCGTCAGAATGATACCATAGCAACATTGTAAACAGTTGGATTTCAGGTAATAGTAAGGGTTCCCCATGCATTACATTTTCTTACTTTCTGTCTTCATTCCACTGTTTTAACATTTGGAGTAGTGTAAGACAGGTGGTTAAATGCAGTGATCGTGGGAGTGTATTACTGGCCTGCTATTAACTGACCCTTGTGACTATTATTTCTTGTACTTTCTCTTACTAACATATGTAAAGAACTCTATAAATAGCAGTGCTTTCTGGGGGAATAGAGAAATATTACTGTTAGGAGTGTGAGTGGAGAGGCTGAGGAAAGGAGAGCAATATAATGGCATGGCGTTTACTGGTTATGACCTGTTATTGGACAGCATTCCCTGTGATGCATATTTCAGGAGAAATTAAGTCCTCCAGGCTAAGCAAAGGATTGAGACATGCTTTGATGTCGTCCCAAAACTGTTTAATTAGAGGGCAGATCTACATTAGGTGTATAAGCTATCCAGTGTTATATCCACATTTATTTTATTTTTATTTCAGAAGAATCAGAAATACCTCTGAGTCAAAGACTCCTTTACAAAGGTTCCACATCACATATAATAGATCAGATGCACAAATACAAATACAAATTAGTACAGATACAAATACAGTGATTGATTATTACAGAGTAAAGTTATGTTACAACAGGAAAGTTAGGCTAACTTTCAGGAACTAGTGCAGTTTGAGACAGTTTAAAGAGACTGGAAACTAACATCCCTGAGCTGGTGGAGGTAAGAGCTGTATTCAGAGGCAAGCCAGAGGCCATTGTCAGTTGTGAGGGACGGGCACCAGTTTCTACAGTCGCAGTCACTTGAGGACCAAAGATGGGCCCCTAGGGTGCGTTTGAAGGCAGCCAATTCTTTGATCAAAACGCAAGGAGGAGGTGAGGTTATTCATCACAAGGGTGCCTTGTAGCAAAAGGATCTTTGGAATTGAGTTGTGCGACAGGAAGGGATGGAGAGACGATGGGTATCTGAGCTACGGGTGTGCTTAACTTTAGAGTCCAAGGTGATTAAGGAAGTGAGTGCCGCGGGGGTGAGGCCAAGGGTGATTTTTTTTGCTAAGAGACATGTGGAATTTGATTCTGTTTTCAAGGTTAAGCCAATTGGTGTCCTTATATAGCACACAGGTATGGGTAAGTCTGTCACAGCCTAATAAAAGACGACAAGCCACACAATATGTATTGTACCCCTGTTAAACTAAAGAAATGGGGTTTCTCGAACTCTAGTACAGGCACTAAGTGCATGCAGGAAGAAGGAACGCTCCTTCATATGTTTTGGTCCTATCCCAAAGTTTCCCCTCTATGGAATTCAATCAAGATGTCCTTGGACCCCCTGCTGGGCCTCCAGGAGTATTTCACTCCTGAGATCTGTCTCCTAGGGGATATGTCCCTTGTCAAGGTCGGAACTAGGAAATTTCACATCTCCATGATTGCTTTATATGTTAAGAAACTCATTTTACGTCACTGGAAAGATAAGTCTACCCCATCTTTCCAAGAGTGGTTGCATGAAATTATTGCTAATCTCCAAACAGAAAAGGCGATTGCTAGCCTTCATAATAGACTTGCAGCATATAGTAAAATATGGGATCCCCTCCACTCCTTACTCTCACTGTCTCACTCATGATTATGTCACACCTCAGTCCTTCTCATATGTCTACTGGGAGCCATCACTGTAACTTAGGGTTACATGTTTTTTTGCTGCTGTAAGGGGGCGGTGGAGGGTGGGCTGGGCAGTTCTTTCTATACATGTGTTATGTCACACCTTGTTCATTGTAACTGCCCTTCAGAAAGGGGAAATGTATTAATAAAGTTTAAATTAAAAAAAAAAATAAAAGCCGACAAGCCTTGTTTAGCACAAGTCTAAGACTATCAAGGGCTGAGGGGCTTGCACCTCCAAAAGTCAGAAGGCCATAGTCTAGCAGGAAAAGTACAGAGGAGGTGACCGCAAGCTTAAGGGCCTCAGGGGTAAGGCAATGTTTATAGCGGTGCAAGAGCCCTAGCCTAATGTTTAGGGCCTTGGATAATTGGTGTATATGCTCATGGTAGGTAAGGCCAGTGTCCAAAGTGATGCCAGGTACTTAAAGGAATGAACAAATTCCAGGGGGGTCTGGGATGCTGATAGTATTTGAGGAAAAAACCCTTTCCTGGAATTCTGCAGATGGCGAAGAAACAAACCTTTGTTTTTATAGTTAATAATAAAAGGCATTGTGGCGAACCAACTTCGTGGCGATTGAAGGAGGACTGGAGGGAGTGGTGGAGTTGAGAGGGGTCTGGGCTGAAGGAGAAGATGACAGCATGACAGCATCATCTGCATATAGTAATAGGTTGGAGGAGCAGGATGCGGGGGGGGGGAGTTTAGGAACAGGCTGAAAAGGAGGGGACCCAAAATGGACCTTGTGGGACCCCTGAGAGGATAGGAGATTTGGAGGATAGGGTATTCCCAATTTTAACTTGAAGGGTCCGGTTGGCAAGATAGTCTGCGAACCATCTCACTGCATCCTGTGAGAGACCTAGATTGAGCAGGGAGGTTTGGAGTAATGAATGGTGGATGGTGTCAAAGGCCTTAATGAGGTCAATGAAGATCACACCTGTGATGTGGCCTTTATCCAGTGCAGTGTGGATGTGTGATGTTAGCTCAAGCAAGGCAGTAGTTGTGCTGTGACCTTTGTGGAAACCATGTTGTTGTTTGCAGAGTAGGTCATATTTATTGAGGTGGTCAGTGAGCTGATCCGAAACTATCCTCTCTAAGGCCTTGGAGAGGGGAGGAAGTATGGAGATAGGGCGGTAATTGTAGCATTTGCTAGTTGGCTTCATACATATTTTGTAGAGTTTGGTTGGCATGTAGTAGAGGTCGTATAGGATTTTGAATGTTGGATTCGGTGTTCTGTTATTGATGAGGTACTCCTAGCAAAGAACCAGAGATCCTCCCCTTTATAATTTCTGGCACCCACATCTAGGGCATTTGATCATCTAGCTGCAGTCTCCTTTGCTTTCCCGTGAATCTTTTCCATGATGGATCAGTAGCACCCCTGTATATTATTTACAGATTTCAGATTACTTAGTGTCTCCCCCTTCAGTTCGTATGGTGCATATTTTATTGTGTTGTATCTTCCTGTGGCGTGCGTGGTATGCTGCAGTTGCAGGTGCTTATACTGGTTGCTTACTAGTAGCTGATATGCCTCTTTTGTAGATCCATAAGATTTGTATTCCATTTTGGTCTGAATAGATCTTTTATTCAATTTATCGCTATGTTCTCTTCACATGGACAAGTTCAGGTGTCTACCATTTATGCAGATGTTTGGATGCCTGATTTAGGTTGTTATATGTTGCCTTTAAAGTAAGGATTTAGTATGGTTAAGTAGCTTGGCAATACTTGTGTGGTTGTTAGCAAGTGGCATGTTCCTGAGGGATGTAGTTGATGATCCAAAGATTACAATAACTATCTACACACCCTTGGCAGGGCAGAGCATCCTTTCCATGGACACCCACTCGGGTCAGTATTCATTGGGGGACAGTTCTTCTTGAAGAGCCATGCACTTCGTGGTGGATTCCAGCTGGGTTGCCATAATATATAATGCCAGATCTAGTACTTTAATGTTTCCCAAGTCTGGCAGCCTAGCTTATCTTTCCAGTGTGTTTTGTGGGCACTTGTGGGTCTAAATGAATCTGCTGACGTGCTTCAGGACGTTTTTTTTTGCCATCCCACCACAATGGGAGTCTGCAGCCTAGATGTCAGACACCAATTCCTTGGTAGTATGTTTATCCGGATTATGGAGATTCGCTGTTCCCAGGTACACCATCTGCAGAAAGATAGGGCAGGAGGAAAGGGTGGGTAGTTGTGCTCTACACCAGGGATGAGATCAAAGCCACAAGGGAGAAGGGGGGTCCCTGAGACTGAGGCACTATTGGTCCTGACTGAGTCAGAAGTAGGCAGGAGGGTGAGGCTGGGTGTGGTCTATAGACCATCGAATCAGAGTGAGAATCTGGGTAAGGACTTGGGGGAGAGATTAGGCAATTCACAAAGCCTGGTGAAGTTGTAATCATGGGGTACTTCAGTCTGCCAGATATAGATTTCAGTGTCCCAGTGGCTAGCAGCGAAATAAGTCATATCTATCCTGTAAGCATTCCAGGATGACTTATTGGTGCGGTAGGTCAGGGAACTGTCTAGGGAAGGAGCGACCCTGAACCAGTTCCTATCTAACTGTGATTATGTCACAATTCCATATAACAGTTTGAGACTGTTTCTATGGTACAGTGTCCGTTAGTCATCAGCAAGAGTAATGCTAATTTTATGCTCACAGTACCCAGCAAGCTGGTGTCCCGAGAGAAAGTACATATAAGTTTGGCAGTGGCAGTAAAATATACAACCTTAAGATAACTGACTTGGCTGCAACACTGAGGAGTTAGCCAGCTAAATCTCCCAAATCACAAGTGACCTACTTGCCTTCAGGGGTGGGGGATCAACACAGACACATGCAGATGTACTGGGGTATAATTCATGAAACTGGGTGAGAAAGTTGCACTTCCTAATATGGAAAATTCCCCAGGCTGGGATCTCCTCCTTCAGTCAGATAATCTGGAAGGCTCCTAAGACAAAGATCATTCTACTGAACCCCATAATTCTGTGGCTTTCCAGGGTTCTCAACCAAAAAAAAAAAAGGAAGCAAGAAAATGGTCAGAGGACCACATGTGTCCTCAGTACCATCCTTGTTGACAGTCGATGTAAGACTTGTAGAATTTTCCAACTATTAGAGCCTTGTCTACTGCAATGCTGCAGGTGAACCTGATATGGACCACATCAAACACTAAAATACTTTCCTGAGTCTGAACACTTTGTACATATTGTCCCAAAAAAATTGGACCATTGAGATATGAAAAGCATCAGTAACCGAGGCTGCAGTTTCAACAGTGGTAAAACAGCAGCACTCCCCCAAAAGGGCAGTTTTTCTGTAGAGAATGTTAATTAGACCGAATGTAACTGTGGGTGTATTTCTGTCTCTGGTTCAGTGTTAAGGGTATTGTCAGTCATGGCTTTAGGGCATGCTTTGTTTGACTGGACCAGTGCATTAGCAGACAACATACCAAAGGATTTATCTGCACAGATTCTAGCTCCATTAGTGCAAATGATGGATTCTTGTTAGGGGACTCCCTAGTACACTTAAGCAACTCTCTGTAAAAGGTTCAGCAGACTCCCTTATGGCCATGCAGCCATATGGTTGAGGCACTGGTCAGCAGCCCACACCTCAAAGGTTCACATTCTCAGTGATTCTTTTCAGGTGACAAGTTGTTTAGTCTGAAGTTAGCTGAGGTACTAAATGTGGTTGAGACACTGGTTAGCACATCATACCTTGAAGATTCACATTCTCAACGTTCCTTTGCAAGTGTATGTTGTGTGGTCGTAAGCTAGGTGTAATGCTAAAGGACAGAAAGACAAGAAGGCTTCTTTGATAGGGCTAGCAGTTGTCAGCCTTCATACAATGGATCAAGGAACTAAGTTTCCAATATATCACAACCCCCTCAAAGCAAATTCTAATTCTCGTAGTTATGGATGTTACGACATAGAGCAGCCCCTGTGGTTTCAAGTTAAAAAAAAGCAGTGGCCCATTTTTTTGTTTTTTGTAAGTTGATACTAAAAACAATTGATCCAGATGAAGGCTTGTATTTCATCTTTGTCCTCAAATGAATCCATTCCACGTAATTTGCCTGAGTTATGGGATAGATTCCTCCACGCTGTGTTTAAAGGTCTGGGGATTCTTCCAACCTTCAGTGTCAAGAAAAACCCCAGGGAGTATCAAGCAGTGGACCTGACCCTGGCTTACCTGCTCCCCATACAAATGTTAGTGCAGTACTACCTCAACAGATACAGACAGGTCTCTGCATAGCTCACTGTGTTGTCACAAACAATTTGGGAGCATCACCCAGTTATCAGTCTTGGATATTATAGGTCCATTTCCTCTGTTTGGTCTGCACTGTTACCAGAGGTGCAGATGAGCTGCATCGGGGCAAGTCAGACTGTTTAAATATGATGGGGAGTGTTGCAGACAGCTGCGATGCACTTTAGAGCAGTGCAGAGCAATTGGTGATTTTGCAGGATCATATACTGATGCATGTATTTTTCTGCTGTATCTAAACACGCTGCTCCGCCTGCATTGGTACAGACCCATGACACACTGCAACGCGCTGTGCTGTTGCCCTTCCTAAACCCCTCCTCCTCTGTCCGACCCATGGTGTTGTCCCTGGTATCTCTCCAGCAGTGTAATATCTCCATCCCTGTCATTGGTACTGGTCTCAAAAGAGAGTCGCTCATCTCCACAGGCATGACCACTTGAACCTCAAAAACCATCATCATTTTACCGTTCTGTTTTTCTCCTTTTCTAGACAAGAGGGCTACAGCTGCACCTCTCTAGTTGCACATTCCAGTACAGCCAATGCCTGTGCCTCCAACCCATTCTACTCCCTCATTTCCCTGAGCTGTTCTTGTCTGGTGCTTACCAGTTCCAGCTCCAGTTCCTGCACCTGTGGATGTCCTGTTTGCTTCCTGTTCATTTCTTTGGCGCCCCCTTCCTCTCCTCTTCTCTCTCTCTCTTGGCCATGCTGTTAAAATACTAGAAGAAGAAGGAGGAGCACCGATGCAGAACGCTGCAAACTACTGTTGTCCAGATGCGTGGTAGTGGTGGTGCATACTGAGGAGTGGTCGAGCAGTGCAGAGTACAGCACACTGCTCCCCTCTCATGTAAGCATGCCTTATGTTTGTTTTGCCAAACCTGTCAAATTCATGGTGGAATCCTCTGAGTAGTTCAGACAGGGGTTATCCAACTTTTGATAAGCCTGTCTGATGCATAGCTGCATATCCCAATCTGCATCTCTCTCATAGATTGCTTAGGTTGCAGTTCAGGATTAGCACTTACTTTAGCTAATAGACTCTCTTCATCGGACTGACCTCAAGAGTTATTACGGAAATCCCAATGATGATCATGGCTCTCTACCATGGGAGGGTCACTGTGTTTATCTCATGGATACAATTTTCTTTCAGTGAATTCTCAAGATTGTTAGCTCCAATGCCAGTCCAGGGACACCACAGACCCTATCTGATTTTGGCTAAGCTGTGGACATAAAAAAAGAGTTCCCTACAACCCTCTCAGAAACTGGGACATTTTGGGGCAAATATTTGCAAAGGTCAGGTTTAGTTGTCTCTATCACAACAGAGAATGCAAAAACTGATAACTGGGTTTCAGCAGTCCTTTCATCCCAGAAATGCCTATGGATTTTAGGTCCAAGTTGGACCAATAGAGTGGGTACCCTGGGGCACGCTATATATGAGACCACTTTAAGCTAAATCTTCTGTCTCACTGGTTGCTAGTCTTAGGGCAGTATAGGGTCCCAGTACAGATTTTGCCTTCTGTACGCTAGTCGCAAGAATGGAAGGAAGAAACACCAACCAGAGATTCTTTCCTCTGTGTCCACCTTTTAGAGATGATCCTGAAGGCCAGCAACAGCAAGATGGGTTTGGATATAGAAACATAGAATTTGACGGCAGATAAAGACCGCTTGGCCCACCTAGTCTGCCCATTTTCCTACCTAACAGATAAGCTGCAGATCCTAGTTAACCAACAGCTTACTTCCTCCTACCCCCCACTAGGACTGCCTTATGTCTGTCCCATGCATTAGATCAGATACAGCTGCAGGAATTGTGGTCCCAGTGAACTGGAATACCTAGATATATGTCATAAGAAATGAGAGCCATTTACCAGAGATAAGACGCTCTCATTTCAGACCAGTTGAAGGTCAGTGAAAGCCAGACTGCTGTGATGGTCATTTGTGTGAGTGATTTGGCACATGAAGAGAAATCGCACTAACTGAGGTGTATAGGTTATAAATAGGATCAAAACAATTGTGGAATCCCTTTACCAATTCATCAGACAAAGGACCCGAATCCTGGCCCAGCTAACAGTATGTACACCTGGGGGAATAGTTGCTAAATAATCAGGTTTTTGCAGCATATATGACAATAGTCCAGAGCCTCTGTTATAGTTTGTTTCACTCCAGAAAGAGAATGCTCAGATCATGAGATCTTCCAAGAATCAGTCTTCACCATTTATTCGTACTTATGGGTCTGGGCCAGAGGCACTAGGACCCTGTGGGAGGAAAGCATTTGGCCGGGGGTTGGGAACGGCTACTGGGCAAGGTGCCTACGTACCCCGTCCCCCAGGCGCACAGCACTAGCCAATAAACCTTGACAGCTCCCTCACCAGCCTCAGTTCTGTTTTTCCTGCCATTGAGTGCACACCCAAAATGTGAGCGTAGTAACATAGAAACATAGAATTTGACGACAGATAAGGACCACTTGGCCCACCTAGTCTGCCCATTTCCATACCTGATGGATAAGCTGCAGATTCTAGTTAACCAACAGCTTACTTCATCCTACCCCCCACTAGAATTGCTTTATGTCTGTCCCATGCATTCTTGAATTCTCCCACTGTTCTTGACTCCACAACCTCCTCAGGAAGGCTGTTCTATGCTTCCACAACCCTCTCCGTGAAAAAATACTTTCTAACATTACCTCTGAGCTGTCCCATATTTTCCTTCAGAACAAGCTAACGATGTTTCTCTCCAGGGTTATTTTAAGCAGCTGGGTGTGAAACCAAAACAGGGTAGACCAATGTTTAAAAAATGTAATGGATTACTGTACAGTTTGGGTTAAACCTCGGACACAGGAACAGACAGAACAGTTGGTTATACCTCAGAAGTATAGAACAGAATTGTTACAGATAGCACATGATAGTCCTATGGCTGGTCACTCAGGGAGGGATCGCACCTGTGCCAGATTGCTGTATAGATTTTACTGGCCTGGAATTCATGAAGATATTGTTACCTATTGTAATTCCTGTGCTGAGAGTCAGAAAGTAGCCCTACTCACTAGAAAAGACAAGGTGCCCCTGGTGCCTCTACCCTTAATAGATGTGCCTTTTGAGAGAATTGCAGTGAATGTGGTTGGTCCTTTAGACAAAAGTAAAAAGGGTAATAGATTTATCCTGGTAGTATGCGACTGTGCTACTCGATAACCAAAAGTAGTTCCAATGCGTACTGTCACAGCTTCAAAAGAGCAGCAGAGCTTGCAAAAATTTTCAGCATACCTAAAGAAATTATTACTCATCAAGGGAGTAATTTGGGGGCCACATTACTCAAGGAGCTGTACAGACTACTGGGTATCACTGCCATAAGAACCTCCCCTTATCACCCTCAGACAAACGGGCTTGTTGCGCATTTTAACCAAACCCTAAAATGCATGTTAAAAAGATTTGTAAAAGAGGAAGGGGAAAGATTGGGACCTTTACTTACCATACCTACTTTTTGCTTACAGAGAAGTGCCACAGGCATCAACAGGGTTTTCACCATTTGAAATGCTGTATGGTAGGCAGCCAAGAGGGCCACTGGATGTGATAAAAGAAACGTGGGAAGATAACCCCACTCAGAAACAATCTATAACATCTTATATGTGCGCCCTAAGAAAGAAGCTGGCAAAATATGTTGAAATTGCCCATAGTAATCAGGAAGAGGCCCAAAATCAGCAGAAGGTATATTATGACCATGGGGTAAAAGAAAACGTTTTCGAGACAGGTGAAAAGGTTTTGCTACTGTTGCCCACAACAGAAAATAAACTGTTAATAAAGTGGCAAGGGCCATATAAGGTTCTTCGACGTACTGCCACTGTGAACTGCGAGACTGAGACCCCTGACAGGAAAAATCCTTCTAAGATATACCCCAAGAAATGAGTTGAAAAAATGCCAAAAGCTGCATTGCTAGTTTTACCAGAAACTGTTAAGGAAGATATTGATGTAGCTTATGATAGACTGGAACAAACTGTAAATGCTGATGCTGTTAAGGTGAATGTTTCCTTAACCTCAGAACAAACTGCAGACATTCGTAATGTGCTAAAGACATTTAACAGTACTTTTACCACGGTACCAGGTCGAGCATGTAATAGTGACAAGAAAGGCTTGTCCCATTAGGCAAATTCATGCAGGTTGCCAGAGCAGTTAATAGCTGATGTGGTTAAGGAAATACAAAAAAATGAAAGAATCGGGTATCATAGAGGAGTCGAGGAGTGCTTGGTCATTTCCCATGGTAATTGTAACAAAAAAGAAGGGTCTGTTAGAATCTGCCTTGATTTTAGGAAACTTAATCAAGTGTTAGAATTTGACAGTTATCCTATGCCCAGAATAGATGATTTGGTGGACAGACTGGGGAGTGCAAAGTATATCTATACCCTCGGTCTCACCAAGGGTTACTGGCAAATACCTTTAGCTAAAGAATCCAGAGCTAAAACTGCATTTGCCACCCCTATAGGATTCTATCAGTTCATCACCATATCATTTGGTTTACATGGTGCGCCAGCTATATTCCAGCGGCACATGGATGTAATTTTATCCCCTCACACTGGTTTGTTGCATACCTGGATGATGTCGGGGTGCACAGTCCAGTCTGGAAAAGCCACCTGGAACACCTACGAGCAGTTATCCAAGCTATCAAAAATGCAGGTCTGACAATTAATCCTACTAAATGTGCCACAATTAATCCTACTAAATGTGCGTTGGGCATGCAGGAAACCAGATATTTGGGCTATGTGTTGGGAAATGGAGAAGTCAAGCCAGAGGTTTCTAAAATAGAAGCTGTAGCTAACAGCCCTGTACCTAAAACAAAGAAACATGTCAGGTCATTTTTAAGGCTGGCTGGTTATTATCGGAGATTTTTTCCCAACTTTGTTGAGTTAGCTATTCCCCTCACTGAACTCACGAAAAAACGGTACCCAAATAATGTGAAATGGACCCCAGAGTGTGATGAAGCTTTTCAAGCCATTAAGGCTGCATTATGTTCAGCCCCTGTTTTAAAAAGCCCAGACTTTGAGAAGGCATTTTTGCTACAAACAGATGCATCCGAGGTAGGCCTAGGTGCAGTACTGAGTCAAAATATAGATGGGGAAAGAAGATCCTATTCTGTACATAAGTAGGAAGTTGCATGACAGAGAGAAAAGGTACTCACCATTGAAAAGGAATGTTTAGCAGCAAAGTGGGCCATGGAGTCCCTTACGTTTTATTTGCTAGGAATTGATTTTGTTCTTGGAACAGATCACAATCCTCTATGTTGGCTTAACCAGATGAAAGACAAAAATTCCAGTATCACATGGAGGTACCTGGCACTACAGCCGTTTAAATTCACGGTGATACACAAATCTGGTGAAGAGAATAGCAATGCTGATTTTCTGTCAAGGTATGGATCAGGAACTAAGGGGTTCTGAAGGTTGAAAACAAATGTATAGGTTTGAACTTTACTGTTTGCTGTACTGTTGTATAAAAAAAACCAAAAAACGGATGATGTACATGTGCTTATGATCTGAAAGCAGCAAATGTTAGTAGAGAATTAATAAAAAAGTTTGGAAACCTGTTTAATAAAACAGGTTCCCTCTTAAGGAGGGGGGTGTATGTGACAGGGTAGAATAGGACCCTGTCCAGTTGTTATGGAGAAAGTGTTTAAATGCAAGGATCTTTCTGTCTCTTCTCTGTCTGGTTGCACAACCAGATTTTCCTGTGAGACTTTGGACTTGAACAACCCGACAGGCTCACAGTTCTTTGTCTCTCAGTCCTCTCTTGCTGTCTGTTTTCCTCCCTTGCATATCTGTTGATATAAAATATGTGCAAATCATTGTATGGAAATGTAACTGATATGGGGATCCCTTGTGTTTGGAAAATATATAGCATTACTGTTGAAATGTATATAATTATAGTTTGAGATGACTGCAAAAAGCTGTTGGAAGCTAGACGTTACCAGAGTTCAATTTTTAAGCCTTTTGCAAAAGCTGTGCTCATGGGGCCTCTCAGCTCAGGCACAATGTGTTCTAGCAGCTCCTGAAACTTACAAGAACAGGATGCTTACTGAGAATGGGGGTTGAAAATACTTCTAAAAGAGCTAAGCTGCAACTGCAAGAAAGATTGGAACAAGGGACACAGAGACTGAAAGAAAACTTTATTTTATTTTGCCTTTGTAAATATTTATACTGAACAAGTTTATTTTATTATACTGCTAGCGTAAATACAATAATTTTGGTGAATTCTATAACTGCTCCTGGTTTCCTATGCTTCCTGTGCTGTGCCTCAATGACAAGTCCTCAGTTTCCTGTACTTTAGGTGTCCCGTGCCGACAACTACTGTCGGCCAGGCAGCCATCTTGTACCGCTTCCCCAAACTGTGGAATTCCCTCTCTCCCCAGATTCGCCTTTTCTTCCCCTTCTTCAGTCTTCTCAGCCTTACACAATTACCTTTCTGTGAACTTCAGCTGCAACTGAGCAAACCATGTTGCATCTAAGTGGGCTGTAATAGTTATCCTAGTACCGCACTTGCAGACCTTCTGTTCACTATGATGTAATGGAATATACAGTACATACAAACTGTAATTTCTTGATGCCTGTTACTGCTTGTTAATTGTTCTCTACTTGGTAACATACCCTATGCATAATTGGCACTATATACTGTTTTGTTGTTTGCCTATGACTTATCTGTGTGTCATCCAATTCCCATATATTGGCAATGTATACTGTTTCGTATGCCTTCCAACTCCCCCACCCCCCAGGACGCACTGTGAGATGAGCAACTTATTGTTTAGTGTGCCCTTCCTGGTGAAACTCTTAAATAAAATTCTGCGCCACAGGTATGAAAACACATTTCGGGCAGGATGTGAAGAATGGCAGCTGTACTGTTCATGAGGGGGTGTGAAAAAATGTCAATTTTGTGAATTTGGAGTGAAAATATGAAAAATTGTGAAAGTTACGAGCATGCGTAGAAAAATTAAAACGACTGAGCGTTATTCGGGTGTTTTTTGATGTTTTTGCACCAAATTTTCAACATGGACTTTTTGAGGGCCCACCTCATGGACACTGGCACTGTTGTTTCGTTACTTGTTCCCGAAAGGTGATTCCGCATTGGGACTGGGAAATCACCTTTTGGGACTGAGTAAGGATACAACAGTGCTAATGTTCATGAGATGGGGTGCCAAAAATCCCATGTTGAAAATTTCGTGCAAAAATATTGAAAAATGACCGAGATCTCAATATAAGTTGACAGCCATTATACTGCGCTTACTTTGATTCTTCAGTTCGCGGTTCGGCTTTGAAGAGTGCAGACAAGTCCCAGTCCACAGAAGATGACAGCCATTGACCACAGATCATAAGTATAGGGTGTGGGTGTGTAGTAGTGGGTTGCTCAATGGGAGGGTCAGGATGGGGAGGGGGATAGAGACGAAGAGGGACCATTTTCTTTTTTGCAGGGAAAAGAAAAGATGTCAAGGGACCCTTTTCTTTTTTTATATAGAAAGGGGATTACTGGAACATTTCATGACACCGATACAGAGATTGGGCCCCCCGCTGTCTGGTCTAATTTGCAAAAAATGTGGTATTTTAGGCAGAGCACCAGGGTTCAAATTTTGGCATTCCAGTATGAAATTTGGTACCTAAAATGTATCGGAATAATGCTAAATTCGAGCCGTAGGTCTGGTGGACAGTCGACTCCTTCTGGGTGGTTGACTGCCAACCCTACGCAGTCTGCCTGCCTTCAGCAGCAGACATCCCCAGTGGCGAGGCTGCAGCTATAGGCTTGGTCTACAGTGGTAGACACCTCAAGTTCACCTTCTGGAGCCACCTGTGTTGTTGCCATCATTCACAGTAATGAAGTAGCGGGTGGAATGGAGGATGACCTCGGGCCTTCTCATGGCACTGTTTGAAGTGCAAGGAAAGGGACCGACACTGAGGCTATTGCCTGTTCTGATGCTGGTTTGGATGTTATCGCTATCCATGGTGTTGCTAGCGACACTGAGGAAGGTGGCTGCTCTGGAAATGGTGATGGAGGGGATGACGGTAGTGGTACCACTCCTGGGCCCTTTGAATGAGATGTTGACGACGATGTCATTTCGGAGGTTGTTACTGAATCTGGTGTCACCTGCCACACAGAAGAGGGTCACAGCACTGAACATGACAAGTTGACCCGAAGAGAGAGGTCCAGCACAGTGCCAGCCATGGCAACGGAGGAGATCCTGTCTCTGAGAACATTGCTGATTCTGAGCCCAGTGCCAGAGGTGGCACCAACTGAAAGTCGGACGATGGCATTGAGATTACTTTTCTCCAGAGCCATTTGACATCACTGGTGAGGACTGGGTAGCCCTGTGAGACCTGTACAGCTCCGTTCTCCTTACGTGGGGGTTTCCCCCTCTCAGGTACCCATCATATTACACGTGAGATATAAAGGACACTTTTCAGGTGAATCTACTAGGCCCTCCCCTTGGATGAGGCCCCCTATGCAGTTCTGCAGCCCAGGCTGAGGCCTTCAAGACCAGGAGTCTCAGCCTTCCCTAGATTGGCCTTGCCATTTTCTTGGAAGGATGCCCTTCTTCATAGGCCCTGAGGGTCCATTAACATAGCGACACCAGTCCTATGTTGGTGCCTTAGAGACCTGGCATAGGGAGACCAACAGGGCACGATACAGGCCCGTTCCCCCGGCACTGACAGTACCCAGAGGCAGCGCCTTGTTTCCATTGACATCCTCCTCAGAGGACAGTGAATCATCTGACCACCTTTCTTCTGCTGCTGTGTACGCCTTGTACAGTTGATTCTTGATGGAGGTTCTCCAGGTGCTTGACTTGTGTGCTTTTACAAGCTACAATCTGGCAGCCCTGCCTTTGGGACTCTTTGGGGTTCCTGACATCGACACTGTTGTCGTTCCTTCATGGCTTAGAGCCCTGGAGGAGGCATCCAGGGCAGTGTGGTGGCGTCCCCTCTCCAATCCAGCCATCCCCAGGGACCTCCTCACAAGGTATCACACACCCACACTGTCTGCAGGCGATGTACCTAACCCCCCATCAGGGCTTGAGGTACTACAGACTATGTCAGGACCACAGCACCTTGCATATGACTAACATTCAGAACCAGATTCCGCTCAGAGGGACACTCTTGGAAGGAAGTCTTTTGCTTTAGCAGACGCCCTAATGTGTATTTTGGTGCACCAGGCACACGTGGCAACCTGTAACCGCCTCCTCTGGTTGCAACTGAACACACTTGTAGCTGCACTGCCACAGAGTGAGACAAACAGGCCATTGACTTTTCTACCAGGGGTCTGGAGGTAGCATGGCACCAGTCGAGGGCATCCTGTGACACCAACGAGGTGGCCTTCAGACTTGCGGGAACCGCAGTCTGCATCAGATGAACAACATGGCTTCACCTCTCCTGTCCTGCACCTTTGGCTCAGTGTAAGGTGTTTAACTTGCATTTCCAGAGGACTCATTTCTTCTCCCCTAAGGTCAGGGAAACTCTCTTGTTCTTGTGGTACAGGAGCGCCTGCCTTGCCCTGACCAGTCTCAGGTCTTGTTAGACCTGTGAGGTGCCCCTGCTCTCAAGTTTTCTCCCCAACGCAGAGGACTGAGGATATCTGTTTTATCCTCAGGGTGTGTCAGATTCTCCCTCACAAAAAAGGGAAGCTTAGTACTCTGACCCATAAATGGGAATCAATGTTGATGACTGATTCTTGGAAGATATGAAAGTTTTGTAGTTACTGTAACTGTTGATCTTCCAGAATATCTTCATCATTAATTACCACACCTGCCCGCCATCCCCTGCTCTAGCAGAGCCAGGGCCTCTGGTCAGCTCACCCTGTGTGTGCTGGACAGCATCTTCTAGTGCCACATGTCTCTCCCCAGTTGTTAAGTAGGGAGAGGGGGCTTGGAACCCATTGTTGAGTCCCCATCCCCCACAAAAAGGAAAAACTACAAAGCTGGGGTGAGGGTCCCTTTTCAGGGCCCAATATCAGTCCCCCCTCTCCAAAGAACAGAAGAGGAGGTAGCTCTCTCCTTTTTATTTTCTTGCCCTCCTCCTTCTCCTTCCTGCCCAGGGTACATCCCCTTCTATGCAGTATATCCCTATTAGTTGGTAAATGTAGGCTGTGCCTCCGGGCAGTTACAGATCTTAACTCCATTTGACAGCACCAGTCTGTGGAGGAGTGCTGTTCACTCGACTGGATCAAGTTATACTAGCCTTTACACAAAGTGTATCCCTGTTGTTGCAGGAAAAGCAGGTCACTTTTCTGGGGTGTTTTTTTTTTCTTCTTCTGGCTATGCTAGGTCATTCCTCTGATTGGTGTGCTTTTTTCTCTTCCCTTTTCCAGCAGGGCTGTTAGTCTGCTACCTTCAGGTTCATCTGAGGAGATACACAACACCTGGGCTGTCCAGCCCTGCAGCTCCGCATGTACCAGAATTCCGTTACCTTTTTCCTCTGGTGAACAAAGGATAATTTAACTGATACTTATTTGGTTCTCCACCTGGTACCATGAGGTTGCCTTTAAGAGTCATGTGCAGTTAATTTCCACTCTTGCACATATGGGTGCCATCTGGGTTACAAGGGGGGCCCAAACTTGTGGGCATACCCTTCTTGGCTTACCTGACAGATCCACATGCTTAAGAGTTGCTGCCTTACTATCACTACCTATCTGCTGTATGGCTGGTGGTTTTGAGGCTCTGGCTCCATACCCACCCATCTCTTTGTGCCATCTAGTGTGCCATTCTCTTTATCTAGAGGTCGGTAGTTGGGGTTTTATTTTGTTGTTTATTTTTCCTACATCCTCTCCCTATCCTTTAGTGCTATGCAATTCCTTTAGCCCTCTTTTTTTTCCTCACTTTGTTTTTCCTACTGGCAGACAGAACTGAGGTTGGTGAGGGAGCTGGTAACTGTTATTGGCTAGCGTGTGGCACCACATTGGTGGGGTGGGATGCAGGCATTGTGGCCAGTAACCACTGGTGGTCCTCTGGCCAAAAGCCCAGATCCATAAGTGATCAGTGGTGGAGATATTCTGGAAGATCAACAGTTACAATAAGTACATAACTTTCATTTTTTTTTTTTTGTCCTCTTTTTTTCTCTCCCCTCTAGGTCCACTGACCTCTCTCCAGCATGGTCTCTTAGCTGCAGCTCTGCCCACCCACGTGAAGCCCTGGTTGCACCCCTCGGGTGCTGGCTTCCTCCCCTCCACAGTGCTGCCCTAACTCCCCAGCTCTGCGTCCCCCAAGGAAGGACTGCCACCCCTCCGACACTCTATCTACAATGTTGGTATGCGGCACTATTTCTGGGGAGGACCCGGGAGTGCTTCCTGAGGGCCCGGCATTGGGCGTTGGACCGCCACTCCTCGACCCGCCTTAGCCTGTCAGTGGGAGGGGGTATTTTCTACTTGGTTTACACCCCACCCTCCCCCCGCAGAGCTCGGACGTGTAATGACAGCCCATGTCCACTGAGCTCTGCCCCCGGTGCCATACGGCTGCATTGCAAGCACCAGGCTGCCTCTGATGGCTGCCAGAGGTCACGCTAGAGTGACGCAATGCCCTACACCCTTCCAGGGGAGAGAGAACTGTCTGTCGGACGCTCAATCCCTTCTCTGCCCCTGCCGACCCCGGGTCGCCAGCGTGGCGCGAGGTGGGGCATCTAGTGCCTTAACCCTCAGCACCACCGGGCAGGCTAACTGTCATTTTTTTACAGCTCATATAGGTGTCCAGCGGCAGAGTCACTGTCTGAACCCTGTGACATATGAAAGCCTACCTTGTAGACTGATTTCCAATTCCAGAATTAATCAGAAACTCTGCTTATCCCTATAAAATTTCATAACGGCTCCAGAGTGGCCATGAAGGCCTTGAATGACAAATGTAACCAACCTGTCAGTTGGAAACCATCCAACTCCCATCTACTGTAAGTGGGATTTCTTAAGCTAGGGACCCATGTTTCACCCAAGTCTAGCTCAGCTACTGCTAGCCACTTAGTTCATCAGTCAGGAAGTCTCATCATATTAAGATGATCAAAGGAGATGAGAGATACTGTCATGTCTATCAGAAAGAAGTCTTTGTCTATAATGTATGTTAAGACTTTAATAACCTTCTACAGGTGGGCCAGACAAGTAGTGATCTGACCCACCAAGGCTTCAGTAACACAAAATCTTACATTTTTTACAGGCAGGGGTTGAACAAATGTCTTTTACTCAGTAGCCAGCAAGTTCAACCCCTCCCTTCCACCCTGTGCTGTGGTCAGTCCTGAGACTTCTTGAGAGTTCCTTATTGGGCATCCAAGCAAATGTAAACCGAACTTTGAGCAGGCAGCAAGTTCAGACTGACCTCTAGATCCCTATGCCATTTGTTCAGGCTCCATGTGGGGCAGTTGTTGCTTCCGTGTTTGCCAAAACTCTTCTGAAATGAATGATAAGAAAGCACTGTTTAAAATTATGCCACTGTAGTATTTAGAGACCTGGCTGACCAAGGTGAATGATGTTTGAGAGACAGCCTGCTCCCATTAACCCTTCCTGGTCAACTTTTAACATTTATCTGTTTGAGGTTTTGTATTTTTTTATATAAAGCAAATTTCATATGACTACTCTTTACGCAGTATATCAGTCCGACTGAAGCAGGACAGTAAAGCTTAGAGTTTATTTAAACAACATGAAGTCTTGCTGTATTCTGACATATGCAGTGATGTCCAACCTTTGAACTGTCCCGGAGATGAAAGAATTAACTTTCCATGCCAGGCGTGGAACGCTGAGCTCGAGCTAGGTTGAGACTCTGTCTGTTACTGTTTGAAGTCAAACCATCAGATTCTTTACTCTGCCTCACTGAACAGTCGCTGCGGAGATTTCTCCTTTGCTCGGTTCAAGTTTGTCGGTTAAAGTGCCGTTTTCCTCGGTTTTTGACCGAATTTAATCTGTTAACCTGTCGGTTCAGTCTCTGTCTGTGGTATCGTGAGTACTAGATAGGTTTATTTTCTTCTGTGTGGAACTTGTAGACGTAGGATCGGTTCGGTTTGAACCGATCAGGTTTGTTCAGAAAAAGTTTATTCTACTTTTAGAGTGTGGTAACCAGTCCTTATCGTTCTAAAAAAAACGGATTTCATTATGTTTTTTTCCACGACCCGTGACACGGTCAGGAACCGATAAGGGTGTCTTGCCTGGCGGATTGCCGAAAAAAGGGTAAGTTTTTGTTAGGACTGGCCATGTCTGAGAAACCCAAAAGAAAAACCGGGCCCACTGGGTTTCAACACTGTAGTGTGTGTGGGGAAGCCTTTGCTAAGGCTGACCCCACACCACCTGTGTTTATTGTCTGGGGTTTGACCACCTCGATTTAGACTGCCAGATTTGCAAGAATTTTCCTGCAGCTACCCTGGAAAAGAGAGTTGGTAGGCTCAGGAAAGGAGGCCAAAAGTCCGCTGACCGGATGGCCAGCCGGTTCGGTTCCAACGAACCAGTAGAAGTGCCTCTGACCAGGGCGAAACTTCTTCGGGCAAAAGGAGAACTGACTCTGAAGAGTAGGTTCAGTTAAAAGAAAAAGAAGGGATAAATCAGCCGGTGCGGATCCACAACTTCTTTCTCCGACCGCTGATGAAATAGCCAAAGCGATAAGGATTGTTCAATCGCTAACCCCGGTTCCGACCGAACCGGCACCATCGGGAAGGGGCTCGGTTCGTTGATTCCCTCGGTTCCAGATTATAATTTAGAAGATTTTTATGAACCGGAGGAGGAGGAAGGAGAGTATGAGGATAGTGATGGTGATTACGAAAGTCTGGATGTGCCCATTGACCCGGACATCTCCCCAAACAGACCTTCAGGGGTTTCTTCTCCTAGGCTTTCTGAGTCCCCTTCCCATTTTATGTTCTACAAAAAAGTGGCTGAAACTCTTCAGCTTCCTATGGAAGAAGCTGTAGATGATCAGGAGGAGCCTGACTATGTTGAGATGATGGATATCCCAGAGCCCAGGAGGCTGTCTATTCCCCTTCAAAAGTCTTTTGAGAAACAGACAACAAAAATTTTAAAGACTCTTAAATCTATACCTCCTGTGGACAAGAGAATGGACAAGAGGTATACTCTGTCAGGCTCAGATACGGAGTTCCTTACCCAGCAATGCAGCCATGTTGGGGCAGTGCAGGCTGCTGCCTGTGATAAGGCAAATATGCCCTTGGCTTCACACCCCCCAGATAAGGACTCCAGGAGCATTGATGCCATGGCAAAGAAACAGTACATGGCAGCATCCTTGGGACTCAGGCAGGCTAATTATATGGCCTATACAGCTAGATGTCAGAAATCTAGATGGGACACTGTAATGGCTTTGGCTAAACAGGTCCCTGGCCAGCTTGCCAAGGAGCTGGAGCAGGTGGCTGCGGATGGTATTGAGGCATCCAAGGTGCAGTTACATGCTGCAGTGGACTCCAATGATGTTTCATCTAGAGTCATGGCTACATCTGTGGCCCTTAGTAGGATGGCTTGGCTCAGATGTACTAGCCTGTCTCAGGATACCCAGACTAAGGCCATGGATTTTCCTGTTGTGGGTAATTCTCTGTTTGGGGAGCAAACAGAGAACTACATGAAGAAAATGGATGAATACAGGACCACCTATAGGACTGCTCAAGCTAAGGAAAGGCAAGCCACTCCCCAGAGGCAGCATTCCAGGGGCAGGGGCAGGCCTTTTCATAGGCCTTTCTACCAAGCCCAGACCTCCTCTTCTGCTTATGCTCATAGGGGGTTCTTCAGAGGGAGAGGCAGACGGGGTACAAGGAGACCTGCTTCCACCCCTCAGTCTAAAGCCCCTGCCAAACAGGCACCCTGATGCTTTTGCCAGGGCCGATTCTCCACCACCTGTAGGGGGCAGGCTGGCTTACTTTGTCCAGGACTGTATGTCTTTAACATCAGACAAATGGGTCCTGGAAGTAGTAAGCCAGGGACTGGTTCTCAGCTTCAAAAAATTTCCAAAGATGAGAACCAGATCCTTTCCACCTGCAAGTCCTTCAGAGGCACTTGCCCTAGAGGCAGAGGTTTCTTCCCTCTTGGCCCTGAGAGCCATAGAGAGGGTTCCACCACTACACAAGGGAAAAGGATTGTACTCCAGGTACTTCCTAACCCCCAAAAAGACAGGAGAATGGCGGCCCATCCTGGATCTCAGATATTTAAACCAGGGACACTGGTTTACCGGGATTGAGAAAGGACATATTCCATTTTGCACATTGTAAAAAACGGTATTGTCACCGGTGTCTGTTAAGCCAAAATCCGGTTTTACCGGTGTTTGGTTTTGTGTACTTTATTTAACAATTTTTAACTCTGCTAACATGCATTTTAGCAATTTTGACCTCCACTATTACACATCCTTCCATCCTTGTACCAATTTAAAGTTAGTTTAGGTACAAGATGTGATGGCAGCAGCAACACTACAGCCCCCATCCCTAAGGTGTGATAGAAGCAGCATTACACCCCATCCCTCAGGTGCGATGGCAGCACCAACAGCACTACGGCCCCATCCTCTGGTGTGATGGGCAGCAACAGAACTATGACCTCCTCCCTCAGGTGTGACAGAAACAGCAGCACTGTGGCCCCATCCCTTAGGTGTGATGGCAGCACCAGCAGCACCACAGCCCCCATCCCTCTGGTGTGATGGCAGCAGTACTATGTTCACCATTCCTCAGGTGTGACAGAAGTAGCAGCACTGCGGCCCCCATCCCTTAGGTGTGATGGCAGCAGTACTACGTTCCCTATCCATCAGTGGTGATGGCAGACGCACTACAGCCCCCACCCCTTTGGTGTAATGGCAGTAGCAACAATGCAGTCCACATTCCTCTTGGGTGATGGCAGTAGTGACAGCACTATGATCCTTTTTCTTCAACACCCACACCCAATATGCACACGTTACAAATGACTTGGTCTCTTTGCTTCTAGAACTCAGATGTGAATTAATCGGAACCATCACTGCTAAGGTGGGCTACCTTTGTTTTTTCCTATCTACAATTTAATTGCCTGAATTGGATTTCTGTCTGTGACACCGCTGACCAGGTTTAGGGAACAGACTTGGGTGTTGGAGGGCCAGCTGGTGGGTGAAGGCTTGAGTGTCCAATGACCACTCACCTTCTCCTGAGAGGGAGGGTGGGTTCACAGCTCAGCATTTGCTGGCCCCTGATGGAGGCCAGAGGCACGACAACATGTCAGCCCTCACTGCAGAAGGAGCATGATGGACGTCAGCTTGTGCCTTGACATCATGTGGCGCTCTCTCCCAAGAAATGGGAAAACACCTGCTGACCAACGAAGGACAGCTGTTGGTCCCTCCGTAAGCGAAGTCCCAGACATGTGTCTGTTCTGACCCCTGCCATGCCCAGGATACACAGGAAGGTCTTTAGGGCATTCTCCTCCCTGGTAGCCTCCCACAGGGGTAGGGCCCACTCAATGAAGGGTTACTTTGGGTTACCTGGTAGCACAGCAGTAAGGGGCAGTGGATGGTGGTTGGGACTCAGCAGCGGTGGTAGGGGCCTTGGCAGGCCTGAAGGAGTGAATGGCCAGGGGTTAGGAGGAGCAAAAAAAAAAACTGCTTGAATGTGCTTCTTTGAAATACAGTGTCTTCACCTAAAAAATCCATAAGTGATTAGTGGAGGACGTTCAAATGGATTTATGCATCTCCCAGACATGTGGATGCTTTTTTTTTTACTTGGTGTCCATGAAAAGGGTGACTCTCAGTTTTCATGTCTTTGTTCAGATGTGAATTGAGCACTGCTCTGCCCACCAGCATCATACAGCCCCTGTGGTCTTACCTTCTGTACGTCATTGACTGTGCTTTCAAAATCCACTGGCCAAACATAAGTACACTTAAATACTTAACATTTGCTTTTTGTTGAAGCAGTCTATCAGAAAACTTTTTGTTGTCACAGAGACTGAAACAGCAGGTGGGAGAAAAGGTGCAAATTATCCAATTCACCTAAATGGGGTGTTCACTGTGAAGTCTTTTCATAAGTAGTAAGGTAGTTTCTTCTTTGTGAACATACTTTCATTCGACTAGGTTTCATTCAAACAACTGAGGATTTTGGATGGACCTACTGATTATAAACTTGAATAAGCTAGTTGGTAACAGTGATCCTGCATTTAGCAATCTACAACCTAGATGCTTATATGCAAAGAATACAATAAAACCTGACTAAAATCTAAAACAAACATAAAACATATAAAATGTATCTGAACATTTATCTTTACCTACAAAATCATTGCAGCCAAGTAAAACTCAGGTAAATTACATGCTACCCTGACTACTATTCTATGATGTAGTAAACATATATTGGTATTTTTTTATATTCTTTGTAAAGCAGGTAAGGCCCACGAGGCAGAACTGTTTGTTTTCAGGAGTGACCTAAAAGCACTGGGGAGGTTAAGTGACTTGCTTGGAGTCACACAGTATGCAAGTGACGGTTGTGGGAATCAAACCCAGGTCTGCTGGATGTACCCAGTTCATTCACTGTTTGTTACTCTAACCAGTAGGCATGGGTGGTTAAACTGAATGGCTGATTACAACAAAGCAGTACAGGTGATTTCCTTACTGACTCTATATGCAGCAAAGCAGAAAGAATGCAAAGCACAGCAGTATTCATTTTAAGATGCTGAAATCTGGGCGGGCCCGCTGGCGCTGCGATAGCACTATTGCTTGCAATGCCAGCGACCCAGGGTCAGAAGCAAACTCGAGTTGTTGGAGGTCTGGCCAGGGGAGTAGGATCGAGCACCTGGGGGACAGCCCTCCTCCTACAGGGAGGGTGGGCTGCAGGTCCTGCTGCTTTACTACCACCTGTGTGACCACGGGTGGTGATGCAGTGGTGCTGCAGAGTGATCAAGAGGGGACGACGCTAGCCAGGATCTGGAGCAGTGGCATGTTTCTATGTGACCTACCTCCTTGGATCTCCTGTAGTGCCGGTGCCCTCAGGGACAAAGACCAGAAACCAGGAACAATCACCCCACATGGCCACTGGCAGAAGGGACCCAGGTGCTCCAGACTTCATAACCAGGCTCCATGAGGGACCCACTGAGCTGCCCGACACACACTAAGGGAGTGTGGAGGGGTGACCTGGGGTCCCGTCCCTTCCCACCTGGGGGGTACAATCCAGGCAGGACAGGGGCAGGACCACAGGAGCTTCTGAGCATTAGCTGGGGGTGAAGCTAAGGGATAGCCAGCCTAGGGATCTCTGAAAAGTGGAGACTGATGCTGTGAGAAGGGGACATAGAAAGAGAAAATAAAAAAAAATCTAAAAAGATGCTGAAATCTTAGAGATTCTGTGCAGTGACTTGCAGTTTCCGTGAGGCACCGGTACAAGAATTCAAAATCCGCAAACCAAGCAAGATTCCGTGATTGTTACCGGTGTTACCGGTAAAAATGGAAAACCAGGGTCCCTGATTTAAACAAGCACCTTTTAAAGCCAAAGTTCAAAATGGTGACTCTGGGAATAATTCTACCCTCTCTAAGGCCAGAGGACTGGCTAGTTTCCCTGGACCTCAAGGATGCCTATTTCCATATTCTCATCAGAAGCTCCCACCGAAAGTACCTCAGGTTCGAGCTGCCTTCAGGCCATTATCAATTCAGAGCAATGCCCTTCGGCTTAACTTCTGCTCCAAGGGTGTTCACAAAATGCCTGGCAGTAGTGGTTGTCTTCCTAAGGAGAAAAAAGATCTCCATCTTTCCATACCTGGACGACTGGCTTATAGTAGGCCA
Source organism: Neoceratodus forsteri (assembly GCA_016271365.2). Classification (NCBI taxonomy): domain Eukaryota; kingdom Metazoa; phylum Chordata; order Ceratodontiformes; family Ceratodontidae; genus Neoceratodus; species Neoceratodus forsteri. The sequence goes on from CM057458.1 coordinate 713,027,537, forward strand.
GTCTCCAGACCAATCAAGTCACACCTACAGATAACTCAGCAACTGCTCACTTCTGTCGGTTTCCTTCTGAATCTTTCAAAGTCAGTTCTAGAGCCTGTGCAGCTCCTCACCTTCATGGGGCAGAGCTGGATACAGTAAAGGCAAGAGCCTTCCTTCCCCTGGACAGGGCAAGGACCCTTATCTCACTGGCCTCTTCATTCACCCTGCAGGTGTCTCGACCAGCAAGGCATTTTCTGCAGCTCCTGGGACACATGGCTGCCTCTACAGCAGTGGTTCAGGGAGCAAGATTTCAGATGAGGGACATTCAGTTCCACTTGAGAGCCTTCTGGTCTCAGAAAAAGGATCCTCTGACCAAACTAATCCCAGTGACTCGAACCCTGATCCAGGCATTGCAGTGGTGGCAGGATCAGGACAATCTAAGACAGGGAGTTCCTTTTGTCACTCAGTCTCATTCTCTAATCCTTACTACAGATGCCTTCCTCTTAGGGTGGGGAGCCCACTTGGGGGACCTGGCCACCCAAGGGTTGTGGTCTCCTCAGGAATCTCTGCTTCACATCAATCTATTAGAACTCAGAGCAGTGTTTCTCGCACTTCAAGCTTTTTCCGAGTCTAGTTCAGATCAGGACAGACAGTACCACCACAATGTGGTATATCAACAAGCAAGGGGGCACTCGGTCTATGGCCTTGTGCACAGAGGCAATAAAGTTGTGGTCTCTGGCCTATTCCCTGAATGCTTCTCTTACAGCAGTGCACCTCCCAGGGAAGGAAAATGTCCTGGCAGATGCTCTCAGCAGGATATCTCAGGGCCATCATGAATGGTCCCTGGATCCCCTGATTTTGAAGGTGATCTTCTCCAGATGGGGCACCCCACAGATAGATCGTTTTGCAGCCCCAGACAATCACCAACTTCCTCTCTTTTGGTGCAGCACCCAGTGTTGAGCTCAGTCCCCCTGGATGCCCTAGTTCTCAATTGGGAAGGGAAGATCTTATCTGTGTCAATCTTTACCATTCATCACAGATGGGTACTGGCTGGAGATCAGGACCCCGTGGGAGCCTTTTTTTTTTTCTTTAAAAGGATAGGCGGAGTCGACGCAGCATCGGCGCTGCCCTCGAGGCCGACGTACTACGTGGCGCTCGAGGATTAGCCGTTAAGCTGTGTCAACTCCACCTGCCTACCAGTTCTTCATCTCCCGCCGTCGAGGTCGCCTCGTGGGAAGCCAGTGAAGAGATTTTCAAAGTTTTAGGCCTTAGCCTTTTGTTGTCGACAGTCCGTCGGTTCCTGCTAGTTCTAGTCTTCCCTACTCGACGTCGCTGGTAAGATCTTTCCATTTATTTTACAGTTAAGCAACGTCGAGTCTGTTTTTGGTGTTTTTTTCCGTAGGTCATGTCGTGGTCGGAGGGCAAGAAGTCGTCTAAGGCGGGCGCCCCCCATGTGTCGGTGCCCGTGCGGCTGCAAGTACTCCGTTACCGACCAGCATGACCGGTGTCTCTCGTGTCTTGGCCCGCTTCACGACATGGATTCATCGCGATGCCTGCTTCTCCATGGACCACGCGTCTTGAACAGCGCGTTAAAAAGTAGGAATGACTCCGCCCACTTCGAAGGTAGGTCTTGCACTCATCGGGCCAAGCGCGCCTCTCGGCCTTCCTCGGGTCCCCTCGGTTCTATATGGACCGAGGAGGAGGAGCCTCGGCCTCTTGTAGTCTAGCCTTGGCAGAGGCTCCTTCCAGGCGCAGAGGCCATCCGCTTCCTCCCGGGAGGCGGGCGGAAGCGCCGCTATGGCAATCACCCTCTGGCGGTGAAGCTCCCAGTGTCTCCTGCGGTCCAGAAGACCCGGTCGATGCCGTCCTCGGCGCTGGCAGCTCAGTGCCGTCGGGCCTTAAGGCGCCATTAGTGGCGCCCGTGGGTCTGTCGGCGCCGACTTGTCTTTCGGCGCCGTGGGCCTTGTCAGCGCCATTGCGGTGCTGACTCTGCCGCGGTGCCGTGACCCTGGAATCGGCGTCGCCTTTCGCCATGTCTGCGCCTCGGCTCTGAGGTTGAAACATGCGGCACGTGGGCCTTGAGTGAAATCGTCGATTGCGTCCTCAGTGCCATTGATGCTCGGTGCGATACTTGAGCCGAGTCCGTCAAAATAAAGGCGCCGCATCGGTCCTCGGTGCGCTCGGCGGCGCTGAAGGCCTGGCGGCGTCGTCGGCGCCCGAGCTGTTGCTGGGGTTTCTGTTGGCGCCGTCTCTGTTACTGGTACCGCCCCTGGTGCGGTGGACTAGCGGTGCCGCAGCTGGCCTAGTTCGGGACCTTTGGCCCATGCTGCCCTGCTGCCTTCTGCCAGCACCGCTTGCGGGCTATGGAGGGTGCAGTGCCGCCTTAGCCACTGCTTGGACTTCTGGGCCCTTTGGTAGTCGCCTCCCTCGCCCTCCCTACCCGTCTGGCTAGGGCTTCAGACTCTACCTCTTCGTGAGTGGTCGGGCTCGAGGTCGGCGGGCAGTCACACCCTTGGGTTGTCTGCAGAGGAGGACGAGCGGTGGTCTCCATGGCGGGTCTCAGTCAGCCCCCTTCTGAGGTGCATCTGGTTCCCCGAGGTTAGGGTCAGTGGTACTGACCAGCAGGCTGTGGTGCGTGCCACCATTGCCATGCAACCTGGCCTTGGGGGTTCCTGACTTCCCTCAGTGGTGGTACCCCCCTCTCGGTGGTGTGTCTCGATCGCCCAACTTTGGGGCCTATCGGAAGCCCACAGGAGGGTGGTGCTGCTCCTGGGTCTCCCCTTCGGGGGCAGCCCAGAGCTGCCAGCTTCCTAGGCTGGCCCTTTCGAGGACTAGGACTCTCTCAGACTCCTAGGGGTCGAGGGGTGTGGGGTCGACGCGTCGACCTTTCTCTGGGACCCACCCGGGCCCTGGAGGAAGCCGAAGCGCGGACTTCCGCCCTTCCCCTTCTGGTTCCTTGAGGGGGTCCCATTCTTTGGAGGCAGGGGACCGTCCTGGATCTGTACAGCCCCGGTCGCCTCACTTGGGGGATTCTTCTGGGCGCAGCCTAGGCAGTACCAACGTGGTTGTACAGCTGTCGGCTGCGGACTCTTCCAGGACACCCTCCGTGGGGGTCCATGGTCCACTCCCTAGCTCTGGCAGAGGTCAGCCGACTTCCTCTCTCGGCTCTGCCCCCTCCCCTCTGCCGCCTTCTCCAGCGTTCCCAGGTATTCTTGGTCCTAGCGGTCCTCTCACCTGGGAACAGTTCAGAGCAGTGGCTGCTCGGTTCCCTGGCTACGTTAGGGCCATGGACAGCCAGGTTTTTCAACCTCCCCCCAAGCAGCCACTCTCAGAGCGCATGGTGACCTCCAGCTCCTCATCCCCCTCTTGAGGGGAAGTGGAACCATCTGTCCATATCTCTCCTGCCGTTGATCTCTCCGAGTATCAGCGTTTCCTCGTGAGGATGCTGGAGGACCTTCACCTCTCTCCCCTCTCCATGAGCAATCCTGAGCATGCGGCGCACGCCTTTCTAGGCGATTTCGGTGACGCCACCCTTGTGGTGCCGCCCTGGCCTGCTCCCTTTCAGGAGGCGTCCATGCGTTTCTGGCAGAGGCCCTTCTCCGGAGTTCCTGCCCCTAGGGGCCTCAGCCAGAGGTATTGCACTCCCCCAGAGTCTCCAGGTTCTATGCCTCATCCACAGTCCGGATTGGCACCTGGACACTCCTGGCAGGCCAGCGCCCTCCACCGTGACCGGCCCCAGATCAGGACTCTGGATTTTGATTTCTGGGGAGGAGGACTTTCTACTCGGCACGGTTGCTTCTCTCCATCTCCGCTCATCAGGCCCACTATGCAGGCTACAACAGGTTCTTGTGGTCAGCGCTGGGTCAGATCCTAGCTGCTTTGCCTGACTCGGAGCAAACCAGGCAAGCCATCGCACTCTCTGCACGTGGCCTGGAGCTAGCAAGGCACCAAGCAAGGGCATCTTACGACGCCAGTGAGGTAGCTACCAGGGCAGTAGGGACAGCGATCTGCACCAGGAGATCGGCGTGGCTTCGCCTTTCCCGGTTGTTACCCTTGGCCCGGCGTAGGGTGATTTGCTCCGCTCACCAGGGAACCTATCTCTTTTCCCGTAGGGCGAGACGACGTTTGTCGGGGCAAATTCCTTCCCCCTCCGGGAGGACCCCGTCTCTCTCTCCCCACTCTCGGGCCTCCTCAGGCCCAGAAGGTTCCCACCCTTAGTGTGTCACCCACTGAGGGCTAAGGGACACTGTCCTTTAGGGTGCAATTAATCAACCCCCTTCGGGGGGCTTGGTACTCACCCATCTGTGATGAATGGTGAAGATTGACACAGATAAGATATAGAAATTACGTACCTACCGTAATTATGATCTTTCTGTGTATCTTCACCATTCATCTCAATCCTGCCCGCCATCCCCCTGGGGCTCCAGTCTCTGTATCCTCCTCCCTCTGTGCCTACCCCTCTTTTTGAGCGGGGTAAAGTTGGGACACACAGGGGGGTAATTTTCTTCCCCAAGGGGTACAGTTCGAGTGGCACTTCTTCTCTACTATTTATCCTCACCCCTACGGGGTGAGAACTGGTGGTTGCCCTCCTTCTGTTATCCATCTATTTAAAAAAAAGGGAACTCCTTTTTTTTCACCAAATATATTTACAGAGAGAGTACTGAGTCCCTGTACCCTGTCCTTCTCCAGAATAGCCGACTCTGCTTTTGGAGTATTGCCAGTTATTCTGTGCCTTGAATTCTGGCAGATGAGCTTTGCCACTCCTTGCAGTTCCTATACAGTCTGGTGACGGACAAGGGTCCTGGATCCTTGTTACCTCTCATTCTCTCCTAAATTCTCTCTCCCCCTCCCTTCTTCCTTTTCCAGAGATGGGGCCTACCCAATCCCCTTAGTTTTACTTCCTCTATGCTGTCCTCTCAGTCGTTATTTCTCCTTTTAGTTCAGTTTTCTTTTCCTTTTTCTGTCCCTTGGACTCTCTTGTCCCACCCTTCATCCCTTCCTCTTACCTCTCCGGCGACTCAGAACTGGTAGGCAGGCGGAGTCGACACAGCTTAACGGCTAATCCTCGAGCGCCACGTAGTACGTCGGCCTCGAGGGCGGCGCCGATGCTGCGTCTACTCCATCTATCCTTTTTTAAAAAAAAAAAAAAAAGGCTCCCTCGGGGTCCTGATCTCCGGCCAGTACCCATCTGTGATGAATGGTGAAGATACACAGAAAGATCATAATTACGGTAGGTATGTAATTTCTATTTCCTGTATGCCTTTCCCCCCTTCCCTCTCTTGTTCAAGGTACTAGTCAAAATCAGGTCCCAACCCTGCAAGGTAATTCTGATTGCTCCAGACTGGGCCAGACAGCCCTGGTACCCTCTCTTGTTGTCCTTAGCAGTCCACCTTCCCCTGTTTCTTCCCAGGAATTACAACCTGTTAACATGTGCTCAGGGGAGGGTTTGGTGTCCGAATCTCAAATATCTCAATCTCAAGGCCTGGCTCTTGAAGAGTTAGAGTTTGCTGATTTACACATCTCTCAAGGTGTTCTGGATATCTTAACGGCTTCTCGAAAGCCTTCCACCAGAAACACTTACAATTCCAAGTGGAAAAGATTTACTTTATGGTGCTCTGGGAAGCATATTTCTCCAGTCCACTGGCCTGCCCACAGTCCTTGACTATATGGTTTATCTCAGTAGCCTGAGACTCAGACCAGCTACACTAAGAGTGCATCTGGCAGCTGTCTCTGCCTTCCTCTCAGCAGGCAAGCACTCTTCCCTTTCAGCTCATCCTGTATTTTCTAAATTTTTCAAGGGATTGCTACATACCAATCCTCCCTTCAGGGACCCTGCCCCTGCTTGGGACCTTAATGTTTGCATTGCTCAGCTTATGCAACCCCCTTTTGAGCCTTTGTTCTCAGCAGAGCTTAAGTACTTGACTTGGAAAACTGTTTTTTTGGTGGCCAACACTTCTGCCAGATGCATAAGTGAGTTACAGGCCCTGTCAGTGGAGCCTGATTTTATCTCTTTCCATAGAGATAAGGTGGTCCTCAGGACTAATAGGAAGTTTTTGCCTAAGGTGGTTTCAGATTTCCACCTTAACCAGTCGATGTCTCTTCCTGTTTTCTTCACTGACCATTCCTCCTCTGGGGAGAGGAGGCTGCACAGTTGGATGTGAAAGGGCCCTAGCTACTACATAGAGGTGCACCAAGGGTCACAGGTTTGACTCCTTCCAACTGTCCCTCACTTATGGTGAGGTTGGTAAGGGAAAACCTGCCACTAAGAGATCTATTGCCAGGTGGATTGTCTCTTGCATTCAATTTTGCTATGAAAAACTGAGTAGGATCCCACCCTCAGGCCTGAGGGCTCACTCTACCAGAGGTACAGCTGCTTCCCTGGCTGCTGCCAGGGATATTCCTATCTTAGAGATTTGTCAAGCAGCCACCTGGAAAACAGTACATACTTTTACCGAGCATTACTCTCTGGATATCCAGGCTAGGAGTGATGCTCGGTTTGGCACAGCAGTGCTTCAGAGCCTATTTCCAAAGTAGGTTCTGTCCCTCCTCCATGGAAGTACTGCTTGGTAGTCTGCATATGTCAGAATACAGCAAGACTTCATGTTGTTTGAAGAAAAAATTACCTTAGTAATGTTGTTTCTTCTAATGGAGTCTTGCTGTATTCTGACCTCCCCGCCTCCCCTCTCAGAACCTGGTTTTTGGGATGTGGGTGGGCAGCAGCAGTGTTGGCACTCGGGAGGTGCCCCCACCCCTTCTTTTCTCACCCCCTTTAGTTTGGGTGTGTGGGTGTTGTGTTTTGTTTTATTTTTTGGCTTTCCAGACTTGAGTCTTTGCTTTGGGACCAAAAAATCTTTTTATTATATTTAGTAGCCAGTTGGCTAGTGTAAGTTTACAATTTCCACACAGGACACCCAGTGAGTATAGCTCGTAAAGATCTGACGGTTTGACTTCGAACAGCAACAGACAGAGTCTCAACCGAGCTCAAGCTCAGCGTTCCATGCCTGGCATGGAAAGTTAACTCTTTCATCTCCGGGGCAGTTCAAAGGTTAGACATCACTGCATATGTCAGAATACAGCAAGACTCCATTAGAAGAAACAACATTACTAAGGTGAGTAATTTTTTCTTCCTGCTTAGCAGTAATGGCACAAAGGAGTTTTCTTCATTTAAGCTGCTTGTTTTGAGCATAGCCTAACTGTTATGAATGGATCCATGGGACAGTTCAGAGATGAAACTGTAGCTGTAATTTTTTATAGTGAGAATTATTTAAGTCTGACCTTGATCGTAGGGAAGCTGCTGGAGACTGTCATGAAACAGCACTTAGAATTCCTGGAGGCAGATGGGCTACAGGACAAGAGGCAGCATGGGTTTGTGGCAGGTAGCTCATGCTAGACTAATCTGATCAGTTTGTTAGATTGTGTTACATAGGCAGTGGAGAGGAGCTTTGCAGTAGATGAGCTGCATCTAGACTTCAGCAAATCCTTTGTTTCTGTGCCACACAGACGTCTGATTAAGTAGCTGGAGAATATGAATATGTGTGAGAAACTCACCAATCGGATAGGGAACTGGTTGGGGGGGCAGGACTCAGAGGGTGATAGTTAATGGCAAATTCTCTGGGGTCAGGGAATTCACTGCCAGGATGCTGCAGAGGTTGGTCTTAGGACCCGTTATTCAGTATTTTCATCTGTGACATAGAAGAGGGTTATCCAGAGCAAGATCTGTCTCTTGCAGATAACAGCAAAATCAGCAGGAGAGTGAACACAGAGGAGGGAAGAAGGGACATGAAAATGAGTTTAGAAAAGCTGGAGAAGTGATCCAAGGCATAGTGTGGCAGCTTAAGTTGCATGCCAAGATTTTTAAGGTTATGGACAGTATGTTGGCAAAATAAAAACCTAGAATAGACTACTGAATGAGGGGAGTGAGGATGATTCCAACCTCTGTGGAAAGCAACATGGAAGTCATCAGTGACAACCTCATGTCTATGGCCCAATGCGACAAGGCATATGGAAAGGCAAGTTTATTTTTTATGTTTACGTTTTTTAATTTTTTTTTTATTATTTTGGCCAGGAAAGGTATGCTGACTGGATCCAGATGCATTCTGGGAGCACTGTGAGGTTAAATGACTTGTTCAGGGTCACACAGTACGAGGTCACACAAGTGAGGGTTATGGGTTTCAAACTCAAGTCTGTTGGGTCTCCTAATTTACAGCTTCTTGCTTTAACCCTCTAGGCTACACTGCCTCCCACAAGTATAATAAGTACAACAAGTAAACAAGTACAGTGCTGGTAGTGTATGGTCAGGATGTTCATTAACAGAAAGAGAGGTGATACTGCCTCTGTACAAGTTCCTGTTGTGTCCACATCTGGATTATTCTGTACAGTTCTGAAGTCCCCACCTGAAGAAAGACAAGGACTGCTTGGGGAAGGTCCTGAGGAGAACTACAAAATTGATCCAAGGGAAGACATGCAAGAGGTTAAAGAGTTTTAACATGTACACTCTGGAGACCAGGAGAGAGAGGGGGGGACATGATAGAGACTTACGTGTTTTTGAATGGAATAAACAGGGAGGGCTGCAGTGATCCATTCATGAAGTAGGATAGCACTGGAAGCAGGGGGCATGAAAGGAAGTTGGTAGGGGAAAGATTCATAGGGTATGCAGGGAAGTTCTTTTTCATGAAACAGGTGGTGAATAAATTGTTTCCCCAAGCAGGTGGTTAAAGTCAAGTCTCTGATGGGGTTCAAGTGTGAATGGATCAGACACCAAAAAGATGTAGAGACCTATAGGAAGGGGTGAAGGTGGACAGCCTGCGTGGGGGGGGGGGGACACCAAGATGCCATTAAAACAGTCTGCTCAGTAAATCCAGTCTGCTCAGTAAATCCAGTCTGAATTGGTCAGACATAGTCAGGCACGTAGTGGGCAAAATGGACAGACCACTGACTTTTTATCTGCCGATCAATTCTATGGTATGTCTGTATCCATAATGAAATAAAATTAAAATTAGTTTTATTGATGATGGGTTAATTTGATTGTATGATATACACATGAACATACAACGGAGTCAGCAGAAGAAAGTCATTTAGTCTATCTAGTCTGCTCATAATGCAGGGTCCACTGCTTGAGCTACTGACCCCCCACTCCTCCCATCCTTCCCAATCTCCCTACCCATGAGCCTTACCTTCCCCCTATGCCTATCCCAGCCTCTCTTGAAGCTACCCACTGTCTTCAACAAGACCACCTCTTCTGGCAGAGCATTGCATGTGTCCACCACCCTCTTTGTGAAGAAGTGCTTCCTGGCCTCCCTTCTAAACCTCATCCCCCCCAGCTTAAGACTGTGCCCCCTCATATTTGGTTGCCACTTAGCTTAAAGAGACCCTCCTTATCCATCTTATTTATCCCTTTCAAGTACTTCAAGGTCTCAGTTGTGTCCCGTTCTCTGTCCTGTCCTCCAGGGAGTGCATGTTCAGTACCCTCAACCTCTCACATATGCCTTACCCTGCTGACCCAGTATCATCTTTGTAGCCCTCTTCAAACAACATGAAGTCTTGCTATATTATGACATATGCAGTGAGTCCCAACCTTCGAACTGCTCCGGAGGTGAAAGAGTTAACTTTCCATGCCAGGCATGGAATGCTGAGCTCGAGCTCGGTTGAAACTCTGTCTGTTGTTCTTCAAACTCAAACCATCAGATTCTTTACTCCGCCTCACTGAACAGTCGCTCCGGAGATTTGTCCTTCTGCTCTGTTCATTTTGTCAGTTAAAGTATTGTTTTTCTCGGTTTTCGACCGAAATTAAACCGCAACCGGTCGGTTCAGACTCTGTCTGTGGTATTTGTGAGTACTAGATAGGTTTTACATTGATTTCTATTCTGTGTGGAACTTGTAAACAGTTTATCGGTTCGGTTTGAACCGATCAGGTTGTTTAAAATATATTAATCTGTCATTTAGAGTGTGGTTACCGGTTCTTATCGGTTCTAAAACAAACAGATTTTATTACTTTTCCACGACCCGTGACACGGTTGGGAACCGATAAGAGGGTCTTACCTGGCGGATTGCCATAAACGGGTAAGTTTGGTTAGGACTGGCACTATGTCTGAGAAACCCAAAAGAAAAACCGGGTCCACTGGGTTTCAACACTGCAGTGTCTGTGGGGAAGCCTTTGCCAAGGCTGACCCCCACACCACCTGTGTTTATTGTCTGGGGTTTGACCACCTCAATGCAGACTGCCAGATTTGTAAAAATTTTCCTGCAGCTACCCTGGAAAAGAGAGTTGGTAGGCTCAGGGAAAGGGAGGCCAAAAAGTCCGCTGAACCGGATGGCCAGCCCGGTTCGGTTCCAACCGAACCGGAGGGAGTGCCCTCTGACCAGGGCGAGACTTCCTCAGGCAAAAGGAGATCTGACTCTGAGGAGTCGGTTCCAGCAAAAAGGACTAGGAAATCAGCTGGTGTGGAGCCAAAACTTTCCTCTCCAACTGCTGAAGAAATAGCCAAAGCGATTAAAATTGTCCAGTCGCTTTCCCCGGTTCCGACCGAACCGGCACCATCAGGTGAGCGGCGGTTCGGCTGGTTCCACCAGTTCAAGAGTATGATGTAGAGAATATTATGAACCAGAGGAGGGGAAGAGGAGTATGAGGAGAGTGAATGTGGATTTGAAAGTCTGGATGTGCCCATTGACCCGGACATCTCCCAGACAGACCTTCAGAGTGTCTCCTCCTAGGCTTTCTGAGTCCCTTCTCATTTATGTTTTATAAAAAGTGGCTGAAACCCTCCAGCTCCCTATGGAGGAAGCTGTGGATGATCAAGAGGAGCCTGACTATGTGGAAATGATGGAGATCCCAGAGTCAAGGAGGCTGTCTATTCCTTTGCATAAATCTTTTGGGAAACAGACAGTAGAAATTCTAAAAACTCCTCACACTATACCCCCTGTCGATAAAAGAATGGACAAGAGGTACACATTGTCAGGCTCTGATACGGAGTTCCTTACACAACAATGCAGCCATGTTGGGGTAGTGCAGGCTGCAGCCTGCGACAAGGCAAATATTCCCTTGGCTTCACACCCCCCTGACAAGGACTCCAGGAGGATTTATGCCATGGCAAAGAAACAGTACATGGCAGCATCCTTGGGACTCAGACAGGCAAATTATATGGCTTATGTTGCTAGATATCAGTCATCCAGATGGGATACTGTTATGGCTCTAGCAAAACAGGTCCCTGGCCAGCTTGCCAAGGAGCAGGAGCAGGTGGCTGCTGATGGTATTAAGGCATCCAAGGTGCAATCCCATGCTGCAGTGGACTCTAATGATGTGTCATCAAGAGTCATGGCTACATCTGTGGCACCTAGAATGGCTGGCTCAGATGTACTAGCCTGTCACAGGATACCCAGACTAAGGCCATGGATTTTCCTGTTGTTGGTAATTCTTTGTTTGGGAGCAGACAGAGAATTACATGAAGAAAATGGATGAGTATAGGACCACCTATAGGAGTGCACAGGCCAAGGAAGGCAGGCCACTCCTCAAAGGCAGCTTTCAGGGGCAGGGGCAGGCCTTTTCATAGGCCTTTCTACCAAGCCCAGGCCTTCTCTTTGCTTATGCCAGAGGGAGTTCTTTAGAGGAGAGGCAGGCGGGTACAAGCAGGCCTGCTTCCACCCCTCAGCCCAAAGCCCCTGCCAAGCAGGCACCCTGATGGGGTGGCCAGGGCCGATTCTTGGTTACCTGTAGGGGGCAGGCTGGCTTACTTTGTCCAGGACTGGAAGTCTCTGACATCAGACAAGTGGGTCCTGGAAGTAGTAAGCCAGGGACTGGTTCTCAGCTTCAAAAAATTTCCAAAGATGAGAACCAGATCCTTTCCACCTGCAAATCCACCAGAGGCACTTGCCCTAGAGGCAGAGGTCTCTTCCCTCCTGGCTCTCAGAGCTGTGGAAAGGGTTCCACCCCTACACCAGGGCAAAGGGTTGTACTCCAGGTACTTCCTTACCCCAAAAAAGACAGGAGAATGGCGGCCCATCCTGGATCTCAGATATTTAAACAAGCACCTTTTAAAACCAAAATTCAAAATGGTGACTCTGGGAATTATTCTACCCTCTCTAAGGCCAGGGGACTGGCTAGCGTCCCTGGACCTCAAGGATACCTACTTCCATATTCTCATCAGAAGCTCCCATCAAAAGTACCTCAGGTTCGAGCTGCCCTCAGGCCATTACCAGTTCAGAGCAATGCCCTTTGGCCTCACCTCTGCTCTAAGGGTATTCACAAAATGCCTGGCAGTAGCAGTTGCTTCCCTAAGAAGGCAAAAGATTGCCATCTTCCCTTATCTGGACGACTGGCTCATAGTAGGCCGGTCTCCAGACCAAGTCAAGTTACATCTACAGATAACTCAGCAACTGCTCACCTTTCTAGGTTTCCTTCTGAATCTTTCAAAGTCAGTTCTAGAGCCTGTCCAGCTCCTCACCTTCATAGGCGCAGAGCTGAACACAGAGAAAGCCAGAGCCTTCCTTCCTTTGGACAGGGCAAGGACCCTGGTCTCTCTGGCCTCCTCATTCACCCTGCAGGTCTCTCGACCAGCAAGGCATTTTCTACAGCTCCTGGGGCACATGGCTGCTTCTACAGCAATAGTGCAGGGAGCAAGATTTCAAATGAGGGACATCCAGTTCCATTTGAGAGCCTTTTGGTCTCAAAGGAAAGACCCTCTAACCAAATTGATCCCAGTAACTCGAACCTGATCCAGGCCCTACAGTGGTGGCAGGATCAGAGCAATCTGAGACAAGGGTTCCTTTGTCACTCAGTCTCACTCCTTAATCCTTACTACAGATGCATCCCTCTTGGGGTGGGGCTCACATGGGCGACCTCACTGCAAGGGATTGTGGTCCCCTAAGGAATCTCTGCTCCACATCAATCTGTTGGAACTCAGAGCAGTTTTTCTAGCACTTCAATTTTTTTCCAAATCTGTTCAGAACAAAGTTGTACAGGTCAGAACAGACAACACCACCACAATGCGGTACATCAACAAGCAAGGGGGCACTCGGTCTATGGCCTTATGCACCGAAGCAATTAAGTTGTGGTCTCTGGCTTACTCCCAGAACACCTCCCTTACAGCAGTTCACCTCCCAGGCAAGGATAGTGTCTTGGCAGATGCTCTCAGCAGGATTTCCCAGGGCCATCACGAATGGTCACTGGACCCCCTGGTCCTGGAGGTGATATTTGCCTGATGGGGCACCCCACAGATAGATCTTTTTGCAGCCCCAGACAATCACCAACTTCCCCTTTTTTGCTGCAGGCCCCCAGTGTTGGGCTCAGTCCCTCTGGATGCCTTAGTTCTCAATTGGGAAGGGAAGTTTCTCTATGCTTTTCCCCATTCCCTCTCCTGTTCAGAGTGTTAGTCAAAATCAGATCTCAATCCTGCAAGATGATCCTGATTGCTCCAGATTGGGCCAGACAACCCTGGTATCCACTCCTACTGTCCTTAGCAGTCCATCTTCCCTGTGTCTTCCCAGGAATCACAACCTGTTAACCTGTGCTCAGGGAGGGTTTGGTGCAGACCTCAAATCTCTCAATCTCAAGGCCTGGCTCTTGAAGAGTTAGAGTTTGCTGATCTACACCTCTCCCAAGGTGTAATGGATATACTAAAGGCTTCTAGGAAGCCTTCCACCAGGGCTACCTATAATTCCAAATGGAAGAGGTTTTCCATATGGTGCTCTGGGAAGCATATTTCCCCAGAATCTGCTGATTTACCCACAGTCTTGGATTATATGGTCCATTTAAATACCTTGGGGCTGAGATCAGCTACCCTAAAAGTACATTTGGCTGCTGTGTCTGATTTTATTTCAGCAGGTAAACCCTCTTCTCTTTCAGCTCATCCTGTATTGTCCAAGTTTTTTAAGGGATTGCTTCACACCAACCCTCCATTCAGGGCCCCTGCCCCTGCCTGGGATCTTAATGTTTGCATTGCTCAGCTTATGCAACCCCCCTTTGAGCCTTTGTCTTCAGCAGAGCTTAAGTACTTAACTTGGAAGATTGTGTTTCTGGTAGCCATCACTTCTGCCAGACGCATAAGTGAATTACAAGCTTTGTCAGTGGAGCCTGATTTTATCTTCTTTCATAGAGATAAGGTGGTCCTCAGGACTAACAGGAAGTTCTTGCCTAAGGTGGTTTCAGATTTCCACCTTAATCAATCAATGTCTCTTCCAGTGTGCTTCACTGACCATTCCTCCTCTGGCGAGAGGAGACTGCACAGCTTGGATGTGAAGAGAGCCCTTAGCTACTACATAGACCGTACCAAGGGTCACAGGTTTGACTCCCTCCAACTGTTCCTCACTTATGGTGAAGTTGGCAAAGGAAACCTGCCACTAAAAGATCCATTGCCAGGTGGATTGTCTCTTGTATCCAATTTTGTTACGAAAAGTGGGTAAGGTTCCTCCCCAGGCCTGAGGGCTCACTCTACCAGAGGTACAGCTGCTTCCTGGCTGCTGCCAGGGCATCCCTATTCTAGAGATATGTCAAGCAGCTACCTGGAAAACAGTTCACACTTTTACCAAGCATTACTCCCTGGACATCAGGCTAGGAGTGATGCTCAGTTTAACACAACTGTGCTGCAGAGCCTTTCCTAAGTAGGTTCTGTCCCTCCTCCATGGAGGTACTGCTGTGTAGTCTGCATATGTCATAATATAGCAAGACTTCATGTTGTTTGAAGAAAAATTACTCACCTCAGTAATGTTGTTTCTTCTAATGGAGTCTTGCTATAGTATGACCTCCCCATACTGCCCCTCTCAGAACCTTTGTTTTTGGGATGTGGGTGGGCAGTGCAGTGTTGGCACTTAGTAGATGCCCACCTTGTTTTCACCCCCTCCTTTTTGGGGTGACTTGGTGTTGTGTTTTCATTTTTGGGTCTCCTGACTTGAGTCTTTGTTTTGGGACCAAAAATTTGTTCTTTATTTAGTAGCCAGTTGGCTAGTGTGGGTTTACAGCTTCCACAGGACCTCAGTGAGTTTAGCTCAAAGATCTGACGGTTTGAGTTTGAAGAACAACGGACAGTGTTTCAACCGAGCTCGAACTCAGCGTTCCATGCCTTGCATGGAAAGTTAACTCTTTCACCTCCGGAGCAGTTCGAAGGTTGGGACTCACTGCATATGTCATAATATAGCAAGACTCCATTAGAAGAAACAGCATTACTAAGGTGAGTAATTTTTTCTTCTGGACCTTCTCCAGCAGGGTAATGTCATTTTTGAGGTGTGGGCAGCAGAACTGAACTCTATACTCTAGATGTGGCCTAAACAGAGACCAGTACAAGGGTTATTATATAACTAGAGACCCACGTTGTTCTTAAATAAGAAATAACTAGAATTCAGGGTCAAAAAAGAAATAACAAGAAATTCAAGGTATAACAAGAAATTCAACATATAAAAAGAATAAAACAAAAAACACATGAATAAAGTGAAAAAATTGCTTGGGGTGGAGCAAAAACTAAATAAATGCTTGCAGTAGTTGTTGTTTAGGCTCTGTTGTTACCACAGAGATGGTCCATAAGGAAGCGACAGCGAAATTGTTTCATTCACAAAACCTTTCACGACTATAGCATAATACTGCTTAATACAATGTAGTATACTAGGAATGTGATTTCTAGTGTGTATAAGGTCATTTTGAGGTAGTTTATGAATGCAAATGTAATAACAATAAATAAAACTAAATTTTCAATAAGTAAAAAAATAAATTCCAGAAAAATAAAAATTATAAAAAATAAATAGAATTTCACGGGTCTCTATACTGTATAACCTCATCTGTCCTACTACTGATCCCCCTAGCTATGCATCTCAGCATCTTGTTTACCCTTGCTGCTGCCTTCTTGCACTGCATGGAGTGCTTCTGTTCACAAGTGTTCATCAGTCCAAGGTCCTTCTAGTCCTCTGATGCAGATACTTGGACTCCACCCAGGTAGTACTCTGCCCTGGGATTCTTAACTCCAGTGTGCATAACTTTATATTTCTTGGCATTGAAGCCAAGCTGCCAGGTCACAGACTACCTCCCCAGCTTTTCCAGACTGTCCTGTAGGTCCTGTATCCCTTCAGCTGTGTCGACTCTGATGCAGAGTTTGGTGTTGTCCGTGAATAGGTACATTTTCTCTTAATGCCATCCCCAATGTCACTGATGAAGACATTGAACAACACCGGCCCCATCACCGAGCCCTTTGGGACCCCACTGGTGACCGCTCTGGTGCTAGATAACTCTTCCCCCTCAACCACCCTCTGGGTTCTGTCCCTCAGGTTCTGACCCTTAGCCAGTTTCCCACTCATCTGGTCTTCTTCTCCCTAACCCCGAGATTTGCCACCTTCTTGATCAACCTTTTGTGGGGCACAGCGTCGAAGACCTTGCTGAAATCCAGATAGAGGATGTCTACCGCTTGTCCCCTGTCCACTGACTTAGCATCATGGAGACCATGCTCCTCTAGATATTCTGCCAACCTTTCCTTGAGTATGGTCTTCATGAACTTGCACACGATTGAGGTCAGACTGACTGGTCTGTAATTCCCTGGGTCATACTTGGGACCGCTTTTGTGGAGGGGCACCACGTGTGCCATTCTCCAGTCCTGCGGTACCACGCCTTACTCCAGTGAACTGTTAAAATATGCCTTCCAGTGGTCCTGCCAGCTCCTCAGCCAATCCGTTAGTACCCTTGGATGTACACTATCTGGGCCTGGTGATATGTCCACCTTCAATGCTAGCCCCTCCCTCACTCTGTCATCCTCTATCACTACATCTGTGTTCCCTCCCGCGAAAGCACTGGCCTGTCCTTCTCCCTGGTGAAGATGGAACAGAAGTATTCATTTAGTATCTCTGATTTTCCACTGTTATCCTCTACCCGCTCCTCATATTTTTTAAGCCCAACAATCCTGTCTGTCTTGTCCTTTTTCTTGCTTATATAGCGAAAGAAGGCCTTCTCCCCTTTTTAATGCCTTCAGCTATCTGCAGTTCCTTCTGTGTCTTAGTTCATCGGATTTCCTTACTTGCCTCACTATCCAACCTTAGGTAATTTTCCTTATCCACCTCTCTCTTGGTCTTCCTGAATTTCCTGTAGGCTAACCTCTTTTCCCTTACTGCTTGGGTGACCCCACAACTGAACCAGCTGGGTGCTTTCACCATTTTGTTCTTCCCCCTGAGCCTAGTGAACTTCTCTGTGGCAAGCAGTATTTCTGTAGCACTCCACATTGTCAATGGGTAATCATAACAACTGGGTATAGTGGACCCCTACCAGGGGAATGACACAACCCAAGCTTTAGAATATTGGGCACATGGGAGATCTCATGATGAGCTAGCTGAGGAAGGACGTCCTGAGCGCTGCTCCCAGGCCCTGCTAAATCCGATAAAGTTTTAAAACATCCTTGATTCCAGGGCGGGGTTAGAAACGCTACAATCCGACCTGCAAATGATACTAATACCTCTCGAGGAGTCTGGCTGCGCTGATCAAGGGAATTTTTTTAAGATAGGCACTGCACTAGAGGGCCGATTATTATGGAGTGCGGAAGCCCCAAAGTCCTCGATGCACGAGCGCCGGCAACAGAGCGCCCAAAACCCCCTTCACCAGTGCCAGAGGACCAGGAGGATTGCTTGGGTGTGGAAGGGAAAGGCCAAGCAACCCCGGATGATATCTCTGAAATTAAAACGCTCTTTCGGGGCCTGGTAGCTGATTTCTCTGCAGTTAAACCAACGCTAAGCACCCTGGCACAAAGAATAGGCGATGTGGAGGTTAGGGTTGCTTCCCAGGAGCGGAAAACCTCGGTACATGAGCAAGAATTGGTGGCTTTGCGGAGACAAGTTAAAAAACTTGAAGACCGAGTTGAAGACCAGGAATCTCGCAGTCAAAGAAATAACCTGATCATAGCAGGTCTTCCAGAGTGGTCAGAAGGCTCTGATTGCATAGCCTTCATTCAGGTTTTATTGCTAAAGCTCCTGGGTCCAACGCCATTTGGGGATGCATACAATATTGAGAGGGCACATTGGTCACTGAGAGAAATGCCTCTGCCAGAGGCTCGCCCCAGGGTTGTTATTATGCGGTTTTTGAACTATAGAGAGAAAGCCCATGTCCTTAGTAGAGCAAAAGCACTCAAGAACTTGCAATGGAATGGGGCTTCTCTATGGCTATTCCAAGACCAGACACCTGCCATTAGTGAGAAACAGAAAGAATATTTGGACATCAAGAAAAAGTTACATCTCGCGGGTGTGAAGTTTAGAATGCAACACCCGGCTATCCTGGTGGTAAAGCTTCAGTCTGGAGACCAGAGGTTCCTGACAGTGAAGGGTGCTGCTGAGAGACTGCGAGTTGAACTCCCGGATCTGTTTAGGTCTGCACCCTGACTGTGTGAGGAGAACGAAGATATCGGATGAGGCTGAGGAAACGTTTGTTGTATGCATAAGCATATATGGAGCAGGACGGAGTGGTAGAAGTACCCTGTAGCCCCCTCGAGAGGACTCTTTGGTCTTAGACTCATGGGGTCTGTGGGGGAGGGAGCGGGGGTTGGGTGTGGTTTTTTTTTTTTTGTTTTTTTGTTTTTTCTTTCTCTCCTTTTATGATCCAGGAATATATGGTCAAGCTGATATATATTGCTGAGAAGATAGAACCAATTACTGTGAAGTATGCATGATATGCTATGGTCATTTGTTTTTGTAGATCACCTTATACAACCTATGTATTGATTTTAGCCTGGTCTCAAAGGGATGTAAACTGTATTTGGGGCCTTACAATAGTGGGAATTTGAGCATGGCAATCTGCATTTACAGTTGTTCCCAGGTTATATGGGGCTACTTTACTATTACTATTATTGCCATTTGTTTCTGTATAGTTAGAGTTTATAGGATTGGGGCTGAGTGAGAATGTTAATGGGATGCATTATTCTAAAAAAGGGAACCTAGCCGTAGCCCTATGGGGCACTTAGAGGGGACAAGAGGCCCTTTGTTCTTAGTAAGGGATTGGTTGGGCGGGGGGACGCTCTCAGGGGCTGGCTCATTTTGATTTCGACTTGTGATAGGAGGGCGGTCAGAGGATCGGGGATCATGGTAAAATGGGGGAGGGCTTTGGGGGTTGGGGAAGAGAGAGAATCCAAAAGGCAGATAATATCATTCTGGCAGACTTTGGTGGGGTGAAAGGAAGGGGTATGGTAATTCATTATGATAAATATTAACATTATATCTTGGAATGTTAAAGGCCTCAGAGGGAGGAAAAAAAGGTTAGTGATTTTAAAACATATATATCAACTGGGGGCTCAAATAGCAGTACTGCAGGAAACCCACTTATTAAAGGAAGAGTTAAGTCTTTCGAAGAGACTTTGGGTGGGCCAAGTTTTAGGAGAAGGGAAGGTGAAGGCTTCAGGGGGAGTAGCGATCTTGATTGCGAAAAACTGTTCGTTCGTGCCATTGCAAATTAAAGCAAGAGAAGATGCTAGGAGAGTATTTGTTATGGGTACTATCATGGGTAGGTCACTAACAATTGCTTCTATATATGGACCAACTCCCTGTAACCCAGATTTTTTCACCTCGCTGGAATTAGATTTAGCTACCCTCTCATCTCATCCATTAATTATAGCAGGGGATTGGAACCTGTGTCTTAATAACTTGCTTGATAGGAACCCCCCATCTAAAAAGTCACTCTCTAGGGCGCAGATGGCTATGGCTAGATTTTTAGAGGTTACAGCACTGGTGGACCCCCTTCCGGTGTTCAGCCAAGGGGACTGTAACATGACCTTCTATTCAGGGGCACATAAAACTCAGTCGCGTATTGATTATTTTTTGGTTAATGAAGAGGCCCTGCAGGGAGTTAGGAAAATTTCCACTCATAGCAGAATTTTGTCTGACCACTCTCCAGTGCAGCTGTCATGGGCGCTGGAGTCTGTTCGAATGAAGCCCTTCAGATGGAGATTAGATGAATCACTATTTTTAGAAGATATGTTACTCCGATTGGAGGAGGCCCTGCAGGACATTATCCAGACCCAAATCCCAACACTTTATAATAAGAGTTTAGCGTGGCCTACCTGTAAAGTACTATATGCTGGCGTAGCTGAAAGATATACTGCCAGAAGAAATGGTATGAGAAAGGCAAGGGAGGAATTTATATGGGGTGCTATTAATTCACTTACCCCTTTAGAGGGTTCCACAGAGGAGGTGGATAGTGAACTTAAGGAACTGAGGGACGAAATGACAGATATTCTTTATGGTAAGATGGAGGCCTGGCTTGAAAAGCTTCAAGCTAACTATCTTCTGCAAGGGGACATGCCTAGTAGGCTTCTTGCAAACAGAGTCAAAGAGTGGGAGGCAGCTCGAACGATCCCGTTAATAGAATACCAGGGGGAAGTGATAACAGAGCCACAGAGAATGGCGGATGCCTTCGCGGATTACTTCGCAGAGATCTATCAAGGGGACTCCCTTAGTAATGAGGAGGAGCTGTGGGGGTTTTTGGAGACCATAAGTTTACCCAGACTGGACCAAGCACAAGCCCAGGCATTAGCGGCCCCCATATTAGTCTGAAATAAGGGAGGCGATTAATGCATTACCTAAGGGCAAAACTCCGGGACCGGACGGTTTATCAGCTCAGTTTTATAAAGTCCACTCTCAAACTCTCTTACCCCTACTGATGGATTTATTTTCTAATATTATGTTGGATGGGGTCCCCCACCTACCCCTATATCATGCTTACATTACACTCATCCCTAAGCCAGATAAACCTAAAGAATTACCAGGGAGTTATAGACCTATTGCTTTGATGAACCAGGATCTTAAGCTGTTAACTAAAATACCGGCTAATAGAATTTTAAAGATTGCTCCTGTAATTATTAGTCAAGACCAAGTTGGATTTATGCCAGGTAGAGGGGCACATGATGCTCTGCAGAAGCTTCACCATGTACTCTCCGAGGCTTCTAATTCCTGGTCAGCTATGGCGCTAATCTCATTAGATGCCAAGAAGGCCTTTGACAGGGTCTCCCATTCTTTTCTATTTGCTACTATGGAGAAGATGGGCTTCCCGGAGGGTCTCTTTAGGGGTATTAAGAATTTCTATGCTGCTCCCACGGCTAGGGTTCTCTGCAGTGGCTATTTATCGAAAGAATTTTGCCTTGATAATGGGACTAGACAGGGATGTCCCCTTTCACCAATTTTATTTAATATATATCTGGAACCCTTATTAAGAGCGATTCAGACAGACCCGGCAATACGGGGGATTGTTGTTAAGGGAAGGGAAATGAAGTTTTCTGTTTTCGCAGATGACATTTTGCTACACCTACAGGAACCAGCAAAGAGCTTTAAAAGGACTCTTGAAATTATAAGGAGATTTTCTACAGTTTCGAATTATAGCTTAAATCTGAATAAGACACAGGTTCTCCCCCTTACCCCATTTACCTATAGGGCAGATTTTGAACCTCTGCAATTGAATTGGGCTCCAGATAGGATTAAATATCTTGGTATGTGGGTCACTGCTAATCCAGAGGAAGGAGTGGAAGCAAATTTAAATGAGGTGCTTTCAGCAGCTAGAGCAGATATAATTAGGTGGAATAAAATTCCCCTGAATTTGACGGCTAGAATTGGTTTAATTAAAATGAACCTATTGCCTAGATTTTTGTACCCGGTATATTTGTTCCCGTATAATATCCCAAAGGGTTGGTTTATTAAGATACAGAAATTACTTTCAGATTTGTTATGGAACTCCAAACTGCCCAGGAGGAAACATAATATACTGCGCCTTCCTTATAGTATGGGGGGTCTCAAAATCCCAGATCTTCATTTATATTATGTAGCCGGACAGTTAGCTATAATGGGGTCGGTGGAATAGGATACAGGAGGAAGAGGGCTATATTCCAACCTGGTTACACATTGAGAGACAAACTCTGAGAGATGTGGGTATTTCCCTAGTAGCGTTGCTCTATGTTAATCCAGAAGGCTTGCCGGAGGAAGGGAAACATACTCCAATATACAAGTCAGTCTCGGCTTGGTGGGCTCTTCTATCTCTGACTCAGAAAAAATTCCAGAAAGGCTTCAGAGATCAGCCTATTCTGGGCAATCCTAACATGACTATTGGGGGTCGAATAATTAGAAAACACTGGGCCCCTCAATTACTCAACTTTAACTGGGCAGATTTTATTGTAGATGATAGGGTAGTTTTCCCAGCTCAGTGTAAAGGTATTATTTTTTTTAAGAGAATACAGGTTACCAAAATGGTGCAGAAAGTGTTGAGAGAGAATAGAGGCTCTCAGGGGACCCCGTTTACCTGGGATAACCTTAAGGAACTTAACTTCTTGCAAAAACCTCTTTCACATGCATATAAGGTGCTGCTGGATTTTTTAAGTTGGGATTTTTCTGTGAGGGTAGCATATTGGGAAAAAAAAAAATACTCACCTGGGGCCGGATTGGAAAGAAATCTGGAAAAGCTCTGGTTATATACCTATACCCAAATATAGGACCATGCAGTTCTTTATATTTTCTAACATGTACTATACCCCTTGCAAATTATGTGCTAGAAGGCTTAGACAGACAGATCTATGTTTTAGATGTGGCTTGAACCCAGGGGACATATTGCATATATTCTGGGACTGTCCTAAGATCTACCCCCTTTGGGATCAAGTTAAACAAAATATGGACCCCATTCTAAACTACTCTGAATTTATCTCGCCGGAGATCTGTGTATTGGGGGATATGGTCCAAATCTCAGTGTTGCACATTAAATACCATATGGCGTTAATGTCTACTCTAATTAAAGCTTTTGTTTTGAGGCACTGGAAAAGCGACCATATCTACTCATATGACCAATGGATAGGGGATTTCTTGAAGACAGTTGACAGGATTAAGAGGCAAATGCTCCGGAACGGAGGGAAAGGAACATATGACAAGAGGTGGAGAACCTTGGAGGCAATCTATTCACTCCAGGCCAAAGGTCCTCGGGCACGGATCTGTCTTTCTGAGTGTAGTTAATTTAAGGCTTATTGGTAAAGAGTAGATCCCTAGTAGGGGCTCATTTGTTTTCTTTTATTTTTTTATGATAAGGGATTGGGTATACTGTGGTTGGGTTTTATTAGGACTTCACAGTATGAAACTCATTGTCTGCCAAATGATTGTAGTTGGGGGATTCTCTCTCTTTCCTTGGGACACAGCGGCAGGAATATACCCCAATCTATGGATGCCTGTATGGAGTTTAGATTACTGGGTTGGGATTCTTCCCAAATAGTGGCTGTTTATTATAAGACCTGGATACCTAAATATGAAAACCTGATTACTGAAGGGTTAGATCAATCTTTTAAGACAATTGTGAGGGGTGTTCACTGCAGCTGTGTATGTACATAGTTATGAATGTATATAGTTGTCCTACCCAGTTTGGGGGTGGGGACCCGGGAGATTCCTGGGTATTAATGTTTGTCTGTCTGTATGATCAAGAAACTGATAATAAAGATAGTTATAAAAAAAAAAAAAAGAATATTGGGCACATGAGGATTCCATACAGCAGCAGCAACTCCGCAGTTAAGCTGTGCCATTCAGAGGGGACAGAGCTACTTTTCTCTTCTCTGAAGAATTTCAGGATTCAAGACTTCAACTGGGGCTGCAGTTCTGCTGTGCAGGTTGGAGCTACCTGTTTCAGAGAGCACCCCTAATTTTAAATCGTGCCTGTTAAGCTGCAGCTTTAAAATTGAATAATCTGCCTTTTTTTCTCATTCCCTGTGTGGATTGGGAGCCACTTATGCCTTGCTAGGGTATTTTTTAATGTTGTGCTGTTGAAAACTTAGAAAGAAAAAAGGTGTTACAGGTAGGTACAGATTGCATTATTGGGAGTGTAGGATCTCTAAAGGGATCATTGGTCTTTAGCGTCGGTTCCCTTGGCCCCCCCCCACACCAGTTTGAGGTTGTGTGTTTTTCACTGTTTTCTAGCAAATCTGTAAATTTGACCAACTTGTGAGGTGTTTTGGTGTTTTTTTCATCTCAACCTCCGTTTTTACTGTTTGCACAACCGCCATTATGCCTGGGCGTGTGCTTCTTCATCATTCAGCTTCCTGCCAGTGTACTGAGTGTGCGCCCGTGGTAGACACACGTGCACAGTGCTAACGACTTTGTGCAGCACTAATCTCCATTGAATTCTGTTGCATAACTGCGCACACACATAAAACAGGTACACACACTCTTGCACATATGTACTAGCACTAATCTACATTGAATACTATTGCGCAAGTGTATGCACGTGTTAATCAGCTGTGTGCACACTCATGCTCATGCCCCCACAAGCCTAGAGGGCGAGCGCACTCACAGTTTAGTGGGTTTCAAGCTTGATGAAATGTGTTTTACAGATGGTTGGCAGTTGTGGAGCAACTATTACAAATACAGTTTAAAATATACGTTTTTTTCCTATCACAATTTTCTGGTTTTGGCACCATGACTTTCAGGAGACCATACATTATGAAACAATGTAAGACCTGCAGAAGGGTGATGAGACCCTCTCCCATGAGTACATATTGTCCTCACTGTGTTGCCCAGCATAATATTTCTCTCAAGGTACCCCCAGCCGGTGCGACACAGCAAGGGCAGGCTGCGGAATCAGAGATGCAGGTAGATACTGACCCTGACCCATTAGAAGGCCGGGATGATGATTACGGGGTTCTTGGGGAAATGCCTGACCTTAAAAAATTACTTTCAAATTAGGAGGACGTCCTCTCTGAGGAGGAGCTAGAGGAAGGAGAGTGGACGGAGCCCAAGACCAGGATTCTGATTCCACCCCTATTTGATAATAGGTCCTTGTCCTTTTTGATAGCTGAGACATGTAGATCCTTATGGCTTAAGGAAGAGCAGTCCATGGAGACGGTGGCTGTCAATCCAGTTCTGCCTGCGTGCTCCTCTGCTCCAAAATGTTTCCCAGGTTTTACTCATTGTGACTAAATTATTGCGCAAGAATGGGCTGGTGTGGATCAGAGAAAAAATCTTCCAAACCAAAAACTAGGAATTATCCTTTTTAAGGGGAAATCTCTCGCAAGGGGGAATCTCCCCCGGCAGGCAAGACTTTTTATAATACTAGAAAACACTCCACCATTCCAATCGAGGGTGCTCTGGCACTGTCAGATTCACACAACAAGCGGATGGATACCGCATGCAGGAGGGCTTTCGCCTCTACAGGCACAAACATTCGTACCTCCTATGCATCATTTATTATTGCCAGAGCCTTAAACCTTTGGGTCAGTACTCTGACCGACTTTGTTCCTCCTGATTCAGAAGGTGCGAGCATTTAGCAGTTGGTGTCCATGGCACCCTCCTTCCTTGGTGTTTCCACAGTGGACAATTTAACGCATGTCAGCCCACTCAGCCTATCACATTGCATCGGTCATGAGGGCCGTGTGGCTCAGACATTGGTCTGCTGATCAGAATTCAAAGGCGAAGCTGTTTAGCCTTCCATTTGAAGGAAGTTTGCTATTTGGTACTGGTCTGGATTCTGTCTTGCAGGACGTGCAGGATAAGAAGGGTCACCTCCCAGTATCTAAACAGCAATGCAAGGCCACAACTCCTCAGTGGGGTTAGGGCGATGGCTGGCGCAGGTAGTCCCGGGGAAGGTATCGTCAATTTCGAAATTTTGAAACCCAAAGAAACAAAGGTGCCTATTCAGGCAATAGAGGATCCTTTCCCAGGCGCCACAGAGGAGGACCAGTACAATGGCCTGGTACCTCACAATGGTGGTACGCGGGCCCATCCCTGCCCCCCTTCCCTTGGTGGAAGACTACAGGAGTTTCCTGCAAGATGGGCCCAAACAACGTTAGATGCCTGGGTTCTGGAAATCCTTCAACTGGGTTATGCCATAGAATTCTTAACGGTTCCCTCTAAGAGACGTTTTCTGCCATCTCCAGTGTCAAAGCAAGTAGCAAAATGCCAGGTGGTGTCAAACACTCTCACCCATCTCATTCAAATCGGGACCGTTGTACCAGCTCCCCCAAATGAGCAGGGTCAAGGGTTCTACTCCATCTATTTCGTAGTTCCCAAGAAGTCCAGGGGGATTCAGGCCCATTTTGGATCTGAAGCATCTGAACAAGTTTGTTCGCCACAAGACTTTCGAGATGGAGTCTCTGAGGCGAGTAATCCAGGTTGTTCAACCGGGGGACTTCTTAGCCTCAATAGATCTGATGGATGCTTACCTTCACATCCCCATGCATCAGTTCTTCCAGAAGTACCTCAGGTTCTCAATACTGGGCAAACATTTCCAGTACAAGGAGCTCCCGTTCGGCCTTGCAGCAGCCTCTCAAGTTTTCTCAAAGGTGTTGATAGTTCTGGTGGCTCAACTATTACAGGAGGGTCAGTCATGTCTACCTTTACCTAGACGACCTGTCATTTGGGCACCGACGTTGCTTTTTGCGAGGAGGTCAGTGTCCAGCACCCTGGAGATCCTGGAAACACATGGCTGGATAGTCAACAGGGAGAAGAGCTCCTTTGAACCATCTCAGTCCTTGGAGCACTTGGGGACAATCTTTAAAATGAAAGTAGGGTGGTGTTCATATTACCCTCCTGGGAGAAGACATTGCTGTCGGAGATACGGTGGCTCAGGAATCAGTCCTCAACATCAGCCCACAGCCTGCTGCGGATTCATGGCCTTATGGCAGCAGCAGTAAACTTAGTTCCATGGGCCCACTTTCACATGCGGCCCCTTCAGATGGGGCTTCTGATGGCTTGGGACCCATCATCAGAGGATTATCAAGCCAGGATCCTCGTCACCCCTCAGCTCCATCACTCCCTGAGTTGGTGCCTAAATGTGCAGAATCTCAACAAGGGGGTTTCATTGGAACTACCGCCAGAGGTGATTCTCAAAATGGATGCAAGTCTGCACAGATGGGAGGTAGTCCTGGACCAACTTTCCAGTCGGGATTTGGTCACTACAGGAACAGCGTCTCCACGTAAATATCCTGGAGGTGCAGGCAGTTCACTTAGCTCTGCTTCGATTTCAGTCCAGGCTTGGGAACACCATAGTAAAAGTACAGTCATACAATGCCGTCACAGTGGCATACATAAACAACCAAGGAGGCACAAAAAGCAGGGCAGTGCTTTGGGGGCCTCTGAACTACTGAGCTTGGTGGAGGAGAACCTTCTCTCTCTCTCTCTGTCGGCAGTACATCTGGCGGGGGAATTGAACATTCAGGTGGACTTGCTAATTTGTGAAAATGTTCATCCTGGAGAATGGCAGTTGAACCTGGAAGTGTTCACACTCCTAAGCAATTGGTCTGGGCAATCGCAGATAAATCTGTTTGTTTCAAGCTACAGTGCTCAGACCCACAGGTCCTTCAGTCGATATTGGTGTCCACAGGCAGAGGCAGTGGACGCTCTGACTCAGGTGTCGTCCTTCTGCAGAGTGTATGCCTTTCCTCCACTGCCTCTCCTTCAGAAAGTCTTAAGAAAAATAAGATACTTAAGTGAAATTTTCTTCTGATAGCCCCGAAGTGGCCAAGAAGACCGTGGTTCTCGGATCTAGTGAACCTAGCCCAGCAAGTTCCCTTCCGCCTTCCCGTATGAAAGGACCTCATGCCGCAATGCCCCATTCTACACCTGAACCCAGGTGCAGTGCAACTCGCAGCCTGGCTCCTGAAAGGAGGAGACTCCTACAATTAGTTTTAACCCCGAAGGTAGTTGAAACCTTGATGGTGGCAAGAAAAAACTCTACTTCAACAGCTTACACTCAAGTGTGGACACTTTTTTTTTATTGATCCAGAGGGAAAGGATTTTTTTTTTCCCAGCTCCCACGGCTGCAGAGGAGGCCTCGTACCTCCTCCTACTCCGTCCGTCAGTGCAATCCCCAAAGCATCCCATCCCCAGTTTCATTTATGCACGTAGGGCTAGGGGTGTTACATTTTTCCCCTGTTTTTCTCCCATCCCCCTGGGACACCTGCGCGTAGGACATACGTCCAGGCTGACGACGTGCTGATGCACGCCGACTGACATGCACTTAACAGCGTCCCCCCTCCCTGACTCCAGTAGAGCCACTGGTGCCCTGAAAGTCCGTGCTTCCACCGGCTTCAGGGGCGTCGGGTGCTAGAAACACCCCTGGTATCCCACCCCAGAGGGAGGAGAGCATCCGCAGGGACGCTCAATCCTCCCTCACCCCACTGACCCCCAACAACTCGAGTCCATTCCCGAACCTGGGTTGCCGACATAGCGCAAGGTGTGGCATCCAGCGCCTCAACCCTCAGTGCCACCGGGCCAGCTAGAGGAAAAGGATTTAAACCTTCAAAAGCCTCCATTGCTGAAATCCTGGACTTCCTTCAGGATGGTGTGGATAAAGGGCTGGCATTGAGCATGCTGAGAGGTCAGGTCTGCACTCTCGGAGCTTCCTTGGGGTTCACTCTAGGAACGAATAGAGAGGTTGTTCATTTTTTGTGCGTAGTTGGCAGGAGCCGACTGCTATTTCAATTCTCGGTTCCCCTGTGGGATCTTAACTTGGTTCTGAATGCTCTGTGTTGAACCCTTCAAGCCGCTGTCATCCATGCCACTGGATGTGTTGTCCTACAAGGTCTGTTTCTTAGTGGCCATGTGTTCAGTCAGGAGAGTGGGCAAACTGCAGGCCTTGTCTCATAAGGAGCCTTACCTTATCATAAGGACAAAGTGATACTTAGCATGGTTCCATCCTTCGTCCCTAAAGTGTCCATGGCCTTTCATGTGAACCAGGAAATTTGCCTTCCATCCTTCTGTCCACATCCGTCTCACCTCAAGGAGAAGGAGTTGCATAAACTGGACCTGAGGCGAGCAGTTAGGATCTACTCTGAATGTACGTCTGAATTTTAAGTCAGATAGGCTATTTGTGCTTTTTGGGGCAACCAAACAAGGACAAAAGGCCTCTAAACCCACCCTAGCTAGGTGGGTACAGGCCTGTGTTGCTAAGGCCTATGTGGTGAAAAAGAAGAGGCCTCTGGCTCTTATCAAGGCTCTCTCCACTAGGGCGATGGCAACTTCTTGGGCAGAGAGGGGCGAAGCCACAGTTTCAGAACTATGCAAGGCAGCTACATGGTCCTCAATCCACACTTTCACGAAACATTATTTTTATTTTATTAAATTTCGGAATTAAGACCTTTGAGCCAGGGGCTCATTTACAAACGTTCCACGTCAAACAGTTGGATTATACAGAGGAAAGAGTAACAAACACAGGTACAATGGGTACACACTAGCAGACTAGATAAGATAAAAGAAGGAGGGTAATGGACTAACAAAGTTATCATCTAAGAACAATGAACAAGTGCATGAAGTAGCACTAAGAATAAGTGCAAAGATTAGCAGCCTAGGAAGGCATTGTCAGCATAGGCTGTGCGGTTGTAGGTCACCTGGAATAAGTGCAGTAATCACAGCTACTGAGGTTGGCTTGATGTGTTCGAAGAGAATTTTTGAAGGGACCTATGGTGGGAGTGGATTGGATTAGTGCTGGGAGGTTGTTAAACCAGCTGGGTGCTCTGTACATAAAAGCCCTTTGCCCTTGGGATGTACGGCATAATGGTACCTGGAAGGCCTGATTGTTTGCGCTTCTTGTACAGTGCGAGTTTGCAGAGGCCCTCTTGAGAAGTAGTTGGAGGGGGGGGGGGGCTAGCCCAAGGGAGAATTTAAATTATTAATAAATTATAAACTGGATGTTCAGTGTTCTGCTAACGCAGAGTGTTGCAGGCAGCAGTTTGCAAGTAATTGTGAAGCATCTGGCATATGGGATAATATTCTCCCCTTCCCGGTTTTTGTCTGGGTACTGCTTCTTAGAACCAAGTTGTTGTGATTACCCATTGACAATGTGGAGCGCTACAGAAAGAAGAAATTAACTTCATACTTACCTTAATTTCCTTTTCTGTTAGCTCCAACATTGTCAATGGGACCTGCCAAGGAGCTTGGCTCCTGAGGGAGAATCTTACCCTGCATGCTAGGAGAGGTCTATTTTTAGTAAAATTCCCCTATGTGGATCTCTCTCTCTCTCTCTATTCTGCTGCACTGTACTCTGACATGTATATAGGTTGATTTGTCAATTATCTGTGACCGTAGGTTAACAGGTTTTGTTGGTTAATTGAGGTGTGTTTTCCTGTTGCAGATTAGTTCTCTGCATTTAAAAAAAAAAAAAAACAGACTGTCTCATTGTGTTATTAGCTTGAGATCACAGATTGGTGACTCTTATAAAACATGTTTCTGGTTACATAATTTCTGTACAAGAAGCCCCAAATACTTCAGGCCTCCTTTTGGGTCCATGAAGTGCATCCCTTCCCCGAATGTCGGATAGGAAAGTAAGACAGTTTTTTATTATTGCAAGTTGTGATTGTTTTTATTGTATATATATGTAAGCAATAAGACACGACAGGGTGTGTGTTGAACACATTACCGCATACACAGGGGCGTAGTAAGGCACGAGGCCCTGCCGAGTGCCTTCAGCCCCTGGAAGTGCGGTAATATCTGTTCAACACACACCCTGGAGTGTTATATTGCGCTTATGAAATGGTAAACTTTTTTTTATTATTTTTGCCCCCACAAAATAGCACACCTGTAAGCAGCAAAAGGCATTTTTTATCAGAACTTCTGGTAAAATAGTCCTTCCGCCAGCAACACAGTTACATCATGATTTTGGCAGGCTGCTAGGCTGGAACCCCATGCACCCCCCGCAGCGCGTGCGTGTGCTCGCACGTGCACACACACACTCACACTCTCCAGTTTCCAAGGACCAACACGGGAGGCAGTATAGCGCAGTGGTTTAAGGCTCTGAGCTGCAAATCTGGAGACCTGGGTTTGAATCCCACAGCCCCCACTTGTATACTGTGTGACCCTGAGCAAGTCACTTAACTTCCCTGTGCTCCCAGGTTGCACCTGTAAACAAGCTTTCAGCTTAGTGTGTCTCACCTGGTTAAACAATTTAAAACCAAAAAAAAATAAAACGTCCTTTCCTCCGAGAGGGGCGGCGGTTATAGTTCCCTCCAGACACACCTAAGGACCCCACAAGAAGAATACTGCCCTTTTCTTCGCTCTTCCGATCTAGCGGCTTGCCAACTTGTAAAACTTTAGACCTGCTGCATAGGGTTCGCCTGTCGTGCTGGTCCCAGGTGGTGACGACTGAGGCTGGAGCAAACAATACAACCACCTCTGTCCTTCCATCTCCCCACCGTGCAGCGGCTAGAGACAGCAGCGATCTTGCTCTTCAAAGTTTCAAATGCCCCGCTGCACCCCCTTAACTATTTGCTTGTATGGCTCTCGCTAAGCCTGAAAACAAGATGGCTAACTTTACATTTATCAGCGTTCCATTTTTTTTGTCAACATTCTGTTTAGGGGCATTGTTTTGTTTGCCTGTCCTTTTTTTTTTTTCTATGTGTAATACATATATGGCACCGATTTTCTAGCCAGTCAATATCCTTCTTTTGCTATGCCCATTTTATAAATGTGTATAGCTCTCATGGCACTGCAAGGTAAGTACTAACTGGGGAGTTGCTGCTGCTGCATGGAATCCTCATGTGCCCAACATTCTAAAGCTTGGGCTGTGCCATTCCCCTGATAGTTTAGTTTAGTTTAATTATTCGGAATAAACCTTACAAAAGCTCATTTACAGAGGTTCCATGTCTTGAAACACAATACAGACATACAACAAGAGAAACATGCAAGTTACATATCACCGGTTTATACTGTTGAGAAAAGGAAATTAAAACAACAGTCTGAATTTTGTTCTTAATATTGCAGATTACATATCATAAGGTTAGTCTGGCAGGGATTCCCAGTGTAGGGTGTTACTGGTAGCAGCCGTGTGGAGGCATTGTCATGTATGAGAGAGGGTGGTCTGAGAGGGCAGAACGCCCAAGAAGGGGAGGGCTAGGAGGCTGGGCTCCAGGCAGCATCTAATGGGGTATACCGCCTAAGAGAGTTTGGAGTACAGAGGTGGGGGTAGTAAAAGGGGGGGTTGGGAAGGAGAGAGGTGAAAACCAGCCTATAGGGGTGCACTATACTCAGTTGTTATGATTACCCATTGACAATATTGGAGCAAACAGAAAAGGAAATTACAGTAAATATTAAGTTACTTTCTTCTTCCTTCCTTAATGATGAACACCTTTGGTCCACCCCCATATCCATTCTGATGTCCACTAGGTGGCTGCTTAGCATTTTGCCCATCTTCCTGAAGTCGGCCCTCTTAAAATCCAAGATTGTGGTCTTAGTCGGGATGCTTTCCCTGCCCATATCCAACTGGAACCACACTGTGCAATGGTCACTCCCACCCAGGGGCTCCCTGACTGTTATGTCCTGTACATGCTCCCCATTCGTGAACACCAGACAAGAATTGCCTCTACTCTTGTTGGTTCTGTGATGCCCTATGTCAGGAACCCATTTTGCAGTCCTTCCAGGATCACTTGTCTCCTAGCACATGTTGTGGGTGGTATGCTCCAGTCCACCTTGGGCAGGTTGAAGTCCCCCACAGTTACTACCTCTCCTTTCCCTGCAGCTTCCAATATTTGTGAGCTCAGTTCCCTCTTCCTCTCCTCATCCTGGTTGGGTGGTCTATAAACCACCCCCAACCTCACCTTTTTCCCTCTGTTGGACCATAACTGAACCCATAATGCCTCCACCATCTCTTCCTCTGACTCCTCCCTCATGCAAGTTATTCTTTCCCTTATGTAAACTGGCACCCCCAGTTCCCCAACTGCCCTGTCCCCCCTGTATAGATTATATCCAGGGATTACAAGGTCCCAGTCATGATGTGGTGGGTGTGGCACATAGACAGCTGGTTCTGATTTCAAAATGATATGTTTTCTGCAAAATAAAATATGTAAGGGAATGTCTTTCAGGAGGAAATACTGTCTCGCTGAAATTGACACATCAAACCCCCCAGGGATAAGTTCAAAGGACAGGAAGTAACTTAAACTGCAAATATCAGAAATGCAAATTACTTCAAGTTTTCTTTGAAGCCCCGGAAATAAAATATCCATTCATGACATCCTCAGGGAAATCCTTTGATTTGTACTAGGTGTCACGGAGGAAGGAGAATATGCATGTGTTGGGGTGTCTCCCAAGATAGCCAGTAAATACATCAAAAAGACTTTGATGTCTGGGTGAAGCAGGTCCCAGACTAAATTAGGAAGTCCAATATGCATTTGCCTGGGGTTATCCAGTGTATTACATCAAAGAGGCTTTCAAACAACATGAAGTCTTGCTGTATTCTGAACTATTGCAGTGATGTCCAACCTTTGAACTGCCCCGGAGATGAAAGAGTTAACTTTCCATGCCAGGCATGGAACGCTGAGCTCGAGCTCGGTTGAGACTCTGTCTGTTGCTGTTTGAACTCAAACCGTCAGATTCTTTACTCCGCCTCACTGAACAGTCGCTCCGGAGATTTCTCCTTTGCTCAGTTCAAGTTTGTCGGTTAAAGTGCCATTTTTCTCGGTTTTCGACCGAATTTAATCCGTTAACCTGTCGGTTCAGTCTCTGTCTGTGGTATCGTGAGTACTAGATAGGTTTATTTTCTTGTTCTTCTGTGTGGAACTTGTAAACATGGGATCGGTTCGGTTTGAACCGATCAGGTTGTTCAAAAAAGTTTATTCTACTTTTAGAGTGTGGTAACCGGTCCTTATCGGTTCTAAAAAGAATTTTCATTACGGTTTTTCCACGCACTGACACAGTCAGGAACCGATATGGTGTCTTGCCTGGCGGATTGCTGAAAAGGCACGCTTTTTGTTAGGACTGGCCATGTCTGAGAAACCCTAAAGAAAACGGGCCCACTGGTTAGTACTGTAGTGTGGGGAAGTTTTGCTAAGGCTGACCCCACACACCACCAGTGTTTATTGTCTGGGGTTTGACCACCCGATTCAGACTGCCAGATTTGCAAGAATTTTCCTGCAGCTACCCTGGAAAAGAGAGTTGGTAGGCTCAGGAAAGGGAGGCCAAGAAGTCCACTGACCGGATGGCCAGCCGGTTCGGTTCAACTGAACCAGAAGGTGCCCCTCTGACCAGGGTGAAACTTCTAGCCGGGCAAGGAGAACCGACTCCGAGTCGGTTCGGTTAAAAGAAAAGAGGGATAAATCAGCGGTGCGGATCCACAAATTCTTTCTCCAACGCTGATGAAATAGCCAAAGCATGATAAGGATTGTTCAGTCGCTAACCCCGGTTCCGACCGAACCAGCACCATCAGGAAGGGGCTCGGTTCGGTCGGTTCTGTTCCAGATTATAATTTAGAAGATTTTTATGAACCGGAGGAGGAGGAAGGAGAGTATGAGGATAGTGATGGTGATTACGAAAGTCTGGATGTGCCTATTGACCCGGACATCTCCCTAGACAGACCTTCAGGGGTTTCTCCTCCTAGGCTTTCTGAGTCCCCTTCCCATTTTATGTTCTACAAAAAAGTGGCTGAAACTCTTCAGCTTCCTATGGAAGAAGCTGTTGATGACCAGGAGGAGCCTGACTATGTTGAAATGATGGATATCCCAGAGTCCAGGAGGCTGTCTGTTCCCCTTCATAAGTCCTTTGGGAAACAGACAATAAAATTTTAAAGACTCCTAATTCTATACCTCCTGTGGACAAGAGAATGGACAAGAGGTATACTCTCTCAGGCTCAGATACGAGTTCCTTACCCAGCAATGCAGCCATGTTGGGGTAGTGCAGGCTGCTGCCTGTGATAAGGCAAATATACCCTTGGCTTCACACCCCCCAGATAAGGACTCCAGGAGGATTGATGCCATGGCAAGGAAACAGTACATGGTAGCATCCTTGGGACTCAGGCAGGCTAATTATATGGCCTATACAGCTAGATATCAGAAATCTGTAATGGCTTTAGCTAAACAGGTCCCTGGCCAGCTTGCCTAGGAGCTGGAGCAGGTGGCTGCGGATGGTATTGAGGCATCCAAGGTGCAGTTCCATGCTGCAGTGGACTCCAATGATGTTTCATCTAGAGTCATGGCTACATCTGTGGCCCTTCGTAGGATGGCTTGGCTCAGATGTACTAGCCTGTCTCAGGATACCCAGACTAAGGCCATGGATTTTCCTGTTGTGGGTAATTCTCTGTTTGGGGAGCAAACAGAGAACTACGTGAAGAAAATGGATGAATACAGAACCACCTATAGGAGTGCTCAGGCTAAGGAAAGGCAGGCCACTCCCCAGAGGCAGCATTGCAGGGGCAGTGGCAGGCCTTTTCATAGGCCTTTCTACTAAGCCTAGGCCTCCTCTTCTGCTTATGCCCATAGGGGGTTCTTCAGATGGAGAGGCAGGTGGGGTACAAGCAGGCCTGCTTCCACCCCTCAGCCTAAAGTCCCTGCCAAACAGGCACCCTGATGGGTTTGCCAGGGCCGATTCTCCACCACCTGTAGGGGGCAGGCTGGCTTACTTTGTCCAGGACTGGATGTCTTTAACATCAGACAAATGGGTCCTGGAAGTAGTAAGCCAGGGACTGGTTCTCAGCTTCAAAAAATTTCCAAAGATGAGAACCAGATCCTTTCCACCTGCAAATCCTTCAGAGGCACTTGCCCTACAGGCAGAGGTCTCTTCCCTCTTGGCTCTGAGAGCCTTAGAGAGGGTTCCACCACTACACAAGGGGAAAGGATTGTACTCCAGGTACTTCCTAAACCCCAAAAAGACAGGAGAATGGCGGCCCATCCTGGATCTCGGATATTTAAACAAGCACCTTTTAAAGCCAAAGTTCAAAATGGTGACTCTGGGAATAATTCTACCCTCTCTAAGGCCAGGGGACTGGCTAGTCTCCCTGGACCTCAAGGATGCCTATTTCCATATTCTCATCAGAAGCTCCCACCGAAAGTATCTCAGGTTCGAGCTGCCCTCAGGCCATTACCAATTCAGAGCAATGCCCTTAGGCCTAACTTCTGCTCCAAGGGTGTTCACAAAATGCCTGGCAGTAGTAGTTGCCTTCCTAAGGAGAAAAAGATCTCCATCTTTCCATACCTGGACGACTGGCTCATAGTAGGCCTGTCTCCAGACCAAGTCAAGTTACACCTACAGATAACTCAGCAACTGCTCACTTCTCTAGGTTTCCTTCTGAATCTTTCAAAGTCAGTTCTAGAGCCTGTGTAGCTCCTTACCTTCATGGAGCAGAGCTGAATACAGTAAAGGCAAGAGCCTTCCTTCCCCTGGACAGAGCAAGGACCCTTATCTCACTGGCCTCTTCATTCACCCTCCAGATGTCTCGACTAGCAAGGCATTTTCTGCAGCTCCTGGGACACATGGCTGCCTCTACAGCAGTGGTGCAGGGAGCAAGATTTCAAATGAGGGACATTCAGTTCCACTTGAGAGCCCTCTGGTCTCAGAAAAAGGACCCTCTGACCAAACTAATTCCAGTGACTCGAACCCTGATCCAGGCGTTACAGTGGTGGCAAGATCAGGACAATCTAAGACAGAGAGTTCCTATTGTCACTCAGTCTCATTCTCTAATCCTTACTACAGATGCCTCCCTCTTGGAGTGGGGAGCCCATTTGGGGGACCTGACCACCCCAGGGTTGTGGTCCCCTCAGGAATCTCTGCTTCACATCAGTCTATTAGAACTCAGAGCAGTGTTTCTAGCACTTCAAGCTTTTTCCAAGTCTGTTCAGAACAAAGTAGTTCAGATCAGGGCAGACAATACCACCACAATGTGGTATATCAACAAGAAAGGGGGCACTCGGTCTACGGCCTTGTGCATAGAGGCAATGAAGTTATGGTCTCTGGCCTCTCTTACAGCAGTACACCTCCCAGGCAAGGACAATGTCCTGGCAGATGCTCTCAGCAGGATATCTCAGGGCCATCACGAATGGTCCCTGGATCCCCTGGTTTTGAAGGTGATCTTCTCCAGATGGGGCACACCACAGATAGATCTTTTTGCAGCTCCAGACAATCACCAACTTACTCTCTTTTGCTGCAGGCCCCCAGTGTTGGGCTCAGTCCCCCTGGATGCCCTAGTTCTCAATTGGGAAGGGAAGTTCCTGTATGCTTTTCCTTCTTCCCTCTCCTGTTCAAGGTGTTAGTCAAAATCAGGTCTCAACCCTGCAAGGTGATTCTGATTGCTCCAGACTGGGCCAGACAGCCCTGGTACCCTCTCTTGTTGTCCTTAGCAGTCCACCTTCCCCTGTCTCTTCCCAGGAATTACAACCTGTTAACATGTGCTCAGGGGAGGGTTTGGTATCCGAATCTCAAATCTCTCAATCTCAAGGCCTGGCTCTTGAAGAGTTAGAGTTTGCTGATTTGCACCTCTCCAAGGTGTTCTGGATATCTTAAAGGCTTCTCGGAAGCCTTCCACCAGAAACACTTACAACTCCAAGTGGAAAAGATTTTCTATATGGTGCTCTGGGAAGCATATTTCTCCAGAGTCTGCTGGCCTGCCCACAGTCCTTGACTATATGGTTCATCTTAATAGCTTGGGACTCAGACCAGCTACACTAAAAGTGCATCTGGCAGCTGCCTCTGCCTTCCTCTCAGCAGGCAAGCACTCTTCCCTTTCAGCTCATCCTGTATTTTCTAAATTTTTCAAGGTGTTGCTTCATACCAATCCTCCCTTCAGGGACCCTGCCCCTGCTTGGGACCTTAATGTTTGCATTGCTCAGCTTATGCAACCCCCTTTTGAGCCTTTGTCCTCAGCTGAGCTTAAGTACTTGACTTGGAAAACTGTTTTCTTGGTGGCCATCACTTCTGCCAGACGCATAAGTGAGTTACAGGCCCTGTCAGTGGAACCTGATTTTATCTCTTTCCATAGAGATAAGGTGGTCCTCAGGACTAATAGGAAGTTTTTGCCTAAGGTGGTTTCAGATTTCCACCTTAACCAGTCTATGTCTCTTCATGTTTTCTTCACTGACCATTCCTCCTCTGGGGAGAGGAGGCTGCACAATTTGGATGTGAAAAGGGCCCTTAGTTACTACATAGAGCACACCAAGGGTCACAGGTTTGACTCCCTCCAACTGTTCCTCACGTATGGTGAGGTTGGTAAGGGAAAACCTGCCACTAAGAGATCTATTGCCAGGTGGATTGTCTCTTGCATTCAATTTTGCTATGAAAACTAGGTAGGATCCCACCCTCAGGCCTGAGGGCTCACTCTACCAGAGGTACAGCTGCTTCCCTGGCTGCTGCCAGGGATATTCCTATCTTAGAGATTTGTCAAGCAGCCACCTGGAAAACAGTACACACTTTTACCAAGCATTACTCTCTGGATATCCAGGCTAGGAGTGATGCTCGGTTTGGCACAGCAGTGCTTCAGAGCCTATTTCCTAAGTAGGTTCTGTCCCTCCTCCATGGAGGTACTGCTTGGTAGTCTGCAATATGTCAGAATACAGCAAGACTTCATGTTGTTTGAAGAAAAAATTACTCACTTTAGTAATGTTGTTTCTTCTAATGGAGTCTTGCTGTATTCTGACCTCCCCCCGCCTCCCCTCTCAGAACCTTGGTTTTTGGGATGTGGGTGGGCAGTAGCAGTGTTGGCACTTGGGAGGTGCCCCCATCCCTTCTTTTCTCACCCCTTTAGTTTGGGTGTGTGGGTGTTGTGTTTTATTTTTTGGGTTTCCTGACTTGAGTCTTTGTTTTGGGACCAAAAAAATCTTTTTATTATATCTAGTAGCCAGTTAGCTAGTGTAAGTTTACAGTTTCCACACAGGACACCCAATGAGTTTAGCTCGTAAAGATCTGACGGTTTGAATTCAAACAGCAACAGACAGAGTCTCAACCGAGCTCGAGCTCAGCATTCCATGCCTGGCATGGAAAGTTAACTCTTTCATCTCCGGGGCAGTTCAAAGGTTGGACATCACTGCAACATGTCAGAATACAGCAAGACTCCATTAGAAGAAACAACATTACTAAGGTGGGTAATTTTTTCTTGATGTCTGTGTGAAGCAGACCATAGACCGGTTTTGGCAAGTCACATTTATGTCACCTATTTATTTTTTTAAATATATTAGTAGGACATCCTGTGTTATAAAATATAAATTTTAATACACCAAGGCGGAGTTAGGTGACCTCAGAGAGAAGGACGGCTCAAGACTGCTTTTAAATATACTGAGCAGACCTCACACAGAGACATTATTTTCTGACTGAGAAAAGAGGAACAACAAAGCACTGAAAGATTAAGAAGTAAGGAGACCTTAGATAAAACCAGTCTGAATGTATGTATTGTAGGAATTTGTACATTTAAACCTGTTTTGTTTTTAAGGCTGTATGTGTTGGGATTTCTTGTTCTATATTTTACTGTTTTCCTATTTTACCTGTTTTAAAGATATATATTTTAAAAACAGAAACTGCCTGGTGTGCCTTGAAACTTCTTTTCATATAAGTAAAGCTTAGATGGTTGTGGTTGACACTGTGCATGTGCTTATTGTGATACCAAACTGGGAAACAGATAAGAGTTCTCTAGGTCTTGCATAGAGTTCTAAGGGTTCATTTTGTTATACCTGGTTAGGTGCCCGTAGGCAAAGATATCTGGCCCCCGAAAGACAGAATTATCTGAGCCTGACAATTGGGTATGCTAACAAGAGGTTATCAGTTTGAATCCCTCCAGAACTTGGGACTAAGGTGACTCAAACCCACAAAACAGACAAGAGGGTTGCCTTGTTCTGTTAAACTGTTCACAATTCTATGCTCAGAGGTTGGCACTTTGGGAGTAGAGGGCTGACGTGCTGAGTGGGTTTGTGACAGATTGGTTGGCAGCGGTGGCATAAAAAGTTTGGTGATATAAGCTTTATTGTTCAGTGTGTCAGCTTGACACTGTTCAGCTCACTTGGAAAAAAAGAAAGGCACTGTTTTATTTCAAAAGGAAACAGAACTATATCTCTTGGCTTACAGTCAAGTTCCTACCCATTTTATTTTTTTTTTCTAAAGTGCCAGTCAGAGTAGCAGTAGTCAGGAAAGATGGCTTCCAACTACAGCTGGCACACTGTAGAATACATAAAGCAGTTGTGCGGGGACAGAGGAGTCCCGGTTTGAGGTAACAGCCGAAAAGCAGGACCTCATAGATGCCCTGATGGTAGCAGATACCCAGAGCAGCGAGTCACTGACCGTGACTAAAAAGGACAGCAGGGCCACTGTCAGTGAAGGGCCACAGCAGCAGGGGATGGTCACCAGTATCCTGAATCTGGAAGTACTCAGGCTGCAAATTGAGTTGTGCAGGATGGAGCTGGAGTTCCAGAAGAGAGGGAGCGAGAGAGCCGAGAGAAAGAGCGGGAATGGGAAGAGGCAGAGAGGGAACAGTGAGAGGCAGAGTGACAGCAGAGGGAGGCAGACCGTGAGGAGCGTGAGCACCAGCGAGCTGCAGAGGAGAAGAGAGAGGAGCACCAGTGGCAACACGAACTGGAGAAGCTACTACTCCAACCAGCGGCACCAGAGCAGGTAAGTGGCTTGGGTTTAACTGGGACTGCAGGACTGGGTTACAAATTGAACTCCAAATTAATAGCCGAGTTTAAAGAGGGGGAGGATATGGATGCCTTTTTAAATTCTTTTTAAAAAGTCTGTATTCTGGCTAAAATTCCTAGAGAGTCCTGGAGCTTCTGGCTATCCCCGCTACTTACTGGGAAAGCTCGGGATGCATTGGGTCAAATGGACAATGAGGACAGCAGTGATTACAGCAAGCTAAAAATTGCACTGTTAAAAAAGTTTGAATTAACTGCTGAATCATACAGAGCTAAATTCCGTAAGCTCAGGAGAAGCCCTGATATGAGCTACGAGGAGCTAGCCACGAAACGACGTCAGTTTTTAAAACGTTGGTGGGAAGGAATTGAGGCAAACTCTGTTGATAAAATTGAAAATGTGATTTTATTAGAACAGTTTTATTGGGCATGCCCAGCAGAGCTAAAAACCTGGCTAGAGGACCAAGATCCCAAAACAGTGCAAGAGGCTGCTGAACTCTCGGACCGCTATGCCAAGAGCAGACCTGCTCTGAGAGCGAATGGGGCGTGCGTGGCAGCGCAGAAAAGGAAAATCGTTGCTTCAGGGCAGCTAAAACCCTCACTGCCTCCATCGAAACCAGTTAGCCCCAGGTTTCAGAGAAAAGATTTCTCTGAGGGAAGAACTGAATGTTGGTTGTTTAAGGAAACTGGGCATATTGCCAGACAGTGTCCCAAAAAGGCAAGCCATAATACACAACCGGGTGCTAGAAAAGAAGTGGGTTGTTTGTGTGTCCCTGGAAGCATGCCACTGAACATGAGGGAACACATGCACCCTGTCATGGTGAATGGTGTACAGACGCAGGGGTTAAGGGACACAGAGGCATCCCTGACATTGGTAAAAGGGGATCTGGTACAGCCTGGTCAGCTTATACCCAATAAATCTGTCACTTTCCAAGAGTTCACTGGTGAAGAGAAAACATTGCCACTGGCCAGTGTTCTCCTGGACTGGGGTGAAACAGGGGGAACTGTGTAACAGGTGGCTGTAGCCAAAACATTAGCAGTGGATGTGATCCTGGGTAACAATCTCCAGCAGGTGATGGTATGTGCAGTTACCCGTAGCCAAGTGGCGAGGGAAAATAGTAGTTCCCTGAACCCCA
This sequence comes from Neoceratodus forsteri, assembly GCA_016271365.2. Lineage (NCBI taxonomy): Eukaryota > Metazoa > Chordata > Ceratodontiformes > Ceratodontidae > Neoceratodus > Neoceratodus forsteri. The sequence goes on from CM057458.1 coordinate 713,068,908, forward strand.
CAGAAACCAGTGTGGAAACCACTGAGAGGCTGGTTCCCCAGCCTGTGTCTCCAGATGGGGAGACTGATAAAAAGGGGGTAGAAATTTCCTTGGTAGTGAGTGACCACACAGCTACAGAAGGTTACTCCGAAGAGGGAGGGGTGACCCCTTGTCAGAGGGTTGGGATTGACAGTGATCTTGAGGCCCTTACGCTAGTGCTAGGGACCCTAGTTTTGCACGGAAGGAGACCTGTCACATGCCTTGGGACTGTGTGAGGGGTTTGCAGCTGATTTGAGGAGTGACCCTAGTTTACATAAGCTGAGGGCTTGGGCAGACTAACGGAGCACAGGGAGGTGATGGCAGACATAAGGTTTACTGGGAAAATGGACTTATGTATACTCAGGCAGTACAGACAGAGGGAGGGAGGGATGCTAGGCAGGCAGCTTGTCGTTTCCAAGGGGTATCGTGAGCAGTTGCTCAAAATTGCACGTGATATTCCCTTGTCTGGTCATCTGGGAATCGCGCACACTACGTAGCAGTTGGCCCAGAATTTCTACTGGCCTAACTTCACCCAGTAGGTGAAGGAGTATTACAGGTTTTGTCACCAGTGCCAATAAATAGGGAAGGTGGGCAAGAAAACCCAAGTCGCCCTGATTCCATTGCTCATAGTGGAGGAGCCATTCCAGAGGGTGGGAATGGATATTGTGGGGCCTTTAAATACCCTCAGCTTCTCAGGGAAGAGATTCATCCTGACTGTGGTGGATTATGCCACCCGGTACCCAGAGGCAGTCGCCCTGTCCTCACTGAGGACAGACAAAGTGGCAGATGCCTTACTTGAGATTTTCTCCCATGTTGGGTTTCCACAGGAGGTAATCACTGATCGAGGGGGTTCCTTCATGTCGGACCTGATGAAATATTTATGGGAGAAATGTGGGGTGGTGCAGAGATGCACGACACTATCACCCACAAGTCATTGGGCTTGTGGAATGATTCAATGGTACCCTAAAGTCAGTGCTCTGGGCATTTTCTGAACAGCATGGGAGGGACTGGGAGAAATACCTTCCCCACCTGTTGTTTGCATACAGGGAGGTGCTCCAAGAGTCAACAGGATTTTCCCCCTTCGAACTCTTATATGGACGCCGGGTACGTTGGCCCCTAGACTTGATCCGGGAGGACTGGGAAGGCAAGCATGCCACCCAGGGAACTCCCATTGTGGATTACGTCCTTAGGTTTACAGAAAGGCTGAAGGAGCTTATGGGGACGGCCCAGAGCAACCTGACAGCTGCCCAACAGAAACAAAAAGTGTGGTACGACCGCAGAGTCAGAGCTCGCTCGTACATGGTGGGTCAGGAAGTCATGGTCCTTATTCCGGTCCAGAAAGACAAGCTACAGGCTGAGTGAGCAGGACTGTACAAAGTGGTTAGGAAGGTAAATGACGTGAACTACATTGTGGAGTTACCTGACCAAAGACAGACACGAAGGATGTACCATGTCAACATGATGAAGCCATATGCCAATAGGGCTGACACGGTGTTTGCAGTGTGTAGTCTTGGAGAGGGGACGGACGAAGGAGACCCCCTTCTGGACTTGCTGGAAGAGAGTAAATGGGAGTCCTCTGTGGAGGCATAAAATTGTCTCCCCAGCTGACCCTGGGCCAGATCCAGAAAGTAAGGGAGGTTTTAGCAGACTTTGCCCCCTTGTTTAGCGCCAAGCCTGAACTAACCCCCTTAGCGACACACGATGTGGAGACAGGGACACAGATGCCCATACGGCAGACAGCATATCGGGTGTCAGAGGCTGTCCAAAAGGACATTAGGAGGGAAGTGGAGGAGATGCTAGATTTAGGGGTAATCCAGAGATCCCACAGTCCCTGGGCCTCACCCATAGTCCTTGTACCCAAGCCAGATGGCTCGACTTGTTTCTCTGTAGACTATCGTGGACTGAATGCAGTCATGAAGTCAGACGCCCACCCGATACCCCAGATGGATGAACTCCTGGACAAGTTGGGAGGGGCAACCTACCTTACGACCATTGACCTAACAAAGGGGTATTGGCAGGTAGAGTTGACGGACGGAGCTAGGGAGAGGTCGGCCTTCATCACTCCGATAGGCTTATTTGAGTTTAAAGTAATGCGTTCCGGAATGAAGAACGCCCCAGCCACTTTCCAGAGGTTGGTGAACCAGGTGTTAAATGGTGCTGAGGAGTACGCCATGGCGTACCTGGATGACACAGCCATCTTTAGTACCAGCTAGGAGGAACACCTGTCCCACCTTAGGGAAGTGCTGGGCAGGATACAGAGGACCGGGCTCACTGTCAAAGCCGAGAAGTGCCAGGTGGCCATGGGAGAGGTGGCATATCTCGGGCATGTGATAGGTCAGGGATTGCTCCATCCTAACCAAATAAAAATAGAGGTAATCCAGGCATGGCCCAGATCAGAAACTCAGAAGCAGGTCAGGAGTTTTCTCGGGACAGCAGGGTACTATAGAAAATTTGTACCCAATTACAGTGCTCTGGCTGCTCCCCTATCTGACCTGACAAAGAAAAGGATGCCCAAGAAAATTACCTGGGGCCCAGCCTGTGAGGAAGCCTTTTCCAAACTAAAGGAGGTACTGTGCAGTGCTCCTGTTTTGACAAGTCCTGACTATAGCAAATCTTTTATAGTTCAGACTGATGCCTCAGGCGTGGGTATTGGGGCAGTACTGAGTCAGACATCCAGCCAAGGGAGGGATCACCCAATAGCCTACCTGAGTAAAAAGTTACTTCCCAGGGAGCAGTCATACTCCACGGTGTAGAAGGAGTGGCTTGCCATAGTGTGGTCCCAAAAGAAATTTGAGCCATACTTGTATGGGCAACGTTTTGTGGTGCAGACTGACCACAACCCCCTGGTTTGGCTAACGCAGATGGGGAAAAGCAATGGTAGATTGCTACGATGGAGTCTCGCTTTGCAAGGATATGATATGACCATTCTACATAGGGCTGGAGCGACCAATCAGAACTCAGATGGGCTGTCTGTTGTGTATGAGGAGTGAACTGATTTGGGAAGCTCATCCCATGCAGGGGATAGACCCCCCAAATTCAGTCTAGGTGGGGAGGATTGTGGCACATGGACAGCTGGTTCTGATTTCAATATGATATTTTTTCTGAAAAATAAAATATGTAAGGGAATGTCTGTCAGGAAGTACTACTGTCTTGCTGAAATTGACACATCAAACCCCCCAGGGATAAGTTCAGAGGACAGGAGGTAGCTTAAACTGCAGATATCTGAAATGCAATTACTTTGTTAAGTTTTCTTTGAAGCCCCGGAAATAAAATATCCATTCATGATGTCCTCAGGGAAATCCTTTGATTTGCACTAGGTGTCATGGAGGAAGGAGAATATGCATGTGTTGGGGTGTCTCCCAAGATAGCCAGTAAATACATCAAAGAGACTTTGATGTCTGGGTGAAGTAGGTCCCAGACTAAATTAGGAAGTCCAATATGCATTTGCTAGGGGTTATCCAGTGAATTACATCAAAGAGACTTTGATGTCTGTGTGAAGCAGACCACAGACTGGTTTTGGCAAGTTACATTCATGTCACCTATTATTTTTTTAAATACCTTAGTAGGACATCCTGTGTTATAAAATATAAATTTTAGTACACCAAGGCGGAGTTAGGTGACCTCAGTGAGAAGGCCGGCTCCAGACTGCTTTTAAATATAGTGAGCAGACCTTACACAGAGACATTATTTGCTGACTGTGAAAAGAGGAACAACAAAGCACTGAAAGATTAAGAAGTATGGAGACCTTAGATAAAACAAGTCTGAGTGTATGTATTGTAGGAATTTGTACTTTTAAATCTGTTTTGGTTTTAAGACTGTATGTGTTGGGATAGCTTGTTCTGTATTTTACTGTTTTCCTATTTTACCTATTTTAAAGTAAAGATATATATTTTAAAAACAGAAACTGCCTGATGTGCCTTGAAACTTCTTTTTATATCAGTGAAGCTGAGGTGGTTGTAGTTGACGCTGTGCATGTGCTTATTGTGATACCAAACTGGGAAATAGATAAGAGTTCTCTAGGTCTTGCATAGAGTTCTAAGGGTTCATTTTGTTATACCTGGTTAGGTGCCTGTAGGCAAAGATATCTGGCCCCCTGAAAACAGAATTATCTGAGCCTGACAATTGGGTATGCTAACAAGAGGTTATCAGTTTGAATCCCTCCAGAACTTGGGACTAAGGTGACTCGAACCCACAAAACAGACAAGAGGGTTACCTTGTTCTGTTAAACTGTTCACAGTTCTATGCTCAGAGGTTGGCACTTTGGGAGTAGAGAGCTGCCCTGCTGAGTGGGTTTGTGACAGTGTTTTTTTTTTTTTCTGTTTATCCACCCCCCCTCCCTCACCGGCACTGTCACCCAACTGCCTTACCTTGCTGCCGTGTCCCACCGAGGACCCCCCATGGAGCCCTGGCTTACCCCCCCAGGTGGGGACACAATGGAGGGGGCTCCCCCAATTCCCCACCCCATGATAATCAAGCCTTTATCGAGGTCCCAGGCGAGCTGCAGCACCATCAGGTAAGAGCCCACTAGCAGGCCCTCGCATCAGTGTCAAACTGAGAGAGGGATTTTTCTTTTGTATAGCCTCTCTAGAACTTGACGATCCATGATGCCATGGCCTACACTGGCGTCCGTCACGCGTTCCCTTCATAGAGTGGACTCGGAGCTGCAATACCTTCGCCGAAGCCAGAGGTCAGGCTACCCCCAAGTCGGAGTACCCCCTCCGCCCGGAGGAGCTAAGCAGTCCCATGGATGCTCAGGCATCCTCCCCCTGGCCGGCCCTCTGATGTCCGGGTTTGTTCCCTAACCTGGGTCATTGGCATCGCAAGCGGAAAACCAACTGCTGCGCCTGCAGGCCGGCCTCATTGTGTGGTGTTGCCCAAGTCTCGATTACTGCTGCTTTGTCCACCCTTCTGTTTGCTAGCAGTGTCTGCAGGTCATCCATCTTGTTTCCAAGACTCCGGGCATTCAGAGACACCACTCTCTGCCTAGAATCTGACCTTCCTTCCCTCTGTTCTCTTCACATTTCTCCCCTCTGTGTGCACCACCCCTCCACCTACCCTTGTTATGAGTTCCTCCGCCCTCCACCCTTTGCTGTTTTCTCACCCCTTCCACCTCCTCCCTCCAGACCTCTTCCATCACTGTGGGGGGAAGGTTCATTGACCTCCTCCACTCAGATTCTTTGGGCATGCACGCCTGCTGCCCCCACCCAGTAGTTTATATTAAGTGCATTGGTATGTATTCACCAATTTGTCCCTGAGAACCCTCAAACCCTCCCTACTGAGGTGTAACTTGTCTGGGGAAAAGAGTGATTTGTTTGACCAGGTCTCCTCCCAGTCCCCAATACAGATGAACATTTCCTCCCTGCTCCATTCCCTCAGCCAGTCATTAAAATCCTCTATTCTTCTTTTCCTGGCTGTTCTGGTCCTTGGTACTGGTATCACCTCTGAGGAGGCCAGTGAACTTACTTCCTCCTTGCAGATCTTCCCTAATTCTCTGAACCTATTTTGCACTACCTTGACCTCCTCCCCAACTAAGCAATTGGTTCCCACATTGATATGAAGTTGGTTTATATGTGGGTGATATGTTTCTTTTTTATTTTATTAAAACTTTACGTGTATCTAATGTTTATGTGACCCTGTCAAGATGGCAGCCAGTTATGGTTACATACCGTTATTCACTTTCAAACATGTATGTGGAGACACAAAATAAAACAAATAATTTAATAATACATTTACGTAGGAGATTAATTGAATAGTTGCTTCTAGGGGACTCTACTGTTGCACTGAATTAAAGATAGCACTCTGTAGCTTTAAGGAGGGGCTCCGGTCACCAGCAAAATAAAAGACTAGCTTTAATTTACTGTAACTGGATTAGATAGGCAGATTATAATATTCATTGTGCTGGAATCACTAGAGTGTTATTAACTAACTACAGTAATTCTTGTGCCTTTCTGCTGTCTTAATTAAAGGGAAGGTGAAATCTTGGAACATGTTTTCTAAATTAAACAGCCTAACATCATAGGAACTGTGAACACAAAAAGATTGTCAGAAGCTCTGGTTGCACAGAAATTACCTTTCATCTCCATAACATCTGCTTCTCATAACTGATAATAGCAGATTGTATAACCACATAGATTGACAAATAGACATTTGTCGACAGGAAGGTGGTGCACTTCAGATGGAACAATGCCATTTTTGCCTGTATTTCAGATACTGGAACTTCAAATGGTACAAAATCCTAGTTTGTTTTTATGATATGGGATAGTGACTTTTAAAGAGTTGTATTCATTATGGGGGACTGGCATAGACGCAGGTTGCATATTTTCAGCATATAAAGCTACACAGTGATGCCGGCTCCTATACCTTGCACTCTGGTGGCATGCACACTCCACAACACAGCCACACTCTACTTCCCTGTGGAGTTCCTCAGTGGTGGTAGGAAGGCTGGGGATGGGAGGGCAGATTCATGCTAGGCACCAGACTTTTAAATAGAAACCCAATCCAGATACATTTTTTAAAATGTATTTATTTTATTTGTACACTCCAGGGTGGCCTAATTTACGTGAGGTGCCACCTTGTTTCCCACAGGGTTCTGGGGAAGTTATTACAGCAGCAGTGGTGTTACAGTATATTCAGCTGACATTGCTAAAGTACTGTACATTGCTGAGCTTCATAGATACAGGCATAATTATAAAAATCATATTGTACAAGTATGTAACTACACAGTAAAGTCAGATTCAGAAATACAGGGACATAAAGACAGGGCTAGTAGATACATGGATGGTTAAAGAGAACATTTATTTATTTCTGTATTTATTAATCTATTTTTTTTTTAATTTCTCCAATGAACATGAGATGCAGTATCTTGTTTTCATGGGAGTCCCAGGGAGGACGAGAGCAGTTAATAGTATAACTTATCCTGATCATTTGGTACTTGACATGGCAAGCTCAACCCTCCTGGTGTGTGGCCAGTATCAGAAATAAAAAGTATCTGGTGCACCCTACAAATGCTGCTCCAAGGAGACTGCAAATTGTTTTAAAGCTATTCTCTTTTCTTAGTCACTGTCTTTCTTCATTCCATAATTTTAAAAGGGGTTTTTGGTTTCATATGTCAGCTGAGTTGTGATCAACATGGCCACCTACGACAAGGTGACCCCCTTGTAGGTCAGTTACCTATTTTTCCAGTTGTAACATGCCCATGACACGTGGCTTTCAGCACTTCATAACACCTGTAGGGCATGCATTAACCCATGACAGCCACCACCCTATCACGTCTTGCTTATTTAACCAGTGAGAGAGCAGCTTGCACATTGTCTGATGACATCACAGTGGTCACTGCAGCACTCAAAACAGGGCAGGAAAATCAAACACAAAGTAACAGCTAAATATTCATAAAAAGAACTAATTCACAAGCTTTGCAGTTTAAAATATATGATATAAATTGGATAAAGAATGGCCTGGCTATGAATATGCCACTTATCACTTGTGAGGTGCAGGACTTGCTCTGCCACTCATGAGTTATTGTCATTTATATGTGAAAATAAATGGCATATTTGAAGTCAGACCATTCCATATCCCAGCTATATACAGTAGGACTGAATATAATATGTAATATGTTAACTAAAAAAAAATTAAGGTCACAACTCCTGTTGTCTCTTCAGCTAAAAGACCTGCTATCAGGAGGCAGGGGAGCTCTTGACCAGCACAGTGCATAGGATATCTTTTGAAGATCCTTAAGATTCCAGGGTTGGCCCGGTGGCGCTCAGGGTTGAGGCGCTGGATGCCACACCTCGTGCCATGCCGGCAACCTGGGTTTGGGAACGGGCCGGGGGGATGCGGAGAGAGGCCACAACGGGAGGTAGAGATGATGGAGTAGGGTCTGGAAGGTCACCAGAGAGAGTTCACAGGGCTCAAGGAGGAGACAAAAAGAGTTGCAAGAAAAAAAAAGATTCCAGGGCATCACGGAGGTGCAGACTGGATTCAAATAGTGTGATTCCATCATATCCTTTAGAAGAAACACAGTTACTGCTGTTAGTAACCCTATCTGTAGGTCTCTATCATGTCCCCTCTTTTCTTCCACTCCTCCAGTGAGTACATGTGAAGATCTGTTAGCCTCTCCCAGTAGATCTTCCAAGAATCAATTTCTCATAGATTCCCACTAATGTGTCTGTGCCAGAGATGCTAGGACTCCACAGGAGTGAACATTTTTCTGGAGGCGTGAGTAGGCCCCACATGCATCACCTCTGGTATACAGTGGTGCCAGACCCCAGCTGCTTCAGTTCCTTTTTTCTTGCCATCAAGTGTGCAGCAGCAGCAGCATCACCAGTCTACATTTCGAGGCCAGAACTTTACCATCCATACGACAACAGTGTTCAGTTCTTCAATTTTACTTTAAATTAGATTTTATTTTTGTGTCAGTTTAGTTAGTTTAACAAACACAAATTTACAGTTGTTTCTCCTACCTCATACTAATGGTTGATGATCATGGAAGAAAATAGGGCGCCCTGGCAACAGGGCTGTGTCTGACCACCACCTCTCTCTGGGCGGGTGCTCCGCCAGTGGGCATTCCGATGCTCGGGAGGAGGAGGAGGGACAGTCCTATAGGAGTCATAAAAAGAAGCAGTCCCGATCCCACACATGTTCTGCATCAGGGTCTTTGTACCATTCAACCTCGACCTCTTCTTGCAAGAATAAGGGGGAGAAACTGTGCCAGTTGAGGTTGTCCTTTGGTAATTCTGTTGTAAGACACTCAACTTCTGCAGGCCTGGGTTCCCCAGCATTGTCAGTGATGACACTGGGGATGCCTGGGCCTACGAGAGTGATGTCTCCATCTCAGGGCCCCTCTCTGTCCAATAGAGGGGACTCCTGTGGGCAGTTTGGCCATTGGGCAGCTCTTATGGAGCAGTGGGTGCAGCATACAACTCTAGTTGCATTGCTTTTAGTGTTGGCTCATGACCCCATGGGGTCCATTGAGCTGGCACTTTCTTTGGTGCTGCTTGACTTAGGCATGCAGCTGACTCCAATTCCAGCCTCTGGAATGGGGCAGTTGCACCGCCATCTGCCCCACTTGTGGTGTCTCCCCTATCCCCTCCAGAGACAGGGACAGCTATGGTGCCACCACCAGTTCCTTTGGGCCGGCGGGGTCTCAGCACTGTTTGTGGAGCTGCGTCCAGCGTTGGGGTCAGGCTCTGCGTGCTGGTGCTGATGACGATATCACACATGCCATTGTCAGGATCATTCCCTTTGGGGACAGTCTCAGATTAGTCCTTGGTATCCCTGCCGGTGGTGTTCCCAAGCCCCTAGCCAGGGCCCATTTTGCTGAGGCTGCAGCCTACACTGTCGACCCTTCAAACCCTTCTTCTACACTAATCTTAGAGTGAGGAGGGAGTAGAGGGAGATGATTCAGATCCTGATCTCATTATCTTTAGTTTTGAGGAAGATAACTTGTATTATGGTCCAGAGAACCTGGAACTGTTTCCGGTTATTGTACCTCAGAAGAATCTCTCCTTCCAAACTCTGCTCAGGGATATGCATTTTGCATTGAATTTCAAGCCAGCAGCCATAGACTAGGTTAGGTGCCTTCAACTGGATTTTTTAAATAAGCCTAATATTCCAGTCTCTCTAAATCCATCCAGCCGGCCCTAGAGATGCTCTTTGAGGTGGCTTGGAGGAGGTCTGCTACTGCTGCAATTATCCCTGAGCAGGTGGACAAGAAATATGTGGTGCATAAATCTAAGCCCATTAATTTCACTCAGTTAATAGCAGATACCATTGTTATTCTGCCTGAGAATGACAATGGCATAATGCCCAAGGAGGTCACCATGCACCCCACTAACAAGGAGTTGCACAAGATAGACACCATGGGCAAGTGAGTCTATGCCTTAGCCATCCACGGCATGAGGATAGCTAGGTACTGGAGCCACTTCTTCAAGTATGACTACGCTTTCTGGTGCCAGCTTAAGTCTCTGGCAGAGGCCCTGCTAGACACAGATGCTGCTAGCTGTTAAATAAGATATTGAATCTAACAGCCAGCAGCTTAAAGCCTCTATGGATGCCTTAGATGCAGCGGCTCACTGCATGGCTGCAGGTATTTGCATCATGCAGCAGTCTTGGTTGCAGACTGCTGGCTTTACTCCAGACGTCCAGCAACAAATCATGAATGTAGCCCCTGATGGCACTTGTCTGTTTTGACAGAAGATCTAGCAGTCTCTTAGAGAGCTTAACAAAACAAGAACGACTCTTAAAATTTCTAGGAGGTAGAAAATACAACCTGTTCCCTATGTCCTCTTTCTGTTTTGATCTCAGAAGCACCTCTCTTGAGATACTGGACACCTCCTCAGATGCTTGTACCACTAAGTTTTTCTTATGACCTCTGTTACAGAATCTGTTCTTCATGTCGTCTTTTACTCTTTCAGATTCCCTGCCCTCACAACAGTTTCATCTGGCCCTAATCATGTGTGCTTTAGGACTACTTCTTTTAGTTTTGGATTGTGGTAGCTACTCTTAAGTAGTGTTGTGTTTCAAACAACATGAAGTCTTGCTTTATTCTGACATAATGCAGTTAGCCCCAGCACTTGAACTGCCCCGGAGAGGAAAGAGTTAACTCTATGCAGAAGCATAGAATGTTCAGCTTGAGCTCAGTTTTCAAACCTCTGTCTGTGGTACTTCCCAGTGTAACCGTCAGATTCTTTACTCCGCCTAACAGTGAAGTCGCTCTGGAGATTTCCTCTGCTCAGTTCGGTAAAAGTAAAAGCATTCGTTTTTGAACCGTATATTTTTGTTATTTTCAGATTTCCAGCCTCTGTCTGTCGTACAGGTAGTATGTAGATAGGCACTAGTGACTGTGTTTTGTTTTCTGAAAAAGTTGGAAATTGTTCTTTTCCTCGGTTTCTTTCCGGTCGGTCCGGTTTGGAACCGACCTTGTTACATCCTGTTTTAATTTTATTTCTGGGATTAGAGTTGTGTTCCGGTACCGATCAATTTCAAAAGACCTTTTGCTGGTTCTTTAAAAAACCCAAGACACGGTTTGTAACCGATCGGTTATTGTATTACCTGGCTTGAAAGCTGCAATAGGGTAATTTGTTAGATTGGCCATGTCTGAGAAACTCAAGAAGAAAACTGGTCCCATTGGGTTTCAACACTGTCCTGAGTGTGGGGAGGCCTTTGCTAAGGCTGACCCCCACCTCATCTGTGTTTTATTGTCTGGGGTTTGACCACCTCAAGTCAGACTGCCAAATCTGTAAAAACTTTCCTAAATCCACTCTAGAGAAAAGACTGAGTAGGCTAAAGGAAAGGGAGGCCGAGAAGTCCGTAGATCCGGATGGCCAGCCCGGTTCGGTTGCGGCCGAATCTGAGGAGGTGCCTACTGACCTAGGCGATACCTCCTCGGGCAAAAGGAGAGCCGACCCAGAGGGGCCGGATCCGTCAAAAAAGAAGCGTAAGTCTGCCGGTTCGCATCCTGTACCGGATTCTCCAACCGCGGACGAAATAACCGTCTCCTCCAGATTATGATCCAGATGCTTATTATGAGGAGTGGGAGGGAAACGAAGATTCTCCCGATGATGATGATGATGATGATGATGATGACCAGGGGGGTCTGGATGCGCCCATTGAACTGGACATCTCCCCAGACAGGCCCTCGGGTGTCTCTCCTCCCAGGCTCTCTGAGTCCCCTTCACATTTTTTGTTCTACAAAAGGTGGCAGAAACCCTGCAGCTTCCCTTGGTTGAAGCTGCAGAGGAGGATGAAGAGCCTGATTTTGTGGAAATGATGGACATCCCAGAGTCCAGAAGGCTGTCTATCCCTCTTCATAAATCCTTGGGGAAACAGACACACAAACTTTTACAAACTCCTAATTCAGTACCTCCTGTGGACAAGAGAATGGACAGGAGGTATATGTTATCGGGCTCAGCTGCGGAGTTCCTTTATAGTCATAGCAGCCATGTTGGGGTAGTGCAGGTTGCAGCCTGTGACAGGGCTAACATTCCTTTGGCTTTACACCCCCTGGATAAGGACTTCAGGAGAGTGGATGCCATGGCCAAAAAACAATATTTGGCATCCTCTTTGGGACTCAGACAGGCTACTTATATGGCCTACTGCCAGATACCAGAAATCCAGATGGGATACGGTTCTGGAACTGGCTAAACAGGCCTCTCCCCAGCTAGCCAAGGAGCTGGAGGAGGTGGCTGCTGATGGAATTGAGGCATCAACAATGCAATTTCATGCTGCTGTGGACTCCAGTGATGTGGCATCTAGAGTCATGGCTACATCTGTGTCTCTCAGGAGACATGCTTGGCTCAGATGTACTAGCCTTTCACAGGATACCCAAACTAAGGCTATGGATTTTCCTGTAGTGGGTAACTCTGTTTGGGGAGCAAACAGTGGCTTACGTGAAGAAAATGGATGAATACAGGACCACGTACAGGAGTGCACAGGCCAAGGAAAGGCAAGCCACTCCTCAAAATCAGCAGTCTAGGGGTAGGGACAGGCCCTTTCATAGGCCTTTTTACCAAGCCCAGGCCTCCTCTCCCTTCCCACAGAGGGAGTTCTTCAGAGGGAGGGACAGGAGGAGGATGAGCAGGGCTGCTCCCTCCTCCTCTCAGTCTAAGGCTCCTACCAAGCAGACACCCTGATGTGTCAGCCCAGGTCAACTCCCCATTTCCAGTAGGAGGCAGGCTGGCTTAATACTTCCAAGCCTGGAAGTCTGTGACTTCAGACAAGTGGGTCCTGGAAGTAGTAAGCCAGGGACTGGCCCTCAGCTTCAAAAAGTTTCCAAAAAAGAAGGCCAAGTCTTTTCCACCTGCATCAGCCTTAGAAACCATTGCCCTAGAGGCAGAGGTTTCCTCTCTTCTAGCTCTCAGAGCTGTAGAAGAGGTTCCTGCTCAACACAGGGGAGAAGGACTGTACTCCAGGTACTTCCTTACCCCAAAGAAAACAGGGGAGTGGCAACCCATCCTAGACTTAAGGTATTTGAACAAACACATTTCAAAGCCAAAATTCAAAATGGTGACTCTGGGAATAATCCTTCCCTCTCTAAGGCCAGGAGATCGGCTAGCATCTCTGGACTTCAAGGATGCCTACTTCCATATTCCTATCAGGTGCTCCCACAGAAAATACCTCAGGTTCAAGTTGCCTTCAGGCCATTACCAATTCAGAGCCATGCCATTCGGCTTAACATCAGCTCCAAGGGTGTTCACAAAGTGCCTTGCAGTAGTGGTGGCTTACCTCAGAAGACAGGGTATCACCATCTTCCCATATCTGGATGACTGGCTCATCGTGGGGCAGTCGTCTCTACAGGTCAAGTCAACTCTACAGACTACCCAGGATCTTCTCAGTTCCCTGGGGTTTCTTCTCAATCTTCCAAAGTCTGTCCTCGAACCAGTTCAACTTCTCACCTTTATAGGCATAGAGCTGGACACTGTACAAGCAAAAGCTTTCCTTCCCCTAGCAAGGGTGAAGGCCGTGGTGGATCTCGCTTCATCCTTTCGACCTCAGGTCTCCTGCCCAGCAAGACACTTCCTCCAGCTTCTGGGACACATGGCAGCTTCCACCGCAGTGGTGCAGGGAGCAAGGTTCCAGATGAGGAACATTCAGTTTCACCTAAGGTCCTTCTGGGCTCAAAAGAAGGATTCACTTTCCAAACTAATTCCAGTGACTCAGACTCTATTCCAAGCTCACCAGTGGTGGCTGGACCAGGACAACCTCAGACAAGGGGTTCCATTTCTCCCTCAAGTCCCATCAATAGTTCTAACTACGGATGCCTCCCTCCTAGGTTGGGGAGCCCACCTGGGAGCCCTGATGGCTCAAGGGGTCTGGTCTCCACAGGAGTCTGTCCTTCTGTCCTCCTGGAACTCAGGGCAGTCTCCCTAGCCCTTCAGAACTTGTCAGATTCAGTCAGGGGCAAAGTGGTCCAAGTCAGAACAGACAGCACCACCACAATGTGGTACATCAACAAACAAGGAGGCACTCGGTCCTCGGCCTTGTGCACGGAAGCCATGAAACTGTGGTCTCTGGCCTATTCTCTTCAGACTTCCCTAGTAGCAGTTCACCTTCCAGGGAAGGACAATGTACTGACAGATGCTCTGAGCAGAATATCCCAGGGACATCACGAATGGTCCCTGATTCCCCTTATACTACAGATCATCTTCTCCAGATGGGGCACTCCAGAGATAGATCTCTTTACAACCCCGGACAATCACCAACTCCCTCTGTTCTGTTGCAGACCTCCACTCCTGGGAACTGTACCCCAGGATACCCTGATTTTGGATTGGAAGGGCAGGTTCCTCTATGCCTTCCCTCCATTGCCTTTGCTGTTCAGAGTCCTGATCAAGATCAGAACTCAGCCTTGCACAGTGATCCTAGTGGCTCCAGACTGGGCCAGACAGCTTTGGTACCCTCTGCTCCTGTCCCTGACAGTGTCTCGTCCTCTGTCCCTTCCCAAGAGACACAATCTTCTGTCCTCTTCCAAGGGGAGGATCTGTTATCCCGATCTCCAGTCTCTCAATCTCAAGGCCTGGCCCTTGAGGAGCTAGAATATGAAGACCTGCATCTTTCTCAGTCAGTCATAGATATCCTGAAGGTTTCCAGGAAACCATCTACTAGAAAGACTTATGATTCCAAATGGAAGAGGTTTACCATTTGGTGTTCTCAGAAAGGCATTGTCCCTGATTCTGCAGGCATCTCCACGGCCTTAGATTATCTGGTTCACCTCAATGGCCTAGGCCTTAGGCCTGCAACTCTAAAGGTTCACCTAGCAGCAGTTTCTGCTTTCCTTTCAGCAGGGAAGGGTTCTTCCCTGGCCTCTCATCATGTGTTTTAAAGGTTCTTCAAGGTCTGGTTCATACAAACCCTCCATTTAGAGAACCGACCCCTGCTTGGGATCCTAATGTCTGCATTGCACAGCTCATGCAGCCTCGCTTTGAACCCATGGCATCGGCTGAGCTGAAATACTTGACCTGGAAAACCGTGTTCCTGATAGCCATTACTTCGGCCAGGAGGATTAGTGAATTACAGGCCTTGTCAGTAGAACCTGACTTCATATCCTTCCATAGGGATAAAGTGGTCCTAAGAACCAACAGGACGTTCTTGCCCAAGGTGGTATTGGATTTTCATCTGAACCAGTCTGTATCTCTTCCTGTGTTTTTCACTGACCGTTCTTCAGGAGAAAGAAGATTACGCAGTTTGGATGTTAAAAGGGCTCTTAGCTACTACATAGAGCATACTAAGGCACACCGAAATGACTGTCTTCAATTATTTCTCACTTATGGTGAAGCGGGGAAAGGTAAGCCTGCCACTAAAAGGACTATTGCCAGGTGGATTGTTTCTTGTATCCAGTTCTGTTATGACAAATTGGGTAGGACACCCCCTTCAGAACTGAGGGCTCACTCGACTAGGGGTACAGCTGCTTCTCTAGCTGCAGCCAGAGGTATACCCTTGTTAGAGATCTGTAAAGCAGCCACCTGGAAAACAGTACATACATTCACCAAGCATTACTCCCTGGACATCCAAGCTAGGAGTGATGCTAGGTTTGACACAGCAGTACTGCAGATCCTGGTCCCAAAGTAGGTTCTGCATTCCCTCCTCCATAGGGAACTGCTTGGTAGTCTGCATTATGTCAGAATACAGCAAGACTTCATGTTGTTTGAAGAAAAAATTACTCACCATAGTAATGTTGTTTCTTCCAATGGAGTCTTGCTGTATTCTGACCCCCCCCCCTGCCTCCCCTCTCAGAACCTAGTTTTTGGGAAGTGGGCTGGCAGGTACAGTGTTACACCTCAGGGGTGTACCTTGTACCCTCCCTCCAGGGTGGGGTAGCTGTTATTGTTTCTTTCTTGTGTTTTTATAGTTAAATATTGTCACTACCTTTCCTTCTTGGGTTCTCGACTTGAGTCTTTTGGACCCAAAAATATTTTGCCCTTTGGCTAGATGTTTGAACAATTTCCATACTATAGTACTTAGTTAGCTAGTTTGCTTGTAAGAATCTGATGATTACAGTGGGAAGTACCACACACAGAGGTTTAAAAACCGAGCTGGAGCTCAACGTTCTATGCTTCTGCATAGAGTTAGCTCTTTCCCTCTCCGGGGCAGTTCAAGTGCTGGGGCTAACTGCATTATGGCAGATACAGCAAGACTCCATTAGAAGAAACAACATTGCTATGGTGAGTACTTTTTTCTTCTGTCTGTATTTGTTCTGTATAAGGTAGTCTGAAGCCAACCTTCCACCTTATAAATGAGCATACTCTAGAAAATAAATATTTTCTGTGTCTGCTGTGATGGTAATGAATAAATAGGGACTCCTGGCATTAAGGTAGTGGTAGGACCCTTCCAGTTGTATTTCTTCACCCTGTCAAATCATGAGTATATCATCAATTTATCATTTCCAATATATTGTAGTGTCAAAATATGGATTTATTTATGTCCAGAATGAATGTCTTTTCAAATCCCACATAAACAGATTGGCATAGGAAGGGACCCGTGTACTGCCCATGACTGTCCCCATTATTTGCAATTAAAATGAGTCCTCAAAGGTGAAATGATTTTTGGTTAAGACCATCTCTGCTAGCTGAGTTGAAAAGTCACTTCGGGGGGTCCTCCATCTCCATAAGCTTTAGTAGCGTGTCTAGTCCTTCTCGATAGGGAATAATGATATATACATTTTTTATGCAAAACTTATTAGTATCATCCTGTTCCAGTTGATATTTTTCTTATTGAGATTCCCCCGTCAGTTCTATTACACTTGTAGTGTCCCTAATATAGGTGTTCATCTTATATGGCTGTATGTCATACTTGACATGTTTAGAAAGTGGTTCAAGGACTGAATTGATCCCCCAAACAATTGGCCTGCCTGGTGGGTTCTGTGGGTTCTTATGTATTTTTGGTAGCACATAGAATATAGGCCTTCTATGACTCGTACTTGTTAACATATATATTTCCTCTTCTGTTAGCCATCAAGTGTCCACACATAAGTTTAATAAGTCATCAGTCTTTGTCTGAATTTCTCTTGTAGAATCCCATTCTAACATTAGGTATCTTTCAATATCACTAAACTGTCCTAGATATTCATGTTTGTATGCAGTGTAATCCCAAAGGAAAATCCCCCATTGGCTGGCTTAATTATTATAGATTTATTATTCTCTAGACTCTCAAGTGCCTCCTTCTCTGCCCTTGTAATGTTGTGTTTCTGTGGTTTAAGTCTTTCTTTTTCAGTAGTTTCTCATGTCTCTCTCAGTCAGTTTAATAAAACTTTCCACTGTGTCTATATCTTGTGGTGGGCTGAAAGTAGACTTAACCCCAATAATTTTCTGAGGGTTTATTCTGTTTTCTGAGGGCTTATTCTGTTTTCTGAGGGCTTGTTTCCATGTCATTGGTTCAGGAGGTTTGTTGCCAAACCAGTCTGTTAGTCTTTTTTTCTGTACCATTTATGTAAGTCAGTTGTCAAATCAAAGGTATTACTCCTGTCCAGCTGCTGTGAGACACTATCTTGGTATGAGACAGAATTGGCAGGGGAGAAGAAAACCGTTCGCTGAGTTATTGCTCTGCTGCCAGTAAAACCGAGTGAGACAGGAAGTCTGTTTGGGGTTGTAGTCCCTGAAACTGTCGTGGACTACTACACTTCCTGCACCTCAAAACACTACTTATTTTTAGCAGTTTTATGCATACACTGTCTGGGATATAGGGGAGATTGTTCAGCTGGTTGGGCTCCCCAGAGATACTGAATACTGATTTCTTTTTGTTTAGAGCATTTTGGGGGTGAGTTCACTGTAGAGCAGCAGGTCACGTGACCCATCTAGCCACTTCCAGGCCAGGGCTTATAATGAGCGATCCATGCGAGTGGAGTGAGCGTGCAGTCACCGGACGTGAGGACGCATGCAATGACATGCGCATCATCGTGCGTGTTTTGCGTGTTTGGTGGGTGAGGCAGTGAGGTTTGATAATTATAAACACAGAGCACTTTTTGGAGGTAAGGAAACACTATCCCTAATATTTGGCTGGCACCTACTGTAATATTATGGCAGATACAGCACTATTATGACCTTAGAGGGGGATGTAGGGGTTAAATGCTTGAAATGTAGCATGTACACCATTATGATGCTCTCTGCACTGAAAGTACCATATACATGTAGAAAATGTAATGAAAATGAGGAGATGTCAAAAGAGATCTCAACCTTCAACCTAAGGCTGTAAACTATTGAGCAGAGCCAACAGGATCTGGCTAGAAGGTTAGTAGAGAGACAGCCACCTAAACCTCCTAAGGTTAAATGCTTACCTCTCTCTATTAGTAGGGTACAGAACAACATCCAGAAATGAGGGATATCAAAGTACCAGTAGAACAGATGCTACATTATCTCTTTCCCCTGTAGGCACATCTAATCCGGTGAACCCCATTATACATGCAGAATGTAGTAATGCAAACACAGACAAGCATTTGTCAATGCTGATTGTTCGCTTGCAGGTATTTGCGGTAGTGTTTGGCATTTATACAGGCCCCCCTTTAGTTGTATCCATGTCCCTTCAGCACCCATGTCCCAACAGACTACCTCTGTGCAACTCCTCTTATATCTGATTTACATTTCGGCCTCATACTTCTTAACTGTCTGTCTTAGGAACCCTAATGTCCCAGTCATTCTCAGTGTTATGAGCCTGTGTGGAAACTGCGCAACGCACACTCGTAACACAGTCATTTTGTGGAATTTTCTCACCAAATTTTCAACCTAGGCATTTTGGGACCTCCACTCATGAACAGTGTCACTATGATTTTCTTAATCTGTCCCAAATGTTGATTTCCCACAGTGACTGCGCCATTATGCCCCTGATGTATGAAAACACAATTTGGCCAGTATGTGAAAAATGACAGCTGTACTGTTCATAAGGAGATGTGAGAAAATGCCAATGTCAAAAATCTGGAGTGAAAATACTAAACTAAAAATTCACGTAATTACAAGTGTGCGTGGAAACTATGCAACGTACGCTCATAACAGTGTCATGTTTTGGAATTTTCTCACCAAATTTTCAGCATAGTCGTTCAAACAACATGAAGTCTTGCTGTATTCTGACATATGCAGTTAGCCCCAGCACTTAAACTGCTCCAGAGAGGAAAGAGTTAACTCTATGCAGAAGCATAGAACGTTGAGCTCGAGCTCGGTTCAAACCTCTGTCTGCAGCACTTCAAAGTGTAACCGTTAGATTCTTATGAGCTAATACTAACTAACTACACTTCTTAAGTGGAAATTGTAAAGAAAAACTAGCCAACAGGCAATAATTTTTTGGGTCCCCCAGAAGACTCAAGTAGAGAACCCAAAATAATAACCAGGTAGTGAACCAACATATAATTACAAAAACAACATAACCATAATCATAAGTGCTGGGGCTAACTGCATATGTCAGAATACAGCAGGACTCCATTAGAAGAAAAACAATTACTAAAGTGAGTATTTTTTTCTTTTGTGACCTACGCTCATGAACAGTGTCACTGTGCATTTCATAATCTGACCCACACATTGGTTTCCCACGTCGACCGCACCATTGTGCGCCGGATGCATGAAAACACATTTTCGCCAGGATTTGGAAAATGACAGCTGTACTGTTCATAAGGAGGTGTGGAAAAATGCCAATGCTGAAACTGTGGAGTGAAAATATTACAAATTCGAGAAGTTACAAGTGTGCGTGGAAATTGCACAATGCACGCTTGGAACACAGCCATTTTTTGGAATTTTTTTCACCAGATTTGCAACATAGACTTTTTGGGACCCCACCTCATGAGCAGTGACACTGTCGTTTGATAGTGGTCTGGAAAAGTGATTCCACGCGGTGACAAGCGAAGTCATCTTTTGGGACCGAATAACGTATGACATGATGACTGAGTCATGAGTGGGGTACAAGAACCCCATGTTGAAAATTTGGTGTCTAAATATGCAAAAATGGCCAAAATATGCACCAAAGTTTGGAAAAAAACATTTATGCCATTATACAGCTTACCGACATTTCTTCAGTTCGCAGTCGGCTTTGAAGAGTGAAGACATGTTCCTGGTCCATCGAAAATCTTCACGCTGGATTCCTGAGGTGAGGGTGGGTGTGGGAGGTGGGGTGCACAGAGGCGTGGTCGCGGGTTGGGGAGGAGCACGAAAGACAGCGAGGACCGTTTTCTGTTTTCTAGTAAAAAAAAAAGAAACAACAATGTGGGACACTTTGGGCATGCTGGTGTGGGCTCCCAGCATGCCAGCACACCTGGGTGTTTCTTTGGGGAGGGCTGGAGCCTACGGGGATTGGGCACCCCGTCAGCCATACAGTGAGCTGGGGGGGGCATGAGCATGCTGGTGTGGGCTCCCAGCGTGCCACCTGGGTGTTTGTTGGGGGGGGGCTGGAGCTGATGGGGATTGGGCACCCCTGTCGGCCACATAGTCTACTTGGGAGGGGCGCATGAGCCGAGGGGGATTGGGCACCCCCCTCAGCATACAACGTGGGGGGAGGGCAGTAATGGGGGAGCGGGAAGGACAGCAGCAGAGGGAGGAAGTGGGAGGGATTTTGAGCAGAGGGAAAGGGTGATGTAAATATGCTAAATACATACACGTTACCACCGCTGATTGCAGTGGACGTTTTCTAAGAACTGAAGACCAGGGCAGCTGAACTGTTGTCATAGACAGCTCACGCATCCAGTGGCACCGTACAGTCAGCCTGCTACATTGAGCACTGGATTGCACAGGAGGGTCACTCGCCTCCAAAAAGTCGTACTGTTACAAAACGTTCCTTGTGCATGTGCGCAAGAAAACGTAAAAAAGGGGTAGGGAGGAAGATCCCACAATTTGCAATTAGAATGAATAATATCAGATTCAAAGTAAAAGGGTGGCAAAAAAGGGTAGGAAAGCTGAAGTGTTTGTCCTTCCCCTGTTAAATAAATTTGACCCATTGTGCCCAACAACCTCTGAAGACCTGGTTGGAAATCCTGTATAATCAATATCTAGCACAGCTGCTACAAATGCAATCTCTACTACACTTGGTACAGACGTTGTTACTCCTTGTATTACTGCTGCACCTTCCAGTAACCCAGATTCTGTTCAACCCGTATCTTCTGTAGACACCCAGTTAGCCACACCAGGTGAGGATCTACTTAATTATACTGAGGATTCACCTGATACTAGTGACGATGTGTTGGTGACTAAGCAAGAGGAGGTAAACAGCACTTTACCAAACACCAGTAATGAACAGATATTCATCCTGGGCAGGGGCGTCATGCAGTCAGAAATTTTGGAGGGGCACAAAATCCAAACCTTTCTAGGGGGGTTCCAGGGGCATGCTCCCTTGGGAAAATTTTGAAAAATTAAAGTCAAATGGTGCATTTTGGTGACTTCAGCAGGCCATTAAGCTGTTCCCCAACAAGCTAAATGCCATAATAAAGATAAAGGCTAAAGCAATGATAAATTGTTCTCATTCTTTATTGTGAGCAGTGACCTTTTGTATTTTAAAGAAATCTGTGAGGAAGTGAACTTGTGCATTTTGTGTGTCTTTTATCATATGACAAATCAATGAACTACTTAGATCACTCCTAGCTTATCCACTAACTGCTAAATGACAGAAATGCACCACTGAATTCTGATAAAATTACAGTCATCTACTATAAATGTTATACCTGAAAAATAAAAATGATACGTGTCAGCTGTTCTTGTTGCTTTTTTATTTATTTAAAATTTGGTAATCAGGGAAAAGCACACTGAACAGTAGCTCATTTCCAGGTTTGACCATGGGAAGGATAACATACGAGTATACAGTTATTCAAAACAATAAAAGGTTCACAATATACAACTCCAGTCACAGTATGGAGAACCTTGGGGAGAACTACAGGACAGGAAGAGCTGCTGACTTTGTTGAAGGGCTGGCAGGAAAGGTCTGCCTGTTAGCAATAGCAGTCCACTCCATACTATTTACTATTACTAATAGTACTCCAACGATGGTGGGAGACCCAATCAAAGTAAAAAAAAAATAAAAATTCAAGAGCACACCATTGCAGGTTTTCCAAACAGAGCAAGTATAATAATAAGGATTTGCAGTACAACTACTATTGCCTTAGGGGGGATAATCTACTCCAAGTCCAAAAAATTACACTCCGTTTAAGAGCACACGACATCATGCTGTCACAATAGAACAAGCCTAGTTAAAATAAATGAGTACCTTTACTAACAACAGTCATCACAGTAGTATACTGCTACAGAAACAAGGAAGATTCCTGGAGATCAGCTAGGGTCTGTGGATGTACAATAGACAGGGAATCCCTGGGCAGGCTGGGTGGACCTAAAAGTCCTTTTGTGCCAATAAATTAATTTAAAAAAAAATGTTTTTTTGCTCCTCCACCTCAGTTGGCCCCCATTAGCTTTGATGCTCCCCCCACCCCATCACCCATTATCTCTGAAGCTTATAGTCCTGCTCCTGAGCATTGCACCACAAATTTCCCACATGGCGGGGCCTCCAGGGACCCCCACTTATCCTGGGAGGACACTGGTATAGGAAGTGGCAGCGGGTAGCCCAGTAGATAGTGCACAGCCTGTGAGGAAGTGTGGTGTCATCCAGCTTGGCCTTGGCTTTTTCATTCTGGTTTTCACCTCTCCCCTCAGGCAAGTTATGATGGGTGGTACGCACACAAGTATGTGCATCACAGTTGCAAGGCACCCTCACTCCCCATGCCACAGATTCCATGTGTGCTGCCACCTGTGGTCACCCAGGTGGCAGTGTCACAGCAGAGCCGACAATCTTCCTGCCCTAGGAGGGCAGCATCCTGTGGATGCTCAGTCCTCCTCTGGCTGACCCCTGGGTGACTTGGGCCCATTCCGAACCTGGGTCACCAGCGTGGCGGTAGGTGAGGCATCAGTGCCTCAGTCCTCTGCACCACTTGGCCAGCTGTACCAACAAATTCTATGTTTGTATGAGAAGTTCATGGCTGGGGAGGTCAACCGATGGGCTAGGCAGCAGAGAAGGATGGACAAGTCTGAAGACCAAAGCTGTACACTGAGTTGGTAGTTTATTTAATTGCATATTTGTAACTAAATACTGGGGCCATATGTTTGACTTCCTCCTCTAATCAATTAACTGAGAAACATCTAAATGTCTGGGTCCTCTGCTGGTCATGCTAGGGACCAGATGTAATACAGCACCCCACCATTTACCTACAGTGCAGTCAGGATCTAGTTATCATGTTATTATTTTGTAGTATCTTACTGCAGTAAGGTGAGAGCCTGCAAGATGCAGGTAGGATATTGTCTCTGAGACCGTGAGGAAGGTCCACAAAAGAAAAGGTAAAGCTGGGACACTTGTGGCCATGTCAGCGACCCTGTAGGAGTGGGCTATGAGGTGCCACAGTGAATGTAAAGCTTGGCTGATTGCTTAGTGCTGTCAGCTACAGAGGCATTAAGAAGTTTCTGTGGGAGCTGGCTTACAGTTAAGGGATACTGCACCAAGAGTGCTAAGTTTATAATTATTCTGAGATCAGTTTCTGGGCACTTTGTTCAGGCATGCTATTTTTAATTTTTTAATTTTTTTTAATTTATTTGAATCTAGGATTACAAGTACCTTTGAGCCAAGGCTCTTTTACAAAGGTTCCAAGTTCGTTGCAGTACAATAACAAAACAAAAAAAGATACAAGACAATTAAGTAACAAAGGCAGGATAACAAGTTAACAATCAGTTACATGAATGAGCCCACACATTTGGGTTAAACTAAAGCCAGAGGCATTGATGGGGTAAATAGTGTTACAAGACATGGCAAGGACACAAAAGATAAGAGCAGCCAGAGGCATTGTCACATCACAGAGAGAGCAACAGGTGGTGGAGGGGGTTGTAAAAGATTGGGGTAGATAATAGAAGTGCTATGTAGAAAGAGCTGAGACAAGGATTGGGTAATGGTGAGGAGGGCTGATTAAAGGAGACAGTCAAGGTGCTAGAGGCAGAGAGGAGTAGGCTGAGCCTGGATTTGAATGGACCAAGCTTAGATATAGAGGAGATGTCACTGCTGAGACCATTCAACCAGCTAGGGGGCCCTATGAGCAAAGGATCTTTGTCCCTGGGTGGTACGGCAGCGAGGACCTGCAGGAGTTGATTCAGATCCTCTAGTGTGGCGAGGGTTACTACTGGGACAAAGGAGAGCTTGGAATCGGCGCGCTGGCCCATGGTTATTTTCTTTGCCATAATGCAAGTTTGGTACTTTATGCAGTTTGAGAGTTGTAGCCAACCAGTTTGTGCATAGAGGTCACATGTATGAGTGAGACGGTGAGCTCCAGTGATGAGCCAACAAGCTTTGTTGAGGCGTGCATATACATCTGAGGGCAGTTACAGTAGCAGAGCCAAAAATGATCAGGCCACAGTCAATTATAGAGACAACAGAGCTCTGAACAGTGACCCTTAAGGCTTCTGGAGTAAGGTGTTGCCTGTGCCTGTAGAGTAGTCCAATGCAAGTGTCTATTGTCTAACTGCCTCAGTAAAGCGAGTCAAGGACTAGAAATACTGAGTCTGAGCACTTATTTCTAACAAACATAATGTCTGTCTGCAGATAATAGTTCAAAGAGAAGGGTTGAACTTGTATAAATGTGTTGTTGTTTGAAAAGGCTCCTGCAAGCTATAACCATTAAGATATCCATAGACACAGGAGAACCCTGGGCAATCCCCGGATACACTCATCGATCAATGAATTGAGTGAAAGTGGAAGTTCCATACACATACTTATAGTACAAGCTGATCAACAGGGCTGGGCTCTGACTGAGTACTTCTACTGGCAGTCTCCAAAGATATGAGAAAGAACACTATTTATGCTATCACTACCCCTGACATACTAAGGAGATGTTCTGCATGGATTTTCCGTCATCACCCACTTGTAGCTTGCAACAGACTCCTTAGATTAATTTTAGCTGCCCATTGAGACACTTCCCACTGTCAAATATACAGTAAGCAGGGGTGGACCTCCTTAAAAGACTACAAGCGACTCACCTGACACAAGTAATGCTACAGTGTTTGTGCCACACAACACCAGGCTAAATTACTGAACTTGTTAACATCAAGAGAAGCGGGGATAACCTTTGTGCCTTTCCCTCAGTGCAGACCACCACAGGCAGAAATAGCTTTACATTAAAAGAACCTCTGTGCTGGAGCTCTTTGTTGCATTGTTATTTTAACTTATATTTTATTGATCGTGTATCAAGACTATACAAGTACTGTATATCCACAGAAATTTTGTTTACACAGAATAGATCATACGTTAACATATTACTGGAAGGTGCTCCCAGATCCCTTTTGCTTTAGGTTCATTCAGGGAGGTTATACAAAATGAAGTACTTATCCAAAGCCCTATACAGGGAGGTTATACAGATTAAATACTCATATTATCTAAAGCCCTATTGAACCATAAACACGAACTATACCACCAGTTAACTTTTTTGAATTTTATTTATAACTTTTGTGTTACACATTATTCATATTGAAACTACAAGGTAGAGCGTGCACATACTATAAGGATCTGATGATACAGTGACACAATTGACAATGTTTGTTACACCCTGCAGTGCAGTTGTTACAACCTAAGGAGGTTCACCCATATATTGGCTATATGGTATGTCAAAGCACAACCTTACCTTGTAGAGTTAGAAAATGTACTGCAGCCTGGCCCTGGCCCGTGGCCCAATGGTGATCCCCCTGGCTCAGTGGTTCTGCTCCTTTTGCTTGCTTGCTGATTGACCCTCACCCGACTAATCCCCAACCTCCTGATCCTCCACCCAGTCAAACAGCCAGAGCCTGCACACCTTCACGAGTTCCGACTGCCAGGAGATGGACTGCAAAAAAAAATTGCTGCAGGCGGCCCAGAAGAGGGTACTATCCTGTTCAGCTTCTCTTTGTCTTTCTGAGCAAGCAGGCTCAGTCAGGCGAGACTGAGTAAAAATATGACCTTGAATTCAACTGGCGCCTGTCATGACTCGAATATGAGTTGTTCTTGGCTGCTCAGATTTTCCTCCACTTTCTCACAAGATGCCGTCCGAGATGGCACAGGAAAATGCACAGGTTTGCCGTGCAGCATGTAAATCATCTACCCCACTCTACCCTGTGTCACTATATGATTGGGTTTTGATCCGATTCAGATCAATGACTTTCTTGGTGATTGGCTGTTCAAGTGACAACACAAAAAGGCGGAAACAGGAGAAGTGATTGGTAGAGTTTATGCTGATTGTCAGCATGGACTACCCATCAATCACTTCACACAGACAACAGCCAGCAAGCGAGCAGTTTTGGAAAGTTGCCTTGATTATTGAGCTGAGGCTGAGCCGATCGGACCCCCGTCACCCCCCCCACCCACACCACCAAAGACGTAAAAAAAAAGCATTGATTATTTTCAGCCATTTAATTGTTTACAATAAAATTAAAAATACATGTTTTTTTTAAGATTGTTCACAGATATTGGGGGGGGGCACATGCCCCCTCGGGCCCTATGGGCATGACGCCACTGATCCTGGGCGACTCCATAGTTAGATATTCAGATAGATATTCTACAAAGGGGAATAAACATAGCGTAACTAGTTGTAGTTACGGAGGAGCCACTATCAAGGATATAACCGCAGTGTTATCTTGCATATTACAGAATGAAGCAAATCCAAAAACTGTCCTCTTGCATGTTGGAACTAATGATATTAATAAAGCAGGGGCAAAGGATATTATTAAAGATATGCATCCATATCCATAGGCCCATATTAAAGATGGGGGCAAAGGTGTTTACGCTTACTGTATGTCAATAACAACTCTTAAAGACCTAAATGCCAGGATAATTTTATCAGAAATCTTGCCAGTTCCACGGGCAACCAGGAATAGAACAAAGAATATAAAGATCTTTAAAAACTGGCTATGTAGATGGTACCTTTTCAGCAACATAGAATGTCTGTGTACATGGGAGCAATTGAAAGGCATTTACTCCCTTTACAGTTATGATGGCTTACACTTCAGTAAGAGTGATGCCAAGGTGTTGGGTAACATTTTTTACCAAGCCATAAATAGGCCACCACAGGAATTAAAAAATTGAAACACCTGGGGCAAAAAGGAGAAGCTAATTTTCAAGCATCATATAAGGGTACCCATGCCAGATTGCAATCGGCAACTAAACCCACTCTCAGTTTCTTATTTCCTAATACTAGAAGTCTCCACTCTGTTTAGAAAGTCGGACTGGAATTGATGTTAACTAGCAAAAATATTGATATTGCTGCTATAACAGAGATGTGGTGGTGTGGAACCTCTAGTTGGAACAAAAATATTCCTGGCTATAACCTTGTGCATAAAGATAGAACTGGGAAGCAAGGGGGAGGAGTACCTTTGTACTTAAAGGATGATATTAAATTCATACAAATGAATAAGGATAGTGGGAATGAAAATATTGAAATTTTATGGGCAGAAATTCATAGGTGAAATGGCAATAACCTACTAATAGGATTATGTTAAGAGCTCCAGATACTAGTCAACTCAAACGTGGCAATCTGTTATCTAATATTAAGGACAATTTAAATAAAAAAGACGTCACAATTCTTGGTGATTTTAATACTTCTGGAATTGATTGGACTGAATTTATCGCTTCTACAGCTCAAGAACATGCATTTCTAGATGTGTGTATTAGTAATGGGTTACAACAACTGATTAATAAACCCACTAGAGGAAAAAACATTTTGGACCTTATTCTTACAGATATTCCTGACAAAATTGATGAAATTTGCATTCATGAGCCCCTTATTAATAATGACCATAACATCATTACTTTCTTTATCAATACTAACTATTCCAAATATGTATGTATAACCATTGTCAAAGACTTCAGAAAGGCTAACTTCAAACCCATACTGCAGGAATTGTATCAGTGGGATTGGAACAGGGACTGCACTACTCTAGATCAATTATGGCAAAAAATCAAAGCTAAAATATTAGAACTAACTGACAAATACATTCCAAACAAAAATCTTTATAATAAAAAAGGTAAAGCACCAATGTGGTTTACAGCCAAAGTTAAAAAATCAATTTCAGTTAAAAGAAGGGCTTTTAGGGCCATAAAAAGAGACAACAATGAGTACAACAAACACAAATATGGAGAGGCCCTAAAAAATTGTTAGACAAATATAATTAAAAAAAGCGTAAAATTTAATTTAAACTGGCCCATATTAAAGACGGGGGCAAAGGTGTTTGTGCTTATGTCAATAACAAGAAATGGACAACAACACGTACAGTAGGCCCCCTCAAGTCAAATAATACTGTAATAGCTCAACCGTTGGAAATGGCACAGGAATTCAATAAATAGTTCTGTTCTGTTTATGGACCAGTGAGATCATGTAATTCTACCCTGTACACCGGGTATCATAATAGTCAGCTTCCCGAAATAACCAGGGAGGAGATCAAATCAAAACTGAAAAATATTAAAGTTAATACATCTCCTGGACCTGACACTCTACATCCCCGTCTCTTGAAAGAAATTGAAACATGGTTAATTGACCCCTTACATAAATTTTACAATATGTCCTTTAATACTGGTAAGGTACCAAGTGATTGTCGACTAGCTGTAGTGGTACCAGTATATAAAAAAGGGGACCATGGTAGCACAGCTAATTACAGATCCATCAGGCTGACTAGTATCCTAGGAAAGGTCATGGAATCTATCATTAAGGATAGGTTAGAAAATTATATTTTAACAATGAATATTCCGGACCACTCCCAACATGGATTCAAACATCAGAGGTCTTGTCTGACCACAAATATAATATTTTATAAGAAAATAAGTGCTCTCCTAGACAATAAAAGATCCATAGATACCATCTACCTGGACCTCTGTGAAGCTTTTGATAATTTCCCTCATACTAGACTGCTTGATAAGATGCAGAAACTGGGCATAAATAATACACTTATCAATTGGGTGGACACTTGGCTAAGAGAAAGAGCTCAAGTCGTAAGAATTAGAGGTTATACCTCTGATAAAGGCCATGTGACGAGTGGGGTACTGCAGGGGTCTGTTTTAGGACCCACTTTATTTTCAATATTTATTTCAGACCTTAATAGTAACTTAAATAGTTTTGCCATCAAATTCGCGGACGATACCAAACTTGTTGTGGATGTCAGCATTGACATGGGGATTATTAGCTTTAGGAAGGACGTCGTAGAACTAGAACACTGAGCAGATAAAAATGGCATGGCATTCAACACCGATAAATGTGTTATAATGCACTTAGGTGAAACAAATCTCTGTAGTGCATATTCGCTAGCTGGCAAAGTTTTAAAGTCAGTTGACAGCGAAAAAGACCAGGGTATACTAATCACAAAAGACCTAAAGTTTAGTAAACATTGCATAGAGATGTCAGTTAAAACCAACAAGATTATTGATTGTATAAAGAGGTCTATTACTAGCAGAAATACGGCCTGTATTGTGCCACTATACAGAGTTTATGTTCGGCCACATCTGGACTATTGTTGTTCTCTGTGGAATCCACCTTTATGTAAAGACATTAATAAACTGGAAGGGGTACAGAGGAGAATTACAAGAATGATTAATGGCCTTCAACATAAGCATTATAACAATAGATTGAAGGAATTAAACCTATATCCATTGGAACTATGAAGAACTAGAAGTGACCTGTTGCTGATGTTCAAAATTTCAAAGGATACTCTATTAAAGAGGGACTATGGTCACAAATTACTGGCATCAATAAATTCAGAATATGGATCAATATAACCCCAATCAGCCTCATGCCAAAACTGAGATCCCTAAGTTACTTTGTTTAAAAGTTATAAATCATTTTACAACCCTAAATGCACTGCCTATTCAAAAAAGCCAGTTTCAGTGAAGAGCTGATGATGATGTCATCTCCTGAACTCACAGTCTAGCCCTCCCTGTCAGCAAGCTTACAGGACCTGCTTCTCCAAAGTTTAAAAACTATGTACAGATGGTTTTCTCCAGTAAAACAGCCAGCACCATTCAATAAACATTGCTTTAAAACCTGTGCGTTTCAGGTTTTGTAACAAAGTTGACAAATTCATATTTTTGTTTTTGGTGCTTTTTTGTTGTGGTCCTTTTCTCCTGGGTTGCTAAGTCACGGCACACTATTGTGAGATTTGCAGACTGGATATCTCTGATGTGGTGAAAGGCTGTGATCATTCACATCTATAATTCAATTAAGGTGGTTTCACAGGATGCCACTTTAAATCAATTATTCCATCACCCTGTAAACGGGGGTGGGAGAGGTAGTGCTGTTTTGAAACCTTACTAAGAGTTCCTATGCAGTAGCCAGCTCAATGCTTAATCACTCAATCAATAGGTTATTCATCATCAAAGTATTAATGAATGGGATACTCAGTTGAGCAGAGCTCATTTTCTGTCTTCTCATTAACAGGCTGTTACTTGAGCTATATTCAGGCTCGTCTATGTTGTACTCCACATTACATTGATTGTTGTTTTACCAGGGCTCACTTTCACCCCTAATAGGAATTAACACATATAAGGCCACTATTAAAACCTATTGTGAAGTAGACACTGACAAACAGCAATGCAGTTTCCAACATTGCAACATTTGTAGCAATACAACTTCCAAACAGGCAATGCAGAGCAACACTTTACATGGTATCAGCAGCTTGGAGGCATGCTGACTCAGCATCCTGCGACTCTGGAAAAATGAATCACGCAAAAAAGGCATTAAAATATAAATTTGTCAACTTTGTTACAAAACATGAAACACATATATTTTATAGCAATGTTTTTAGAATGGTGCTGCCTGTTTTACTTGTGAAAACCATTGCAGAATGGTCTTTTAACTTTGGAGAAACAGGTCCTATGAGCTTGCTGACAGGGAGGGCTAGACTGTGAGTTCAGGAGATGACATCATCAGCACTTTTCACTGAAACTGGCTTTTTTGAACAGGTAGTGAAATCAGGGTTACAAAATAGCCTATAACTTTAAAATGAAGTAACAAAGTAACCTAATGTTTGGTGTGAGATTTTTTTGGGGTATGCTTATTCTAATTCTGCAATGTAGCACTTTTGACCAGAGTCCCTCTTCAGTGTCTGATTTGGGACTCACTTTCAACAGAAGGGTGGTTTCACTTAGAAGCCACAATTATCAACTTGTGTTAACAAATCCAAAAAGGATTTCTAGAAGAAGTTATTTTACCCAGAGAATTGTACCATTCTTGGGACATGGATATGTTGTTCATCCACACTTATTGGCAGGTTCCTTGCCACTTTAAATCTTGCCGGAAAGTCTTCAAGCTGGCTCCTCCCACCCACCCGGGTGGTAAAACTCTCGGCTCCGCCCCATGACGCCAGATCTTCCTTACCACTTAGAAGCTCAGGTTCCCTCCTTAGCGCTCTGCGTTTTCGACTGGTTCTTGAAATTTTCGGTCTCTCCGAATTTAATTGGAAGTTTTTCTAAACTTCGATCTTCTTCTCTTGCTGCGGCGAAGAATCATTCGTTTTCCGGCTCCCGGAGGCGCCCGGTTAATTCCTCCAGGAAAGACCCGCACTCCACATGCGTCTACTGCCTCGACTTGGATCATGATCCGCAAGTTTGCGATTTTTGCTGTGCCCTTTCGACCAGCTCACTGGAGGATCGTGCGGCCCGTTCAGGGCTCGGGCGACCCGAAACTTTTTCTGCACCGTAAAATTCCTTGGAGACTCGTCAGGCAGTGTCCGCGTCGGCTGTCTCGGCTGAGCAGCTCGATCTTCTTTCCTCCATGGAGGGGGCGGCATCCAAGTCTGCCCCCCCTCCTCGGTCGCGGCGCTTATCCCGCTATCCTTGAGTTGTCCTCATTCAGTTTTGTTCATGGAGCTTCGCCAGTCCCTTTCCTCGAAGGGAGAGGGACCTTCGGGACCTGCCTCTCGGCCCAAGTCCAAGGAGTCGCAGGCTAAGTCCCATCGTCGGCGCTGGAGGGAGCGGGAGAGTTCCCCCTCCCCTGCCGGCCGACGTTCGACTTCAGTCGAGGGTGCGACTCAGGCCGCTGGCTTCACAGTGTCCCCGTCAGGTCAGCCGGCCAGGACTCCCGTCGACGTTGTCAAGTCTCTCGACCCGACATCTGGGCTGTCTTCTGCTGGAGCCGCCATCCCTTCGCCGGTCCCCCCGGCGGAGGCTGAGGTTCTGCCTGTACCTTCAGGTCGACAGGCCTCGGCCCTTTCTTCCAAGCCGAGGGAAGAGCGGGCACTCCCCGCTCCTTCCCAGGCCCGTCCTCGGTTTCCCCGATTATTCGGGTCTCGGTCCTCCTCTCGGTCAAGCCGCTCACGCCCACTTCGGCGTTCTCGGTTGGGACACCGAATTAAGTGGCATTACCGTTCTTCCTCGTCTCCCTCCTCAGATGAGGAGTGGCTTTGATGCAGATGGCGTCGACGTTACGAGGAGTTCATGTGGCAGCAGTTGTTGTCCGGGAATCAATCGGCACCGATTCATTCCCCGTCCAGCAAGCAGCTGCCGCCTAATCGGCTGACTCAACCGCTCGCTGCAGTTGAGGTGCCCACTCCGGGGCCGGTTGTTCGCTCCGAACCTTGCTGCCCCACTGCCCTCGGTGGAACCTCGGTCGGGTCACGACCTGTCCCGCAGGTTGTTTGTCCCCCTCACTCCCGCCCGCCCTTAGCGGACGGCAGCTCTTTGCAGACCCCTCGGAGTCCGAAGTCGACTCCTCTATGTTCCCCAGTCGGGAGGACCCGGGGTCCTCTCCGGAACGATCTGTGGACGACAGCCCATCGTCCTTCATGGGTCTGCTTCAGCTCATCTCGGAGTTCACCGGGATGCAGCTCGAGCCCGTGTCCAAACGGGCCCCTTATCCCCTTACGGAGATTCTAGACCGAGGGGGTTCACCCTCGGAGGCCTTCCCGGTGGCCGAGGCCATCGTAGGCCTGGCCTTGGAGCTCTGGTGGCGGCCTACTTCCTGCCCTGCGCCCTCGGCCAGGATGGCCAAGAAGTAATCTGTGCCTGTCGGTTCTTGGCCGGTTTCTCGGAGCACCCTCGGCTGAGGGGTTAGTCACCGACAATGTTTTCCAGTGTTCTCGGAACGCTTGGGATGTGGATAGGCCCCCTGACAAAGAGTCCAAAAGGATGGACTATGTCGGGTGCAAGGTTTACGCTGCGTCCTCCCTAGGCCTCCGACAGGCCAGCTTGGCTGCACTGATGGCACATTTCTCCCATGCCATTTTGGACTCCCTGGATGAGGTGCTCCCTCATCTCCCGGCTGACCTGCGGACCACGGTCTGGCGGGTGCGGGACCAGGGTAGGGCGGTGGCAAAGCAACAGCTTCAGACTGCTCTGGACTTAGGTGATTCCTGTGCCAGGTCGGTGACGGCCGCAGTGGCCATACGCCGCAGGGCATGGCTGAGGTTATCCTCTTTCTCATTGGAAACCCAGCACAAGTTGGCGGACATCCCCTTCTTGGGGACTGACCTTTTCGGCCCTGGAGTGGAGGGACACCTCCAGGGGACCGAGAAGTCCAATGCCACTCCGGACTCGGTCACTCCCGCCTGGAGGGACAAGGGCAGCCGGCAGCCTTCGCGTAAGCTCCTTTGCCCCCCGGCCCCTGCAGCTCGACTGGCCCATCAACCCCAGCACGAGGGCCAGCAGGCTTGCGCTGGGCGTCCTGATTCAAGCCAGCATCTTCCTCTAAAAGGAAGCAGGGAGGTAAAGGCCCAGGAGCTCCCTTGGCCAATTCCTCCTCCAAGCCTGCTCAGTGACGGGCTAAGGGGCGCTGTCCCCGGCCCTGTCGCCCTTACCCGGGTTCCCCTGTGGGGAGACGGCTCCGCCCCTCATCCACCTGGTCCGCTTTCCCGGACCTCTGGGTGTCGGAGGTGCTAGGGGAAGGCCCTGCCTCGGGATTGTGAGCAGGTACCATCCTTTCGAGCCATTGCCCCATGGGAGTCTTGGGGTCCACAGCCTCGTTGTCGGCCCGCTGAGCCGACTTGCCTGGCCCTCTAAATAGAGGTGATCAGGAAGGCTGCGGATCCTCCTTCAGACCCTGGGTTCGTGTCCAGGTTTTCCTGGTCCCAAACGGACGGGGAACTTGCACCCCATTCTTGTCCGGATGGTCTCTCTGCCTCAGATATCCCATCCTCAGAACGAGGCGTGTGGCTTCTTTCCTGGACCTCCAGGACGTACTTACACTTCGTTCCATCCGTTTCTTGGGAGACTCCTCCCTTTCTTAAGCGGGGGATCTCTTTTCGAGTTCCAGGCCAGGCCCTTCGGTCTCTGCTCAGCAGTTTTCTGCGGCATTGAGGGTTCCGGGCGTAACCCCACCCGGATGGCGGCCTGACTGCAACCCTTCCAGGCGGAAGGGGACAATCCAGAGTTCTGGCTCTCAGACCGGTTTCCTTTAACCGGAGCCACTTTGGAACTTGTGTCTTAGCGGGTGATCCTTCTTCGGGACGAGGCTCGACTCTTGAGTCCGAGCTCGGCTCCTGGCGGACAGGGCTGAGGTTCTTCCTCCCTTACCTAGTCAGGTCTGACTGGGCAATTGCACCCTGCCGGGACCTCCTGCACCTTCTGGGCCTCGCGGCGGCCAGATCCAGCGTGGTCTGTTTGGACCCGCTGGTTCATGCGTCCCCCTAGTGGGGGCTGGCCAGCCAGCGGTCACAGTGCTGCGTTCCTTCGGACCAATTCGTGACTACAGCCTAGGAGTTAGGGAATGCTCTCCTTCGGACCGTTCCAGCTCTTGCAGGAGAACATCCTGTTTGTCTGCCCCGAGTCGACGGTCATCTCCGACCGATGCTTCTCGGATAGGTGGGGGTGCCCATCAAGGGGAATACAGAGTGCTCCGCCTCTGGTCCTCTCGGGAGTCCCGATGTCTTTCCTACCTGCTGGAGCTCCAGGCAGTCCGCTTAGCTTGCACCGTTCGCTCCGTTTTGCAGGGGTCTAGTGGTTTAAGTCCAGGCGGACAACACCACGACCATGTGCTACCTACCCCACCAGGTTCGGACGGGCCCCTTGCCTCTGCGTAAGGAGGTTCTCCGCATTGGGTCTTTCGCGCAGCCGGGAGGCGGTTTCCTAGCCATTCGATGGCAGGAGCCTCCAGCACCCTGGCTGATGCCCTAAGCTGGACCACAGCGCCTCACGAGTGGTCTCCCGTGCCGGAGGTAGCACAGGATCTTCTTCCTCCTTCCCTCCAGGGAGAATACGAGGCCGAGACTGTCTCATGCCCGCCCCTTCAGCAACGTTCGCTGTAGGGGATGCCATCGAGGCCGCGGACCCCGGGCCTCTTCTACGCCTCTCCCCCATTTCCCTTGACCCACGGGCAAGGTGAGGAGGGACTAGGCGCAGGCGATGCTGGTAGCCCCAGACTGGTTTGCCAGCTCTGGTATCCAGCTCTCCTCAGTCTCAGCCCCAGGCTCCCGAGGCGGCTTCCAGCCCGCCCGGTCCTGATCTCTGTTTTCAGGGGAAGGTTTTCCATCTGGACCTTCAATCCCTGCACCTGAAGGCCTGGTCCCTGTGCGGCTAGGGTCCAGGCCTTGGGCTCTTCGGCAAGGTCCTCGATGTTTTCGAGGCGTCCTGCCAGGAGTCGGCCAAACATGCTCGCCTTCAAATGGAAGAGTTCTCTATTTGGTGTTGGGATAGGGCCTGGGCCCCCTCTCCCATCCCTCGGCGAGCATTCTGGACCATCTGCGGTCCGTTCTTTTTGAACTAGGGCTTTGGCCGACGACCCTCTAGGTGCTTCTGTTGGTCACCCCTGTCTTCCGGGTGCGGGCCGGAAGGCAGTCGGGGGCGCAGAAAAGGTGGTCTGGCGCTTTTCTAGGCCTCGATCACACCTCCCCTTCGGGAGAGTATCCCCATTTCTGTGGGATCTTCACTGGTATGGGCTTAGCTCACGGGCAAGCCGTTCGAACCTTGGCACAGGTGCGAGTTTCACCACCTGTTGTGGAAGAACACCTTCTTGGGGCTACTCTGCCATCCTGAAGGAGGGGAGAGTTCCAGGTGCTCCTTTGAATCTCCCTATCTGGTCTTCCACAGGGACGAGGTTGTCCTGCGCCCCACCCGAAGTTCCTTCCGTAGGCGGTGGCAGAGTCTTTCCCTAACCGGGTATTGTCTCTGCCGGGGTTCATCCCCATTCATGCCTCGGAGGCTGTATATAGGATCCATTGGGACCCAATTTAATGCTCGCCTACCCAGGGAGCGTAGGGCTGAAGTTTGGGAGAGGTACGCCAGCTGTTTGTCATCTACGCTGAAGCCGCACATGGCAGACCTGCAGCCAAGCGGACGACAAGTGGGTGGGTCACCTCCTGCATAGGTGGGCGGGCATGGAGCCTCCCAGAGGGATAAGTGGTAATTTTACCCGCCCTTCCGCTGCATCGGTGGCTGCTTCCAAGGATACTCCTGTCCAGGATATCCGCAGGGCTCCTACCTGGAAGCAGGCTATACTGTTTCCCCTTCCACATCGACCTTGGATCACGCCGGGATCTTGGTCAGAGACCTCGGTTCTCCAGTCTTTATACCCTAAGTAGGGGCTTGCCTTGCCTCCCTCCTCCTCCCGGAGAACTGCTAGAGTCTGCCATATGTGGATGAACAACATATCCATGTCCCTAGAAATACAGGTTACACACCTGTAACAGGAGTTCTAGGAATGATATATGTTGTTCATCCTACATTCCTAAACCTCCCGGCCCGACGCAACCTGGCTTCCAGTGGGCTAGATCTGGCGTCATGGGGTGGAGCCGGAGTTTTACCACCCGGGTGGGTGGGAGGAGCCAGCTTGAAGACCTTCCAGCAAGATTTAAAGCGGTAAGGAACCTGCCAATAAGTGTGGATGAACAACGTATACCATTCCTAGAACTCCTGTTACAGGTGAGTAACCTGTATTTATGGAATTCCCTGCCAAATTTAGACAGGTACTTACGTCATCAGATAGGATGGGCTTAATCTTGTGCGTGTTAGATGTGCATTAATGGGCTTATGCCTTCTGTACATCTATTCTTTCCTAGTATGAAAACTCTTTCTGTGGGAGAAAAGAGAGTCCTTTCCTGAGTACCTTTCTATCTCTGTGATTTCTCTCTTGCTAAGGTTAAAATATCACAGCCAGTTCTGCTGTCTACCGCTGCCTTCTTTTCCTCCTTCTCTACCTCCCCTTCCACCTCCTCCATCCCCACTTCCTCTGTGGTATGCGTGTTAGTCCCTGCAAAATTCCTGTTGGTACCAACCTTTGTTTCTCAGTATGTTCCTCTGGTTCTGTCCCCCTGTTGCTCCCCAGGGTCTTCGTATACTCGTGCTGGGTACATCCTCTTTTAAAAAAGGTTGTTCTTCCTGATGTTGCTGTCTATGGGGTCTGTATGCAGTTGTTAACATGACTATCCCCACTGAGTCTGACTGATAGTTTTGTTGCTATGTATATTGTGGGTTTCTATTGAATTATCTAGGTTTGAGATGCCATATGTAAACTCGATTTTCCCTGTAGTTCACTATGTTGCTCTTGAATTTTTTCAGCTTCTGCTATTTAATGTAGTCATCATATTCTGCAAGCTCTGTTTAAATGTTTTCCAATGAAGCTGTAAACTCCTGGTGCTGGACTTTTACCTTGTATTCCTCTTTTGCTTGATTTATCTCTGGTGTTAATCTGTTCCTTTTCTTTGGCTTCAGTGAAAGCCAACATAAAGTCCATAGAACATTTACTTCTGAGTCCTGTCCATTTGTCATTTAACTCTGTGGTCATAAACCCTAGGTTAGGCTCCACCAAAAACTGTCAAACCTCTAGGGATTCTTTTATTTTTAATGTCTCCCCTAATGACAGTGCATGTCGTTGCAATATTCTGTCATACTGTTGTACGTGTTCTATCCTATTCAGTAATGTTTTATTGCTTGTGGTGTCTGTCCATGTCTTGTTTTGCTGTAAAAGACCTAGTAAGTGTTCCTCTGCTGTAAAATACTGCACTTGAAGGAGTTTTTCATGGCCTTCAGAGCAGAACTTTAAATGCTTCTTCAAAAATATATTTTAAGATCTTCCTGGACATAAAGTCTCCACCACTCATTCACACTAAAGGTAATGCGCTGGAGGCGCTAGGACACAGAGGGAGTCAAAAATCTTCAGGAGGGTCGGTGCCTAGGTAGGGCCGAGAGGAAGCGGCACTGCGAGCCTGGCCTCGCGCCGTGTAAGGCTACCTCGGCTCGACCCTCCAACCGCCTCAGTTCCTTTTTCCCACCGTCGAGTGCGCTTCAGTGACAATGTTGCTCGTCCCCCAGGAGTCAAATCTTCACGTCTATACAACAGCAGCTATAGTCGTTTAAGTATTTGATTAGGTTTTATTTATTTTATTAAATTCAGTTAAAAAAAAAATTATAATTGTTCATCAAGAAAAAAGTCTTCAGTCTCCTTCATCAGAGTCGACCATGAATGGGGCTGGTGACGGTAGGGAGACTTAGCATGAAAGCTGTGTTTTCAGCAGAGCTGGGTCTAATCCACTGCCTGCCCTCTCTACGGGGGTATGACTATGGGCATTCCAGTACTGGGAGATGGTCGGTCCTCCCGAAAGCACAAAAAGAAGCAGTCCCATTCTCAGTCATCATCAAGGACTTGGCACCGCTCAACCTCGAGTTCTTCTTAGGCCTCCCAGTTGAAGAAGAAATGGTACCGCTCAAGGTCACCCTCTGGTATGTCTGCGTGTCGATGGTCAGTGGCGAGGAGGTGAAGTTCAACTCCGACTCCTCCAGGGTCTCCTACAACCTCTGTTCCTAGTGACTGGTGTTCTCAACTCTGGAGTCCCTCCCTGCCCCCTGGGGGGGGGGTCCACTGGTGAGCAATTTCATGATTGGGCCGCTCTTATGGAGCAATGGGTTCGGCAGTTGTCCTGCCTGCCTGAGCTGGTGAGTCCATCGCCGGGTACTTGGGGCCTACTGGTTTCAGGCCTGCGGGCAGGGCAGTTAGGACTTCCCAGTCACATGGCTTCTTCTCCGGTGCTGTCGATGCTACGCTCTGGTGCTTTCCCCCCCTCATATGGCTGTGGTGCAGGGGCCAACACATGTACCATTTTCTCTTGCTGAATTTCTCAGATCTTCCTCCCTGAGTGGGGTGTTAGGGGTCCCTGGTCCTGCAGCGCCGGCTCCTCTTGCACATCTTATGCCAGTGCCATCGGTGTTTTCAGCACCGCACTCTGTGCCGGTGCCGCATAGGGCACTGGGGTTCTTGACTCCAATTCATTGAGCTCCTCCTCCTCCCCTTTTTCACCCCTTTCCTATTTACTCTCCCTCCGGGACTAGTAGGAGATAAAATTGAGCCTGATCCTGATCTTCAATTAGGACACGACTTTGACGACAATTCCTCTCTAGGGGTGGCAAATAAACCCTGTCTTTCAGCAGATCCTCTAGTTGAGGACCTTTCCTTTAAGTCTCTGCTTAAGAACATGAATACCTCTCTCTCTCTCTCTCTCTCTCTCTCTCTCTCTCTCTCGCTCCAGACTTCAGAGATTGATCCTGGGAAATTACTGCATCTGCAGTATCTGCACATCCCGGATATTCCTGTGGAATTGACTCCTCCCATGCAACCCTCTTTTGAGTCTTCTTTCACAAATGGTGTGGGATAATCCGGTGCTTATTCCTTCTGTGGCCAAATCCATAGACAGGAAATATGCCCTTCCCAAGGATCGTCCTATTCTGGCCTTGCAAGCGTTTGCTGATACCGTAGTTGTCTTGGCAGAGAATGACAAAGCCGTCCTTCCTCAAGAATCTACGGCACATCCCGTGAATAAGGAATCTCATAAGATTGACACTTTGGGGAAGCAAGTTTTCACTGCCTCCACCCTCAGTATGCACATTGCTAGCTACCAGGGTTATTTCTCTCAGTATGAGTATGCTCTCTGGCATTCACTCTAAGCCACTGTAGAAGCTCTTCCATAGTCTGACGTTAACACCGAGCTTCTCCAGACCATTACTAGAGGCATTGAATCCAACAATCAGCAGCTTAAAGCCGACATGGATGCCTTCGACACAGCTTCCAGGGCAGCAGCAGCGGGTATATGTACCCAACGCCACTTGTGGTTATGGACATCGGGATTCACAAATGATGCCCAACAGAGAGTTATGAGTTTGCCATTTGATGGAACGTATCTGTTTGGTCCTCAGGTTGAGCAGACACTAGAGGCCACACAGAAAACTAGAACGGCTACCGAAACGGCCAGACCGCCCTCTGTTGCCCCTCAGCAGGGCGGGAACTGGTGGCAGTTTCATAACAGTCCATCCTTTCCTGGCAAAGGCAGAGGGGGCTTCATCAAAAATCAAGCCCCCCAGCCACAAAAGAAAATGCAGCAGAAGGCACAGGGCCCAAAAGCTCCTAGTGCCACCCTCTGAGATTCTGGCTCAAGTCCCACCTCAGCTGTCCGAGGGGGACTCTCCCTCGGCAGTAGGAGGGCGTCTGACTCATTTTTACAACCAATGGAAGTCAGTCACTTCAGACAAATGAGTGCTCTGGATAATCCATGAGGGCTACTCTCTAAATCTTTCAGAAACCCCTCCAGATCATCCACCCAAAAGACAGCCCATGCTGCCTATCACTCAGTCAGACTTTGTTGCTTCTGAGATTCAAAGCCTTCTGAACAACAGGGCAGTTGAAGTAGTTCCACTAAATCAATGGAACACAGGTTTCTACTCCCATTACTTCATAGTTCCAAAGAAAACAGGAAAGCATGCGCCCTATTCTCGATCTAAGGAAGTTAAACAAATTCCTTTTCAAGGAGAAATTCAAGATGATATCACTCGGCACTCTGTTACCTCTGATTCATTAAAATGACTGGCTGGCCTCCCTGGACATGGAAAACGCCTACCAGCATATTCTCATACACCCAAACCACCACAAGTATCTCCGATTTGTGCATTGGGTCAACACTACCAATTCAGAGTCCTGCCCTTTGGGCTATCCTCAGCACCTCGAGTCTTTACAAAGTGCTTTGCAGTTCTCACAGCAAATTCTCAGGAAGCTTGGAATTCAAGTGTTCCCATATCTGGATGACTGGCTTCTAGCAAGCCCTTCCAGACAAGAGACTCAGGAAGCCATGGCTACAACTTCCAAATTTCTCGCATCCATGAGAGTTCTGTTGAATCTAGAAAAGTCACAACTACAACCATCTCAACAGCTCCTCTTCATAGGAGCCCTTCTGGACACCTCCAGTGCAAAAGCTTTTCTTCCAGGAGACAGGAGGAGCGACATCCTCCAGATGGTGCACTTCATCAGAGAGAACGGCTCAGTTTGAGCCCTCTTGATGCAGTGGATGCTGGGTCTCATGGTATCCTCAGTGTTCACTGTACCTCTGGCTTGCCTCCACATGAGGACTACTCAGTGGATGCTCAGTACTCAGTGGTCCCCAACCACACATCCCCAATCCTTTCACATCAAGGTGACGGAACCTCTAAAACAGTCACTCACCTGGTGGATGCAAGAGGACAACCTTCAGAAGGGGTTCCTCTTTGCCCCACTGGAATCTCAGATCACCATCACCATGGACACATCCCTTCTCAGACGGGGAGCTCTCTGTCTCGATCTCCACACCCAGTGTTGATGGAATCAGGACGAGTCTCAACTCCACATAAATATCTTAGAAATTAGAGCTGTCCTGTATGCAGTCCGTGCTATGAAGGACAATCTCTGTCACAAGATCATTTTCCTTCAAATGCATAACAAAACAGTGATGTACTACATCAACAGACAAGGTGGAGCACACTCTTACCCCCTGTGCAGGGAAGCGATGAGAGAGTGGGAATGGTGCCTGAAGCACAAAGCCTTGATCCAAGCAGTTTACCTTCTGGGAGTGCAGATCGATCTGGTGGATTGTCTCAGCAGAACTGAAACCGATCCTCTTGAGTGGTCTCTCGACACAAACGTTATGCAATCGCTCCTCAAAGAGTGGGGAACGCTGGACCTGGACCTTTTTGTATCCCCACTCAACGCAAAACTGCCTCTATTCTGCTCCAGAAATCCAGAACCTGGTACTTTCTGTCAGGATGCATTCAGACTGCGGTGGACAAGATGCTTTCTGTACGCATTTCTGCCTCTTCCCTTAGTTCTGAGGGTACTGCTCAAGCTGGAGGCTCAGTGGGGCAGAATGATCCTCATCGCCCCATTCTGGCCTCATCAGATTTGGTTTCCATTAATCAACAGGTTATTGGAAACTTCAGCGAAACAGCTCCCATCTCAGACAGACCTGCTGACCTAGGGCCAGTGGTCCATCCCAACCTGAGATCCCTTCACCTCCACGCTTGGCTCCTGAGGAGATAGAAGTGGGTAAATTTGATGTTTCACGTAGGGTCTCAGACATTCTCCTAGCAACATGCAAGCACGCTACTAGGAAAACTTATACGGCAAAGTGGAAACGGTTCTCCATTTGGTGTACACAATCCTCCCTGGACCTCTTCTCTTGCCCACCTAACAATATCCTGGAATATCTTCTAGACCTGTCTAATACAGGACTGCAATACTCAACAGTGAAGGTTCACCTTTGCGTGATTTTAGTGTACCATGAGCCTGTACACTCCATGTCTCTGGCTCAGTTAACTCTGGTTAAGAGGTTCCTTAAAGGTATACTACACACTCGGCCACCAATCAGAAGACCAGTAGCCGCATGGGACATCAACCTCGTGCTAGACATGCTGACCCATAAACCTTTCGAGCCGCTAGCAACTTGTGAGCTGCAGTTCCTGACCTGGAAGATCGCTTTCCTGGTAGTCATTACCTCCGCTCACAGGGTCTCTGAAATACATGCATTGGTCACAGATCCCCCGTATACTGTATTTCACAAAGACAAGGTGGTTCTTTGAACTCACCCTAAGTTTCTCTCTAAAGTAGTCTCAGAATTCCATCTGATCCAGCCCTTGGTTCTTCCAACCTACATCGCAAACTTCCAGAATGAAGGGAAGCTTACCCTTCATTCTCTGGACATTAAGAAGGCTTTGCGGTTCTACTTGGACAGAACCAAACAGATCCACAAATCTTGACAACTATTTGTCTCTTTCAGCTTGGCCCAGTTGGGTCAGCCTGTTGCGATCAGATGTATTTGGGCGTGGCTAGTGGCATGTCTTCGCCAATGCTACTCCATGGCACAGGGTAAACTGGAAGGCAGAGTATACGCTCATTCTACCAGGACAGTTGTGGCATCTCTGGCAGAATTATGGAACGTGCCCATTGCAGACATCTGCAGTGCAGCTACTTTGAGTTCTGTGCACACTTTTGTGAAGCACTATGCTTTGGATATCCATGCCAGACATCACCAATCCTTTGGCAGGACAATCCTTAATGGACTCC
Organism: Neoceratodus forsteri; assembly: GCA_016271365.2. Taxonomy (NCBI): domain Eukaryota; kingdom Metazoa; phylum Chordata; order Ceratodontiformes; family Ceratodontidae; genus Neoceratodus; species Neoceratodus forsteri. Next base: position 713,112,142 of record CM057458.1, read on the forward strand.
CTGTCCTAAGTAAGCTCCTCTCTCCTGCCGCCCCTCTCGGGGGATTATTTCAGCTCGGTACTCTGCCATTAGTGTGAATGAGTGGTGGAGACTTTATGTTCAGGAAGATATGGAAATTATATACCTACCGTAATTCTTGATCTTCTTGGACAAAATCTACACCACTCATTCACATGCCCACTCTCCATCCCCCGAGTTCACTTATCTGTTTTAGGCCTTCACTCCCTCGTTGGTTGGACTGTGAAGACTCTGTTGTGTTTACCCTTCTTGTATGGGTCATTTGGACTATCTTATGTCTAACATAGTTTAGTTTCTCTAGGTTAGTTTACACTGCACCTCCTTGGTAAAAAAGGTACTGAGGCGATTGTAGGGTTGATGCCGAGGTAGCCTACATGGTACGAGCCAGGCTCATGGCGTCGCTTCCTCGCGGCCCTACCTAGGCGCCAACCCTCCTGAAGATTTTTTGGCTCCTGCTGGGTCCTAGTGCCTCCAGCGTAGTCCCATTCATGTGAATGAGTGGTGGAGACTTTGTCCAAGAAGATCATGAATTACGGTAGGTACGTAATTTCCATTTCCTCCAGTTAAGCCCATGATCTCATTCTGAGACCTTAACCTGGTACTGTTTTCAAAACTGTTAGACCCTCATCCGCAATCTGAGGAGACCTGTGAACTGTAGTGCCTTTTCTGGAAAGTTGCTTTCCTTGTGGCTGCCACTTCAGTGCAGACAGCTTGTGAACGCCAGGCCCTTTGCATTGCTTTGAATCAGAGGCAGTGTGGTCTACTGGCTAAAGCACCAGCTTGGGAACCAGAAGATCACTGGTTCAAATCCTGCTAGAGTCAGATACACACAACGTGTGATGTTGGTCATGACATTTAACCTCTAAGGGCTCCAGTTCACCCGGCTGCGAAAATTAACAGAAGCAGGACCCCACTGGAAACAAGACGTTGCATCTCAGCTGGGCTCTCCTGGGTAAATAAATTGTAGAATAAGAAAAACAAAAACAATAAATGAATCAATTGACCCAAACTAACCTATTTTCCATAATAATAAGGTAGTCCTCAGAACTAATTGCTAATGCATGCCTAAGGTGATTTCAGAGTTCCTCAGCAACCTGGAAAATTCACACCAGGTTTTCCCCTAAATCTTAGTCCTACAGTACATCTAGAGCAGGGAGCAGTTTAGAAAGAATACATAACAGCTTTCTGTAACTTATTGCCTGCCTGCCCAAGTCAGCCAAGCATCAAAATGAACCATAACAAGATGGATTTTGCCCTACTACTTCTGTTGCAGTTTTGCCTCTCATTCTGTACTTGCGTATTTAAAAGCACATTCCACTAAAGAAAAAGCCACTACAGTGGTGGCCTGTAGGAATATTTTACTACAAATCTGCCATTTGGTCTTCCATCCAGTCCTTCTCTGCTCACTGCTGTGTCAGTCAAACACAAAGACTAGTGGAGGCTGTGCTAATAAAGGACCTCTGGTGCAGCCTAATAGAGATGATGTTCCCATTAGTAGAAAGACACAAAGGCTGGTCCATCGGCGCAGTGGTTGGATTTTCCCTTGCAACACTGATGACCCAAGTTCGGATGTGAGCTCAGGAGTCAGAGGGCCGTCCGGAGGGGTGGTGGGGGATTATGCGTCTGACTGACTGCTGTGCTGCTCCGGGTGGAGGGTGGGGAAGCACTCACTCCACGATCGGCCCCTAGCGGAGGCTGGGGACCAACGCAGGCAAGGATTAGCAGTTACAGGAGGTGTGCAGGACATGGGCATGTGCGCCAGTACATCATTGCATGCCACACCTCCCATCACTAAGGGGACAAAAATGGATGCCGGAATCCAGTAGCCCAGCCCCACGAAGCTGAGCCCAGAGCTCCACAGACTGCCAGACTAGATAACGTGGCACTGTTCAGAGGGGTACTAGGGGTGGCCCCGCCCCGGGGGGGCAATCCGGGGTGAATCCTGGTGCGAAGTGACGACGGTCCCGGGAGATGGGGAGAGGTGAACGGGAGGAAGGTGAGCCCCCCCCCGAAAAAAAAAAAAAGCAGAAAGACACAAAAGGCATAGTCACAAACAGGCAGAAATATATCACACAAATAAACAGCCTTAATTTAAAGTAACAATATTTTAGCACAAGGAGGTGAGGACCAATGCCCCAGTGCTTTACTTTAACTGAGGCTTCCTCAGAAGGCCAAACAAAGTTGAAATGAAGTGCTGGGGTGTTGGTTTGCACCTCCTTGTGATTAATCTGAGCTACTTTGGCTTTATTGAAGCTTTTTGTTTTTCAGCATATTTTTGCCTATTTTTTTGTTCATAAGTGCACCCTTTGTGTCCTTTCACTACAGGGTTAACATGCAGTCTCGGGAGATGCCTGCTTCTGGGCTGCAGTGTTGAAAAGCCTATTTCCTGAACAGCCTGTTGGTGTAGCAGTAGGGCTACCACTCATGATGCCGGTGACCCAAGTTAAGGAATCTGCTCAAGTTGTGGGGGGCCCAGCCGGGGAGGAAGATCCAGCATCCCAGAATATTCTGTCTTTCTCTTGGGAGAGAGGGTAGCTGCTGCCACTACAACATTGCCTCCTGAGTGACCATAAGTAGCAGTGCAGTAGTGGTACAGTGGGCAGGGGGACATCAGCTGGGCTCAGCTGTGCACGTGCGAGCATGGAGCCCCTTGGGCACTGGCATCCCAGGGAGAGGAACCAGAAGACAGAAATCACCCTGTCTTATTGAGGATGATCCTGGGTGTGCTCATTCCCTAACCGCTGCCACTGTCTGCTGCTCTCCATACCCTGAGAACTCGTGCCTTCACACTCAAGTGGAGGTGGGAGGTTGGATTCAGCACAGCCAGACCCCGCCACAAGAAGATTAATTAGTGGAGTTGAAAATGGAGAGAAGGTACTGTAAGTGGTAGAGATGCGGGGTGGGTGGGGCTTGTCCCAACCTGATTGAAATGGGGTCAGCACACTACAAGAGCTTAAACAAGAAATTAAAACCAGAAAAGCCTGTTTCCTAAGTGCCCACTGAATCCTTCCTCCCTCTGGGCTCTGCCCCTAGTCTGCATAGTGTGGAGCTATGGATGAGAATGTGTGGTGCAACAGTGGATAGCACAATCCAGAAAAAGGATCGAAGAGTAAATGCAGACAGTAAGCTGATGTCAGACAGGAAATGTGCTGCTGTAGTCAAGAAAGCATGCATAATACTGGGATGTATTATAAAGGGGTAAGCAGTAAATTAAGGCGGTGATCCTTCCCCCATTGAAGGCCTTGGTCTGACAACACCTGGAGTATGTGCCCAGTTCTGGTCACCCTAGTATGAGAAGGACATTAAAGATATCAAGAGCATCTGGCACAAGGCTACCAAGCTGAGTAGTGGCTTAGGAGTCAAGATCTACTGTATAAGGAGAGATTAGACATAATCAAATTATTTAGTTTACAAAAGAGAAATCTGAGGGGAGGCCTGATCATGATTTTCTGAATACTAGTGGGGATAGACAGGGTAGATTATATGCAAATGTTTGAGCTGATGAGTACAAGCAGGACTAGAGGGCATGCTGTCAAACTTGGGTGGGGACAAAACAAGAGGAACCATTAGAAAGCATTACTTCATAAAGAGGGTGATTAACATGTGCAGTAGCCTACCCAGTCAGGTTAAGCTAGCCCTCTTCAGGCCTTTATAGCAGGAGTAGACAGATTCATTAGGCAGAATGGAATTTAGGGTTACACAGTACAGACAACATGCTGACTGATAAGGTTGGATGTGTGTCTGTACTCAAATTGGTTATAGTCACAGGCATGTGGCAGATGGGGCAGACAAGATGACTCATAAGTCCCTTCCGTCAGCCCAATATTATGTTACTATATACCTAAGATAAAATAGTTTCTTATCACTGCGTTTCTTCTAATGGTATTCAGCCACAGCTACACTTCAACCACCCTTCCTTCTGTGTAGTGCAGTGTGGCTTTTCTGGGTTTGGGTTCTCCACTGTACTTTCATCGTCTTCTACATACGTTGAATCTGATAGTTTGAAGCTAGAGCGGGTGAGGGGATTGGGGCTGACCACAAGGAGACCTTACAGAAGGAATGTTCTGGGAGCTACAGCGCCAGTGCATTCTGGGAGCTGCTAGCACATGCATCTATACAAAGCACAGTGTGTGGCTGAGAATGAACACCATTAGAAGAAACTGATAAACTGATAAATTACTACTTTGTGTAGCCTGCACCATCTCTCTGGCCTTTCATGAAGCCAGCAGATCAATTTTAAACATTTTCTTTCTCATGTTAAAAAGAAAAGAAATGCCATTCTCTTTGGGCAACAAGGCTGCTCATTGCAGCCTGATAATTTAATATTTATAGCCTTGTATTTCAGTATACCCTGTAATATTAAGTAATGCATTTACATATACTTTAAGGGCATGATGATAACCTTTTTACTTTGAAGTTACTATGGAGACCAGAAATAATTTTTCCAAGGATATAGAAATATAAAACAATTTTAATAATTGCTGTTTTTTTATAAGTTTTTATTTGAATTTTTTGCAGACACATGTAATGAGCCTGAATCCCAATGACAAGACTCTAACATTATCGCCTGTTCAGAGGAAGGTAAGACATCTTTATCAAGTGCTAACCAACATGAATTTGGCTATGTTAGCTATTATGTTCTAGATAATATGCTGAAGCTTGTATTATTTTATTCCCCAGTTTTAGTTTCAAAATGTTTTCTCACGTCTTCAGTTTTATTATGTAGTGTAAAAAAGAGGTATTACTATTTAATTACAGCAATAGTCATTTAAGTTTAGACTTCCAAATATGGCTTACTAGCAGTAGTATGCTGCTAGTGTACAACCTTGAAGCCAATATGCAGCCAAAGCAGACATTTCAGAGTAGTACAGCTTTATGCGAAACAAAAAATGTGTTTCCAAGAAGCCAAATTTCCAGCTGCAATGAATAAAAATATGTTAAAGGGAAATATTCATGTACATTGGCTGACATAGTTTGAAAGCCCGTAACAAGCTCTTTCACATGAGGTATTGGACTCTTCCGTAGCTGGAAGTACTCTAGAGATATAAGTGACTGAGTCTGTTCAGCCATTTATACACCATTGTAATATCACCGAGAAACAAGCTGTGCTTAACTCAGTGTAGTAAGGCACAGCGTGTTCCTCGATGACATCACAATGTTCTAAAATGGCTGCAATTAGTGTTGAACCGACTCAGTCTGTTATACCTCTGGAGTGCTCCAAGCTACAGGTGAGCCCAATACCGAGCTTGAAGGAGCTTTTCATGACCTTCATACTACTGCAGGTAGCCACTGGGCATTAATATGTCCCTTTAAATCTGCTTTTCTAGTTTAGTCCTATTCTGTTTACTATATATTTTTTATTTCTTATTCTAGACCTTTATCAGTTTTACAGTGCTATGTCTAAGTCGGTGTCCCGTTAAAACCGCGACAGCACATACGCCTGGTCAAAAAACGCGTGGGCATAACAGCGTACATAGTTTTGGAGTTTGTTTATCTAATCTAGTGCAGTTTTGGACTACGCAGGTTTTACTGACTGTGCGGCATGCTTTTTTGCCCTCACCCTTTTTGACCGTGTGGTCTTGACGTAGAACCGTTTAAGCCAAATGAAGCTGTCATCTTTTTTCTTGAGAAAAAAAGTAATTTAAAACATTTAAAAAAATACCTAAATTTTGGTAGAACTCGACAAGTTTACCTGTAAATTAAACTAGATGTGTGGAATATGTTACAGTTAAAAAGAGTAGGGTTAAATGTTTTTCCAGATTTCGCTGCTCTGCTTCTTTAAGACCATCTAAGGGTTAGTATTAAAATATAAAATAAGAAACTCCACAGTGTGATGAGTCCACAACAAACTGTGCCGGATCAAAATGATGTCCTTGCCTGAAAATTCTGTGTGACGAGTGGTGTGCTACAATGACATTTATGGCATTCTCTGACTCAAAGTGCTGCTGTTACCAATTAATCATACTGGTGACCAGTCTGTGGCAGTTTGCTCTTGCTACTGGCACATTCAAATGTTACCTTTTTTAGAGATGGACTATAGTAAGAACATAATCTGTCTGCTAAAATGGCAGCTGTGACAACTTTGCACAAGGCCCTTATACAGCGTATGCAGTATGCAGGGTAGGACTTCTGGGTGTGAACCCATTTTCAAGATACAAATATATTTCAATTAATGAAACTTGCTAAATAGGAGAAGGCAACGATGTAGTAGTTCATACTAATTAGAGAACATGTTTATAATATTTTCTTACCTACTATTGTATCATCATAGGTTTTATTTTATGTTCAAGCTTAATTTTTTTTGGTCTTTGTCTGTTCTAAACCCTATCCACTATGTTATTTGTACCTTAATGAATGATGTTACCATTATAGTCTGCTTCCTACATTTATATTTGTTTACTATGCAACTATCTTTTTCTTTGCTTTCATTTGTTCCTAATGCTTTCCTTCTTTCTTTTTTCCATTTTGTGCTTCTCATGTGGATTAGAAGAAAAGTAAACTCATGAAGGGCCATGGTAAGGGTGGGATGACACAGACTGGTTTTGAGTCACAGCAGCAGGCCTCAAAAGGAGACAAAGAGCATGTCCTCAAACCCAAACTGGTCTCCCAAACTGATTCCAGATCAGCAAAGAATAATGAAACTGCCACAAATATGGCTTTTGATGCTAGTAAACAGACATCTAAAGAAAGAACTAGTAATAAAATGAAAGAATATTCAGGTACTGAGAGTTCTCAAGGACGCATAAAAAGCCAACACCGTATTAAAACAAAAGCACTTCTTGTGGCATCCAGCGAGAGCACAACAGTGCCCTCAAAGGAGCCAGAAAAACTCAAGTTGGTAGAGCAAAATAAAGGAGAAAAAATAGCTTATGATGAAAATAAACCACTAAATAATGAAAATATTCCAGCAGACAAAAATAAATGTCTTACACCGCAGGACAGTGTTACAAAAAATATACAGAATGCAAAGGCAGACAGGAAGGATAGATTTATAAAGCAAGCAGCAATGCAGATTATATCATCTTCAAGTGAAGGAATAGCAGATGAATTGACAGAAAATAGAAACTGGAAGAAAGCGAGAAGAAAAAAAGAACAAGAGAGAAAATGGGAAGAAAGTGAAGAAGAGGAACAAGAGGGTAGTACACAAACTAGTAGCAGTGGAGAAGGAAAGAAAATAAGAAAGGGTGAAAAGGAAGAAAGTATTGCTGTGTTACAAGAAGCAGCTGAAGCTGAAGTGAATAAAAGCTTAAATGAAGAAAGTGATGAAGAGGAAGAAGAAGTTGGGGGACAGACAATAACATACAGAAGTGAAGAGAGTTATAGTAAAACAGAGACTGAGAAAGGAGTACATGGAGACCTAGACAGTACAGATGAAGAAAGTAAGAATTTAACAGAGGAAGGTAATGAAGAAGAAGATATTGAGGAAGATGAGAGTGAAGGCCAGGGCACTGAAGCAAGTGCTGAAGAAGAATCAGGAGAAGATCATGAGGGGAGCCAGGAGGATGAACTGGTCAACAATGACGAGAATGAGGTAGAGGGAGAAACTGACGAATCTGAAGATGAGAAGGAGAATACGTCATTGGCTGTAGACAGTGATAATGAAGATACAGAAGGTGATGAAAATGTAGAAGACAATGTATCTGAGGAAGAGGACGAGGAAAGTGAAGAGGAGGAAAATGAGAGTAGGGGAAACAGTATGGAGGAAGGGGAAGAGGAAGTGGACAGTGAAGCAGAGGAGGAAAAGGAAAGTGAGGAGAAAGAAGATGAGGAGGAGGAGGAGGAAGAAAAGGAAGAGGAGGAATATGAACAGGAAGAAGAGGAGGAGGAGGAGGAAGGGGAGGAGGAAGAAGAAGAGGAAGATGAGGATGAGGAAGAACAGGAAGAAGAGGAGGAGGAAGAACAGGAGGAGGAGGAAGAAGAGGATGAGGAGGAGGAAGAAGAAGAGGATGAAGAGCAGGAGGAAGAAGAGGCAGAGGAAAATGAGGAAGAAGCGGAAGAGGAAGATGTGGAAAGCAAAGGAGACCAAGAATTTGAAGGTGAGAAGGGTGAAGAAGAGGAAAGTATAGTAGAAAAGGCTGAGAAAAAGAGAAAAGAACAACAAAAAACACGGCACAACATAGAAAAACATAATAAAAAACTAAGCTTGATTGGATCCAAACAAACATTACAGTCTAAACAATGTCTAATGAATGGATCATGTAACTCAGAGCAGTTTTGGAATAATGTACTACCTCATTACTTGACATTAAAGTAAATATTTGGGTACAGTACAAACAACCAAATGTTCTAAAGACTTGCAAAACTATTTTGGGTTAAGCTCTAACCATTTTGAAGTTTACATTTCTGTAAGAAGTAAAATCACTATACATACTGGAAACCAGGTGCTCTTACCATGAAGTGCCAATCTATGGATTAACCTGGGCAAAAAAATCAGGGAACTAGTGGGAAGAGATTGTGCTCTTTTTTCATATTATCTACTGCAGCCTTAAATGCATTTTGTCAATACTGTGCCATGCTATTTTATTGATTTCATTGCAGGCACCAGAGTATTTCATGTAACAGTTCCTGTTAAAATGTGTTCTGCTCACAGCAACAACGTAGTTCATTATATGGCTCGAATAACATTTCCACCTCCATTTATTTCTGAGCAAAATATTTAATATTATACATTACTAATACTTGCCTTTTAACTGCAAGGATGTCAATTTCAGTTGTATTAGTAATGTGGGGACATTCTGTGCTATCATGGGCTCTGTTCTGATTGACAGTAAAGGGCGGTGCAGAAGGGCACTTTGCGCCTGCTACAGTGCACCACCATGTGATTGTGCTGTACACTTAGAATTGCTCGCATCATAGGGAAGGAGTCTCTGCAAGGATGGTGTATTGCAATTTAACAATCCAGATTATAGCAAGTACAGTAGCATCCACCAGGACAGGAGCATGCAGAATTCGACAAGAAACAGTACAATTCCATGGCAGTTCATCCCTTTTGTAATTGTGGGAATCTGTGACATTTTTATTTATTTATATTTGAAAACTGGTAACCAGGATTTCCAGGTGTGCTTGGGGGAGAGAGAACAAGTGATACAGTAAGTTGACATGGAAGATCAGTGATGCTACAGATAGCCAAGAGTATTAACTTAAAGAGCTAGTGTACTGCCTTTAATAAACACCACGTTTTGGAAGTAGTCAGCTATCGCTTCTTATACCTGAATTATTTTTTCTTTTCTGTTTTGCTAATTAAGAGATTTTGTACCTGACAGTACTGTGTGTGATGTGTGGAACAACACTCTACCTGGAGGCTGACATAGTCGGTGTCACTCCTCAGTGATCATCATCAGTGCTTTGGCGTCACTGACTGTGACATCGCTAATAACCAAGAAGAGACAGTCTCCTGCTGCTTGATTAGTAACTTGTGACATGTTACTAATCAGGCAGCGGGACTTATAATGTAACAGTGAGCGAGGTCACATGATGATGTAATGGGAGGAACAGAACTAGATATATTTGCTTTCAGGTAAAGAACTGCCTTTCATATCACATCTAATACTATTTGGTAGAGCACCATCTAATGAGTACATAGAAAAAGAAAGACACTTCAGAAACAGAAAGTAATAAAGGACTATGGTAATTTTAAAAATTACCAACATACTGTATCTTCCCTTGTCAATCTTCACCATTCATTACTGCTGGGTGTAAGTCGGAGGCACGCACCCGCCATGGGAGGGTTTTTTGGTTTTTTTTCAGAGGAGTCGGCGCCGACGGCGCTGCCCCCGAGAGTGATGCATCGCGTGATGTGTGAGGGGCGGCCCTTAGGCGCCGCAGACTCCTCTTCCATCCCAGTTCTGTTTCTCCCACCATCGAGGCTGCACCTGCTGCGCGGAGTTATACTTTAGTGACTGTGTCATAGGCTGCGTGTCGTTTTTCGACGCTGCTCCTTCATCCTAGTTCATTTCCCAACATTGTCTGCTGGTAAGACTGTTCCTTTTATTTTGTATTTGATGATGCCAGGAGCTTTGCTGTTTATATTGTTTGTTTTGCATCATGTCAGGTTTGGGGCCAAAATGTAAATCTAAAGGCGGGCCACGCCCCTATGCATCGGTGCCCCTGCGGCCGGCAGTTTTTCGTCACAGACCAGCATGATGTTTGTCTTAGGTGCCTGGGACCCTACCATGATATGGATCATTGTGACGCCTGTTTCTCCATGGATCGCCGTTTGTTGGAAATCTGCATGTTTAAAGTCGGTAGGGCTCCGCTGACTTTCGGAGGACGACGTTGCCTGTGGGCTTCCCAGGCCAGATCTCTTGACCCTTCCTCCAGGTCCCCTCCCAGGTCTATACAGCCTGGCGAGGAGGGAACCTCCTCCACTTCTAGCCTTGCCGAGGAGGAGGGTTCTTCTTTGGCGCTAGAGGAGCGGTGTGATCCCTCCCGGGGTCACACCATCTGCGCCGTCCTGGCAGTCACCTCCTCAGAAGTGCAGGCTCCCCCAGTGTCGTGGCTCCCTGTTGTGGGGCCCGGCTCTGGTGGATCCTCAATTCCGCCTAGCATTGCCGCCGTAGAGTTGTCACCGCCCGTGGTGCCGGGGACTCGGACGGTGCCGTTAGCGGGACTGCTTTGGGTTCCAGTGCCGTTGGGGCGTGATCAGGCGTAGCCCGTGGTGGCGTTAGGTTCGGGTGCCATTCGTGGCACCGGGGACTTGAATGGTGCCATTGGCGGTGCCATCTTGGGTTTTGGCGGTGTCCGCAGTGCCGGTGACTCGAGCAGCACCGTTCGTGGTGCTGCTAAGGTTTCTGGTGCCGATGGAGGTGCAGTTGACTCTTCTGGCGCTGTTGGCATTGTGGCCTTTGGCAGTACCAGGCCTGATGTCATTTTGGGAGAGGTTCCTGCAGTCGCCTCGATGGAGTCTGCCTTGGTCGACCCCTCTTCGGAGGAGGATGACTCGGGGGACCCGGACTGGCGACCTGAGTCTTCTGACTCGGAGCCTCCTATAGGCCATAGCACCAGGCGATCCAGTGTTTCTGTCCCCCGAGTCCCAGGAGCTAGTTAGCCCAGATGATTCCATGGTTAGGAGTGCCCTGGAGTCTTCTGTGGTGGACCCTTCAGGAGATCCGGAGGGAACGCCCTCTTCCCAGAGGTCCCGGGCAGCTGCCATCTCTGGTGCTGCTAGGGTCCTTCAGGGGAGGCTGGAAGACCCTGCCACAGTGAGTTTCCTTCGGGGGCTCGCTCAGCAGGGACCTCCCCCACTGACATCGAGGAAGAGGGCTGCTTCAGAGTCTGAGGGATTGAGAGGTCAGGGTGAAGAGCAGTGACGATTCCCCACCGCCCCTGCGGGTATGGGAGGAGTCAGAGCGCTGATCCCGCCTTTCTTGAACAGTGGTGTGTGAGGGGACAGTGTGAAAGCAGGAATACTGAACGAATATTTCTGCTCAGTATTCACAAAAGAGGAGGGAAGTGCCTAATCCAATTAACAGAAGCACCTTGATAGGGGGTCGATCCCAGTCCTTTCGCAGAAGAAAGGGTCTGCAAGAACTCCTAAAACTGAAGGTGGACAAAGCAATGGGTCCTGATGGAATTCACCCCAGAATTCTAAAAAGAATTAAGGAGGAACTAGTGAAACCACTGGCTACTCTTTTAATAAATCATGGGAGGATGGTGTGGTACCCGAGGACTGGAGGAAGGCGGATGTGATTCCCCTTCACAAAAGTGGGTCCAAGACAGAGGCAGGAAACTATAGACCTGTCAGTCTGACCTCTGTGGTAGGGAAAGTGATGGAGTCACTTCTGAAGGAAAGAATAGTCGAGTACCTAGAGGCCAGTGGAGCACAGGACCCAAGGCAGCCTGAATTCACAGCGGGAAGGTCATGTCAGACGAATCTAATAGATTTCTTTGACTGGGTGACCAGAGTAGTAGACCAGGGAGGGGCTGTGGACATGGCCTACCTAGACTTTAGCAAGACATTTGACACAGTCCCACACAAAAGATTAATAGTCAAATTAACCAGCCTGGGAGTGGGACCCAGGGTGGTAGCCTGGGTAAAACATTGGCTGGACAACAGGACACAGAAGGTAATTGTAAATGGAGTCCATTCTGAAGAAAGGGGGGTTACTAGTGGGGTACCGCAGGGTTCAGTATTGGGTCCAGTCCTTTTTAATGTCTTCATCAGTGACATTGCAGAGGGACTGGAAGGAAAAGTATGCCTTTTTGCAGATGACACAAAAATCTGCAACAGGGTTGATACACAAGGAGGCGTGGAAAGGGTGAAAAGGGACTTGGCAAGGTTGGAGGAATGGTCAGAAGTATGGCAGCTAGGATTCAATGCAAAGAAGTGCAAAATAATGCACCTGGGAAACAAGAACCCAGGGGAAGAATACACAATGGGTGGGGAGGTAGTAACAACAACAAAAAGGAAAGGGACCTGGGGGTAATCATATCAGATGACCTTAAGGTTAGCAAGCAATGTGAGAAGGCAGTAGGGAGGGCTGGGGTATACTGGGATGTATAGGGAGAGGCATCAGCAGCAGAAAACAGGAAGTTGTTATCCCTCTGTACAGACAGTTGGTGAGACCCCATCTGGAGTACTGTGTCCAGTTCTGGAGATGCCATTTCCGCAAGGACATAGACAGGATAGAGGCAGTCCAGAGGAGGGCAACTAAAATGGTGCAGGGTCTGCAAGAGAAGCCGTATGAGGAGAGACTAAAGGAGCTTAATATGTATACCCTTGAGGAAAGAAGGGAGAGGGGGGACATGATAGAAACTTTTAAGTACCTCAGTGGAATCAACAAAGTCCAAGAGGGTAGCATTTTTCAGAAAAAGAGACTTGCAAGAACAAGGGGACACAATTTAAAGATAGAAGGAGGCGGTTCAGGGCAATGTGAGGAAGTATTATTTCACAGAGAGGGTAGTGGATGCATGGAACAGCCTTCCTGAGGAGGTTGTGGGGTCTAAAACTGTGGGAGAATTCAAGAATGCATGGGACAGACATAAGGCAATTCTTGTGGGGGGTAGGAAGAAATAGGCTGTTGGTTAACTAGGATCTGCGGCCTATCCTGTAGGTAGGGAAATGGGCAGACTAGATGGGCCTAGCGGTCCTTATCTGCCGTCAAAGTCTATGTTTCTATGGAGGGAAGGCGACCTCGGCCTTGGATTCCCAGAGGTTTCCTGCTCAAAGGGGGTTTTTCATCTCCTCCATGCCAATGGTCATAATATTATGGAAATCAAGGGAATCAACAAAGTCCAAGAGGGTAGCATCTTTCAAAAAAAGAGGTGTGCAAGAACAAGAGGGCACAATTTGAAGATGGGGGGCGGCTCAGAGGTAATTTAAGGAAGTATTTTTTCACAGAGAGGGTTGTGGATGCATGGAACGGCCTTCTGGAGAAGGTTGTGGAGTCAAAATCAGTGGTGGAATTCAAGCATGCATGGGACAGTCATAAGGCAATTCTGGGGGTTGGGGGCAAGAAGAAATAGGCTGCTGGTTAACTAGGATCTGCAGCTTATTCAGTAGGTAGGGAAATGGGCAGACTGGGTGGGCCAAGCGGTCCTTATCTGCCGTCAAATTATATGTTTCTCTCGAAGTCTCCAAAGTGCCTTCTAGTGGCGATTTTGAGGGTTGCCCTTCTGGACTCGGGCAATCCCAGGCGCGTCACAGGGGAGATTCCCATTCAGGGCTCTTCCCAGGTTTGTCTCCCTCTCTTCCTTCTTTGCAACCTGGCATGATCTCAGGGTCCCCAATCCTGGCGGCATCACTCCCTGGATCTCAGAGCTCTGGCAGAGGCCAGGCATGTGCTCTTTAGGTGCCCTTCGCCCATTCCTCTGCAACCACCTCCCTCCCTCTCTCCCAGGCCATGTGGGTCCCACGGGGCCGTTAACTTGGGAGACATTCAGAGCTACTGCGACGGCCTTCCCATCTTATGTCAGGGCCATGGACGAACAGGTTTTCCTCCTGTCACCTCCGCCGCAGGAGTCCTCTGAACATTCGAACTCCACTTCCTCCTCGACTTCCTCACCTGAGGAAGAGGAACTTTCTGTCCACCTTTCCACTGACACTGATTTCACTGACTATCAGCGGTTCCTTTCGAGGCTGGTTTCGGAGCTTTGCATCTCCTACATCCGTAGGGACAATACTGAGTGGCAGACACATGCATTCCTCAGCGAATTCAGCGCTCGCCACCTGGTGGTGCCTTCCTGGCTGATCCCTTTCCAGGAAGCATCTATCCACACCTGGCAGTCTCCAGCCAATCCTTCTCCAGCCCCGGCAGACTGCAGGAGACGGTATTGTGCCTCCATGAGTCTTTAGGTTCTCTGCCTCACCCAACTTCGGGCTTGATGTCCCTAGACACTCCTTCCGGGCCTCGGCGCCTGGTGCTCAATAGATCCCCAGATAAGGATTCTGCTGAATTCGACTGGTGGGGACAAAGGGTTTTCTCTTCAAGTTGTGTGTTAATGTGTATCAGTTCACATCAGGCACACCACGCTGCTTACAACAGGCATCTGTGGTCGATGCTATCGCAGGTCCTAGCATCTTTGCCTGACACAGAGCAGTCTAGACAAGCCATTGCCCTCTCTGTGCAAGGTCTGGAACTTGCAAGGCATCAAGTGAGGGCATCCTACGATGCCAACGAGGTGGTGTCCAGACTAGCAGGGACAGCGATCTACATTAGGCGGACGGCATGGCTACGTCTCTCCAGACTGTCACCCATTGCCCGGCGTAGGGTGACTGCCTCTGCCTTCCGGGGGACCCGCCTGTTCTCTCACAGAGTGAGGAGGCTTCTTCAGGGGCAGCCTTCCTCCCCCCACCCACGGGGACACCTCCTCATCCTCAACAACCTTAGACTGCTCCAGTCTGGCGGTTAGGGTCTCCCCTTCCTACTTTCCACCAGTAGGAGGCTGAGGGATCTGTTCCGTCAGGGCCTATCCAGGCCCCCTTCGGGGGGAGGGGCTTGGTACTTACCCAGCAGTAATGAATGGTGAAGATTGACAAGGGAAGATATGAAAATTATGTACCTACTGTAATTCTTGATCTTCTGTATCTTCACCATTCATTACTGATTCCCACCCACCTTCCCCTCATGGGCCTCCTTCTTTGGCGTCTCCCCTTCCCTGCTCATTCCTCCTTCTTCTTCGTTGGTCTTTAAGCCACACACACACAAAAAAAAAACCCCTATCTTGATTTTTCCATACTTTTGGAACGGACCCTATTTCCTTAAAGTAAAGGGGGAACGAGCAGAATTTATTCTATCCTGAGGGAACTCTTTCTGATTGCCCTTATGGGTGACCTCTTGGTTTTCTTAACCATGTTGTTCAATTCACAGTTTAAGGACCGACTCTTTGTGGCTCAGGTCCTTTTTATCCTGGTCCCTCTGGCAGGCCTTGATTTTCTTGTATCAGTTTCTTCTGGTTTATGCTTTCCTGGCACTTTAATTACCTTGAGCTAATGCTGTTGTCTTGCCTTCAGGGAGTCTGATCGAGTTCCCACTCTATCCTTTTCTTAAAAGGGGTGCCCTCTGTAGAGCTCACTCTCTCCCCACACACGTCTGTGTTAGTACTTAACAAGGTGCTGGAGGACCTCTTCCTCTTCCTAGTTGGGCGCTCTCTTTCCAGAACAGAGATCTTCCTGGACTAAGTCTCCATTACTCATTCACTCTAGTGCGATAGCGCCGGAGGCACTAGGACCAAGCGGGGGCCTAAAATTTTCAGAAGGGTCAACGCCGAGACAGGACCATGCATGCGTGCCACTGCTTGACTAGCTCACACCTGTGTAGGCTATCTCAGCATCGACCCTCCAACTGCCTCAGTTCCTTTTCTCCCGCCGTTGAGTGCGCTTAGATGTCGACGTCGCTCGTCTGCCGGAGTCTAAATTTTCGTCTATACGACAGCAGCTTTTAGTGTTTAATATTTTAAGTAGTACTTTCTTATTTTACGAACAAGAAAAGAAGATTATGAAGAGGTAGAAGAAGAAATTCTTTCCTGCCATCAGCAGAGTCGTCCTTAGACGGTAGCGGTGACGGTAGGAGGACTTCATTTGAAAGTTTTTATGGCAGAGGGGTATCTGGTCCAACGCCCTAATTAACGGGGGGTCCGACTATGACAGTCCTGTGCTTGTGGGGGGATAGTCCACCAAAAGCACAAATCTAGCGGTTCCAGGGATCCAGCTCCACTTAACCTCGAGCTCTTCTTCCTCGTTGGGGGAAGAAGAATCGGTGCCGCTTGAGGTTGCCCGTCGGTATGTCTGCACGAGGATTGTTCGTCGGAAGGGGCAATGGGCCTGAACCGACTTTGGTGGGTTCCTCTTGGCCCTGCTCCTAAAGGCTGCATTCTCTACTCCGAACTCCATCTCTGTCCTTGTTGGAGCTCCAGTGGGCAGTTTCACCTCTGGGCTGCTATTGTGGAGCAGGGGGTCTGACTTTTCCAGTTCTCCTGGCTCTGTTCCTGATTTCAGGGCCTCCAGGCCTCAGAGCCATTGGCCTGGAGCCGGGTCGATTGGATCACAATGGGCGAGATGCCCTCTTAGTACCTTTGCCGCCATCGTGTCAACCCCTCATGCCTACCCCCCCCCTCTCTTTTCCATGCAGGGGCTGGCACGGGCACCACCTTTTTCCTTCTCCCCTTCTTTTCAGGATTTCCATTGGCATTTTCCTGGTAGCCGTGCCTTGGTGCCTTAGTTAGCGCCAGCAGGTTGGTGCCATCGTCGGCGCTCATGGTGGGCTTTCCATTGCTCTGTGTGGCGCCCGCAGGTAGCTGTTGTTGCTGCCATTGGTTGTCAGCACCGCAGGTGTCTAGGTGGCGCCAAGCACCTGCGGGTGGTGCCGTGCACCCGCAGGCTGCGCCATGCACCCATGGGTGATGCCGCGGGCACCTGTAGGTGCCATGGGTGTCATGGTACCATGGGTGTCGGGGGTGCCCTCGGGTGCCATTGCTGCATGGGTGCCAGGGGTGCCAGTGGGTACTGCCGCAGGTGCCCTTGGGTATCGCCCAGGTTGGCATAGGCACTGCGTAGTGCCCTCCTGTGCCACGAGTGATGCCAGTGCCACGGGGGTGCTAGTGGGTGCTGTCTGGCAGAACTAGTGACACATTTTTTTCCTTTTTGGACTTCTTCTCCACAGAACTTGTGGTGGGATGTTTTCCTCAGAATGAAGTCCTGTTCTGCTGATTATTTTTCCGCACATCTTAGTGAGTGGTGGTCCATGTGGGATCTTGTGTCATCCAGCGGTTTTCTGCTGATAGAACTCTGCTGTACTGCTCTACCTGTGGAATCTCTCATTCCGCTCAGCACTTTCTTGGCTCCATACGTGATACCAAGCTCCTCGACATCCTTCCTGATGGTGGAGTCTCTAGTGTCTTTGACCTAGACCTCCCTTAGAGGTCCTTCTGGGGTAGAAGTGCATCTAGATGGGTCTTTCCGTGCCCTTCTGGTCAGTAATACAGCGGACGACTCATTTTATGTACTGAAGGGCACGTCCTCTCTATCATCAGAGTCCGTGATGGAAGATCTTTTCAGTAGTTCCTCAGTAATGGGGTCACTGCAGTATTTCAGACTGCGTCCGTGGACCCATAAGCTTCTGCGTCTAGACTTTTCAGTCATCAGAAACAATTGCACTCTGTGGAACATTCTAATTTAATGGTTGGGAGCCGCTCAGGCTCTTCCGCCCCTTTGATAGGGTTACATGGCCCCCTTGTGATGTTGCCCCTTCGGTGGCTTCTTCGGCACAGGTGGTTAACATCTCTCCAGCTGTGATTATTAGTCCTGTCATGATTTCAGTATGGACGCTCAGGCTCGTTCTGCACTCAGATGGAGAACATCTTCGTCATTTTGTATCAAGACAATTCTTGTGAAATAGCCTGAAAGCCTTGTTAGGCTCGGACTATTTAAAAAAAAAAAAAATCACAGCACAGGGCCTAGCCAAAATTACCCGATACCCCCCTTTTTGGATCTGGTCAGGTTCTGCCTCAGCCCCTGAGGCGCTCGTCTCCAGAGTACGGTAAAGAGTACCTCACTTCTTCCCCGAGAGGGAAGGTGGTATGGGTCATCTCTTTCTCCAAGAAAGATTTCTCTCATTCAGAGACATTTCCTAGACCTAGGCGACTGCCCAGTCTGTGAATTACCCTTTCTTTTTATCAGGCTTTCTTCTCTTGAGCAGAGCCTCGCAGCAACAGAAGCGACTCTCCACTGAGTCAGAACTCAGGTTCCTACTTCCTTGCTTGCTTTAACTTAACAGGTGATATACTCCTTCTTGGCCGAAGGTCACGTACGTCTTTTTTCTGAGGTAGCTTCTCAAAATATTCACACCTTCGGTTCCGGCGCACTGGTTCCATGCCAGTCGCTCACAAAGCTATCCTCTCCAAGTGCGTGACGGAGTTGTGATGTTTGCTTTTCAGCAAACAAACTAGAATCCTTTCCTACCCCCTTCAGGGAGGCCAGAGTGAGTAGTGCCTCACCGCAATGAGTCACTGCTGCTTCCAGTCACTTTCAACGAATGGGTTAGCCCTAACTTGGTCCTGCTGTACCCCTCTTCGACGCACTTCTGCCTCTATTTGCCTTAAAATCCAGCCCCTGTTTTTTCCCGTCTGAATGTTTTTTTTCCGCAGTGGACATGTCCTCCTGTACACTTTTCCTTTCTTCCCTGAGTTCAGAGACTGCTACTACAGTTGCATATACAGGGGCAGGATGGTTCCTTTTGGAATATGCAGTGGGTAGGATCTGGTTCTACTAGACCACCTCATGAGGTTTCTAAGTCGTGCTTGGCCTTCCATTAGGAGGGTTCCAGTGACTAAGTGGAGACTATTCTCCTTGATGGGCTAACCCCACCTGGACCCCTTTTGCTCACCAAGTAAGGGGTTCAAGTGCTCCTGGACCTGTTTGATGTTTACTGGTTAGCCATACTTGATAGTTTTTTTCTGCATAATTTGTCTAGTGCACTTACCCAGTCAACAAAAACTAAATAAATAAAATAAATAAATAGTGGGGGTTTCCATCTGCACTTTCCGGTCTACCCTGAACCAGTAGACTTTACCTCCGACTCTTTCATTCCTGAGGTCCCTTTACGTTACATTAGTACATGTCTTTGATGCTATTATTTTTGGTCCTAGACCAAATTGTGAGGCCAGGTTCTTGCCACTCTCCTAGAGTGGTTGCGGCTTCCTGGCAGACTTTCATTTTGTGCCCATTGCAGTTGTCTTCAAATTGGTGATTAACAACTCGAGCACTTATCTTGTAAGCACTATGTTCTAGATGCTCTTTACAAGACAGCTCTTTTTATTAGTAGGACAGTCCTTGGCTGTCCTTTCTGAGTGAACCCTACCTCCTACCTCCCTACTCAGGGTTGTTGGTTTTAGCTTGATACTCTCCCACTAGTGTGAATGAGTGATGGAGACTTAGTCCAGGAAGATATGGAAATTACGTACTTACCGTATTTTGATCTTCTTGGACAGTCTCCATCACTCATTCCTACCCCACCATCCCCTGGGTTCACTCGTTTTCTTTCCCAGTCTTCATGGTCCTGTGGTTCAGACTGTGAAGACATTGTTCTTTGATCTTTCTTGCAAAGGCCATCTGGGCCCTCTCAGGCCCAGAAACTTAGGATGAGTTATTCTCATTAGTTGCGCTGAACCTCCTCGGTCGAAAAGGTACTGAAGCGGTTGGAGGGTCGACGCCAAGATAACCTACACAGGCGCGAGTTAGTCTCGCGGTGCCGCACATGCATGGTCCTGTCTCGGCACCGACCCTTCTGAAAATTTAGGCTTCCGCTTGGTCTTAGCGCCTCTGGCACTATCCCACTATTGTGAATGAGTGATGGAGACTGTCCAAGAAGAGCAATAATTATGGTAAGTACATCATTTCCATTTCTGCCTCAGCAGTCTGTGAGCTCTCAGCTAGAAATTAAAGGGTTGGGATCACAGGAGGCTAGAAATTCTGCTCTTCTGTCCAGTCTGTGCAAGCAGTTCGGTTGAACCTTCCTTCAGTCTCATCAAGTGGGATCCTTGCTCCCTTCTTTTGGTTCCGAGCTTATAAGCCATAAACCGATATATCAGTGGGCAGAGTTCTCCCCTCCCAACATCCCTTGTTCTCTTCCCTCTCTTCTTCTTCTTCTTCTTCTTCTTCTTCCCTTTTCTCCTTTTCTTATCTGTTCCTCTCTAGGAGCCACCCCAGAAGTGAGGCCCTGCGGTCCCTTAGGGTAGGCATTCCCTCCTTTTCTGTCCTCTACCGGCTTATTCCTTTTTCAGTTTATATCCTTTCCTTTTTCTATCCCTTGGCTCTCTTGCCTCGCTCTCCTTTTCTTGTCTTTATTTCGCCTCTCTGGCTAACAGAACTGGGATGGAGGAGGAGTCTGCGGCGCCTAACAGCCGCCCCTCGCGCATCAGACGATGCGTCAGTCTTGGGGGCGGTGCCGTCGGTGCCAACTCCTCTGAAAAAAAAAAAAATCCCATGGCGGGTGCACGCCTCCAGCTTACACCCAGCAGTAATGAATGGTGAAGTACAAGAGAAGATCAAGAATTACGATAGATACGTAATTTTCATTTTCTGCCACCTGTTTTTGGCACTACTAGCTCTTTAAGTGAGCTGTTAATTGTAATATGTTAGCAATTAAAACTTAATAAGTAAATGTAACATAACATGACCTCTCAAAGAGATGGCAGTAAAAATAAAACCGGAATCCAGGCATTTTATTGCTGTACTTGATCCTGGAGGATGCCACTGTACTGTTGAGGATAGTGCCATGGGACACAGATGTGGTGTTAAGTTGCATTGTGACATGCGTCTTGCACAAGTCACAATGCCACATCTAGCTGTGTCTGTAGTGGCAGGGCCCCTACCTGCCAGTGCTGTTAAAGTACTTCCTGGTGACAGTGAGAAACCCTCCCTCTACCCATCCCTGTCCATGTACTCCCTGATGTCCAGCATCACTCCTTGTTTTCTCCTTAACCCATTTCAAGCACCTCCTTGCGTTATGTGAAAATGCCACCACCCTGACCTGAATGTCCACAGCCCCACACCAACCAACGTAATCCGATCCCTTCCATGGTGTCCAGTGGTCCCCTGATCACCAGATCCAAGAGTACCACTCCTTCCCCCAGAATTGGTGCAGGTCCCACATCTTCTGATGGTTGTCCCCTGAAATTAATGTAGACCCCGCCTTTTTTGATGATGTGTCTCCCCACCCAAGTTTAATTAGTAAATCCTACCCATTTATTTCTTTGCTTATGCAGCCCCTTTCTTACCATTGCAAGTCCCCCACAAGTTACCAGTGCAATACCCAGTACCAAATCCAGGTCCTCCTAGTTACTGATGCAATTCTCCCTCCTCCCAGGCATCCCTGTTTTGTAGTACGTCCTTTTCCCTTTCCCTGAAGCGTTCCCCATCCCTCACTGCCCCCTCCTCCATTACCACGTGCATTGAGCCTGTGACCAGCTTAGGGATGGCTGTAGCACTATGAAATGTGGCTCTGCAGTCCATTATAAATGAGGCCTTGTGTGTCTTTGCAGGTACTCGCAAAAGATTTTGTAGGCATTCTGGTAGTGTTTCCAGTTTCTTTCAGCTTGACTTGACAGAGTGGCAAACTTAGCAACCACTTTGTGCCTGCTTTATTGACTCAGAATTGAGTTGTCTATTTTGAAAAGGTAACACCTTACAAGGTTGACTGTTTGGAGTGTACATCTGGGTTGACAAAAATACTTTGTAACTTTACTTATGTCTAGAACTGCAGTTTAGAACTTTCTTAGAATTGTAGGGTATTTCAAAGTATTTTGCAACAACAGTATCTTTTTGTAAGCGTTTTTCATCGTGCCTGCAAAAGACTAGGAAATGACCCAGTGGCTTTGGGTAAAAATCCATGTTCACCTCCCCCCCTCTTCACAGACAAAGACCTTCAGAGTATGTCTGGATCACATGCTGATGATATTAGACCAGGCAATAATATTGTTTTCAACCTATACCACAGAGAGAAATATATGTTAATAAAGAAATTTCAGAAAATACCTCACAAGCATCCAAACTGCATTTATGTGTCACTCCACATTGTCACTGTGTTTAGTTATAACTGCTAAGTTTACGTTATCTCTGCCAGGGAGAGGCTGACTTACAAAGCTGTGACATCATCATGGAATGCTCCCTTGTTAGTGTGCTGAGTGACAGTTGGAAGTTACAGCATCTCAGTTCTGAAGTCAGCCTCTAAGGGAGTGGTTGTGTCTGCTGTTAGTTCCTAAGAGTATCGACTTTTTTGATCACTTTTACTATTTTTTGTTTGTCTGTCACTCACAGCAGGGAAAACTGTTCATACAAACACTCATTTCCAGAAAATTCAAACTGACCATTTTACAGTACAGTTGATGTCTGCTGTTTCTATAACCACGGTTTCTTAGATCCCCAGTGTTTGCTAGTTTCCTTCTGCTGTTCAGTCCCAGACTGATCTCTGTCAAAATAAGGGTGACATAAGTATTTAAAGGCCCCTTGCCATCTCTTGAGACACTTTGAAATACTATAAGCCTATATTTTATATATGTTTTATGTATGTAGTGTCCTTTTTTTTTTTTTGTTCATTTACTGTAGCTTTTTCTTGCATCCCCCAGCTCTGCCCAACAGCACCCTTCCAAGCCCAGTCGCTGACCTTGTTGGGAGCCTGTTGGTTCTAACTCCAGGAATCTCTCACGTAGTGTTTACACTTAATGCAGTCATCTCAGCTAAGATTGATGCCCTGGAGACAGAACCTATACAGATTTAGAATTTGGAATATAGGTTCAAACTGTGCATCTATCCTCCACTCTGGCTGTTACTTGGATCTGTTTCTCTGCTTGAAGAGAGCAGTTACCCCATAGTGATTTCCAATAACGTCTGGTTCTCTAGTTGGGTTTTTATTTTGTAGTTTATATAAAATAATGTTTTTTAGTCCGTTTTTTCGATTACTGTTTGTTTAGCCTTTCTGTAAATTACGGTTTCTCCAGTTCTCCTTTGAGTCTCAGGAACTGGAGAATGTACTACTTGGCTGCCGTTTCTATTTTTTGACTGTTTGGCTAGTAAACCATGTTCCTTTTTGCTGTTATTAGTGGTTTACTATTTTTAACTATCCAGTTTACAGAGAACAGAGCATTTTTACTTTCCGATTCTGATGTGTGCCCTTTCACCTTAATTAATTGGTTCCTGTTACAGGGGACACCATTTTACATTTGGCATAGTTTCTGCAGTACAAGAGCCATTTTTTAGTATTGAGTTGTTGTACTCGTATCATTTTTGGGAATCATTTTTGTTATTTCAACGCTCTCTCAAATTGAATCAAAATGAGAATCCTTGTGGAACATCAGAAAATTGTACAAGTTGCTTTCAGCTCCTGGCAAGGGCAAACTGCCACAAGCTTTGTTTAAAGTGTTAGGTCTACAACACAACTTTATAAATTTGAAGTCCTGCCATAGCTGTTGCCCAAAAAACGATTTAAAATAGTAAAAATGTTAAAAAGAAGGTCCTTCTCCTCATGTACAGCAGCAAATAATGTGAAAGGTGACAAGAAAAAGGAAAAATGTAAAGCTACAAAGTCATCAGAAAGGCTTAGTAAAAATGATACAGATATCAGAGTGTCCGAAAGTGGGAACCCTGAGTCTAATGATGGCAAAAATAAAAAGCAGAAGAGCCTTAGAGCAGACACTGGAAACTGTGTCTTCCAAAAGGAAACGGAAATATAATAGTCACTGTTGCTCCTCCTGCATGACAAAAGGACCAGGCAGATGGCACAGAAAAAAATGCAGTCATCAGAGGACCTATCAGAAATGTGGTGATTTTTCCAGGTGGGCCAGGCCATGGGCAGTTAGAATAAGATACTTCCCACCCCCACCTAGCTGCCTGTGGAGGAGGAGGAAGAAGAATGTTATGTACATATGGAGGAAAGTGACTCCACGGAGTTAGAGGGCACACCTGAGCAAGATTTCAACTCCCCTTCAAGGCAAATTGAGGACTACTCATCGTTTTCCTAATTTTTCAGACAAAGGTTGATACCCTCAACATCCCCCACTAGAAATGGAGAAGGATGAAGAGGATGCTGATTTTAGGGACATGTTGGTAGTAGGTCCACCAGGGAGGATGTTACTTCTCATTCATAAACCAATTAAAAAGGCCGTATCAAAACTCATCATTGTACCCACGTCAGCTGCAGCCATCAACAAACATACTGAGAGAAAATATCAGGTGGACAAACGGAGTGGAATACCTGTATGCCTATCCTGATAATCATGGGGTAATCCAAGCTGCTGCTTGTGAGAGAGCAAAAATCTCTCTGGGTGTGCAACACCCTGAAAAAGACTTAAAAATGGGATACTGTGGCAAAAAAGGTCTATACAACAGCTTCCCTGCTGATCAGGCAGGCAGCTTATTCAGCACATATGGCACAGTACCAGGAACCACTTTGGAACACAGTTCTGGCACTGGCAGAAAGAGCAAATGATGGAGTGGCACAGGGCCTGATTGCCACAGCAAGATTAGCCCTGTATACCACAAAATATCATTCCCACACTCCGGTGGACACTAATAACGCTTATTCCAGAGTTTGGCATGTGTAGGGTCCTTAACTAGGTTTTCCTGGCTGAGGACTACCATCATTTTCCAGGATACCCAAAACAAAGGCCATGGAGTTCTCCTTTGATGGAGATTCATTATTTGGTGACAAAACAGAGGCTTGCATGAAAAAAGTGGATGAAAACAAAACCACTTTCAAAAGTAACATTGAGAAGGAAAAGGCCTCCACCTCCTACAGGTTATAGGGAAGGGGAGGCAGAGGATTCTTTCCAAGAGCCTATGTCTCTTACGCTGCCTATAAGTACCAATCCTAAAGAGGTTACTATAGGGAAGGGGAAAAAGAGCATCCAGGCATAATGCTGGAGCTCCAGCGCCTAAGCCCCAGCAGCCTAAACAAAACCCCTGACTCTGTTGTCCAGGTCACCTAACCATTGCCAGTGGGTGGAAGACTGGCACACTACTTCCAGGAGTGGGTAAACATTACCACAGACAAGTGGATACTGAAAGTAGTGGGCCGGGGGTTGTGTCTGCAGTTCAGACACTTTCCAAATCTGCAGAAACACAGAAGTTTTCCATCTCACTGTCCCACAGATAAAAATCTGCTGGAACTGGAAGAAAAAAAAAAACTGTTGATATTAAAGCTATAGAAAAAGTCCCTGTCTCCCAGTGGGCAGGGCCTATACTCAGGATACTTCCTGACCCACAAGAAAAATGGGGAGTGGCAACCAATTTTAGACCTCTGGTTTCTGAACAAGCATTTGAGAAAAAAATTCAAGATGGTCGTACTGAGGACAGTGATACCATCTTTGCAGAAAGGTCATTGGCTATGAACCCTGGATTTGAAAGATGCCTATTTTCATGTCCCATCCAGACAGTCTCACAGAAGATAACTCAGATTCAAGCTGGGGAACTGCCAGTACCAGTTCACTGCTCTCCTGTTTGGTCTCACCTCAGCTCCAAGGGTTATCACAAAGTGCCTGGCTGTGGTGGCAGCACATCTGAGAAAACATGGCGTGGTGGTTTTCCCCTGCCTGGATGACTGGCTTGTCTCAGGGAAACAGAGCAAGAGACAAGGTGCTCAGTTCAGTTGATAAAGAGCACCTTGGAGAACCTGGGATTCTTGATAAATAAACCTGTGGAAGTCTCATCTACAGCCTGTTCAAGTACTGGACTTAAATGAAGCAGAGCTAAACACCCTGCAGGGGAGGAAAGCTTTTTTCCTGCAGGCCAGAGTTACTACTTTGATAACAACAGCAGAGTCCTTAACAGCAGGTCAACCAAGACCTGTAAGAGACTTTCTACAGTTACTAGGGTATATGGCTGCATCCACAGCTGTGGTTCCATGGGCCAGGTTCCAAATGAGAGATACCCAGTACCACTTAAGGGACAGGTACCAAAGATGGGATCCACTTTCAAAGCTAGTGCCAGTGACAGAAGCACTAATGGAATCATTAGAGTGGTGGAAGGAAGAAAACGACCTGAGAGAGAGCATCCCCTTCCTTCATCAATCATCAACAAATATTCTTACTATGGAAGCCTCGCTTCTGGAGTTGAGCGTCCACCTGCAGGACCTCACAGTGAATGACTCGTGGAGCCCACAGGAGTCACTGGAACACATCAATCTCCTGCAGCTCAGAGCAGTACTGCTAGCGATGCAGTCTTTCAAACCCCAGGAAATCTTACTGTATTTTGACTTCTGCACTATGGTCTCACCATAGGACTGCCCCGGAGCCGAAATGGTTAATAGAACTTATGCTAATGATGGAATGCTAGGCTCGAGCTCAGTTTTCAAATCACTGACCCTGGTAAACAACTCTAAACCATCAGATTCTTTACTTTGCTTGCCTCAGTAAGACGTCTCTGGAGAGCATTCCTTCATCTCTTAAAGAAACTTTATTTTCTGTGTTTTTTCCTTCAGTAAATTTATTTTATTTGGTATTCTTAGCACTGTCCTTGGTTTGCAGGTAGTAATTGTTTAGATTTTAGCTGTATAGGGGTAAGTAGTTGTTTTTTTCTCCCCAATTTCTCTACCGAGGGGGAACCAACAGTTCCCTATTTCTCTTTTGTGTCTTATTTTAAATTTAGTTAGAATTTCTTCCGACTCAGTATAGTCGGTTAGTTAGACAGTTTTTACTGGAGTAATTCCCAGTTTCTGGGTCTGTTTCAACTGGGGTAACTCCTGGTTTGTGACTAATTTCAAAAAAATTCCAGGGTAACTTCTGGCTTCTTGTTTTCTGGTGTAACAACCAACCAAAAAAAAAATATATATATATAATAATATTTGTATAGAGTTTCCTTTGTTTTTTCTTATGTCTCAGAAATCTAAAAAGAGAAAAGGATCCACAGGTTTCCAGCACTGTACAGAGTGCAGGGAACTTTTTGCGAAAGCAGATCCTCATTTGATTTGCTTGTTCTGTCTGGGGTCTGACCACCTTCAGCCAGACTGTGAAATTTGTGCTAATTTCCCTCAGTTCACTATTGAGAGAAGGTTGAAGAGACTAAGGAAAAAATGTCAGAAAAGGCTGTTGCACCGGAGGGGCTGCCCTGTGACAAGAGCGATAGTTCCACTAAGAAAAGAACCGCGGATAAGGCTGCTGAACCAACCATCGCGGTTAAAAAGAAAAGCACCAGGAACTGCAACTGGTACCTACCGCGGTTCCTTCTGCTGAAGAGATCGCGAATGTGCTCAAGATTATTCAATCCTTGCAGTCTCCTTTCCAGTTAATAAACAACTGGTTCCGCGAACTCCCGGTTCGCAGGCTCCCAGTTTAACAGACCAAGGTGGGGAGCCTTTTGAGGATGCTGGTCTTGGTGAAGAACTAGAAGATGAGGATGATGATGAGGACTATGGTGATCCCATAGAACCAGATATTTCTCCTGATCCTCACAGACCTGATTCCCCTGATAACGGAAATGAAGATTTTACGTTTTACTTTGCTTTTATGAAGCAAGTAGCCCAGTCTCTTGACCTCCCATCCCAGGAATCTTTGGAGGATGAGGAGGGAGAGGACTATAAAGAAATGATAGACGTTCCTCCATCAAAAAGGTTGCTTCTCCTACTACACAAGTCTTTATGGAAGCAGACCATGAAGATCTTACAGAACCCCACTTCTGTCCCTCCTACTGATAAGAAAGTGGACAGAAAATATTGGGTGGATAAGACTGGGGCTGAATTCTTGTTTGGTCACCCCAGTCATGAAGGTGTGGTGCAGGCTGCAGCTTGTGATAAAGGTGGCATCCCTCTGGCCTCCTACCCTCCTGAGAAAGACTCCAGGAGAATGGATTCTATAGCCAAGAAGATTTATTTAGGATCCTCCCTGTCTATTAGGCAGGTGTCCTATATGGCCCATTTAGCCAGGTATCAAAAGAGTGTGTGGTCCACTGTATTAAAAATTGCCAAGTCAGTTCCTCCTCCTCCAATGGCTGCTGATCTGGAGGAAGCTGTTAAGCGGGGTACTGAAGCCTCAAAGACTCAATTTAAGATGGCAGTGGATGCAAATGACACTGCTTCCAGGCAGATGGCTTCAGCAGTGTCTCTGAGAAGGTTTGCATGGCTTAGAACTACCAACCTCTCACAAGACACCCAAAACAAAGTTATGGATTTTCCCTGTGACCCTGTGTCTCTGGAGCTCAAACAGAGGCATACATGAAACAAATGGATGACTACAAAGCTGCTTACAAAAGGCAGCAGTAAAGGAGAGAGCTGCCAACCCCCAGAAACACCATCCTAGGAGTGGCAGGGGTAGAACTCCTTATAGGCCATTTTTTCAGCCTCAAGTCTTTTCCTAGTACCAACCCAGGGGATACTTTAGGGGCAGGGGCAGGAGGTGCAGTGGGCATACTAGTCCCACTGTCCAGTCAGTAGCACAGTCCAAGCAGATTCCCTGAAAAGAATGTCCGGGTTGCCTCCCCAATATCAGTAGGGGGCAGACTGGCCCACTATTTCCAGGAGTGGGAAAGCATCACCACAGACAAGTGGGTCCTGGAAGTAGTGGGCCAGGGACTTGTCCTCAGCTTCAAGACCAGGCCAAGGCTGAGGTCAAGGGCCTTCAAGCCCTCTTCTCCATCAGAAACAGCACTACTGGAAAAGGAAGTTTTGACCCTTCTGCTGCTACAGGCAGTCGAACCTGTTTGTTCCATTCAGAAAGGAAAGGGGCTGTATTCAAGATACTTCCTTACAATAAAGAAAACAGGGGAGTGGCGTTCCATTCTGGATATAAGATACTTAAACAAGCTTCTGGCAAAACCAAAATTTAAAATGGTAACCCTGGCTTCCATATTACCTACCCTGAGACAGGGAGACTGGCTAGCATCCCTGGACCTAAAAGATGCCTACTTTCACATCCCAAGCAGAAGGTCACACAGAAAGTACCCAAGATTCAGGTTGCCATCAGGCCATTACCAATTCAGAGCAATGCCCTTCGGACTGACATCTGCTCCAAGAGTGTTCACAAAATGCCTAGCTGTTGTAGTGGCACACCTAAGGCACCAAGGGGTGTCAGTGTTCCCCTACCTGGACGACTGGCTCATTGTGGGCCAGTCATACCAGCAAGTAAGAGAGGCATTGTCTGTAACACAGAACACCCTGTCCTCCCTGGGGTTCTTAGTGAACCACAAAAAGTCTGTCCTAGAACCTGTACAGTTGCTCAAGTTTATAGTGGCAGAACTGGATACAAAAACAGGAATGGTCTACCTCCCTCAAGACAGGGTGGACAACCTTATCCAAATAGCCAATTCCTTTACACTGCACATCCCCAGACCAGCAAGGCACTTCCTGCAATTGTTAGGTCACATGGCAGCCTCCACAGCAACTGTTTCAGCAGCCAGGTTCCAGATGAGGGACATCCAGTTTCATTTGAGGGAGTACTGGTCCCAAAAGAAAGATTCTCTGTCAAAATTGGTCCCAGTCACAGTCACCCTCCTTCAAGCTCTGCAGTGGTGACAGGAAAGAAAAAACATCAGACAAGGATTTGCTTTCCTACAGCAGATCCCTTCTCTGGTGCTTACGACAGATGTATCCCTCCTAGAGTGGGGAACACATTTGGGGGATCACACTGCATATGGCAAATGGGAAAGCAGAAATCTCTCCTGCATATCAATCTGTTAGAGCTCAGAGCAGTTCTTCTGGCTCTTCAGTCATTTAGCAATCAGGTAAAGGGGAAAGTGGGTGCAAGTCAGAAGAGACAGTACAACCACCATGTACTCTATAAGCAAGCAAGGGGGCACAAGGTCAACCTCCCTTTACATAGAAGCAATGAAAATTTGGGCCTTGGCATATTCCCTCAATGTGTCTCTTTCAGTCGTCCACCTTCCGGGCAAGGACAATGTCCTGGCAGATGCCCTCAGCAGAATAAATCAGAACGACCACGAGTGGTCACTGAACAAACAGGTCTTGCAGACCATTTTCAGGAGATGGGGCACCCCAGAGGTGGATCTGTTTGCAGTCCTAGACAATCACCAGCTCCCAGAATATTGCTGCAGACCTCCCAACAAGGGCACAATTCCTCTGAATGCACTTCTGCTGGACTGGACAGGAAGGTTCCTGTATGCTTTCCCTCCTTTCCCTCTGTTGCTGAAAGTGCTGAACAAGCTCAGGCTTCAGTCAGCCTCAGTGATTCTCATTGCCCCAGACTGGGCCAGACAGCCTTGGTACTCCATGCTCCTATCAGTGTCAGTAGCCAAGCTGATCAGTCTTCCCAGGAGGCACAACCTATTGTCCTCGCAGGACAGAATCATGTATCCAAACCTGTTGTCCCTTAGACTCAAAGCATGGCTCTTGGGGACCTAGAGTATGCAAACTTGCACCTCTCAGAAGGAGTCATGGATACACAGAGAGTTTCCAGAGCCTTCTACTAAGAAAACCTACACATCTAAATGGAAAAGAGTTTCCTTTTGGTGTTAGGGTAAAGGCTTGGACCATGCCTAAGCTAGCATTTCTATAGTCCTGGACTATATGGCTCATTTGCACTCCACAGGTTTAACTATTTCCACCCTGAGGGTGCACTTGGCAGCTGTTTCAGCTTATTTATAAGCAGGTAAGGCTTCTTCTTCTTTAGCTTCAAAGCCAGTGTTCAGAATTTTTTTAAAGGGGTTATTACATTTGCATCCACCACACAGGGAGCCCACCCCATGTGGGATCTGAATATCTGCATTGCTCAGCTTATGCAGCCCCCATTTGAGCAGATGTCTTCAGCAGATCTCAAATATGTGACTTGGAAAACAGTGTTTCTGGTCGCCATTACCTCTATCAGAAGGATCAGTGAACTCCAGGCACTGTCCACAGAGCCTGGTTATATTGCAGTCCACAGAGACAAGGTAGTTCTGAGAACTAACAGAAAGTTTTTACCAAAGGTGGTATCAGACTTCCACCTTAACCAGTCCATTACCTTGCCAATTTTCTTCACAGACCATTCCACTTCAGGTGAGCATAGGTTGCACAGCCTGGTTGTGAAAAGGGCAGTCAGCTACTATCTTGACCACACAAAAGGTCACAGACAGGATCAAACCTAGCTCTTCCTTACTTATGGAGAGGTGGGAAAAGGAAAACCTGCCACAAAACAATCCATTGCTAGATGGATTGTAGCCTGTATTCAGTTCTGTTATAGCAAGGTGGGTAAGGAACCACCTGCAGGCCTCAGGGCCCATTCAACTATGGGTACTGCAGCTTCTCTAGCAGCGGCTTAAGATATCCCCCTAGTGGATAGTTGCAAAGCTGTAACTTGGAAGACAGTCCACACATTCACAAAACATTACTGTTTGGATGTCCAGGCCAGAGTTGTTGCCAGGTTTGGCACAGCAGTCCTGCAGAGCTTGTTTCCTAAATAGGTTATAGGCCCACCTCCAAAGGCACTGCTTGATAATCTGCATAAATCAGAATACAGTAAAATTTCCTGGGTTTGAAGAAAAAATTACTCACCTTAGTAATCTTGTTTCTTCTACAGGAATCTTACTGTATTCTGAGCTCCCTCCCTTCCTTCCGTGCTAGAAACCTATGGTCACTGCACTACAGCTGTGCTAGAGTTGTTGCAAACCTGGGGGGTATATACTGTTTTTGGGCATCTGTGACTTGAGTCTTTAGTGATTCCAATTTTGAAGTTCTTTGAAAGAAGGGGTAATTCCCTCAATTTTTCCGCCTTCACTTTCACTTATTATTAAGAAGGGTTGCTATTGTTATTGCTATTATAATTATTGTCTTTCCATTAGTTGGAAACTGCTTAATGCATGCTTCGTAAGAATCTGACGATTTAGAGTTGTTTACCAGGGACAGTGATTTGAAAACCGAGCTCGAGCCTGGCATTCCATCATTAGCATAGGTTTTATTAACTGTTTCGGCTCCAGGGCAGTCCTATGGTGAAACCATACTGCATAAGTCAGAATACAGTAAGATTCCCTTAGATGAAACAAGATTACTAAGGTGAGTAACTTTTTCTTCCCCTCCCAGCTACAGAGTCAGACTATTCAAATCAGGACAGACAACACCACAACAATATACTACATAAACCAGCAGGGAGGAACTATATCCTCAAAACTGTGTACAAAGGGAGTGGGGATCTGGGACCTGACATATTCCTTTGAAGAAAATTTATTTGCAGTGCATCTGCCAGGCAAAGACAGTGTCCTGGCATGTTCTGTAAGAAGTCAGCCAGGGAAATCACGAATGGGCCTTACACACGCAGGTTCAGGCCACAGTGTTCAGAAGGTGGGGCACTCCCAATATAGACCTGTTTGCATCTTGGGAGAACTGTCAGCTCCCACTAATATGGTGCAGACCACCAGCCAGAGGAACAATCCCAGAGGACGCCCTCGTGCTGGACTAGACAGGGAAGTTTCTGTATGCCTTCCTACCATTTCCATCCATTCAGAAAGTACTCCTGAGGGCCCGGTGGTGCTGAGGGTTGAGGCGCTGGACGCCATACCTCGCACCATGATGGTGACCTGGGTATGGAAATAAGCCTGGGCCGCCGGGGGGGTTGGCAGGGGGGAGGGATTGAGCATCCAGAGGACTACTCTCTCGGGAGGGAGGGCTTGCCATCCCACTCGTTGATTGCCCTCTGGTGGTAGCTGTGGGTGATGCAGGCAGGAGGCGCGTCGCCGATGTGTCGTCAGTGGGGAGGGGTGGGAGAAAAAAGGGGAAAAGGAGCTGGCAGGCTCCATGATGGCCGCACCAGCACTCTGTTCTGGCTCCCCGATGTCTGGATTTCACTCCAGGACTGGGGAGAGCCAGTGCCTTCACATCCCCCATCATGGGGGGGGGAATATATGGGGTAACGGTTGGGGAAATGTGTGCAGCAGGATAGTGAGTCCCCTCCAAGGGAGGGGCCGTACCTCCCTGCCAGGCTCCCAGGAGGAAAAACACCTCTATGAAAAAAAAAAAAAAGAAAGTACTCCTAAAACTCAGGTGGTAACATGCAACAGTGATCATGATAGCTCCAGTCTGGGACAGACAGACAGGCCTGGTACTCGATGGTCTTGGTCCTGTCAACAAGAATCCAATCAACCTGTCACTCAGTCACAATCTATTGACTTTGTCCCAGGTCAGAATAACATTTCCGAATCCCCGGACCCTATGCCTGAGGGAATGGTTCTTGAGGAGTTAGAATTTTCTGGATTGGATTTCTCAGACGTCGTCCTGAAGGTGCTCAAGGTTTCAAGGAAACCCGCTACCAGGAAAGCTTATTCCTCTTAATGGAAAAGATTGCTTACTGGTGTGCCCCCAGAAAAATAAACCCAGTAGATGCAGGGTTGCCTATAATTCTGTAATACTTATTACGTACACCTACAGTCATTACGCCTGTGGCCTTCAACTTTAAAGGTGCACTTAGCAGCAGTATCAGCATACATATCAGCTGGCAAGGAAAAGTCTTTGGCCTCGCTACCCATTTTCAGAAGTTTTTTTAAAGGTCTAAGCCACTTGTACCCACCAGTGAAGGACCCTGTCCTACCCCCACCCTGGGACAGCAACATATGACTTGCCCAGCTTATGGAAACTTTTGCAAAGCAGTTACAATACCTGGAAAACAGTGCACACCTTCACAGAGCACTACTGTTTGGACATACATTCTGGACTATAACTGCTGTCTTGCAGAACCTTTTTTTTTTTAACAAGGTTCTGGACCCAGCCTCCTAAGGTACTGCTACTGAGTCTGCATAAAGTGTAAACATTTAAGTGATGGATTCCTGGGGTTAGAAGACAAAAATGACTCGTCGTAGTATTGTTGTTTCTTCTTAAGGGATCCCTCACTATGCTAACACTCTCTAACCCTGCTTTCCCTTTCAGAATCTGAAATAAGTTCACAAAAGAATCAGTTATTTTTTTCACTGAGGTTGCTTGAGCATTACTGTAGCAGTTCCTACAGTTGGAAGTTTGTTATTGTTTATGTGACAATTTTTCTCAAGTCTGCTTTCAGTTTGTTCGGTGCTTTTTAAAATTCTGCGAAAAATGTTTAACATTTTTTGGTAGCCTTTTAGCTAGATTTTCCTGGATTAAAAGTCTCCACCACTCATTCACACTAATGAGACCCCGTGGGAGCCAAAAATCTTCAGGAGCGCCGGGATAGGACCGCGCATGCGCAGCGCCACGAGGCTCGCAGCGCCACGAGGCTTGCTCACATCATATAGGCTATCTCGGCATCAACCTTCTAACCGCCTCAGTTTCTTTTCTTCTGCTGTCGAGTGCGCTTTGATTTCTCTCGCCTTCCACGAGTCGAGTCTTCGTCTATACGACAGCAGTTATAGCCATTCAGTATTCATTTAACTTACCATCTTTAGTGTTCTTTTCTTATTTAAAAAAAAAAAAAGAAGATGATGATGAAGAAGAAGAGATTGTCAGCCAGCCATCAACGGAGTTGACCTTAGACGGTAGCAGTGATGGCAGGGAGACTTCATTTAAGCTGTGTTGGCAGTGGGGCTGTGTCTGGTCTGCTGACCTTTGTAGGGGATCTGACACGGGCAGTCTGGTGCTCTCGAGGAGGACAGTCTGCTTGAAGCACAAAAGTAGCGGTTCTGGGACCCGACTCCGCTTGACCTCGAGTTCTTCTTCCTCCTGTCGATGGAAGAAGAATCGGTACCGCTCGAGGTTGCCCTCTGGTACGTCTATGCGAGGATCATCGGTGGTGGAGAGCAGTAGGCCTGAACCGACTCTGGTGGGTTCCTCTGTGGCTCCGCTCTTAATGGCCACGATCTTCGACACTGGATCCCATCTCTGTCCTCGATGGGATTCTGGTTTCACCTCTGGGCCGCTCTTTTAGAGCAGGGGTTAAAGCGTCTGCCCAGTTGCCTGGCCAGTGGACCCGGTTCCGGGGCCTTTAAATCTCGGAGCCACTGGGCCGCGTTTGGGCCAGGATGTGTACAGTGCCCTCTTCAGTGCCAATGCCGTCAACGCTGACTCCTCGTGCCTATGCCTCTCTCCTTTTTCCTGCAGGGGCCGGCACGGGTACCGCATTCCTTCTCCCCCTTTCTTTAAGTCTAGGTCCAGCAGTGGTTCTGATGCCGTGTTTGGTGTCGGTGCCATGTTTGGTGCTGGCACTGTTTTTGGTGCTGGCGCCATAGGTGGTGCCGTGTCTGGCACAGTGTATAGCACCATGTGGTGCTGGCACTGTGGGTGGTGTTGGCTCCATGGATGGTGCCGGGTCTGATGCCGGATTTGGCACCAGGGCTGGTGGTGTGTGTGGCGCCGTGTCTGGCACCATGTGCTGGACCAGTGTCATGGATGGTGCCAGATCTGGCACCGGCTCTGGCACCATATGTGGCGCTGGTGCCACGGATGGTGCTGAACTCTTCACCAAACCAGGTGATGGCGTCTTCCATGTTCCTGGTCTAGACCTGCCTTTTGGAGGTTATTCTGGGGTAGGCGTGGATCTGGATGAGTCTCTCCCTATTCTGCTTTGTCGCAGATACAGCGGATGACTCATTTAATGGGCTGAAATGCAAGCCTTCTATATCAGAGTGATGGAAGATCTTCTTTCCAGTTCTTTTTCCTCAGGGATATGGGGTCCACCATAACATTTTAGTCTTCATCTGTGGACCAAAGCAGACTTATACGTCTTGAGTTCCTACATTCCTCAGTACGAGTACACCCTGTGGAACACAGAGCAGTGGTCGAGAGCCTCCCGGAATCTAACGCTCCATTGCTAGGGGCTTACAGCCCAATAATAAACTGAAAGCTTTTATGGACACCTACGACTCTGCCTCTAGGGCAGCTGCTGCTGGCAGCAGGTGGTTGACGTCTCCTTGACAGTGCTTATCTATTCGGCCCTCAGGTTGAGTTCTGGGGGCCACTTAGAACAATACGACTGCCATTTAAACAACAGGCGGCACCTGCTGCCTCTCAGAGGAACAGAACCTTCAACATTCTCGTAATGGGCAGTTCTTTCAAGGTGAAGGCCTAGGTTTCTTTATCAGGAACCAACCCAGTAGAGGGCACAGGGCCCCAAAGTGCCCTGTACCAACCTCTGTGGATCCAGCCCAGGTCTCACCTCAGCTGTCTGAGGGGGATGCCTCTCGGCAGTAGGAGGGGCATCTAGTTCGGTTTTACTGGCAGTGGAAGTCCATTACAGCGGACATATGGGTCATCAGGATTGTCTGAGAAGGATACTCTTCCAATTTCACAGATTTCCCCAGACCTTCCACTCAGATGGCAGCCCAGTCTGTCTGCCTTTCAGTCACACTCTCTTGCTTCTGAGATACAGGGCTTCTGTGGGAACTGGGCAGTAGAAGTTGTACCACAGTGGTACGGAGCACAGGTTCTTATTTCCACTGCTTCTGGTTCCAAGACAACGGGCAGCATGTGCCATTTGTTGCCCTTGGAAGGCTGAACAAGTATCTGTTCAGGGAGAAGTTCACTAAAACGTCTGTGTTCATGTCTTCACTTCCTGGACATTTGGCTCCTAGCTAGCCCATCCGGGCAAGACACACAGGAGGCAGTTGCCACAGCTTCTCAGTTGTTCTCTCCAGGGGGGGTTTCTGATTTGGAGATAGTGCCAGTTTCATCTTCCCAGCAGCCCCTCTTCTTAGGAGCCCTCCTGGATACCTCTGCATCAGTTTTCACTCCAGAGGATGGGAGAAACATCTTCAGATGGCTCGTTTCATCATGGAAAATGACTCTATTTGGGCCCCTTTCGGTCTAGCGGATGCTGGGACTCAGGGCATCCCCCGCAGCAAGCAGTGGTCTCTGACCAAGCATCCACACTCCTCCATACACAGTGACAGCCTCGGACAAAACCTCTCATGGGGAGCTCACTGTCAAGACCTCCACTGTCATGCGTGGAGCCAAGAGGAACCTCATCTTTTCATAAATTTCTTAGAGATGAGAGCTATCTTATAAGCAAAGTCCTGAAGGATGCCCTCTGCTACGAAGTGATCCTCCTTTGGATGGACAACAGAGCTCTGATGTATTCCGTCAGCAAGCAGGGTGGGTCGCCCTCCTACCCTCTCTGCTGGAAGGCCATGAGGTTGGGAGAGTGGTACCTCTAGCACGATGCGTCAGTTCAGATTTCGTGCAGTCGCTGTCGGCAAGTGGGGCAGTTCGGTCCTGCTCCTTTTTGTGTCCCCTCTCAATGCAAAACTGCCTCTATCCTGCTTCAGAAATCCAGACCCTGGTTTTCCTGTCAGCATGTATTCACTGCAGTAGACAAGATGCTCCTTGTACATTTTCCTCCTCTTCCCTTATTTCAGAGGGTGCTGCACAAGTTGTAGGCACAGCGGGGCAGGATGGTTCTCATCCTCCTAGACTGGCCTCGGCAGATATGATCTGCATTGATCAACAGTCTGTCAGAAGTTCCTCCGAGGCGACTCCCTCTACAAGCGGACCTCTGACACAGGGATTTTAGTCCATCCTAACCTGGGTTCTCTTCATCCCCATGCTGGGATCCTCAGGAAATGGAAGTGGGTAAGTTTTAGGTTTCCCAGACCATTGCAGACATCTTCTAAGCCTCGTATAGGCCTTCCGCAAGAAGTGGAAACCCTTCTCCATCTGGTGTGCAAGCCCCATCTGGACCCTTCGGTTGCCCACCAAGTAAGGTGTTAGGTTGCCTCTTGGACCTGTCGAATGCAGGTCTGCATTACTTGGCAGTGAAGGTACACCTCTGTGTGTTTTTGGTCTCTCTTGAGCCAGTAGACAGCATGTCACTGGCTCAGTTACTGTTAGTCAAGTTTTACTTATTTCTACTTACTTCGATAACACCAGACTGAAGGAGAGCACTCCCTTCATTTCTCTGGATGTTAAGAAGGTTCTGCGATTCTGCATTGACAGAATGAAGAGATACGCATCCGAGCAACTATTGTATCTTCCAGCATGCCTCGACTGGGTCAGCCTGTTGCCACAAGATGTATTTCGGCTTGGTTAGTAGCATGTCTTCGACACCACTAGTCATGGCACAGGTCAAGTTGGAAGATTGGGTTCACACCACTCTACCAGAGTGGTTGCAGCTTTTCTAACGGAGATTCATAATATACCCATTGCAGACTTCTGCAAGGCTGCGAGTTGGAGCTCAGTGCATACCTTTGTAAAAGCAGTATGTTCTGGATGCCCATGCCAGACAGTTCACTTTCTTTGGCAGGACAGTCCTTATTGACTTCTATCCTGAGTGAGCTCTGTCTCCTACCGCCCTACTTGGGGGTGGAGGATTTTAGCTCGGTACTTTTAGTCCAGGAAGATAATGGAAATGCGTGCTTACCGTGATTCTTGATCTTCTTGACTGAAGTCTCCACCACTCAGTCACATGCCTACCCACCGTCCCCCGAGCTCACTCGTCCTGTTTTGGTCTTCATTTCCTTGTTGTTCGGGCTGTGAAGACATTGTTGAATTGACCCTTCTTACATGGGTCATCCGGGCCTTCATATGCCCGCAAGTTAGGGTTAGCTTTTCTTTCATTACTTTATGCTACACCTCCTTGGTCGAAAAGGTACTGAGGTGGTTGGAGGGTTGAAGCCGAGATAGCCTGTATGGCATGAGCTAGCCTCGCTGCACTGCGCATGCACGGTCGTATCCCAGCGCTGGCCCTCCTGAAGACTTCTGCATCCCGCAGGGTCCTGGCACCTCTAGTGTAGTCCCATTAGTGTGAATGAGTGGTAAAGACTTTGTCCAAGAAGATCAAGAATTACGGTAAGTATGTAATTTTCATTTTCACTAGTACTGTTCCACTCTGCTTTGGAAACAGATCTGAGCAATGACCAGAGTGGAGCACAGATGCAGCGTTTGAACCTGCATTCCAAATTCTAAAATTTGTATAGGTTCTATCTCCGGGGCATCATTTTCCGCTGAGATGACTGCATAAAGTGTAAACATAGTAAGGGATCTCTTAAGAAGAAATAACATTACTACAGTTAGCAATTTTTTTCTTAAAACCACATGAATCTTCACTTATGCTTAACAATTGCATCATTTCCCTGGAATGAGCTGTCCCGGAGCTTTAGAATGTTTTGCTAATTGGAGAGCCTTAGAATGAAATTCAGAACTCTGGAGAATGCTTATGCTCACCACTGCCCTCTAACGGCAGATTTATTTCGCTGCCTGAGAGGAAGTATCCCCCAAAGCTGTTCTTTACTTTGTTGATAACTGTGGGTTTTCTTTTTTATTTCTAGTCTAGTGTTTTAGATACTATTCGAAAACTCTGCATTAGTTATGTGGTTTTTGTGGGGTTTCATTGAATTTCTTTCATTCTCTATCGGTTCTTGAGAACTGGAAAAGGCCTTGAGTCGCGGTTCCCTCTTTTAGGGGACCGCACTTATTCACATAATAAATAAATAACATGGTAGTAATTGGCTTTATTTTTAAATTTCTTGCAGTTCCTTTTACTTTTGGCTCCAGTTCCTGTCTTTTTTTTTTTTTTTTGTCAATTCTCTTTCTCTCCTCCAGACTGGAACTCTCCAGGCTACCTCTCTCGTCTGTACCGCTCTACCGCCCTCTGTGTTCCCCACCACCTTCAAAGTCGTTATGACTCCCTGAGACACGGGGGGGGCGCTACAGCCCGTGGGAGATTGAAGGGGCAGTGGCGGGGGACCAGTGTTGGGTGTGTGGCAGCAGCACTGGAGTAGCCATCTCCTATCCAGCTGGAGGGGCTTTTCTCCCCTTGTATGTTCCCTCCTCCCCCCCTCTCATGTGTGGTGCGTGTCCCGACCTTGTGGCACACGGCAACCCTGCCTACGTTGGGCCACGCTGTCTACATGCAGTCCAGCACTCTACCGCACCATTGGTCTCCACCAGGAGCCGCCAGGGCACCGGACATCCCTGGAACCCTCCCCCTGGGAGAGGAGAGCAGCCCTGTGAGCGCTCAATCCAATCCCTCTCCTGCCGACCCCCTGGCACCTGAGCTCACTCCCAAACCTGTGGTGCGAGGTGTGGCGTCCAGTGCCTCAACTCTCAGCGCCACTGTGCCAGCTAGCCCCACTTCTTGTCTTGAGGAACCGAGACGATAATTTTTCAGTATTTTTCTGTTTTAAACTGTTAAACCATGGTCCCTGTTTTTTCTTTGGCACCGAACCACAAGCTTACAGTCTTTGTGCTGGAACCATTTTTTCTCCCTAGGCTGTCAGTCAGTGGCATGTCTGACAGACCTAAAAAGAGAACAGGGCCTACAAAAAATTGTGCAGTGTTTCAAACTCCTGGCTAAGGCAAACTGTCACAAGTTGTGTTTCAGGTGCTGGGTCCTGATCACAACTTTAACAGTTGTGTATTGTGTATTAAATTTTGCCCCAAGACTGTCAAAAAAGATGGCTAAAAAACTTGAGGAAATCATGGCTTCTCAGTCTGCCTCTTTGTCAGCACCTGGCTCAGGTGAGGGTTCAGCCCCTCTGGACAAGCCTGCTACAGTTGGCACAGAGGTCAGGATGTCTGACAGGGAGACCGCTGAATCCACCAAGTCTGAAAGGGCCACTGAGCAGACATTGGAAACGGTGCCTGCTAAGAAAAAGCAGAAAGAGAAACATGTCACTTCCTCTCCTGCTGAAGATGCAAAGGAGACACCAGTTGACAAGAAAAGAATGAGCTATGGGGGCCCTTATGACTACACCTCCCCCGGCTCCAATACCTGTAGCAATGCCTGAGGTGGAGGAGGCCAAGTTGTATTATGAGGAGGAGGAGGAGGAGGAAGAACAACCAACAGAATGCCAGATGGTTTCCCTGAAAAGGAGTTTGGTTCCACCCCTTGTTCTTCAGGGGATTATGCCTCACATTACTCATTTGTGAGGCAAATGAACAGTACCTCAATTTCTCACCCCAAGAGACTGCAGAGGACGAAAATATGGTGGAATTATATGACATGATGGGCCTAACCAGCACAAAGAGGTTGTTTCTGTCCATTCATAAGCCCCTTAAGAAGACCACTTGCAAGATTCTGGCAGCCACCACTTCTGCAGCTGGCAGTGGTAAGAAAATTGAAAAAAAAAAATATGTCAGTTGGATAGTTAAGGCACTGAATATTTGTATGTGTATTATGACCATGAGTGGATGATACAGACTGCCGCATGTGACAAGGCCAAGGTACCCCTTTCCTCTCAGCCGCCAGAAAGGGATTCCAGGAAGCTTTACAGTATGGGCAAAAAAGTCTATACTTCAGCTTCTTTGCTGATGAGACAGGCAGGCTAATATGGCCTATACAGCTCAATACCAAAAGGTACTCTGGAGCTCGGCAGTGACTGTGAGTAAGAAAGCAGCTGTTGGCTTGGTTCAGGACCTGGTTGACACAGCAAAGGCTGCCATAGATGCCACCAAATACCAGTTTCATAAAGTGGTAAATGACAATGACACTGCTTCTAGGGTCATGGCTCATGCACAGTCCCTGAGGAGGTCTGCACGGATCAGAATTACAAAGCTCCTACAGGACACTCTTAACGCCATGGGTTTTCCTTGTGAGGGTAATTCCTTGTTTGGTGACAAGACAGAGGCTTATATGAAAAAGGTGGCCAAGTATAAGACCACCTACAAAAGTAACACTGAGAAGGAGAAAGCCTCCACTTCCCATAAGCCTTATGGAAGGGGAGGTAGGGGTCAGGGTTATTACTCCAAAGCTTACATGACCTATGATTACCCTCCCCAGAGGGGCGTTTTCAGAGGCAGGGGCAAAAGGGGTGCCAAATGTGTGGAAGCCACTCCTGTCCTCAAAGTGCAGGCTAAACAGAACCCCTGACATATCTGTCCAGGTTGTCCAACCATTGCCAATGGGGGTAAGACTGGCTGTTTCCAAGTACGGAAAAGCATTATCACAGATAAGCAGGTCCTGGAGATAGTGAGTCAGGGTCTCTCCCTGCAGTTCAAGAGATTACAAAAACTGCAAAAACACAGAGCCTTTTCACCTCATACCCCAGCAGAAATACTCCTGCTGGAGTTGGAAGTGAAAAAGCACTGCAAGCCAAGTGCAGTGAAAAGAGCTCCCCCTTCCCAATGTGGGAAAGGGGTTGTAATCAAGATACTTCCTGACCCACAAGAAAAATGAAAGGTGAAAATGAAATGAAATTACCCATTTAGACCTCAGATTTCGGAACAAACACTTAAGAAGGAAAAGTTCAAGATAGTAACAATGTGCACAGTGATTCCATTATTGCAACAGGGACATGGCTGCGGTCACTGGATCTGAGGGATGCTTATTTTTACGTACCAGTAACACCCTCCTACAGCAAGTACCTAAGATTCAGAGTAGAGAACTGCCACTGCCAGTTCATGGCCCTCCCCTTTGGCCTTTCCTCAGCTCCCAGAGTTTTCACAACCTTCCTGGCAGTAGTAGCAGCACATTTGAGGAGGCAAGGGGTAGTGGTCTTTCCTTACCTGGATGACTGGTTAGTCTCAGGAAAGTCACACCAGGAGGCCAAAGCCTCCATTTTGCTCACCCAGCACACTCAAGAGGGGTTTGGTTTCCTGGTAAATGTTCCGAAGACCTAGACAGAACCTGTTCAGGTGCTGGACTTAATAGGAGCAGAACTGGACATCCATCAGGGAAGGGTGTTCCTCCCTCAGGAGAGGGTAGCAAATGTGACAGGCATTGAGTCTTTCAGGGTAGGACAGTCTAGACTGATAGGAGACTTCCTTCAGTTACTAGGACACATGGCCTCCAACACAGCAGTGGTACCAGGTTCTAAATGAGGGATATCCAGTACCACTTAGGGGCTCACTGGTCCCAAAGGCAGGATCCTCTGCCGAAGTTAGTACCCGTGACAAAGTGCTGGTTAAGGGCACTAGACTGGTGGAAGGAAGAAGAGAACTTCAGGGAGGGAGTCCTCTTTCACCAGCAGTCACCCACGGTGGTGCTTACTGCAGATACCTCCCTCCTGGCCTGGGGTGCCCATCTGGAGGACTTCACTGTAAGTGGGGTGTGGACTAGAGTCTCTAGAGCATGTAAACCTCCTGTAACTCAGGGCTGTATATCTAGCAATGCAGACCTTTACCTCCCAAATCAGGGGTCAAGTTTGTCCAGATCAGGACAGACACTGCCACCACCATGTGCTATATAAACAAACAGGAAGGAACAAGGTCTTCCAAACTGTGCACAGAAGCAATGAAGATCTGGAGCCTGGCATACACACTGGAGGTACAGCTATCTGCAGCACACCTGCCAGGGAGCAGAATCAGTCAAGGAAACCACAAAGTGTT
This sequence comes from Neoceratodus forsteri, assembly GCA_016271365.2. Taxonomy (NCBI): domain Eukaryota; kingdom Metazoa; phylum Chordata; order Ceratodontiformes; family Ceratodontidae; genus Neoceratodus; species Neoceratodus forsteri. The sequence continues at coordinate 713,155,230 of CM057458.1, forward strand.
CAGTTCAGAAGGTGGGGTACACCCAGAGATAGATCTGTTCACCACCTGGCAAAACTACAAGATCCCCCTCTTTTGTTGCAGGCCTCTCTCTGTGGGAACAGTCCCAGAGGATGCCCTGGTCTTCAGCTGGATGTGGAGGTCCTTTATGCATTTCCCACTCATACTGAGGGTATTGCTAAAACTCAGAAGAGAGCCTGCAACAATTATCTTAATTGCTCCAGACTGGGCCATGAAGGCCTAGTACTCTCTGCTCCTGTCCATCTCCATCGAACCTCCAATCATCCTCCCTCTGAGGTATAATCTACTGACCTTGCCTCATGGCAGGATAACATTTCCAGACCTGAGCCATCTGCACCTCAGGGCCTGGTGCTTGAGGAGTTAGAATTCTTTGGACTAAACCTCTCAGAAGAGGTTCTAAATGTGCTCAAGTTTTTTGGAAGCCAGCAACCAGGAAAACCTATGCTTCAAAATGGAAGAAGTTTTTCATTGTGGTGCTCCTCCAGACAGCTCAACGTTTTTTCAGGCTAGCCTGTCCAACGTGTTGTGTTATCTGGTCCACCTGCAGTCCCTGAGCCTCAGGCCCTCAACCCTGAAAGTGCATCTGGCAGCAGTTTTGGCTGATGTCTCAGTTGGCAAAGATAGGTCCCTAGCATCCCTGGCTATTTTCAAGAGGTTCCTCAATGCCCTAATCCACTTGAACCCTCCTTCTAGGGCTACAGTCCCTACCCAGGACTTGAATCTGTGTATTGCAGAGCTGATGGTGCTCCTTTTGAGCCTGTGGTAATTGCTGCCCTGAAGTATATTACCTGGAAAACAGTTTTCCTGGGGGCCCTCACATCTGCAGGGGTAAGTGAGCTTCAAGCCCTGTGTACTGATCCTAATGACATCATTTTCCCCAGCGACAAGGTAGACTTGAGGACCAATAGGAAATTCTTTCCAAAGTGGTCTCCAAATTTCACCTGAACCAGTCAAGTCAGACTCCCTGTGTTCTTTACAGAGAAATCCACACCAGGGTATTAAGAGCTCCACAGCCTGGCTGTTAAGAGAGCTGCGAGTTACTATTTGGATGGTGCAAACAATGTCAGGTCCACCAATACAGGTATTAATCACCTACGGTGAGGTAGGCCAAGGAAGGCCCACATCTAGGAGAACCATTGCTCACTGGATAGTGGCCTATATTCAGTTCTGTTATGGCAAAGCTGGTAAGCTTCCACCTAAGGGCCCACTGTACATGGGGTACCTCTGCCTCTGTGGCAGCATCCAGAGTGTCTCCCTTCAGGAGAATTGTAAAGCAGCTACCTGGAAGACAGTACACACTTTTACAAAGTACGGCTGCCGGGACATTGAGTCCTGGAGGGATGCCAGTTTTGGCACTGCTGTCTTGCAGAACCTTTTCCCTAAATAAATTCCGTGCTCAGTCTCCCAAGGTACTGCTATGGAGTCTGCAGTTGTTAAGCATAAGTGAGGGATTCCTGGGGTTTTGAAGAAAAGACTACTAACCGTAGTAATGTTGTTTCTTCCAAAGACATCCCTCTCTATGCTTAAGAATCCCATCCCTGCTTCCCCTTCCAGAACCTGGAAAAGGTTCTCGCAAGAATCAGGCCTCTTTAGTTGGTTGTGCATTATTTGTTACATTTCTTCAAAACTGCTACTTAGTGATTTTACAGACTAACTCTGGTTTTCTGCCATAGGGTAAAGTTTTTCAAACTTTTAGTCTTATTTAATATTTTTTGGCAGTCATTCAGCTAGATTTAGTAGTAACTGCTCACCACTGTTTGAGAAATAAATCTGCCATTAGGGGGCAGTGGTGAGCATGACCACTCAGCAGAGTTTTGAATTCCATTCTAGGGTTCTCTAATTAGCATAAAATTCTAAAGCTCCAGGACAGCTCATTCCAGGGGAATGATGCAGTTGTTAAAGTGATTTTCTCACATTCTCACATTTGGGGGTAACTTACATTAAATTGAAGCTTGTGCTAGCAATAGTTGATCTCCATAAATGTTAATTATTGTTATGTGGCCGTTATTTAATGGAAAGGGATCATAGTTTGGCCCTGATATGGTGGCCAGCTGATCCCTTCCACTTCCCGATTCATTTCCACGCCCCCGAGCTATGATGTGAAGCAATGGAGAGCGTGGGAGCGTGCCCCATTGAAATGCATGGAAGCATTTTTTTAGTAGCATTTTGTATATTATGATGGCAAGTTAGAGATTATTGAAGGCCACCACTCCAATAACAAGGGCCTTAACATAGAAATACAGAAACATAGAATTTGACAGCAGATAAGTACTGCTTGGCCAACCTAGTCTGCCCATTTCCCTACCTAATGGATAAGCTGCAGATCCTAGTTAACCAACAGCCTACTTCCTCCTACCCCCCACTAGAATTGCCTTATGTCTGTCCCATGCATTCTTGAATTCCCCCACTCTTTTTGACTCTACAACCTCCTCAGGAAGGCCATTCCATGCATCTACAACCCTCTCTGTGAAGAAATACTTCCTCACATTACCTCTGAGCCGTCCCCCTCTATCTTCAAATTGTGCCTTGTTCTTGCACATCTCTTTTTCTGAAAGATGCTACCGTCTTGGACTTTGTTGATTCCCTTGAGGTATTTGAAAGTTTCTGTCATGTCCCCCCTCTCCCACCTTTCTTCGAGGCTGTACATCTTAAGCTCCTTTAGTCTTTCTTCATATGTCTTCTGGTGCAGACCCTGCACCATTGGTTGCCCTCCTCTGGACAGCCTCCGCCCTGTCTATGTCTTTGTGGAGATGGGTCTCCAGAACTGTACACAGTAGTCCAGATGTAGTCTTACCAACTGTCTGTACAGCGGGCCAACAGCTTCCTGTTTTCTACTGGTGATGCCTCTCCTATGCATCCCAGTATCCCCCCAGCCCTTCTTACTGCCTTCTCACATTGCTGGTCCACCTTTAGGTCATCTTATATGACTACCCCCAGGTCCCTTTCCATTTTTGTTGTCGACAGTGTCTCACCCCCCCTCCCATTGTGTACTCTTCCCCAGGGTTTTTGTTTCCCAGGTGCATTACTTTGCACTTCTTTGCATTGAATCTAAGCTGCCATACATTTGGCCATTCCTTCAACCTTGCCCAGTCCCTTTTCATCCTTTCTACCCCACCTTGCGTATCAACCCTGTTGCAGATCTTTGTGTCATCTGCAAAGAGACATACTTTCCCTTCCAGTCCCTCTGCAATGTCACTTATAAAGACATTAAAAAGAACCGGCCCCAGTACTGAACCCTGTGGTAGCCCACTAGTAACCTCCCTTTCTTCACTGTGGACTCCATTTACTATTACCCATTGTGTCCTGTTTTCCAGCCAGTGTTTTACCCAGGCTACCACCCTGGGACCCACTCCCAGGCTGGCTAATTTGTTAATTAATCTTTTGTGCGGGACTGTGTCAAATGCCTTGCTAAAGTCTAGGTAGGCCATGTCCACAGCCCCTCCCTGATCTACTACTTTGGTCACCTAGTCAAAAAAAATCAATTAGATTTGTCTGACATGACCTTCCTGCTGTGAATCCATGCTGCCTTGGGTCATGTGCCCCACTGGCCTCTAGGTACTCAGCAATTCTTTCCCTCAGAAGTGATTTCATCGTTTTCCCTACCACTGAGGTCAAACTGATAGGTTTGTAGTTTCCTGCCTCTGTCTTGCTCCCACGTTTGTGAAGAGGAATCACATCTGCCCGCCTTCGGTCCTCTGGTACCACACCATCCTCCCATGATTTATTAAAAAGATTAGTCAGTGGTGTTACTAGTTCTCCCCTTAGTTCTTTTAGAATTCTGGGGGTGAATCCGATCAGGCCCCATTGCTTTATCCACCTTCAGTTTTAAGAGTTCTTTCATAACCCTTTCTTCTGTGAAAGGACTAATATCAACCCCCCTATCCAGAGTGCTTCTATTGACTGGATTAGGTATCTCCCCCTTCTTTCCATTGAGAATACTGAACAGAAGTATTCGTTCAGTATCCCTGCTTTTTCACTGTCACTCTCTGCCCAACCACCTTCCTCTTTATTCAGCCTCTGTATGCCTGCCTTAGTCTTTCTTTGCTCCCTAATGTACCTATAAAAGGTTTTATCCCCCTTCTTGACCAAGTTGGCTATCTTTTCCTTGGTTTGAGCCTTTGCTATTCTGACTGCCTTCCCCACTTCCTTCTGCTTTAACTGGTACAGTTCTCTGTCCTGCTCCTTCTGTTTCCTTATACTTCCTGAATACTATCTTTTTATCCCTTACCTTCCCTGCCACTTCTTTCGAGAACCATAGTGTTTTTTTCTTTCATTTTGATTTGTTCATTTGCTTCACACAAAGGCTTGTTGCCTCTGTGATGGTGGTTTTGATGTTTCCCCATTGTTGCTGCACCCCACCTTCTTGCCTGTTTGCTAGTGCTTTTCTGAGGCTGTCTCCCATTTTGACAAAATCAGCCCTCCTGAAGTCCAGTACCTTCACTTTTGTGTGGCTTGACTCTACAGCTAAGTTTATTGTGAACCACACTGTTTGGTGGTCACTTGTTCCCAGATGGCTACCCACTTCAAGATCTGAGATCCTCTCTCTGTCCCCATTTGAGAGTACCAGGTCTAAGATTGCTCCCTCCCGAGTGGGTTCCAAAACTAGCTGTTTGTGGCATGCCCCCTGTAGGGCATCGAGAATGGCCCTGCTCTTGGATGTGGCTGCAGCGAAGGTACTCCAGTTAACATCTGGCATATTCAGGTCCCCCATCAGCAACATCTCCCCTTTCTCTGCCATCCCAAGGATGCCTTCTATCATTTCCTTGTCCATTTCCTCCCCCTGAGACTTGTTAGTCCAACGATGGCGTTCATTAATCTCTAACTTGCCATCATAATGTAGAAAATGGTAATAAAAAAATACTTCCATTCATTTCAATGGGGCACGCCCCTGCTCTCTCCTTTGCTGGTCGTCATAATGTGCCTAAGTGCGGGGGCATAGAAATAATCAGGAAGTGGAAGGGATCGGCTTGCCAACTTGTCGGGGCCAAACTATGATCCTATCCCATTCAATAACGGCCGTAGAAGGATAATTAACATTTATGGAGCTCGACTATCGCCAGCACAAGCTTCAATTTAATGTAAGTTACCCCCGAATGTGAGAAAATCACTTTAAGCAGAATGATGGATCCCTTTGGAAGAAACAACATTACTACAGTAATTTTTTCTTATTCACCACTTACCCAGGGCAACATAGTGGTAGGTAGCCTGCCCTGTAGGTCTCGCGTGAGCCTGTGGTGGTGTGCTAGCGTAGGGGTGGACCATAGCTTTTCCCTCCAACTATGGTTTTCCCCCCTGAGGTGCCAGCATGCAGTGACGCACTCAGCCATGTATCTCAGGCATCTGGCAGGTGCACCTCACCTTTCTTGTGCTTACCAGCTGTGCTTCCACCTTGTCTTCGCCAAGTGGCAGTCATACAGAAGGAGCATGTCCCGTTCCCCCCCCCCTCAGAAAAGAGAACAGTCTCAGGACACTCAATCCTTTCTCCTCGGCCAGCCCCTGATGGCCTGTACTTGTTCTCAAACATGGGTTTCAAACAACATGAAGTCTTGCTATATTATGACATATGTAGTTTGTCCCAGCCTTAGAACTGCTCCGGAGGTGAAAGAGTTAACTTCCATGCCAGGCATGGAATCTTGAGCGCAAGCTCGGTTGAAAAAACTCTGTCTGTTGATCTTCAAACTGAAACTGTCAGATTCTTTACTCTGCCTCACTGAACAGTCGCTCCGGAGATTCCTCCTACTGCTCGGTTCATTTCTCAGTTAAAAAAGTGTAATTTCTCGGTTTTTTAAACCGCATTTGTATATTTTAACCACAACCGGTCGGTTCAAGCTCTGTCTGTGGTATCGTAAGTAATAGATAGGTTTTACATTTCTCTGTGTGGAACTTGCAAACGTTGTCATCTGTTCGGTTTGAACCGATCAGGTTGTTGTTAAAACTTATTAAAATACATTTAGAGTGCGGTTCCCGGTTCTTATCGGTTCTAAAAGAAACGGATTTCATTACGGTTTTTTCCACAACCCGTGACACGGTTGGGAACCGATAAGGGTGTCTTGCTTGGCGATTTGCTGGAAAAGGGCAAGTTTTTGTTTAGGCTGGCATTATGTCTGAGAAACCCAAACGAAAAACCGGGCCCACTGGGTTTCAGCACTGTAGTGTCTGTGGGGAAGCCTTTGCCAAGGCTGACCCACACACCACATGTGTTTATTGTCTGGGGTTTGACCACCTCAATGCAGACTGCCAGATTTGCAAGAATTTCCCTGCAGCTACCCTGGATAAGAGAGTTGGTAGGCTCAGGGAACGAGAGGCCAAAACGTCCGCTGACCCGGATGGCCAGCCCGGTTTGGTGCCAACCGAACCAGAGGGAGTGCCCTCTGACCAGGGCGATACTTCCTCGGGCAAACGAAGAGCTGACTCGGAGGAGCCAGTTCCAGCAAAGAGGACTAGAATATCAGCAGGTGTGGAGCCAAAATTTCCTTCTCCAACCGCTGCAGATATAGCCAAAGCGATCCAAATTGTCCAGTCGCTTTCCCCGGTTCCGTCCGAACCGGCACCATCAGGTAAACGGTCGGTTCGGTCGGTTCCACCGGTTCAAGAATATGATATAGAAGAATTTTATGAACCGGAGGAGGGGGAGGAGGATTATGAGGAGAGTGAATGTGATTTTGAAAGTCTGGATGTGCCCATTGAACCGGACATCTCCCCAGACAGACCTTCAGGAGTGTCACCCCTAGCTTTCTGAGTCCCTTCTCATTTTCTATTTTATAAAAAGTTGCTTGAAACCCTCCAGCTCCCTTTGGAAGAAGCTGTGGATGAACAGGAGGAGCCTGACTATGTGGAAATGATGGATATCCCAGAGTCCAGGAGATTGTCTATTCCTTTACATAAATCTTTTGGAAACAGACAATAAAATTTTAAAAGCTCCTAATTCTTTACCTCCTGTGGATAAAAGATGGACAGGAGGTACACATTGTCGAGCTCTGATACGGGTTCCTTTCACAACAATGCAGCCATGTTGGGGTAGTGCAGGCTGCAGCCTGTGATAAGGCAAATATTCCTTGGCTTCACACCCCGACAAGGACTCAGGAGGATTGATGCCATGGCAAAGAAACAATACATGGCAGCATCCTTGGGACTCAGACAGGCAAATTATATGGCCTATGTTGCAAGATACCAGAAATCCAGATGGGATACTGTTATGGCTTTAGCGAAACAGATCCCTGGCCAGCTTGCCAAGGAGCTGGAACAGGTGGCTGCTGATGGTATTGAGGCATCCAAGGTGCAATTCCATGCTGCAGTGGACTCTAATGATGTATCTTCAAGAGTCATGGCTACATCTGTGGCTTTTCGTAGAATGGCTTGGCTCAGGTGTACTAGCCTGTCTCAGGATACCCAGGCTAAGGCCATGGATTTCCCTGTTGTGGGTAATTCTCTGTTTGGGGCGCAGACAGAGAATTACATGAAGAAAATGGATGAGTATAGGACCACTTATAGGAGTGCACAGGTCAAGGAGAGGCAAGCCACTCCTCAGAGGCAGCTTTCCAGGGGCAGGGGCAGGCCTTTTCACAGGCCTTTTTACCAAGCCCAGGCCTCCTGTTCAGCTTATGCCCAGAGGAGTTCTTCAGAGGGAGAGGCAGACAGGGTACGAGCAGGCCTGCTCCACCCTCAGCCTAAAGCCCCTGCCAAACAGGCACCCTGATGGGATGCCCAGGACCGATTCTCCATTACCTGTAGGGGCAGGCTGGCTTAGCCGTCCAGGACTGGGGTCTTTAACTCAGACAAGTGGGTCCTGGAAGTAGTAAACCAGGGACTGAGTTCTCAGCTTCAAAAAATTTCCAAAGATGAGAACCAGATCCTTTCCACCTGCAAATCCATTAGAGGCTCTTGCTTTGGAAACAGAAGTCTCAACCCTCCTGGCTCTCAGAGCTGTAGAAAGGGTTCCTCCCCTACACCAGGGCAAAGGACTGTACTCCAGGTACTTTCTTACCCCAAAAAAGACAGGAGAATGGCGGCCCATCCTGGATCTAAGATACCTAAACAAGCACCTTTTAAAACCAAAATTCAAAACAGTGACTCTGGGAATTATTTTACCCTCCCTAAGGCCAGGGGACTGGCTAGCGTCCCTGGACCTCAAGGATGCCTACTTCCATGTTCTCATCAGAAGCTCCCACCAAAAGTACCTCAGATTCGAACTGCCCTCAGGCCATTACCAGTTCAGAGCAATGCCCTTCGGCCTCACCTCTGCCCCAAGGGCATTCACCAAATGCCTGGCAGTAGCAGTTGCTCACTTAAGAAGAAAAAAGATTGCCATCTTTCCTTACCTGGACGACTGGCTCATAGTGGGTCAGTCTCCAGACCAAGTCAAATCACACCTTCAGGTTACCCAGCAGCTGCTTACATCTCTAGGTTTTCTTCTCAATCTTCCAAAGTCAGTTCTAGAGCCTGTTCAGCTACTCACCTTCATAGGCGCAGAACTGGACACAAAGCAGGCCAGAGCTTTCCTTCCTCTAGAAAGAGTAAAAGACCCTGGTGGCTCTGGCCTCCTCCTTCACTCTGCAGGTCTCTCGACCAGCAAGGCACTTCTGCAGCTCCTTGGCCACATGGCTGCTTCAAAGCTGTAGTGCAAGGAGCAAGATTTCAGATGAGGGACATCCAGTTCCATTTGAGAGCCTTCTGGTCTCAAAGGAGAGATCCTCTAACCAAATTGATCCCAGTAACTCGAACCCTGATCCAGGCCCTGCAGTGGTGGCAGGATCAGAGCAATCTGAGACAGGGTTCCTTTCATCCCTCAATCTCACTCCTTGACCCTTACTACAGATCGTCCCTTTTGGGATGGGGAGCTCACATGGCGACCTCACCACCAGGGATTGTGGTCCCCTCAGGAATCTCTGCTCCACATCATTCTGTTGGAACTCAGAGCTGTTTTCTAGCACTTCAGGTTTTTCTGCATCTGTTCAGAACAAAGTGGTACAGGTCAGAACAGACAACACCACTACAATGTGGTACATCAACAAGCAAGGGCGGCACTCGGTCTTCGGCCTTGTGCACTGAGGCAATGAAGTTGTGGTCTCTGGCTTATTCCCTGAACACCTCCCTCATGGCAGTTCACCTCCCAGGCAAGGACAATGTCCTGGCAGATGCTCTCAGCAGGATTTCCCAGGGCCATCACAAATGGTCACTGGATCCCCTAGTACTGGGGTTAGCATTTGCCAGGTGGGGCACCCCTCAGATAGATCTTTTTGCAGCCCCAGACAATCACCAACTTCTGCTTTTTTGTTGCAGGCCCCCAGTGTTGGGCTCAGTCCCTTTGGATGCCTTCCTTCTCGATTGGGAAGGGAAGTTCCTCTATGCCTTCCCCCTTTCCTCTCTTGTTCAAGGTGCTAGTCAAAATCAGATCTCAACCTTGCAAGATGATTCTGATTGCTCCAGATTGGGCCAGACAGCCCTGGTATCCACTCCTTCTGTCCTTAGCAGTCCACCTTCCCCTGTGTCTCCCCAGGAATCACAATCTGTTAACCTGTGCCCAGGGGAGAGTTTGGTATCCGAATCTCAAATCCCTCAACCTCAAGGCCTGGCTCTTGAGGAGTTAGAGTTTGCTGACCTACACCTTTCTCAAGGTGTACTCGATATCTTGAAAGCTTCTGGAAGCCTTCACCAGGGCTACTTATAATTCTAAATGGAAAAGGTTTTCCATATGGTGCTCTGAAAGCATATTTCCCAGAATCTCATGGATTTGCCCACAGTCCTGGACTATATGGTCCATCTAAATACTTTGGGGCTGAGGCCAGCTACCCTGAAAGTGCATTTGGCAGCTGTCTCTGCTTTTATTTCAGCAGGAAAGCCCTCTTCTCTTTCTGCTCACCCTGTATTCTCCAAGTTTTCAGGGATTGCGTCCACCAACCCTCCATTCAGGGACCCTGCTCCTGCCTGGGATCTTAATGTTTGCATTGCTCAGCTAATGGAACCCCCCTTTGAGCCTTTGTCGTCAGCAGAGCTTAAGTACTTGACTTGGAAAACTGTGTTTCTAGTAGCCATCACTTCTGCCAGGCGCATAAGTGAATTACAAGCTTTGTCAGTGGAGCCTGATTTTATCTCCTTTCACAGAGATAAGGTAGTCCTCAGGACTAACAGGAAGTTCTTGCCTAAGGTGGTTTCAGATTTCCACCTTAATCAATCTATATCTCTTCCAGTGTACTTCACTGACCATTCCTCCTCTGGCGAGAGGAGGCTACACAGTTTAGATGTAAAGAGAGCACTTAGTTACTACATAGAGTGTACCAAGGGTCACAGGTTTGACTCCCTCCAACTGTTCCTCACTTATGGTGAGGTTGGTAAAGGGAAACCTGCCACTAAAAGATCCATTGCTAGGTGGATTGTCTCTTGTATCCAATTTTGCTATCAAAAACTGGGTAAGGTTCCCCCTTCAGGCCTGAGGGCTCGCTCTACCAGAGGTACAGCTGCGTCCCTAGCTGCGGCCAGGGACATCCCTATCTTAGAGATATGTCAAGCAGCTACCTGGAAGACAGTACACACTTTCACCAAGCATTACTCCCTGGACATCCAGGCTAGGAGTGATGCTCGGTTTGGCACAGCTGTGCTTCAGAGCCTATTTCCTAAGTAGGTTCTGTCCCTCCTCCATGGAGGTACTGCTGTGTAGTCTGCATATGTCATAATATAGCAAGACTTCATGTTGTTTGAAGAAAAAATTACTCACCTTAGTAATGTTGTTTCTTCTAATGGAGTCTTGCTATATTATGACCTCCCCCTGCCTGCCCCTCTCAGAACCTCTGCTCTTGGGATGTGGGTGGGCAGTGCAGTGTTGGCACTTAATGATGCCCACCTTGTGTTTTCACCCCTCCTTTTTGGGGTGTTTGGGTGTTGTATTTTATTTTATTTTATTTTTTGGATCCCCTGACTTGAGTCTTGGTTTTGGGACCAGAAAAATGTGTTAATATTTTAGTAGCCAGTTGGCTAGTGTAGGTTTACAGCTTCCACACAGAACCTTAGTGAGTTTTGCTCGTAAAGATCTGACAGTTTCAGTTTGAAGATCAACAGACAAGAGTTTTTTCAACCGAGCTCGCGCTCAAGATTCCATGCATGGCATGGAAGTTAACTCTTTCACCTCCGGAGCAGTTCTAAGGCTGGGACAAACTGCGTATGTCATAATATAGCAAGACTCCATTAGAAGAAACAACATTACTAAGGTGAGTAATTTTTTCTTCTGGCATCACAAGCAGTAACGCTACTTCTGCACCAACAGACCGGCCTCTTTTTCTTTCTTTAACTACTGTATGCATATGAACTTGAAACTAGGGTCAAGGCCCCTCAGATTTCATCTGCTTTGGTTGCTCATCTGTACCAGACAGCTTAATGTTCTGCTTGTGACATTACAGTATTTTGCTGTGGAAAATGATTATGCCACAGGCACAGGACTGTGATGTCAATATAGAACGGCAATACAGCCTAGAGGTTAGAGTGACAAGCTGTGAATGATCTTGGTGCATCCAGCAGACCTGAGTTTGGTTTCCACAACCTCCACTTGCATAATACTGTGTGACCTTCACAAATCACTTAACTTCCACAGTGCTTCTGAGTTGCCACTGAAAACAGGCCTTGTGTATAGTGGACCTTTCTCAGTTACCAAAGAATACAAAAAAGAAAGAAAGAATGCAGCTAGAGCACATGAAGTCTAGTGGACACTGATCCCATTTTGTGTGTGAATACTGTCTTTGAAACTACTCTTACGGTTGTAAGAGTGGTCTCTTATTCTTATAGTATGAGAACTCCGTTAAAACCGTAAGCGTGATCTCTGCTGCAGTATTAAAATAGTCTTAACAACATCATTGTTTTCCTCTGTTTACCACATTAAGCAGACAGTCTGCTCCTGCTCTCTGCCCCGAACATTCAAGTAGTTTGAACTAGGGGTGCTCAGATTTTCTGGACTCCAATCCATTTCCATTTTTCATAATTCTATATTCTGAAACCAGTCTGATTCGGATTCAGGAGCTGGAACGGAACCAAAAATAGAATCTGAATATTCAGTTCTGCAAATCTGCATCCTAATACTTGCAAACACAATCTGCCCCCCCCCCCCAGTAAGTGGAGTACAGTACTAAATACTGTACAACACTGTACAGTTACTCACTAGTACACCTTTCACCCTTGTGTTCTCCCCCCCCCCAACACTTTTCTCTGTCTCTTCCCCCTCCTAGTAGCTGCCCAGTGTCCTACCTTATGTTGGCTATGGATTGGGGTGGTTCCTCCTTCCAACTCCTGAATCAGTCCTTTACTCCCACTCTGCCTCATCTGGCTTGCTGTGGTTGCCTACTGCATACTTACTTTGCAGAATCTGATCCGAAAAAGGCACTTTGACAGCTGACCCAGAAACACAGTCCTCCGTTGTCTGCTGGGAAATTGGGGGTGGCCTACTAGCACCCAAACCCTGGGTACCCTGTCAGGCACCTTACTCCAAATCCAGTGTATGAAGCCACAAAAAACAGGGTTTGGGTGCTGGTAGTCCAGATTCCTAGCAGACTCAGAGGATGAGAGGAGGATTGTGTGTGTGTGTTTTGACCCGGCCCTGAACTTTGGTCATGCTCCTTGGATGGCAAAGATGATCATGGGTGTGATTATGAAGAATGAGAATCCCATTAAATCATTCTGAAGTCCAATCCTTTGCTGGACTAACTGCCATGGGCTGATCAGAGGTGCATGCAGCTGGGGCAGTAGTGAGAGGTGAGGGACAACTGGGTGACCAGGTGGCAAGGCATGTGGCAACCACACCTGGTCAGAGGTGGCAGTGAACCTGCACTGGGGGTATACTAGGAGGACCCCAGAAGACAGGAGTAGTACAGCAACACAAACTATAATGTAAGGGAGGTGGAGAAACAGGGGCGGGGGAAGGAGAGAGCCTTATGTTTCACTTGGTGGAGGAAGGTTTTTAATTTTCATTAGTTGTACTGTATCCGGATGTGGAAACAGATTTGATTCCGCATCCAAGTCTAAAGGGTGTTTGGACTTCAGTACTGAAATTCCAAAAAAGGGCTGAAATCTGAGGTATCCGATTATGTCAGTACGGTTTCCAGGCAACCCTACTTTGAACCAATCCAAGTACTTATTACATGACCCCTAATCCTTAATTGCCATATCATTTTCAGACGCAGTAAAGACACAACACCCTGGACTTCACTTTACTTAAAATCCTTGGTTTTATGAGTAAAAAAGTTGTTCTTAGTCTTTTTGGATTTGTACTTTGTTCCGATTCAGGCACTGATTGGTTAAGGATAATTTTTGCTGGATGTTTCGGTTCCTGTTAATTCAGGTTCCACTTTCGAAATGAAATCAACTGTTTTCTCTCGGGGGTTTTTTTGTTTGTTTTTTTTGTTGTTCCAGCTGCAGTCAAAGAAGAAGGTCATAATTTTAAAATTATTTCTGTTGGTGACAGCTTACGTCACAGAAATCCAAAAAATGCACCCCACCCAGGTTATGAAGTGGTAAGGTCCCTATGGCTGACAGCTATATGTTGTATGTAAGTGTTTGGGACAGGAGCATTTTTAGGCATTTTGGAGAGAATCTGAAAGGCTGTTACTTTCAGCAACTGTCCACACAGAGCTTCAAACCCCAGAAATCTCCTAGTAGTAAAGTATTAGACAGTTAGCAGTCAGTCCAGAACTGCTGACTGCCCCTGGAACTTCGAGGTAGAATGTATGCAAATTGGAGAATTTGGAATGCATCATTCAAAACTTCTGCCTCTAGGTGTCATTCAACTGCCAGATTTCAATTTTTCCGTCCAGACAGCAAGACTTCCCCCAAGAGCTGCACAGCAACTTCACTGCAAGACCATTTGTTTTATTTAAAAAGTGGTATTTATTCACTAGTTTGTTCATATTCTGCCTCTAGTAGTTTTAGACTAGCGGGATATTATTTAGTTGTTTTAGTGGTTCCCATGAACAGAGTTCTCATTTTTAACTAGGTATTTTTAGTGGTTATTACCTCTAGTGCATTGTTTAAAGTGTTTTATTTATTACAGATTTAAACAACTTTGCTTATGCTCTCATTCGGTTCCCCATTCTTTGCAAGGAACCGATCGCATTTTTGGATTTAAAAATATATTTATCATTAAGCTTGGGTTGCGATTGGTTCATGTTTCTGTTTAGGAACCCGTTGCGTTTTGTTTAAAGCAGGAAAACTGTTTTAAATCACGGTTCCCTTTTAACGTAAGGAGTCGACCACGATTTTTTGAAAACCCATTTGGATAAGTGTTTTTCAGTCTACTGAAAGTTTGGCATGTCAGACAGATCTAAAAAGAGGATGGGACCCACAGTTTTTAAAAATTGTATTAAGTGCTTCCAGATTTTTGCTAAGGCTGATTGCCATGGTCTGTGTATAGAGTGCCTGGGTCCCAGTCATAGTCTTTCTAACTGTGAAGCGTGCAGTACTTGCTCTAAAACTATTAAAAAAAGATCCACAAGATTGGAACAAATGACTTCTGCTCCCACCTTAGTGTCACCAAAGCAAACTGAAGAGGGTCCTCCTTCTTCCCACTCAAAAACAAAGGAGCGACCCTCTAAAGATTCCTCAGACCCCAAAATTCCTGAAAAGGGATCTCAACATACTAAGCACAAAAGAACAAATGAGCAGGTTTCTGAGACCGTGCCTACTAAAAAGAAATATAAAGAGAAACATGTTGTTGTGCCTCCTGCTGAAAAACCAAAGGAGCTCTTTACAGACAAAGATAAAATACCCTCTGCAGAGGAAATTGCCAGACTCCTGCAAGTCATTCAGGCTTTACAAACTGCAGGTTACATACTGGGTTCACTGGTTCAAATCCCACCACCAGTTCCCATTGACCAAGGCCTGGAAGTGTACAATGAGGAGGAGGAAGACCTGGATCTAGGGGAACCCAGTGAACCAGAGGAATCTCCAGACCAGGAGTTTGGTTCCCCTCCTCATTGGCATGATGATTTTTCATCCCATTTTTCATTTGTCAGGCAAATGACTGACACCCTGGGCCTCAACTCACAGGAATCTATTATACATAGATACATAGACAGTGTCGGCAGATGAGGGCCTGTGGCCCACCCAGTCTGCCCATTTGAGCTTGTAAGTTCAGTTTGTTTTCCTAGAAGTCTGTTGCACCTTACCCCTGACCTCCAGAATTCCTTTATATCTATCCCATGCATTCTTAAATCCCGTGATTGTTTCAGCCCCCACCACTTCCTCTGGCAGGGTGTTCCACTTCTCCACCACCCGTTCTGTGAAGAAATTCTTTCTCATGTTTCCTCTGAATCGTCCTCCCTCCAACTTCATCCCATGCCCTCTAGTCCTGGAACATCTTTTTCACTTAAAAATAGTGTTTTGATGATGAGGAAGAGGCAAATTTTTTAGATATGTTGGTTTTGGCTCCCACAAGAAAGGTGGTCCTTCCAAACCATAATTCCCTTAAAAAGGCTACTTTTAAAATCCTTCAGACACCTTCCTCTGTCCCTGGGGTAGACAAGAAGGTAGAGAAGAAATACCAGCTGGATAGGGGTTCTGATTATTTGTGTACCCATCCAGATCATGAGGGTGTGATACAGGCTGCAGCCTGTGATAAGGTAAAAGTACCCCTGGCATCTCATCCACCAGACAAAGATTCCAGGAAAATTGACACTGGGGGGAAGAAATGTTATTTGTGCTCTTCCCTCCTCCTTCAACAGGCAGCTTATATGGCTTATGCTGCTTGGTACCAGAAAGTCCTATGGAATTCTATGTTGGTTTTAATTGATAAAGTTCCAGGGGATATGGCACACAATATGGCAGATATTGCCAGAATGGCTTTAGATGCCACAAAGTACCAATTTCACTTGGCTATGGATGCAGATGACACTGCATCCAGAATGCTGGCCTTGTCAGACTCTTTAAGGTGGTTTGCTTGGCTCAGAGCAACAAACCTTACACCAGACACTCAGTGAAAGGTTATGGATTTCCCTTGCAAATACAATTCCCTTTTTGGTGACAAAACTGAGACTTACATGAAAAAGGTGGAGGAGTACAAAACTACCTACAGAAGTAATTCCTCTAGAGAGAGAGAGAGAGCCTCCACTTCTTTTAGACCCACAGGAAGGGGAGGTAGAGGTAAGGGAGTACTACCCAAGGTCGTATGCCCCATACTCTTATGTCTGTAGAGTACACACAGGTCAGAGAATATTACCGGGACAAGGACAGGAGGTCTGCTAGATGAGCCAGTCCAGCTCCAGCTCCTAGACCACAAACCGGCCAGAATCCCTGACTGCACATATCAGGCTGCCCCCCCCCCCCACCAGTAGGGGGCAGGTTGTCCCACTTTTTCCAACACAGGGGAAACATTACCACAGAAAATTGAGTACTGGAGGTAGTGAGTCAGGGTCTCTTGTCTTCAGTTCAAGCAGATTCCAAAACTCCAGGGCTTTCCAGTCTTCATTTCCAGCAGAGACTCTTCTGCTGGAGTTGGAGGTAAAAAACCTCCTGCAAGCCAGGGTCATAGAGCCAGTCCCTCTAACCCAAAAGGGGAAGGGCATGTACTCAAGATACTTTCTGACCAAAAAGAAAAATGGAGATGGGCGGCCAGTGCTGGATCTCAGATAGCTAAACAAACACCTGGCAAAGCCCAGGTTCAAAATGGTAACACTGGCCTTAGTTATTCCTTCTGTAAGGAAAGGACACTGGCTGGCATCTCTGGATCTGAAAGACGCTTACTTTCACATCCCAGTCAGGCATTACCACAGAGAGTACCTAAGGTTCTCTCTTCCCTCAAGTCATTACCAGTTCTCAGCACTTCCCTTCAGGCTCACTTCTGCCCCACAGGTATTCACAAAGTCTCTGTCAGTGGTGGCTGCTTTCCTCAGAAGGCAGGGAATCGATGTATTTCCTTACCAGGACAACTGGCTAGTTGTAGGGAATTCATACCAGCAGGTAAAAGATTCCATCAGGGTGACCAAAGTATCCTGGAATTACTGTTTCCCCTTATCAATGCCCAAAAGTCTCAGATGGAGCCAGTTAAGTCATTGAAGAGTTCATTGGAGCAGAACTGGATGCTATTCTGGGAAAAGCTTTTCTCCCACAGGAGAGGCTGTCATATCTACTAGCTCTAGCAAATTCCTTTGCCTTAGGCTAGCCCAGAACTGCAAGACAGTTCCTAACATTACTAGGACACATGGCCTCAACTATTGCAGTAGTGTCAGGCTCCAGGTTTCAATCAATCAATCAATCAGTCAGTCAGTCAATCTTTATTATACAATGGCAAGAAAAAATCCTGGACTTTGATTGGTCAGTCTTGGGCTGGACCCATGATGTTATCCCAGCACAATATCACGGGTCTACTCTCATCATTGTGGCTGCTCTCATCATTATTGTTGATCCCCTTCTTTTTTTGCATCTCCTCTTAAGAAACAAAAATATCTTTCCACTCTAATAAAAACATTCTTTAAAATTATTTTTTTATTTTATATATAACAACGAGCCATTGTATAACAGCAGTAATGCCCTCCAGGGTGTGTGTCGTTTGGGATAACATCACGCCTCAGTTGTTGGACTCACTCGGCCTGCATCCTCATGCCCAACCACCTGAGGCGTGATGTTATCCCAGCACGACACACACACCCTGTTGGGCATTATTGCTTAATTTAACCAGGAAAACATCTTTGATGTGAACTCATTTACAAGATGGACCTGGACAGGCAGTAACAAAAAAAAAGGAAAACACAACAACATAGCATAATACAATATATAACGTTTCTCATGATTAACATGACAGTGTAATAGGCAATAATGGAGAATCATAGCATATACAATATATAATGACACAAGGTTATTAAAATGAGGGAGAATAATAGCATATATAATATTCATGGTACATGGTTATTAGAGTAAAGACAGACATAGGAGTACATGGGGTGAGTAGGGGGGAAGCAGAAGAATAGATAAGGATAGACAAGGTAACAGGCATAGAGATGGAATCACAGTACTGTAGCCAGTGTCTCAAGTCAAGCATTTACAGGTCTCCGAAAAAGCCCAGGCAAATAATGTCTTAAAGGTGGACAGTTTTACGGAAATGGCTATTTTAAAGGTTTTCTGCATTCTGACCCCAGTAATACTCCGGTATTCATAACTTTCTGCAGTAAGCCTTCTAGGTAGGACTGCTCAGAGAGAATAGAACACATGCAAATGATGGAATTCTTTGCATGTGACAACTTTTCAAATGCTGCCCTATACTAACTGCCAGTGTTCTAAACGCCTCAGATTTCACTCACCACCTGAAAAGTCTGGTTGCTTAGAGTGTCGCTCTCTTCCTTTCATCTGCGTGAAGAAAACTTTCAAAATATATATATATATATATATATATATATATATAAAGATATATTTTATTTTCATTTGCTGCCTTTTACTAAGTGTATTTTGTTGTTAGACTTAGTTAGCGTTAGTTGTGTTTTCCCGGTTCCTGTCGGTTCGGTATAACCTTGGGGGAACCGGGTTAGTTTTACTGTTAGTTGGGGTTTTCTGACTAAAAAAACCCTTAGTTTATAAATTTATTATTTAAAAAATTGTTATTTTGTAACTGATAACTCCAGTTACTGAACTGCTAATACCAGTTCCCTTTTTTATTATCAGTTCGGTTCCTCCGGTTCATTTTCGGTTCTGGAACTGACCGCAAACCGCTGTCTTAGTTTAAAAAAGCATTATTATTTAGCGGTTACTAGTTTTTCTCTGTTTCTGGTCAAAATGTCAGAGAACCCTAAAAAGAAAACAGGTGAGCCTGATTTTAAGAATTGTACTCAGTGTGGGGACGTTTTTGCCAAGGCACACAAGCACAGTTTGTGCATGGCCTGCCTGGGCTATGAGCATCTGAAAGAGGAACGTGCTATCGGTAAGGCATTCCCTAATAAAATTGTTGAGAAACACCTGGAACGGCTAAAAAAGAAGCTTGCTCAACCTAGGGTCCCTCTAGCTCTGACCAGCTGACATCCCCTGCTAATGTGGGCCAAACCACATATATAGTTGCCTCTACCCCTGAAATGGGTGACAAGGGCAAAAAGAGGGCTAGTGAACCGGCTGACTCCCCAGTTCCCTCTAAGAAAACCAAGAAACTCAAGCACTCTGAACCCCCGCCTTCTAAACCAGGGACTTCTGTGTCTGGCCTTACAAAGCCTTCACCTGAGGAAATTGCCCAGGCATTTAAAATCATTCAGGCCTTACAGGGTATTACCATTCCACCTCAGCAGCCACCTGCCCCAACCCCAGGTACCCAGGCTGGCACTGCAGGAAAATGCTCTTTCCAAGAGGAAGAGGATTATGGTGAATGTGAGGTGGATGAGGAGGAACTTATTGAACCCGAGGTGTCCCCTGAGCAGGAGTTTGGTTCTCCCCCCAGGGTGTCTGAGGACTACTCTTCTCATTTCTCTTTTATGCGTAAGATGGCTGATGCTCTGGACATCACCACTACAGAAGAGATTGAAGATGAGGGGGAGGTGGAGTATATGGAGATGATTGGGTTAACCCCCACAAAAGCTCTCCTTCTCCTTATGAATAAGTTTTTTTTAAGAAGGATGCTTTAAAACTCCTTCAGACTCCCAATTCCATCCCTCCTCTTGACAAAAGGATGGACAAGAAGTAACAAATGGACAGGGAAGGGGCAGAGTTCCTTTTTTCCCATTCTGACCATCAGTGGTCATGCAGCAAGCTGCCTGTGATAAGTCTAAGGTCCCTCTGTCCTCTCATCCTTCGGACAAGGACTCTAGAAAAATTGACAGTATGGCCAAGAATGGGTACCTGTCAGCTTCTCTGGCCATATGTCAAGCAAATCTTCAGGCCTATGCTTCCCAGTACCATAAGTCACTGTGGCAGTCAGTCTTGGCCATGGCTCAGAAAGCCCCCTCACCTCTGTCAGACGACCTAGCTGAAACTGCTAGGGTTGGGTTGGAGGAGGCTAAGTATCAGTTCCAGATGGCTGCTGTCACTGATGAAATTGCAGCCAGCTGGCTGGTCAACACAGTAGCACAGAGGAGATTTGCCTGGCTCAGGGCCACAAATTTTACTCAGGACACTCAATCCAAGGCATTTGATTTCCCCTTAGAAGGGAATCTTCTATTTGGGGAATCTACTGTGGCCTTCTTGAAAAAAGTGGATGAATATAAGGCCACTTATAAAAGCAACTCTGCCAAGGAGAAGGCCTCTCCATCCACCAGGCCTTATGAAAGAGGAGGCCGGGGCAGGTCCTTCCACACCAGGCCCTTTTCCAGCCAGTGGTCATACCCCACTACCAGCAGTATCCACAGCAGCGGTACTTCAGGGCCAGGGGTAGAAGGGGTTCTAGGGGAGGGTCACAGGCCCAGCCTCATTCCCAAACTAAACAGACCCCCTGAGGCTCAAGCCACCTCCTCCTTACTCTCTGTCAGAGGCAGACTGTCCCACTTCCTCCAGGCTTGGTTGAACATCACCACAGACAAGTGGGTCCTGGAGGTGGTGGGTCAGGGTCTGTCTCTGGACTTCATATCCCTTCCTTCTCAAAGAACCAGGGATCTTACTTTGAGAGGGCTCTTGCAGTAGGTAATTACATATTGGACTGACTCCGGAAGGTGGCAGGACCCCACGGAAAAATTTGTAGCTAGCAGTCCCTGGCGAGGGACTGCCCCCACGTCAGGTGACCGGCGTCAGGAGACGTCAGTATAAAGGGGCGGTCCCGGACACCCGCCTTCCAGTTCTTTCCTGCCGTTAGCTCATGCAGCGCCTCTCAGAAAAGTTCATGCTTTGTCAGCCCTACCTTCGTCGTTTTTTTACCGAAAAATCTTATTTTTTCAACAACGTCAGTACTAATGTCGGTGTATGTCATCCCCTACACCCTCCGAGCACAAGAACAAGTGCGATTCATGTGGCTCCCAACTACCGCACAAGGACGGCCACTCGCTGTGCCTGTTCTGCCTAGGCCTGGATCATCAAGTCGAGAAGTGCCAGCATTGCCTTAGCTTTAACGTGGCCACCCGAAAAAGACAGCAGCAATCCCTGGAGACCCATATTCTTAAAAAGAAAATGAGCTCTATGGAGAAGGAGCTTAAAAAGCTAAGGCAGGCTTCCACTTCCCCTGAGGGCCATCGAAAGAAGAAGGACAAGTAGAGGCACCAGGACAAAGGCTCCTCCACCGCATCTCCATCGGGAGTCGCGGGCTTACAGGTAACATCCCCTCCAGGGGATCGCTCCTCGACGGCCACCTCTGAGGTTTCTGAGGGGGCGTCGGCCTGCCCGTCTGGCTCACGCTTGGGCCGTGCGGGCGCCTCCGGGCAGTTGGAGGCCTCCGCCCCTGGTTCAGCCGCAGGCTTGCGGCCCCTCCATCGCGGGCTCCGGTGCGCGGCGTCGGCTCCTCTCTGACGCCTGCCCGGAGAGGGCTGGTAAGACGCCCAACCCTTCAGGGCGACGCACGGCTTCTTCCCCACCAGACCAGGCCGACCCTTTCTCTCGACCTGCCTCTGGGGAAGGCTTTCATAAGTCGGACGTCTGCTCCTCTGGCGCCTGCCGAGAGCTCGCCTCTACGCCTCACGTCGGCTTGTCCGACGTCCGGCTGGCGAGGGAACCGACGACGGACCCCCCTACATCCGTCGTTCCCGGTTCACCGCAGCTTTCGCTGCCATCTGGGGAACCAGAGTCCCCCCATCCTGACCCCGGGGACCTCCCCCCCCCATCCCCGGGCGCAGTTGGGGATCCTTCGCCTCCGTTAGTCCCTCCTCCATCTGGAGCGACGGACCTGACGTCGGCTCCCCGGACGCTGGCTCAGACGCCAGCCCCTTCGATGTTGGTACCTCTGGCATCAGGGCCTCCGCCGTCGGCTTTACCGATTCAGGGAGAGTTCCTGCTCCCATCAGGCCCTCCTTCTGGGCTCTCCGCTACGGACCCGCCCGCGAGGTTCCCAGCCGGGTCATCTGCGCAGGCAGCCCCCCCCCCCGGCTTCCGGGTACCCGCCGTCTTATTCGACACCTGTGTACCCGGGAACGCCGTATCTGACGCCGGGCTTCCTGACACCACAGTACCCGACGCCGGGTTACCCGCAGCCGGGTTTTGGATACGCTCCATATGGGTATAGCCCATATTCTTATCCCCCGCCTCCTCCACCACCCTCGCGGCTGCCGGTGGACCTGCAGGAGACTCTGGCCTCCTGGTGGGCTGAGGCCAAGGCTCAGCTCACCAAAGAGGTCGAGAGTCGCCTTCCAGCGATGGTGCCATCCCAGGATCCTGTACACCCCAGGCGGCACACTCCCTCACCACCTCCGGACTCCAGGGTTCTTCCATCTGGGTCCAGAGAGGGGCAGGACACGCGTCCCCGGGGACTACCCAAGGGACCCGTTCCTCCCCCCGAGTCGGGAAAGGGATTCTTACACTTCTTCTTCCTCCTCTTCACTTTTGGACTCCTCGGACTCTTCCGATGGCTGCTCCGAGAGAGACGACGAGCCTCGCTCTCTGTTGGAGCCCCTGGCGAGGACTCCTCCGAAGTCCCCTCCAGAGGATCCTTCTTTTACGGAGTTTCTTAGAAAAATCCAGGAGGTCCATCAGTGGCACTCTTTGGAACCAGATCCTCAGCATCTGAAACTCGATGAACATCTGGATCTGCCCATGACAGCTCCTACACTAGTGCCACCCTGGATAGAGCCTCACGCCGATCTTGTCACCACGATATGGAAACAACCGTCAGCCTTAGCCCCACTTCCCAGGAATTCGAACAGGCCATATCAGGCTCCAGAGGGTGTTGATTTCCTAGATTCTCACCCTCGTGCTGACTTGGTCGTGATTAGCGCCGCTCATGGCCGGTCGGCGAACCCAAAGCATCTTAGCTCATCACCTCCTGATAAGGAATCTCGCCTTCTGGAGTAGTACGGGAGAAAGATTTACGCTTCCTCCACACTGGGGATTTGGGCCCTGAACTACATCGGCCACATGGGGGACTACCAGAAGGCCATCCTTACTCAGGTGGAAACCAAGCTGGACTCCTTGCCTGACTCCCAAGTCAAACAGGAGTTGGCTGATCTCATCTGCTCTGCTCATTTGGCCAGTCGCCACATGCTATGTGCGACATACGACGCAGTGGACACTGCTGGGAGGAGCTCAGCTTTCGCCGTGGGCCTACTGCGTCATGCTTGGCTCCACGTGTCAGGTCTGGTCCCGAAGGTGCAATCTGCTATCCAGGAAGCACCTTTCCGGGGGTCAGTGCTTTTCGGGGGTGATGTCAAGGACATCATTATCGATTTGCAAGAGAATGGGATGGCTCTTAAATCAGTTGATTCTATGTAGCGTCCCCATCAGCAGCAGCGCCATCCCTTTTGCAGACAGAATCGGCCAAAGGCGAAACCCCAGGGAAGGCAGGCCACAAAACGTTGGGCCCCCGTGGCTGCTAAGCCCCCTCCGCCCAAAAAAGCAGCGGGTGCTTCAGCTGCTGCGCTGCCCCACACCACCTCCTTTCCTCTCCAACTGCCTCCGGACTCCCTGGAGGAACCAGTAGGAGGGAGGTTTCCCTCCACCTTCCGGGATGGGAGAGGATAACCACAGATTCTTGGGTGCTCCAGCTTACAGCGGAAGGACACTCCATAGAGTTTCTTCAGAAACCACCCCGCCACGCTCCTCTGAAGTCGTCGTATTCACGGGAACACCTTCTTTTGGTCCAGGAGGAAATCTCAGCTCTTCTGGTAAAGCAAGCGATAGAGCCCATCCCCCTTCATCTTCAGGGGATGGGTTACTATTCCATTTCTTCATGGTCCCAAAGAAGATGGGAGATCTCAGACCGATTTTAGATCTCAGTTCCCTGAATCTTTATGTAGAATACAATAGGTTCAGGATGCTCTCTCTGCAGAGCCTTCTGCCCCTCCTCCGGCTGGGTCAATGGCTTTGTGCCCTGGATATGCAGGATGCTTATCTGCACATTCCCATTCACCCCTCCCATCGTAAATACCTTTGTTTTGCATTCCAGGGGGGCCACTACCAGTTCAAGGTGCTCCTGTTTGGTCTATCCTCAGCCCCCCAAGTATTTACCAGATGCCTGGCAGTGGTGGCGGCCCACCTGCGTACCAAGGGAGTACAGGTGTTCCCTTACCCGGACGACTGGCTCCTGGCGGCCTCGTCCAGGGAGGAACTCCTGCGTTTCCTCTCCCTCACCCAGCAGGTTTTTGCCTGCTTGGGTATTACCATCAACCATTCCAAGTCTCATCTGGACCCTTCCCAGAGGCTACAGTTCATCGGGGTGATCCTCGATACGACCATGGGCAAGGCCTTCCTGCCTCCGGACAGGGCGGCCTCCCTTCAGACCCAAATATGTCTGTTATCTGACCGCAGGATGGTCTCGGCGAGGTCGGTCCTTCGCCTTCTCGGGCTCATGGCAGCCTCCATACCGACGGTTCCCCGCGCCCGACTCCACATGAGGATTTAGTGGACTCTACGCTCTCAGTGGGATCAACTAGTGGACGACCTAGATCATTCAGTTCTGATCTCATCGCCGATGATGTGAGACTTGCAACGGTGGATGGTTCGAGAGAACCTGTTTCGGGGGGGGGGGCCCCTTTCTTTCATCCTTCCTCCTCCCAGACTCTAACCACAGACGCCTCAGGTGAAGGTTGGGGAGCCCATCTAGGCCCTCTTCGGACCCAGGGCTCTTGGTCCAGACTAGAACAGACTCTTCACATCAATGTGCTCGAGCTTCGGGCAGTGTTGTATGCTCGCCAAGCCCTTCATTAATACATCCTTTCCAGCCACCTAGCCGTCCAGATGGACAACATGTGCATTGTGTGGTACATCAACAAACAGGGAGGAACTTGGTCCTACCCTCTATGCAGGGAGGCAATGAGGGTTTGGGATTGGGCAACACAACACGACCTTCACCTCACAGTGATTCACGTTCCAGGAGTCGACAACACCCTAGCAGACTGGCTAAGTCGCTCTTCTGCTCTGACTCAAGAGTGGGAACTGGACCAAGGGGTCCTAGACGATATCTTCCAACTTTGGGGAACACCACAGGTCGACCTGTTCGCATCCCCCCAAAACACAAAACTTCCCACCTTTTGCTCGCTCGTTCCAGAGCGAGGCGCTTTCTGGAACGATGCTCTGTCAAAGACTGAGGACAGCAGATGTAGTCCCCTTATACAAAGTGGGAACAAAGAGGAAGCAGGGAACTACAGACCAGTCAGCCTCACCTCGGTAGTGGGAAAGATCATGGAAGCACTACTGAAGGAGAGATTGGTGGAACATCTGGTTGTCAATGGACTACAGGACCCAAGGCAGCATGGTTTCACCAGGGGGAGGTCATGTCAGACCAACCTCATTGAATTTTTTGACTGGGTGACTAGGGAGGTGGATCAGGGGAGGGCAGTGGACATGGCATATCTGGACTTCAGCAAGGCCTTTGACACTGTGCCACATAGAAGACTATTACACAAACTGGGGAATATGGGTGTGGGTAGGACAGTAGTGTGGTGGGTAGGTAACTGGCTGGGTGGCAGGACACAGAGGGTGGTGGTAAATGGCTGTCACTCCACAGAGGGAAGAGTGACCAGTGGGCTACCACAGGGATCAGTGCTGGGACCGGTCCTATTCAACATCTTCATCAGTGACATTGCACAGGATATAGAAGGCAGAATTTCACTGTTGCTGATGACACAAAGCTCTGTAACAGAGTAGACACACCAGAGGGTGTAGACAGAATGAGAAGGGACCTGCAGAAACTTGAAGAATGGTCAAGGGTTTGGCAGTTGAAATTCAATAAGAAGTGCAAGATAATGCATATGGGGCACAAAAACCCTGGCACAATATATCAGTTGGGGGTGAGTATAGCATGCACCAAGCAGGAAAGGGATCTTGGGTGATCATCTCTGATGACCTCAAGGTAGGAAACAGTGTGACAAGGCATCAGGTAAAGCAAATAGGATGCTGGGATGTATAGGCAGGGGCATCACCAGCAGGAAAAGGGAGGTCATAATTCCGCTATACAAGACACTAGTGAGGCCCCACCTGGAGTACAGTGTACAGTTCTGGAGACCATACCTACGTAAGGACATAGACAGGGTAGAGAAGGTTCAGAGGAGGGCAACAAAGATGGTGCATGGGTTGCATCACAAGTCCTATGAAGACAGGTTGAAGGAACTGAACATGTACTCCCTGGAGGAGAGGAGGGAGAGAGGGGATATGATAGAGACATACAAGTATCTTACAGGGAGGAACAGGGTGCAGGAAAACACTATTTTAAGGCAAAAAGATGTTTCAGGGCTAGAGGGCATGGGATGAAGTTGGAGGAGGGACGATTCAGAGGAAACATGAGAAAGAATTTCTTCACAGAACGGGTGGTGGACAAGTGGAACACCCTGCCAGAGGAAGTGGTGGGGGTGAAACAATCACGGGATTTAAGAATGCATGGGATAGACATAAAAGAATTCTAGAGGTCAGGGGTAAGGGGAAATAGACTTCTAGGAAAACAAACTGAACTTACAAGCTCAAATGGGCAGACTAGGTGGGCCATAGGCCTTTATCTGCCGACACTGTCTATGTATCTATGTATCTGTCTCTAGACTGGAAGGACAGATTCGTCTATGCCTTTCCCCCAATTCCTCTTATCCCATGAGTCTTGCAGAAAACTAGCTTCAGAAGGAGCGAGAATGATTCTGATCGCTCCTTTCTGGCCCAGGCAAATCTGGTTCTCTCTTCTACAACAATATTCAGAGGCTCCTCCTTTTCCTCTATCTCGAGGTTTGTTGACCCAGGATCAGGGGACCCTGGTCCATCCAGGCCTCAAATCCCTTCAACTGCATGCGTGGCTCCTGCAGACCTAGCCCAATTCCATTTTGGTGTGTCTCCCAAAGTGGCGGAGATTTTAGTGGAGGCCAGAAAACCCTCCACCAGGTTCACTTATGCCATGAAGTGGAAAAGATTCACTATTTGGGCCGCCTCCAAGAACGTGGAACCTTTCTCCTGTTCTGCGGGGCTTCTGCTGGAGTATTTACGTCATCTGTTCGACCTGGGTCTCAGCCATTCCTCTTTGAAGGTACACATGGTGGCCATCTCAGCCTATCATGTTCCATTTGCAGACAAAGCTTTCACTCAACTGGAGGTCTCTAAGACCTTTCTCAGAGGGGTCCTCCATCTGAGGCCCCCCTTCCGTACTCCTGCTCCCCCTTGGGACTTGAATTTTGTTTTCGAGAAACTTACCCTTCCTCCCTTTGAACCTGCAGCTTCTGCAGATTTGAAGTTTCTTTCCGTGGAAGACACTCTTCTTGGTGGCCATTACTTCGGCTCGAAGAATCTCTGAGCTCCAGGTCCTGATGTGTAAAATCCCCTACTTGAGTTTTCACAAGGAATGAGTTGCTCTTCGCACGAATCCTAAGTTTCCACTTAAAGTACACTACCGGTCAAAACTTTTAGAACACCCCCATTTTTCCAGTTTTTATTGAAATTTAAGCAATTCAAGTCCAGTGAATAACCTGAAATGGTACAAAGGTAAGCAGTAAACTGCTAGAGGTTAAAAAAAAAAGTTTAGGTTAGCAAAAACTGCTTTAGAGAAATTGCAAAGAAAGCCAAGGTGTCAGTGAGTACAGCTTCCTACACCATCAAAGGCACTTGGAAACTGGAGGAAACTCTGACAGGAAGAGGTCTGGCAGACCCAAAGCCACAACAGAATCAGAAGACAAGTTTCTGAGAGTCAACAGCTTACGTGATAGGCGGCTCACAGGACAACAGCACAGAGTTACTGGCACCCTGAAACAAATGGGCTACCATAGCATTTTGCAACGCCATGCAATACCCTCTGGTCTACGCCTAGTTGGTCAGGGGTTCATCCTACAGCAAGATAATGACCCAAAACATACCTCCAGGCTATGTCAGAACTACCTTCGAGGAAAAGAACAAGACTGTAGGCTTCAAATCATGGAATGGCCAGCACAGTCTCCAGACTTAAACCCCATCGAGCTGGTTTGGGATGAACTGGACAGAAGGGTGAAAGAAGCAACCACAAGTGCAACACATTTGTGGGAACTTCTACAACAGTGTTGAAGAACTTCCAACAATATTTGATGTCCATTGTAGGAAGAATGCACGGGTGTGTTCGGTGGTTACAGTATATCTGCAAAAGGTGGCTACTTTGATGAGTCAAAAATTTAGATTAAATTTTGTTAAACAAAATGATTCTATGATTTCTTTTTTATCTCCAATTGTTTATTTGTTCTATGCTTTAATTTCAGAGTACATTGAGACATTAACCTGTGTAAATTTCAATAAAAACTGGAAAAATGGGGGTGTTCTAAAACTTTTGACCGGTAGTGTAGTAGCAGAGTCTACCTTAAATCAGTCCATAGAGCTACCTGCCTTTTTTACACATTACTCTAACCAAGGGGAATATTTACTCCATACTATGGATGTTCACCAGATTCTGAGATACTACACCAACAGGACGAAGGATCTCAGAAAGACTGATCAGTTGTTCGTCTCTTTTGCTCACAAAAGGGAAGGCAGTGCTGTTTCCAAGCAATGCCTGTGTAAGTGGTAGGCTCATTGCATCACTTTCTGTTATGACAAGTACCACAAGACCCTCCCGGGTCAAGTCAGAGGCCACTCCACAAGAGGAGTAGCTGCCTCTGCAGCTTGTTTCAAGAATGTGTCTGCAGCAGACATATGCGCTGCAGCCACCTGGACTTCTGTCCATACCTTTACAAAACACTACAGTTTGGATATTGCCTCTCGCCGTGGAGCAGGTTTCAGGCTAGCTGTTTTGCAAGGCCTCCTGTCTTGAGATTTGCACAGCTAGAGCTATTTCATGGAGTAGCTTCCTCCTCCCGGTGCTTTTTCTTTATTCCAGACTGCTTGGGATTCAGTCCTTTATGTAATTACCTACTGCAAGAGCCCTCTCGAAGTAAGATAGTACAGTTACGTGTAAGGACTTACCATAACAGTAGATCTTCGAGAGAGGCTCTTGCAGTAGGTAATACCTTCCCGCCCTCCATCCCCCTAGGCTTTTTTCAGCTCCTTTTTCATATAGAGAAATATCCGCTTCTCTCTTATCCGGCCTCTTTTGGCCTGTGCCGGGAAAGAACTGGAAGGCGGGCATCCGGGACTGCCCCTTTATACCGACGTCTCCTGACACCGGTCACCTGACGTGGGGGCGGTGCCTCGCCAGGGACTGCTAGCTAGAAATTTTTCAGTGGGGTCCTGCCGCCTGCTGGCATCAGTCCGATATGTAATTACCCACTGCAAGAGCCTCTCTCGAAGATCTACTGTTACGGTAAGTCCTTACGTAACTGTACTTTTTCACTTCACCCTCCCTAGCAGAAAAGAAACTGCTGGAGGCAGAGGTTTGAAACCTGCTACTGCTAAGAGCAGTGGAACCTGTCCCAACCCACCTGAGAGGAAAGGGTTTCTATTCCAGGTACTTTCTCACCATAAAGAAAAGTGGGGAGTGGCAGCCTATCTTGGATCTCAGAGCTTTAAACAAGCATCTGAAAAAAACAAAGTTCAGAATGGTAACTTTGGCATTGATTCTGCCAGCACTCCAAAAAGGAGATTGGTTGTCATTGTTGGACTTGAAATAAGCCTGTTTCCACATCCCCATAAGGAAGTCCCACAGAAAATATCTCGGGTTCAGACTCCCTTCAGGTCAGTACCAGTTTTCAGCCCTGCCTTTTGGCCTTTCCCCCGGCCCCAGGGGTGTTCACAAAATGCCTGTCAGCTGTAGTGGCACACCTCCAAAGGCAGGGGATTACAGTATTCCCATATCTATATGACTGGCTGGTGGTAGGCAAATGACTAGACCAGGTCAGACAGTATCTGCAGATCACCCAAGGGCTCTTGGAGTCCCTGGGGTTCCTAATCAGTCTCAAAAAATCAGTCCTCATTCCTGCACAAACCCTGCAGTTTATAGGGGCAGAGATCAATACCCTGCAGGGCCTATTTGCCTCTGGAAAGGGTCAGAAGTCTCTAGCTGATTGCAAACTTATTCAGCTTGCACAAACAAAAAACTGCAAGGCAGTTTCTACAGTAACTGGGCCATGTGGCTGCAGCCACAGGCGCAGTGTCAAGTTCCAGGTTCCAGATGAGACATCCAGTTCCACCTCAGTGCTCATTGGACCCAAAGAAAAGACCCGCGCTTTCAGAGCCTATTCCAGTAACAAGGACCTTGCTACAAGCACTCCAGTGGTGGAAGGAGGAACCAACCTATGGGAGGGGGTCCCTTTTCAAAGAGAGTCCCCCTCAAGTGGTTCTCACAACAGATACATCCCTGCTGGGTTGGAGTGCTCAGCTAGCAGATCACATGACTCAGGGCACCTGGTTAGCTACAGAATCCCTTCAGCACATAAATGTGCTAGAACTCAGAGCTGTGCTTCTGGCTGTAAAAGCTTTTTCAGCACTGGTACAAGGGATGGTGGTGCAAGTCAGAACAGACACCACCACCACTATGTACTGCATAAACAAGCAGGGAGGCATCAGGTCAGGCCTTCTCTGCACAGAAGCCATGAACATTTGGACCCTGGCTTGGGAGTATCCCTGCAGGCAATCCATCTACCAGGAAAGGACAACACCTTGGCAGATGCTTTAAGCTGAATCAGTCAGGCCCATCACAAATGTACCCTGAACAGGCAAGTGGTACAAGTGATTTTTAGGAGGTGGGTACTCCAGATATAGACTTGTTTGCATCCCACCAGAACCACCACTTACCACAGTATTGCTGCAGACCATCAGATCAGGGTGCACTTCCTCTGGATGCTCTGACTCTGGAGTGGTCAGGGAGGCACCTGTGTGCCTTCCCTCCTTTTCCCCTGGTATTCATGGTCTTGCTTAAGCTCAGATCCCACTCAGTATCTCTAATCTTGATAGCTCTGGATTGGCCCAGGCAGCCATGGTACTTTCTACTTCTCTCCATGTCTGTAGCCAAACCAATACACCTCCCTCGAAGGCACAACCTGTTGACCTCCAACCAGGGAACCCTGCTGTACCTGATCCTCAAGTCTCACAGTCTCAAGGCTTGGCTGTTGAGGAACTAGAATATGCTAATTTGTACCTCTCTGAAACAGTGCTAGATATCCTGAGAGGTTACAGGAAACCCTCCACTAAGAAAACATATTCTTCCAAATGGAAAAGGTTTTCAATCTGGTGTTCAGCTAGAGATTTGGTGCCACTGCTGGCTGGAATTCCTGCTGTTCTCGACTATCTTTCTCGCTTACATTCTCTGGGACTACAGTCCAGCTCCCTAAAAAGGGTCACGTTGCAGCAGTGTCTGTTTATATTTTTGCTGGAGCAAAGGTAACAATAGCTTCAGAACCTATCTTTAGGAGGTTCTTTAAGGGTCTGGTCCATTTGCATCCCCCTCACAGGGAACCGATTGTAAATAAAGAAACTATACCATACTGATGACAGTGAGGTAGTAAAAGCACAAGGTTCGTGGTTAGTGGTCCCTGGTAATCCAATAAAGCCACCTTACACCAGATGTTGTTTTAAATCAGTTGCAATTTATTAATACCCAAATAAGCCCTAACAATTTTACCTCTAACATGATTCATTCTAAATGGCTGATGACGTTTTACCACCAGGGCTGCAGTATTCAGAAAAAGTGAAGTAATTTTGTTCCCTTTTTCTGGGTGTCTCAAGCTTCGATGGCTATTCCTCTTGGACACACCGAACATACAGTCTGTCTGATACTTATACAGTGATAAGAAATGCAAAAAAAAAGGAAGTTTCAGATACTCTGACCATAAAAGGCAAGAGAGTAGGGTTATGAGACAAGGGTTCTAAAGTACATTGACCACAAGATACCTCAGTCATAAGATACATTTGTCACTTTGCCGAGACAGGGGAGTTTCATTTCTCATCATCCTTGAATGGAAAAACAAGTGATCAGGGGATTTTACATTATCAAAAATAACATGCTTAGAACTGCACAATTTGTATTACAGGATAGTCTTGTGATAGATAATAACTAAAGCAATTATATGGTTATTTCTTATTAGCTTTTTGTCATATATATTTTTAAACACAAGTAATTATGAGATGGGGAGCTGCACCAGCCAAGGCTAGTCAGCTGCATCTTTATCATGACCATGGCCTTGTAAGTTACAGAAAGACATGTTCTGGTACACAGCATTCCTGCTGAACAAAGTCAATTCATTTGCTTAAGACATCTTGTTCTTAACATGGCTTATGCTTTTCCAGTTATCTATTTTACAGGGCTCTAACAATTAACCTCTTAAACCCTTACATGTACATACACATTAATTCACATTCACTAGCCACTTGCAGCCCTTTAATAGCCATACATATTAATTGACATGTTGGCATCATTTAGTATTCATTAACCATTTGCAGCCTCTGCAAGCCTTGTTACACCTTTGGTATCTTTTAAACTTTTTTACAGCCAACTATATATAAATGTTTTTTTTGTATAGAACATTGGCCATTATCATTTTCAACATGATGCCAGCTTGAAATCTCAGTCTGTGTATAGCTAAGCTCAAGGGTCCTCCCTTTGAGCCCATGTCTACAGCTCACGTGAAATATGTCACATGAAAAACAGTCTTCCTAGTGGCAATGACTTCTGCAAGAAGAATCAGTGCGCTTCAGGATCTCTGCATCAAACAGGATTATATCTCGTTTCATAGGGATAAGGTAGTCCTGAGAACAAACAGAAAATTTCTCTCCAAAGTGGTTTTGGATTTCCACCTTAACCAATCCATTACCCTACCTGTCTTTTTCACTGACCACTCCACTTCTGGTGAAAGAAGACTTCACAGTCTGGATGTCAAGAGAGCTCTTAGCTACTACATGACAACCACTAAGGACCATAGGCAGGACAGAAAACAGCTGTTTCTGACTTATGGGGATGTGGGAAGAGGCAATCCAGCCTAAAAAAGGTCTATTTCTCGCTGGATAGTCCAGTGTATCCAGTTCTGCTACACCAAGGCTGGTAGGGAGCCCCCAGTAGGATTGAGGGCTCATTCCACCAGAGGGATGGCTGCTACTTAGCAGCTGCCAGAGATGACCCATTGGTTGATATCTGTAAAGCAGCAACTTGGAAAACAGCACACACCTTTACAAAGCACTACAACCTGAATGTTCAGTCCAGGAGTGATGCTAGGTTTCACACAGCAGTCATGCAAAGACTGTTTCCAAAATAAGTGTTTTGTGCCCACTTCCAGTGGTACTGCTTTGTAGTCTGCAGAAAGTTATGAATACCTGAGTATTACTGGGGTTAGAAGAAAAAAATTACCATAGTAATCTTGTTTCTTCCCAGTGATACTCAGGTATTCATAACTTCCCACCCTTCCTCCCCTTCTAGAACATCAGCATCTGCACTCCTGCATGTTGTGCTACCATCAAAGGGTATATCTCTATAACTGTGTATGTACCACATTCAGGTACAATTTTTAGGAAACAGGGTCCATTGTGTTAACCCCTCTTTCAGGTGTTTCTGACATTTCTGGGGTATTTTCTTTAACTTAGTGGTCTTCTTCTAGTTGGAGGGCTTTTGTTAAGAGGTTAGAATTTTTTTCAAATCTTAAATTAATCATTAATCATTAATATTCATAGTATTCTACTTTCATGGGTCTGCCATTTCAGGCTCATAGAAAATCTGAGAAATTTAGTACACTGGCAGTTAGTATAGGGCAGTATTTGAAAAGTTGTCACGTGCAAAGAATTCCATCATTTGCATGTGTTGTATTCTCTCCGGGCAGTCCTATCTAGAAGGTTTACTGCAGAAAGTTATGCATAGCTGAGTATCACTGGGAAGAAACAAGATTACTATGGTAAGTAACTTTTTTCATTTGTTCCATAGGGTAGGGAGGCAATGGCTTATGGATGAGTTGCCATAGCGGGTTCTATTTTTTGGAATGAGAAGAGATATGTCAGAGAGGCTTCTAAAAGCGTAGTTTCCAGGGGAGCAAATAGGCAGACAGTCTGTGATATACTGTGGAGGTTTATGTGTGATGGCTCGGTATGTCCAGAGGGCTGCACTTCTCTGACGTCTGTAATTGAGAGACGTTCAACCTACAAGTGCATATAGAGAGCAGTGATGAGTAGTGTAAGAAGCTCCAGTGATGAATCTTATAGCCCGGTGGTATAGGGTGTCTGGTTTGCTTAAGGCTGTGCTTGATCCTTGTCCGTACAGCAGATCCACATAATCCAGTAGTGGAAGAAAGGTTGTTTGGACCAACCTGATTTTCTCTTCCACTGTAAGCAAGTGCCTTATACAGAAGAATATGCCAAGTCTGTTTGTTTTTTGATTGATTCCTCTATGTGGTCAGAGAAGGACAGTTTATGGTCTAACCATACACCTGAGTATTTAAACTTGGTGACAAATTCAGTAGGTTTGCCTAGGAGGGTAGCGATTTGAGGAAATGTGTCCAAAACGGGCATCAGTGATATCTTATAAGATGGTGAAAAGAGCTTTGCCTTAGTCTTTTTAGCATTTAGAAGTAATTTTAGTTGTAGTAGATTTTTTTTGGAGAAGGTTGAACTCCAATTGGAGGTCCATGCAGGTTTTTTCAAGAGTTGGCCTAGAAATGTGCAGTACAGTGTCGTCAGCAAATAATTTCAGATGATGGATATGCAGTATCACTTCAGATCCCATTGGTCCAAAAGAAAGGACCCCAATATAAAGCTTGTGCCAGTCACAAGAATGCTGTTACTTGCCCTGCAGTGGTGGAAAGAAAGGGACAACCTCTGACAGGGCATACCTTTTCAACAACAGCACCACACTGTGGTCCTAACAATGGATGCCTCCTTCCTGGGGTGGGGGGCACACACAGGAGACCTAAAAATCAGTGGAATTTGGTCTCTTCAGGAATCCAAACTGCATATCAACCCTTTAGAGTTAAGAGCATTCCTCCTTGCCCTAAAGGCCTTTGCCTCTCAGTTGAGGGGTCAGTCAGGCTGGGTACGGGGTGAATATAGCACAGACAGAACCACGCATTGAATACTGCATAACACATATAGCATGGTGTACTAGCGCAACAGGGTACAAAACCCTGCAAGACACAAATGTTGCACATGGTTTTGTATCCTGTCGTGCATGGGTGGTGGGGAGGAGTGACACAGATATCAAGACCTCTGCTGAGGAGGTGGTCTCCCGAGCTGCCACCGTGGCTCAGTGGGTTGAGTTGCAGCAGTGCAGGGTAGCTATGCGTCTGTGAACCGGGGCTCGAATCACCGTCCCAGACTTTTGCGAAACCGCATTGTAAGTTTTTCTTTTTTTCTCCCACGCCATTGTTTCCGCTTGTCCCCGAGTTGACCCCCCCTCCCAGAGTTGATTATGTTTCAAACAACATGCAGTCTTGCTGTGTTCAGACATAATGCAGTTAGCCCCAGCACTTGAACTGCCCCGGAGAGGAAAGAGTTAACTCTATGCAGTAGGATAGAATGTTGAACTCGAGCTCGGTTTTCAAACCTCTGTCTGTGGTACTTCCCAGTGTAACCGTCAGATTCTTTACTCCGCCTAACAGTGAAGTCGCTCCGGAGATTTCCTCTGCTCTGTTATGGAAAAAGTAAAGCGTTTGGTTTAAACCGTATAATTTTTTGTTATTTTCGGATTTCCAGCCTCTGCCTACGGTACAGGTAGTGTGTAGATAGGTAGTGACTGTGTTTTATTCTGTGAAAAAGTTGGAAATTGTTCTTTTCTTCGGTTTCTTTCCGCTCGGTCCGGTTTGGAACTGACCCATTCTGTTTAAATTTATTTCTGGGATTAGAGTGGTGTTCCGGTACTGATCGGTTTCAAAAGAACAGAGGTTTTTGGCCGATTCTTTTAAAAAGCCCGTGACACGGTTTGTAACCGATCGGTTATTGTATTACCTGGCTTGAAAGCTGAAATAGGGTAATTTGTTAGGTTGGCCATGTCTAAGAAAGCCAAGAAGAAAACTGGTCCCACTGGGTTTCAACACTGTACTGAGTGTGGGGAGGCTTTTACTAAGGCTGACCCCCCACCTCATCTGTGTTTATTGTCTGGGGTTTGACCACCTCAAGTCAGACTGACAAATCAGTAAAAACTTTCCTAAATCCACTCTAGACAAAAGACTGAGTAGGCTGAAGGAAAGGGAGGCCGAAAAGTCCGTAGATCTGAATGGCCAGCCAGGTTTGGTTGCGGCCGAACCTGAGGAGGTACCTACTGACCTAGGCGATACCTCCTCGGGCAAAAGGAGAGCCAACCCGGAGGGGTCGGTTCCATCAAAAAAGAAGCGTAACTCTGCCGACTCGGATCCGGTATCACACTCTCCAACCACGGATGAAATTGCCAAAGCGATTAGCATTGTTCAGTCGCTTAGACCGGTTCCATCCGAACCGGTACCGCCGGTTAGACGGTCGGTTCAGTCGGATCCTTCTCCTCCCAATTATGATCCTGATGCTTTTTATGAGGAGTGGGAGGGAGGCGAAGAAAATGATGGACATCCCAGAGTCCAAAAGACTGTCTATCCCTCTTGATAAATCCTTGGGGGAAACAGACACACAAAATTTTACAAACTCCTAATTCAATACCTCCTGTGGATAAGAGAATGGACAGGAGGCACTTGTTATCAGGCTCAGCTGCAGAGTTCCTTTATAGTCATTGCAGCCATGTTGGGGTGGTGCAGGCTGCAGCCTGTGACAGGGCTAACGTTCCTTTGGCTTCACACACCCCGGATAAGGACTCCAGGAAAGTGGATGCCATGGCCAAAAAACAGTATTTGGCATCCTATTTGGGACTCAGGCAGGCTACTTATATGGCCTACACAGCCAGGTACCAGAAATCCAGATGGGATAAGGTTCTGGAACTGGCTAAACAGACCTCTCCCCAGCTAGCCAAGGAGCAGGAGGAGGTGGCTGCTGATGGAATTGAGGCATCCAAAATGCAATTTCATGCTGCTGTGGACTCCAGTGATATGGCATCTAGAGTCATGGCTACATCTGTGTCTCTCAGAAGACATGCTTGGCTCAGATGTACTAGCCTTTCACAGGATACCCAGACTAAGGCTATGGATCTTCCTGTAGTAGGTAACTCTGTTTGGTGAGCAGACAGAGGCTTTCATGAAGAAAATGGATGAATACAGGACCACGTGCAGGAGTGCACAGACCAAAGAAAGGCAAGCCACTCCACACAAGCAGCAGTCTAGGAGCAGGGACAGGCCCTTTCAAAGGCCTTTTTACCAAGCCCAGGCCTCCTCTCCCTTCCCACAGAGGGGTTTCTTCAGAGGGAGGGGGCAGGAGGGGGATGAGCAGAGCTGCTCCCTCCTCCTCTCAGTCTAAGGCTCCTGCCAAGCAGACACCCTGATGTGTCAGCCCGGGTCGACTCCCCATTTCCAGTAGGAGGAAGGTTGG
Organism: Neoceratodus forsteri; assembly: GCA_016271365.2. Taxonomy (NCBI): domain Eukaryota; kingdom Metazoa; phylum Chordata; order Ceratodontiformes; family Ceratodontidae; genus Neoceratodus; species Neoceratodus forsteri. Next base: position 713,192,547 of record CM057458.1, read on the forward strand.
CTTACTACTTCCAGGCCTGGAAGTCTGTGACCTTAGACAAGTGGGTCCTGGAAGTAGTAAGTCAGGGACTGGCCCTCGGCTTCAAAACATTTCCAAAAAAGAGAGCCAAGTCTTTTCCACCTGCATCACTCTCAGAAACCATTGCCCTAGAGGCAGAGGTTTCCTCTTTTCTAGCTCTCAGAGCTATAGAGAAGGTTTCTACTCAGCACAGGGGAAAAGGACTGTACTCCAGGTACTTTCTTACCCCAAAGAAAACAGGGGAGTGGCGACCCATCCTTGACCTAAGGTATTTGAACAAACACATTTCAAAGTCCAAATTCAAAATTGTAACTCTGGGAATAATCCTTCTCTCTCTATGGCCAGGGGATTGGCTAGCATCCCTGGACCTCAAGGATGCCTACTTCCATATTCCTATCAGGTGCTCCCACAAAAAATACCTCAGGTTCGAGTTGTCTTCAGGCCATTACCAATTCAGAGCTGTGCCATTCGGCCTAACATCAGCTCCAAGGGTGTTCTCAAAGTGCCTTGCAGTAGTGGTGGCTTACCTCAGAAGACAGGGTATCACCATCTTCCCGTATCTGAACGACTGTCTCTTAGTGGGTCAGTCACCTTTACAGGTCAAGTCAGCTCTTTAAACTACCCAGGACCTACTCAGCTCCTTGGGGTTTCTTCTCAATCTTCCAAAGTCTGTCCTCGAACCAGTTCAGCTTCTCACCTTTATAGGCATAGAGTTGGACACTGTACAAGCAAAGGCCTTTCTTCCCCTGGCAAGGGTGAAGGCCCTGGTGGATCTTGCTTCCTCCTTTCGACCTCAGGTCTCCCGTCCAGCAAGACAGTTCCTCCAGCTCCTAGGCCACATGGCAGCTTCCACGGCAGTGGTGCAGGGAGAAAGGTTCCAGATGAGGGACATTCAGTTTCATCGAAGGTCTTTTTGGTCTCAAAAGAAGGATTCACTTACCAAACTGATCCCAGTGACTCAGACTCTGGTCCAAGCTCTCCAGTGGTGGCTGGACCAGGACAACCTCAGACAAGGGGTTCCATTTCTCCCTCAAGTCCCATCAGTAGTCCTAACTATGGATGCTTCTCTCCTAGGGTGGGGAGCCCACCTGGGAGCCCTGACAGCTCAAGGGATCTGGTCCCCACAAGAGTCTATCTCCAGTCTCTCAATCTCAAGGCCTGGCTCTTGAAGAGTTAGAATATGCAGCACTACATCTTTCTTAGGGAGTTCTGGATATTCTGAAGTTCTCCAGGAAGCCTTCCACTAGAAAAACTTACAACTGAAAATTGAAAAGGTTCAGTATTTGGTGCTCTCAGAAAGGCATCCTGCCTGATTCTGCAGACATTTCCACAACCTTAGACTATCTAGTTCATCTGAATGGTCTAGGCCTTAGGCCTGCCACTCTGAAGGTTCATCTAGCAGCTGTCTCTGCATTCCTCTCAGCAGGGAAGGGCTCTTCAAACAACATGAAGTCTTGCTATATTATGACATATGCAGTATAACCCCAGGTTAGAACTGCTCCGGAGGTGAAACAGTTAACTTCCATGCAGGGCATGGAATCTTGAGTGCGAGCTCGGTTGAACACTCTGTCTGTTGAAGCTCAAACTTAAACTGTCAGATTCTTTACTCCGCCTCACTGAACAGTCGCTCTGGAGATTCCTCGTGCTGCTCGGTTTGTTTGTCAGTTTTAAAGTGTAATTCTCGGTTTATTTTACCGAAATTTAACCGCAATCGTCGGTTCAAGCTCTGTCTATGGTATTGTAAGTAATAGATAGGCTTATTTATTATTTTTTCTTCTGTGTGGAACTTGTAAACGTCTTTTTCGGTTCGGTTTGAACCGATCAGAGGGGTTTTAAAATTACTTTCTAGCCCTTTAGAGTGCGGTTCCCGGTTCTTATCGGTTCTAAAAAAAACGGATTTTATTACAGTTTTTTCCACGACCCGTGACACGGTTGGGAACCGATAAGAGAGTCTTGCTTGGTGGATTGCCATTAACGGGCAAGTTTTGGTTAGGCTGGCACTATGTCTGAGAAACCCAAAAGAAAGACCCGACTCACTGGGTTTCAGCATCAGGTTTCTGTGGGAAGCCTTTGCCAAGGCTGACCCACACCATTTGTATATATTGTCTGGGGTTTGACCACCAATGCAGACTGCCAGATTTGTAAGAATTTTCCTGCTGCCACCGTGGAAAAAGAGTTGGTAGGCTCAGGGAAAGGGAGGCCAAAAAGTCCGCTGACCCGGATGGCCAGCCCGGTTCGGTTCCAACCGAACCTGAGGGAGTGTTCTCTGACCAGGGCGATGCTTCCTCGGGCAAACGAAGAGCCAGCTCTGAGGAGCCGGTTCCAACTAAAAGGGCTTGAAGGTCAGCTAGTTTGGGGCCAAAAGTTCTTTCTCCAACTGCTGAGGAAATAGCCAAAGCTATTCAAATTGTCCAGTCTCTTTCCCCAGTTCCGTCCGAACCGGCACCATTGGGCAAGCACCCGGTTCGGTTGGTTCCCTCGGTTCAAGATTATGATTTTGAAGATTTTTATGAACCAGGGGAAGGGGAGGAGGGGTACGAGGAGAGTGAGTGTGATTTTGACAGTCTGATGTGCCCATTGAACCGGACATCTCTCCAGACAGACCTCAGGAGTATCCCTCCCAGGCTATCTGAGTCCCCTCTCATTTTTGTTTTACAAGAAAGTTGCTGACACTCTGCAACTCCCTGTTGAGGAGGCTGTTGATGATCAAGAAGAGCCTGATTTTGTGGAAATGATGGATATTCCAGAGTCTAGGAGACTGTCTATTCCTTGCATAAATCTTTTAGGAAACAGACAGTAAAATTCTGAAAACTCCTCATTCTATCCTCCTGTGGATAAAAGGATGGACAAGAGGTATGCTTTATCAGGCTCTGATGGAGTTCCTATCCCAGCAGTGCAGCCATGTGGGGGTAGTGCAGGCTGCAGCCTGTGACAAGGCTAATATTCCTCTAGCCTCTCACCGTCCTGAAAAGGATTCCAGGAGGGTGGATGCCATGGCAAAAAAGCAGTACATGGCAGCATCTTTGGAACTCAGACAGGCAAATTATATGGCTTATGCAGCTAGGTACCAGAAATCCAGGTGGGATACTGTCCTGGCCCTAGCAAAACAGGCCCCTGAACAGCTTGCCAGGGAGCTGGAGCAGGTGGCTGAGGATGGTATTGAGGCATCCAAGGTGCAATTTCATGCTGCTGTAGACTCTAATGATGTTTCATCTAGAGTTATGGCTACATCTGTGTCTCTTCAGAATGGCCTGGCTCAGATGTACTGCCCTGTCTCAGGATACCCAGTCTAAGGCTATGGATTTTCCTGTTTGGAAATTCTCTGTTTGGGGAGCAGACAGAGAATTATATGAAGAAATGGATGAGTATAGGACCACCTATAGGAGTGCACAGGCCAAAGAAAGGCAGGTCACTCCTCAAAGGGAGCAAGTCAGGGGCAGGGGCAGGCCTTTTCATAGGCCGTTTTACCAAGCCCAGGCCTCCTCTTCTGCTTATGCCCAGAGGGGGTTCTTTAGAGGAAGGGGCAGAAGGGGCTGTAGTAAGCCTGCTTCTACCCCTCAACCCAAAGCCCCTGCAAGACAGGCTCCTGATGGGGTATCCAGGGCCAATTCTCCACCACCGTAGGGGCAGGCTGGCTTACTTTGTCCAGGACTGGAAGTCTTTAACATCAGACAAGTGGGTCCTGGAAGTAGTAAGCCAGGGACTGGTTCTCAGCTTCAAAAAATTCCAAGATGAGAGCCAGGTCTTTCCACCTGCAAACCCATCAGAGGCACTTGCCCTGGAAGCAGAAGTTTCTTCCCTCCTGGCTCTCAGAGCCGTGGAAAGGGTTCTACCCATACACCAGGGCAAAGGGTTGTACTCCAGGTACTTCCTTACCCCAAAAAAGACAGGAGAATGGCGGCCATTTCTGGATCTCAGGTATCTAAACAAGCACCTTTTAAAACCAAAGTTCAAAATGGTGACCCTGGGGATTATTTTACCCTCTCTAAGGCCAGGGGACTGGCTAGCCTCCCTGGACCTCAAGGATGCCTACTTCCATGTTCTCATCAGAAGCTCCCATCGAAAGTACCTCAGATTCGAACTGCCCTCGGACCATTACCAGTTCAGAGCAATGCCCTTCGGCCTCTCGGCTCCAAGGGTGTTCACAAAATGCCTGGCAGTAGCAGTTGCTCATTTAAGAAGGCAAAAGATTGCCATCTTTCCTTATCTGGACGACTGGCTCATTGTAGGCCAGTCTCCAGAACAGGTCAAACTGCATTTACAAGTAACCCAGCAGCTGCTTACATCTCTAGGTTTCTTCTCAATCTTCCAAAGTCGTTCTGAGCCTGTCCAGCTTCTCACCTTTATAGGCGAGAACTGAGCACAAAGAAGCTAGAGCCTTCCTTCCTCTGGAAAGAGCAAGGACCCTGGTGTCTCTGGCCTCCTCTTTCACCCTGCAGGTCTCTCGACCAGCAAGGCATTTTCTACAGCTCCTGGGGCACATGGCTGCTTCTACAGCAGTGGTGCAGGAAGCGAGATTTCAGATGAGGGACATTCAGTTCCATTTGAGAGCCTTTTGGTCTCAAAGGACGGATCCCCTAACCAAATTGATTCCAGTGATTCGAACCCTGATCCAGGCCCTTCAGTGGTGGCAGGATCAGAACAATCTGAGACAGGGGGTTCCCTTCACTCCCCAGTCTCATTCCTTGACCCTTACTACAGATGCATCCCTCTTGGGGTGGGGAGCTCACATGGGCGACCTTTCCACCCAAGGGCTGTGGTCCCCTCAGGAATCTCTGCTCCACATCAATTTGCTGGAGCTCAGAGCAGTTTTTCTAACACTCCAGGTTTTTTCCACATCTGTCCAGAACAAGGTAGTTCAGGTCAGAACAGACAATACCACTACAATGTGGTACATCAACAAGCAATGGGGCACTCGGTCTACGGCCTTGTGCACCGAAGCGATGAAGTTGTGGTCTCTGGCTTATTCTCTGAATGCCTCCCTTACAGCAGTTCACCTCCCAGGCAAGGACAATGTCCTAGCGGATGCTCTCAGCAGGATTTCCCAGGGCCATCACGAATGGGCACTGGATCCCCTAGTACTGGAGGTAATATTTGCCAGATGGGGCACTCTGCAAATAGATCTCTTTGCAGCCCCAGACAATCACCAACTTCCCCTTTTTTGCTGCAGGCCCCCAGTGTTGGGCTCAGTCCCTCTGGATGCCTTCCTTCTCAGTTGGGAAGGGAAGTTTCTCTATGCTTTTCCCCCCTTCCCCCTTCTTTTCAAAGTGCTAGTCAGAATCAGATCTCATCCTGCAAGATGATCCTGATTGCTCCAGATTGGGCCAGGCAGCCCTGGTACCCACTCCTCATGTCCTTAACAGTCCACCCTCCCCTATGTCTTCCCAGAAATCACAACCTGTTAACCTGTGCCCAGGGGAGAGTTTGGTATCCGAACCTCAAATCTCTCAATCTCAAGGCTTGGCTCTTGAAGAGTTAGAGTTTGCTGACCCACACCTTTCTCAAGGTGTATTGGATATCTTGAAGGCCTCTAGGAAGCCTTCCACCAGGGCTACCTATAATTCAGAATGGAAGAGATTTTCCATATGGTGTGCTGGTAAACATATTTCCCCAGAATCTGCTGGTGTGCCCACGATCCTGGATTATTTGGTGCATTTGAATTCCTTGGGGCTGAGACCAGCTACCCTAAAAGTGCACTTTGGCAGCTGTGTCTGTCTTCTTGTCAGCAGGTAAGCCTCTTCTTTATTAGCTCACCCTGTGTTCTCCAAGTTTTTAAAAGGTTGCTTCACACCAACCCCCTGCTCAGGATCCTGCCCCTGCTTGGGATCTTAATATTTGCATCGCCAGCTTATGCAACCCCTTTGAGCTATTGTCTTCAGCAGAGCTGAAGTACTTGACTTGAAAACTGTGTTTCTGGTAGCCATCACCTCTGCCAGGCGATAAGTGAGCTACAAGCCTTGTCAGTGGAGCCTGATTTTATCTCCTTTCATAGAGATAAGGTAGTCCTCAGGACTAACAGGAAGTTTTGCCTAAGGTGGTTTCAGACTTTCACCTTAATCAATCCATTCTCTTCCTGTACTTCACTGACCATTCCTCCTGGTGAGAGGAGATTGCACAGTTTAGATGTCAAAAGAGCCCTTAGTTACTATATAGAACGTACCAAGGGTCACAGGTCTGAATCCTCCAATTGTTCCTCACTTATGGTGAGGCTAGTAAAGGAAACCTGCCACTAAAAGATCCATTGCCAGATGGATTGTCTCTGTATCCAATTCTGTTACGAAAACTGGTAAGGTTCTTCCTCAGGCCTGAGGCTCACTCTACCAGAGGTACAGCTGCTGCCCCTGGCTGCTGCTGGGACATTCCTATCCTAGAGATATGTCAAGCAGCTACCTGGAAAACAGTTCACACTTTTACTTAGCATTACTCCTTGATATCCAGGCTAGGAGTGATGCTCGATTTGGCACAGCTGTGCTTCAGAGCCTATTTCCCAAGTAGGTTCTGTCCCTCCTCCATGGAGGTACTGCTGTGTAGTCTGCATATGTTCATAATATAGCAAGACTTCATGTTGTTTGAAAAAAAAATTACTCACCTTAGTAATGTTGTTTCTTCTAATGGAGTCTTGCTATATTATGACCTCCCCTCTAGCCTGCCCCTCTCAGAACCTCTGTTTTTGGGATGTGGGTGGGCAGTGCAATGTTAGCACTTCTTTGATGCCCACTTTATTTCACCCTTCTAAGGTGCTTAGGTGTTATGCTTAAATTTTCCTTCTTGAATCCCCCGACTTGAGTCTTTGTTTTGGGATCAAGAACAAAAGGTGTTTTTGTAGTTAGTAGCCAGTGGCTAGTGTAGGTTTACGGCTTCCACACAGAACCTTAGTGAGTTTTTGCTCGTAAAGATCTGACAGTTTAAGTTTGAGCTTCAACAGACAGAGAGTTCAACTGAGCTCGTGCTCAAGATTCCATGCCCTGCATGGAAGTTAACTCTTTCATCTCCGGAGCAGTTCTAACCTGGGGTTATACTGCATATGTCATAATATAGCAAGACTCCATTAGAAGAAACAACATTACTAAGGTGAGTAATTTTTTCTTCCCTGGCATCTCATCCTGTTTTCAGAAAGTTTTTCAAAGGTTTGGTTCACCTTAACCTTCCCTTTAGGGAGCCCACTCCACCTTGGGATCTTAATGTCTCCATAGCTCAGCTTATGCAGCCACCCTTTGAACCTCTGGCTTTGGCCGAATTGTAGTACTTGACATGGAAAAGTGTGTTCCTGGTAGCTATTACTTCTGCCAGGTGGATTAGTGAGTTACAGGCTCTGTCAGTTGAACCTGACTTCATCTTCTTCCATAGGGACCAAGTGGTCCTAAGAACTAATAGGAGGTTCTTGCCCAAAGTGGTTTCAGATTTTCATCTGAACTAGTCTATATCTCTCCCTGTGTTTTTCACTGATCATTCTTCTTCAGGTGAAAGAAGGTTACACAGGCTGGACGTTAAGAGGGCCCTCAGCTACTACATTGAGCATACTAAGGCACATAGAAATGACTGTCTTCAATTGTTTCTCACTTGTGGTGAAGTGGGGAAAGGTAAGCCTGCCACTAAAAGAACTATTGCCAGGTGGATTGTTTCTTGTATACAATTCTGTTACGACAAGTTGGGTAGGAGGCCCCCTTCAGGCCTGAGGGCTCACTCGACTAGGGGTACAGCTGCTTCTCTAGCTGCGGCCAGAGATATACCTTTGTTAGAGATCTGTAAAGCAGCCACCTGGAAAACAGTACATACTTTTACCAAGCATTACTCCCTGGACATCCAGACTAGGTGTGATGCTAGGCTTGGCACAGCAGTACTGCAGAGCCTCTTCTCAGAGTAGGTTCTGCATTCCCTCCTCCATAGGGAACTGCTTGGTAGTCTGCATTATGTGTGAATACAGCAAGACTTCATGTTGTTTGAAGAAAAAATTACTCACCATAGTAATGTTGTTTCTTTTAATGGAGTCTTACTGTATTCAGACCTCCCCCCCACCTCCCCTCTCAGAACCTGGTTTTTGGGAAGTGGGCTGGCCGGTACAGTGTTGCACCTCAGGGGTGTACCTTGTACCCTCCCTCTTGGGTGGGGTGGATGTTATTATTTTTCTGGTGTTTTATACTTAAGTATTGTCACTACCTTTCCTTCTTGGGTTCTCGACTTGAGTCTTTTGGGCCCCAAAATAATTTTTTGCCCTTTGGCTATATGTTGAACAATTTCCATACTATAGTATGTTAGTTAGTGTGCTTGTAAGAATCTGACGGTTACACTGGGAAGTACCACAGACAGAGGTATGAAAACCGAGCTCGAGCTCAACGTTCTATGCTTCTGCATAGAGTTAACTCTTTCCTCTCCGGGGCAGTTCAAGTGCTGGGGCTAACTAAGACTCCATTAGAAGAAACAACATTACTATGGTGAGTAATTTTTTCTTATGGGAAGGGGGGTTCAGGTGCGCAGCCACCCATAACGGGGGTGCGGGGCAGAGCCCCCTGCAGAAAACAAAGAACTTCATGGATGTTGTTTGCCAAACTGTGTTTCAGCATTGTGTTACAGCGGCAGCAATGTATCCACTGTATTTACAGAGCGGTACATTGCTGCACTGTTTTGCTATACGGCATTATGACCTCATGCCATCAGTGCAGATCAGGACAGACAACACAACCACCATGTGATATATCCACAAGCCAGGGGGTACCAGATCCTCAAGGCTGTGCACAGAAGAAATTTTGTTCCCTAGCATACTCCCTGGAAGTGCATCTGTCTGTCATTCATCTTCCAGGGAAAGACAATACACTGGCAGATTTACTCAGCAGAATCAGCCAAGATCATCATGCATGGGCCATGAACAGGCAAATGTTGGACACAATTTTCAGGTGTTGGGGCACCACAGAAATAGATCTGTTTGCCTCTAAAGAAAATCACCTGTTTTCACTTTATTGCTGATGGCCCCCTCTTTGGGCACAGTGTCCTTGGAGGCATTGACCCTGGATTGGAAAGGAAAATTTCTTTATGTCTTCCCTCCAATTCCACTGGTGTAGATAGTCCTCCTCAAGCTGAGGAGTCAGTATGCATCCATAATACTGATGGCACCAGACTATTGGACTGCTTGGTGCATTTGCAGGCTTTAGGTCTTAGGCCTTCAACCCTTAGAGTGTACTTGGCAGCTATTTCTGCCTGTGTATCAGCAGGCAATGATTAAACGGTGGCTTTCCACCCCATTTTCAAGAAATTATTCAAAGGGTTGATGCATTTGTATCCCCTTGTTAGGGAACCAGTCCCTCCATGGGATTTTAACCTGTGCATAGCCAAGCTCAAAGAACCTCCATTCGAGCCTATGGCCATTACAGACATGAAGTATGTCACCTGGAAGGCATTCTTCCTAGTTGCCATAACTTCCACGCGGAGGGTGTGCAAGCTGCATGCTCTTTGCACTGATCTTAACTACAGCATCCTTCCACAGGAACAAGGTAGTCCTTAGGACTATCTGGAAATTCCTCCCTAAGGTGGTGTCCAAGGTCCATCTGAACCAGTCCATCACTCTCCCAGTGTTCTTCACAGAGAAATCCAGTTCTGGTGATATGAAGTTGCTCTGAATGTCACGAGGTCACCTAGCTACTATTCGGAATGTACTAAGGACCTCAGACCTTCTCACTCTCAGCTGTTCCTCACATATGGTGAAGTTGGAAAGAGCAGGCCAGCTTTCAAGAGGACCATTGTCTGCTAGATAGTCTCCTGCTATCAGTTCTTGTACACCAAAGCTGGCAAGCTGCCACCTCAAGGCCTCAGGGCACACTCAGCTTGTGGCACTGTTGCCTCTGTGACAGCTGCAAGGGATGTTCCTTTGTTAGAAATCTGTAACACAGCTAACTAGAAAACTGTACACACCTTTACAAAGCACTATTGTCTGGATGTGCAGTCCAGAAGAGATGCCAGGTGTGGCACTACTGTCTTGCAAAACCCTTTCCCCAAATTGGTTCTGTACCCAGCCTCCCAAGGTACTGCTTCATAGTCTGTATTTGTCAAACAGTGAGGGATTCCTGGGGTTTGAAGAAAAAAATGACTTACCATAGTAATATTGTTTATTCCAGGGGATCCATAACTATGCTTGTATCTCCCACCCTGCCTCCCCTTCCAGAACCTGGAAAAGGTTCTACAGGAATCAGTTCTTTTTAAGTATTTTCCTGCTTGAGCATTACTTGTTATTCATTCACAACCAGTTTCTGTGGTTTATTTTAGTCTGCCATAGCTTGGCCTGGATGGCCAACTTCTTATTGCCTTTTGGGTATGTTTTTTGCTTTTTTGTAGTTTGGAATAGGTTAGTAAAATTCATGACTGTTAGCCAGTTGACTCTGAAATAAATCTGTTAGGCTGTGGAGCGTAGCATCACCTTGAGGCAGAGGTATGAAATACATTCTAAGTTCCATAATTTACATACATTCCACCTCTCTGAGGCAGTTCAACCTTTCATGCTAACTGCATTTGTCAAGCATAGTGAGGGATCCACTGGAAGAAACAATATTACTATGGTAAGTCATTTTTTCTTAAAGGGAAACTCCTATCGAGTCCCTCAGTGCATCAGCGGCTGCAGAAACGCCCAATTAAGACTTTCAACATAAAAAAGAGATTTTTTTTACTACCTGATGCCCCGAATTTTGATGAAACAGATTTTCTCACTCGATAATGGCAACAGACTCCCAGGTGGGTATCTTGCGCATCTTGGGTGACTTCTGCCGCGAAGGTTATGCTAAGGAGGGCTACCATGCCTGAAAATAGGCAGAATTTGTCTAGTGCACTTACCTGGTCAACAAAAACTAAATAAATAAATAGATTTCCATTTTTTGATTCTTTGGAGGCAGCAGTTATGTTATCCTTATTAAGGTTGAGAATAGTTTATTAATTGTGCAGTCAGCTTCTGTTGTAGTTATATAGTGAACAGAGCTGACTTCGGGCTGTCTCTCTGAACACTGAGGAGAGATGGTTCCATGATGATGTTACAGCTGTGAAAGTTAACCTCTCCCTGGCAGAGATGACAGCAGTCATAACTAAACCCAGTAACAAAACTGGAACTAAAAAAAAAATTACTGCAAGCTGTATTTTATTTTTTTGTAATCTGGCAAGATTTTTCTAAATACATATGCAGTAGTTTAAAATGTTTTTTTTTTTCTGTCCAGTTGTTCTTCCAATTTAAGAGTAGTTAAATTTCAACTTGACTTTAAAGCAGCAGTATTCGTAGTCAGTAGTATAGTATTTTTTTTACAGAGGGAAATAACCGTATTGTTGTTTTTTTTTTTTTTTTTTTTTTTGCTACAGAAGCAGCGGTTGATTTTTTTTTTCTGGCATTCTTTTAAAGTGTTCATTGGGTATGTTCAATTTAGTCAAGTTTAAATCCCTTTTATTTGTAGTTTTGTCATTTGTGGATCAGGAAAATGAAGATGGCATATCCCAGAACACATCTACCATGAGACCACCATTCTGTTAAACACAGTGGGACACATACTATATTCAAAACTTTTGCTCGTGCATTTGGTTGCATGTGCAAATTGTAAACAATTAATTTTGGTTGAAAAAAGGTTATCCAGAGACTCCAGGAACTCCTACAGGATTTATACCTGTGGTACATTCTTAAAATTCTGGACAGGCATTTCCTTTCAAAAAGTATTTTAAGCTGTGCACGAGCCACTAAACTGCATATGCATATGATTTAATATCTGATCCATTGTTGTAAAAGCCAACGTTCTTCATCAAACATCCAGATGTTTTGCTGGTGCTCTCCTTGTTATTTGATCTGTCAGGCGTGATTAAATCTGTGCATTTTTCAAGCACTGCTGGTTATCTGTGCTGTTTTGCTTTTACTCAAGTGTACCCTACTGGTTGTTATTCTTGTGGACATTTGTTTCCATGGGAGCAATGTGCTTCTAGCTTCATGTGTCTCACTTGTGTGTTTTCAACAAAGCACATATGTCAGGCAGGGGCTAGCATGCATTTCTGATAATCACCATCAGTACACACCACACAGTCCTGCTAAAGGTCTATTACAGTACACCCTGAAAGGATGCTAAAGCATTTGAAAAGTTGAAATAAAAATATCTTAAATCAGGAATAGAAATAAATTGAAATAGTTATGTATCTTGATGTTTTTGTTTATGCTTACTGCTTTCTTACAGTAAATATTGAGTTTGATCAATACTACAACTGCTGCTTTAAAAGAAATCAGGTGATGTACAGCGGCATTTTCAAAGGGTAGGCAACTTACTTGTATTTCAGTCACCAGCAGAGCATTTAAACCACTGTGATGATGCTTCCTGTAAATAGTTCTTTCAAGTAAATAGAAGTCAGTGTTTATATTGGATTGCCTTTTACCAGCTCATGAAGACTACTTTTTTAATAAGTGTACCCAGTTTTATCAAGAGAAATACAAACTGAATAAGATATTACTGTTCTTTAGATATGTATATTACCTGGTTGACTGGAACAGTTGTCATCGCATTTTGGTTTTATATTTCATGGGAAAATAAGATGACATTGTCATCCTTAATATGTGGGCACTGTAATTTATTTTGTATCTTGTATTTTTTAATACAGTCAGTATTTTTGGTTTACTGGCTTGTAATTTCAGAGCCTTGTATCAGTAATCTATTTTGCATTTTCTCAAGTGTATAATCTCAAAATATTACCATTGTGATACGTTAGCAAACCAGCTGTGGCCACGGAGCTGGTTTTGGCACCAAGAAGACATAACTAGTAAAGGCTATGCTTCAGTGCTGAGAATTACTTCAGGTGTGTTAAAATCATTTTGGGGGCTAAACCAAAATAAATGAAACACTGTGTGTACTGATGCTGATAAATTACAGCAAAATAAATTATTAAATTGGACCCATTATGCAATGTAATGATCAAGGAGAGGCAATTTTAGTCTGGTCGTAGCCTGCAATGACTTTATCCCAAATCCTGATGAGAACAACATGGGATTGGGGGTGGATTTAGGGGTGTAGTGGGTTTGGTTCTAAAGGGATTAGAAGACCAATTCTGAAGTCTTAAGCAGGTGCTTGCTTGACTAGTTACAGTACCCAGTCTTGATTTTTACTTGGTGTTTCATATTAGTTGTACCTGTCATCTGTAAATTTCTGTCTTCTAATTTGTTCCTTTCCTAAAAACACATGTGCCATGAGTCTGTCATTATTTTCACTTCACCCATCTTTCCTTTTGCATACACCATGTGACACAAATAAACACAGGCTAATAAAAACTTTCTGGTGCCAAAAATACATTGGATTAATTCAAAGCCATGTCTCAAAAAACTTAAGCGGGTCAATAACAACAGTGAGTTTTTACCTCAGCTACAGCTACAGGTTAAAGAGCTGATGCAAATGGCAATTGGACTGAAATATGAACCTTTTGGAACTATGAAGCATTTTTTGTAATAAAGTTATTTTCCTCTTCTCAGTACAAGTACTAGTTTGTTTTTGCAGTTTTAAAGGAATATGAAATCTTGTTAGTAAGTGTTATTTTTTTCTAAGTTGAAGAGCTTACGGAAAACAAAATTTAAAGTGAAAGTATCAGAATTATGTTATTTTAGGACATAGCAAAGTATTGTGCACTAGAAACAGAATTTCCCTCTTACAGGTAAAGGATAACACATGCTTGGTGAATGAAGGCTGCACCCAGGAGCTAAGAGAAGATGCAGAGAAAATATAAATCATAACTATGTGAAAGAACTCATTCTCCAGACAATAAATTCAGTAGAAAGAGTTGTTTTGCTGGATTTCAAATAGTACTTGCATAGTACAAATAAGATCAGTGTCAGTGTACTTAAGCACCAGTGTGGGAGCAACATTGATGCAATTTTGCACTTACTTTTGACATTGATATTATTCGTACTATGTAAGTACTATTTGAAATCCAGTAAAACAACTTTTTCTACTGAATTTACTGTCTGAAGTGCAAGTTCTTTCACACAGGTAAGGAATAACACATGAAAGTGTGTATGGTTATAAGGAAATAATGCATAGCTTGGGTGATTGGTTGGCACAAGAAACATGGAAACATAAAAGGTGACGGCAGATAAGGACCATGTGGTCCACCTAGTCTGCCCCTTTTCCCTACCTAATGCAGTACCACAGACCATAGTTTATCTGCTGCTTACCCTCACTTCCCTGTTGCGAGAGTACTCTTATGTCTATCCCATGCATTGTTGAATTCCCCAACCATTTTTGTCACCGCCACCTCCGCAAGGAGGCTGTTCCAAGGGTGTACTGTCGCTATGGCGACAACTTTACCACAACCGACACTACAGTGACAACAGTGTCAGGTCGCTGTAGTGTCACCGTGAGTCCCCGGCACTACTTTCTTGGGATATTGCACCCCTTCCCCGAAGCAACTCTGACTCGGAGTTGATTAATTTAGTAGTGGGGGATACAGGGGCACAGCCTCCCGCATGGGGGGGTTCAGAGAAAACACAGTCTAAAGTGACTCCCTTTTATGCCAACCGCAAATGCAGTTGACATAAAGGAGTCACTGTTACTTCAGTCGACAACGAAATTGTCTACAGATTGTCATAGATCCGTTCTAAGCATCCACTACTCTTTCTGTGAAAAAGTACTTCCTCATGTTGCCCCCGAGACTACCCCTTTTAGCCTCATATCATGCCGTCTTGTTCTTGTACACCTTCTTTTCTGAAGAAGGCTACCCTCCTGTACCTTGTTTATATGCAGTATGGCCTAGAAGTTAGAGTAATGAGCTCTGCATTAGTATGGTACATCCAGCAGACCTGGGTTTGATTCCCACAACCTCCATTTGTAACAACTTCAAAGAACCAGCACTCCTGCAGAAATAAATGCCCGGACAAATAAATAAATGCAAAATGCTGTGCTTTTTATTGGGGCAAGCCAAAGCTGCACCCGTGACCCTAGCACTTCAGTGACCAACCCTTCCTCAGGGGGAATCTTCATTTTGCATTTTACAGAAGACCGTGAATATACACAATTAGAACCGAACAATAATACCTTGGTGCAGATCGATGTTGGCTTTTAACGCAAGTGCATCTGCGGATTCTCAGGAACACCACTCACATTTAAAAATGGTGCTCCATGCGCTGCTCCATAAAGAAGCAGTGCAAACGACCAAAGTCCAGAATCATGCTGCGCAGCCACAGGAGAAGGGTGCTGGTAGCAGGTGGCTAACCCAGAGATGAACCAGCACTCCTGCAGAAATAAATGCTCAGACAAATAAATAAATGCAAAAAGCCTTCCTCAAGAGGTGTGGTTTCCTGCCCTTATGTCTTATTATCTTACTTTTTGGGTTATTTCGGTGAACAGTTAGATTATATAACTTCCACTTAGGGAGTTTTACTCCCCCCCTTTCCACTTTTCAACTTCTGTTTTTTTGGTTATCTTAACAGCAGTGTGACTGTATGGAAATAATGACGTGAAATTTGTTGTATTCATTAATGAAGTTTCTCTATGCCTTTTATAAACTGGTGTGCATTTTTTGTGTGTTAGATGTCCCGAATGGATAGTGATATAGCCCCATTTGGGGTAAATTATTAAGTGAAATCCATGTTAGAGAATGATGGGAACCTGACTTGCTGCAGTTATTTATGTATTTTGTACTTTTACATTTCTTGCTCGTACATTTATTATATTTGTATTGTATGGGTGTTTTTTGCACTTGGCACTTTTATTTATGATGTCATTATGATTTGAGTATTTAAGCACAGTGGTGATGTTCTAAAGCCACGCCCCCTGAGGAAGGCTTGGTCGCTGAAGCGCTGGGGTCCTGGGTGCAACTTTGGCTTGCCCAAATAAAAAGCATAGCATTTTGCATTTATTTATTTGTCTGGGCATTTACTTCTGCAGGAGTGCTGGTTCGTCTTTGGGTTAGCCGCCCACTACCAGCACCCTTCTCCAGTGGCTGCACGGCATGATTCTGGACTTTAACCTCCATTTGTATACTGTGTGACTCTGAGCAAGTCACTTAACCTCTCCAGTGCTCCCAGGTCGCCCCTGAAAACAGGCACTTGTGCCTAGTGGGGCTTACCCGGTTACCAGAAGAATAAAATAAAAATAAAATAAATACCCCTGAGGTACTTGAATGTCTCTATCATATCCCCACTCTCTCTTCTCTCCTCCAGGAAATACATATTGAGGTCCTCTGGTCGTTCCTCATAGGACTTGCAGTGCAGTCCAGCAGACAAGGCATAGTCAAGTGCCATAACCACCTGAGAAGTGCATTATTTCCCTTATGACTGCACAGCCTAGAGTATGTTATTCCAGTTATAAAATGGGGTTATATTTATATAAAGCTCAGATGAGGTATGCTGTTGTCAGAAAAGAATCAATGGTCATGTGTTGTGTTTTGACCAGTTAGGTCACAGGATTTTCATAACTCATTTTATAATAGCAGATCATTAATTTTATGCCACCAAATTGTCCTTACACGAAGAGTATTCTTGCATCATATCTTGAGCTGATAAAATAATAGTCATACTCCTAAAATATCTTAATCTGCACAACTTTAAATACATTTATTCTAGCCAGCTGAGAATTATTATTTAGTAAGTGCAGAACCTTTTTCAAATGGTTTAGGAATTCTGTCGGTAACACAGAAACATATTCTGCGCTCCTGTTATCTTCAAATGTGCTGGAAATCCTTGCTTTCTCTTGACTACAAATGACTCCCTCCCTCGCCCACCTAAGCCCTGTTTCTTTACTCTCTTCCCTGCAAAATGTGAGGACTTGACAACATTCTTCAACTTTTGACTCCTCAACTCTCTTCCTCCCATCCTACCTCCTCGATCCTCTCCTCTCCCCTTCCCTTCCTGCTCCTCTTGTCCACTCTAGATTTTACTGTGTTTGTCAGTGAGAAAAACTTGTGTACGAGACTATGACCCTGTTTCATGTCCCCTCCTTTCTCCCTAAACTCATCTTATACATTTTGGATGTTGTTTGCCATTTCTTCAGCTTGGGCACCTTCGGCTCAGTCATAACTGCCGCTGTTTCCCCTCCACCTCCTTAGAAATCTGTTGCTATCCTCTCCAGTTCTGTCCTTAACTAATGATCTTTCTCCAACCTTTCCTTTCTAGCCAGGTCTTTAAGAAAATGAATCCCAAGTGATTTTTTCCCCCACAATTCTGATCTCTCTCCAAACAATGTTTTCAACAGTTTCTAATGTGTTTTTACCCTGTTTGCAGCACTGAGATTGCTCCTGCCGCTGCAAGAGAGAAACTTAACTGGTTTTCCCTGCTGTGTTCCACAGATGTGGGAGCGAATACTGGCTGATCCTTGGTGTTCTCTTCAAGCTGACTGGCCAATCTGGGAGGCAACACAATTCATAACTTAAAGTCTGGTGACAGTGGAAGGGGGAGGGTGGGCTCCAGCCCTGAGTCCTTCATGACCCCTCCCCAAGCCTAGTAATGGTGGCTCCTGCCACTGACTGAGGAGGCCGGACTGGCTTTCCCTGCTTTGTACATCCTTACCACATTAAATATCACAACCCAACTGGAGAATATAAAATGTTATCCAGAACAAGGATTCCGACTCAACGTGAGTCAGAACTAACACTAGTACTGTTCTTTCCCATTTGCCGACATTAATTTGGCTAAAATTCATATGGCCTATAAGTTGATTCATGTTAAAATGAAGAAATAAAAATGGCTGTAGGTACCTTAACTGCCCCAGTGTGATGTTCCCTGGACCTACTTCTATTCTTCCAGAGGCATTTGTGGATTGGCTACCATCTCCCATCAAGTCCACAGCTCTATGTGTTTCCCTGCAGTGAGTCTTAATTTCACTGTCAACTCCTCCATTCTTTTTATATTGGCGACCCTCGATATCCAAGATTTGAAGGATGGAGGAGTCTCTTGAAGTCAATTGGCTGTGATTTCTTTTTGTGCCACTAAACATAGAATCCTTAGTAGGGTCTGTTGTCTGTGGCCACCAGTTTCTGTGACCCTGAACCTCAGAATCATGGTGTTGAAGTCAAAGGGGATCTGGGCTTCCCATACCTTAGTGAGCTGCCCATGTATCTTAGACCAAAAGTCAGTTATCTTCGGACAGGCCCAAAAGATATGGCAGCGCATCCCCATCTGGCCACATCCTCTCCAACACAATTCGGAGTTACCTCTCAAATTGTTTGGTAATCGTGGAGGTGTGGAAGAATCACAACATACATTTCCACTTGAACTCCCTCCAACCTGGGGAGGCTGTGGTTCTCCATCCCGTTTCCCAGGTCAGTTTCCATTTTTCCTCTGGGATTGGAACTCCTATTTCATTTTCCAATTTGGCCCTCAGAGCCTCCAGAGTCCGGCCGCCTTTGCCCTGTAGCACCTAATAGGCTCCTGCCACTGGTCTGCCCCTAGCAACTAGCCTAACAGCCCAGTAGAAGAAGTTCTCCAGAGGCTTCAGATCTCTGTTAACTTTTTGTAGCCTTTGGTTTGACTGCAAATAATGTCTTATCTGGAGGTATCTATGAAAGTACTCCGGGGCAGGGCATATTGCACTTGGAGTTCCCTAAAGGAAACCATGGTGTTATTGCGGAACAGGGACTGGAACCATACCAACAAGGGCCATCTGGTGAAACCCAGGTCCGAACATGGAGGTATAAAATTTGGGTCACCAATTATAGAGATAAGGGGTTCTACTCCCTCCGGAGTTTGAGTGAGCCTTTTCACTTTGACTAGAACTTTGAGGGTGTGTCGGGTCCAAGGATTTGAAAGCCTTCTCCAGACCTCAGGGGTAATAGGAAGCATGTGGGAGAAAGAAAAGAGAAGTGAATTGAGAGTGGCTTTTCAAAATGTGTCTGTAGTTGGGCCTCTGTGAATGTTGATTGGAACTGTGTAAATAAGGGCCTAGGACTGTCTGAGTTTGAACCAAAAATATGGAATCTGACTACTTTTAATATTGTTTGTCATATAATGGAAGTGTTCAATATTTCCTTGAATTGTGGAATGATACCAGCTGTTTGGGAATAAAAGCACAGGTTAAATCTGTACATAAAGCTGGAGATTGCAGGTTGGTAAACAAGTACATACCAATCCCAGTAAAAAAGAGCAACAAAAAGGGACTGGTAACGCATCACCCACTAATAAATTTGATTAACAGGTCTGAGAGACCATAGGATGAACAGGTGGATGATGACCTGGAAGGTAATCCAGTGATGGAGGGCAGATGGGGGGTGAGATACAGAGAAAAGGCAGACCCTAGTACTTGGGGATTCCATAATCAGCTGCCTGCCAGGCCAAGGGTGGGGAAATAAAAGTTGTGTACTTACTGTAACTATTGATCTCTCAAAAATCAATCTTAACCATTTATTTTTACTTATGGGTCTGTGCCGGAAGCACTAGGATGCCACAAGAGCAAAGTCTTTCGCAGTCTATAGCTTAGAGATTGAAGTTGGTGCCGGCGTCACCCATGAGGCAGACATGGCACTCGTGGGCTGGCTGGCAACTGACACCGGCTCCCTACCTTCCTCAGTTCTGTTTTTACCACCATCAAGAACACACCATGTGAGCGCTGGTTGACGTAAATGTGCCACTACTCCTTCCTCAGTTTCCCACCACTGGTTTGATGCAGCACCCCTCAATATGCCACCTGTGTTATTTTTACCATATAGTTTGGTGCCGAACTTCTTTTCTTTCCTGTTTATTATCTTTTTGTCTTCAGCCCTACGTCAGGGTCTGAGGAGCGCAAGGGAAAGAAGGCCTCCACCAAGCAGAAGTAGAAGTGACATGGCAGCCGCCCATGTTTTGGTACTCCTTTGGGGGGGTCATATCACCATTCAGGACTGGCATGAACTGTGCTGGACCTGCCTCAGCGCCGACCATGATATAGATAGCTGAGATTCCTGTTTCTCGGTGGACTACCACACCCTCAAACTCCATGTGTTGAAGTGGGGTTGCAGTCCCCCCACTTTAGAAAACAGGCATCACACCAGGGACACCAAAGTAAGGTCCCTGGGCTCTTCCCCTGAGGCCCTTCCCAGTATTTTATGTACTGAGGAAGATGGGTCTATCCATGCACTCACCCCACCAAGATGTTGGAGGACCTGGAGGAGGGGTCTGGTAACATAGAAACATAGAATTTGACGGCAGATAAGGACCACTTGGCCAACCTAGTCTGCCCATTTTCCTACCTAACAGATAAGCTGCAGATCCTAGTTAACCAACAGCTTACTTCCTCCTACCCCCCACTAGGACTGCCTTATGTCTGTCCCATGCATTGTTGAATTCCCCCACTGTTCTTGACTCCACGACCTTCTCAGGGAGGCTGTTCCATGCATCCACAACCCTCTCTGTGAAAAAATACTTCCTCACATTACCTCTGAGCCATCCCCCTCTATCTTCATATTGTGCCCCCTTGTTCTTGCACATCTCTTTTTCTGAAAGATGCCACCTTCTTGGACTTTGTTGATTCCCTTGAGGTACTTGAAAGTTTCTATCATGTCCCCTCTCTCCCTCCTTTCCTCAAGGGTATACATATTAAGCTCCTTTAGTCTTTCTTCATATGTCTTCTGGTGCAGACCCTGCACCATTTTGTTGCTCTCTCTGACAGCCTCCACTCTGTCTATGTCTTTGGAGATGGGGTCTCCAGAACTGTACACAGTACTCCAGATGGGGTCTCACCAACTGTCTGTACAGAGGGATAACAACTTCCTGTTTTCTACTATTGATGCCTCTCCCTATGCATCCCAGTATCCCCAGCCTTTCTTACTGCCTTCTCACATTGCTTGCCCACCTTTAGGTCATCTGATATAATTACCCCCAGGTCCCTTTCCATTTTTACTGTTGTCAGTATCTCACCCCCATTGTGTTCTCTTCCCCTGGGTTTTTGTTTCCCAGGTGCATTATCTTGAACTTCTTTGCATTGAATCTGAGCTGCCATAGATTTGACCATTCCTCCAACCTTGCCAAGTCCCTTCTCATCCTTTCCACTCCATCTGGTGTATCAACCCAGTTGCAGATCTTTGTGTCGTCTGCAAAGAGACATAATTCTTCCTTCCAGTTCCTCTGCAATGTCACTTATAAAGACATTAAAAAGGACCAGTCCCAGTATTGAACCCTGCGGTACGCCGCTAGTAACCCTCTTTTCTTCACTGTGGACTCCATTTACTACTACCCTTTGCGTCCTGTTGTCTAGCCAATTTTTTATCCAGGCTACTACCTTGGGACCCACTCCAAGGCTGGCTAACTTGTGTATTACTCTTTTGTGTGGGACTGTATCAAATGCCTTGCTAAAATCTAGGTAAGCCATGTCCACAGCCCCTCCCTGGTCTACTACTTTGGTCACCCAGTCAAAGAAATCTATTAGATTCATCTGACATGACCTTCCCATCATGAATCCATGCTGCCTTGGGTCCTGTGCCCCACTGGCCTCTAGGTACTCAACAATTCTTTCCTTCAGAAGTGATTCCATCATTTTCCCTACCACTGAGGTCAGACTAACTGGTCTGTAGTTTCCTGCCTCTGTCCTGCTCCCACTTTTGTGAAGAGGAATCACATCCGCCCTCCTCCAGTCCTCAGGTACCATCCCATCCTCCCATGATTTGTTAAAGAGAGTAGTCAGCAGTGTCACTAGTTCTACCCTTAGTTCTTTTAGAATTCTTGGGTGAATCCCATCAGGCCCCATTGCTTTGTCCACCTTCAATTTTATTAGTTCTTTCAGAACCCTTTCTTCTGTAAATGGACTGGTATTGACCCTCATCTTCAGAGTGTTTCTCTTGTTTGGTTTAGGTACCTCCCTCTCCTCTTCCTTTGTGAATACTGAGCAGAAATATTCGTTCAGTATCCCTGCTTTTTCACTGTCACCCTCTACCCACATTCCTTCCCCTTTATTAAGCCTCAGTAACCCTCGTTTGGTCTTTCTTCGCTCCCTAATGTACATATAAAAGGTCTTATCCCCCTTCTTAACAGAGGTGGCTATCCTTTCCTCGGTTTGGGCTTTTGCTATTCTGACTACCTTCCCAGCCTCTTTCTACTTTAACTGATAAAGTTCTCTGTCCTGCTCCTTCTGTGTTTCCTTATATTTCCTGAATGCTATCCTTTTCTCCTTAACCTTCCCTGCCACCTCTTTTGAGAACCAAAGTGTTTTTTTTCTTCGTTGTGTTTTATTGATTTGCTTTACACAAAGGCTTGTTGCCTCTGTGATGGCTGTTTTGATTACTCCCCATGTTCCTCCACCCCTCCTTCTTGCCTGTTTGCTAGTGCTTTTCTGAGGCACTCTCTCATTTTCCCAAAGTCAGCCCTCCTAAAGTCCAATACTCTTGCTTTTGTATGGCTTGATTGTATGGCTGTGTTTATCGTGAACCACACTGTTTGGTGGTCACTTGTTCCCAGATGGCTACCCACTTCTAAATCTGAGATTCTTTCTCCGTCCCCATTTGAGAGTACCAGGTCTAACATTGCTCCCTCCCGAATGGGTTCCAATACTAGCTGTCTGAGGCATGCCCCTGTAGGGCATCAAGAATGACCCTGCTCTTGGATGTGCCTGCAGCAGAGGTGCTCCAGTTAACATCTGGCATATTCAGGTCCCCCATCAACAATATCTCCCCTTTTTCTACCATTCTAAGGAAGCCTTCTATCATTTCCTTGTCCATTCCCTCCATGAGATGGGGGTCTGTATGCAACCCCCATGCGGATTGTGGTGCCATTTCCTGTCTCCAGGGTGACCCAGACTGTCTCATTTGCTCCCTGTTTACTCTTTAGTTCTGTTGCTTTGATCCCTTCCTTTACATAGAGAGCTTCTCCTCCTCCTCCTCTTTTACCCTCCCTGTCCCTCCTGTAGATTGTGTATCCTGGTATGTTGACATCCCAGTCATGGTTCTCTGTGTACCATGTTTCTATGACTGCCACAATATCCAGGCAACCCTCTTCCATCAAGGCCATTAGTTCAGGGAGCTTGTTACACAGACTACGGGCATTGGTACTCATCACCCTCCACTTTTTGATGGCCTTACCCCTTTTAGCCCCATTCCTGTCCTTACTGCCTTTGCCTTTTTTTACATTTACCTCTGTCCTGCTCCCTAATGACTTCTCTATCTTGGTGTTTACCTCACTAATTACTGTGTTTTGTGGGGGGAGGCTGGGATTTCCCTGCTCCTTTTCAGTGCCTCCCCCCTTGGCTAGTTTAAATGCTTGCCAATGAAGCATTTAAACCTCTCACCTAGGATCTTGGTTCCCCTGGACAGATGCAGACCATCGCACCAGTATAGGTCTGCATCCCTCCAGGTGGCTCCCCAGTCCCCAATGAAGCCAAAACCCTGAGCTCCACACCAGTTTTTCAACCATTCATTGAATTCCCCTGGTGAGGAGTACCCTAGCATCACCCTTGCCATAGACAGGCAGCACCTCCGAGAAGGTTACTGTATGCGCTACTTGTCTAAGGCCCCTCCCCAACTTTACAAACTCCTCTTGCACTGCTCTGATCCCATTCCTAGCCAGGTCATTTGTCCCTAGGTGGACAATGACATCCAGCTCCCTCCCTCGTGCAGCTGCCCCTATGATCCTGAGGATTCGCTTCCTGTCCCTCCAAGCCGTGGCGCCAGGGAGGCACCTTACCTCCCTCTCCCCTTCCTCCCCCATTTCTACCCCCCTAATGATTGAGTCCCCCACCAGGAGTTGTTTCCTTCCCCTGTGGGGTCTCATGCCACCCTCCTGTGGGTCTCCTTTGTGAAGGTTCCCAGCATCCTCCTTGGTCTCCACTCTAGGTGCCTCTGTAGAGGAACCACTATCCACCAGAAGAGCGAATGAATTGTGGAGAGGTACAGCTGGAGGGATGCAACTCTGTTCCACCACCCTCTCCCTCCCTGATCCCACCCTGGTCCAGCCTTTCCTCTTTCTTGGCAACCTCTGAGGTAGTGGCATTGGCTCTGGTGGTCCCTGGGTGGGGGAGGAGGTTTCACGAATCCTAGCCAGGTCAGCCTGGAGATGGGCAACCTCCTCCCTCAGACCAGAGAGGTGCCTGCAAATAGGGCAGCATCGCAGCCTCTAGAATGTCTCCCGGAACACTGCCGCCCCACAGCCATTGCACTGCACCACTCCTATCATGTCTTATTTTGTGCCCCCTCTCCTGTTTCTCTGTATGCTTACCCTCTCTTCTCCTTACAGCTCTCACCCTTCCTGTTCTGGGACAGCAACTTCCTATATTCTTCAGTAGCCTCCTTCTTCCTTGCTCAGCTTCCTTGTAGACTGTCAGTCTCCCTTGGGGAACCGACTGAGCATGTCTCCCAGTCAGTTGGCTCTTGTGGGCAGCAAATGCCCCCGATGGGGAGGATGAAGCTATACACCTGGGTCTACACCAGTGGGTACCTTGGTGTTGCGGCCCAGTGACGCCTCAGCTCCTAGTAAAGAGGTCGGTACCAGTGAGCAGAGCAGTGCTGACCATAAGACCGGGCCCCCTTCTAGTACCATTTATGGTGCTGGGAGAGGGAAGGCCTCTGAAGCCAGTCCTTATCGGGCCCTTGAGGTTGTAGTCTTTTCTTCTCTCAAGTGATCAGAAGACCTGGGAGAGGAGCTTGGTGAAGATTTCGGGCCTGTGGTTAGGGCTAGTGAGGATACAGCCCTTCCTGGATCTGGTTCAGGGCCGGGAGCTTCTTTAGGGGTGTCTCTGTGACCAGAGCTGGGGATGGCACAGGGCCCCTTCTGGCACCGTTCGTGGTGCCGGTTCAAGTCCTGGTGTCGACCTTGTTCCAGGCACCATCTACAGTGAGGGAGATGGACCAGCACTGTTCATGGTGCTGACTCTGAGACTCACTCCCCTGGAGGCTCCAGCTTGCAGCCTGGGCCTTGCCCAAGGAGCAAGATTGGCTGTGTTGAGGGGAGGCTCTTGGAGTCTGCACCTACTTCTCACTCCTTGTCTAGAGCTAGTGACAGCTCTGGCAGGAGTCGCAGAGCTGGTTCGGAGCCAAGTTTCTCCCTGGAACCAGCTGGCCCTGTCACTAGTGGGGATTGGGGCTTCTCCATGGGATGTATATGCACCATCTTGACTGGTCTGCAGCTGTTAATTGCTCACTGACCGTGAGTTTGCCAGGTCCTTCCCCCACACGCAGAGGTCCTCTGAGCACTCTTGTAGCCCTGGCAGAGGACCTGGCCTGGTCTCTTATGACCCTTCTCCCCACCCTCCTCTGCCCCCACCTTCATCCTCTCCCAGGCATTTTTGGCTCTCTCGGGGTTATGACCTGGGATCAGTTCACAGCAGCAGCTGGTATGTTTTAACAATATCAACTCAGAGCTGACCAGGCAGTCTTCAGGCCTGAAACCCCTGCACCACCACTTCCTGACTCCTTCTCCTCCTCCTCTCTCAACTCCTCGTCTGAGGAAGAGGATACCTCTTTCCACATCTCCTCTGATGCTGAGTACATCTGGTACCAGCAGTTCCTAGTGGAGATGATGCAGGAACTGAGTCTCCAACACTTCTCAGGTTGCAATGCTCCTACCCTGATGCTGTAATTCCTTGGGGAATGTAGCAGAGACACTGCTGTCATCCCTTTGTCCCCTGTCCAGCCCCTAGGGATGTCCAGCACAGATACTGTGCTCCCAAGGGGTCTCCAGGGTCCATGCCTCATTCCTGTTCTGAGATTCTCATACTGCAGTCCCCCTTTGGGCCTAGGCACCCAATGCATGACCGCCCCCTGACACTGACTGTGTAGATTGATGTCTGGGGCTGTCAGGTTTTTGAGGTAGCATGCACCATGGTGTGCATCTCTGTACATCAGGCACACCAGGCAACTTATGGCAAGTGCTTCTGGATAATGCTGAGTCAGCTCTTAGCATCCATGCCAGACAGTGAGATAAACAGGCAGGCTATTTGCCTTTTCACCCAGGGCCTGGAGCTGGCAAGGCACTATGCAAGGGCATATGATGCCAGTGAGGAAGTTACCAGGCTGGTGGGAACCACAGTCTGCATTTGGCAGACAGCATGGATTCACCTTTTATGGTTGGCTCCCCGGTGTGGCATAGGATACTAAGCTCACAATACGAGGGAACCCATTTCTTCTCTTGCTGGGTCTAGCATGAGTTGTCAGGGTGCCCTCCTGCTCCCAAGCCATGGGAGCCTCTGCCTGCCCCTGACCAGTCTCGGGCCCCATCGGACCTATGAGAGTCCCTGCCTTCCTGTGGTTATCCCCCAAAAGAGGGCTGAAGGAAGAACCATTTCCCTCAGGGTGTACTGACTCCTCCCCTTTTTTGGATGGAAAGCTAGGTACTCTGGTTCATAAGCGGGTATAAATGGTGACTATTGATTCCTGAAAGATATGAAAATTGTGTACTCACAGTAATTCTTGATCTTCCGGAATATCTTCACCTTTTAGTCACATGCACACCCACCATCCCCACTGCTAGGAGCCAGGGCCTCTGGGCAGCTCTTCCTGTGTGTTTCTGTCTTTCATCTCTTATCGTCTTGCCACACCATAAGAGTTTTCTTGGGGACACGCCTCCCCCTCTTTAAACAAAGATACCCCTTTCCCCTTTATTTCTTCTGCCCATGTCCCTTTGTGAGAAAAAAAGGTAAAGGCGAGAAAGACACCATTATAGGTGTTCCTATCCTTCAAAAATAAACAAAAAAAAGTATGTACACACACAGAAAAAAAATTCTTGTTAAGAGAATTTTCATCCCCTTCTTACTTGTAACCCCTTCATTCCTCCTCCTTCAGTTTAGTATTTTATTTTCACACTGGGCTTTTTTTTTTTTTTAATATTATTCTTTAGAAAATGGGTTAGAGAAACCCTGCTGTCTGATTGGTCAAGAGCACCCTCTACCTGGGTGGGTATCTGGCACCAGAGACCAGTAAATGACTAGTCCCTGTGCCAGCCTGCCTTTTTACAAAAGAAATCAGCGTGCCCCATAGAATTTCAAAATCTAAATGCTGCCATTTTTCCCACTTAGCGAGCAAAAGACTGCTGCCTTAAAGAAAACAAATATGTAGAGCCGTAAATGTTGTGCTACAATCTTACAGAAATATAGAATGTGACAGCAGGTAATGGCTGCTTGGCCCACCCAGTCTGCCTATGGTATGTGGTATTTTTTCTTCTTCTTTATTTTTTGTTGTACACATCACTTGATCTATGGCGCAATCTCTTCCCCTCCCTTCCTTACCCCTACAGTTCCCTTCTGCCTGTCTCAGGCATTTTGAACCCTCCACTGTCCCCCCCCGCCCACTACCTCCACTGGAAGGCTGTTCCAGGATCCACCACCCTTTCCTTAAAGAAGAACTTCCTCACATCTCCCTTCAGTTTCATAGCATGCCCCTTGTTCTAGAGCACCATTTTCTCTGAAAAATACTCCCCTCCTGTTCCTTATTAACCCCCTTGAGGTACTTAAAAGTCTCTATCATATGCCCCCTCACCCTCCTCTCCTACAGGGTGAACATGCATAGCTCCTTTAGCCTCTCCTCGTAGGGCTTTTGACGCAGACCCTGCACTATTTTGGTATCCCATCTCTGGACCGCCTTCTGTCTATGTTCTTCCTAAGATGCAGTCTCCAGAACTGGACACAGTACTCCATGTGAGGTCTTACCAGTGATCTATAAAGGGGAAGCACCACCTCCCTCTTCCTGCTGGTGATACCCCTTACTATGCACCCCAGCGTCCCATTCACGCTTCCAACTGCCTTGTTACACTGCCTGGCGACCTTTAGATCTTCTGATATAATTACTCCTAAGTCTCTTTCCTGCTTGGTCTTTGTCAGTATTGCGCCACCCATTTTGTGCTTGGCTGTTGGGCTTCTATGGCCCAAGTGCACTTTTTTGCATTAAAACCCAGCTACCGTACCTTTGACCACTCCTCTAGTCTTGTCAGATCCCTACACATCCTGTCCAACCCCCCCCCCCAAGTGTCTGCTTTATTGCAAATCTTGGTGTCATCTGCAAAGAGGCAGACCTTCCCCTCCAGTTCCTCGACTACGTCACTTATAAATGTAACCCCTAGGTGACGCTATCCCAAGGGCTACTACCCCTGCTTGCTTGGATATCAACAGGTTAAGGGGCCTGAGTTCTGAAACAGGTGCCTCCACCCAAAGGTCATGGTTGGTTTGGGTCAAGCTAACCAGGCCACAGCCCTCTGGGACACTGTGACCCCCCTCTTTTCCCACTAGTGGCCCACTCAATACACCATATGCACCTTACCAACACCCCAGATATGCTTTGTACATACACTTATATTTGGCACTTACCCCCAGGACTGGTTCCTTCAGCTTGACTCTGGGGACCCCCTGTAAATAAGGTGATGCAGTACAGCAGCAACAATGCAATACCTTCAACATAAACTGACACCAATGTAAAATGCAGAAAAAAACTGATCTGATTTATTCAGGGGACTATAACAAGGATGGGGGATAATCAGGTTAATTTGTTTAATCACACTACAAATCACACTGCAGTGTATGCAATCAGAGTCCCATTCAGTCACACTCTCTGGGTACCCAGGATGGGGGAAAAGGCTAGCCAGGACCGTTGCCTGGGATTGGCCGGCGTTGCAGCTGGTTGGGGTCCTGTGATGGAGAAATAACATGCACACGCAACCAATTTGTAATCCAGAGCCGGAGGGCTCAGTTCGTGAAAACAACACAGCAAGAATCAGATGACATACTTTCGATTTAAGAAAGGTTGCAAGGAGCTACCCTGATAATTACTCACGGTACCCAGGTTGAATGCAGGAGGGACGATGGATGGGCGTTCTGGATTGCCAGAGGAAGCAGGGCCCACATGAGTTGCTTCAGCGTTGTTCCTGTTCAGGCAAGGAGCAGGGGTCTGATCCCCTGGCAGGTCCCTCGTCGATGGATCTTCTCTGTGCCGCAGGGTAGGGAGATAAGGCCCATGTGGCAGGGCCTATCTGCATTAGGCAACAATGGGTTCAGTCCGATTTTAGCTGGGAAACAGCTTCCAACAACTAGCACACAGTTCACAGCAAGAGGGGAATTAGACCGCAATCCCCAGTCAGCACATAGCACATTCATATGTGCAAGCCAGGAGCACACAGCCAGACTCAATCGCACTTCTCTTTCAGTTCACAGTACATTTATCTACCAAATTCTACCTGAACAGGCCAAATGCTCCCCAGTTACGATTGCAAGTCTCTGCACACACTGAGAGCTCAGAAGTGACTGAAATTCCTGACAGGCCAATTGCATTCAGGAAAATCCTCAGTCTTCTACAGGTTAAGCCTGGTCTCAAATCAGCAGCTTGCTTCATTCTCATCAAATTCGGATTCAGTCCGACAAAAGTCCTCTTCTCCCTCTCAGGGCAGAAGTCAGGCTAGCAGGCCAGAAGTCAGGCCCTCCACGGGTCTCCCGCATGAACTACTGCACAGAATGGCCACTTGAACACTCCGAGCTGTTGCTCTCTCAGCTTCCAACTTGAATCTGGCTTGCCAGCAGACAGCCAAGGGGCTTTCACTCAGATCCAAAATTCAGTTGGTCGGTTCAGGTGTCAGTCACAACAGGCTCCCTCTATAGGTGCAAAAAGGTGCCCACAGTCCAAAAACTACAATTCCCAAAGTCTCACTCCACACAGCCCCATTTCATCAGGCTCCTTTTGAGAGTCCCAAGCACTGATTGGTCCAATTCTGCAGTTCAGGACCAAAATGGTGGAGGTAAACAGAAACAGTCCTTGCTGCAAGAAGGCAGGCTACAGCAGCTCACATTATTATTATTACTCTAGCAAGTGCTCAGCAAATGAATACATCTTTCAGCAGTGCTCCCTCTGCACAATTAGCGATGGCAGAGACAGAGTGATTATTTAGCAGCCCGGGCGGGACTCAAGCATAGAAACACACAGACCCCCATTTAAACTAATTATGACTACAAGCAGGCAGCCCTTAAAGAGACAGTACGTGGAGGTTTTAAAATTGCTCACTGACAACAACATTAAAATGGCTTTAGCGCCAAACATCAGCTAGGCAGTGAGCAACTGGGCGAGCTCGTGGAAGACTTTTCGGGAACTCTCATTTATAGGGGGGTTACACCCATCCTCGCCTGAAGAAAACTTGGTGTCCGTGCAAGTCTGTACCATCATTATAATTTTAGCTGCAAATTATACTATGCATGTATACCATCAACATGTTATTCCAATCACATTTTATACATTAGTCAACATACTTAACCATTACTATACATATTAGCTGTGTTTCATGTTACTATACCCATTCTGAGTTACATCGGACACATTTCACATGGGTAACTTACACATACTTCTGTACAACTTCAGGTTATCGCTTCCTGCATATTGAACAATGATAATGGAGGCCCTTCCCTATCAGTTACCTCGGGGCTAGAATGGAACAGGGGCACCATACCTGGAGGGCAGAACAATTAACCGGGAATTTGCACTTATGCTCAGTTTGGGCAGTGAGCTCTGGGACACATACACCCCCTTATGG
This sequence comes from Neoceratodus forsteri, assembly GCA_016271365.2. Classification (NCBI taxonomy): domain Eukaryota; kingdom Metazoa; phylum Chordata; order Ceratodontiformes; family Ceratodontidae; genus Neoceratodus; species Neoceratodus forsteri. Next base: position 713,222,944 of record CM057458.1, read on the forward strand.
TCCACATTGAGAGGCAAATCCACGGGCCTCCCAGGGGAATCATAGCTGAGGCGTACTATTGGTTTGACATCTCGACCAGTCTTCCTGGGTGGAACAGTCACAGCCTCTGTGCCTTTCACTTCAGTCTCTGCACTTTCCTCACTTGCAAGGGGAGTCTCTATCTGGGCAGAAAAGTTCGGACTTATGGCACTGTCAGCCCCTGGATCTGCAAGTTCTGGTTCTACAGCACTTTGCTCACTTGAATGGCACTCCGGCACTGGGAGGGAATTATCACCACACTCTAAGTACTCTTCAGGTTCTGGTAGGTCACCAGTTGGTCTCAGCTCATCTGTCTCTTCCTCCAGGAAGTCACACAGTTCCACTATACACAGTGATTCAATATCATCAGATTTGACACTCTGCACTTCATTCTCAGGGAGCATTGGCTCCAAGGACAAAGCTGGGGGCTTGGGCAGTCCAGAAGGCCCAGCATCATCCCCACAATTGACCAGGGGGTTACCTTGAAACAACTGACTTAGTTCATAAGAAGGATAGTAATCATAGTTGCACTCACTCTCATCTGAAGTGGACTGACAGTCATTCTCAATTGGTGTTTGCTGTGGAGGAAACCTTGAGGCAGTAACTACAGGGGCAGGTTTACTCTGTCTCTGTTTGGCAGCAGCCCGTGTCACCGGTCCAGAGAGAGCAATTTCTGGGGGCTCAGATTCAATCATTATTTGACCAATGGGCAACGAATGGTTATGATGCATTGTCTTGACATCTTTTGAGTTGTTTTCAGGCCGCACTTTGTACACAGGCAAGTCATTTAATTTGCCTACTACGATGTGGGGGAGATGGTGCCACTGGTCAGCAATGTTGTGTTTGCCATGCAGTCCCAGATTCCGCGACAATACACAGTCTCCCGCTTGGAGCTCTTGGGCTGTTACCTTTTTGTCATATCTTTCTTTGTTAGCCAAATTTCTCTTTGCAGCCATGGTCTGAGCTAGTTGGTATACATGATTCAATTGAGCTTTTAACTTGCACGTATTGTAGGTAATTGTCAGCTCGGACCCCATTGGGGGAGACCCTGAAACAAACATGCACTGGCAGCCGAGCCTCTCTCCCAAACATAAGGCGGTAGGGGGAAAACCCAGTAGCATCATTTCTGGTGCAGTTATAAGCGTGTACCAAGGTGCTAATTTGCTGGCTCCAACTGGGCTTATCTTTCAGATGGAGAGTGCCTAGCATGTCAAGCAGGGTGCGGTTGAAATGTTCTGGCTGTGGATCCCCCTGTGGGTGGGTAAGGGTTGGTTCCAGACTTCCTCACTCCCCACAGAGAGAGCATGTCCTTGATTAAGCGGCTCTCAAAATCTCTCCCTTGATCAGAATGGATTCTCTGGGGGGCCCTTAGTGAACAAAGAAATTCTCTACCAGTACCTTGGCCACAGTGGATGCTTTTTGGTCCTTGGTGGGAAATGCTTGGGTGTACCTTGTAAAATGGTCAGTGACCACCAACACATTACTAATGTTCCGCTGATCAGGCTCCAAACTCAGAAAGTCAATATAAACTAACTCCATGGGGGTGCTGGTGGTGATGTTGACAAGGGGGGGCAGCCCTCTGGGGCAAGGCCTTTCTCTGCAGGCAGCGACTACAAGTCCATACAGGATGCTAAACATCGGCTCCCATCTTTGGCCAGTAGAATCTAGACCGCACTAGATCAAGAGTTCAGTCTATACCAAGGTGACCCATGGCGTTGTGTAGGGACCTCAACACCAAGTCTCTGAAAGTGGTGGGCAAAACCAAGTGTTGCTTGTCCACTTGCCCCCCCTCCCCCGTCTACTGTTTCTCTGTACAGCAACTGGTTAATCAGCTTCAATTTAGGGCCTTCTTTGTACAATAATGCAGTTCTCAAGTCAGAGGAGCGCAACTTGAACACATCTTTCCCTGCGTAGAGAGCTTCAAGTGCTGATCTGATTATAGGATCTCGGGATTGAGCCCGCTGGATGCTGTCATTATCAAACTGAGGCAGTGCACTAGTATGTAATGTGGAAAAGTGGCAGTAAACAGCAGGTATACAACTGTCAGAGGGCCCCAAGCAATCAACTAGACAGTCCACTGCGTCCGTGGACATTTGTTCCTCCTTGTCAAACTTTTGGCATAGTGCTTGAATGTCAGGTTCGGACAGTCTGACCCAATCACTTCTGGAAACAGGCCTCCAGGAGAGAGAATCAGCATCTTTGTGATTCAGGCCTGCTCTGTATTCAACAGCGTAATCATAGGGAGACAATGCAGAAAGTCACCGATGGGCGGTGGCATCCAATTTGGCTGAAGTCTGCACATAGGTCAATGGATTATTATTTGTCTTTTCCAGTATCTTTGCTCCGTACAGGTATTCATGGAATTGGTCAACAGTGGCCCACTTCAATGCCAGGAACTCCAATTTATGCACAGGACAGTTTTTCTTAGATGGGGTTAGACTTCTACTGGCAAAGGCCACTGGTCTCAGGCCATTCTCGTGCTCTTGATATATAACAGCCCCCAAGTCTTGTAGGCTAGCATCGGTATGTAGTGCATAGGATTTTGCAGGATCGGCATCAGCAAGGACAGTAGCGTAGGTGAGTTGGTATATGATTTCGTGGAAAGTAGCTACACAATCAGGTGTCCGGTGTGACCCAAAAGATTCATTTGGGCAGAAGTATACTCTCTCGGTTTCAGTGGAGGCCACGCTCTTGTATTTTTTGTTAGTGAGAGGATAACCTTGGGTAAGATTCAGAAGTGGACGAATCACTCTTGAATAGTCCTTTATGAACTGCCGGTAATAACCACAAAATCCTAGGAATCGTTGCAGTTCTTTTAGGCTGTGGGGCTGGGCCCAGGTGGTCAAGGCCTCAACTTTGCTAGGATCAGTCTCTATCCCCTCGGTGGACACTATGTGCCCCACATATTTTACTGATGTCTGAAAGAACTGGCATTTGTTGATGGACAGCTTAAGGCTAAAATCTTCCAGTCGATCCAACACTTTAAAAAGTCGGCGTTCATATTCCTCCAACGAATTTCCAAACACTAAAACATCGTCTAGATATACCAGGCACTCCAACAAGTTCATGTCCCTCCCCCCCCACTGCACACTCCATCGATCGTTGAAAAGTGACTGGGGCACCCTCATAAATTCATATGACCCAAGTGGACAGATGAAGGCTGTTTTCTCACAGTCTTCTGGCACCATGGGGATCTGATGATACCCACTGCGAAGATCCAACACTGAGAACCACTTGCTACCGTTCAGACAGTCTAAAGCATCCTGAATACGAGGCATGGTGTACTGATCGGGGATGGTCCACCTGTTGAGGGTCCGATAATCCATACACTTTCTTTTTTTTTTTTTTTTTTTTACTTTCTATTTTTCTGCGCCTCTACTGTCTCGTAACCTCCATTCCTTCCGGCCTCCAAGGTGCTCTGCTCCCCGACCCTATCGACTGCCCCGGAGTCTGCTCCTAGAGTGCCACACTTACTAATCCTTGGGGTCCTTTGATGGCCCGGATTACCCCCCAGGCGGGGCGAAGAGGGAACCCCCTTACCCTCCTCCATCCCCCGAGTGATCGAGCTGCACAGCGGAGTCTGCCCCTTCCCAGTCGGTGGGTGGAGAAACAGGCAACGGCGATCGTCATCTTGGAGGATTTGGAGATGTTTTTCCTCCTTTCCTCTGGAGAGCCTGACGTGCAATGACGTCAATGCACTAACGTGCGGACGTCTGCCGGCTCTGCCCCCATGTAAATGTCCGCACCTGCCGAACACCCAGCCTCCACTGGGTGTCACTGCAGTGCGATGCATAGCCCTAACCCACCCCGAGGGAAGGAGAGCTGTCACAGGATGCTCAATCCTTCCTTCCCCCTACCAACCCCAGGCAACCTAAGTCCGTTCTCGAACCCGGGTTGCCGGTGTGGCGCGAGGTGTGGCGTCCAGTGCCTCAACCCTCAGTGTCACCGGGCCGTCTTCCATTCGCATTCTTATTGTTCTATTCTTTTTCCTCACCACTACAACAGGCGAAGCTTAAGGGCTTCTGGATTCTTGTATCACACCAGCCGCCAGCATCTCCTGCAGATGTCTTCTTACATCATCTATATCAGGGGGTACTAGGCGCCGGGACCTCGCACGGAATGGCCGTTCATCATGCAGGTGTATATGATGCTCTGCTCCTTGTACACATTCCACATCCCATTCTTTCACTGAAAATACCTGATCTCTCTGAGCGAGTCTCTGGCTGATTCTAGTCTTACATTCAGCTGGCAACAGGGAGTCACCAAAGTCAAACAATTCGGGTGTCACTCTGTCAGTCCTCCCCGAGTACTTGTTACTGGGTAGCACTGCAGTGTCTGCGCAGTGTACGGTAGCCTGGGTGCAGCCTCTGTTCACCAGAATTTCTAAGTCTGACACATTGTGAACCTGAACCATTACCCATCGAGCATAGGCATGAGCCTGAGCGGGTAAGATACTGGGTTTAACCAGCAATCCTTCTGGCAATTTTGCATCGCCTGGCACATTTCAGCATGAGTATCTTATTCTTGACGCCTTTTCAGAAGTGGACCTCCCCTTGTAAGGTACACTGAGCACTGGGGGCCAGGATCATGGACTCAGGATCCTTCTTCCATACAACCCCAACCGGTTCATCCACATCCATCTCATTGGCATTCTTCCGTGACTCATAAGCCTTCTTGATCAAGGCAGGAATCCTCAAAGCTCTATCAGTCCACTGCCCCTGTCTCTCATAGCATAGTTGCGCCAACCTCCCGAACATATAAGCATTTGTCCCAATTAGCAAAGGAACCCCATCGTACAGTCCAGTAGGGGGACACACTAGGGCCAAAGTCTCCACTTGCTCCGCCACTCCAGCCACCGAGGTAGGGAAAGACAACCAAATTTGGATGTATCCAGAGTAGAGGTAAGCCTTTTCACTTAACCCCCAGACATGCAGTCCTTCCAAAGGCTGTAAGGGCACATCAGGCAAGTGCTTCTTGTTCCAGTCTTGGAACATGACAGTTACTTGAGAGCCACTGTCCAGCACAGCCCTAGTAGACACTCCATTTACTTTCACTGTCGTCTCCATGGAGGGACCCACCACCTTGGGCCATTCTAGAGGGACAGCAGCAGAGGCCCGGACAGACGATTTAGTCACAAAGAAATTTGAGTTAGTGTTTCTCGGACCCTCACTGCAGTCATTTCGTGCACCCTTTTACCACTGATTCGTTTTCCAAAGCTCTCCTTGAAGCCAGCTCACCACTCTCTCTAAGTCTTTCTGGGACCGGCATTCCCTCTTCATATGGCCATCTTTTGCACAGTGTGACACATGATAGACTCCTGGGTCATCCTTGGAGAGAACATTGCCTGAGGAACTGAAGTAATAGCAAGGGGCTGGGGTCCGTTATTTGCTGGCAACAGTGAGAGGGGTGCAACATGTCTCAACAGTTCCTTCATGGTGGCAGTCAGTTATTTGATCTCACTCTGAGTGCTATCCTTGTTATAGGATGCCTGAGGGTGCACCCCAACCCCCATGGCAGTCACAACTGTAGAGGTACCAGAATCTTGTTTCATGGGGGAAACCTCAGTGAGAACATCCGGTTGTACCTTCCTGACTTCCTTCAGCAATTGTTCTCCCCACTGTTTAGCCCATGGCGGCACGCCCTCATTGGTCTCCACTTCGAAAGGGCCTTCCGATGCCCTGATCACTTGGGCTGCACTCACCCTAGAATTACAATCTCCCTCTTCATCTTCAACCTCCCTTTTATCAAGTCACAGTAGTCTGGTGGGTTACCCCTTCTATCTGGGAGCCTTAATTGAAGGAGCTGCAACTTAGAATGCTTTGCATGTTGCAGTATGTGCCTCAATCTCACATGGTTAAAGTCATTGGCAGCTACCCCACCTTTCCGGTAAACTTTCTGCAGAGCTCTTTCTAGACGGGTAACATATGCAGACAAACTTTCCCCTTGCCATTGTTTTGTACCTTGAAATTTCCACATCAAGGTGTCCCATGACTCAATGCTCCCAAAATGCCTTCGAGTGCAGATAAGTACTTCTGAGCAGATGCATTGGGGTTTGTGGACCTCAAGAATTTAATAGCCTCAAGGGTGGGACCCCTCAAACTTTCTATGATTCTTTTCCGTTTCTCAGCCTCTGCACACTGCCACTCAGGTACCAAGAGGGCAACACAGTCTATCCAGGTCTTCCAATCATCCTCCCCCGGGGGGTGGGGAGGGTGCCGGAGAAGATTCTCAACCTTCGGTAAGAGTCGTGACTAATGGCAGGTACAGACATAGGGGCCAGCATTTGCATGGGCCCAGGAGGAAGGACAATAACGGGTGCTGGAGCGGGAGGGGGTGTTAGGGGAGGAACACTCCCAGGTGGCAGGAATAGTTTCTTTAAGTCCTCCACAGTTTTCCTTTCCTCCAGCAACAACTTAGCAAATTTCTCCTCAAAGTCTCAGATAGTGGGGGGGGCCCATCCTCCCCAGGGTCTTTACTGTCTGTAGTTATCACACTCCAGGCAGTGAGGGCTTCTTCGGGGGTAATAGTCCGTGGCACTTTGGAACTGTCTGCTGGGTCCTTACACTCTACTAAGGCCATGAAAGTTTGGGCGAGCAGATTAGCCTGTCAACCCACCACCACAGAGTGTTGTAAACATTCAACCTTGGAAAGGACTTCTTCTACAGTGTCCTTATTGGTACCCAGGGGAATATCCAGAATAAGCATAGCATTTTGGGGGTTGATCTCCTGCCCAGTACACCACCCCACCAACTGGTGTACAGCCACTTCGGTTGGGGTAGCCATTTATTTTTAACAGCAGTTCGTAGGTTTGGCCACTAGGGGACGCAAATCCCAGCAGAGCCTCCAAGACGTAACCCCTAGGAGGCGCTATCCCAAGGACTACTACCCCTGCTTGCTTGTCTACCAATAGGTTAAGAGGCCTGAGTTCTGAAATGGGTGCCTCCACCCAAAGGTCAGCGGTGGTTTGGGTCAAGCTAACCAGGCCACAGCCCTCTGGGACACTGTGACCCCCCTCTTTTCCCACTAGTGGCCCACACAGTACACAATATGCACCTTCCCAACACCCCAGATATGCTTTGTACATACACTTATATTTGGCACTTACCCCCAGGACTGGTTCCTTCAGCTTGACTCTGCGGACCCCCTGTAAAATAAGGTGATGCAGTACAACAGCAACAATGCAATGCCTTCAACATAAACTGACACTACAGTCAATGTAAAATGCAGAAAAAACTGATCTGATTTATTCAGGGGACTATAACAAGGACGGGGGATAATCAGGTTAATTTGCTTAATCACATTAGGAATCACACTGCAGTGCATGCAGTCAGAGTCCCATTCAGTCACACTCTCTGGGTACCCAGGATGGGGGAAAAGGCTAGCCAGGACTATTGCCCGGGGTAGGCTGGCATCGCACCTGGTTGGGGCCCTGTGATGGAGAAACAACATGCACACACAACCAATTTGTAATCCGGAGCTGGAGGGCTCAGTTCATGAAAACAACACAACAGAATCAGATGACATACTTTCGATTTAAGAAAGGTTGCAGGGAGCTACCCTGATAGTTACGGTGCCCAGGCTGAACGCAGGAGGGACAATGGATGGACGTTCTGGATTGCCAGAGGAAGCAGGGCCCACACGAGGTGCTTCGGCGTTGTTCTTGTTCAGGCAAGGAGCAGGGGGCTGATCCCCTGGCAGGTCCCTCGTCAATGGATCTTCTCTGTGCCGAAGGGTAGGGAGATAAGGCCCACGTGGCAGGGCCTATCTGCATTAGGCAACAACAGGTTCAATCCGATTTTAGCTGGGAAACAGCTTCCAGCAACTAGCACACAGTTCACAGCAAGAGGGGAATTAGACTGCGATCCCCAATCAGCACATAGCACATTCATATGTACAAGCCAGCAGCACACCACCACAGTAAGCTGCCGACTGCGGCAGTCTACGGATCTCCTACGCTCCTACCTGGAGCATTCTAAACTCGGAGCCACAATCACAGACGGGCTCCCCCCCACCACCACCACAGTAAGCTGCTGACCGCGGCAGTCAACGGATCTCCTACGCTCCTACCTGGAGCATTCTAAACTCGGAGCCACAATCACAGACGGGCCCCCCACCACCACCACCACCACAGTAAGCTGCCGACCGCGGCAGTCGATGGATCTCCTACGCTCCTACCTGGAGCATTCTAAACTCGGAGCCACAATCACAGACGGGCTCCCCCACCACCACCACCACAGTGCTTCGCCGCGGCAGCCAACGGATCTCCTATGCTCCTACCTGGAGCATTCTAAACTCGGAGCCACAATCACAGGTAAAGGCATCCAGCAAGTCGTCTCCTGTGAGTGTTCTGCCAGCGTGATTCCTACGGACTAGGCTTCTCTGCCCCTCAGCCGCTGATTGTTTTCCGCGGACTGACTCGGCTGTAGGGTGCTACCTGAGGGGGTGGATGGGTTTTGTACTGGACGAAAACATAGGCTATTGTTAATGGGACTAGGCTGAAGAAGTAGCAAGCTGCTTGAAACTGTACTGCGTAGTGCTTATTTTTAACTGAAGTGGATTGCTGCTGTAATCCTAACAGGCTGCATGCTTAGTTTGCTGGTAGTCCCAATGCTGAAACACGCCACAGGGCCAGCTGTTGGAGTCGGTTTGTGTGCTTACCTACTGTGTGTATAGATACTGCTGCCTGACTCGTAGCACCTTGTGTAGTATCTCGGTGCAGAGTTACATTACCAAAGTGCAGTTCAAAGTTAAAGTGTAATAACTCAGTGCAAAGTCCACTTAGCAGAGTGCAGTACAAAGTGTAAGTTTGAAAAGTGTTAGTACGGACTGTATGTGTTTCTAGGGCCTGTCCTACTGCGCATGTGTTACCTGAGCTACCTCCTCAAACCTCCCGCTGCATACTAATTACTGTCCTCTACCTCCTTACAGACGGGCTCCTCCCACCCCACCACCACAGTAAGCTGCCGGCCGTGGCAGTCGACGGATCTCCTACGCTCCTACCTGGAGCATTCTAAACTTGGAGCCACAATCACAGGTAAAGACATCCAGCAAGTCATCTCCTGTGAGTGTTCTGCCAGCGTGATTCCTACGGACTAGGCTTCTCTGCCCCTCAGCCGCTGATTGTTTTCCATGAGGACTGGCTGACTGTCTGATTCTAGCCGGCGCGCTCCTGCGTCGTCCCTCCCTCCCCAACCACCCACCCACCCAGGGCGGGCTGTGGTTATCTTGGCTCGGTGGCGTGAGTCACTTCCTGTGACATCAGCCCTGTGTGTCCTGAACCCAAGTCCCCACTTTCCCATTTGCAGGTTATACCTGCTGACCACTAGTGGGCACTGTTCCCCAACTTTCAATCCTGCCTCTGTACCACCCTCCCTAATCCTATCCCAGTGTCTTTCTCTCTACCTTACTTCTTCCTAGAGACTCTCACCCCTCGCGACTCATGTCCATCACTCTCCGGCTCACTCCCCTCCCTCTCCTTCCCCTCATCCTAATTCTCCTTACCTCTCCTAGGGGTGCTAGATGCCCGCAGGCGAGCTATTCTTATGCCCCCATTTATCTGCCTGCCTTACCACCTCTCCCTGCCCTCCTCCCCTCTGCCTTCATGCACCCAATCTGTTCCTCTATTTATCTACGGTCATATGGGCACCCTCTCACTCATCCCCCACCCCTCAGGCATCTTATCGTGTTTGCATTCCCTATCTGTGCTACCCTTCCCATCCCTGTACCACTACACCCCCATCCCTCCTACCTCAGTCGCGGAAACTTTCCTTCTGCCACTTACTCCCAAGAGCAGCACCTCCTCCTGCTCTGACTTGCAACATCCATCCCAATCCTGGGCCTGGCAACTCTGGCCCCCTTGAAGTCCTCTGGCCAGACGCATCTATGAACATTGTAGCCTCTAAAAACTAGACTCTCTACACTGCTGGGTGATGGTTCATAAACCAGATGTGGTTGCCTTGGTTGAAACCTGGCTGTCCGATTCCACCTCTAACTCCCAGGTCTCTCTCCCGCTACACCTCCACCCGGCTGGACTGGGCGGTGGAGAGGTGGAGGATGTGCCTTCTATGTAAAGGACCCTCTCATTGGTCTAGCCTTCCCCCTGACCTTGACCATAAGGCCCAGGCCCTAACACTAAAGCTATCTCCCCACCCTTCTAGGGGTCCTATCTTTCTGACAACGGCCTACATACCTCCAAAGAACCAGTCTCAGGCACTGGGCCCACTAATTGACTATCTCACCTCCTTACCCAACCCCTCTGACCTGATCCTGGTGGGAGACCTGAACACTAATTGGCTTTGCCCCTCATCCTCTTCCTCCCGTGAGGCTTTTGCGGCTATTGATCTAAACCAACTAGTCTCCCAGCCTACTAGAGTTAACCCCAGAAGGGGCTCTAGCACACTCCTAGATGTGGTCCTCACTAACAGACCAAGCCGCAGCCACAATATCCAAATACTCCCTGACTGCCTTAGTGACCACTCCCCTGTTCTCTTCAACTGGGTTACTTCTCTGCCCAAGCCCTCTGTTCAAACCACCTTTCGGAGGCGGCTTAGACCTGGTGGGTTAAAAGACCTAAAGCATTACCTTGCACATACAGACTGGTCTCCATTGCTAAACTCACCTAACATTGACAAGGCGCTGGCCTTCTTTGTCAACACCTTCAACATTGCCTGTGACATCTTCGCACCTATAACTGCTCGTAGGTCTAAAGTAAGGCATGCCCCCTGGGTCACCCCTGCCCTGAGACTGCTCTTTAAGCAGCGGGACAACTGTGGCACCTTGCTGTTGCAACTGGCCGCCCTGCAGACAGACAGACAGACCCTATGCTTCTGCGGCTCGGGAACAGGTGCACCTTGGCTATCCACAAAGGCCGAGTACTATCAGCCTCCCTCACTTCCTCTTGGGGAACCCAGGTCCTTCTGGGACAACGTCAAGCAGCTAAATGGTCACACCCGTTCCCCCCCTCCTTCACTTCTTAACATCAATGGTACTGTATCCTCTGATCCTGCCCTCATTGCCACTCACCTCAATAACTCCTTTACTGATCTTAGCTCAGTGCTCCCTGGCAATTTCTTTAGTCCTCCACCCCCCAGGTCTGCACCATCCATCACACGCCTCTTGTTTCACCTGTGTTGTGTCATCACACAAGAAGTCAGGCCATACCTCCTTAAAGGGTAACACCATCGGTAACGACTCCCTAGATCCCTGTCTCCTATGTCAGGTCCTGGACCTGGTCATCTTGCCTATCACCTGCATCTTCAACAAATCCCTCTGCCTCGGACAATTTCCCACGGTCTGGAGGGTCGCCACAGTTACCCCTATCCACAAAGGTGGCGACAGGACTCTTCCAAGTAACAACCGGCCTATCTCAATCCTACACCCCCCTCCAAGGCCTTAGAGAAAATTGTGGCCACCCAAATTTCTGACTACCTCTAAATACAATGTCCTCTGCCCTGAGCAACATGGGTTCAGAGCTGGTCATAGTACCATTACAGCTCTCCTGGAGTTCGCCAACTTCCTCCACACATCTCTGGACTCTGGCTCCATGGCTGGTGCGGTATTCATTGACCTGTCTAAAGCCTTGATACCGTATCTCATCCTCTCCTCTTAACCACTCTCGACCACCCGGGCTTTTCCACTGGTCCTGGCCTCCTGGTGCGCCCAGCTATCTCTCAGCCCGCTCTCAATGTGAAAGTTAGTGGAACTCTCTCCAGCACCTGCCCTATCCGCTCTGGAGTCCCCAGGGCTCTATCCCTGGACCCTTACTCTTCTCCTCTTCCTCAACTCACTTCCTAGCAAATGTGGAGGTAAGATCTTACTCGCTGTGTGATGCAGTACTCATTGCCTCTGACAGTAACCCCATTTCGCTCCAGAATTCTCTCCAGCATGCCTACGATTCTGCTGAAACCTGGTTCACTGAACACCGACTCATAATCAACCTAAAGAAAACAAAAACCATGCTCTTCTCCCACCCCCAAAATAAGTCCCTCAATTTTCCTCTCACTGTCCACTCCACCCTCAATATCCCCATCGAACAAGTGCAGTCCTATAAATATGTTGGAATAATCTTTGACCCTGCCCTCTCCTTCCATGGCCTCATTTCCACCTTGATCTCTGCCGCCAACTCACGGTTGGGCATTCTTTACCGGCACAAAATGCCTCCCTCAGACGCCCTCCGCCTGGCTGTCACTTCCTCTGTCATATCACTCATCGACTACGGCCTTCCGGTCTGTGGGGCTGCTGATCAGACGGCCCTAAGCAAGGTTCGCCTTACACTTAACAAAGCCTGCAGACTCATAACCGGTGCGCCTAGACTTACCCACACCTGTCTACTGTACTCCTTGGCTTCCCTAGCCAGCCTGGATGAGCGGCTCATGTACTAAACCTGCCAACTCACCTTTAAAGCCCTCCATGGCCTATCCCCCGCTGGCCTATCCGACTCAATCCACCGAGCTAATCTGACTATGAACACCCCCAGCTCAGACAAAACAACTCTGGTCATTCCAAGAGCTAGGACTTCGCAAGGCCAAAGGGCGTTCCCTTACAGAGCGTCCACCTGGTATAACTCCCCTCCCTGCCGCTATCTCTGACTCCCCCTCATTAGCATGCTTTAAAAGCTGCCTCAGAAATCACCTGCTCATCTCACGCAGATGCCGCTGCCGCTAAAGTAAAAAAAAAAAAAAAACACCCCCTGACAATGCTCACCGAGCTGCACTCCCCCCTCCTTCTCACCTCCTTCCCTACCCTCCCTTTCTCCCCTGGCTCCTCCTCCTTCTGCTTCCCATCACTAACCCTATTTAGCCTGATTAGCTTATGTATTCCTCATCTGTTTTGAACCAACTGTAACCGTGAATGACACTTACCTTGTACCTGTATTATCTGTTGTCTCCTATGCCACTGTCTGTCTCCTCTATGTGACGAGGTACCTTTGTAAATGAGCCCCTGGCTCAAAGGTTGTAAACTGATGTTTAAAATAAATAAATAAAACACAGCCAAACTAAATCGCACTTTTCTTTCAGTTCACAGTACATTTATCTACCAAATTCTACCTGTACCAGGCCAAATGCTCCCCAGTTACGATCGCAAGTCTCTGCACACACTGGGAGCTCAGAAGTGACTGAAATTCCTGACAGGCCGATCGCATTCAGCAAAATCCTTGGTCTTCTACAGGCTAAGCCTGGTCCCAAATCAGCAGCTTGCTTCGTTCTTGCCAAATCTGGATTTAGTCTGACAAAAGTCCTCTTCTCCTTCTCAGGGGAGAAGTCAGGCCCTCCATGGGTCTCCCGCGTGAACTACTGCGCAGAACGGCCGCTCGAACACTCCGAGCTGTTGCTCTCTCTCTCAGCTTCCAACTTGAAGACATCCGTGGGGCTTTCACTCAGATCCAAAAGGTTTGGTTGGTCGGTTCAGGTGTCAGTCACAACAGGCTCCCTCTATAGGTGCAAAAAGGCGCAAACTGTCCAAAAACTGCAATTTCCAGAGTCTCACTTCACACAGCACCATTTCAGCAAGCTCCATTTGAGAGTCCCAAGTACTGATTGGTCCAATTCGGCAGTTCAGGACCAAAATGGTGGAGCTAAACAGAAACAGTCCTTGCTGCAAGAAGGCAGGCTAGAACAACTCACATTATTATTATTACTCTAGCAAATGCTCAGCAGATGATTACATCTTTCAGCAGTGCTCCCTCTGCACAATTGGCGATGGTAGAAACGGAGCGATTATTTAGCAGCCCGGGCGGGACTCAGGCATAGAAACACACACACATCACCCATTTAAACTAATTATGACTGCAAGCAGGAAGCCCTTAAAGAGACAGTACATGGAGGCTTTAAACGCGCTCACTGGCAACAACATTAAAACGTCTTTAACGACGAGCAATTGGGTGAGCTCGTGGAAGACTTTTCGGTAACCCCCATTTATAGTGAGGTTACACCAAGACATTAAAGAGTACTGCCCTTGCACTGATCCCAGAGGTTACTTCACTGGTCACCCTCCCTTCCTCGGAGCGAACTCCATTTACCACTACCCTCTGTGTCCTATCCTCTAACCAGTTTTTTTACCCAAGTTTCCACCTTAATACCCATCCCCATATTCCCCAACTTGTTTATCAGTCTCCTGTGAGGAGTGGTGTTGAAAGTTTTGCTGAAGTCCAGGTAGGCCATGTCCGCCACCCTTCCCTGATCCAACTCCTTGGTCAAGCAGTCAAAGAAATTCTCAGATTTATTTGACGTGACATTCCCCCTGTTAAACCATGCTGTCTTGGATCCTGTAATCCTTTGCATAACAGATATTCCACAGCCTTTTCCCTTAGCAGTGTTTCCATTAACTTACCCACCACCGATGTAAGGCTGACAGGCCTATAGATCTTCTTTGGGGATAGCGCTGTCATCAGGTCACACCTATGGAAGTTAGTCATCAGATGTTAGGCTCCCACAGAAGCTTTTTCTTCAGCAGTCTACTAGGGGCCACCCAGGCTCCAACGTCACACACCCTGTATAAGTGGGGGTGGCCCCACTCCCTCCTCAGTTCTTTCCCGCCATCGACCATTTGCGCACAGAGTCCATGGGAGCTTCATTGCTCAATTCAACCGCCAAAAGTTTGTCCCCTGTTTTCATTTCTTTACCTTTGAATCACTTTAGCTTAAAGTGATTCCTTCTCCCTTTGTATGTCGAGAATTAACCCTTCATCAGCTCTTTTCTGTCACTGTCACTGCAGAAAGAAGATTTCTTCAACTGACGAGCACGAACTCTGTGTCTGCTGTCTTGGGCCTAGCCACAGCATTCTTGCCTATGAGTCCTGCCTGAAGTTCACCCTCACCACCTGATGCAAGAAAGCCCTGCAGAAGTTCCTCATGGAGCAAGAGGCAGCCAACAGAGAGCAAGGGTCCTCTGGAGCTCCCCCCACCCAGTCACAAGTGTTTTCTTCAGGCTGTCAGCCACCAAGGCCTGGGACAAATCTTTGGGAAAAATTCTTCACGGGACAAGGCTTGGTTTAAGGACCATTCCCTTTGTCGGCAATCCCAGTCCCCACAGCATTCCTCCTTCTCTTCTTCTCTTCAGGGATTGCCCCGTCAACTGCTTTCACGTCAGTGTCTCACCCCATGCAGGCCTCTGCTATTGTCAGGCCCCCCATGGAAGACTGTTCTCCCAGCCACCACAGGTCTGCAGAGGGGCTGTCAACCTATGCGTTATCGGCCCTCACCCCATCGTCGAGATCTCTCTATCCTCGAGGTCCTCAGGTGCTGGGCCCAACTGTTTCTACTACTGCTAGTGGTTCACCGTCATCGGACCCTGGCTACACGCCCCCTCCGATGCCTGTGTTGACAATGATTCCATCCTGCCATCATCCTCAATGCTATTCTTTTCTCCATTACCAAGTCTCTCATTCAACAGTTTGTTGCACGACTCGGGCTTCCATTGCCTATGTCATTTGGTGCTGTTTAGGTGTTGACAGCAGTCCGACCTGCTCGCTCCCTGACTTTCAGAGAGTCATCAGTACTCAGCCTGTCATTCTCTGCCTCAGAGCAGGCCAGAGCCAAAGAGGAATATCATCTTGACCTCATCCTCCCTGTGGAAGAGGATGAGGAGGAAGACATCGAAGTGGACTCCTCTGATAGGTTCACTATCTCCTCCAGGAATGAGGAATCTGTCAAACACACCCCCAGCCCCCACCCAATGAGGAACCCTCCTTTTTCAATATTATGAAGCTGCTTTCCTCCACCATGGGGTTTTCAATGGAGGAAGAGGATGAAACCAGAAGGAATCTGGTGGACTTCTTGGAGATCCTTGTGTCTCCACCCAAAGGTATTCCTCTTCTGCTGCCAGCACTGAATGATGCTGCCACTTCAGCCAGGCACAGACCCAACAGGGCTATGCCCAGAAAGGCTGACAAGCTCTACTAGGCACCTCAGGAGTTGCCCTTTTATGCTGCCCAACCTGAAACCAACTCAGTAGTTATTAAGGTCACTCATGACAGAACTAAGGCCCCTAGGCACCTTAAATCTTACTTCGCGAGGGCTCTTGCAGAAGGTAATTACCTTGAGGACTGAGCACCCCCTGGCATCAGGACCACATGGAAACTTTAGCCAGCAGTATCTGATGGGGGACCGCCCACCAGACGTCATGTGGCCGATGTCTGCATGACCCTATATAGTGGGCGGTCCCCACGCCCGCCTTCCAGTTCTTTCCCACTGCTGACCTGAACAGTCAGACCTCGCGGAGATCATACACTGCAGTTCGACCACTTCATTCCCGGGGAGATTAAGGGGCATTCCACTAGGGGTGTGGCTGCCTCTGCTGCTTATTTCAGAAATATGTCTGCCACTGATATCTGTGCCGCAGCTACCTGGAGTTCAGTCCTCACTTTCACAAAGCATTACAATCTGGACATTGCTTCTAGGCACAGAGCAGGTTTTGGCCTAGCTATGCTTCAGGGCCTCCTGTCATAATTTTCCTGTGCCTTTAGCAGGTTTTCATTCCTGCCTCCTGTGTTTTCAGTTTTTTTTTCTGATTCACACTGCTTGTGACTGAGTCCTCAAGGTGATTACCTACTGCAAGAGCCCTCTCGAAGTAAGATAGTACAGTTACATAAGAACTTACTATAACAGTAGATCTTCAAGAGAGGCTCTTGCAGTAGGTAACCTTTTTCCCCCTCCCTCCATCCCCCTACTGTATTCTACTCTTTCTTTATGGGTTCATTCTGAGCTCCAAGAGCCTCTTGTCTTTTCTCTTGTCACACCTCCTCGGAGGTCTCCGGTGGGAGAACTGGAAGCAGAGACTTCCTGTTGAGCTGTCGGCTGGAATGCAGCACTGAAAGATCAAGCTCCAGGGACCCGACAAAAAAAACTCCCAGAATCTGTACAAAACAAATCAAAACCAGAAAAACCTTTTTATACGACAGGCTAGAGGAATTACAGAACTGAATGGGGGCCTGACAAAAAAAATCAACTGCTTTAGCTGCACAGCAGACCTGACAAGTGAAAGACTCTCAGACTGGTGATTCCGGTCTACCAGACATGGCGGAGCCCCCACTGTCTCCTAATGGACAACCCAGCAATCCTGGCAGAATTAAAAGGATTCAGAGATGAAGTCGCTCCTTTCGCACTGAACTATCCACAGAACTGGCTAAAATAAATCAGAAGGTATCTGAATTGGAGTCGGCTCACACAGAAATTGATACAAGAACTGATCGCCTGGAGAGAGTTGTGGTGCATTTAATAAATGAACAAAAGCTATTAACAGACAAATGTGAAGACCTTGAGAATAGATCAAGGAGAAATAATCTATGCATTCACGGAGTACCAGAGTAGGAAGAACAACATGATATGCTTAAATTTGTGGATACTTTATTACGGGAGGTACTACAACTTGATCCAGCCACCAAACTAGACATAGAACGAGCTCACAGAGCCCTCACCCTGAAACCTCAACATACTGATCAGAGTCTGCGCTCAGTAGTGCTCAGGCTATTAAACCACGTAGTAAAACAGCAGTTGTTGTCAAGAGCATGGCGCATGGGGGGACATTCAATACAAGGGCAGACATCTTTATTTCGATAATAACTACTCCCCACAAATAGCAGCAAGGAGAAGAGCCTATGCCCTGATACTTCGCACCCTGAAACAGCAGCAGTTTCGGTTTGTTACACCATATCCTGCAAAGCTTATAATGTTTCTAGGGACGTGGATATGTTGTTCAATCCACACTTATTGGCAGGTTCCTTGCTGCTTTAAATCTTGCCAGAAGGTCTTCAAGCTGGCTCCTCCTACCCACCTGGGTGGTATTACTCTTGGCTCTGCCCGATGACTCCAGATCTTGTTTAACACTTGGAAGCTCAGGTTCCCTCCTTAGTGCTTTGCGTTTTAGGCCTGGATCCACACTCTTCGGTTAACCCGAAACTAATTCTAAAATTTACAAGACTTCGGTCTTCTTTTTCCCTCATGGCTGCGATGGACAAATCAGCTCCCGGCTTTTGTCGGTGCCCCTGTGGGCAGAAGATGTCCCGGACCGACCCGCACTCCAAGTGCATCTGCTGCCTGGGGCTTGGCCACGATTCGCAGGCTTGCGATTTGTGCAAATCCTTTTCAGCTTTGGTCTTGGAAGATCACGCTGCTCAACTTCTTCTGGGGTGCCCTGAAAAATGGTATCCGCTGGTCAAGCCGAAGGAGGCCTGTTGGGCGGTGTCCATGGTGGTGGGCTCCACGGAACAGTTGGCGCAGATGATCGCCCTCGAGGAGGAGGCAGCCCAGGCCGCGTCTTCTTCCTCCTCGGTCGCGGCATTTATCCTGCTCTCCTTGGGCTCTTCATCTACAGCTTCTTTTAAGGAGCTTTGCCAATCCCTCTCCACCAAGGAAGAAGGACCATCAGGACATTCCAGTCGGTCCAAGAAGAAGGACTCAAAACGTAAGTCTCACTATCGACGTTCGTGGGAGCGGGAGAGATCCCCTTCATCGGATGGTTGACTTTCGACTTCAGTTGAGGTTGCGGCTAAGGCCGCTGGCTTCACAGTGTCCCCGTCACGTCAGCCGGACGAGACACCCGTCGACGCAGTCAAGATTTTTCTCGACCCGTCGTACGGTTTGTCGACTGGTGATGCCGACAACCCTACTTCACTGGTTTTCCCCAGTGGAAACCGAGGACTTGCTTAGCTCCTCCTGTGCGGAGTCCCGGTTAAGGTCCCTGTACTGAGAGAGGGTGTTTCCCCTCCCTCTCTGACCCATCCTCTGAATCCTCGGTTCTTGGTCTCGACCTCTTCTAGGTCCAGCCAGTCCCACCGACGCCGGGCGGTCTGGGTCTCGGCACTATGGAGAAGCGGCATCGCCGCTCATCCTCGTTGTCCTCTTTGGAGGATAGGCTCCGGCCGTAAGTTGCGTTGGTGCTTCTGAGGTTAATGTGGCAGCAGCTCTTATTGTCTTGAGGAATAGCTGACTCAATGTCGCTTTCCAGCCATTAAGTGGCTGTCATCTGAACGGCCAAAACAACCCCTCATAGTTGAGGAGCCAAAACCAGCACCGGTTGTTCGGCCAAAACCGACTGCTCCACCCATTGTGGTGGAACCTCCGCCTCCACAACCGAAGACTGGGGCCCCGACCAAGGATTGTCGGTCGGGTCAGGGCTTGCTCCATTAGTTGTCGGTCACCCTCACTCCTGATCGACCTCGGCACCTGGAGGGTGGCTCAGGCACTCTGCAGCTGTTCGCAGACTCCTCGGAGTCTGACGACGATGACTCCTTGTTCTCCAGGCCGCTTGACCTGGAGTCTGCAGGAGGTCAGTCGGTGGATGAGAGCCCATCTTCGTTTTTAGGAATGCTTCACTGATCTCAGAGTCCACCATGGCTAGGCTCGAACCTGCTTCAAAATGGGCCTAAGTATCCCCTCATGGAGACCCTGGACCGAGGGGATTCCCCTACAAAGGCCTTTCCAGTGGCCGAAGTCAGCCCTGGAGCTGTGGCAGTGGCCAACATCTTGTCCCGCACCTTCGGCCAAGATGGCTCGAAAGTATGCGGTCCCTACCGGTTCACTCTCCGGTTTCTCGGAGCACCCCTCTGTTGAGGGGTTAGTGACCGATAGCGTTTTCCGGCATTCCGGGAACGCTTGGGATGTGGACAAACCACCCGATAAGGAGTCCAAGAAATTGGACTACTCAGGGCGGAAGGTATACGCTGCTTCCTCCCTAGGCCTTCGTCAGGCTAGCTCGGCCGTTCTGATGGCACACTTTTCACACGCCATTTTGGGCTCCCTGGATGAGGTGATTCCTCATCTTCCGACTGACCTTCAGACACCGGTCAAGCAGGTGCGGGATCAGGGAAGGGCGTTAGCTAAGCAGCAGCTCCAAACTTCGTTGGACATTGCTGATTCATGTGCCCGGTCAGTAGCGTCCACAGTGGCCATGCGCTGCAGAGCTTGGCTGCGGATCTCCACCTTTACGGCTGATACCCAGCACAAGCTGGCAGATGTCCCCTTCCTGGGTACTGACTTGTTCGGGCCTGGGGTGGAGGGTCATCTCCAACGGATCGAGAAGTCCAATGCCACCTTGGACTCGGTCACGTCTTCCCAGAAGGACAAAGGCTGCCAGAAGCAGCGTAAGCCCTTTCGTCCTTCAGCCCCTGCGGCACGTCCGGCCCAGCAACACCAGCATCAGGGCCAGCAGGCTCGTGCTTGGCACCCCAAAGCCAAGCCTGCTGCTTCTTCCAGCAGGAAGCCTGGAGGAAAAGGCCCAAGTGGCTCCTCGGCTGGCCCTTCCTCCAAGCCTGCCCAGTGATGGGTTGAGGGGTGTCGCCCCCAACCTCGTCACTCCTCCCCGGATTCCCCCCATGGGGGAATGGCTCCGCCACTTCCTTTCCGCCTTGTCCACTATCACCATGGACTGCTGGGTGTTGGAAGTGGTAGGCAGGGGTCTGCCTCTGGAATTCGAGCAGTTTCCCTCCTATCGAGCCATCGCCCCATGGGGGGCTACGGGTTCTGCAGCCTCTCTGTTGGCTCGTCGAGCCGACATTGCTTTGCTTCTCCAGAAGGAGGTGATCAGGGAGGTTACGGACCCCCCTCCAGACCCAGGGTATGTGTCCAGGTACTTCCTGGTCCCAAAACAGACGGGGGGCTGGTGCTCCATTCTCGACCTACACGACCTGAACAAGTTCCTAAGGTCTCGCACCTTCAGGATGGTCACTCTGGCTCAGATCATTCCATCCTTGGAATGAGGTATGTAACCGGTTCTGTTCTCTGGACCTTCAAGACACATTCTTTCACGTCCCAATCTGTCCGTCTCACCAGCGATTCCTCTGCTTCAGAGCAGGGATCCTTTGAGAGTTCCGAGCCATGCCCTTCGGCCTCTCTCCAGCTCCCAGGGTCTTCCATTTGGTGGCAGTGGTAGACAGTATCTCTTGGGTGCCGAGGGTCCGGTGTACCTTACCTGGACAACTGGTAGATTGCAGCCCTCCAGGTTGGAGGTGGAGCAATCCAGGATCTGGCCTCCAGGTCTGCTCTCAGATTGGCCTCCTCATCAACAAGGCCAAGTCAGAACTCGTCATCGCAGGTGATTTAGTTCATCAGGGCAGAGCTCGACTCTCTTCGAGCCAGAGCAAGGCTCCCGGCGGACGGGGCTGAGGTTCTTTCCTCCTTTGCCCAATCATTTCTGGTTGGGCAGGACTTCCTGCACCTTCTGAGCCTCATGGCGGCCTGCACCAGCGTGGTCCATTGGGCCCGCTTGGCATACAAGGCCCCTGTAATGGGGGGCTGGCCTCACTGGTCCCAGTGCTCTGCTCCTCTGCACCAGCCAGTGACAGTGACCCAGGAGATGTGGACGGCCTCCAGTGGTGGCCTGCTCCAGCTTCATCGGCAGGAGGGTATCCTGCTTTGTCCCCCGAGCCAACGGGTCACCTGACTAACCAGTGCCTCTCTGATGGGTTGGTGCCCATCTGGGAGCTCAGAGCCCATGGCCTCTGGTCCCCTAGGAGTCTCTGATGCTACATCAACCTGCTGGAGCTTGAGCGGTCCGACTAGCTCCTCACCGCTGTTGTCTGCTGCTTGTACGGGTCAGTGGGTCCGATGGACAACACCACCACCATGTACTACTCCCCAACCCGACAGGGTGGGATGCACTCCTGCCCCTGTGCAGGGAGGCTTTTTGGACTTGGTCTCTCGTGATCAGCCTGGAGGTGGATCTCCTAGCCATCCATGTGGCAGGGGCCTCCAACAGTCTGGTCAATGCCCTCAGCCGGATAGGCACTGCATCTCACGAGTGGTCTCTCCTGCTGGAGGTAGTACAAGATCTGTTCTTCCACTGGGGCACCCCTCAGGTGGACCTGTTTGCCTTCAGGGAGAATGTGAAGTTGAGGCTGCTTCACGCCTACCCCTCAGTGCATGGCTCTGCATGGGATTTCTCGAGGTTGTGGACCCTGGCCTTCACACCTTTCCACCATTCCCCTTGATCCACAAGGTGCTTCTCAAGGTGAAGAGGGACCAGGCGCAGGTGATTCTGGTAGCCCCAGACTGGCCCTGCCAGTTCTGGTATCCAGATCTCCTCAGCCTCAGCTCCAGGCTCCCAAGGCGGCTTCCAGCCCACCCGGACCTGATCTCAGTCAACAAGGGGAAGGTACTCCATCCGGACCTTCAATCCCTGCACCTGACGGCCAGGTTCCTAAGCGGCTAGAGTTCCAGTCCTTGGGTCTTTCTGACAAGGTCCTCAACGTCGTTGAGGCATCCCGTAAGGAGTCGACCAGAAAATGCTATGCCTTCAAATGGAAGAGATTCTCCATTTGGTGTCAGGACAAGGATGGACCCTTCCTGTTCTTGGCTAGCATTCTGGACTACCTGTGGTCCCTTTCTCAGCTAGGGTTTCGGCTCTGACGTGGCTACAGTACTGGCAGCCATCTCTGCTGCTGGGCATGGGCCGGCAAGCAGTCAGTGGCACAGGAGAAGGTGGTCGGGCGCTTTTTCAAAGGCCTTGATCACATATCCCCTCCGGTGCGAGAACCTCCACCTCCGTGGGATCTACTGCTGGTATTGGCTAAGCTCATGGGCAAGGTATTCGAACCTGATGCGCATGGTGTGAGATCTCTCACCTGTCGTGGGAAAACTGCCTCTGGAGGCTATTACGTCAGCCAGAAGGATGGAGAGCTCCAGGTGCTTTCCATCGAGTCTCCTTATTTGGTCTTCCATAGGACAAGGTTGTCCCGTTTCCCACCCAAATTCCTTCCGGAGGTGTGTTGGAGTTTCACCAACCAGGTGTTTACCTGTCGTGTTCTAACCCAATCACGCTCAGAGGCTGAATATAGGTCTATACTCTGCACCCTAGAAGAGTGCTCTCTTATTATAAGGAAGCGGATGGCTAGTTCGGAGAGGTTCTATTAGCTGTTTGTCACTTTCACGCTGAAGCCGCACTCTGGCAGACCTGCAGCCGGTAGCAGGTGGTCACCTCCCTTAGATCTCTCTGCTATTTGGCGGGCATGGAGTCTCGTGACAGGAATAAGATTCATTCTGCCCACCATACCGCTGTTTCTCGTGGCTGCTTTTCCAGGATGTCCCTTATCCGGGAACGTCAGGGCTGCTACCTGGAAGTCAGCAGCACACCTTCATTACCCATTACCACATCGACCCAGAGTCACGCCCGATGCTGGTTTGGGACCCGTTCTCCAGTCCTATTCTCCCTGGCAGGGGGGGTGCGCCACTTTCTCCCTGAGAACTGCTAGGAGTCCGCCATGCCAATAAGTGGATTGAACATAGCGACGTCTTAAATATAGATTACCATGTAATAGAGTTTTCTAGGAGGCGTTTTTCCCACGTCCACACCTCCCCCGGCGTGCATAACTCATCTTCCAGCGCAGATCTGGTGTCATGGGTGGAGCTAAGAGTTATACCACCCGGTGGATGGAAGGCCAGCTGAAGACCTTCCATAAGATTTAAAGCGGCAAGGAAGCTGCCAATAAGTGTGGGTGAACAACATATACCACCTCAGAACTCCTGCCACAGGTGAGTATACCTATTTCCTGAAGGCTATACAAACATTTTGAAACTCAGAGAGGCATCAGCAAAGCTCTCAGACCAAGAACATTGTGGTACTCCAGTGTGGATAACATTTGAAATTCCAGGATCTAGGGGCACTCAAGTCAGGAACGTGTGTGGAGAAGACGCATAAAACATTCAAACCAGAAAGAGACAAAGGCTACTCCACATTTCAAGATGTTAAAAAACTTTACTCAAGTTCCAGAGGACTGCCCTGGATTGATCATTGTCTGAGAAAGGGGCTCTGGTAATCTTTCCAGCCCATGGCGAGTGTCTGGGCATGCACTTATTTTCAGAGCTGCTGTTGTAGTTTATCTCCAAAAACTAGTCGAGGTGGTGCAATGTTATAAGGGCTGAATCTTTGTAATTCAGAATGCTAGGTCGAGATATTAATCAAGGAAATGGGGCTGAAGTACAGACTCAGCGGTATCTATGCACAGTAATCTGATTTGTTTTTATTGTTTAATGTAAGAAAGAGTCTGGGACAATTATGATGAAACTGAGCTGAAAGCGTTATCTTTAGCCTCCATTTATATCTACCTCTAGTAAATAGCATCAGCTACCATTCCTCATTTGTTGACTAGCCCCCTATTAAAACTAATTTTTAAATAATACTCACAATCCTCATGGAGGAGATAATGGAGATGCATTCAGCCAGATCGCAACATGGCAACAGTCACGTGCAGCGGATATCGGGACAACATCACTTTATTTGGTGCGGTCCAGAGCTGGTCGTCTGTTTGCCTGCTTGCCCATGTTACTAATTTTGTGCATGGTGTTGGGGCCCAAGCAGCCTCGTGAGCTTCCCCACAGTGAAAAATAACATTTCATCCCTACAGGAGGAGGCAAACCTCCCTACCTAGGAAGTCATTACAGACTTGTTCTGTAATCCATGTAAATAAGTTAATGTTGCATTGTTATGATGAGAAACCTAGGCATGAAAGTTACAAATTCTCCCCCGAACCAATATTCTTTTGCTTTTGTTACTCCCGCAGGCTAACATGAAATAAGATATGAGTTAAACCTAGCTGGAAACAATACATGGTTGGGAGTACCACCAAATCACCACTAGAGGGGGATAAATACTGTCATCTATTGCTGATCTTTTGTAAGGTATACAAATATGTTTTGAACATTTGCACCCTATCTTATGGGTATGTTATTTTGTATATGTTGTTAAAATTAGGCAATGATGACTCAAACATACAAGAGGCTATTTTGGTGCATTTCTTTGGACTGAAACTGCTTACCTAGCAATTTGGGCTGAGAATATATATGGAGAGATGTTTACATATTGGTGACAAGGAGAACAGTAGGAAACTGGGCTATATATAAAATACTTGTTAATGATAAAATGGGAATCATCACTGATATTATCCCTAATATTAATACCGGGATCCAGCCCAGTTAAGAGATCCCGTTTGATACAATTTATTGAAAGAGACAATCCTGAAATCATATTTTTGCAGGAGAATTACCTGTCCTCTCCTGAGCATGATAAAATCACCAAATGGGGGTTTCCCATGGTGATAGCTTCATCTCAACGCTCGGGTAGGAGACGGGGAGCAGCCATCCTGATCAGACGTGGGGTACCATTTGACCTCCATCAGAAGGTAATAGACCTGGAGGGACGATTCGCTATTGCAACGGGCATGCTTCATGCTTGCCCGGTTACTTTGGCATCTGTTTATTTTCCCCTGGGGACCTCAAAGAGATTGGCTCAGACTTTTTTTGCATGGCTTTTGGAGATCCTTCAGGGGCAACTTCAGATGGGGGGGTGACCTGAATACTACTCTGAACCCTGCAAGGGATGTCTCAGTCTGTCTTCTCACAGGGGTCTCACTCTCAGAAGTACTTGTAGTGTAAGTTGCTTCTTTGGAGGTGGCAGATCTGCTGCCACTGTTGCCCCACACGAGAGATAATATACGTCATAGCACCGGACCAGGTGGCGTCTCGACTAGATTATGTGTTTACCACAGCAGAACATCTAGAAACATTACATGACATGTGGCATGGGCGCACCATATTATCAGATCATTCCCCAGTATATGCCAAATTTGATTTGAGGAGGACATAAAACGAACTTCTGCGCTTCAACTGATGCACTTGAGAGCTCAGAGTTTAATTAAATGGTTAAAGACACAGGATCCCACAGATCCTGGGGGAGAATGGTGACCCAGATGTTTTGGTAGCGATTCAGTAGGATACCCTTAAGACAGTGTTGAGTGGGGATTTTATTGCTTATTCATCAAGGAAAAATAAAGAGAAAGAGGCACAGCTTATTAAGCTCCAGGGGAAGTTGAAAGTACTGCAGTCTTTCAAACAACATGAAGTCTTGCTATATTATGACATATGCAGTGAGTCCCAACCTTCGAACTGCTCCGGAGGTGAAAGAGTTAACTTTCCATGCCAGGCATGGAACGCTGAGCTGGAGCTCGGTTGAAAACTCTGTCTGTTGTTCTTCAAACTCAAACTGTCAGATTCTTTACTCTGCCTCACTGAACAGTCTCGATGATTTTCTCCTTCTGCTCAGTTCATTTTGTCGGTTAAGTATTATTTTCTCAGTTTTTGACTGAATTTTAAATGCAACTGGTTCGGTTAAGCTCTGTCTGTTGTATTGTAAGTACTAGATAACTTTTACATTTATTTCTTCTGGTTTGAACTTGTATAAGTTATCGGTTTGGTTTGAACCAATCAGTGTTGTTTTGGAATATATTAATCTGTCTTTTAGAGTGTGTTTACCGGTTCTTATCGGTTCTAAAAAAGACAGATTTTATTACGGTTTTTTTCCATTACCCATGACACGTGTTGGGAACCGATAAGAGGGTCTTGTTGGCGGATTGCCATAAGCGGGCAGTTTGGTTAGGACTGGCACTATGTCTGAGAAACCAAAAGAAAAAACTGGGCCCACTGTGTTTCAACACTGCAGTGTCTGTGGGAAAGCCTCTTTGCCAAGGCTGACCCCACACCACCTGTGTTTATTGTCTGGGTTTGACCACCTCTAATGCAGACTGCCAGATTTGCAAAATTTTCCTGCAGCTACCCTTGATAAGAGTGTGGTAGACTCAGGGAAGGGAGGCCATAAGTCTGATGACCCGGATGGCATGGTTCGCCGGTTCCAGCGGAACTGAGGGAGGCCTCTGACCAGGTGAGACTTCTCGGGCAAAGGAGAGCCGACTTGAGGAGTCAGTTCCAGCAAAAAGGACAAGGAAATCAGCTGGTGTGGAGCCAAAACTTTCCTCTCCAACCGCTGAAGAAATAGCCAAAGCGATTAAAATTGTCCATTCGCTTTCCCCGGTTCCATCCGAACCAGCACCATCAGGTAAGCGTACGGTTCGGCCGGTTCCGCCAGTTCAAGAGTATGATTTAGAGGAATTTTATGAACCGGAAGAGGAGTATGAGGAGAGTGAATGTGGATTTGAAAGTCTGGATGTGCCCATTGAACCGGACATCTCCCCAGACAGACCTTCAGGAGTGTCTCCTCCTAGGCTTTCTGAGTCCCCTTCTCATTTTATGTTTTATAAAAAAGTGGCTGAAACCCTCCAGATCCCTATGGAGGAAGCTGTAGATGATCAAGAGGAACCTGACTATGTGGAAATGATGGATATCCCAGAGTCCAGGAGACTGTCTATTCCTTTGCATAAATCTTTTGGGAAACAGACAGTAACAATTCTAAAAACTCCTCACACTATACCTCCTGTTGATAAGAGAATGGACAAGAGGTACACATTGTCAGACTCTGATATGGGGTTCCTTACACAACAATGCAGCCATGTTGGGGTAGTGCAGGCTGCTGCCTGTGACAAGGCAAATATTCCCTTGGCCTCACACCCCCCTGATGCCATGGCAAAAAACAGTACATGGCAGCATCCTTGGGACTCAGACAGGCAAATTATATGGCTTATGTTGCTAGATACCAGAAATCCAGATGGGATACTGTTATGGCTCTAGTAAACAGGGTCCCTGGCCAGCTTGTTAAGGAGTTGGAGCAGGTGGCTCGATGGTATTGAGGCATCTAAGGTGCAATTCCATGCTGCAGTGGACTCCTGATGTGTCATCAAGAGTCATGGCTACATCTCTGGCACTTGGCAGAATGGCTTGCTCAGATGTTACTAGCCTATCACAGGATACCCAGACTAAGGCCATGGATTTTCCTGTTGTGGGTAATTCTCTGTTTGGGGAGCAGACAGATGACATGAAGAAAATGGATGAGTATAGGGACCACCTATGGGTGTGCATGGAGCCAGGAAGGCAGGCCACTCCTCAAAGGCAGCTTTCAGGGGCAGGGGCAGGCCTTTTCATAGGCCTTTACCAAGCTCCAGGCCTCCTCTTCAGCTTACGCCCAGAGGGGTTCTTTAGAGGGGAGAGGCGGGGTACAAGCAGGCCTGTTTCACCCCCAGCCCAAAGCCTCCTGCATGCAGGCACCCTGATGGGGTGGCCAGGCCGATTCTCAACTCACTCGTGAGGGGCAGGCTGGTGCTTACTTTGTCAGGACTGGAAGTCTCTGACATCAGACAAGTGGGTCCTGGAAGTAGTCTCGCCAGGGACTGGTTCTCAGCTCAAAGTTTCAAAGAGGAGAACTCAAGATCCTTTCCACCTGCAAATCCACCAGAGGCACTTGCCTAGAGGCAGAGGTCTCTTCCTCCTGGCTCTCAGAGCTGTGGAAAGGGTTCTGCCCCTATACCAGGGCAAAGGGTTGTACTCCAGGTACTTCCCTTACCCCAAAAGACAGGAGAATGGCAGCCCATCCTGGATCTCAGATGCTTAAACAAGCACCTTTTAAAACCAAAATTCAGAATGGTGACTCTGGGAATTATTCTACCCTCTCCTGAGCCAGGGGACTGGCTAGCATCCCTGGACCTCAGGATGCCTACTTCCATATTCTTATCAGAAGCTCCCATCGAGTACCTAGGTTCAAGCTGCCCTCAGGCCATTACCAGTTCAGAGCAATGCCCTTTGGCCTCCCTCTGCTCCAAGGGTATTCACAAAATGCCTGGCAGTAGCAGTTGCCCACCCATGAAGGCAAAAATTGCCATCGTCCCTTGCGTGGTGGACTGGCTCATAGTGAGCCACTCTCCAGACCAAGTCAAGTTACATCTTCAGATAACTCAGCAACTGCTTACCTCTCTAGGTTTCCTTCTGAATCTTCCAAAGTCAGTTCTAGAGCCTGTCAGCCTCCTCACCTTCATAGGCGCAGAACTGAACACAGAGGAAGCCAGAGCCTTCCTTCCTTCCTTTGGACAGGGCAGGGACCCTGGTCTCTGGCCTCCTCATTCACCCTGCAGATTCTCGGCCAGCAGGGCATTTTCTACAGCTCCTAGGGCACATGGCTGCTTCTACAGCAGCAGTAGTGCAAGGAGCCAGATTTTAGATGAGGGACATCAGTTCCATTTGAGAGCCTTGGTCTCAAAGAAAGGACCCTCTAACCAAATTGATCCCAGTGACTCGAAACCCTGATCCAAGTCCTACAATGGTGGCAGGATCAGAGCAATCTGAGACAGGGGTTCCCTTTGTCACTCAGTCTCACTCTTTAATCCTTACTACAGATGCATCCCTCTTGGGGTGGGAGCTCACATGGGTGACCTCACTACCGGGACTGTGGTCCCCTCAAGAATCCCTGCTCCACATCAACCTGTTGGAGCTCAGAGCAGTTTTCTAGCACTTCAAGTTTTTCCAAATCTGTTCAGAACAAAGTTGTACAGGTCAGAACAGACAACACCACTACAATGTGGTACATCAACAAGCAAGGAGGCAGTTCTCGGTCTCCGAGCCTTGTGCATCATACAATGAAGTTGTGGTCTCTGGCTTTATTCCCTGAACACCTCCCTTACGGCAGTTCACCTCCCAGGCAAGGACAATGTCCTGGTAGATTAACTCTCAGCAGGATTTCCCAGGGCCATCACGAATGGTCACTGGATCCCCTGGTCCTGGAGGTAATATTCCAGGTGGCAACCTCATGAGATAGATCTTTGCAGCCCCAGACAATCACCAACTTCCTTGCTGCAGGCCCCAGTGTTGGGCTCAGTCCTCTGGATGCCTTAGTTCTCAATTGGGAAGGGAAGTTTCTATGCTTCCCTCTTCCTCTCCTGTTCAAAGTGTTAGTCAAAATCAGATCTCAATCCTGCAAAGTGATTCTGATTGCTCCAGATTGGGCCAGACAACCCTGTATCCACTCCTACTGTCCTTAGCAGTCCATCTTCCCCTGTGTCTTCCCAGGAATCACAATCTATTAACCTGTGCTCAGGGAAGGGTTTGGTACCCGAACCTCAAATCTCTCAATGATCAGGGCCCTGGCTCTTGAAGAGTTAGAATTTGCTGATCTACACCTCTCCCAGCGTGTATTGGATATATTGAAGGCTTCTAGGAAGCCTTCCACCAGAACTACTTACAATTCCAAATGGAAGAGTTTTCATATGGTGCTCTGGGAAGCATATTTCCCCGAATCTGCTGATTTACCCACAGTCCTGGATTATATGTATCCATTTGAACACTTTGGGGCTCAGACCAGCTACCCTAAAGGTGCATTTGGCAGCTGTGTTTGCTTTCATTTCAGCAGGTAAACCGTCTTCTCTTTCAGCTCATCCTATATTCTCTAAGTTTTTTAAGGGATTGCTTCACACCAACCCTCCATTCAGGGCCCCTGCCCCTGCCTGGGATCTTAATGTTTGCATTGCTCAGCTTATGCAACCTCCCTTTGAGCCCATGTCTTCAGCAGAGCTCAAGTATTTGACTTGAAAGACTGTGTTCTGGTAGCCATCACTTCTGCCAGACGCATAAGTGAATTACAAGCTTTGTCAGTGGAGCCTGATTTTATCTCCTTTCATAGAGATAAGGTGGTCCTCAGGATTAACAGGAAGTTCTTGCCTAAGATGGTTTCAGATTTCCACCTTAATCAATCTCTCTCTCTCTTCCTGTGTACTTCACTGACCATTCCTCCTCTGGCAAGAGGAGGCTGCACAGCCTAGATGTGAAGAGAGCCCTTAGTTACTACATTGAGCGTACCAAGGGTCACAGGTTTGACTCCCTCCAACTGTTCCTCACTTATGGTGAGGTTGGTAAAGAAACCTGCCACTAAAAGATCCATTACCTAGGTGGATTGTCTCTGTATCCAATTCTGTTATGAAAGCTAGGTAAGGTTCCTCCTTAGGCCTGAGGACTCACTCTACCAGAGGTACAGCTGCTTCCTCAGCTGCTGCCAGGACATCCCCATTCTAGAGATTTGTCAAGCAGCTACCTGGAAAACAGTTCACACTTTTCCAAGCATTACTCTCCGGACACCCAGGCTAGGAGTGATGCTGGTGTTGTCACAGCTGTGCTTCAGAGCCTATTTCCTAAGTAGGTTCTGTCCTCCTCCATGGAGGTACTGCAATGTAGTCTGTATATATGTCATAATATAGCAAGACTTCATGTTGTTTGAAGAAAAATTACTCACCTTAGTAATGTTGTTTCTCTTCTAAGGGATACTTGCTATATTATGACCCTACCTGCCCCTCTCAGAACCTCTGTTTTTGGGATGTGGGTGGGCAGTGCAATCGACCAGCATAGTAGATGCCCACCTTGTTTTTCACCCTCCTTTTGGGGGTGACTGGGTTTTGTGTTTTCATTTTTGGGTCTCCTGACTTGAGTCTTTGTTTTGGGACCAAAAATGTGTTGTTTATTTAGTAGCCAGTTGGCTAGTGTAGGTTTACAGCTTCCACACAGGACCTTAGTGAGTTTAGCTCAGTAAGATCTGACAGTTTGAGTTTGAAGAACAACAGACAGAGTTTTCAACCGACGTCGAGCTCAGCGTTCCATGCCTGGCATGGAAGGTTAACTCTTTCACCTTGGAGCAATTGAAGGTTGGGACTCGCTGCATATGTCATAATTATAGCAAGACTTCATTAGAAGAAACAACATTACTAAGGTGAGTAATTTTTTCTTATATGCCCAGGGGGATGGAACTGTAAAGGTACAACTACTAACGATAAAATAGAAAATTTAAAAATACCTAGATCAGAAAGTAGAGCAACAGCTCTTTTATCTCAGACTCGCAGCACATGAGGGGGGCCCTAAAGGAGCCAGGAATCTGGCCTGTAAACTTAGAATGCATAAGGCTAGAGCCTGTGTTATGGCCATGCAAGACTCTACTACGGGGAAGCTAGAACATCACCTTAAGATCATTAGATGAGTCATGGCTGAATATTATCAGGATTTATATAGGGCAGAGTCTGAAGATCGTAGTCAACAGACAGAGGCATACCTTAAAAACTTAAAGCTTCCCAAATTGACTGCCTCCCAGATAGATATTTTGAGAGCCCCTACTGCCTTGATTGAGATAGATGGAGTGTTGCAGAGAGCTAAGACCCAGAGAGCTCCAGGACCAGATGGATATCCATTGGAGTTCTATAAAACTCATAAAGAAGAAATACTACCACCGTAACTCCAGGTTGTCCATGAGATACAGGAAGGAGGTATTCCTCCCCCCTCTTGGCAATACGCAGTGATATCTGCCATACTTAAACAAAACAAAAACCCTACCCTACCCTCATCATACAGGCTAATTTCAATGTTAAATTTTGATTATAAAATTTATATGTCTGTGCTAGCACATAGACTTGAAAACATCATGCCTTTATTGATCAATCATGATCAGGTGGGCTTTATTAAGGGACGACAGGTTCACGATACAGTGCGACAAACACATCTACTTAAAGAGTACGCGTTTGATTCCCCTGGCACTCATTGGATTGGACACTGAAAAAACATTTGACAGGGTGGCCTGGCCATTTCTGTGGGCTACCTTGTCTAGTTTTGACTTTCCCCTGGAGATCATACAACAATTGCAAAATATGTATAAACACCCTCAGGCTTATTTAAAATTAGATGGCTCTATCTCTGACCCTTTTCCTCTACAGAGGGGAACTCGTCAGGGATTGCCCCCCCCAACCCCTGTTATTTGCTCTGTATCTCGAGCCATTAGCCCAAGCCATCAGAGCTCACCCGGAGATTGAGGGCATACCTATGGGAGGCACAAACCATAAAATTTCAGTATTTACGGATGACATTCTTCTCACTTTGTCCTCCCCAGATATATCAATCCCAAGGGTCTGGGAACAACTGGAGATGTACGGTAAAATCTCAGGGTATAAAATTTAACCAACAAAATACAGAGGTACTACTGTGTAACTACATCCCTTCCACTGCTTTAAAACGTGCATTTCCCCTTAAGTGGTATAAACAATCAATGCGGTACCTTGGGATCCATCTTACTAAAAATCAGATACATGCAGATATTGCAAATTTTGAACCTCTAACCCAAAACATAACTGAGGACCTCACACGATGGTTACAGATACCTTTGAGTTTCCTAGCTCAAATAGAAACTATTAAACAAAACAGATTTCTCCGGATTTTGTTCTATCTGCAGACACTCCCATTATTTCCAACACAGACTTATTTTCTAGCTTGGAATAGGTTGATCTCTCACTTTATATGGTAGGGGAAACCTCCCAGGATTCGGTACTCTCTATTACAATTATCAAAAGACAGAGGTGGTTAAATTTACCGAATCTCCTGAATTATGCCCAAGCTTCTAAATTAAAGATCTTACTCTCCTGGATGAACCCCAATTATATTATGCCCTGGAAGCAGTTTGAGATGACTTGGAATGGCATTGAAGACCTGACGGACTGTCTCTTTGGACATCCTCCTGGTTGCATACCTCTCTCTAGATTCCCACAATATACTGCAGAGATGTTTAAGCAGTGGCTGACTGTACTCAATAAAAGATTATTGCCCATGAAGGCACTTTTTCTGAGATCTCTTGCGGTGAACAGTGCCTTTCCACCCAATTCTTTGGATAGATCCCTAACCCAGTGGTATAAATATAATATCAAACATATTTTTTTCAATTATTAGGAGCACAGGGCCTTTATTCATTTGTCCAGCTCCAGGCCCAGTATAAAATACCCCAGGGCTTCTTTCATAAGTATTTGCAGCTAAAATTTTTATTTGCGGCCAATGGAGGAAGCAATGGCAGCAGTGGCTGAAAACCCCCCACTAATGATAAAATTACTTCTATCACAGAGACAAGGTACCACTCTAGACCACGGTATCAGCCTGGCCTACCTTGCTTTGGGAGAGAAACCACAAGACTACTGAGTCAATTAGAGCCCGTTGGTCCTTGGAATCGGGGACTGACCTACCAGTTACTAACTGGAAGATGGCCTCCCCACTTATGCTTATGGCCTTGGGATCCCCATATTGGAAAGAGTTTGCATGGAAATTATGATGTAGATTTTTCTGCACTCCTGCTGTGGTAGCTAGTTTTACAGGTGATCCTGAAGGAAAGTGCTAGAGGGGATGTGGAGCAGTACGTGCAGACCAGACTCATATATTTTGGAATTGCAGCATGCAGGGTCCTTATTGGGGGGAGGTAGTGCAGGAACTGGTGGCAATATAACAAAACCCAGGTCTTTTTACCTCTGGGTATATACTGACAGCTACTACCCCTTTTGGTTTAAAAGTAGAAAAGAATGTTTACCTGCAAACTACATTGCTAATATTGGCAGCAAAAAAGGTAATAACCAGACTATGGGGAATGAATAGGCTGCCTACTAAGGGAGAGTGGCTAAACTTGACAAGAGAGCTATATATAGGATGGAGAGGATGGCGGCCAGAGTACGAGATAGAGTGGAGGTATTTGATACAAAATGGAGAAAATAGATTATGTATCAGTTAAGCACTTATTCAGACTTTGTTCCCTGAAGCTAATCAAATCAATACTGGAGAAATGTTAAAACGAGACTTGTCTAGTTCATGTGATTAATTAGTCCTGATGCTGGGTGAGAGTTGTTTTTTTTTTAAGTCCAATGTATAATTATATAAACTGAAGAAATGTCTTGTATAATGTATAAATGTCCTCTTGCCTAATAAAAAAATTTTATTATAAAAAAAAAAAGAACTGGAAGGCAGGCGTGGGGACTGCCCACTATATAGGGTCATGCTGACGTCGGCCACATGATGTCCAGTGGGCGGTCCCACATCAGATACTGCTGGCTAAAGTTTCCGAGTGGTCCTGACAACAGGGGTCGCTCAGTCCCCAAGGTGATTACCTACTCCAAGAGCCTGTCTGGAAGATCTGCTGTTAAGGTAAGTTCATAAGTAACTGTACTTTCCTTGCCCCCTGACCAGGAGTCTAGACCTCTGGGGCAAGAGGACGTTTGCCTCTGCCGCTTTGGGCATTAGGGTTGCCAGTTATTTGGCTCATCTGATTAAGTACCAAAACACCCTCTAGAGAAAGGGCAAAGCGGCAGCGCAGGCCCTCCCTGAGGATTCCCAGAAACAAGAGCTTGTCAGGGTGCTCCAGGCCTTCGAATATGTTAGTAAACATCTCCTCAGAGCCACCTGTGATATTGCTGATACCACAGCCAGGGCAGCTACCTCCAGCATCTGCCTCAGAAGACACTCCTGGCTTAGAATGTCTGGCTTTGTGACTGATGTCCAACAAAAAGGTTCAGAATACCCCTTTTGTGGGCCACAAATGTGTTGGACCAGATCTGCAGGATATTACAATGACCTGCAGGCCTCTGGCAGGGCTAGTCAATGTGTCCACTCCCTGTTCCATACCCGGCCCAAGAGTAGACAGAAGCCCTCCTTTCGTAAGGTCTCTCACAAGTCAGGTTCCAGAACCAAGCTTCAGGGTAAATGCAGAGCCAGCTCTGCCTTGCCTGCCCCTCCTCCACCTCTGGTCCCTCTGTCAAGCAACCCAGGGGAGGAGGTGTGGCTCTGGCTGCCGGTTCAGCCTCAGTTTGACTCCTTGACAGACCCCTCCCGTTGTTCCAAGCCAAGAGGTGGTGGTTGGAGGTTGGTTCTCCCTCCATCTGTCCCAATGGAGAACCATCACAACAGATGCTAGGATACTGCAGTTAATCAAACAGGGCCATGCTCTAGGGCTTCTAGAGTAGCCTCCAGACATTCCCCAGTCCCCAGTTTTTACCCTCCATACCACACAGAGGTGCTCAGGGAGGTGGTCCTCACCTTGTTGCACAAGCAGGCCATAGAACCAGTGCCCAAGCAGTAAAGGAACAAGGGGTTTTACTCCAGGTTCTTCCTGGTTCCCAAGAGAACAGGAGACTTGAGGCCCATTCTAGACCTCAATGAGCTGAATCTTTTTATACAGTACTAAAAGTTCTGGATAGTCACGTTGCACGGCCTTCTTCCTCTGCTCAAGCAGGGCGATTGGCTATGCTTCCTCGATATGCATGATGCATATCTACATATCCTGGTTTCCTCCCCTCACAGACGATACCTGTGGTTCCTGTTCCGGGGGAGCATTACCAGTTCAGGGAATTGCCCTTTTGCTTATCCTCTGTGCTATGGGTATTTACCAGGTGCTTAGCAGTTATAGCAGCAGTCCTCCAGTGTGAAGGCCTCTGTGTGTTCCCATAGCTGCCACTGCGGACTGGCACAGGCCCAGCATGGTACCAGCTATGTCCAGAAAGTTTGACAAGCTCTACCCAGGAAGGACAAAGGGGCAGCTAGTAGGACTGAAAGGGGGAGGAGGATGCAGTGTGGAAGAGGACCACCAAAAAGCAGATTTATTAAACAACTATTTATGTTCGGTATTTACAGAGGAGGGGGAAGGAAATAGGGCAAGGGAAAAGGGTATAAAGGGATGGGATGTGGGCACAATACCATTTACAGAAGAAAGAGTGCTTAGGGATCTATCAAAGAAAAAAGTAGACAAAGCGATGGGGCCAGACAGGGTGCACCACTGGATAATGAGGGAACTGAAAAAGAATCTAGTTGCACCTCTGACAACCCTTTTCAACATGTCATTAAAAACAGGGGAGGGACTGGAGGAGGGCAGATGTAGTCCCACACCACAAAAGTGGAGATAAGGAGGAGGCAGGAAATTACAGGCCAGTCAGCCTGACGTTGCTGGTAGGCAAGTAATGAAAACACTATTAAAGGAAAGAATTGGGGAATACCTAGTTACCAATAACCTACAGGATAAGAGGCAGCATGGGTTCATGGGGGAGGTCCTGCCAGAAAAACTGATCAAGTTCTTTGATTGGGTGACCAGGGAAGTGGTTCAAGGGGGAACGGTGGATGTGGCCTACCTGGATTTCAGCATGGCCTTCTACACTGCTCCACATAGAAGGCTGCTAAACAAGCTGGGAAGCCTAGGAGTAGATCCTAAGGTAGTAAAATGGGTGGAAAATTGGCTAGGCAATAGGAGTCAGAGGGTGGTGGTAGACGGCAGTCACTCTAGAGTATGCAAAGTGACTAGTGGAGTACCACAGGGATCAGTACTAGGGCCAGTGACATTGGCCGATAACTAATGACATTGCAGAAGGGCAGGAAGGAAAGATAATGCCTATTTGCAGATGACACAAAACTCTGCAACAGAGTAGATACACTGGGAGGAGTGGAAAAAATGAGAAGTAATCTAAAAAAGTTGGAAGAATGGGCAAGGGCTTGGCAGGTGGGTTTTAACAAAAAGAAGTGCAAAATAAAGCACTTGTGGCAACATACCAACTGGGAGGAGAGATATTAACAGTTACAAAGTAGGAAAGGGACCTGAGGGTGATCATTTGTGATGACCTGAAGGTAGCGAACCAGTGCGACAAAGCAGTAGGGAAGGCTGGAAGAATGTGGGCTGCATAGGAAGGGGGAATCACCAGCAGAAGGAGGGAGGTAATAATACCCCTATACAGATCACTGGTTAGGCTGCACCTGGAGTACTGTGTACAGTTCTGGAGGCCCTACCTCCAGAAAGACATTGAGAGGGTGGAGACAGTACAAAGGAGGGCAACCAAAATGGTGCATGGCCTGCATCAAAAGTTCTATTGGGTAAGGCTCAAGGAACTTAACACGTATTCCCCGGAGGAAAGAAGGGAAAGGGGGGATAAGACAGAGATATTCAAATACCTCACAAGCAAAAACAAGGTACAGGAGGGAAGCATTTTCCACAGAAAAAGATGGTCAAGGACAAGGGGTCTTGCTATGAAGTTAGAAGAGGGGAAGCTCAGAGGAAACGTGAGGAAGTATTCTTTATGAAGAGAGTGCTGGATGCATGGATCAGCTTACCAGTAGAGGTGGTGGGGGTGGAAATGATGCCAGGGTTCAAGAACGCATGAAATAGACACAGTGGAATCTTAGCAGTTGGGGAGGAGGGAGTAGAGAAGACCAGAGACCGAGTAGGGTCTGTGGCGACACTGTAGGTAGGGAAAATGGGGCAGACTTGGTGGGCCATCAGGTCCTTATCTGCGGACAGATTCTATGTTTCTGTTTCTATATCTGGACAACTGGTTACTAAAATCCCAGTCCAGGGAGCTCCTGTTATTGACTCTAGAACACAACTCTGCAGTTATTCCAGTCGTTGGGCGTCACTGTCAGTTGGTCCAAGTCTGTGCTGACCCCTTCTTAGTGATTGCAGTACATATGGGCAGTCCTGGACTCTACTCAGGACAAGGTCTTCCTCCCTCAATACAGAGCGGACCACCTTCCTGCCCAGGCCCAGGAGGTGGCTCGGAGCTGGCATGTCCCTGCCAGGACATTCCTCAGACTACTAGGCCTCATGACCACGGCCATTGTTACGGTCCCTGTGGCCAGGTTGCACATGAGGATTCTGCAGTGGACCTTCTTGGTTCAGTGGGATCATCACTCAGACTATCTGGATCAGCTGGTCCTTGTCTCCTCGCCCGTATGTAAACTGCTTCACTGGTGGATGAACCCAGCCAGTCTCTTAGAGGGGGTCCCTTTTCTTATCCCCACTCCTCACCAAATCCTCACCACAGATGCTTCAAGTCTGCACTGGAGAGCCCATTTAGGTCCTTATCAGACCCAGGGTCTCTGGTCCCACTGGGAAACTCACCTCCACATAAATGTCTTAGAAATGAGGGCAGTTCTGTATGTCTTACAGGCCTTTCAGAACCATCTGTCTCTGGGCCCTTTGCTGGCGCAGTTTGATAGTCTCAGTGTGGCCTATTACATCAACAAGCGGGGGGGACCCATTCCTACCCTCTGTGCCAGGAAGCAGTGAGGGTCTGGTACTGGGCTCTAGATCACGTTATAGTACTGTCAGCCATCCATGTGCCAGGCACCCAAAAAGCCTCAGCAGATCACAGTCCAACATGCATAAGTAGGAGCTGCTGACCTCGGTCGCAGAAGACCTGTTTGACAAGTGTGGTCATCCAGAGTTGAACCTTTTTGCGTCCCCACTCAACGCAAAACTGCCGCGTTTCTGCTTGCTTGATCCAGGGCCTGGAGTTTTCTAGCGACATGTGTTGTCCCTTCCCTTTGATTCAGAGGGTTCTCATCAAGCTACAGATGGAGGGTGCCACCTTAATTCTGGTGGCCCCGTTTGGCCTTAGCAGATATGGTTTCCATTACTACATAAATTGGCTGTGGAACCCCCCAGTTCCCCTTCCCATCTGCCAGGACCTGCTGACTCAGGCCCAGGGGACCCTGATCCATCCAGACCGTAAGTCCCTCCAACTGCATGCATGGCTCCTGAGGACATAGCCATTGCTTGATTTGAGGTGTCTCAGAAGGTGGCTGACATCCTGGTGGCTGACAGAAAACCTTCCACCAGGGCCACTTACTATATGAAATGGAAGCGGTTTGCTATCTGGACCGCTTCTCATAGCCTGGACCTTTTCACCTATCCAGTGAATCAGGTTTTGGAGTATATCCTGACCTTCAATCAATCAATCAAAATCTTTATTTATCCAGGCGAGCACCATTGAGCAGGGCTCATTTGCAAGATGGACCTGGTCATACAAAAATC
This sequence comes from Neoceratodus forsteri, assembly GCA_016271365.2. Classification (NCBI taxonomy): domain Eukaryota; kingdom Metazoa; phylum Chordata; order Ceratodontiformes; family Ceratodontidae; genus Neoceratodus; species Neoceratodus forsteri. The sequence continues at coordinate 713,262,231 of CM057458.1, forward strand.
ATGGCACAGTAACATGGTAAAACATAATGCAATATTATACAAAGAAGAAAAATATACATATATACATCAACACTTGAGTGAGAGGGCCTTTACAACAGATAGGCTCATAACTGGGTACAGCTGGAATGCTCACTTAAAAGGAAAGAGAAAGGCAAGAAGAGGGATACCAGCTTATGAAGAAATGACGGGGTTGGAATAGTTAACTGGCATACTTCAGGGAAGGGGGACCTTGTCTGATGCAGGACTCAAATATTCCTCCCTTAAAGTGCACCTGTCAGATATATCAGCCTTTCATGTGCCCATTGATGGTCGTACTGTGGTACAGCTGGATGTGGCCCATACCTCTCTGAGAAGCATTCTCCACTTGAAGAAAAAAAAAACAAAAACAGCCCATTATCTCGATGGCGGAGGGTACACGGTAAAACTAGTAGAGTATTACATTATTATAATTCAGAAAAGTTATATTGTATTATTCGAGAATAGGCAGACAGTCAGGTGGCACTCTGTTTCGGCACTTCCTTGTGCATCGTCAGGAGTGTCCTGATGACGCACAAGGAAGTGCGAAACTGGTAGAGGTGCCACACGACTGCTGTTGTGCCCATGGTGGCCTATTTTAATGAATAAGGTATAGCTTTTCTAGTTCTCTGAGGAGTGCTGGTAATTGTTTTTGTATTCTCCACTTGAAGCCTCCTATCAGTAACCCAGTCCCGGCTTGGGGCCTGAATTTTGTTTTGGAGAAGCTGACCCTTCCTCCTTTTGAGTCAGCCACATTTTGCGAGCTACACTGTCTGTCATGGAAAGTGTTGTTTTTAGTTGCCATTACTTCCGCTTGAAGAATTTCAGAGCTATAGGCTCTCATGTGTGAGCAGCCTTATTTGATTTTCCACAAAGTCAGGGTCTCTTTGCATACTAACTCTAAGTTTCTTCTTTAGGTTGTGTCTGAGTTTTTCCTAAATCAATTCATCCGCCTGCCTGTTTATTATGCAGAGCATGCCGGTCCAGGGGAAGCATTGCTTCATTCTTCGGATGTGCATAGAATTTTGCGTTACTATACACACCGTACGAGGGACAGCAGGAAGTCCTCTTGGTTGTTTGTTTCTTTCGCCGCTGACAGAGAGGGGGCTCCAGTTTCGAAACCGTGCTTGTCCAAATGGTTAGCCAACTGTATTATTTTTTGTTACATGAAGTTTGGTAAGGCCCTTCCAGTGGTTAAGGGCCATTCCACCAGAGGCATGGCCACTCCAGTTGCCTGTTTCATGGGTGTGTCTGCAGCCGAGATTTGCCCTGCTTCCACTTGGAGTACTGTCCACAGTTTCACCAAGCACTACAGTCTAGACATTGCCTCCAGAAGAAGGGCAGGCTTTGGCTTAGCTGTGCTTCAGGGCCTTCTTTCTTAGACCTCTGACCTCCTGCCACCCAGACTGTTAACACTGCTTGGGACTTGTTCCATAGGTGTGACCTGATGACAGAGATGTCCCCCGAAGAAGATAGAATAGTTATGTAAGAACTTACCGTAACAGTAGATCTTCGAGGGAATCTCTGTCATCAGGTCATGCCATCCCTCCCTCCATCCCCCCTTCTCTTTCTTTCTTTCTACAGCTGGGCTGTCGTTTTGCTCCAGCCTTTCTGCTAGCTGGGCACCTTCTCTCACTCCTCAATTCCCTGGTAGGATGCCTGTCTCCTGTGTCCTCTAGCTAGGGAAGGAACTGAGGAGGGAGTGGGGTGCCCACGCTTATGTAAGGGTGTGTGATCTCGGAGCCTGAAGTCGGCATGGGTGGCCCCTAGTAGACTGCTGCAGAAAAAGCTTCCATGGGATCCTAACACCTGACGGCTAAGTTACATAGGTGTGACCTGATGACAGAGATTCCTTCGAAGATGTACTGTTACAGTAAGTTCTTACATAACCATTCTTTCTAGGGACATGGACATGATATCCACACTTCTGGCAGTGTTCCATTCCCTTTAAGGCTTGCCGGGACATCTTCAGTCAGGCTCCTCCCACCCACCTGGGTGATAACTCCCTCAGTACCGCCTGTGATGTCAGATCTTCCTTTCCGCTGGAAGAAGGAGGTTCCCTCCTTACTGCTGTGCGCTGAACAGGCTGTTTGCTTTCAAAACTTTAAAAAACTTTCTTCACTTGAGTCTTCAAGCAATTTGACCATTTGAATTCTGTCAAGGACGACTCGAAGTCATTGCCCAGATTCATGAATGTGACTGCAGGCAGATGTCCCAGACAGACCCGGACACCTCATGCATCTTCTGCCTAGACCACGAACACAATCCCTAGGCGTGTGACCTGTGTTGCACCTTGCATCCCAGCACATTAGAAGACTGGCACACTCAACTTCTGTTGGGGCGCCCTGATGAACGGGATCCTCCTATTCAGTCAAAAGACACCCACCAGGCATTCTGCGTGGCTGCAGGGTTTTCTAAACAACTTGCGGCACTCGAAGAGGCAGCGGCTCAGGCCACAGAACATGTCTCTTCTGCTTCGGCCATTGTGCTGCTTACTTTTGTCGCCACCTTTCTTGGGGGCGTTTCTGGTTTTGTGCCAGTCCTTTCCCACCTTTGGGCAGGGCCCCTTTAAGGGCACATAATCCTCTAAATCTTCTGAAAAATAGACTAGAAAGTCTCGTTACTGATCATGGGATTGCGAACGCTCCCGGTCTTCACATTCCCGTGCTTCTCTGGAGGTTTCGGCTATGGTCGATCCTTCGGCCCATGTCTCTGGCTCCATGGTCTCCCTGGTGGGCCAGTTGGTCGAGATGCCTGTTGACCAACTGGCCAAGATTTTTCTCGAACCGATTGATGCATTTTCACAAGATTAGGCTGATATCTCCCTCTGTAGGACTCCGGTCCTGCCTGTAAACCTCTCAGGGTGGGTCGGACCAGCCCGCTGATTCGGTCCCTAACCTTCGGGATCTGATTGCCCCAGAGGACCATCGTCTCTTGCTGGTCCCCTCTGAGTCTCACTGTCAGCGGCCCTGATGGTCAAAGTCGACATCTCCCAGAGCCTAGAGTCAAGCGGTCCACGCCGACATCAGCATTCCCGTTCTCAGCACACGGCAAGCAGTGCCACTGCTATTCTTCTTCTTCATCCTCCTCGGACAAGCAGAGGCTCCACCGCAAAATGCGTCAGTGATATGAAGAACTCATGTGGCATCAGCTTATGCTGGCCAGTGTTAAGCCAGTTCCAGCTCCCACCCTGGCTCTTCCGTGGCTTCCACTACCCAGGGCCAATCCTACTCCAGCTTGGCCTTCCCTGGCCTGTCCGCCCATCCAGGTGGAGCTGCGCCTATGCAGCCACCAGTGGGTGCCCTCCCAAGGATGCCCATACCACTTCCGGGCTTCCTAGTTGGCTGTCGGTCACCATGACTCCCGACATACCCTGTAAGGTCAGTGGTGACTCTGGCAGTTGACCGCTTTTTGATGAATCCTCAGAGTCTGAGGGCTTCTCCTTGCATTCTCATCCATTGGATGTTGAGTCGGGGGAGAATTTGTCCATGGAACATGGTCCCACCTCTTTCAGGGGCTTGCTCCGTCTCATCTCGGAATTCATGGGGCTCCAGGTGGAGCCCATCCAAAAATGGGCTAAGTACCCATTCACTGAGATTCCCGACCGGGGTGACTCCCCTGGGGTGGCCTTCCTGGTCCCTGAGGCCATTCTTGGCCCCACTCTGGAGCTTTGGCAGTATCCTGCCTCTTGCCCTGCACCATCTGCTCAGATGGCCCACTAGTATGCAGTCCCTACCAGCTCCCTGTCAGGTTTCACTGAACATCCCTCGGCTGAGGGTGTGGTGGCTGACCTGGTCTTCCAGCATACTGGCAACGTCAGGTACATGGATAAGCCTCCCGATAAAGAATCCAAGAAATTGGATCACATGGCCAAAAAGGTCTATGTGGCCTCTTTTCTCGGCCTTCGGCAGGTGAGTTCGGCCGTTTTGATAGCCCACTTTGCTCATGCCCTCTTAGGCACTCGCTGAGGTGATTCCCCAGCTCCCAGCTGACTTACAGACCACGATCAAGCAAGTCCAGGACCAGGGCTGAGCAGTGGCCAAGCAGCATCTCCAGACAGCCATGGACATCGGCGACTCCTGCGCCTGGTCTGTGGCTGCCGCCATGGCCATGCACCGCAGAGCTTGGCTGAGGATGTTGACCTTTACAGCAGATACCTAGCACAAGTTGGTGGATGTCTCCTTCCTGGGTACCGACTTGTTCAGGCCAGAGGTGGAAGGACACCTTACTCACACTGAGAGGTCCAGTGGCACCCTGGACTCTGTTATCTCCACACAGAGGGATCCCAAGGGCTAAAAGATCCAAAGAAAAGAGCTCTTTCATCCCCTCTCTGCCCCTGTGACCAAACAGTCTCAGCCCTACCTGGGCAGCAGGCCCAGGCTTGGTGTCCCCGACCAAAGTCTGTTGCTTCAGTCATCCGGAAATCAGGTGGTTGAGGTCCTGCTGCTTCCTAAGCTGATCCCTCTTCTGCCTCCAGGCCTGCCCAGTGATGAAATGGGGGGTTCAAGTTTCAAGTTTAACTTTATTTTTACAGGAATTACTCCATTGAGCAAGCTCATTCACAAGGAGGTCCTGGAGATTTCAAACAATACAATGACATACATGATCTTATACAAAACAGATTTGGATAGCACGAGTAAACAGCAATGGCAATGATAAGGTACAACTTGGATTGTTGCACATAATTGATACATTGCATACAAAAAACTAACAGCACTAATGTGCACATAGATGATAGACACAGAGTAAGACAAGTCTTCACTGGGGGCAGAAGGAAAAAAAGAAAAAAGTGAAAACATGGGGCTGTAGATGACATTGCAGAGGAGGGTGGTAAGTTCAGAGGGACGAAATATTGTGTACTGAGGTGGGGGTACAGGGAGGGGGGTCTAGGGGAGAATGGTGACTGGGGTAGGGGTAGGAGGGGTAGGGAGACAGGGAGGTGGTGGAAGGGGAGGGTGGTAGATTTAGCAGGACAGGAATATTGTGCACAGAGGTGGGGTTACAGGGAGGGAGGTGACTGGGGTTGGGGAGGTGGGGTAGGGAGACAGGGAGGTGAAGGAAGGGAAGAAGTGCTAAGAGGCAGAATGGATAAAGGGGGTTGGGGTAGGAATACAGGGGTAGAGGTGAAGGGGGGTAGGAAGACGGGGAGGTGGAGGAAGGGAAGAAGTGCTAGGAGGCAGAATGGGTAAAGGGGGGTTGGGGTAGGAATAAAGGGGTGGGTGGAGCAGATGGGTGACAGGATAGGCTGGGTGGTTGGTGGGGAGACAGGTATAGGGTGACAAGCAGAAGGGACGGTGCCTCCCCCATGCCCGTCCTGACTCCCCTTGGTCCTCCCGTGGGGGCCAGCTTCACAACTTCCTTTTCGCATAGTCCGCTGTCATCATGGACAGGTGGGTCCTCGAGGTGGTCAGTCTGGGTCTGCCTCTAGAGTTTGAGGCTCACCCGCCTTGCCGAGTCCATGCACCATGGGAGGACATGGTGTCCACCGACATATTGTCAGCCCTTCGTGAAGACATTGGCCAGCTCCTCCAGAAGGAGGTAGTGGCCCCAACCTCAGACCATCCAGTAAGCACAGGATTTGTTTCCAGGTACTTCATGGTCCCAAAACGGATGGGGGTTGGCGCCTCATCTTAGATCTGCATGACCTGAACAAATTTCTTCAGTCGCGCACCTTCAGGATGGTCACTCTGTCTCAGATCATCCCATCCCTGGAGCAGAACATGTGGTTCTGCTCTCTGGATTTTCAGGACACGTTCTTTCATGTCCCCATCCATCTGTCCCACTGCCAGTTCCCACGGTTCCATGTGGAGCGGATCCTTTATGAGTTCCAGGCCATGCCCTTCGGCCTCCCCTCAGCTCCCAGGGTATTCAGCAAGTGCATTGCAGCAGTGGCAGCTTACCTGTGGCGCCAAGGGGTCCAGATATACCCCTGCCTGGATGACTGGTTTGTAGCAAGTCCCTCCAGGGAGGGGGTGGTGCGGTCCAAGGATCTGGCCCTCCAGACCTGCTTGTCCCGCCAAGTCAGAAATCGTACCTTCACAGGTGATACACTTTTTAGGGATGGAGCTTGAGTCTTGCCGAGCCATGGCTCGGTTTCTGGCATACCAGGCAGAGGCTGTCTCCTTCTCTGCACAATCATTTCAGGTTGGGAAGTTGCGTCCTGCCCAGGACTCCCCGAGATACATGGCAGCATGCACCAGCATGTCCGTTGGGCCCGGTGGAGAATGGGCTCTCTGCAATGGGAGCTTGCCCGCCAGTGGTCTCAGTGTCAGGGCCACTTTGACCAGCCAGTCACTGTGACCCAGCTGATGTGGTACACCCTCCAATGGTGGTTAGTCCCAGAACATCTGCAGGAAGGGATCCCATTTGTCTGCCCAGAGCCGATGGTCACAATCCCGACTGATGCCATCCTGATGGGCTGGGTTGCCCACCTGGGGGACCACATGGACTCTGGACCCCCGAGGAGTCCCAATGACATATTAACCTACTGGAGCTTCAGGCAATTTGACTGGTGCGGACAGCCTTTGCTCCACACATTCAGGATCAGGTTGTTCAGGTTTAGATGGACAACAGCATGACCTTGTACTGCCTCAACAAACAGGGTGGGATGCACTCACTTCCACTGTTTAAGGAAACTCTTGACATCTGGATCCTCGTACGCAGCCTGGATCCCGATCTCTGGCCATCCATGTGGTCAATGTCTCCAGCTAGCTGGTAGACACCTTCAGCCATGTAGGCAAGGCCTCTCATGAGTGGTCTCTCCATCTGGAGGTAGTACAAAGCCTGTTCTCCTGACATGGTACCCCTCTGGTGGATCTGTTCACCTCCAGGGAGAATGCAAAGCTGAGGCTGTATTGTGCCCTCCCCCCTCAGCAGGGAATGCTGCAAGGGGATGCCTTTTTGAGGCCCTGGACCCCGGGCCTCCTCTATGCCTTTCCTCCGTTTCCTCTGATCCATAAAGTGCTGATCAAAGCCAGGAGGGACAAAGCATGGATGATCCTGGTGGCTCCAGACTGGCCCTGCCAGTTCTGGTACCCCAGTCTCCTCAACCTCAGAAGCAGGCTCCCATGGTGTCTAACTCTCCGCCCAGACCTGCACTCCTGCAGTCAGGGTAAGGTACTCCATCAAGACCTTCAGTACTTGCACCTGACAGCCTGGTTCCTGAACGGAGAGTTCTAGGCTTTGGGTCTGTCTGAAGATGTCCTCACTATGGTTGAGGCCTCTTGGAAGGAGACAACCCAAAATTGCTATGCCTTCAAATAGAAGAGGTTCTCCATTTGCTGCCAGGGCACAGGGGCTTGACCCTTTATCTTGTCTGATGGCTAGCATTCTTGACTACCTTTGTCCCCTGTGTCAGTCAGGCCTTCGGTCAATGACCGTTAAGGTGCACCTGGCAGCCATCTTGGCATACTGAGTGTGGGCTGGTATGTCATTGGTGGCGCAGAGGAAAGTGGTCCGGCACTTTTTCAAAGGCCTTGACCACATTTCCCCTCTGGTGCGTGAACCACCACCACTTTGGGACTTGTTGCTGGTGTTGGCAAAGCTCATGGGCAAGCCATTCGAACCAGTGTACAGGTGTGAAATGTCTCACCTGTCATGGAAGACCTCCTTCCTGGTGGCTATCATATCAGCTAGAAGGATCAGTGAGCTCCAGGTGTTCTTGGTGGAATCTCCTTACCTGGTCTTCCACAGGGACAAGGTTGTTCTTCAAACCAACCCAAAGTTCCTCCCAAAGGTTGTGTCTGAGTTTCACCTTAACCAAGTGATCAGCCGTCCCAGTGGCGCAGATGTCTGAGGTGCTGGATGCCTTACCTCCTGCCACGCCGGCAACCCGGGTTCGGGAAATGACTCGGGTCATGGGGGGAGCAGGATTGAGCAGCCGGAAGGCAGCCCTCCTCTCTTGGGGTGGTTGCCGCCCCCTCCCGTAGTCCCCCTGGCACCAGGTGGAGGTCCAGGCATCAGCAGAGGCAGAGGGGGCGACACGTAGTGGGTGAGCACCTCAAGATGCAGTGTGCACGTTCCTCCACATATGCACATGCATCTGGGATACGGGGACAGGTTACGAGGAGAAAACAGGAAAAATGCTACAAAAATCTATATATAAAAAAAAAACAGGTGATCAGTCTCCCAGTATACCTTATCAACCACACCTCGAAGGCCGAATACAGGTTCCATACTTTGGACCTGCGGTGAGCATGGGCCTATTACAAGGAGTGCATGGCTGGATTTCGAGGAGAGGTTTGCCAGCTATTTGTCACTGACGCTGAAGCCGCACCTGGCAGACTAACAGCTAATCGGATGCTTGGCAGGTGGATTGTATCCTGCATCGACCTCTGCTGTAGGTTGCCAGGTAGGGAGCCTCCCATTGGGCTAAGAACTCAGTCCACCTGTCATACTGCTGCCTTGGTGGCTGCTTCCAGGGATGTCACTATCCAGGAAATCTGCAAGGCTTTTACCTGGAATTCAGGACACATCTTCATTTCCCACTACTACATCTACCTTGAGTCACGTCGGGATGCTGGTTTTGGGGCCCCAGTTCTCCAATCTCTTTTCCTTAAAGCCAAAGAACCGCTGCTGCAGTTCGAGCCGCCCACTCGCCCGGCCAGCCCCAAAGCAAGGAAGCAAGGTATGCGGATGCCCACACACAAAAGACCACAGAGAAGTGCAGATTGTAAATCTGGCGCCTTTTTTTCTCTGGCTCGCATAAGAGCTTGCTGCTCAGCTTTGAACTGAACTTTTCAGCTAGGAAACCGTTCCTTGCTCTTCATCGACTTGCTCTATTTCTAGCTGTCGAGTAATAAAAAAAAAATGTTTAATACTGGAAACATTGTTATTGAAAGTTGCCTGTTTAAGCCATTTTGATCTAAGTTGATCGTTTTTTCCCATTTCTCTCTCTGTCTTTAATTCTACTATTTGCTTGTAACTTGAACTCTTATATCCTTCCTCTTCGGCTTTCTTGCTGAACTCCTTCCTCCTTCAGAAACTCTTCCCCCCCCCCCGACTCTCTTTGTTGAGCTCCTTTCCCCCTGTGGAACCCTCCCCTTGATTAGCAGGCAGACCATGTTTTCTCTTTTTTCTTATAAATTAATTGCTATCCCTTTTCCCGTAGGCTTTGCCCTGATCGAGCTCCTCGCCAAAGAACCGCTCCTGCAGTTCGAGATGCTTTCCCACCCAGCCAGCTCCGAAGCAAGCAAGCAAGGTATGCAGACACCCACACACAAAAGACCAAGGAGAAGTGCAGGTTTTAAATCTGGCACCTTTTTTTCCCCCGGCTCGCATAGGAGCTTGCTGCTCAGCTTTGAACTGAACTTTTCAGCTGGGAATCCTTTCTTTGCTCTTAATCAACTTGCTCTGTTGCTAGCTGTTGAGCAGTAACGCACTGGCGCTGTGCTCCGGCTCCCCACCCACCCTATCTGGATTTCTACATTTATAGCTGCCTTGGGTCACATGACTGCACTTAGTTGACTGGATAACAGTTTATCTTAATTGACTGGATAAAATTCTAAATGTAAGCTTTGCCATGTGTTCCTTATATTTTTAGCCTACTAGGGCCATCATAGCTTTCTACATCTTATATCTGTCAGTCTTCACTGAGAATCTTTCTATTGCAGCTAATTCTAGCTAAATCTAAACACCCTGCCTGTTCATAGTGTTGGTCGTAATTAAACCATCATTAACTTGATTTAATCCAGTGGAATAATGTTACTTAAAATCCTATTATTATTTTTGTACCCATCTCTCCACACCCCAGATGGCAAGCTCAGTTTCCCTGCCCACACACCTATTCCAAGTATAAGCTCCTTTGTTACCACACGTCCTCATCCTCAGTGGGACTATTCAACCAGGGTATATGCACTTAACATGGAGTCTAGTAGCTTCTCCATATTCCGTGCCATTTTAATCCTCTGTGCGTCTTTGCAGTACCAATTCTCTAGTTACAGTAAATAGTCAGCTTCACTGTCTTACCCCCATGAGCCCCGGCATAAGATAAACAACATCATTATGAGACTTTGGAAATGGCAAAAAATGTTTATGCTTCTCCTCTGCTCAGGTAACATAGAGCTTAATCCTGGACCTGTCTCTCCATTAGTGTCACCTGCTGACTTTGCTTCAGCTAAAGGTCTGAAAATAATGCTTATAAACATCTGTAGCCTCCAAAAGAAATCGTTTGAAGTTCAAGTATGGGTTTCCCATACTACTATGGATATTTTGTTCCTAACGGAAACCTGGTTAAAGGGTACCATTTTGGACCAAGCATTAGCCCTTCCATCCTACTCCTTATTCCGTGTAGATAGAGCCACGGGGAAGGGTGGGGAGGTGTGGCCATCTATGTTAACGATAGGTTATCTGCCACTGTCCTCCATGCTATCATCAAGCCTAAGGAATTTGAATGCCTGGCATTAAAACTATCTAGCTCATCTGCCGAGTCAACTAACACAATAGGCTGTTACTATACAGACCGCCCTCTGAGGGCTTGGATCTCTTGCACCATCTACATAGTTTTATAGACACTAACACAAACAAATCATTAGTTCTTGGTAACTTGAACCTGGATTGGCTTACCTCAAAATCAAACCCTCTGAATAATCTCTGTGACGACCTGGGTGTGAGTCAGGTAATTACAGGAATCAAAAAGGTTCTGGCACACGCAAACTCATAAGAGGGATGCTTACAGTTTAAAAAGTTTTTTCTTTTATTATACCATAAAAAACATATATTATGGTATAATAAAAGAAAAAACTTTTTAAACTGTAAGCGTCCCTTTTATGAGTTTGCGTGTGCCAGAACCTTTTTGTTGCCTACTGGATTTAGTTGGTTCTTTGAGCACCGCGTCCCAGTGCGCACTCATTTTGGAGAAATTGCAGGAATCACTAGACCAAACCATAAGCAGTATCTCGCTGGTTCACTCCTAGACCTAGCCCTTATGAATAGACCACACAAAATATTACAAGAAGCTGTTTTCTACAATGATCTCAGTGACCATAATATAGTAGTGTGTGTAAGGAACCTTATAAAACCTACCCCTGTTGGCAAATTTGTTATCAAGAGGAGTTTTAGGAAGCTTGACTCAATCAACTGTCTAGCAGACCTGAGAGACATCAACTGGCAAAGCTTATATCTAGCGCCTGCTACCAATGAGACCATGCACATCTTTAACTCCACCCTCAGCTGTGTCATAAACAAACATGCCCCCACGATTAGTTGCAGAGTAAAAAAAAGCCTTTTGCCCATGGTTTAATGGGGACATTAAAAAAGCACTGTTAAAGAGGGATCAGCTCTGGGCAACTGCGAGATGCACTAAATCTCCTGAGGACTGAACAGCTTTCAGGGCTTGCCACAATGTCTGTACTAGACTGGCAAGAAACACCAAAGAGAATTATTATCTGAACATTCTTGAATCTGCAAAAGGGAACCATGCTAAAATTTGGTGTACTTTTAAATCAGTGGAAGGTTGTAAAGAACCTTCAACTCTGCCTGATAAAATCTCTTATCAAGGCACCTCCATTACAGACAAATCCACAATAGTTGACAAACTCAATGAACATTTTGCAATAGCAGGCCTTGCTTTCGATTCCTCCCAAGCAGCTACCCTACACCTCCCTACCACACAAACAGCGAAGGTAACCAGTCCCCCTTCCTATCCCACCTTCACCTTTTCCACTATCACATATAAGCAAGTTGAAGATTTATTATTCAAACTAGATACCAAAAAATGCGCTGGAGCAGGCAAGATTAATCCTTTCTTCTTGAAGCTAGACTACCACCATCTGACAGCCCCTATTACCCACCTATTTAATTTATCACTAGCAGAGGGCATTGTACCTCAAGAATGGAAGGTGGCCCATGTACTGCCCCTTTTCAAGTCTGGGGATCACAGTGATGTGAACAACGATAGGCCTATCTCAGTCTTGCCAGTCCTCTCTAAGCTCTTAGAAAATTGGTTAGTATATGGTTAGAGAATATCTTGATAAGTACCAATTGGTCAACCCTTCACAATCTGGATGTAGACATCATCATAGCACTATATCTGCCTTGTCTAAAGTTACGAATGACTGGTTGGAGGCCATAGCTGATAAACCGATCACAGGGGCTGTATTTCTGGACCTTAGTACGGCCTTTGATACAGTGTATCACGCCCTTCTCCTAGACAACCTCAAGGAACAGGGGTTTGAAAGCTCCAGAATAAAATGGTTCACTAGCTATTTGGTGGATGTGACAGGGTAGAATAGGACCCTGTCCTATTTGTTTTGGAGAAAATGTTTAAATGCAAAGATCTGTATTCTTTCCTTTTCTCCCTTCTCCTTTTGGTTGCGCAACCAGATTTTCCTGTGAAACTTCGGTCTTGATCAACCCAGACAGTCTCGCAATCCTCTGTCTCTCACTTTCTCTTGCTGTCTTTCTTCCTTGCATATCTATATCTGCTAATATAAAATATATGAGAATCAATGTATGGAAATGTAGCTGATATTGGGATCACTTTTGTTTAGAAAATTGTGTTACTGTTGAAATGCATATATTTATAATTTGAGATAATTGTAAAAAGCTAGAGATTACTTGGGTGCAAATGTGTGAAACTTTTGCAGTTGCTGCGGGGACCTCAGGAAGTTCTCAGTGTTCTAGCAGCTCCTGAAATTTACAAAGAACAGGATGCTTGCAAAGGACAGGGGTTGAAAAGAGTTATAAAAACAGCTAAACTGAGCTGCAAGGGAGATTTTTTTACAAGAGTTTTTATTTTACTTCTGTATATAGTCATTCTGAAAAGGTTTATTTTATTTTATGTTACTGCAACCACAAATAAACAGTTTTGTGGAATTTTACAACTGCTCCTGTGTTTTCTTTATGTTTCCTGACCTGTGCCTCGATGACAGATGGTGTGAGAAGTGAGATTTACGCCGTGCATACCCTTAGACAGGAGATTTGTGCATGGGTACTGGATCTAGTACCAGGGAAGCACAGATGAAGGTATGAATTCTGCAGCAGCAAGTCCAGGAGTGGTTACCAGAAGAATGGCAGCCAAACTAACTGCAACAGAAGTCCAGTCTGAGATTGTACAGCCAGCACAAGCCATGGAAAAAGAACAGGCAGTGACAGAATCTGAAAGCCTGGTGGACTTTTTGAAATGGTGGGCTATACAACAAAAAGAGACTGAGATACAGTGAGAAAAAGAAATTCAACAGTTAGAAGTGTTGAGGAGAGAAAAGATGCAGCGACAGAAGCAACAGATGAGAGAAGAGATGCAGCATCAGGTGCAGCAATGGCTGGATGCCTTACAAGCTGTCGAAGGCAGAGGATCTGGCACAGACCCAGATGAGCAACAAAATGGAAGCAACTTAAAGGCCATTAAACTTACTAAGTTGTGTTCCTCAGATGGTATTGAGGCATACCTGACAGCCTTTGAAAGAGTTGCCACAGCCTGCCAGTGGCCAAAGCAGCAATGGACAATCAGACTGGCACCCTACCTGACAGGGAAAGCCCATCTTGCCTACAGCAGAAAACTATGACCTGGTGAAAAGCGAAATCCTGAAAGGTACTACATCTCCAGAGAGACCTACAGGCAGAGATTTCGATCTCTGAGGTACAACTTGGTTGACAATCCTCGAGAACCCTTCACCCGACTCTGAGAACTCCTGATGAAGTGGATCCAACCAGAGAGCAAAACAGTCTCACAGATCATCGACACATTTGCCATGGAGCATTTCATCAACATCTTGCCTACAGATGTGCAGCTGTGGGTAAAGGAACACTGACCAGAGAATGGGGAAAAAGCTGTTTCTTTGGCTGAGGACTACCAACTGGCCAGACAGACGCCACAGCAGCGAGGTAACAGCCAAGCACCAGTAAGAAACTCTTTTTCCCATTTAAATTCCAAGCCTGCTAAGAACTCTGGTGGGGGTAACAAATCTGTGCCAAAAGACGTTATCTGCTATAACTGTAATAAGCCAGGCCATTTTGCAAGAAACTGCCATAATAAAGAGAGTGGCACTGGAGCAGATGTGTCCTTGACAAGTGGGGCAAGTACCTAACAGATGTGAAGGTGGGGAATAAGACTGTAAAGGGACTCATTGATTCAGGAAGCAGACAAACGCTAGTGCATGTTAAAATGCTGGGAAAACATGGTGCAAAGGGACCAGATACTGGTGTCATCTGCATCCACAGGGACACTCGATACTATCCCACCACCCAAGTGACTCTGACTGTTAAGGGTGTGTCACACCAAATGAAAGTGGGGGTAGTACCAAAGTTACCTGTACCTGTGATTATTGGAAATGACTTTCCAGGATTTACTGAATTGATCAAAGAGGGAATAAATCCTGATGTTTCAGCAACTGTGGTGACAAGAGCTCAGGCACAGAAAATTTCAGAGAGTGGGGACACTTTTCCTTTCAGTGATTTTGATTTGGACTTGTTTGAGCACAGCTCCAAGATCTGGAAATCCAGGCAAGAAAGACAAAGCCCTTAAGAAACTGTGGCAACAAATGACTGATGGATGTGAAGGGTTAAAATATGAACATGCTGAAACTAAATTGATAACCGATTGTGGTTTTCTTTTAGAACAAGCTAATGATGTTTCTCTCCAGGGTTATTTCAAGCAGCTAGGGGTTAAACCAAAACAGGGTGGACCAATGTTTAAAAAATGTAATGGATCACTGTACAGCGTTTGGGTTAAACCTCAGACATAGGAACAGACAGAACAATTGGTTATACCACAGAAGTATAGAACAGAATTGTTACAGATAGCACATGATAGTCCTATGGCTGGTCACTCAGGGAGGGATCACACCCTTGCCAGATTGCTGTATAGATTTACTTGCTGGGAATTCATGAAGATGTTGCTACCTACTGTAATTCCTGTGCTGAGTGTCAGAAAGTAGCCCCAGTCTCTAGAAAAAACAAGGTGTCCCTGGTACCCCTACCCTTAATAGATTTGCCTTATGAAAGAATTGCAATGGATGTGGTTGGTCCTTTAGACAAAAGTAAAAATGGTAATACATTTATCCTGGTAGTATGCGACTATGCTACTCGATACCCTAGAAGCAGTTCCAATGCATACTGTTACAGCCCCATAAATTGCAGCAGAGCTAGCCAAAATTTTCAGCAGAGTGGGCATACCTAAAGAGATTATTACTGATCAGGGTAGTAATTTTGGTGCTGCATTGTTTAAAGAGCTGTACAGACTGCTAGATATCACTGCCATAAGAACCTCCCCCATCACCCTCAGACAGACGGTCTTGTTGAGCGTTTTAACCAAACCCTAAAACGCATGTTAAAAAGGTTTGTAAAAGGGGAAGGGAAAGATTGGGACCATTACTTGCCTTACCTGCTTTTTGCTTACAGAGAAGTGGCACAGGCATCAACAGGGTTTTCGCCATTTGAAATGCTGTGTGGTAGGCAGCCAAGAGGGCCACTGGATGTGATAAAAGAAGCATGGGAAGATAACCCCCGCTCAGAAACAATCTATATCTTCTTATATGTGTGCCCTAAGAAAGAAACTGGCAAAATATGTTGAAATTGCCCATAGTAATCAGGAAGAGGCTCAAAACCAGCAGAAGGTATATTATGACCATGGGGTAAAAGGAAAAGTTTTCGAGCCAGGTGAAAATGTTTTGCTACTGTTACCCACAACAGAAGACAAGTTGTTATTGAAGTGGCAAGAGCCATATAATGTTCTTAGACGTACTGCCACTGTTAACTGTGAGATTCAGACCCCGACAAGAAAAATTCTTCTAAGATATACCATGCTAATGGGTTGAAAAAATGCCAAAAGCTGCCTTGCTAGTTTTACCAGAAACTGATAAGGAAGCTATTGATGTAGCTTATGATAGACTGGAACAAACTGTAAATGCTGATGCTGTAAAGGTGAATGGTTCCTTAACCTCAGAACAAACTTCAGACATTCATAATGTGCTAAAGACATTTAACAGTACTTTTACCATGGTACCAGGCCGAGCAAAAGTGGTTGAGCACATAATAGTGACAAAGAATGCTCGTCCTATTAGACAAAAGTCATACAGGTTGCCCGAGCAGGTAAGAGCTAATGTGGTTAAGGAAATATAAAAAAATGGAAGAAGTGGGTATTATAGAGGAGTTGAGGAGTGCTTGGTCATCTCCCATGGTAATTGTAAACAAAAAAGAAGGGGGGGTGTTAGAATCTGCCTTGATTTCTGGGAACGTAATCAAGTGTCAGAATTTGACAGTTATCCTATGCCGAGGATAGATGTTTTGGTGGACAGACTGGGGAGTGCAAAGTATATCAGTACCCTCGATTTCACCAGGGGCTATTGGAAAATACCTTTAGCTAAAGAATCCAGAGATAAAACTGCATTTGCCACCCCTATAGGATTCTATCAGTTCACCACCATGCACTTTGGTTTACATGGTGCGCCAGCTACATCCCAGCGGTACATGGATGTAATTTTATCCCCTCACACTGGTGATTGTGCTGCATACGTGAGTGATGTCATGGCGTATAGTTCATACTGGAAAAGTCACATGAAACACCTACGAGCAGTTATCCAAGCAATCAAAAATGCAGGTCTGACTATTAATCCTACTAGATGTGCACTGGGCATGCAGGAAACCAGATATACGGGTTATGTGTTGGGAAATGGAGAAGTTAAGCCAGAGGTTTCTAAAATAGAAGCTGTAGCTAACAGCCCTGTACCTAAAACAAAGAAACATGTCAGGTCATTTTTAGGGCTGGCTGGTTATTATCAGAGATGTGTTCCCAACTTTGCTGAATTAGCTATTCCCCTCACTGAACTCTTGAAAAAACAGTACCCAAATAACGTGAAATGGACCCCTGAGTGTGATTAAGCTTTTCAAGCCATAAAGGCTGCATTATGTTCAGCACCTGTTTTAAGAAGCCCAGACTTTGAGAAACCATTTCTGCTACAAACAGATGCATCTGAGGTAGGCCTAGGTGCAATCCTAAGCCAAAATATAGATGAGAAAGAATATCTTATTCTGTATATAAGTAGGAAATTGCATGACAGAGAAAAAAAGTACTCTACTAAATCGAAAAGGAGTGCTTAACAGCAAAGAGGTCCATGGAGTCCCTCAAATTTTATTTACTCGGAACTGATTTTGTTCTTGTAACTGATCACAATCCTCTCTGTTGGCTTAACCAGATGAAAGATAAAAATTCCAGAATCACACGGTGGTACCTGGCACTGCAGCCATTTAAATTTTCTGTGTAACCCCCTGCAAATGCGTGTTCCCAGAAGTCATCCAAAAGCTTGCCTAAATGCTCAGAGCCTGGAGGTGTTTAGCGTCTAAGCCGTTTAAATGTGATTCCCAGTGAGCGCTTTTAAAAGCCTCCAAGTACTATCCCTTTAAGGGCTGCCTGTTTGTAGTCATAATTAATCGGGGGGGGGGGTCTGTGTGTTTCTCTGCTCAAGTCCCGCTCGAGCTGCTGGCAAATTGCTCTATTTCTGCCGTCGCTAAATGTGCAGAGGGAGCTCTTTTGAAAGATGTAAACAATTGCTGGAAATTGTTTAGAGTAATAATGAAAATGCAATTTGTTCTAACCTGTTTACTTGGAGCCTGGACTGTTTCTGCTCTGCTCTACCATTTTGGTCCCGGACTGCTAAATGGAGCAGGCTTTGGGCCAATCGGGATGGGAACTCTCATCTGGAGCCTGTTGAAAGGGAACTGTATGGAAGGTGCCTCTGGGTAATGTAGTTTTGGATTCTTGGCGCCTTTTTGCACCTATAGAGGGAGCCCTACTGTGATTGACAACTAAACTGACCAACCAGACCTTTTGGATCTAAGTGAAAGACCCTGAGCTGTCTGCTGCCAAGCCAGTTTCAAGTTGAGAGCTGGAGAGAGAAGGAGCTCTGTGTGTGTGAGCGGCCGGTTTGCTGCATAGTTTGTGCGAGAGAACCGTGGAAGGCCTGATTTCTGGCCTACTTGCCTGATTCTGCCCTGAGAGAGAGAAGAGGACCTTTTCGGACTAAATCCGAAGTGTGTGAAGAAAAAGCAAGCTGCTGCTGTGGTGAGTCCAGGCTTACCCTGTAGAAGACCGAAGATTTTGCTGAAAGCGATCGGCCTGTCAGGACTTTAGCTACCGTAGTGCTCCCGGGTAATTGCAGTGTTCTTTGCAGTCGAGACCGAGGAGTCACCTGCCTGGTACAGTAAAATTTCTTTTACATATAAATGTGCTACGTGCTGGAAGGAGATTGCGATCTGGTTTCCCCATTTGCTGTAAACTGTGTGCTAGTGCTGGAAGTAGTTTTCCCAGCAAGAATTGGACTGAATCTGTGCTGCTTGGCACAGATAGGCCCTGCCACGAGGGTCTTGCCTCACTACCTTGCTGAACAGAAAGATCCATCATCAAGGGGCCCTGCTTCCTCTGGCAATCCAGAGAGATCATCCATCAGCCCTCCTGTGTTTAGCCTGGGTACCGTAAGTAATTATCAGGGTAGCTCCCTGCAACTGTTGTTTAATCAAAGTGTGCCATCTGATTGTGTGTGCTTTTCTTTCCACGAACTGAGCCATCCGGCTCTGGATTACAATTGTGTGTCTGTGCATGCATTTTTCTCCTTACAGGGCCCCAACCAGCTGCACCAAGCCAGCCACCCCCAGGCAACGGACCTGGCTAGCCCCCCCCATCCTGGGTACCCAGAGAGTGTGACATTTGGACCCTAATTGCATGCACTGTACTGTGATTTATTTGTTTCAGCCAAATCAACGTGATTCCCCCTCCTTGTTACCATCCCCTTAAATAAATCAGATCTGTTGTTGTTGAAATATACCTTTCTTGTGGTGTCAGTACCTACAGAAACTATTGCATTCTGTCTGTGTGCATTGCATAACTTTGTTTTACAGGGGGTCCTCAGAGACATGCTGCAGGAATCGGTCCCGAGGGTAAGTGGTAACTGTATGTGTAATACGTTTGCGTATCTGGGTTATTGGGAAGGTTACTTCTGTGTACTGCGTGGGCCACTAGTGGGAGAAAAAGGGTGTCACAGTGTCCCAGAGGGATGTGACTTGGTTAGACTAGTCACAGCCAACCCTGACCTTTGGGTGGAGGCACCCGTTATAGAACCTAGGCCCCTCAACCTGTTAGTAGCCAAGCAGGCAGTGGTAGTAGCCCTTGGGACAGCGCCACCTAGGGGTTACATCTGTGATTCACAAATCTGGTAAAGAGAAGAGCAATGATGATTTTCTGTCAAGATATGGATTAGGAATTGAGAGTTCTGATGGTTAAAAAAAAATTTATGTGTTTGAACTGTAATTTTTGCTGTTCTGGTAAAAAAATGGATGCACATGTGCTTAATTTCTGAAAGTAGAAAATGTTAGTAGAGAATAGAAAGTTTTGGAAACCTGTTTAAAAAAAACAGGTTCCCTCTTAAGGAGGGGGAATATGTAACAGGGTAGAATGGGACCCTGCCTCATTTGTTTTGGAGAAAGTATTTAAATGCAAGGATCCGTATTCTTTCCTTTTCTCTCTTCTCCGTCTGGTTGTGCAACCAAATTTTCCTGTGAGACTTCGGACTTGATCAACCCGAACAGTCTCGCAGTCCTTTGCCTCTTACTGTCTCTGTTTTCTCTTGCTGTCTTTCTTCCTTGCATATCTATATCTGCTAATATAAAATATATGAGAATCAATGTATGGAAATGTTGCTGATATTGGGATCACTTTTGTTTAGAAAATTGTGTTACTGTTGAAATGTATATATTTATAATTTGGGATAACTGTAAAAAGCTAGAGATTACTTGGGTGCAAATGTGTGAAACTTTTGTAGTTGCTGTGGATACCTCAGGAAGTTCACAATGTTCTAGCAGCTCCTGAAATTTACAAAGAACAGGATGCTTGCAAAGGATGGGGGTTGAAAAGAGTTATAAAAACAGCTAAGCTGAGCTGCAAGGGAGATTTATTATTACAAGAGATTTTATTTTACTTCTGTATATAGTTATTCCGAACAGGTTTATTTTATTTTATGTTACTGCAACCACAACTAAACAGTTTTGTGGAATTTTACAACTGCTTGTGGGTTTTCTCTATGCTTCCTGACCTGTGCCTCGACGACAGTGGATAGACAGCAACAAATCAAGGTTAATGGGACATTCTCCTCCCAACTCCCTCTGGCAAGAGGGGTTCCCCAGGGCTCCATTCTGGGCCACCTGCTTTTCTTGTTGTATGTCAGTAACCTGAACAATAACATTGTATATTCAAAAATCCACCTCTTCGCTGATGACAGTGTGCCATATATCTCCAGACCTTCTTTCAAACAATTCTGTTCTGTGATTCAGTCTGACTTTAACTAGCTTCAGAACAATTTAATCCTATCAAAACCTTTACTGAATGCCAAGAAAACAAAAATAATGTCCTTCCACCCACCTAACTCTTCAAGATTTTCCTGGACTAAAAGTCTCCACCACTCATTCACACTAATGGTACTATGCTGGAGGTGCCAGGACCCCGCGGGAGCCAAAAATCTTCAGGAGGGCCGGTGCTGGGATAGGACTATGCATGTACGGCGCCATGAGACTAGCTCACGCCGTATAGGCTATCTCTGCATCGATCCTCCAGCCACCTCAGTTTCTTTTCTCCTACCATCGAGTATGCTTCGATGTCAGTGTCGTTCGCCTACCAGGAGTCAAGTTTTCGACTACATGACTGCAACTATAGCTGTTCAGTATTTGATTAACTTTATATTTTTAGTGTTCTTTTCTTATGTTTAAAAAAAAAAAAAAAAAGATGAATAGAAGAAGAAATTCTCAGCCTGCCATCAACGGATGTCTACCTTAGTTGTAGCAGTGACGGTAGGGAGACTTCATTTGAAAGTTGCGATGGCTGTGTGGCTGGGTCCAGTCTGCCACCCTCTGTGGGGGGGGGGGTCCAACCACGGGCAGTCTGGTGCTTGGTGGGGGGAGGAGAGTCTGTCCGAAGCATAAAAGTACCGTTCCCAACCTTGACTGGGGACTCAGCTCTACTCGACCTCAAGCTCTTCTTCCTCCTATTGGTGGAAGAAAAATTGGTACCATTCGAGGTTGCCCTCTGCTACGTCTGCATGGAGATCATCGGTGGTGGAGAGTGGTAGGCCTGTCCTGACTCTGGTGGTGTCCTTTGTGGCTCTGTTCTTAACAGCCATGATCTTCGACACCGGATCCCATCTCGTCCTCCATAGGGCTCAGATGAGCAGTTTCACTTCTGGGACGCTCTTTTAGAGCAGGGGGTACGGCGTCTGTCCCGTTGACCTGGCCAGTGGACCTGGTTCTGGGGCCTTCGGGCCTCGGAGCCACTGGACCACGGCAGGGTCGTTCAGGCCAGGATGTGCACGGTGCCCTCTCCGGTGCAAACACCTTTGAAACCGACTCCTCGTGCCTACCCTCTCACCTTTTCCCTGCAGGGGCTGGCACGGGTACCGTTTTCCTTACCCCCTTTTTTCTTTAGGTCTAGGTCCAGCAGAAGTACTTTGCGCCACGTGTGGTGCTGGCACCACGAATGGCACTGAATTCTTTGACAGTGATCCAGGTGGCGGTGTCTCCCGTGTTCCTGGCCTAGACCTGCCTTTTGAAGGTTATTCTTGGGTAGAAGTGGATCTGGATGAGTCTCTCCCTGTTCTGCTTTGTTGAAGACGCAATGGATGACTCAATTTATGAACTGGAAGGCAAGCCTTTTGTCTCAGTGTGATGGAAGATCTTTCCAGTTTTTGTTTCTCAGGGATATGGGGTCCACCATAACATTTCAATCTTCATCTGTGAACCAAAGCAGACTTCTACCTCTTGAGTTCCTGCATTCCTCAATACGAGTACACCCTGTGGAACACTCTCAGTTCATGGTCGAGAGCCTCCCAGAATCTAACGCTCCATTGCAAGGGGCATATAGCCCAATAATCAGCTGAAAGCTTTTATGGATGACTACAACTCTGCCTTTAGGGCAGCTACCACTGGCAGCAGGTGGTTAACATCTCCTCAACGGTGCTTATCTGTTCGGCCCTCAGGTTGAGCTCTGGTGGTCACTAAGAACAATAGGGCTGCCATTTAAACAACAGGCTGCACCTGCTGCCTCTCAGAGGGATGGGAACCACTGACATTCTCGTAACAGGCAGTTCTTTCAAGGTAGAGGCCTAGGTGCCTTTATCAGGAACCAACCCCTCAGCCACAAAGAGAATGCAGTAGAGGACACAGGGCCCGAAAGCGCCTTGTACCAACCTCTGTGGATCTGGCCCAGGTCCCACCTTAGCTGTCTGAGGGGGACACCTCTCGGCAGTAGGAGGGATGTCTAATTTGGTTTTACAACCAGTGGAAGTCCATTACAGCGGACATATGGGTCATCGGGATTGTCTGAGAGAGATACTCTCCAAATTTCGCAGAGATTTCCTTAGACCTTCCATCCAGATGGCAGCCCAGTCTGTCTGCCTCTCAGTCACACTCTCTTGCTTTCGAGATACTGGGCCTCTGCAAGAACTGAGCAGTAGAAATTGTTCCACAGTGGAATGGAGCACAGGCTCCTATTTCCATTGCTTATGGTTCCAAGATACCGGCCGGCATGTGCCCATTTGTTGACCTTGGAAGGTTAAACAAGTACCTATTCAGGAAGGAATTCACTAAAACCTCGGCGTTCAATTCTTCACTTCCTGGACATTTGGGTCCTAGCCAGCCCATACGGGCAGGAGGCACAGGAAGCAGTTGCCACAGCTTCTCAGTTGTTCTCTCTAGGAGGGGGGTTTGGATTCGGGGAAAGTGCCAGTTTCGTCTTCCCAGCAGCTCCTCTTCACAGGAGCCCTCCTGGATACTTTCAGGGCATCGGTTTTCATTCTAGAGGAGGGGAGAAATGACATCTTCATATGACTCGTTTCATCACAGAAAATAACTGTATTCAGGGCCCCTTTCGATGGAGCAGATGCTGGGGCTCATGGCGTCCTCCACAGCAAGCAGTGGTCTCTAACCACACATCCATAATCCTCCATACAAAACGGCAGAGCCTCGGACAAAATCTCTCGTGGGGAGCCCACTGTCAAGACCTTCACACTCGGGTGTGGAGCCAGGAGGAACCTCATCTTTTCATAAATATCTTACAGATGAGAGCTCTCTTATACGCCAAGTCCTGAAGGATGCCCTCTTTGTTGCTTATTTAACATGAGTGCCCTCTGCCATCTGAAGTTCAGCCCCCTGTGAGTGTAGCCAGCTAGTGGCTGTTTTACTTTTACCACGAACATGCTCTGCCAGCTGCAGTTCAGCCCCCTGTGAGTGTAGCCAGCCTGAGGCTGTTTTACTTTTAACATGCACATGCTCTTCCAGCTGCAGTTCAGCCCCCTGTGGGTGTAGCCAGCCTGGGCTGTTTTACTTTTAACACGCACATGCTCTGCCAGCTGCAGTTCAGCCCCCTGTGGGTGTAGCCAGCCTGGGGCTGTTTTACTTTTAACATGCACATGCTCTGCCAGCTGCAGTTCAGACTCCTGTGGGTGCAGCCAGCCTGGGGCTGTTTCACTTTTAACATGCACATGCTCTGCAAGCTGCAGTTCAGCCTACCATGGGTGTCACTATCCTTTTGTACTGGAGGGGAGGGCATCTTAGGGATTACCTTGTTCCTATTGCCTTCCACCTTCTATCACTCTCATTTTCACTTCGAGAGTGACAGGAGGATACTTATGTCCTCTGTTTTGCCTCCTACTAGCCTCTCCTCTCCTCTCCTGTCCTTGTACGCATAGTATAGGGCCTTTCTGGTACCTTACTTTTCTTCTTAATGAGACTCTTTCTGGTCTCTTAAGCTTAGCCAGAGCTCCATACCAGGGCTGCTGCCCCTCTGCACCTTCCTGTCCAAGTGACTAGTAGGCTCTTGCTCCTTTTCACCACTACCTCTGTGCCACTTTGGTCCTCTCCTTAGTTTTTGTCTAAGTTGGTAGTCAGGTTTTATTGTTTTTGTGATTTTATATCCTACATCCTTTTCCTATAACTTTGGGCTAGGACTTTTTAGTCCCCCGCCTCTGTCCCACTAGGTTCTCTCCTAAGAGAACAGACAAAGTTTGGGGGCTGGTATCAGTTGTTGACCAGCCCACAAGCACCACATCATTACATCTTCCTTGCACCAGCACCATTGTTGGTCCCCTAAACTGTAGACTGCGAAAGACATTGCTCCCGTGGGGTCCTAGTGCCTCCGGCACAGACTCATAAGTGTGAATAAATGGCGAATATATTCTGGAAGCTCAAGAATTATGCTGAGTACTTAATCTTCATATCTTCTAGAATATCATCACCGTTGATAACCACCTGTCGGTCTGTGCCAGTGGTGCTAGGACCCTATGGGGGCCTGAACTTTTCAGGGAGTTTGTGACTTGAGTAGGCCCCACACGTACCTCACTGTATGTGTCCGCTGGTATACAGTGGCACCAGCCCGAACCACCTCAGTTTGTTTTGTATCAAGGAGGCGAGCAGCATGAACCTGATGAGCAACCTATGCGCTTAACTTAAGGGCATAAGATAGCCCTGGTGGCCCATGTAAGAAGGGCCACCAAACCCAGTAACACAGTGTCTTCACAGTCCAAACCAAGTACAAAAGGGTAAAGACCAGCACAAGAATACTGGAGTGACTGTGGGAAATCGTGGGCAGGTGTGGTAATCCATGGTGAAGATATTTCGGAAGATGAACAGTTACAGTAAGTACGTAACTGTCATATCTTCCAAGAATCAGTCTTCACCATTGATTTCCACTTGTGGGTCAGAGTACCAAACTCAGAGAAAGCCCCCTGACTAGGAAGGCTGGAACTCAGGGCTCACTTTGGATAGTAATATATTTAGAGCTGTCCTGTCAAAGGTGGCATGCTGCCTGTCATGGAAATTCGGGGCATAGTGCTTTGTAAAGGTATATACTGTGCTCCAGGTTGCAGCTCTGAAAATTTCTCCAGTTGGCACAGAGTGTATTTCTCCCAGGTAAGTGGCAGCCGCTTTGGTGGAGTAGGTGTTGCCCTCTAGTTTAACCTGAGCTATAGCATAGCAATGGTGAAGGCAATTTACATTCTAGTTTAACCTGAGCTGCAGCGTAGCAGTGGTGAAGGCAATTTACATTCTAGTTTAACCTGAGCTATAGCATAGCAGTGGTGAAGGCAATTTACAATCTAGGCAGAAATGTACTAGATCGTGAAAGCCCAGGCTGTCCCTTTCGATTAAGGTCAAAAGAGACAAAAGAGTTGTTTAGACTGTTTGATTTCCTTGGTCCTGTCCAGGTACAACCTAAGGACCCTGTTAACATCCAGTGAGTGGAGAGTCCTTTTTCCCTCATTCTGGAAGTTAGCAAAGTAGGTAGGCAGGATTATAACATGATTAAGATGGACCTCTGATACCACCTCAGGTAGACACTTGGGGGTGGAGAACTGCCTTATCTTTATGGAAAATAGTATACAGAACGTCTGTGTCCAAAGCATTGTCTTCAGATACTCTGTGTGCAGAGGTGATAGCTACCAGTGTCAGCATGGCTCAGTTGGTAGCACATCCACCTCTAGGCCAGAAGGTTGTAGGTTTTCGTCCCACTCCAGAATGGGGCTCCTACTGTAAATCCTGGTACCCAAGTGCAGTACTAAGAGGGTGCTATGTTGTTAGGGTGTGCCATCCTTTGGATGAGATGTTGAACTGAGGTTCCTTCTGTCCATCTCTGGTGCTGTATTGTGGGTGTCCAGGTGGAAGTAAAATAACCCAAGGCACTTTTTGTAAGAGAAGTGGATTTTTTCCAGTGTCCTAGCCGACATTCTCCTTTCCATAAAACCAGTTCATGCAGTTGTCCACAGTCTCTTATTGCGTGTGAAGCACATAAATGTTGATTTCTAAGTTAAAAATGTCAATCCAGAATTGGCTCAAAGGGCTTGTGAGTGTGCATATCCAGCACAAGGTTGATATCCCAGCAGGCCAGCATCAGAAAGGCCCAGTAAGTACTCCAAAACCTTTTTAGGAGGACACCTAGGGTCCACGAGGGTTTTTTTTTTCTTCCTCCTTCTCTCTCGAACTCTCCCACTGTTCAGGAGTCACCTATGGGTGTTGCATCCCCACTCGCATACCTGGCATCCAGTGCGGTCCATCCCCCATGTAGCCATGGTTATACTCCCCAGATGGGTACGGGGTGAGGGCCCTTTCATCTTGATGTGTCTGTCTTTCGTTGGGATGCCATCTCCAGTGCCGGTAGGGGCGTTGGGGATCAGGGCCTTGGTGCTCTGTCTACTGGGAGAGCTTGAGGGTGTTTTTCCTGGTGTTCTAGGGCGAGCTGTGCACCCTGATGTTTAGGTGCCTGAGGCGCCGACGTCCAGCATGCCTACCCTTGGTGTGACTTCCGGACTTGTAGTACCACAGGTCTCCTCCTGAGGTCACCCAAGTACCGAGTCTGGAAACCCCCTTCCCCCGGAGAAGACAAGCTGTCCTTGGGAAACTCAAGCCTCCTACCCCTGGCCGGCCCTCTAGCTCCTGGGCTCTTTCCTGAACCCTGGTCGCTGGCGTCGCACGCGGAAATCCAGCCACTGCGCCGGTGGCCCGGCTGCTCCATGAGGGTTTTGAAGCCCCAAATGGAAAATCTTTTCCACTTGGCTGTGTCTGTCTTCCTGGTGGAAGGTTTATGCACAGTGAAAAGTATTTCAGGGACCCTCTGAGATACTTCGAGCTTGTTCATGTCCATCTCTTCAAGAGCCAGGCCTGAAAGTGAAGAGAAAGCAGATTGGGATGGACCAGCTGACCCTGGGTCAATAAGTTCATCCAGAGTGGAAAACATTTGGTTTGCCGACTGAAAGTTGATTTTACAGAGGAAACCATATCTGCTGAGTCATGCAGGAAGGGAAAGGGGAAAGGGAAAATTGTTTAACCAGATAAGGCACACTAAGCCGGAGCTTGTTTCCAGGTGTGATCAGGGAGCACAAGGAAGTTAAGTGACTTTCTCAGGGTCACACCATGTGCAAGTGGGGGCTGATAGGATTCAAACCCAGGTCTCTAGGTTTGCAGCTCAGTGCCCTTAACCACTGCGCTGTACTGCCTCCAGGGGGACACTGTGATGATCTTGCCCCCATGTGCCTCCAGTTTGAACAGCATCCTGTGGATGAGAGGGATTGGAGGAATGCGTACTAAAACATATTTTGCATGGCAGTCTGAACCTGACAGAAAATGCCATGTCCTGGATTTCTGGAGCAGAATCGAGGCAGTCTAGCATTGAGTGGGGATGCAAAAATGTCCACATCTGGGGTGCCTCACTCATCAAATAGCAACCTCAAAACATCTGGTGCTAATGGCCACTCATGAAGATCTGCTTCCATTCGACTTAAACTCATCTGCCAGAGTATTCTGGACTCCTGGCAGATAGATTGCTTGGAGCAGAATTCCCTGTTCCATTCCCATACACTGCTGACAGGGTAACAATATGCTCCTCCTTGCTTATTGATATAGTACATGACAGCCTTTTGTCTGTCTGGAGGAGACCTGCATTTCGGATGCAGCTCTACCCAACCCCCCACACACACACACACTTGACTCACATTCTGCCCTCCCTCCTCAGGGTCCTTCAGGGGAGCCAGTGGGCGGAAGACTCTCTGGCTGTCTGCCAGGGTGGAGGGCAGTGACAACCGATTTATGGGTCTTTTAGCTTATAGAACAAGGCCATACTCTAGAGTTTCTTGCAAAACCCCAAGACAGGCCTCTGACCAAGTCACAGTACCCGAAGGCACATATTCCTCTTCTCAGAGAGGAAATCCAGGCTGTGTTACAAAAGGAGGCAGTAGAGCCTGTCCCCTTCACCGGGAAGGAAAGGGATATTACTCTCACTTCTTTCTGGTCCCCAAAAAGATCTGCATCCCATTCTGTGCCTCAGTGCTCTAAACCCGTACATAGTGTATAAAAAGTTTCGGATGCTGACCCTCCCTGGTCTACTGCCCCTCCTGCACAAGGGACAGTGGCTCTGCGCTCTGGATATGCAGGATGCCTACCTACATTTTCTGATCTTCCAGGCCCATCGTTGCTACCTTCAGTTCTCCTTTCAGAGGGAATATTACCAATTCAAGGCTCTTCCCTTTGGCCTATCCTCAGCACCTCGAGCTTTTACCAAGTGCCTGGTGGTACTGGTGGTGGCCCTGAGGCATCAGGGCCACTATGTGTTCCCCTACCTTGATGACTGCCTTCTGTCAGCCCCGTCAAGGGAGCAGCTGGAACTCTCCCTTTCAGCTACCCTTTATCTCTTCAAGGAAGTTGGGGTCACTGTGAATTTCCAAAAATCCCAACTTGCCCCGTCACAACACCTCCAATTTATTGGGGCGGCAATGGACATGGTTCAGGGTACGGCTTTCCTCCCTCTAGACAGGACACAAACCTTGCAGAAACAGGCCTGTCTGGTGGCCTCCAGCAGGAAGGTCTCAGCCAGGTCGATCCTTCAACTGTAGGGCCTGATGGCAGTGACAATCCCCATCATGACTTTAGCCAGGCTGCACATGTGTATTTTGCAGTGGACGCTCAGGGCACAGTGGAACCAGAGGTTAGATGACCTGGACCGTATGGTCATGGTCTCCGATTCGATGCAGAGGGATCTCTTGTGGTGGCAGGATCTTTCCAGTCTCACCAAGGGAGTCCTTTTCCAGTCCTCTCCTCACACCCAGACTCTGACAACAGATGCCTCAGGGATGGGTTGGGGCACTCACCTGGGGGACCACAAAACACAAGGCATGTGGTCTCAGGCAGAGCTTTCTCTACATATAAATGTGTTGGAGATGAGAGCAGTGCTGTATGCCCTTCAAGCCTTCCATCACATGCTTCACCAGGGCACACTGCTAGTCCAGTCAGACAACATGTGTGTAGTCTGGTAGCTCAACAAGCAAGGAGGCACCCACTCGTATCCCCAATGCAGGGAGGTGATGTGGGTGTGGAATTGGGCAGTTCTGCACCAAATTCACCTCACTGTTCACGTTCTGGGCATACAAAATGTCCTAGCCGACAGTCTCAGCTGCACCAGAGTAAGAGCCCACGAGTCGGAGCTCAAGCAGTAGGTGGTCGACTACATTTTTGACCTGTGAGGTCGGCCGGAACTGGATCTGTTCGCCTCCCCATACAATGCAAAACTACCCAGGTTTTGCTGACTCGCTCCAGGGCATTGTGTTTTCTGGTGAGATACACTATCTCTTTGCTGGGCAGGGAGGTTTTTGTATGCCTTCCCTCTCTTTCCAGTTCTGCAGAAGGTGCTGTAACTTAGGTGCTGCTCAAGTTACAGGTGGAAGGGGCCCACATGGTTCTGATTGCCCCTTTTTGGCCACGCCAAGTCTGGTTTCCGCTCCTTCAGCAGGTAGCAGTGGAACCTCTGGTTCCCCTGCCTCTCTGCAACGATCTCCTGACTCATGAGGAGGGCATGCTGGTCCATTCAGGGTTGAAATCCCTTCAACTTCATGCATGGCACCTCAGGACATAGCCGTTTCATGCTTTGGAGTATCCTCCTGGGTGGCGCAAGGCCTCACTGAGGCTAGAAAGCCTTCTACGAGGACGATCTATGCCATGAAATGAAAGCGTTTTTCCATTTGGACAACTTCGAAGGGTTGGGATCCCTTTTTGTGTCCTGTTCTGTCAGTCATGGAGTATCTCCTGTACCGCTATGATTTGGGCCTGAGATATTCTTCATTGAAGGTCCATTTGTTGTCTGTCTGTGCCTTCCATACCCTAGTGGATGGCAGGACAGTGGCTGAACTGGAGGTTTCCAAAACTTTCCTGAAAGGCATTTTGCATCTCACACCCAGTGCGCAGT
Source organism: Neoceratodus forsteri (assembly GCA_016271365.2). Lineage (NCBI taxonomy): Eukaryota > Metazoa > Chordata > Ceratodontiformes > Ceratodontidae > Neoceratodus > Neoceratodus forsteri. The sequence continues at coordinate 713,291,941 of CM057458.1, forward strand.
CCCGCACCACTGTGGGATCTTAATTTTGTTTTATAAAAGTTGACTCTGCCTCCTTTTGAACTGGCTGGTTCCTGTGACGTGCACTATTTGTCTTGGAAAGCATTTTTCTTAGTGGCAGTCACTTCAGCTTGAAGAATTTCTGAGTTTCAGGCCCTGATTTGTAAGGAGCCTTATTTGATTTTTCATAGAGACCATCCCTAAGTTCTTACCCAAAATGGTTTCTGAATTCATGCCGAACCAGTCGATTCAGCTCCCAGTGTATTACCCCGAGCATTTTGATCGGAGAGAAGCGATTCTTCGCACTTTAGATTTACATGGAATCTTGCATTATTACACTAACAGGACAAAGTCTGTCTGGAAAACCAATCAGTTTTATGTTTCTTTTGCGCCCAAGAAAGACGAGGCACCAGTTTCCAAACAATGCTTATTGAAATGGTTGGCAGACTGCATCATTTTCTGTTACCAGAAGTATGGTAAGACCCTCCCGGGGGAGGTTAAGGGGCATTCCACTTGGAGTATGGCTGCCTCTACTGCTTGTTTCAGGAATGTGTCAGCCACCGACATTTGCGCTGCGGCTACCTAGAGTTCAGTCCACACTTTCACAAAGCATTACAGTCTGGACATTGCTTCTAGGCGTAGGGCAGATTTTGGCCTAGGTATGCTTCAGGGACTCCTGTCCTGATCTGTCTGCCTTTCACAGAATTATTCCTGCCTCCCATGTTTCAGCTTCTTCTGATTCACACTGCTTGGGGCTCAGTCCTCAAGGTTATTACCTACTGCAAGAGCCCTCTCGAAGTAAGATAGTACAGCTCTTACTTCGAGATACAGCTCTTGCAGCAGGTAACACCATTAGGACTGAAGCCGGCAGGCGTCAGGACCCCACAGAAATCTTCTAGCTAGCAGTCTTCAGCGGGGACCGCCTCCGACGTCCGGTCCCGCCCCTGACGCCAGGCGAGTACATATATGAGGCGTCCTCACCAGAATCCCCAGTTCTTTCCTGCCGTCGACGTGCATGTCTCGACCCTTCGGTCCGTTTCTAGCGTGCAACGCCTGGTAAAGTTCTTTCGTTTGGAAAAAGTTCGTTTTTTCTTCACAGTTGCTGTCTGATGTCCTCTCCAACCTCCATAGAAGGCCATCCGTCGAAGTGCGCCTGTGGGAAGCAAATCCCTTTTAAAGACCCGCATTCGGCCTGCGTCCGGTGCCTAGGCCCAGATCACGACACCCGGGTCTGTACCTTCTGTCAGGGATTCAATAGCCGGACCCGGATCCGTCGCCAGAAGGCCCTGCAAGCGTTCCTGCTCGAGGAAAAAGTTAAGGCCATGGATTCAGCCTCCAAGGGGGAATCGTCGGAAAAAGCCCGGAGACTCCTTGAAAAGCATAGGGAGAGGGTGAGATCAAAGTCCCCTTCTAGGGCCTCCGACTCCCGTAGCTCTGGCTCCCGGTCTGACTGCTCCCCTTCCCGGGCCCGCTGTCAGCCTCCCCCTGCTGCGGTGAAGACTTCTTCAGGTTCTTCTTCTCTTCCTCAGGCCAAGACCTCCAGCCCTCCTCTTCTTTGGCTTCCAAGGTCTTGCCGAGGTCAGGGGACCGCCACCACCACCATCACAAGTCTGGTTCCCGTCATCCGGACCCCGACGCCCGGTCAGTCTCCTTGCCCCCTCCTCCCCAGCGGAAGACCAAAGAGCTGACTTCACTCAAGAGGACGTCGGATCCGACGTCGGCCCACCCGACGTCGGCCAAGCACCACCGATCCCGAGAACCAACGACCGCCAGACGCCCGTCGCCGGTTAGGCCTTCGCCACCACGGACGCCGGCCGGGGGACCGACGCCTGTTCCAGTAGAGAGGAGAACATCTATGCCTCCCACCGACGTCGGCCAGGAGGCGCTCACGGAGGAGGAGCTGACCCAGCCCGAGGACCAGACGGGTGAACCCGTCCTGTCGCACCCCACAGGGAACCCTCCCCTGAACCCGAGACCCCTGAGGAGCTGACGCCGGAACCCGACGACCGACCACCTAGCCCGGTCCGTCGTCGGGCCTCAGCATTTCAGAGGTTAAGGAGCTGTTCACCTACTGGTGGGATACCATAAAGAAGCATGTGGTTCCCACACCTCCTCCTCTTCCTCCTCCTCCACCTGCGACTCCACTGGCCCCTGCGCCCTCTACTCCATCCGGGGCTGCAGGCCGAGTACCGTCCCCCAGGAGCCTGCAGAACCTCGTAGGGGTAGACCCGACAAGAGGAGACCTCCGTCCAGATCTTCTTCAGGGTCACCCAGCCCCAAGAGACCCAGAAGATGCCGTCATTCGCCTTCGACGGAGGACACGGGATCGGACTTCTCAGATGGATCCAGATCCCCTCTCCAATCAGCGTCCCTTCTCCGGACCCACGTGAGCTCCCAAGATCTCCTCCGGATGACCCATCGTTCTCGGAGATTATGAGGCATATCCAGGAGAACATGGGCTAGGACGCAGAGGAACTCGACCGAGAGACTACGCCTACCAGATATCTTTCGCAAAAAGATCCAAAGCCTGTAGGTGGCTACCTCAGGACACCTTCGTGGACGTCACCAAGGCAGCGTGGAAACATCAAGACTCGCTCCCGGCAATGCTGAAGAAGGCTGACCGCCTGTACAAGGCCCCTAGGGAGGACCAGTACTTGGCATCACATCCTCTGGCCAATTCTCTGGTCATTACAGCCTCATATGACTGGTCCCAGAGGCCGCAACATTTGAACACCCTGCCACCGGACCCAGAGTCCAAGCAGCTGGACGCTATGGGCAGACGCACGTATGCATCCGCTACCTGCGCCATTAGGTCCCTCGACTACTTAACCCACATGGTCCAGTTTCAGAATGCCTTGTGGGAGCAGGGACTGGATCTGGCAGAAAAGATGCCAGAAGGTGAGTAGAAGGAGGAGTTGCTGCAACTCCTTCGCACGGGTTCGGACGTGGGAACCCAGGTGCTGCGAGCCGCTGATTTACCCGCTGGGACTCCTCGGCCAGAGCGGCAGCCTCAGGCGATGCCTCCGGAGACACTCTTGGCTCCGTCTCTGGATTTACCCCGGACGTCCAGAAGAACATTCTGACACCTGCTCCACGGAGAAGTTCTTTTGGTGAGTCCTCGGAGAAGATCATCACCAAACTTCAAGAGGCCGGAAGGCGGTGCAGTCTGTCCAAGCCATGTACAGACCCAAGCTTAGTTCCTTTCGGAGGGAACCAAAAGTTGCCAAGGCCGGATGTGACAGCAGTCCCAAGACTGCCCGCAAAAGAGGGGCCCTTCTCCTGTGAGAGCCCAGGGAAGTCGCCCAAGGGTCGGGCTAACGCCTGCAAAGGCAGCCCAGCCTGCAGGACCTCAGCCGCCACAGCATGTCTCCTTCCCGGCCCCCGCCTCAGGATCAACGGGACACCAAGGTCGGGATCGACATGGACCACCTGCTAGGTGGCAGTCCATAACCACCGACAGGTGGGTTCTTCAATTGGTCAAAAAGCCACTTTATAGAATTCGTGACAAGCCACCCACAAGGCCTCCTCTGCTCTCGCGCTTCGGTCAGCACAGATCACCTATCAGGCAAGAGGTACCGCACTCCTGCAAAAGGGAGCGTGGAGTACGTCCCAGAGAACCAGAAAGGATCCGGATACTATTCCCACTTCTTTCTGGTTCCAAGAAAACAGGGACCTCTGTCCACCCTGACCTCAGCGACTCAACATGTCGGTCGCTTACAAACGCTGCATGGTGACCCTCCAAGGACTCATTCCCATGCTGAAAAAGGACGCCTTCTTAGCATCCCTGGACATGCAGGACGCCTACCTGCACATCCCAGTAGCTCAAGCGCACAGGAGGTTCCTGCACTTCGAGTTTCTTGGCCACCACTTTCAGTCCCGGGCTCTTCCGTTCGGATGGTCTTCAGCCCCCAGGGTCTTTACCAAGTGTATGGCAGTCGTGGCGGCGTCTCTAAGGAGACAGGGCCACTATGTGTTCCCGCACCTGGATGACTGGCTTCTCATGGCCATCTCCAAAGAGGCGCTTGTTGCTGGTTATTCAGAGCACCCAGGACCTGTTTCAGTCTCTGCATTCTTATCAACTACGGAAGTCTCCTCATACCGTCCCAGAAGCTGCCGTTCATAGGCGCAGTTCTGGACACCGTCCAAGGGAATGCCTTTCTTCCCGATGAAAGAGCGGAACACATCATATCCCTCATCAGGGATCTCTCGGCGAAGAAGACTGTCCCCACCAGGTTGATCCTTCGCTTGCTCGGACACATGCCTGCGGCCATTCCAACCATCCCTTTGGCAAGGCTCCACATGCGGGTAACTTCAGTGGATGCTCAAGGTGCAGTGGGACCAAAGGCAAGACCACATGCAGCATCCGGTCAGAATCATGAACGCCGTGATTCGAGACTGGCAATGGTGGCTAGACCCAGGGACACTTTCTTGGTGTCCCTTTACAGCGCCGTCCCCGGAGGCAATCCTCCACAGACACCTCAGGGCTGGGGTGGGAGCCACCTGAACGGGGTGAGGTCCTAGAACGGGACTCTCAGGAAGCCCACCTCCACATCAATGTTCTGGAGGTGAGGGCGGTCCTACGCCCTGCAGGCCTTTCTAGTCAGAAATCCTGCTGAGTACTCTTCTGCTTCAGACAGACAATACGGCGGTGATGTATTACCTCAACAAACAAGGAGGCGCATACTCTTACCCCCTTTGCAGGGAAGCTATGAGAGTGTGGGATTGGGTAATCCGACACGGCGCGAGCCTGATTGCAGTTCACGTTCCCGGAGTAGACAACACAATCGCAGACGGCCTGAGTCATTCCCAGGCCAGAGTCCACGAATGGGAACTCCTTCAAGAGGTAGCGGAGGATCTGTTTCTTCGATGGGGAACTCCAGAGTTGGACTTGTTCGCCTCCCCATCCAACGCAAAACTGCCCAATTTTTGCTCGCTAGATCCAGGGCCTGGTGTTTTCTGCAGATGCGTTGTCCTCTCCCATGGACAGATTCCTCGCTTTCCCTTCCTTCCCGCTGTGATCCAGAGAGTCCTTCTCAAACTATGCAGGAGCACACAAAATGATCCTGGTAGCGCCTTTCTGGCCCAGGCAGATCTAGTTCCCATGCTGACGCAATTGTCCCGGGAACCTCCAGTTCCGTTGCCTTTCAGCTCCCATCTATTGTCTCAAGAGGAAGGTTCACTAGTCCACCCGGACTTATGCTCGCTGAACCTGCATGCCTGGCTCCTCGAGACATAGCCGTTATGCGACATGGGGTCTCGCAAGAGGTGGCGGAAGTTCTTTCCACGGCCAGAAAGCCAGCAACGCATGTGACGTACGCCATGAAGGCAGGGGAAGGGCCCAGCCACCCACCCCCATCCCCAACCACCCCACGCTACACTCCATTTATAGGGTACCACAGTTGTGACATTTCCTGTGGCAGAGCAGGAAGGGGCGGATCAGTGGGGCCTCCACAAGGTGATCTCATTTACAGGGCACTAGTAATTTAACTTGTTATAACAAGTTAAACAAAGCACAATTAAACCATTACTTGCATTTTTTTTTTCCTTCTAATTACTCTGACTAGGTTACAAACCCAGCAACTTATTTGGAATGGATTTCATTAACTGCAGGTACTGTGGAACAATTTTCGAAGGACATTCTTACAGGATTTAGGACACTGTCCACATGCTGGGCCTTTGGAGATCTTAGGTCTCAGCTCCGGCAGCATGGGCAGAGATTGCACCTAAATTTCATATTGAAGAGGAAATACATTATAAAACCACCCGCCATTTCCCCAGCATCCAACAGAAAAACCTCAACCGCAGAGGGTAGTTGGTCCAGGAGGTTGGCAGGTGGTTAGGAGGAGCAAATCAGGTGCCCCATCACTCTCTGCTCTCCAGCACATTACCTCCAAAAACCATATAAACACTACAAACAGGTATCTGCCTCTATCTCTGAAATCAAATAAAGAGGCAGAAGACACTGCAGAGCAGGACACTGCGGCACAGGAGCTAGCACAACAATACTCACCCAAATCAGGAACCAAAACTAAACAAGCACAAAGGAAATCCAAAAACTTCTGATCATAGGAGACTCCATGATTCGGGAGTTGATACCCATCTCCAGCTAGGGGTGATGGTCAGATGTCTCCAGGTACATCAGCATGGAGAGACACTGACCGCATTGCTAAAATTGTTCACAAAGCAGGAGAAAACATTGATGTCCTAGTACACATAGGGACTATGATCTCGCCAGCCGGCCGTCAGTGAGACCAAGGAACACCTGACTAGGCTGGGTGACAACCATCATCTATTTCTGTCCGGCATCTCCTTCCTGAGATCCTGCCAGTCTGGGAGAAGGAGCAGATGGACGGAAGGTCAGAGAAGGGAGATAGGGGAGCTAAACACATGGCTCAGGACTGGTGCCAGGAAAAAGGACACAGATTTGTAGGGAACTGGCAACAGTTCTGGGAGCCAAGTTCTTTAAATTTGATGGACTGCATCTGACTAAAGAGGGAGTCAGTGCATTGGGGCAGAAGTTTGACGCTTTGCAGAATATTTAAACTAGCAATGGGAGAGGGGTGCACCCACACGTTGAATGGGAAGAACACCCTCCCCTCAGCTAGTGGTCAAACTGAATTCAGTGTGTTTGCCGCTCATTTGCATCACCAGGTAAGAAAAAGGTTTGTCTCCCATACGATGCACAGGGTAATGCCAAACCTCACCCAACAACTAACACACCAAAATCTGGCCAATGGAAAATCATGTACACAATGCTCACAGCCTGGGAAATAAGATCCCAGACCTGCAGGCAATAATGTCAGAGGCTAAACTGGACATAGTAGTAATTAGTGAGACGTGGTTTACCAGTAACCACACTGGGAGACTTCAGTACCTGGCTATGTATTGTCTAGAAGAGACCGAGGTGCAAAAGGGGGAGGAGGGTCTATGTTAATGAAAATATCAAAGCTACAGAAATTCAGAATACTACATAAGGAGCCAGAAGAACTGTGGGTCACCCTGGAAACAGGAAATGGGACAGCCATAAGAACTGGGGTTGTCTACAGGCCCCAGACCAGAGGGAGGACATAGACACATTACTGTTAGAAGATATACAAAACATGACAGCTAAAGGGAGGTTCTGATAATGGAGACTTCAACATGCAGATACAGATTGGTCAATACCAGCAGGAACATCTGCCAGAACTAGACTCATAGTGGATTCCTGCAGGGGGGCCTCAAACAACTGGTACAGCAACCCACAAGAGACAGGGCTATCCTAGATCTAGTACTGACTAACAAAGAAGGGATCACAGATCTCCAGGTAGAAGGTCACCTGGGGCCAGTGACCATCACATGGTATGGTTCAATTTGGCTACTACATCTAAATCATCCCATTCCAAGGCAAAAATATGGGACTTCAGAGGACCTGACTTTGATAAGATGGCCAACAGAGTTAAGCTAGCCCTGACAAAAAGAAACACAGGTGAGGAGGTACAGGCAAAGTGGGCAAGCATTAAGGATACAATACTTGAAGCAACATCCCATTGTGTTAGACAGAAAAGGAAGTGCAAAAAAGAAGGAAACCACTTTGGTTCTCAAATACAGTAGCAGAAAAGGTCAGAGCCAAAGGCTGGCCTTCTAAAATATAAGGAACACAGCGGATGAAGATAGGGGCATACCAAACTGCCCTAAGGGAAGCAGGTAAGGCAGTAAGGCAGGCAAAGTCCCAAACTGAGGAAACACTAGCACAAACAGTAAAGAAGGTGACAAGACTTTCTATAGATACATTAGTGAAAGGAGAAAGTCCAGAGGGGTATTGCTAAGCTTAATGGAGAAAAGGGAGCATGTGAGGAGGAGGACCCTGTAAAGGCATCTATCCTAAATAGATACTTTTGCTCAGTATTCACTGAAGAGAAGGTAGGGCAGGGCCCACAGCTCAGCATCATGGACACAGGGGGAGGGAGGTGAGCACTACTCCCTTCACAAAAGAAAGGGTCCTACAAGAGCTTGCTAAGCTCAGGGTGGATAAGGCAATGGGACCTGATGGCATACATCCCAGGGTACTTAGGAGCTAAAGGAGGAACTAGCAGAGCCATTAGCAGAATTGTTTAGTGAGTCTCTGAGCACAGGAGAGGTCCCAGAAGACTGGAGAAAGGGCTCATGTGATCCCACTCCACAAGAGTGGTAGCAGGGAGGAGGCAGGGAACTACAGACGCGTCAGTCTTACCTCAGTAGTGGGCAAGATTATGGAAGCACTCCTTAAGGAAAGGATAGTGCAACACCTGGAATCTATAGGGCACAGGATCCAAGACAGCATGGGTTTACAAAGGAAGGTCCTGTCAAACTAATCTCATAGATTTCTTTGACTGGGTAACCAGAGTGGTGGACCAAGGGGAGCAGTTGATGTCGCCTTACCTTGACTTCAGCAAAGCTTTTGACACTGTTCCACATAGAAGATTGATAAATAAGCTAGGTAGGCTCGGAGGTGGGCTGTAGTTGGTCAACTGGGTGGCAAACTGGTTGACTGGCAGAAAACAGAGAGTGGTGGTAAATGGTATACAGTCAGAAGAGATGCAAGTCACAAGTGGGTACCTCAGGGATCAGTCCTGGGGCCAGTCCTATTCAACATCTTCATTAGTGACCTAGCAGATGGACTAGAGGGTAAGGCTTGTCTGTTTGCAGATGACACCAAGATCTGCAACAGAGTAGATGATCCAGATGGGGTGGGCAGAATGAGAAGAGATCTGGATAAACTAGCAGAATGGTCAGAAGAGTGGCAACTGGGATTTAATGCAAAGAAGTGCAAAATCATGCACATAGGGAGAGAAACCCTGAAGCCACTTATAGGCTGGGAGGAGTTGCTAGCAGTCACAAAGGAAGAAAGAGACTTGGGCATCATCATCACTGATGACCTGAAATCATCCAAGCAGACCTCTAAAGCAGTAGGTAAGGCTAGGGGTGTTAGGGTGTATTAGTAGGGGTGTCACAAGTCGTAAGAGGGAGGTAATAATCCCTCTGTACAAGACATTGGTTAGGCCCCATCTGGAGTACTGCGTGCAGTATTGGAGGCCACACCTTCACAAGGACATTAACCAAATTGAGGCAGTCCAGAGAAGGGCAACCAAAATGGTGCAGGGACTGCATCAGAAGACATATGAGGACAGATTAACGGAGCTCAATATGTATACCCTTGAGCAAAGGAGGGAGAGAGGTGATATGATTCGAGACATTTAAACACCTTAAGGGCATAAACAAGGTGAAAGAGTCTCAACATGTTTAAATATAAGAAAAATAGCAGGACAAGAGGACACAGCATGAGATTAGAGGGAGGCCGATTAAGGGGGAATGTGAGGAAATTCTTTTCACAGAAAGGGTGGTAGATGGATGGAATGGCTTACCACAAGAAGTAGTGGCTATGAATACAGTGCAGGGCTTCAAACAGGCATGGATAGGCATAAGGGAGCAATACAAATGACTATGAATAGATAGGTCACTGACATAGCAAAGGCCGATGGCACATTTATAAGGTAGAAAAAGAAATGGGCAGACTGGATGGGCCTTGCGGTCCTTATCTGCCGTCAACTTCTATGTTTCTATGAAATGGCGCCAATTTTGCTTGTGGTCACAGGCACGCAGCCTCTCCCCTTTAGAATACCCAGTGAAATTGGTTCTGGAATACCTGCTTTCCCTCTTCCACTCGGGTCTCGCCTACTCCTCAATTAAAGTTCACCTCTGTGCGATCTCGGTCTACCACTTCCCGGTAGGTCAGCGCACAGTGGCACAACTCGATGCCTCTTGGGACTTCCTGAGAGGGGTGTTACACCTTAGGCCACCCATCAAGGATCCCGTCCCTCCTTAGGACCTACTCTTCATCCTGGAACAGCTCACACTTCCCCCCTTTGAACCTGCCTCAGATTGCGAGCTGCGTTTTCTGTCATGGAAAACATTATTTTAGTTGCTGTCACGTCAGCAAGGAGAATTTCCGAGCTTCATGCTCTCATGTGTAAGGAACCTTATTTAATTTTCCACCAGGACAGAGTGTCTTTGAGGACGAATCCCAAATTCCTGCCTAAGGTGGTCTCTGCCCTTACTCTTAACCAGGACATCGATCTGCCTGTGTACTTTCCCAAGTACTCTAATAGAGGAGAGGCATTGCTTCACACCCTGGATGTTCACCGCTCCTTAAGGTACTACCTGAACAGGACTAAACAGCTCTGCACGTCGGAGCAGCTGTTCGTATCCTTTGCTGAGAGGATGCTGGGCCAACCAGTCTCAAAGCAGACCCTTTCTCGCTGGCTTGTCCAGTGTATATCCTTTTGCTACAACAATAAACAGAAGCCCCTTCCGGGCACAGTCCGGGGCCACTCAACAAGGGGGGTGGCTACCTCCTTTGCAGCATTGCGCAATGTTTCCACCTCGGCCATTTGTGCCTAGGCACTTGGAGCTCAGTGGCACATTTATTAGGCACTATAGCCTGATATTACATCACGGGCGGAGAGCTCGGTTTCGGCCTTGCTGCTTCTACAGGGTCTCCTGTCCCAGAGTCAGGACTTGCTCAAGATCTCTCCTATTTGCCTCCTCCCAGAATGCTTAGAGGCGCTATTGCTTGGGAATCAGTCCTATGGAGAAGATTGCTGCAAGAGCTGTATCTCGAAGTAAGATAGTAAAAGTTACTGAAGAACTTACCGCATAGTAGATCTTCGAGAACAGCTCTTGCAGCAGGTACCTTCCCGCCCACCATTCCCCTTTGGAGGAGGTATGGCCTACCAGGCCTTGGCAGGAGCTAACGCTCTTTCTTCCTTTTTCTTCTGATGGCGGATCCTCGGTCTCCCCTTCTGATGTCATCCTGTGGCCGGGAGTCTCCGGCGGGAGAACTGGGGATTCTGGCGGGACCGCCTCCTTATGTACTACGCCTGATGTCGGGGGCGGACCGACGTGGGAGGGAGTCCCCGCTGAAGACTGCTACCATGAAGATTTCCGTGGTCCTGACGCCTGCCGGTTTAGCGTCTCTAATGGTGTTACTTCATTGCAGCAGTTAGCTTTGAAGATCTATTGTTACGTAAGTTCTTACGTAACTGTACTTTACGAAGAACTTACCATAACAGTAGATCTTCGAGAGAGGCTCGCAGTAGGTAACCTTTTACCTCCCTCCATTCCCCAATTTGTGTTATTATTTGCTCTTTCTCTAAGAGCTCATTCAGGGCTCCAGGAACCTCTTTTTCCTTTCCTCCTGGTGCTCCTCCTCAGAGATCTCCAACAGGAGAACTGGAAGACAGGCATGGGGACCTCCCACTATATAGGGTCATGCTGATGTCAGTCATGTGACGTTGGGTGGTCGGTCCCCCATTAGACACTACTGACTAAAATTTCTGTGTGATCCTGATGCCAGGGGGCGCAGTCCTTAAGGTTATTACCTATTGCAGGAGCCTCTCTCGAAGATCTACCATTACAGTAAGTTCTTACATAACTGTACTTTCCTGGGAGGGCTCCAGCTGAGATTTTGTGGGATTCATTAGGACTCCGATGGATGCTAGGAACTAAGAGGCAGTGGCCACTGCCTGCTCTCTCTTCTGCCCAGATGAGCTTGAGGTCAGCTAGTCATCCAGATATGGGAAAAGTTGAAGTCCCAGCTTTCTGAGGTGCACTGTGAGTACACTGTAAAGCACTTTGTAAAGACTTGCTTTTTTGCTGAAAAGGTTTTTTTGTCTCAGAGGTGTTGCAGTCTCCTTCTCACATTGAAGACAGGGAGAGTGAGAAAGCAGCCACAGCTTCCTTGAATCAAGGAGGTTATTTTCTAGACTACACTGACCTGTGTAAGTAACTAGTATTGATTATGTTTTTGGGGTGTGCTTTTCTTAGTTTTAACTTTAATTTGCCTGGGAGGAACTGTAGCTGGGAGATATTTGCAGTCAGTTGTGACTAGACTTGTTACTTAGCCTTTGTAAAATAGGTGTCTGAAAGGAAGGAAGGCACTCCCGGGGTGGAGGGTAAGAGTTGTAGGTGATTGTTTCTGGACAGCATAGGTTTTATAAGGAGGAGGTTGTTCGTCTCCATGCTGACCTGTCAAGGATTCGGAAAACCTGCTCCCCCACCCAGAGACCACCCAGGCCACTGCCACTACCTCAGAGGTTGCCAGGAAAGAGGAGTGGTTGGACCACGGTGGGCTCAGGGAGGGTGAGGGTGATGGAACAGAGGCGCATCCCTCCAGTTGTACCTCTGCAATTCATTCGCCACTCTGGCAAAGCATGGTTCCTCTATGGAGGCACCTGCAGTGGAGACCAAGGAGGATGCTTGGAACCTCCACAATGGAGACCCACAGGAGGGTGGCCCAGGACCCCACAGGGGAAGGAAACTACTCCTGGTGGGGGACTCAATTGCTAGGAGGGTAGAACTGGGGGAGGGAAGGGAAAGGGAGGTAAGGTGCCTGCCCGGCACCAAGGCTTGGAGGGACAGGGAACAAATCCTCAGGATTGTGGGAGCAGCGGCTAGATGGGGGAGCTGGATGCCATTATCCACCTAGGGATGAATGACCTGGCTGAGAATGGGATCAGAGCAGTGCAACAGGAGTTTGTGGAGTTGGGGAGGGGCCTTAGACAAGTAGCACACACAGTAACTTTCTCGGAAGTGCTGCCTGTCTATGGCATGGATGAGGCTAGAGCATTCCGCACCATAGGATCCAATGACTGGTTGAAAAGCTGCTGCAGAGCTCAGTGATTTGGCTTCATTGGGGACTGGGGCTCCACCTGGAGGGATGCAGGCCTATACAGGCGCGATGGTCTGCATCTATCCTGGAGGGGAACCAGGATCCTAGGTGATAGGTTTAAATGCTTCAGTGGCAAGCATTTAAACTAGCCAAGGGGAGAGGCACTGAAGAGGAGAAGGGAAATCCTAGCCCCCCAAAAAATCAGGGTAATTAGTGATGTAAACACCAAAATAGAGCAGTCGATAGAGAGAAGGGCAGGGGTAAATGGAGAAAAAGACAAAGGCAGTAGGGACAGGGATGGGGCAAAAAGAAATAAAGCCATAAAAAAATGGAGGGCAATGCACTCAATGCCTGTAGTCTAGGTAAAAGCTCCCTGAAATGGTAGCCTTGATGGAAGAGGGATGCCTGGATATTGTGGCAGTCACAGAAACACGGTACACAGAGAACCATGACTGGATGTCAACATACCAGGTACACAATCTACAGGAGGGACAAGGAGGGAAGAAGAGGAGGAGGAGTAGCTCTCATGTAAGGGAAAGGATAAAAGCAACAGAACTAAAGGGTAAACAGGGAGGAGAGCAGGAGTGTGGGTCACCCTGAGACTGGAAATGGCTCACAAGCCGCATACAGGATTGTATACAGACCCCGCCTCAGGGGAGGAAATGGACAAGGAATGATAGAAGGCATCCTTGGGATGGCAGAGAAAGGGAGGTATTGCTGATGGGGACCTGAACATGCCAGATGTTGACTGGAGCACCTTGCTGCAGCCACATCCAAGAGCAGGGCTATTCTTGATGCCCATGGGCATGCCTCAGACAGCTAGTTTTGGAACCCACTGGAGAGAGCAATCTTAGACCTGGTAATCTCAAATGGGGATGGAGCGAGGATCTCTGATCTTGAAGTGGGTAGCCATCTGGGAACAAGCACCACCAAACAGTGTGGTTCAAATAAACTTAGCTGTACAGTCAAGCCACACAAAAGTGAAGGTACTGGACTTAAGGAGGGCTGATTTTGTCAAAATGGGAGAGTGCCTCAGAAAAGCACTAGCAAACAGTCAAGAAGGTGGGGTGGAGCAACAATGGGGAAACATCAAAACCTCCATCACAGAGGCAACAAGTCTTTGTATGAAGCAAGTAAACAAATCAAAACAAAGGAAAAAAACACTATGGTTCTCAAAAGAAGTAGCGGGGAAGGTAAGGGGGAAAAAAGATAACATTCAGGAAGTATAAGGAAACACAGAAGGAGCAGGACAGAGAACTGTACTAGTTAAAGCAGAAGGAAGCGGGTAAGGCAGTCAGAATAGCAAAGGCCCAAACCGAGGAAAAGATAGGCAACTCAGTTAAGAAGGGGGGGGACCTTTTATAGGTACATTAGGGAGCAAAGAAAGACTAAGGCAGGGATACTGAGGCTGAACAAAGAGGAAGGTGGTTGGGCAGGGAGCGACAGTGAAAAAGCAGGGATACTGAATGAATACTTCTGCTCAGTATTCACAGTGGAAAAGCAGGTGGAAATACCTAATCCAGTCAATAGAAGCACTCTGGATAGGGGGGTTGATATTAGTCCTTTCACAGAAGAAAGGGTTCTGAAAGAACTCTTACAACTGAAGGTGGATAAAGCAATGGGGCCTGATGGGATTCACCCCAGAATTTTAAAAGAACTAAGGGAAGAACTAGTAACACCACTGTCTACCCTTTTTAATAAATCATGGGTGGATGAGGTGGTACCTGAGCACTGGAGGAGGGCGGATGTGATTCCCCTTCACAAAAGGGGGAGCAAGACAGAGGCAGGAAACTACAGACCTGTCAGTTTGACCTCAGTGGTAGGGAAAATGATGGAATCACTTCTGAAGGAAAGAATTATTGAGTACCTAGAGGCCAGTGGGGCACAGGACCCAAGGCAGCATGGATTCACAGCGGGAAGGTTGTGTCAGACAAATCTAATTGATTTCTTTGACTGGGTGACCAAAGCAGTAGACCAGGGAGGGACTGTGGACATGGCCTACCTAGACTTTAGCAAGGCATTTGACACAGTCCTGCACAAAAGATTAATAAGCAAATTAGCCAGCCTGGGAGTGGGTCCTAGGGTAGTAGCCTGGGTAAAACACTCGTCGGACAACAGGACACAGCAGGTAACAATAAATGGAGTCCACAGTGAAGAAAGGAGGATTACTAGTGAGGTACTGCAGGGTTCAGTATTGGGACCGGTCCTTTTTAATGTCTTTATTAGTGACATTGCAGAGGGACTGGAAGGGAAAGTATGTCTCTTTGCAGATGATACAAAGATCTGCAGCAGGGTTGATACACAAGGTGGAGTGGAAAGGATGAAAATGGACTTGTCAAGGTTGGAGGAATGGTCAAATGTATGGCAGCTTAGATTCAGTGCAAAAAAGTGCAAAGTAATGCACCTGGGAAACAAAAACCCAGGGAAGAGTACACAATGGGGGGTGAGATACTGACAACAACAAAAATGGAAAGGGACCTGGGGGTAGTCATATCAGATGACTTAAAGGTGGACCAGCAATGTGAGAAGACAGTAAGGAGGTCTGGGGGGATACTGGGATGCATAGGGAGAGGCATCACCAGTAGGAAACAGGAAGTTGTTGGCCCTCTGTACAGACAGTTGGTAAGACCACATCTGGAGTACTGTGTACAGTTCTGGGGACCCCATCTACACAAAGACATAGACAGGGTGGAGGCAGTCCAGAGGAGGGCAACCAAAATGATGCAGGGTCTGCATCATGAGACATAGGAAGAAAGACTAAAGGAACTAAAGATGTGTAGCCTCGAGGAAAGGAGGGAGAGGGGGGACATGATAGAAACTTTCAATTACCTCAAGGGAATCAACAAAGTCCAAGAGGGTAGCATCTTTCAGAAACAGAGAGGTGCAAAAACAAGGGGGCACAATTTGAAGATATAGGGGGGATGGCTCAGAGGTAATGTGAGGAAGTATTTCTTCACAGAGAGGGTTGTGGATACATGGAACGGCCTTCCTGAGGAGGTCATAGAGTCAAAAACAGTGGAGGAATTCAATAATGCATGGGACAGACATAAGGCAATTCTAGTAGGGGGTAGGAGGAAGTAGGCTGTTGTTTAACTAGGATCTGCAGCTTATCCGTTAGGTAGGGAAATGGGCAGACTAGGTGGGCCAAGCGGTCCTTATCTGCCATCAAATTCTATGTTTCTTGATGGGAGGAACTAAAGAAACCAGGATATGAGGCAAGTTTAAAAACTCCAGTTGGAGGTGCCTAGCCTGGTGTACGGGTGCTGGCTCAAAATTCAATATAGAATGTATATTTCTGAGCAGAGCCTAGAAGGAGAAATCCTCCTGATGTAAGATCATAGGAACTGGTTATGAGATTTCTGGACCATAGCACAAGTCATCCTTCTCATTGTCAGAGATGATGAGGTCAGGATTCGACCCATCCCACTCTGTTCCCTCATCACTCCGAGAGTAGTAAAGACAAGGCGGTTGAAGAGCTGACAACACAGGCTGCAGCCTTGGCAATACCGGACCTGTCTCTGAATGGGGCATCAGGAACGGTGTATGCAGTGGTGCCGAGGATGGCCCGGGGACCGTCCCTGAAGGGAATGATCCCAACACTGAAGGCCCAATTGACACCATTGGTGGTGCCAGCATCAGGACTGGAGCAGGCCCTGAAGAGCCTGCCCTGGCACTGAGCACGGCACTGACAATGGCATCGATGACCCTGCCTGCCCTGAAAGAACCCGCGGGTGCACTGTGGCTGTCCCTGTCCCCTGAAAGTACAGAGGTGACACCACAAGCTGGGCAGATGTCAGCCCCAACCGTGGCCAGAGGCCAGAGAGTCAAAATTGAGCTGTCCGCCTAAGTCAGGCAGCACCAAAGATGGCGCCAGCCCAGCCAACCCTGTGGGGTTAGGAGCCGGCACCAAAAATGGCACTGCTTGGCTTATATGCTGCATTCACTGCTCCAGAAGAGCGGTCCAGTGACCAAACTGTCCACCAGGGTCCTCTCTAATGGACAGAAAGGGGCTCTGTGCAGAGACACAGACCTCACAGCTCCAGCTGTCCCTGGTGTCATCAGTGACGAAGATGGGGAACTGAGGCCTGTGGAAGTAGAGTGTCTCACAGCAGAGTGACCATAGGATGACCTTGACTGGTACTCTTTCTTCCGCTTATTTTTGCAGGAATAGGTCAGGGCTGAACGGTGCAAAGACCCAGATGCAGAGGATGGGTAGGATCTGGACCAATTTTTCTTTTTTTGTGATTCTGGAAGCACCGTCCATCCTCCTTGGCACCGGAATGCCCATTGTCAGAGCACCAACCTAGAGAGAGGTGGTTGTCAGAAGCAACCCCATTGCCAAAGCAACTAACCTTTCCTTCTTCCATTGTCGTTGACCTTTGGCATGAGGTAGGGGTAAAAAGAAACTGAAATTTTTGTGTGTTAAAACTAAATAAAGTGACATAAAAATAACAACCTCAGGTGTATTTAAACTAAAGACAAAGAACTGAACGCTGTCGTGATTAAGACAGTGAAGTACTGACCCTGACAAAGAAAGCAGCGATGGCACTGATGCTCACTTGATGGCAGCAGAACATGAACTGAAGTTGTTGGGGGCTGGTGCTACTGTATACCAGAAGGTGCTTGTGGTGATGCATGTGGGGGCCTACTCACATTCCAAGCACCACGAAGTTTTCTACTTCCTGTGGTGTCCAAGCACCTCCAGCACAGACCCACAAGTGGGAATCAATGGTGAGGATTGATTCTTGGAAGAACATTAAAAACAGGACAGATCAGGTTGATCTGGTGGTGTTGAGGACTAAGGCATTGAATGTCTTACCTCCTGCCACGCCAGCGACCCATGTTCAGGAAAGTGCAACGGTTGATAGGGTTGATGGGGTGGGAGAGCATTGAGTGTCCTAGGGACTGCTGTCCTCCCCCCGGAAGGGGTGGCCAACCAACTTGGCCTTTGACTGCCACCGCAGGGAGGCTTTGCGACAGCAGGCAGTGAGCGAAATGAGTGGAGAAAGGTCAGGGTTCCGCAGGACATGTGTGCCTCCACACACACGACCTGACTTGCTGCTGTGATAGGGACTCGTGTTAGAAAATGGAAAAAGAGACCTGAAGGTGAGCTGCTGCTCTGCGCACCTCCACAAACCCACACTGCCACCTGTATGCGTGGAGTGGTACTGGATTCTGCATATGGGGGGAGAGGATGGCCCTTTGCCTCCAACCCCACAATGGGGGGAAGCTGTGGAAGACTTCTCCGGGTAAGTCCGGGGGAGGTGGGCATCTGCCAAGTTGAGGTGTATGCAAGCGCTGGGCTCTCCGGAGGAGTAAAAAGCTATATGTTAAAAAAAAAAGACAGAGTGTCTTCTCAAGCGGACAGGTAAGGAACCAGTAGTAGTTGTACATGTTGGGTACAAATGACAAAGCATGATCTCCATAGGCATGAGCGGTAACCACAGAGATTAAGTAGACATTGGCAAAACTACTGTATTATAGTTAAGTTAGCTGATACAGACAAGATGCACCCTGGAGTATTGAAGGAGATGGTGAACAAATAGGCAGGGCCAGCTACACAGATTTTGACTCAGAGAATGAGGGAGGGCAGAGACACTACCAGTTGGAAGTATGCAACAGTTGTGTCAGCTCATAAAAAAGAGAGTAGGGTGAAATCAAACAACTACAAACTGGTCAGCCTATCATTAGTTCTAGGTAAAATGGAAATGTTAGTAAAGGGAGAATTAAATGGGTGATGAAACATGACATGGGTTCCCTAAGGGGAGGTTGTACTTACTCAGTCTGCTCATGTTCTTTGATTTGGCAAGCAAGGTTCTAAATACATGAAAATCAGCGGATGTGGTATATTGGACATTAGCGGGGCATGATTCCAAATTAGGTGTCATGGTTGAAATTCAGTGTCAGGTAAGTGCACTACAAAGATATTTTATCAGTCTGGTAGGATGGGCTGACAAATGTCTATAAATATGTTGCAGTCCGCTTTGGAAAAAAGAATATAAAGGCCAGATATTACCTAAATGGAAACTGGATCGGAGAAACAGAACAGGAAAGGGATTTGAGAGTAATCATAACAAGGCATGAGGCACTTTGTGAACAAGTGGTTAAGAAGTGTAGTCATGTAATTGGGTTTACACAAATACATTTTGTCTGTAGGGCACGAAAGGTGGTTCTGCCATTGTACAGATCACTGGTGAGACCTCATTTAGAGTACTGTCTTATATGTTTAGTTTTTGTTGACTGGGAAAAGAGGTCTAGACAGTGCTTTCTATTTTCAACCTCTTTCTGGGGACAGATACAGATACAGACCAACTGAAATTGTATCAGATTAAGCAGTTAATAGTATTTTAGTAAATGTGGAAAATTTGACCTGGACACTTGGGAGGTTCCTCTACTCTTCTTGGGAAGTGCCATGAGTTCTTTAACGTCCACCTGAACGACCACCAAAAAGACAGACAACACCTCAGTTGAATGTCTCAAGAGAAGGATGGCACACACCAGAAGTACAGCATCTCCCTACTACTGGGCGCCATACTACAATAGGGTAATTGCATTGATTGATAAGGTACAAAGACATTCAACAACATTATTGGGAGGGCTAGAGAAACTGTGCCATGAGTACAGTTCAGCCAAGCTAAATCTGTTTAGTACCAAGCAGGTCCTGAATTGCAGTGTCACTCGAGTCCTCCTCAGTTGTAGACAAACAACAAAATGCTGTGCAGAGTGAAGTTTTAATTGCTAGTAGCAAGGAAGGACTAATAGCAAGTAAGCCACTACTGCCGATCGCGACTTTCCCACTTTGAATTTCGTTGTAAATCTGTTTAGCATTGAGAAGTAAAAGGGGAGACATGATTCAGTTGTGTAAGATTGTAAATGTCCCCACACTGATAAATCAAATTTAAAACTTAAAAAAGCTAATTTTCAGTTTCACACTCAAAGCCCAGTAGAGAACAGCAGGGAGGGTGAAGGAGTGTCCGCATGTATGCTGTCATCGTGGGCAGTGTGCTGTAGAGCTACCACTTGGAGCGTGATACTTGGTGGGGAACTGAACCTCAGCTGGCGTGGGTGACCATGTGCTGACTGGCTCCACCCCCAGGGCATTGTAGTGGTGCGTGCCACTGGGGTGGTGGAAGGGGTCCAAAAACCAGAAAATAGTGCTGACTTGGCTCACTTGTTGACATCTGCCCAATACCCCAATGCCACCTGGCCCCTAGGCCACTGTCACCGCTTCCCCCATCCAGCGATCTTCGGTCATGTTAAGGTGAATCCTCCCCTTCTTGCCAACAGGGGCCAACCAGTAGGGCTGAGCTGGACCGCTGAGGATAATGGGGATCCTGGGTAGTCAGTAGGCAATGATCGACAGTGGAAGGAAAGTCCGATGGCAGCAGGGACAATTATGTGTGCTGGAAGAGTGGAATGCCGAGGGACATAGAGAAGGAACATGCATTACATACATTACACAAAAAGTTATACTGTAATTAGGGAGAAAACTAACAACTGGTGGGTGATTAATTTAGGGGAGAACTAAGGAAGCATGTTTTCCACGCAGAGGGCACTGAATATGCCAAACAACCTGTCCCCCACAGTAGTCAACTGCAGTACAATAAGGGCTTTCAGGGAAACCTAGATAGTTGTATAAAGAAGGTTAACCTCAATGCTATAACAGCTAAGAAGCAGGGACAATCCTGATGGGCTAATTGGCCTGCCTCTGTCTAGATTTCTATGTTCCTAAATTTGCCAGCTTTGTCCAAATTATTACTGTAGCTATGTATGATTTCACTGTTCATCATTCTGGTGTAGGATTGGTTTATTCTGCAATAACTTCTTTTAGTGAAGTAGTTAAAGATGTTTCACATACTTGTTTTAGTGAAGTAGTTAAAGATGTTTCACATAAAGTAGTACATCCATTAGTTGGCAGAAAATGTCTGCCTTTACTTTTTAAAAAAAGTATGTATTTCAGTCATCCTTATTCATACTCATTATATTTTAATTCCCTCAGATATTTAAACAAAAGCTTTTACATTTTTTTGTAATTAATCACTCAAGTCATTAAAGATAGCTGCCACTCACAATGTTTAAAAATCACTTCTGTTGATGGTACTTTCTGACAGTATATACTGAAATGATACTGTGTGTAAAGCCCCTTTAGGGTGGGCACCCTTCCAGATGTCTTGGGGTTAAGGGCATCTCTTCCTTTCAGTACCACAAAGTCACCATAGATGTCTGCAGTGGCTTCTGGGTTCTTTCTCCCTCTCATTAGTGAGGGAAATTTATATCCAAAAAGAAGTAGCTATGCCATGCCTCCACCCAAATAAAGATTTATGCCAGCCTGGTGACTGCTCAGTACAGCTGCTTATGGTGCTGTACCCACCCAGCACCCCATGGGAGGGTGTCACCCCTCCTGCAAACACAACAGTTTATGGACTGTAACACTGTCAATAATGTGATAGCTTCAACAACAAAATACACTTTATTTTAGGCTTTGCATACATAAAAATGAAAAAAGGTTAGTGCGGTATAAGCAAACAAGATGTCTAGTCTTCTGGAGCTTGCCGAAGGTTCATCTCTTTACCACATGCTGTGGTGGCTGCTATAGTTGTCCTTCACAGGCTTGACTTTTTTATTTACTTATCCCCTGTTGCCCAAGCAGTGCTCTTTGGCAGGGACCCCCTGCCCAATCACCCACCATCCTGAGCCTTACCTCATCTGCTTACCTAACTGTGGGTGAAGCAGTTCCAAAGGCGGCAGAGCAGAGCCTACAGGATTACCAGCTAGCATCCTGCTGATTGTTTTTGTTTTCCTCTTGTCACTTAGGGTTGGCAACACATGCTGCGGTATGAGTGGACAGCATGAGGATGCCAGATGTACTCAGCACATTTGCCCAACCCTTTGAGAGGCGACCGCTGAAGCTGTGACACCGAGCCCCTCAGCTGGATGTCAGGCAAGCAGTGGTTTGCACTGCCACACCTTCCTGAAGGAGGAGAGGTGTCTGCAGATACTTGACTCCCCTTCCTCCGGCCATCCCCTGACAACCCTGGTCTGTTCCTGAACCACAGTGGCTGGTGTGGTGGGTGGTGTGACACCCAGTACGTCTGCCCACTGCACCACTGGACCGGCCTGTGAGAACCATTTTTAATTGCTCTATGCAGGCATGATTTAAGTAAACTGTTCTCCCTGGACTGCCACTAATTAGCCCAACAAAGCACAGCCTTGCTTGCAACCACCCCCTCATCCTTGATCACACTACAGATAAGTACAGTAGGTGGGTCTCCTGTTCTACAGGCTGCTGCCCACTCCCTCCTGTTAAGATTTCCCTAAAAATGTATGGATTTATGGGAGCTTCCATTACAAAAGTTCCTAGGTGCCCAGAGTTGGATCATTGCAGGTTTGTTGATATGGCTGTGGGTTGGCCGGTGGTGCTGCACTTCAGTTTAGTTGCTTAAATGGCTGATAAAACCAAGAATGTGAGGTATTTGTACACCCCTGGCCCGATGGCCAAAGGCAGTAAACAGATTCCCAAAGTAACATTTCACTTCCCTTGTAGCAGGGCAAGTCCATTTCCCAATTGTGTGGCTTCTTCCTTGCTCTACGTGGCCATTGGACCTCGGATCTCTGCCGTCTGTCTGTGTTAGCAGAGCCACCTGTCTAATCTCACTTAACTCACTATCAGGCACTTGCTTCCTTTGCGTGGTCTGGAGATTTGACTGGCTCTCTCATTCCCTGATCCACTGTGTATTCTTACTGACTCATATGTTATGGCTTTCAGTCCCTCCAGGTGGTTGCAGTCCAACACCATGGCTGTGGTGCCTTCTAATGCACTTGCTATGTGCTGGATCCTTAGCATCATCTTCTGTGTTAGCTAGCAAGTGAATGCCAGTCTCTTCCTCCTTAACAGGCAAATGACTTGCTCACAGTTTGTCTTTTTGTTCTTTTCTATAGAGCTTTTTTAAGCTCTGGGGTGCTGGCTGGCTCTTCATCCCCTACTGCCTCCCTCGACCGGCCGTCATCTTGCCCCAGGTCTTACCTGTCTTGTTCCCCCCTAGCTTGCCCCCCCATAGCCCAGGCCTTAGAGAGGCAGCTGCCTGCTGTGCCACCCAGCCTCCTTCCGGTGGCAGTCAAGAAGCAGCATGCTCTGTCCACCCCCCTCCCCAAAGAAGGACAGCTCTCTATAGATGATCCTCCTTCCCTCGGTCGGCCTCCAAGCAACACTGGTCCATTCCAAGACCTGGATTGCCAGCATGACAGGAGGTAAGATTCTATGGTCTCAGCCCTCTATGCCACCAGGCTGGCTACAGTTCATCTTTACAGATGCACAGCCTGTTGTGGCACAGCTTGAACTCTGCCTCAGGACAGCAGTCCCTTCTCTCCAGGATCTCAAGTCCAGTCATATTTTATTCATAAAAAGCGCCTTTCTAAAAACCAAGGTGCTTGTGACAATAATAAACAATCATGACAAATCAAATGTTTAAAATCCATAAAACTGCAGCTCGATAAATATCTGATCAACTAATCTAAAAAGAATCTGGATAAGCCAGGCTGAATAAATATGTTTTAAGTGCTGTTTTGAAACTCGAGACTGTCAGGCACTCTTGTACCCGACGAGGTAGAGAATTCCACAGGGTCTGGGCCGCAAAAGCAAAAGACCGGGCCCTAGATGTCTTTAAATGAACCTTGGGAATCTCCAGCAATCCCTCGTCGGTGAATCAGAGAGGACAGAGGAGGCAGTAAGGGCAAAGGAGATCTTGCAAATAACGGGGTCCCTGGTCATGTAAGGCTTTTATAAGTCAGTAACCCGACCTTGAAGGTGATCTGCCACTGTACTGACAGCCAGTGCAGACCGCGGAGCACAGGCGTTATATGACTGGTCCTGGAAGTACCAGTCAGTAGCCTGGCAGCCGCATTCTGCACGAGTTGCAGGTGGTGGATATCAACTCCCAGTAGCCCTAGGTAGAGGGCATTGCAGCAGTCAAGGCGGGAGGTTATGAAGGCATAGACTGATGTTGGAAGATCATCAGGAGGAACCAGATGCTTCACCCAGGTGATATTCCTCAGATGGTAGAAAGAGGTCTTGACAACAGCCGACACCTGAGATTTAAGGGTCAAGTCACCATCAAAAATATTGCCCAGGTTCCGCACCCGATCTGAGGTAGCTGAACACTCCCAAGCCAAAGCCCAGAGGATTGTCCTGCTGGCAAACCCGCCTTCTGGCGATGTGGGTCCACAACCAGCACCTCAGTTTTAGCCGGGTTTGACCACAGTCAGCTGGCACTCATCCAGTCCTAGATCTCAGATAGGCAGTTGTTAAAGACCGAGATGATCACACCCTGTCTAGGCACAAAGGACATGTACAGCTGAGTATCATCTGCATAGCAGTGAAAACTCAGACCGTACCGCCTAGTGATCTCTCCCAATGGCAGCATATACACTGCGAACAACATGGGTGACAAAATGGAGCCCTGCAGGATAGGGGGAGAGGGGCTGAGGAATAAATTCCAGACACCACTCTCTGAGTCCTACTCTCAAGGAAAGATCAAAACCATCTGAGGACCATGCCAGACAATCCACAGATGAACCGCAGGCGCTCCAGCAACACACCATGGTCCATAGTGCCAAATGCTGCAGAGAGATCAAGGAGGACCAAGATAGAATGAGTCTTCCAAACTCTCGCTATTAGGAGGTCATTTAGCACCTGAAAAAGGGCCATCTTGGTACTATGCCACTTCCTAAATCCTGACTGGAGAGAATCATAGACATTGTGGCTGGACAAATGATCGTCCAGCTGCAGTGCTACCACCTTCTCAATAACCTTACCCACAAAGGGTTGGTTAGAGACAGGCTTGTAGTTAGCCAGACAGTCTGGGTCAAGGGAGGGCTTTTTAAGGAGGGGTCGAACAACTGCCTCCTTTAGGGGGTGCAGAAAGACCCCCCCTCCAGTGGCCTCCAGACTGTCTCGGCTAGGACCAGGCCAATTTCATCCATGCACCCTACAAGAAGGGATGTTGGGCCAGGTCCAAACTACAGCAGATTGGCCTCAAAGTCTGGATGATCCTCACCATATCAGTGATTTCCAGACAGCTCCTGCCGACCTCCACAATACCCACTAGAGTGAGCTGGATAGATCCCGGACCTAATGGTGGCAACCTGATCTGTGAAGAACTGAGCAAACTCATCACACTTCTCTTGTGAAAAGGCTCTGCCAGGCTGAAGATAGATTGGATTGCACAGTCAGTCAACAGTCTGGAAGAATTGAGCTGGTCAGTTCTACACAGCAGCAATCTCCCTGGACAGGAACTCTGCCTTCTTACGAGTGATTGCCGATTGACAGACAACATAATGGTCCATCAATCTAAGTCTGTCACACTCCAGGTCCAATTTCTGCCAGCCCCTCTCTAGCCTTCGTCCCACTCTCCTCATCTCCTTTAAGGTCCCATCAAACCATGGGCGAAAAGTGAGGGGGTGAACACGAACAGGAGCTATGGAATCCAGGGCCTCTGTCACCACCGTGTTATAGGCAAGTACTAGATTCCCTGGGTCCATGCATTCACTTGGTATACCTAATAGGTCCAGCACTGCCATTAGGCCACCTGGGGTCACACCCCTCAAAGGATGATACCAGACCATCTCCATAAAGACAGGCCTATTCGGGGGAGCCATGAAACTGAACCCTGTGGTGTGTGATGGTCAGACCATCCGACTGGCTCCACCAGTAAGTCGGATATCTCCATCCCCAGGAGAAACACCAAATCCAGTGAATGACCACAAATGTGGGTCATGGAGTTAGCAACCTGTGTAAGGCCCAACAAACTCATTAGTTGGAGGAAGTCTTGACCAAATTGTGAGAGTTCATCGTCGACACAGGCATTGAAATCTCCCAGAATCAACCATCTGGAAGATCCCAGTAATACATCGACAATGAAGTCCATGACTTCCTGCAGGAAAACATTCCCATCTCCTGGTGGTTGGTAGATGAGAAGTATCCTGCACCTTACACCCGTGCCCATGGTACATTCAAAGGAGTTTGTGGTCCTCACTGGGGCATCCACAAGAATCTCACACAGATCGAGCAAAAGTCAGAACAATCCCTGCTTATTCTTGTCAGAATGTCCAGCTCCCATTAGTTCAACCAACTGTCAGTCAAGAACAGGAAGTCTTGGAAGTTTCCTCCACAACAGTCAGTCGTCCCATAAAAGACACCTGAATTAATGAGACCTCCTGTAGTCCACAAGTCTCCTGACCCCTTCTTCTAGATCCTGTCCACTGATTGATTAAAGAGGCAAGGTTGGGGTAACCAATATTGTGGCGGCCATGCTTTGCAGGGGCACTGGCCCCAGTATTTGTTTTTAAACAGGGCTTCTCCCATTGGACTGTTCCCCGTGCCTCTGTTCATCCTTACATGGTTGCACTAGATGGTCTGGTGTCAGTTGGAGTGTCGGTTGGGGGTTCTCCAAAGGTTTTGTCTTGGGGGCTGGAGAGAGCAGGTAGAAAGGGGCAACAGTCTGGCAGGCTCAGTGGAGCCCTACACTTTTGGAGGAATGTTACACCCTCTCCTGACTGAGGAATGGCTGCCCTCAGCCGTTGGTTGCAAAAAGTCCAAACCTGGCACAAAATTTATTTGCAACGTGCATACCGTGGCTAGTCTAGACACATGATTCCTGGCCTAAACATTTTCTTAACAATACCAGGAGTAACAGTATGTTCAAACAACATGAAGTCTTGCTGTATTCTGACAATAGCAGTGAGTCCCAACCTTCGAACTGCCCCGGAGATGAAAGAGTTAACTTTCCATGCCAGGCATGGAACGCTGAGCTCGAGCTCGGTTGAGACTCTGTCTGTTGCTGTTTAAACTCAAGCCGTCAGATTCTTTACTCCGCCTCACTGAACAGTCGCTCCGGAGATTTCTCCTTCTGCTCGGTTCAGTTTGTCGGTTAAAGTACCGCTTTTCTCGGTTTTTGACCGAATTTAAACCGTAACCTGTCGGTTCAGTCTCTGTCTGTGGTATTTGTGAGTACTAGATAGGTTTATATTATTTTCTATTCTGTGTGGAACTTGTAAATGGTTCATCGGTTTGGTTTGAACCAATCAAATTGTTAAATCTTTATTTGTACTTTTTTAGAGTGTGGGTACCGGTTCTTATCGGTTCTAAAAAAACCAGATTTTATTACGGTTTTTTCCACGACCCATAACACGGTCAGGAACCGATAAGAGGGTCTTGCCTGGCGGATTGCCATTAAAAGGGTAAGTTTGGTTAGGACTGGCACAATGTCTGAGAAACCCAAAAGAAAAACCGGGCCCACTGGGTTTCAACACTGCAGTGTGTGTGGGGAAGTCTTTGCTAAGGCTGACCCCACACCACCTGTGTTTATTGTCTGGAGTTTGACCACCTCAATGCAGACTGCCAGATTTGTAAAAATGTTCCTGCAGCTACCCTGGAAAAGAGAGTTGGTAGGCTCAGGGAAAGGGAGGCCAAAAAGTCCGCTGAACTGGATGGCCAGCCCGGTTCGGTTCCAACCGAACCAGAAGGAGTGCCCTCTGACCAGGGCGAGACTTCTTCGGGCAAAAGGAGAGCCGATTCTGAGGAGTCGGTTCCAGCAAAGAGAACAAGAAAGGAAAAATCAGCTGGTGTGGATCTAAAACTTTCTTCTCCAACCGCTGAAGAAATAGCCAAAGCGATAAAAATTGTGCAGTCGCTTTCCCCGGTTCCGACCGAACCGGCACCATCAGGGAGGCGCTCGGTTCGGCCGGTTCCACCAGTTCAAGATTATGATTTAGAGGAATATTATGAACCGGAGGAGGAGGAAGAGTATGATGAGGAAAGTGAATGTGGTTTTGAAAGTCTGGATGTGCCCATTGACCCGAACATCTCCCCAGACAGACCTTCAGGAGTGTCTCCTCCTAGGCTTTCTGAGTCCCCCTCCCATTTCATGTTTTATAAAAAAGTGGCTGAAACCCTCCAGCTTCCTATGGACGAAGCTGTGGATGACCAGGAGGAGCCTGACTATGTGGAAATGATGGATATCCCAGAGTCTAGGAGGCTGTCTATTCCTCACACAAATGTTTTGGGAAACAGACATTTAAGATTTTAAAGACTCTAATACTATACCTCCTGTGGATAAAAGAATGGACAAGAGGTATACATTGTCAGGCTCAGATACGGAGTTCCTTACACAACAATGCAGCCATGTTGGGGTAGTGCAGGCTGCAGCCTGTGACAAGGCAAATATTCCCTTGGCTTCACACACCCCAGACAAGGACTCCAGGAGGATTGATGCCATGGCAAAGAAGCAGTACATGGCAGCATCCTTGGGACTCAGACAGGCCAACTATATGGCCTATACTGCTAGGTATCAAAAATCCAGATGGGACACAGTCATGGTTTTAGCAAAACAGGTCCCTGGCCAGCTTGCCAAGGAGCTGGAGCAAGTGGCTGCTGATGGTATTGAGGCATCCAAGGTGCAATTCCATGCTGCAGTGGACTCCAGTGATGTGTCATCTAGAGTCATGGCTACATCTGTGGTACTTTGTAGAATGGCTTGGCTCAGATGTACTAGCCTGTCACAGGATACCCAGACTAAGGCCATGGATTTTCCTGTTGTGGGTAATTCTCTGTTTGGGGAGCAAACAAAGAATTACATGAAGAAAATGGACACATATAGGACCACCTATAGGAGTGCACAGGCCAAAGAAAGGCAGACCACTCCTCAGAGGCAGCACCCCAGGGGTAGGCCTTTTCCTAGGCCTTTCTACCAAGCCCAGGCCTCCTCTTCTGCCTATGCTCAGAGGGGGTTCTTTAGAGGGAGAGGCAGAAGGGATACAAGCAGACCTGCTTCCACCCCTCAGCCAAAACCCCCTGTCAAACAGGCACCCTGATGGGTTTGCCAGGGCCGATTCTCCACTACCTGTAGGGGGCAGGCTGGCTTACTTTGTCCAGGACTGGGAGTCTCTAACATCAGACAAGTGGGTCCTGGAAGTAGTAAGCAAGGGACTGGTTCTCAGCTTCAAAAAATTTCCAAAGCTGAGAACCAGATCCTTTCCACCTGCAAATCCCTCAGAAGCACTTGCCCTAGAGGCAGAGGTCTCTTCCCTCCTGGCTCTCAGAGCTATGGAAAGGGTTCCACCCCTACACCAGGGCAAAGGATTGTACTCCAGGTACTTCCTTACCCCAAAAAAGACAGGAGAATGGCGGCCCATCCTGGATCTCAGATACTTAAACAAGCACCTTTTAAAACCAAAATTCAAAATGGTGACTTGGGAATTATTCTACCTCTCTAAGGCCAGGGAAGGGGACTGGCTAGTGTCCCTGGACCTCAAGGATGCCTACTTCCATATTCTCATCAGAAGCTCCCATTGAAAAGTACCTCAGGTTCGAGCTGCCCTCAGGCCATTATCAGTTCAAGACCAATGCCCTTCGGTCTAACCTCTGCTCCAAGGGTGTTCACAAAATGCCTGGCAGTAGTAGTTGCTTTCTAAGAAGGCAAAGGATTGCTATCTTCTCCCATATCTGGGCAACTGGTTTATAGTAGCCATCCCCAGACCAAGTCAAGTTACACCCATAGATAACTCCAGCAACTGCTCACCTCTTGGGTTTCCTTCTGAATCTTTCAAAGTCAGTTCTAGAGCCTGTTCAGCTCCTCACCTTCATTGGCGCAGAGCTAGATACAGAAAAGGCCAGAGCTTTCCTTCCCTTGGACAGGGCAAGAACCCTTATCACACTGGCCTCCTCATTCACCCTGCAGGTGTCTCAACCAGCAAGGCATTTTCTGCAGCTCCTGGGGCACATGGCTGCTTCCACAGCAGTGGTGCAGGGAGCAAGATTTCAGATGAGAGACATTCAGTTCCATTTGAGAGCCTTTTGGTCTCAGAAAAGGACCTCTGACCAAATTGATCCCAGTGACTGAACCCTGATCCAGGCCTTACAGTGGTGGCAGGATCAGAACAATCTAAGACAGGGAGTTCCTTTGTCACCAGTCCCACTCTTAATCCTTACTACAGATGCCTCCTCTTGGGGCCACTTGGCGATCTGACTACCCAGGGGTTGTGGTCCCTCAGGAATCTCTGCTTCACATCAATCTATTGCAACTCAGAGCAGTATTTCTAGCACTTCAAGCTTTTTCCAAATCTGTCCAGAACAGAGTTATTCAGGTCAGAACAGACAATACCACCACAATGTGGTACATCAACAAGCAAGGCGGCACTCGGTCTACGGCCTTGTGCACAGAAGCAATGAAGTTGTGGTCTCTGGCTTATTCCCTGAACACCTCCCTCACAGCAGTACACCTCCCAGGCAAGGACAATGTCCTGGCAGATGCTCTCAGCAGGATATCTCAGGGCCATCACGAATGGTCACTGGATCCCCTGGTCTTGGCGGTGATATTCTCCAGATGGGGCACCCCACAGATAGATCTTTTTGCAGCCCCAGACAATCACCAACTTCCCTTTTTTTGCTGCAGGCCCCCAGTGTTGGTCTCAGTCCCCCTGGCTGCCTTAGTTCTCAGTTGGGAAGGGAAGTTCCTGTATGCTTTTCCCCCTTTCCCTCTCCTGTTCAAAGTGCTAGTCAAAATCAGGTCCCAACCCTGCAAGGTGATCCTGATTGCTCCAGACTGGGCCAGACAACCCTGGTATCCTCTCCTGTTGTCCTTAGCAGTCCATCGTCCCCTGGCTGTTCCCAGGAATTACAACCTGCTAACCTGTGCTCAGGGGAGGGTTTGGTACCCGAATCTCAAATCTCTCAATCTCAAGGCCTGGCTCTTGAAGAGCTAGAGTTTGCTGATTTACACCTCTCCCAAGGTGTAATGGATATTCTGAAGGCTTCTAGGAAACCTTCCACCAGGTCTACTTATAATTCCAAGTGGAAAAGATTTTCCATTTGGTGCTCTGGAAGGCATATTTCCCCAGAGTCTGCTGATCTGCCCACAGTCCTTGATTATATGGTCCATTTGAATAGCTTGGGGCTTAGACCAGATACACTGAAGGTGCATCTGGCAGCTGTTTCTGCTTTCATTTCAGCAGGTAAGCCCTCTTCTCTTTCAGTTCACCCTGTATTCTCCAAGTTTTTTAAGGGATTGCTTCATACCAACCCTCCATTCAGGGACCCTGCCCCTGCTAGGGACCTTAACGTTTGCATTGCTCAACTTATGCAACCCCCTTTTGAGCCTTTGTCTTCAGCAGAGCTTAAGTACTTGACTTGGAAAACTGTGTTCCTGGTAGCCATCACTTCTGCCAGGCGCATAAGTGAGTTACAAGCCCTGTCAGTGGAGCCTGATTTTATCTCCTTCCATATAGATAAGGTGGTCCTCAGGACTAACAGGAAGTTTTTGCCTAAGTTGGTTTCAGAGTTCCACCTTAACCAATATATGTCTCTTCCTGTGTACTTCACTGACCATTCCTCCTCTGGTGAGAGGAGGCTGCACAGTTTAGATGTGAAAAGAGCCCTTAGCTACTACATAGAACGTACCAAGGGTCACAGGTTTGACTCCCTCCAACGGTTCCTCACTTATGGTGAAGTTGATAAAGGGAAACCTGCCACTAAAAGATCCATTGCCAGGTGGATTGTCTCTTGTATTCAATTTTGTTATGAAAAACTGGGTAAGGTTCCACCCTCAGGCCTGAGGGCTCACTCTACCAGAGGTACAGCTGCTTCCCTGGCTGCTGCCAGGGATATTCCTATTCTAGAGATATGTCAAGCAGCTACCTGGAAAACAGTTCACACTTTTACCAAGCATTACTCCCTGGATATCCAGGCTAGGAGTGATGCTCGGTTTGGCACAGCTGTGCTTCAGAGCCTATTTCCTAAGTAGGTTCTATCCCTCCTCCATGGAGGTACTGCTTGGTAGTCTGCTATTGTCAGAATACAGCAAGACTTCATGTTGTTTGAAGAAAAAATTACTCACTTTAGTAATGTTGTTTCTTCTAATGGAGTCTTGATGTATTCTGACCTCCCCCCCATCCCCCGCCTTCCCCTCTCAGAACCTCTGTTTTTGGGATGTGGGTGGGCAGTGGCAGTGTTGGCACTCAGGAGGTGCCCCACCTTGTTGTTTTCACCCCTTTTTTCTTGGGTGAGTGTGTGTTGTGTTTTTCATTTTTTGGGTCTCCTGACTTGAGTCTTTGTTTTGGGACCAAAAAGTCTGTTTTTATGTTTAGTAGCCAGTTGGCTAGTGTAGGTTTACAGCTTCCACACAGGACCTTAGTGAGTTTAGCTCGTAAAGATCTGACGGTTTTAGTTTAAACAGCAACAGACAGAGTCTCAACCGAGCTCGAGCTCAGCGCTCCATGCCTGGCATGGAAAGTTAACTCTTTCATCTCCAGGGCAGTTCGAAGGTTGGGACTCACTGCTATTGTCAGAATACAGCAAGACTCCATTAGAAGAAACAACATTACTAAGGTGAGTAATTTTTTCTTCTCTCTTCTTGAAAAATCAGCCACTGTCATTCTCCTCCCTAAGGGTGGTGACCCCTCGGCTCCAGGGACCTACTGACCTACCTCTCTTCTCCCTACCCTTGCTAAACTCCAAGAGCATGTGGTACTCATTCAGCTCTCCACATATCTTGACTCCTGTTCCTTCCTCGCCCCTTTCCAGTCTGGTTTCCATAAATCTCACTCTACATCCACCTCCATCCTCAGGCTCACTGACACCATCCTGACAGGTATGGATCAGGACCTAGTTACCTCTGCTATCTTCGTCGATCTGGCCAACGCCTTCAACACTGTTGCCCACCCTCTCCTCCTAGCCCAGCTCTCTGCTGCTGGGCTGTCTACTTGTGTGTCAGATTGGTTCCGTTCCTACCTCATGGGCAGAACTCAAGCTGTCAAAACTGGCAACTCCCTGTCCCCCACCCTCCCTATCCACACTGGCTTTCCCCAAGGCTCAGTGCTTGGACCCATCCTCTTCTCCATATTTCTAAATTCCTTCCCCTCTACATGTACATCTGCACCCATACACGTGAATGCTGATGACACTGTCATATTTACATCAGGCTGCTCCCTAACAGACCTGACAAGCAGACTCCAACTGGCTTTCAGCAATATCCAGCACTGGTTCATCTCAAATCAGCTTTCCTTAAATGATAAAAAAACTGTCTCTATGGCTTTTAGTACCAGACATACACTCTCTAAACTGCCAGCCCTGCCCTTCTTCCACACCCTGGATGGGACTAACCTTAAAACGTCACAACTTTCAAGTATCTAGGAGTGTGGCTTGACAGTCATCTAGACATTTCTGCTCATGTGGACTCCTTACACAAAAAGCTTCACCCTAAACTTAGTGCACTGTATAGGAGCCATGGGTGCATCCCTCTGCCGGCCTGCAGAGCCATTCTGCAGAGAATGATTCTTCCCCTCTTTGACTATGGTGATACTATATGCTAGTGCTCCCAAGTCTACCCTGGCCAGACTGGGTCCACTCTTCCACTCCCTCTGTAGGCTTGCCCTGGATCCCCCCAAATCCACCACTGCCACCTCTACACCTCTCTCTCTCTTTTCCCTCCCTTGATTCCAGACAGCTTGTTCATGGCTTCTCCCTTATTGCTAAGTACTGGCTGAGATCCCTCCTGTTCTACCTTATGTCTCTTCTTTCCTCCCCTTCAAAATCCTCTTCCTCCGCTCTCCGTAGCTCTAAACTCCGCTCTTTAACTCTCCCGTCCAGGCGGACCTCAACTGGACAAGCTGCTTTCTCTTTCCACCTTCCCAAACTTTGGAACTCCTTCCCTGTCCCTATTCGCTCTGCTACCTCCATCCGCTCCTTCTTAAGTCTTATACATGAATACTTTGCCCACTCCTGTAACTGTCACTGACACCCCCCCATTACTGTGTCTTTACCTTCCTCTTCCTCGCTCTTCACCCCACTCCCCCCCCATCTCTCATACTACAGAACATGCTCCCAACCAGTGAGTGCGTATTTTGAGCAGTACAGTGCCTGGACAGTTAAGTTGGTGGCTGACCATGGTGGTGAGTGGCGGGCTGTGCCAGTCACCGGCATGGGTGGTGGGGGGCAGGGAGGGTCCTGGCTACTGGGGGGGGGTACCCTACACTATGGAAAATGTGTGTAGTGAGACTGTATTTTGTATTTATGCTATGTATCATGATTATGGAGCGGGATCTTGGAGTCGTGATTGGGGTTCAGGGATCGGCGCTTGGGATGGGGAGTACCCTATGCTCTGTGAATGGGGGGTCTCTCCTATGGCACCTGTGAATAGGGACAAGGGGCATGGGGTGGGGTGTCCACTACATTAGTGTGAGTGGGACACACATTACTGCCCATGGGCATCAGGGACCGGGGCTGGGAGGGGTCGGCACTTGACAGCTGAAACTGGTGGGCAGTGGTGCACCCATGTGCACTACCGACGCCTGCCTGTGGGCTGATGGCCAGGTTAGGCCAGCTGTTCATGGCCTATTAGTGGGCCGTGCAATTCTGGACTGCAAGGGGTGCATTCCCATTGAATATGCCACAGTACAGCATATGCATAGGAGCGCCCCCTCCACCTGTGCAGCATACATTAGTATGCACCCTGGCCCATTCCTCTGCGGCAGGCGATCCGCACATCTGAATATCATGCTGTGGCGTATTGTTGAGTTGCATGGCGCATCCTCCTTTTCTGCTGTGATGCGCCGCACATCTTCTTTGAATATGGGGGCCCCCAGTGTTTATCACTCGGATGTTTAATTTATGGTATATTCTACAAAAGTTTGCCTTAATATGAGTGCATATTCTCTATAAATATTTTTATGCTGTATAGATATGTATTTCTCCCTCTACCCCCCCCTCCAGACGCTTCTAAAAACGAGTTGTTTACGGCTTAGTATGTCTCTCCTGGTGAAACTTTTGAAATAAATAAATGTGATAAATAAAAATCTTGCTAGACAAATGATTCCTTACTACCCATAATACAACATTTCCCACAGGGCAGTATCCCTTTCAACCCAGGGCATCAGTAGACTGAATTGAGAGAAGGGATCTGGGTGTAGCATACATTCACTTGTGGACAACGTATAAGGAAACATCATTGGAGGTTCATGGGGCATCATAAGTAAACTGTATGACTGGCTTTACAAGCCTTGCAGAATGTCTGACAGTGACAACCACTTCCTCTTCTTTGCCTGCAATGGATCTGTGCCATCCACAACTTTAGGAGCCTCTATTTAATTCTTTTAGAAACACAGAATTTTTCAGTAGAAAAAGACCACTTGGTCCACCCAGTCTGCCCAGATGGTCTCTGCCTAGTTTGTCTTTGCAGACCCAAACTGGTCTTTGCCGATCCTCCCTCCTCCCTGCCTATTTACTTATATTCCCCTATGTCTGTAGAACACATGCTTGAAGACCCCTACTGTTTTCGTCTCCACCACTTCTGCTGGCAGTCTGTTCCAGGCATCCACCACTCTTTCAGTGAAATAGTACATCCTCACATCCTTCTATCCCTCATAAACTCCCCCCACCTTCAGGTTTACTACATGCCCTCTAGACCTGGTGCTGTTTCTCATTTGCATTTGGAAAAGACTCCCCTCCTACACTCTGTTCATCCCCATTAAGTACTTATAGGTGTCTAGCATGTTCCCTCTCGCTGTCCTCTCCTCAGGGGTGTACATATTGAGATCCTCACTTTCCTTATAGGACTTTGGATGCAACCCCTACACCATTTTAGTTGCCCTCCTTTGGACTGCCACCACATTGTCTATGTACTTTCTGAGGTGTGGCCTTCAGAACTGGACATAGTACTCTTGGTTGGATCTCAGAAGCAAGCAATACAGTGGCAACTCAACCTCCCTCCTCCTCCTGCTGGAGATACCTCTCCCTATGCATCCCAGTATCCCACTGTCCTACCCACTGCTTTGTCACACTGACGAAGCATCATGGCTATGTTGCAAAGTGCAGATGTATTCATGTTGTGCTTTATTTAACTATACCAGATGGCTGAATGAGCTTACTATGCCTTATTTATTATTTTCTCTCTGAGTGCTGCCATAGTGTTTTGTTTGCTTTATCATACTGTCCTGCCACTTTGAGGTTATCAGATATGACAGCCCCATGGTCCACTTTCTGCTTAGTTACTGTCAGAACCTCACCTCCCATCCTGCACTCAGCTGCTGGGTTTCTATGCCCTAGGTGCATGATTTTGCACTTTATGGCATTGAATCCCAAATGCTATGCTCTTGACCGCTCCTCAAGTTCCCAATGCCGTTATGCATTCTCTCCATCCCCCTTCTAAGTGTCCACCCTATTACAGATTTTAGTGTCATCTGCAAAAAGGCATACCTTCCCTTCCAGTTCTTCTGCAAAATCACTTTTGAAAACATTGAAGAGGACCAGTCCCAGTACTGAGCTCTGCAGCAGCCCGCTGGTCACTGTCCCTTCATTAGAGTGAGTACCATTAATCACCACCATCTGTCACCTATCTATTGACTAGTTCTTCACCCAATTCACCACTTTGGATCCTACCACTAGGTTACTGAATTTCTTTATCAGTCTCTTGTGCGGCACAGTTTTGAAGGCCTTGTTAAGTCAGATAGGCCACATCCACTGCTCTCCCCTTATCTATTTCTGTGCCCCCCACCTCCACTCATGAATACATGTTGCCTTTGGTCTTGTAGTCCATGGATTCAGAATACTCTACCAACCTTTTGTTTTAACAGGATTTACATTAATTTCCCCTCCACTAATGTGAGATTGACTGACCTATAGTTGGTGGCCTCCTGCCTGCTGCTGCTCTTATGAAGCAGGACCACATCTGCTGTCCTCCAGTTCCCCAGAACCATGCCTGTTTCCAGAGAGCTGTTGAATAAGGCAGGGGCAGCTAGCAACTCTCGGAATTCTTTTAGTGTATACCATCTGGTCCCATAGCCTTGTTCACTTTCAGAGCTGCTAGGTCCTTCAGGACTCTTTCCTCTGAAGATGGACTTGTGTCCACCTCCCTTCCCCCTTTGTTCCTGCTGCTCCGTGGTAGTCTGTCTCCTTTCCCTGAACTGTGAAGACTGAGCAGAAGTGCCTTTTCAGATGTCTGCTTTTTCTTGATCTTCTTTTACAGTCTCCCATGCTACCCTCCTTATCCTCACTCCCCCCCACACACACTTTCCTCTTCTCACTTATGTACCTGAAGAAAGTCTTATCCCCTGTAGCTACCCTTTTGGCTATCCTTTCCTCTGTTTGTGCCATTGCTTCCCTCACTGCCTGTCCTGCTTTCCTCTGTTTTACATGGTATGCCTCCCAGCCTTCCTCTGTCTCTGTTTCCCTTATACTTCCTGAATGCCACTCTTTTCCCCTCACCACCTTGGCCACTTGATTAGAGAACCAAAACAGTCTCTTTTTCCTTCTACTTTTACTCACTTCCTTCACACAGAGGTTGGGTGCCTTAATTATGGTGACCCTTATTTTCCCCACTGTGTCTCTACTGCTCCCTGGCAATCCTCCCTATCAGGCAGTTTCTGAGACACTCTCCCATTTCTTTAAAATCCACTCTCCTAAAGGCCAATACCTTCTTCCTCATGTGGTTTGCCTCTGTACCTGTATTAATGTTAAATCACATTGTACGGTGATCACTGATACCTAGTGGACTGGCCACTGTGACATCTGCAATGCCATCCTTGTTTGTAAGCACCAGCTCCAACATTGTCCCATCCCTAGTGGGTCCCTTGACTAGCTGCCTGAGAAAAATCCCTTGCAGGGAGTCAGGGATGGTCATGCTCTTTGAAGAACCTGCACTTGGAAGTCTGTAGTACACATCTGGCAGATTGAAGTTCCTAATCAGCAACATCTCCCCCCTTACTTTCCATCCTGATGATGGTGCCTCCAAGTGCCTTATCCTAGTCCCTGTTCTAAAGGTCTGTATACCACCCCTGTACAGATAGCAGCCTCAGCGTCTGTCTCCATGATGATCCACAGCACCTCCAGCTCTTCTTTTTTCCCCTGGGTGCCCCAGTACTTCATTGGCCGTGATCCCCTCCCTTACATATAGTACAACCCTTCCTCACTCTCCTCTCTCTCCTGAGCAGAGAGTAGCCCGGTATGGTCATGTCCCAGTCATGGCTGTCAGTGCACCATGACTCCATTGTAGCCACCAAATGCAAGTTTGCTTCCACTGTGATGGCCTCCACATCTGGAATTTTATTTCCCAGACTTCTTGAGTTGGTGCGCATGGCTGTCAGTACGTCACTGTCTTCCTGTCTGCTTCCCTGCTTCCCACTCTTCCTGCCTGTGCTGCTCCCTTAAGCTCCCCCGACCCTCTTTTTCCATTGTTACCTTTTCCATCACCAGTTTCCTTTACTCCTTTCTTTTTGCTTTCCTGATATTTGCCACCCTTCTCCTTTGCCTGTCTTCTTGCACCCCTGCCTTGGGAGAGCTTACTCTCCTCAGGCTCTCTTTCCCTGCTTCTTCATCATCTGGGGGGCAATTTTGCCTCCCTTGGTTTTACAGCCTCCTCCCTGGCCGAAAGCTCATCTAAGTAGCATTTAAACCTCCCACTAGAGACTGTGATCCCCCTGCTAAAACGATGGAGGCTGTCTATTCCATAGAGGACCATATCCTCCCAGGTTCGCCCCCACTTCCCTATGTAGCCAAAGCCCTCCTGCACTCCTGCATGTTGCATGCCTTTAAAGCCCCCCCCCCCCCAAGTCAGCTTCTCTTCATTTTCAGAATCTGACTGTTCCTCATTGTTATCTTGAATGGGTGGTTGGGCATTGTTAGGAACAAGTGGTTCTGATTTGGGGTCTTAAGCAGTTCCAGATGGATGGGTGTCCTGCTCGAGAACCTCAGGTGAAAACAAGGTGGGGAGGTCCATTTTTTTTTTTTTATATATTTTAAAAAAAGGTACATCAACTTGGTATGTTGTCACTTGTTTGTTGTTGCTAAGTAGCAGATGTTTTTGCATTGTGCTCTGGTTCTGTGATATAATCTGTATTAGTAGAAGGTAGATTATTGTGATTGTAGTTACATTTTGATGGTAAGGGTAAAGAGCTGAGATAGAAATGTATGTATTTTTGAATGTTATAGAAGCCAGAAGGGGAAGGAAGCATATTCAATTCAGTGCTTTACAGTAACTGGTAATTGCTGTTTTCCTTTTAGACTTGGATTGTGGGTTTTTGGTGACACTGTACTTTCTTTGTTGTCTTTACTTAGAATTGTTTTGGGGCTGTTGAGGATTTAAAACGTAGTGGTGGTGTATTTCTTTGCTTTCTTTGGTTGCTGCAAATTTCCCCCTCCCCCAACTCTTGATTATATGCCCTGTTAAATCTGATTGACAGGAGCTAAACATAGGGTATAGTAAGGGCTGTGGAGTAGAAGGGGCATAAGGGTGAAGAAGCCCACCCTCAGCACGACAAGTGTTTTGATTCATTTATTTATCTCTTGGTTTATTTTCTTTTTTTAAAAAGAAAAGTATCTGAGGAACAGTGGCAGGATTTTTAGGACAGTAAATTAATAAAAAGGGAACTAGGAGAGCTTCAGTAGCAGACAAGTAGTGGAATAGCAGTATAATTGCAGTATAATGTGGGGAGTGGTGCAATGCAGTGGCTGTGGGGCAGCCATATTCAGGCAGACCTTCTGGACACTGAGGTGCTGCCCTATCTGCATGCATCTCACTCTGGACTGCGGGATGAGGTAGCCAGACTCAGAGCGGAAGTAAACTGGGTCAGGAGTACCATCACCCCTATCCAGAGACCACCCAGTCCAATGCAACTGCCTCAAAGGATGCCGAGAACGAGGAGCACTTGGATGACAGTGGGCTCAGGGAGGGTTAGAGCGGTCAGGCAGAGGCACATCCCAGATCCTATTCCACTCAAGAACTCATATGCCACACTGGCAAACAGGGACAACCAAATAGAGGTACCCAGGGAAGTGGAAGGAAAGGATGTGGAGGTTAGCCAAGGAGGTGACCTCAGCAGGGAAAGCAGTGGACCCTAGAGGAGAAGGAAGCGAATCCTGGTGGGGGACTCCATCATAAGAGGGATCCAGCTAGGAACACAGGAGGGGGAGGACATGGAGGTGAGATGCTTACCAGGTGCCACGGCATGGAGGATGGAAGGAAGATCCTGGGGATCACTGGGAAGGCAAGACGGAGGGTGAGCTGGATGTCATTATCCACCTAGGTACTAATGACCTGGCAAATGGGTAGCCAAAGAAGTTCAGGAAGAGTTTAGGAAATTGGGAGGGTCTCAAGCAAGTAGCTACTTCTGTCACTTTCTCAGAAGTACTACCTGTGAGAGGCAAGGGAGAGCACAGGGGTGCATGCACCAGGAACTTTAACTCATGGTTGAAGAACTGGTGCTGTGAGGAAGGGTTTGGATCCATTGGTGACTGGGGACCCACCTGTTGGGATGGAGGTTTGTTCAAGCCTGACAGCCTGCATCCATCCTGGAGGGGAATCCAAGCACTCAATGATAAGTTTAAATGCTACATTGACAAGGGTGAGGTAGTACTGGTTGGAGACTTCAATATTCCAGACATGGACTGGAGCATCCCAGCAGCAGCATCAACTAGGAGCAGATTTATTTATTTATTTTATTTTATTTAAACAGCAGTTTGGAAAACCTTTGAGCCATAGGCTCATTTACAAAGGTACCTTGTCACAGTAAGACAAACCAAAATACACAGTATAGCAGTACATCACATAAGTATAACAGTAAAATTAAGACATAGGTACAAACAAGCTGGTACAGGTAGGATGGATGCAAACAATACCAGAGTTATGTTCTCCTTAGCAGCTTAGTAATAAGCTTTGTCATAAGTATTGAGTACGGCTTTGACTAGTGGCAGTTACAGCATCGGGTGTTAATAAGGTGGTTACGTAAGGAAGTTTTGAAGCACGATATAGTTGGAGCTTCAGAGATGGACGGGGGGCAGTGTGTTGAACCAGGAGGGGGCCCTAAAGCTGAAGGCTCTTTGGCCGTGAGAGGTCCTAGCTCTAGGGATAACAAGAGAGGTTTTCCCAGAGGTCCGAGTATGAACTAGTGGGACAGAGCGGCGTATGGTGGTGGTCATTTATCCTGGACTCCCTTCAGGGTGCCTTCCTCAAGCAACTGGTCATGGAACCAACTCGGCAGAAGGCGATACTGGACCTTGTCACAAACAGGGACAGTGTGATGGGGGTAATAGTGGGGGAGCACCTGGGGAACAGTGATCACCAGTCACTGTGGTTTGAAATCACAGAAAGAGCAGAACCAAACCACACAATAACACGTATCCTGGATTTTAGGGGGTGCAGACTTTGGGAAAATGGGAAGATACTTGAAAGAGGCATTAAGGGGAATGGGGCTGGAATCAGGGGTTGAGGAACAGTGGGCAGTATTTAAAATGGGGATTACAAGAGGAACAGAATTATGTATTAAGCAGGTTAGCAAGAGGAAAAGGAAGAGGAGACGATTATGGTTTTCCAAAGAGGTAGCAAAGAAAGTGAAAGCCAAAAAGACTGCATTCAGGCAATACAAAAAGACACAGGCAGAAGGGGATAGGGAGAAGTACCAGGAGAAGCAAAGGGAGGCAGGGAGGTCAGTAAGGGAAGCCAAAGCTCAGACAGAAGAACACATTGCAAAATCAGTGGGTAGAGGGGACAAAACCTTTTACAGGTACATAAGGGAAAAAAGAAAGGCAAAGGGAGGGATAGTGAGACTGAAGGGAGAGGATGGGGCTGTGTGGAGGATGACAACAGTAAAACTGACATATTGAACAGGTATTTCTGCTCAGTCTTTACTGAGGAAGAGGAGGGTAATGGGTCTGAACAGAGTACAAGGGGTGAGAATGGTGCAGAAATGGACGCAAGTCCCTTTACACGAGAAAGGTTCCTGAAGGAACTGGAAGTAATAAGAGTTGATAAAGCAATGGGGCCAGATGGAGTGCACCCCAGGGTCCTTAAAGAACTAAGAGAGGTGGTGGCTGAACCTCTGTCTATCCTGTTTAGCCGATCACTGGAAACAGGGGAGGTAACCAAAGACTAGAGGATAGCAGATGTAGTCCCCTTATGCAAAAGTGGGAACAAAGAGGAAGCGGGGAACTACAGACCAGTCAGCCTCACCTCGGTAGTGGGGAAGATCATGGAAGCACTACTGAAGGAGAGATTGGTGGAACATCTGGTTGTCAATGGACCACAGGACCCAAGGCAGCATGGTTTCACCAGGGAGGTCATGTCAGACCAGCCTCATTGAATTTTTGACTGGGTGACTAGGAGGTGGATCAGAGGAGGCAGTGGACATGGCCTATCTGGACTTCAGCAAGGCCTTTGACACTGTGCCACATAGAAGACTATTGCACAAACTGGGGAATATGGGTGTGGGCAGGACAGTAGTGTGGTGGGTGGGTAACTGGCTGGGTGGCAGGACACAGAGGGTGGTGGTAAATGGCTGTCACACCACAGAGGGAAGAGTGACCAGTGGGGTACCACAGGGATCAGTATTAGGACTGGTCCTATTCAATATCTTCATCAGTGACATTGTGCAGGACCTAGAAGGCAGAATTTCACTGTTCGCTGATAACACAAAGTTCTGTAACAAAGTAGACACACCAGAGGGTATAGACAGAATGAGAAGGGACCCGCAGAAACTTGAAGAATGGTCAGGGGTTTGGCAGTTGAAATTCAATGCAAGGAAGTGCAAGATAATGCATATGGGGCACAAAAGCCCTGGCACAATATATCAGTTGGGGGGTGAGGATATAGCATGCACCAAGCAGGAAAGGGATCTTGGGGTCATCATCTCTGATGACCTCAAGGCAGGGAAACAGTGTGACAAGGCAGCAGTAAAGCAAATAGGATGCTGGGATGCATAGGCAGGGGCATCACCAGTAGGAAAAGGGAGGTCATAATTCCACTATACAAGACACTAGTGAGGCCCCACCTGGAGTACACTGTACAGTTCTGGAGACCTTACCTATGTAAGGGCATAGACAGGATAGAGAAGGTTCAGAGGAGGGCAACAAAGATGGTACATAGGTTACATCACAAGTCCTATGAGGACAGGTTGAAGGAACTGAACATGTACTCCCTGGAGGAAAGGAGGGAAAAGAGGGGATATGATAGAGACATACAAGTATCTTACAGGGAGGAACAGGGTGCAGGAATGCACTATTTTTAAGCAAAAAAGATGTTCCAGGACTAGAGGGCATGGGATGAAGTTGGAGGAGGACGATTCAGAGGAAACGTGAGGAAGAATTTCTTCACAGAACGGGTGGTGGACAAGTTGAACACCCTGCCAGAGGAAGTGGTGGGGGCTGAAACAATCACGGGATTTAAGAATGCATGGGATAGACATAAAGGAATTCTGGAGGTCAGGGGTAAGGGGCAACAGACTTCTTGGAAAACATAAACTGAACTTACAAGCTCAAATGGGCAGACTGGGTGGGCCATAGGCCCTTATCTGCCAACACTGTCTATGTGTCTATGACGAAGTATTACTGTTTCACCCCAATTTTACCTTTTTTTTGTCACAGTCTTTGAATCACTTTATTTTAAAGTAATTCTTTTTATTTTTGTATGTCAAGAACTACTACTTCATCAGCTGTTTTCTGTCGCTGCAGAAAGAAGATTTCTTCAGCTGACAACTACAGTCTTTGTGTCTGCTGTCTCAGGCCTGGTTATAATGCTCTTGCCGGTGAGCTTTGCCTGAAGTTCAACCTCACAACCCGGCAATGACACAAAAAAGCCCTGCAGAAGTTCCTCATGGAACAACAGGCAGCCAACAGAGGGCAGGCGTTTTCCAGAGCTCCCTCCTCCCAGTCATTTGCCTCCTCTTCAGGCTGTCAGGCCGCCAAGCCCAGAGACAAGTCCTCGGAGAAACATTCTCACTGGGACAAGGATTGGCCTAGGGACCTTCCCTTCCTCCCCTCCGAAAGTGATCCTGGTCCCCACTAGATTCTTCCTCCTCTTCTCCTGAGATTGCACAGTTGAATGCTTTGGCTCCGATGCCTCTCCCCGTGCAAATCTTTGCTCCTATCAGGCCCCCCCCATGGTGGATAGTTCTCCCAGCCTTCCTAAGGCTATGGAGGGGCCACCGGTCTCTGAGTCATCAGCCCCAGCCCTGCTGTCAAGACCTCTTGAACTGCGATGTCCACAGGCACTGGAACCCACCACCTCTACTACAGCTAGTGGTGGTTCGTCGGAGCTGGGCCCCTCACCCTCTTTGTCGATACCTGTGTTGACAATGTTTCCTTACCCAGTCATCAACCTCAACGCAGTTCTTACTTCTGTAACCTCAGCTCTTACACAACAGTTTTTTCCATGGCTTGGGACTTTGTTGCCCTTGCCTTTGGGCACCACTTCGGTGTTGATGCCAGTTCGGCCCGTACATCCTGCACCCTCTAGAAAGTCATTGGTGGTCTTGACGTCAGTGCAGAGCAGGCCAATGTAAAGGAGAAGTATCACTCTAATCTCATCCTCCCTGATGAAGAGGAAGATGTGGAGGTTGTCTCCTCCAGAAGTGAGGACTCTGTGAAACACACCCCAAGGTCCCCCCCCCCCGGAGGACTCCTCCTTTATTATTGTGAAACAGCTCTCCTCCACTATGGGGTTCCAGACAGAGGAGGAGGAGGAGGACGTCACAAGGAGGAACTTGGTGGATTTCTTGGAGATCTCAGAATCTCCACCCAAAGTTATTCCTCTTCTGCTTCCAGCACTGCATGATGCTGCCAGTGCTGCTTGGCCCAATCTGGTACCTATCATGCCCAGAAAGGCTGATAAGCTTTTTTTACTAGGTGCCCTTGGGACTACCTTTCTATGCTGCCCAGCCAAAAACTGATTTAGTGGTGATCAGGGCAGCT
Source organism: Neoceratodus forsteri (assembly GCA_016271365.2). Taxonomy (NCBI): domain Eukaryota; kingdom Metazoa; phylum Chordata; order Ceratodontiformes; family Ceratodontidae; genus Neoceratodus; species Neoceratodus forsteri. The sequence goes on from CM057458.1 coordinate 713,336,346, forward strand.
CTTGACAGGTCTGTGGTGCCCAAGCACCTTAGCTCCCTCCGCCCCGACTGAGAATCTTGGAGAATTGACCTCTGGGGAAAGAGAACTTTTGCCTCAGCCACTTGGGCCTTAGAATTGCCAGCTGCGTACAATATATGATCACGTACCAGAATACTTTCTGGAAGATGGGCAAGGCCGCTGCTTAGGCCCTTCCTCAGGGTTTCCAGAGACAAGAGCTTCTCCAGGCCTCAGAAGATGTTGGTAAGTATCTCCTCAGAGGTACCTGTGATATAGTAGATACCACAGCCAGGGCAGCTGCCACTGGCATTTGCCTGGCTTAGAGTCTTTGGCTTCACTACTAATGTCCAGCAAAAGGTGTTGAATGCCCCTTTTGTGGGTCACAAGCTTTTTGGTCCTGATGTGCAAGATATCGTTAATAACCTGCAGGCCTCTTGACAGGGCTGTTAGGTCTGCCCACTCCCTTTATCATACCCAGCCTAGGAGCAGACTGTGTCTCCTTTTATAAAGTTTCCCACAAGTGTAGCTCTGGATCCAAGCTCCAGGGCAAGCACAGGGCCAGCTCTGCCTTGCCTGCCCCCTCCTCCACCACTGATCCCTCTGCTAAATACTCCAGGGGAGGTGGAGCAGCCCCAGCCACATGTTCCACCTCAGCCTGACACCTTGCCAGCCCCTCTCCTCTTGTTAAAAGCCAGGAGGTGGTGGTTGGAGGTCAGTTCTCCCTCCATCTGTCCCAGTGGAGAACCATTACTACAGATGCTTGGATCCTACAGATAATCAAACAGGGCCATGCTTCAGAACTTCTAGAACAGCAGATGTTCCACCAGTTCCCACCTCGTATCCTTTGGATCACACAGCTGTGCTCTGGGAGGAGGTGTTCACTTGCTGTGCAAAAGGGCCATAGAGCCAGTGCTCTGGCGGCAAAGAACAAAGGGTTCTATTCACGGTTCCCAGAAAATCTGGGAACTTGAGGCCCATTCTAGACCTCAAGGAGTTGAATCTTTACATCCAATACAGAAAGTTCTGGATGGTAACTCTACATGGCCTTCATCCTCTACTAAAGCAGGGCGACTGGCTTTGCTCCCTGGACATACAAGATGCATATTTGCATATCTTGGTTTCTCACCCCAGGAATTCTCTAATATTCATAACTCTTGCAGTTATTCCTTTAAGTAGAGCTGCCCAGAGATAGAATGTATGCTAATGATGGAATCATCATTGGCTCATTCTAATTTTAAATGCTGCCATTATCAACTGGCAGTGTTCTACTGCTTCAGGTTTCATTCTCCGCCTGACAAGTGCAGACGCCTCAGAGTGCTCTCCTTATCAGTCTTTCCTGTCATACTGAATTCAAAAAACTTAAGTATCTTTATCATATTTTTTAATTTGCTGCCTTTATCTTTTGTTAATTTGTTAACCGCTAAGTTAGTTTTTAGTTTTTAGTTTTATATTTGCATTTTCTTGGTTTCTTCCGGTACAGGATAACCGTGGAGGAACCGAGCTTTAGTTTCAATTCCGGAGTTTTTTGAAGGTAAAACTACAGTTAGTTAGTTATTTAATTTGAATATATTATTTTAAAATTTACTGTTAAGTTGTAAAAAAGTAACCACTAACCTCAGTTCTTTTGGTACCGGTTCTCAGTTCTGATCGGAACCTTTATCGGTTCCAAAACCAACTGCAAAAAACACTTTAAATCTAAAAATCTTATTTGCAGTTTCTTTTTTCTAACAGTTTACATTATGTCAGATAAACCAATGAAGAGAACCAGTGAACCTGGCTTCAGAAATAGTACCCATGTTGGGAAGTCTTTGCCAAAGCTGACAGACATTTCTTATGTGTTGTCTGCCCTAGCCAGGATCATTTTTCTGCAGAACGTGATATTTGTAAAACATTTCCTCCTAAAACATTGGAAGAGTGTTTGGAGAGGTTGCAGAAAAAAAATTGCAAAAGGGTCCCCTCAGGCTCTGACCAACCGAAACCCTCTAAACAAACAGATGAAACCACAGATACTGTTCATACCACCCCTAATAAGGGTGCACAAGGCAAGAGACCTGCAGAACTGGCTATCTCCCCGGTTCCTTTGAAAAAATCAAAAAAGACCAAACATATTGAACCCCCTATCAGTCGGGCTAAGGGGACTTCAGCCGAGTCTGTATTAATGCCTTCACCTGAGAAAAAATTGCTCAGGCCCTGAAGGTCATTCAGGCTTTACAGGGGTTGGCACCCGTCCCTGTCCCCCCTTTCCAGGGACAAACTGTTTCTAAGCAAGCCACCCCCTTCTGTACAGCCCTCAACTCATGAACGCCTAGAGGTTGAGGACTATGAGGATTATGGGGAGGAGGAAGAAGGGATTTAACCAGAAGTCTCCCCTGATCAGGAGTATGGTTCCCCTTCTAGAACAACAGAAGATTTTTCATCACTTTTTTCTTCTGTTAGAAAAAATGGTTGATGCTTTGGACCTTACCACCAGTGAGGCAGTAGAAGATGATGAAGAGGCTGAGTACCTCGAAATGATGGGGCTCACACCTACAAAAAAGCTGTTGCTCCCTGTCTATAAGTTTTTCCAAAAAAGATGCTTTTAAAAATCCTGCAAGCTCTTTATTTCATCTCCCCTGTAGAAAAAGGTTGGAGAAAAAATGTCAACTTGACAAGGATGGTGCTGAATTTTTATTCACCCACCCTGATCATCAGAGAGTGGTTCAAACAGCAGCTTGTGACAGAGCAAAAGTGCCTTTAGCCTCCCACACTCCTGAAAAGGACTCTAGAAACATAGCTTGGCTTGCTTGGCTTAAAAGGGATATCTGTCTGCCTCCTTGGCAATTAGACAGGCCAGCTATCAGGCATATGCAGCATAGTACCAGAAGTCACTGTTCTGGATATGTCCAAGAAAGCCCAGCCTGGTTTCAGAGGATTTGGCTGAGACTGCCAGGTGTGGGTTGGAGGCTGCTAAATACCAGTTCCAGAGGGGCAGCTGACTCAAATGACACAGCTGCCAGATGGATGGCAAATCCTGTATGTTTGAGGAGGTTTGCTTGGCTCAGGGCCACAAACCTCGATCAGGACACCCAAAATAAAGCTGTGTATTTCCCCATAGAAAATAATTTGCTCTTTGGTGACAAAACGGAGGCTTATATGAAAAAGGTGGATCTTATAAAGCCACCTATAAAAGCAACTAAGCTAAAAAAGGGCTATCTCCTTCTACCCGGCCTTATGGAGGGGAGCCAGGGGCATATCTCCCTACAGCAGGCCTTTTGTACCAGGCCCAGGCTGTGCCACAGTACCAGCAATACCCACAACAAACAGGATACTTCAGGGGAAGGGGCAGAAGGGGATCCAGGCGAGGTTCCCTGGCTGGCCAGGTTCAGCCCCAGACAAAACAGACTCCCTGACTCTGTTGTCAAAGCTGCCTCCCCACTACCAGTAGGGGGCAGACTGGCTCATTACTTTCAGGCATGGAAAAACATCACCACAGACAAGTGGGTTCTGGAAGTAGTGAGTCAGGGTTTGTTCCTAAGTTTCAAATCCTTCCCAAACCTAAGATCCAGAGTATTCAAGCCAGCTTCCATAGCAGAAAGAAAGCTACTGGAAAAGGGGGTTCAAAATGTGCTGCTGTCAAAAGCAGTGGAACCTGTTCCTCCACAGCAGAAGGGAAAGGGTTTTTACTCAAGGTACTTTCTCACCACAAAGAAAAATGGGGAGTGGTGGCCTATCCTAGACCTCAGACTGTTAAACATCTGACAAAGCCAAAGTTCAAAATGGTAATATTGCCAATGATTCTGACAATGCTCCAGAAAGGAGGCTGGTTGGCGTCCCTAGACCTAAAAGATGCCTATTTCCACATCCCCATAAGAGAGTCTCCCAGAAAATATCTCAGATTCAGACTCCCACCAGCTCACTACGAGTTCTCATCACTGCCATTCAGCCTCACTTCAGCCCCACGAGTGTTCACAAAGTGTTTGGGAGCAGTGGTGGCACACCTGAGAAGATTGGGTGTCACAGTATTCCCATATCTAGATGACTGGTTGGTGGTAGGAAACACACTGCAACAGGTAAGAGAACACCTTCAGCTCACCCAGGGCATTTTGGTGTCCCTAGGACTTTTGATAAACCTCAGAGAATCTGTCCTACTTGCACAGGTTCTGCAATTCATAGGAGCAGAGTTGGATACCCTGGAGGGCAGAGCCTGTCTGCTCTCAGACTGGGTAAGAAACATTGTTCAGTTCGCAGGCTTCTTTAGCCTAAACAGACCAAAAACTGCAAGGCAGTTTCTTCAGCTGCTGGGCCACATGGCTGCAGCCATGTGCAGAGTCTCCGGGTCCAGATTCCAGATGAGAGACATTCAGCTCCACCTCAGAGCACACTGGTGCCAAAGGAGGGATCCTCTCTCAAAACTGATTCCAGTAAAAGAAACTTTACTTCAGGCCCTCCAGTGCTGGAAAGAGGTTCTATCCCCACACCAGGCACTTGGGCTAAATCCTAATACTGACATTGTAGTGCAGCATGGGGGGGTGCTGCAATTCTGAGGTGTCGTCTTTCGGATGAGATGTTAAACCGAGGTTTTATCTGCCAGTTCTGGTGGTAGTTCAAGAGGATGTTAAAGATCCCATGGCACTTCTTGAAAAGAGTAGGGGAGTTTATTAAGAAGGAAAAAAAAAATCAAACAAACACTATATTTACAATCATGTCAATACACAGTCACTTGTTGTATTAGAGAAGTCTGTCATGCTTATCATAAATAAACATGACATTCCAAATTCAGTTAGTAATAATTTTGAGAACTTAGATCAATTATTCCTGTCATTCTTGTAAGGAAAAAAAAACATGACTATGCAAACAGATAAAACTATTAAGAAATTATTCCAAGTAAATCAAGTTGCTGGGGCATCTGAATCAGTGATCCACGGCACGTTCTTCCAATGTGCCTTTAAAGTATTTTGCAGAATTGCTCTTACTTCTTTCTGATATATGACTTGAAGCTCAGACTGAATGTTGTGAATTAATTCAATATGACCAATCAGTTTCTGCTGTAAGGTGAATAAAATCTGGCATTCCAAATAAAACCATTTAACAACCAATAATGCAATGTGCATAGTGCTTTTGTTCCACTTAAAATCAGGACTAGTGTAATGCCCATACATTAAAGCTTCATAAGTTATTCATTTGAACCAGGTTACATTCCATTCTGTGGCTAATGACACCCAAAAACCTTGGATGTAAGAACACGTGAAAAATAAATGTCTAGTCTTTTCTATCTCCTGTGTGCACTGAGGCCTACTGCTATACCTTTCTTCTATCTGCTTGTGTTTATGATTAGATGTAACGTTGATTTAATAATGTTGGTGTTGAAAAGAGTAGGGGAATTCTTTACTGAAAATTGAATAAGCCAAAGCTGTACAGAAAATAAAAACTAAAAAATCATATAACATTAAGATATATCTTCAGCCTCACAAACAATATACACCTTTTATCATTGATCCCAATCACCTCAGTGGAGTTAAAGTCCTATAACCAAAAAAAAAAAAAAACATTGTGTGGATATTCAGTCCCCAGTGCCCTGGCCAAATTTCCCCCACTCACTAAAATAAAAACACCAACAGCTTAATCTGGTTCAAGGTCAGTTGGCATTCATCTGTATCCCCCCAGGTCATGCCTGAAAATAGGCAGAATTTGTCTAGTGCACTTACCCAGTCAACAAAAACTAAATAAATAAGAGCCCCTATCAGTGATTCTCACAACAGATGCATCACTACTAAGGTGGGGGGTTCATCTAGGGGATCATACCAGCCACAAAATATGGTCAAGTGCAGAGTCACTTCAGCATATCAACCTTCTGGTGCTCAGAGAGGTGTTGTTGGCACTGAAGGCCTTTACACCACTTCTACAGGGAAAGGTGGTACAGATCAGAAATGAAAATTACGTACCTACCGTAATTCTTGATCTTCTTGGACGAGTCTCCACCACTCATTCACACTATTGGGATATAGTGCCGGAGGCACTAGGACCCATCGGGAGCAAACTTTTTGCTGGAGGGTCGGCGCCAGAGATGGCACCGCGAGGCACGGCACCGCGAGCCCTAGCTTGCGCAGCAATGATTCATCTCGGCGCCACCTCCAACCGCTTCAGTACTCTTTACCAAGGAGGTGCAGCGAACTAAACTAAAGATAACCTATCTTTAGACCCGACATAAGATAGTCCGGCTGCACCCGTAAGAAGAGTCAACAAAGAAGTCTTCACGCCCAAAGATTTGAGGGAGTGAAGACCAACACAGTGGTGAGCTCGGGGATGGAGGGGAGGTAGAATGAGTGTAGAGACTCGCCCAAGAAGATCAAGAATTACGTAGGTACGCACTTTTCATGTCTTCCTGGACATAAGTCTCCACCACTCATTCGCACTATTGGGAGACTACCGAGCTAATAATCCCCGAGAGGGTGGCAGGATAGACCAAGAGCTCACGCTTCTGGACAGGAGTCCATTAAGGATAGTTCTGCCAAAGGTGGAATGTCGCCTGGCATGAACATCCAGTGCATAATGCTTAATGAAAGTATGCACTGAGCTCCAGGTGGCGGCATTGCAGATGTCTGCAATAGGCACGTTGCGAATTTCCGCTAGGGATGCCACTACCGCTCTGGTAGAGTGAGCGTAAACCCTACCTTCCAATTTAACCTGTGCCATGGAATAGCAGTGTCGAAGACATGCCACTAGTCATGATGAGATACATCTGATAGCGACAGGTTGACCCAGCCGGGTCTCACTGAAGGAAATGAAAAGTTGTTGGGCCTTGTGAAAATTCTTGGTTCTATCGAGATAGAAACGCAAAGCCCTCTTAACATCCAAAGAATGAAGAGAATGTTCTCCTTCATTTTGGAAGTCCGCAAAGTAAGAGGGAAGGACCAAAGGTTGGTTTAGATGGAATTCTGACACAACCTTGGGAAGAAATTTAGGATGAGTATGAAGAACTACTTTGTCCTTATGGAACACAGTATACGGAGGGTCTGTGACCAGGGCATGCATCTCAGAGACCCTACGGGCTGAGGTAATGGCCACTAGGAAGGCAGTCTTCCAGGTGAGAAATTTTAGCTCACAGGTAGCCAGAGGTTCAAAAGGTTTCCGAGTGAGCATGTCTAGCACAAGGTTAATGTCCCAGGCTGCAACTGGACATCTTATAGGAGGTCTGGTATGCAGAATTCCTTTAAGAAATCTCTTAACCATAGGTAACTGAGCCAGAGACAAAGAAGAGACCGGCTCATGATACGCTGAAATGGCACTAAGGTGAACTTTAACTGTAGAGTACTGAAGACCTGAATTTGAGAGGTCCAAAAGGTACTCTAAAACCTTGTCAGGTGGACAGGAAAAGGGATTCAAAGAGGACTTTGCACACCAGAGCGAAAACTGCTTCCACTTAGCTGTGTAAGTTTTCCGAGTGGCTGGCTTCCGAGCAGCCAGAAGAATGTCTGAAACTCTTCGAGAGACGTTGAACCAGTTCACTTCTACCTCTTCAGGAGCCAAGCGTGAAGGTGAAGCGATCTCAGGTTGGGATGGACCACCGGACCCTGAGTCAACAGGTTCACCTGCAAGGGGAGTGGTTTCGGAGGAACTGCCAACATATTGTTGAGTAGTGGAAACCAGAGTTGTCGAGGCCAAAAGGGAGCAATGAGAATCATCTTGGTCCCCTGAGACTCGAACTTGAGGAGTACTCTCTGAATTAGAGGAAGGGCGGAAAGGCGTATAGAAAGCGTTTTGTCCACTGCAGCCTGAACGCATCCTGACAGAAAATGCCAGGCCCTGGAATTCTGGAGCAGAAGAGAGGCAGTTTTGCGTTGAGTGGGGATGCAAAAAGGTCCAGGTCTGGAGTTCCCCACCTTCGAATAGTGACTGAACTATGACTGAGTCGAGACCACCGTGAGGATCTGCTTCTGTTCTGCTTGAGACGGTCTGCCAAGTCGTTTTGTACACCTGGCAGGTAAACCGCTTGAATTAGAGCTTTGTGTTCCAAGCACCATTCCCACACCCTCATCGCTTTCTGCATAAGGGGTAAGAGTAGCACCGCCTGCTTGTTGATGTAGTACATCACTGCTTTGTTGTCCGCTTGAAGGAGAATGGTCTTGTGACAGAGAATATCCTTCAACGCCGGACGCATAAAGGACGGGCTCTCATCTCTAGGACGCTTATGTGAAGCTGGGACTCGAGTTGAGTCCACACCCCTTGAGTGTGGAGAGCGCAACAGTGAGCTCCTCCCATTAGCGATGCGTCCGTGGTAATGGAGATCTGATGATCCAGAGGAGCAAAGGAAACCTCCAGGAGATTGCTTTCCTGAGACCACCAGGTGAGGGACCTCTGTAAGGGTTGTGTCATCTTGATGGGATAAGACTGCGGGTGAGTGGTTGGGGACCACTGAGCACTGAGCATTCATTGAGTGGTTCTCATGTGCAGCCATGCTAGGGGTACAGTGAACACTGAGGATGCCATGAGGCCTAACATACGTTGCATCGAGAGAGCTGTAACTGATCTGTTCTCTCCAGTGTAATGGGCATCTGAAGGATATCGTTCCTTCTGTCCTCTGGAAGGAAAGCCTTCGCACAAGAGGTGTCCAGAAGAGTCCCTGTGAAAAGGAGTCTCTGGGAGGGCTGCAACTGAGACTTTTTGATGTTCAGCAGAAATCCCATGGACGTAAGAAGGCGAGAGGCCGTCTGTATGGTGTCCAGAGTCCCTTGTCTGGAAGGGCTTGCTAGGAGCCAGTCGTCCAGGTAGGGAAACACCTGGATACCGAGTTTCCTGAGATGCGCCGAGAACTGCACAACACTTTGTAAAGACTTGCGGCGCCGAGGATAGCCCAAAGGGCTGGACTCTGAACTGATAGTGTTGACCCAGAGCCACAAACGTCAGGAATTTGTGATGTCTCGGGTGAATAGGAATGTACTGGTAAGCAACCTGCATGTCCAGGGAGGCTAGCCAGTCATGTTGATGAAGCAAGGGTAACAGGGTTCCCAGAGAAATCATTTTGAACTTCTCCCTGGGGAGAAATTTGTTTAGCTTTCTGAGGTCTAGAATGGGGCGCATTCCCCCAGACTTCTTTGGAACCAGAAAGTAGTGGGAGTAGAACCCTGTGTTTCGCTGATGTAGAGGCACCACTACTACTGCCCTGTTGTTCAGAAGGCCCTGAATCTCTGCGGCGAGAAGGTCTGACTGAAGGGATGACAGCCTGGGCTGTCGTTTGGGAGGACATTCCGGAGGGGTCTCCAGAAAATTGAGAGAATACCCCTCGCGAATTATCTGAAGGACCCATTTGTCTGAGGTTATGGACTTCCACTGGCTGTAGAAGTGCATCAGATGACCTCCCACCGGAGAGGAAAAGTCCACCTCGGGCAGTTGAGATGGGACTTGGGCTGGCAACTCATAAGGTAGCACTGGGCGCTTTGGGCCCTTGCGCTGCTGTTGCGCCTTCTTTTGAGGTTGGGCAGGTTGGTTCTTATGGAAACCTCCTCTGCCTCTGCCCCAAAGGACTGACGATTATGAAATTGACGCTCACCGACATGCCCTCGAGATGGGCTGGAGGGTCAGCCAGTTTAATGGCTGACCTAGTCTTTGTGTAGCTTCTAGAGCTTGCTCTACCTGAGGACCGAAAAGATAAGAGCCGTCAAAGGGCAACGCCATCACCTGCTGTTGCGCATCATTCATGAAACCCGAAGTACGCAGACAGGAGTGACGGCGAGTACAAATACCAGCAGCTGCTGAACGAGAAGCAGTGTCGAAAGCATCCATGGCTGCTTTGACCTGCTGGTTATTAGATTCAATACCTCTGGTAATGGTTTGAAGAAGCTTTGGCTTTCAGTCCGAGTCCGGAAGAGCTTCAACCATTTGTTTGATAGAATGCCACAGGATATACTCATACTGGGAAAAATAACCCTGGTAACTGGCAATACGCATACTTAGAGTGGACGCAGCAAAGACTCTCTTACCTAATGTATCTATCTTATGAGACTCTTTGTTGATAGGTCGAGCTGTAGTAGTTTGAGGAAGAACTACCTTGTCATTTTCTGCCAGGACTACAATAGGATCCGCAGCGTTTGGGATGCCAAGATAGGACAATCCTTGGGAGCTGAGTATTTCCTATCAATGGATTTAACCACCAAGGGTAAGAGCAGGATTATTCCATACCATTTGAGACAGCTCCTCAAGGAAGGTTGAATCGAGGAGTCAAACCGTAGGGATCAAGCATGAAGATACTGGAGTCTTAACAGCTTCCCAGGATCGATGTCTGTAGTCTGGAAAGAAAGAGTGGAGCTCAGATTCTTCAACAGAGACTTAAAGGACAGGGTCCTCGACTCACAGGCTCTGTAGCAATAAAAGATCCTGCTTCGTCCACTTCATCACCCAGCTGAAGGTCTGGGTCAGGCTCAACGTCATCTCCTGACAGTCCAGGAGGGACTGTATGGACAGGAAAGGGATGAAAGCTAGAAGAGGAAGGAGGAAAAGAGACAAAAGGGAAGTCCTTGAGAGTCCCCGGCGCCGATAACGACGCCAAGGAACCGCACAGCGTCGAAAACGGCGCCGAGAAGACGCACGGCACTGCAGACGGCGCCGAGAAGACGCGCAGCACCGCAGGCGACGCCGAGGACGGCGCCGCAAGGCCGGACGGCGCCGAAGGAATTCCCAGAGACCGAAAAACAGGCTTTAAAGGAAAAGAAACAGGAGATAAGGGCATCGGTGTGGCCCCCTGCGCCGCAGCCATGTGAGGGGGGGAACACCTAAGCATGGAGTCGACGGCACCAAAGAAGGTGCCGCACGACCAGGAAAGTCCAACCGCCCTACCCCGTTGCCCAGAGAGCCCGAGAGCCCAGAGCGCATCGAAAGCCAGGTAGCCGAACCAACCAGCCCATTGCTCAAAAAGAGCGCCCACTGATGAAACTGTTCATCTGAAGACCTACCCGCGGGCGGGTGGTAGGACTGGGCGTCGAAGGCGCTGGCCATATCGAAGCCGCTGCCGGTGACTCCGGAGGAGGACCGCAACCAGTCTCTAACAACCGAACGCCACGCAGACGATCAGAGGGCGACCTCGAGTGATGCCTTTCTTTAGACCCGCGGGTAGAAGAAGAGTTCGAGGCCCAACGGTGCCGAATGCGACCGCTTGGCTTTTATGCTTCCGTGGGACCGCCCATCCCCGGCATTGACTGCCCATTGTCAGACCCCCTTCCGGAGAAGGCGCGGACCGACCCAGCCCGACTGACTGAACAGCTTTCATAAAAGTCTCCCACCGCCACCTGACCTGCTCATGGTCGACTTCACAAAGTAGGCCGAGACTTTATCGCTTTAATTTAAAAATAAGAATAACTTAAGTGATACTGTATTCATGATAATACTATAAAAATAATAAAAACTGAAAACTATGCTGCAGTTTGAAGTTTGACTCCATGAGCGAGCGTATCGTCACTGAAGCGCACTGCATGGGGAAAAAGGAACTGAGGAGGTTAGAGTTTCGACACCGAGATGGTCATTGCTGCGCGAACTAGGGCTCGCGGCGCCATCTCTGGTGCCGACCCTCCAGCAAAAAGTTTGCTCCCGATGGGTCCTAGTGCCTCCGGCGCTATATCCCAATAGTGTGAATGAGTGGTGGAGACTTATGTCCAGGAAGATCAGACAGTACCACCACAATGTATTATATAAACAAGCAGGGAGGGTACAAGATCAAACCCTCTCTGCACAGAAGCTATGAAGATATGGAGCCTGCCTTACTCTCTACGAATTTCCCATCAAGCCATTTGTCTACCAGGCAAGGACAATATCTTAGCAGATGCTCTGAGTCGGATCAACCAGGCCCATCACGAATAGGCCCTGAACAGGTAGATGGTAGAAGTGACTTTCAGATGGTGGGGAACCCCAGAGATAGATCTCTTTTTTACATCCCACGAGAACCACCGCCTGCCAAAGTACTGTTGCAGGCCACCGGCCCAAGGGACAATTCCCCTGGATGTTCTGGCCTTGGATTGGTCGGGCGTGCACCTGTATGCCTTATCTCTGTTCCCTTTGGTGCTCAGAATTTTGATCAAACTCAGATTCCAACCAGAATCAGTGATCATGATAGTACCAGATTGGCCCAGGCAGCCATGGTACTCTCTGCTACTCTCCATGTCTGAAGCCAAACCTATACACCTTCCTTGGAGGCAGAACCTTTTAACCTCCAATCCAGGTAGGATTTGGTATCTGAACCTCAAATCCCTCAAACTCAGAGCATGGCTTTTGAGGACTTAGAATATGCAGGCTTGCATCTCTCAGACAGAGTTTTGGATGTTTAAGGGGTTACAGAAAACCATCTTCTAAGAAAGCATATGCTTCACAATGGAAAAGGTTTTCTATTTGTTGTTCCAACAATAATGTGGTACCAGCAAAGCTAGGGATCCCAGCACTGTGTGGACTATCTTATTCATTTATATTCTTTGGGCCTGCATCCCACTACTCTAAAGGTTCACCTAGCTTCAGTGTCTGCTTACATTTCAGCTGAAAAGGGTGCCTCCTTGGCATCGAATCCTATCTTCAAGACATTTTTCAAAGGTCTTGCCCATCTGTAACCCCCCAATAGGGAGCATGTGCCAGCTTGGGACTTGAATGTTTGTATTGCCAAGCTCATGGGTCCCCCATTTGAACCTATGGCATCAGCTCATTTGAAATATGTCACATGGAAAACAGTTTTTCTGGTGGCAATAACTTCTGCCAGAAGGATCAGTGAACGTCAAGCTCTGAGCATTGATCAGGAATACATTTCTTTCCACTGAGATAAGGTAGTTCTGCGAACAAACAGGAAATTTCTTCCCAAGGTGGTTTTTGCTTTCCATCTAAACCAGTCCATTACTCTACCGGTCTTTTTCATGGAACATTCTAGTTCAGGTGAGCACAGACTCCTTAGTCTGGATGTCAGACAAGCATTAGCCACTATGTGACAGCTGCTAAGGACCACAAACAGAACAGAAAGCAGCTGTTCCTGACTTATTGGGATATGGGAAAAGGAAATCCAGCATCTAAAAGGTCCATTTCTCACTGGATAGTTCAGTGCATTCAGTTTTGCTTTTCCAAAGCTGGAAAAGAGCCTTCAGCAGGGTTGAGATTTATTCTACAAGAGGCACAGCTGCTACCAGAGCAACTGCCAGGGATGTCCCACTAGTGAAGATCTGTAAAGCAGCTACCTGGAGAACAGTACTCACCTTTACAAAGCATTACAGCCTGGACACACAGTCCAGAAGTGATGCCAGGTTTAGCACAGCAGTCCTGCAGTCTGTTTCCAAAGTAGGTTCTGAGCCTACCTCCAAAGGTACTGCTTTGTAGTCTACAAGTGTTATGAATATTGGAGAATTCCTGTGGTGAGAAGAAAAAATTACTTGCCATAGTAATCTTGTTTCTTCCAGGATATTCTCCAATATTCAGAACTCGCCCACCCTGCTTCCCGTTCTAAAACTTTTAGCCTCTGAAATCCAAACTGAGTCAGCACGTGTGAGGTTGCCACACACTGGCATGTCTGTTTTTGATCCCTATTGGGCATTGATTTCCCCTTCCTCTGGGGATTCTGACATTACGAGGGGTGTATTTTTTAGCCCAGTTGGTTGATTTGATTAGGTTAATTTATTGATATTGTTATTATTACTGTTATTATTAGATAGCTGTGGTTATTGGTGGGGCCTGTCCTTGCAGGCTGTCCATGAAATCTGAAGCTGTAGAACACTGGCAGTTGATAAGGGCAGCATTTGAAAATTAGCATGAGCCAATGATGATTCTATCGTTAGCATACATTCTATCTCTGGGCAGCTCTACTTAAAGGGGTAACTGCAAGAGTTCTGAATATTGGAGAATACCCTGGAAGAAACAAGATTACTATGGTAAGTAATTTTTTCTTGCCCTCCCCCAAGCGGTACCTATAGTTCTTCTTCCAGAGGAAACACTACCAGTTTAGGGTATTGCCTTTTGGCTTACCCTCTGTTCCATGGGTATGTGCCAAGTGCTTAGCCTCCAATGCAAAGGCCTTTATGAGTTCCCATAATTGAATGACTGGTTACTGAAAGCCCAGTCCAGGGAACTCCTGTTGCTGACTCCAGAACGCACCCTGCAGTTGTTCCAGTCCTTGGGCATCACTGTCAGTCCGCCCAAATCTGTGCTGACCCCATCACAATGGTTGCAGTAAATAGGGGCAGTTCTGGACTCTACTTAGTACAAGGCCTTTCTACCACAAAACAGGAAGGACTACCTCATAGCTCAGGCCCAGGCTGTGGCTCAGTGCCAGTAGTCCCAGCCAAGGACATCTTGAGGCTGCTAGGTTTAATGGCTGCAGCCATTGTGACGGCCCCTTTGGCCAGGCTGCAAATGAGGATCCCTCAGTGGACTCTCGGAGTTCAGTGGGATCAATGTTCTGACAATCTGGATCAGCTGATCCTTGTTTCTTCCCCTGTATGCAAGATGCTTCAGTGGTGGATGGACCCCAGTCAATCTCTTAAAAGGGGTCCCCTTTCTTTTCCCCACCCCTCACCAAATCCTCAACACGGATGCTTCGGGTCTGGGTTGGGGAGCACACCAAGGCCCTTATCAGACCCAAGGGATCTGGTGGCAGTGGGAGACCTGTATCCGCATAAATGTTCTTATGGAGGTTTCTCAATAAAACCTCTTATTAAAAGTTCTAAAAGCTAAAATGTTGGCCCAAATAACTTATGACACAGAGGTTTGGGATACAAGAAATATAGAGGCGCGCTTATGGCCGCCGTTAACAAACTACTGAGAAAAATGTTAGGTCTAGGTCACTCTTGTCCCTCAACATATTTTAGATCTGAACTAGATATTGATAATATTAATGCCAGCATGGATATACGTGTAACTCCCCTGCAAATGGGGGTACCCAAAAGACTTCCAGGAGCTTGCTTGAATGCTCCAAGCCTGAACGGTGTTTGGCGTTTAAGCCATTTATCTGTGAGTGTTTTTAGAGCCTCTGGTACTGTCTCTTTAAGAGCTGTCTGCTTGCAGACATAATTAGTTTGTATGGGGGGGACTGTGTGTTTCTTTGCTTGAGTACCACTCGAGCTGCTGCCAATTCACTCCACTTTTGCAGTCACTAGGAGTGCAAAGGGAACCTATCTGAAAGATGTAACTGTTTGCCAGAAATCATTTAGAGTAATAATGAAAATACAGTTTGTCTAACCTGCTTTCTTTGCAGTCAGAACTGTGTTTGCCTAGTTCCCCATTCTAGTTTTGAACTGCTGAACTGGACCAATCAGTGTGGGTTAAGGTAGCTCTAAAATGGTGCCTTGGACGAATCAGAACTTGGACTCGTAATCTGAGCCAGCCACAAGAGGATTGTATGGGCAGTGACTCTGGGAGATGTAGTTTGGACTTCGGCGCCTTTTTGGACCAACAGGGGCAGTCTATTGTGAGTGACAGCCAATCCAGCCAAGAACTGGGAGGAACTCAAAGGAAGTGCCTGGTTTTGTCTGCTGGAGTTTCAGTTGAGCTCTGGCAGTGAAGAGGGAAGGAGCCCTGTGCTTTTTCGGTGTGCAGTTTTAGTCGGGAAACGTGTGTAAGGCCCTGAGTTCCAGTCTGCAGCTTGTGTAACTGCTTGTTAGGACTGAATCCGTCCTGTGAAGAGAATCAAAGGATATCTGAAGAGTAGAAACCAGGCTCACCCTGTAGAAGACTGAGAAATTGCTGAATTGCGCTTTGTCTGTCAGGAACTGAATCTGCTGTGTTCTCCCGGTATTGTGCAGTAATTACGATCGGGATAGAGAAGCAGCCTGCCTGGTATAGTACTTTCTGTTTACCATATAAATGTGTGAAGAGGCTTGTGTACCTCAAGTGAATCCTGCTGCCATTAAAGGACTTTGCCTGTTACTGTTTACCATATAAATGTGTGAGGAGGCTTGTGTAGCTCAAGTGAATCCTGCTGCCATTAAAGGACTTTTTTCCTGTTACTGTTTACCATATAAATGTGGAAGAGGCTTGTAGCTCAAGTGAATCCTGCTGCCATTAAAGGACTTTGCCTGTTGCAGTTTGTCATATAAATGTGTGAGGAGTCTCGTGGAGCTCAAGAATCCCTGCTGACGTTGAAGGACCCTATCTTGTTTGGAGGTCGTGAGTACTAATTCAGGGTCGCCCTGTTGAATTGCCACATTAAATCCAAATGGAATTACTGTACTGCTGACTGTTTAACTAATTTTCTTTTCTCTGTGTGAAAGGGCCCCTCACCAGCTGCACGCTTGGCCTAGCCACTAGGGCTTGGGTACTCAGGGACAGTAACTGGTAGGGATAGGCCTGTCACAGAGCCATAGGTAGATGAGTAAAGTGATAAGCTAATTAACCTGATTTCCCCCTGTCCTTGTTATATCCCCCTAAATAAATCAGAGCTGCTTGTTTCAGCAAAGTTATACTGCCTGAGGTATTTGTCTATGTTAAAGTATTGTACTGTGATTGTTGCACTGTATCTTATTTTACAGGAGGTCCCAGTGCCTGAACCAGTCCTGGAAGTAAGTGTATACTGTGAAGGTAATTCTGATATATTGTGTGGGCCCTAGTGGGAAGAAAGGGGGGTTGCAGTATCCCAGAGGGCTGTGACCAAGTTAGTTTAACTATTGCAAACCCTGACCTCTGGGTGGAGGCACCCACCATCGGATCCAGGCCCCTCAACCTGTTAGTGGCAAATCAGGCAGGGGTAGTAGCCCCTGGGATAGCGCCATCTAGGGGTTACATACACAAATGCAATTACTGGTTGAAAATAACCAAAATGGGAAAAGAAAGATTACCGCCTCTCTGTTTAGAGGAAAATAAATTGTGGGCAGAACTTAAGTGCAGAGAGTCAGACTGGTATAAAAAGTTCCTTAGTAATGCAAAGAAATATGATCTGGAATGTCTAAACCAATACCATAAAACATATCTCATTAAGCCTTAAATACAAAGCAAGGCAAATTTTATTTGTATAGTGCCCTATCCAAGGGCTCAGAGCTCTATACATAAAACAATACAGAATAAAACCACCCCAGCATAAGATTCAGGTCAAGGACTACATTAAGAAAAAAATTCCGCTTGGTAGTGATTGGATTTCCGCTGCGGCATGGCAGCCGGGTTCGGGAACGAGCCCGGGAAGCTGGAGGGTCAGGCCGGGGAGAGGGCTTGAGCGTCCTAGGGACTGCTCGTCTCCTCCGGGGGGGGGGAACCAGAGCTCGGTTTGTCTGACCTCGGGTGGAGACCCCAGGTGTAACAAGACCGATGTCTAAATATGGGGCCGTGGTCAGACGCCGGCGCTAGTGCCTTGACGCCAGGGGACACGTACATCGCGAGAGAACACCGAAAACTCCTTGCGCCTCCGGGTAGATGGAGCACCAGGCCCCCACCTCAACGCCCCTACTGCCCAGAGACAGCATCCCGACGAAACACAGACGCCTCTGGTGCATGGCCTCACCTGCACTCCCGCCTGGGGGGATAACCACGGCCCATGGGGATGGACTGCTCTGGTCACCAGGTAGGTGAGCGAGGGCTGAAAAGGCCGTAGAGTGCCTCCCGAAGAGAAGGGGGTCGCAAGGAGGAGGGGAGTAAAAAAGAAAAAAAAATGAATTTTGGGGCCAAAGATGGCCTTTTGAGTATTGGGGCTTCGAGATATTCAAAATGGTTTGTAGCAAATAACACCCATTTTGGCTTTAAATCATATCTAGACACATTATTGGATCTAAAATTAAGAAAAATATTTGTTAGATTCAAATTTGAGACATTTGAAAGCAATGTACTAAATGCAAGGTATTCTAGAACAGTCATGGTGAGCCCTAAATGCTCCTGTCTGACAGGAATTTAAAGACTTGGCACACATTTTTAGGAATGCCTTGGTACTTCAAGATTAGTTCAAGTTCAAGTTTATTGCAGGAAAACTCCATTGAGCAAACTCATTCACAAGGAGGTCCTGTGACATAAACACTTAAAGTACAAACACAGATAGGTAATAACAGTATATACATGAAATGCACGTTACATGATACAGGCTGGATATACATACAAGGGTACCACATAGGGTGACCGCAGGTGGTAAACACTGATATGAGACAGAGGAGACTTACAGGTTGCATACTGATAAATGAAACATGATGACTGGTGTGTGCAATACATATACAGTATTTTGGCAGCTAGAACAAACAACAGTCTACAACTGATATGGGGGGAGGAGTGATTTGATAGAGTAGCAGTGGAGCGTAAGCAAAGATAAAGCCAGGAGTAGAAGGGGAAGGGAAAGCAGTTAATATGACACATCAGTTATACCTTACCAGTGGATAAATATGGCACACATGGGGAAGGAAGAGACTTAATGACAGTTACAGGTGTCTTTTATTTTGGCTGAACTTAGCGATTTGTAGAAGTTTATTGAAACTGTGCTAGTTAGTTTCAGCACAGTTTGTAATTGGTTCCAAATGGAGGGAAGGGCATATGCAATAGCATCGCTACTCAAAGGAAGTCCACGCTCTTGGTATGTCAAGCATAATAAAGTCAAATTTTCTTAACGAGTATGCACTATGTGAGATACTAATAAGGGAAGAGAGATAGCTTGGCAATTTCTGCAGGAGCAGTTTAAGAGTCCATAGCCCAGCATGGAGCAGGCGTCTAGTAGTAAGGGATGTCCAACCAACAGCTGTATATAAGTCACAGTGGTGCGAACGGTAAGGGGAGTTGGTAATGAACCGTAATGCACGGTGATAAAGGATGTCCAGTTTACTTAGATTTGCAAGAGTGGTGGAGGAATAGATTACATCGCCATAGTCGAGTAGGGGGAGAAAAGTGGCCTGTACAAGCTTGTTTCGAGTTTCAAAGGGGAAAAGGGGCCTATTTCTGTAGAAGAAACCTAACCTTGCTTTTAACCTTCTAGAGACATCTTCGACGTGGTCACTGAAAGATAATTTATTGTCGATCCAGATACCTAGATATTTAAATTTGGTTACAACTTCCAGAGGCTCGTTAGCGTGGTGACAATGAAGTCTTGGGCAAGGGTATTGGGGGGCCTGAGACAGCACTGCGGGAGAATATCATCGCTTTTGTCTTCTTAGCATTGAGCAGAAGCTTTGCCTTTATTAGATTATGCTCAAGTTGTGCGAAGTCCGCTTGAAGCACTCCCTTGACTTCAGATAACGATGAGCCAGAAGTATACAACACAGTATCATCTGCAAAAAAGTGCAGATTGGAAGTAGATATGTTAGCATCTAAGTCATTAATGTACAGAGAAAACAAGATAGGGTCTAAGATGGATCCTTGGTGGACTCCTCTTGCAACTGGCAAAGCAGCAGAAGCCTTCGCCTTTACTTTTGGAATCTTCCAGTTAAGTAGCTAGAGAACCACTGGGTGGTATGGTATGTGGCACCCAACTTTGCAAGGCAATTGACTAATAGTTTGTGATCAACAGTATCAAAAGCTTTGCTGAGGTCCAAAAGACTGCACCAGTTACCTTTCTAGCATCTATAGCAGAGATCCAATCATTGGTTACTTTTGCTAGTGCAGTGATTGTGCTATGATTAGCCCGGAAGCAAGATTGAGCTGGGTTAATGAGAGAGAAGGTTTCCAAGTGAGATTTTAACTGAATATGGATCAGTTTTTTGAGAACTTTAGAAAGGATAGGCAATGGAGATAGGCCTATAGTTGTTTACATCGCATGGGTCACCAGATTTAAATAGAGGGAGGATATGTGCTGATTTCCAGCAGGACGGCACAGTAGCAGATGTAATGGAAAGATTGAAGATGTGAGAATTGGGGCAGTGAGATGGGCGAGCCTGACCTTAGGAAAAGGGTTCCAAGCCATCGTCCCCCGCGCTTTTTTGGTGTCTAAGTTAAGAAGAGAATCTTCTACTTTTATAAGTTATCTCACGCAGTTGGAAGGGGCTGGGTGCAGGACTAGATGTGGCTGGAGGGGTATGCTTGCTCACCCAGCACCAGCATAAGGTGACGAGTCAAAGCTAATCCAGCTGTGGCAAAGTGGGAGTTAAGTTCCTCCAGGATTAGGGACTTGTTTTCCACAATCTTGCCACTTGCAACTATCTTTGTTGGGACAGAGGGGCCATGGGCCGTCCTTCTATAGCTTTGATAGTCTTCCATATTTTATGAGGGTTACCTTTAGCTTGTTCGAGAGTAGAAATATAATAGTTAGCTTTAGCAGAGCAAGTTTTTCACACAGTTATTCCTGGCTGTTCTAAAGGCCTGCCAACCGAAGAGTCTTTGGAATGTCTAGCTTAGCCCAGAGCTTATCTCGAGCTATAAGGGCTGCCTTGAGATCCGAGGTGAACCAGGGGTTGAATTGTTCCGCATCTTACTTTGAAGAAAGGGGCATGCTTATTTATTATTGTAGTGAGTTTGTCATTAAGGATGCAAGCTGCCTTGTTGACATCTTTGGCTAGGTAAAGATCTTGCTATCTGATCATGCTCAGATCAGATAGGAAGTTTACTGCACTGAATTTGCGAAAGGATCTTTTTGTTATAAAGATGGGTTGCAGTCGGCCTTAATTTGAGATCTTATGCAATAACAATTCCATGATCGCTCATGTCGCTGTGAAACACTGCCAAATGAGATATTTTGTGTGGATGGGCGTGTTAGTACCACATCTAGAATGGAACTGTTGGCAGTATTTAGAGTGTTGTTCCTAGTAGGTTCACTGACTAATTGCCCAAGACCCTAGTTCACAACAGGGATTTGAGGCCGTGGATTTA
Source organism: Neoceratodus forsteri (assembly GCA_016271365.2). Classification (NCBI taxonomy): domain Eukaryota; kingdom Metazoa; phylum Chordata; order Ceratodontiformes; family Ceratodontidae; genus Neoceratodus; species Neoceratodus forsteri. The sequence continues at coordinate 713,357,034 of CM057458.1, forward strand.
GGTGACAGCCAGTCCATATTTAGATCTCCTAGAAATATTGTTTCAGTTTTTGCATCTACGAACATGGATTTCAAAAGATTAAGGACTTCATCACCACCAGACGGGGTCTATAGCCACCTAGGATAGTGATACATTCCGAGGAGGGAGATGAAGGCTCAGCGAAACTAACTCAAATTCCTTGGCTAGATTTGCAACTAATATTGGTGACCAAGTACTTAGATTTGGCGAGATAACCACATCCGCTTCTAGACTCTCTATCTGCTCTAAATAAATTGCAGCCCTGCAGTGATATTTGTTGATCAGTGTTCGCTCTTTTTAACCACGACTCAGTAATTATGATAAAGTCTGGTTAACGTGCAGCCCAGGCTTGCAGCCGTACAAGTTTTTATGCAGGCTTAAAATGTTGACCATCATCATTTTGAGACCTGTGGCCTCAGCAAAATCGATAGGCGAGGTAAGTTGTAAGGGGGCCAGGGTTGAGCTCCACATTTCCTGAGCAGAGAAGAAGCAAGAAGTATAACTTTCTTTAAGGAGCTTATAAGAATGGAGACTGCTTTTTATTTCTTTATGTACCCATATCGTAGCATGCAAGAGGGGCACCACTGTAATGACAGTTGATCGTGATCAATGAGTGCTTAGGTAGACACATAGGTGAGGACAGTAGCAAGTGTAGGCTAACCGGGGAATAGGCTAAAAGGGAGAGGAGAATGACATAGTGTCTGCACGGTAGACTGTTATAACATTAGGTATTGATAAGGTACATTGGAGAACTGAATTGCATTGAGGTACTTGAATTGCACTGTATTGCTGAAAACTCTGCACCTTAGGAGCAATAAAAACACAATAAGGAGAGCCATGGTCCCAGATTGAGTGGTCTCGTGATTTGTATTAGTGCAATATTTTCTAGGCAAGAAATTTGCCCACCTAGGTACCACTTAAAACCTAGATGAGAAAATACAGCAGAAAGGGGAACAAGGAGAGCAGGAGCAGCTTAGTTAGTGGCCATCCACCCTTCAGACTCAAGTCCCTTGTAGCAGAACCGGAAAGAAGTAGAATGATAATGCAGGCCATATTGCCCACGAATGAATACAGTGATTTATGTAGAAGACCAAGAATCCTCTAGTGGCAGGTCTGTATAACCTGCTAATGGAAAACTAGCCACCAAGGCAGAGTGCTTGGATGGGGGCGCACTGCAGGAAGAGCAGTCAGACAGAAGAGGTGTAAGCACTTTAAAACAGTAGTAGAAATTACAATCCGATTAATACAGTTGAAAACTTCCTATCGAAAATCTAACAAAGTGCCAGGTGTCTATAGCAGGGGAAAACTCCTGCCAATCAGAGTGGGTTTGCTGGAAGCACCCGTGTTCCGATTGGCTGCGCTGTCCCGTACCTCCCAAGGAGCTGCAGGCGGGTGTCCTGGTCTTGGTCGGTGGCTGGCTGGGCGCCGGCCGACCGTGGGTGAGCTGGAGCAGCCCTGTTCAGGGACAAGCAGCTAGTGAGAAGAAGACAGAGCAGGTCTTAAATAGCATAGAGGTAAAGGGGGTTAGATTTGAGCAGTTTAGTAAGACAAAAGGTAGTTAGACTTATCGGCACCAAGGCAGAGTGCTTGGATGGGGAGGGAGCTGCAGGAAGAGCAGTCAGACAGAAGAGGTGTAAGCACTTTAAAACAGTAGTAGAAATTACAATCCAGCTAATACAGTTGAAAAACTCCTAATAACACAGTTGAAATGTGCTTAGTTCTATCGAAAATCTAACAAAGTGCCAGGTGTCTATAGCAGGTGAAAACTCCTGCCAATCAGAGTGGGTTTACTGGAAGCACCGTTTCCGATTGGCTGCGTTGTCCCGTACATTCCAAGGAGCTGCAGGCGGGTGTCCTGGTCTTGGTCGGTGGCTGGCTGGGTGCCGGCCAACCGTGGGTGAGCTGGAGCAGCCCTGTTCAGGGACAAGCAGCTTCCAAGGAGCTGCAGGCGGGTGTCCTGGTCTTGGTCGGTGGCTGGCTGGGTGCCGGACGACCGTGGGTGAGCTGGAGCAGCCCTGTTCAGGGACAAGCAGCTGCCTATTAATGGCTCCTTATGTTCCATTGAGGAGTGCCATGGACAGGATTGAACTTATACTGATCCTTTTGACAACAGAAGATGCTCGAACTATAGAGGAGGTTGCTAATTTTTTTTTCTCGGTTGAAAGAATTAGAAAAAGGAAAATAATAGAGCTGTTGCAAGATGTGACTGCCTGGGAAATAGACTTTTTCTGAGAAAGATTATTGGCAGCCTTTGCACAAGTTATATGCACCGTTATAACTTTTTATGAACAATATTTATGACTTTTTTATCATTGTGTATTTATATTTGTATGTAAAATCTGTATAAAAATCATGGTTGCTTGATCTGATGAAATGTACAGTATATGTTTTTAATTGTAATAACCATGTGTCGGACAATAAAAGTGAACTGAACTGAAAACATAAACGTTCTAGAAATGTGAGGAGTTCTGTATGCCTTGCAGGTCTTCCAGAACCATCTGTCTCCAGGCCCACTGTTAGTGCAGTCGGACAACCTCCATGTGATGAACAAGCAAGGGAGGACCCATTCCTACCCCCTGTGCTGGGAGGCAATGATAGTCTGGTACTGGGCTCTAGATCACAGTCTAGAGCTGTCAGCCGTCCATGTGCCAGATGCCAAAAACGCCTTGGTGGACAGCCTCAGCTGGTCACAGTCCAGAATGCGCAAGTTGGAACTGCTGACCGCTGTCGTAGAAGACCTGTTTGACAGGTGGGTTATCCAGAGTTGAACCTTTTTGCGTCTCCACTCAGTGCAAAATGGCTGCGTTTCTGCTTGCTAGATCCAGGGCCTGGAGTTTCCTGGTGAGACGTGTTGTCCCTCTCCTGGAAATGGAGGTTTCTTTATGCCTTCCCACCCTTTCTTCTGATTTAGAGGGTGCTCATCAAACTACAGATGGAAGGTGTCACCCTAATTCTGGTGGCTTCTTTTTGACCTCATCAGATATGGTTTCCATTACTGCAGCAATTGACTGTGGAACCTCCAGTTCCCCTGCCCTCTGCCAGGACCTGTTGATACAGGCACAGGAGACCCTGGTTCATCCAGACCTCAAGTACCTCCATCTGCATGCTTGGCTGCTGAGGACATAGCCATTGTTCGGTTTGGGATCTCTCAGAAGGTGGCTGATGTTCCTGGTGGCTGCCAGGAAACCTTTCACCAAGGTCACTTACGCAATGAAGTGGAAGCGCTTTGCTATCTGGGCAGCTTCCCATCATCTGGACCCTTTCACTTGTCTGGTGAACCAGGTTCTGGAGTATCTCCTGACCTTGTCTGATGCCAGCCTTCAGTACTCCTCTATTAAGCTGCACTTGTCAGCTACATCAGCCTTTCATGTGCCCACTGATGGCCGTACTGTGGTCCAGTTGGATGTGGCCTGTACTTTTCTGAGGGACATTCTACTCTTGAAGTCACCTGTCTGGAATCTGATCCCAGCTTGGGACCTCAATTTTGTGCTTGAGAAGATGACCCTGCCTCTATTTGAGCCAGCAACATCTTGTGAGCTACGTCTTCTGTTGTGGAAAACATGTTTAGTCGCTATTACCTCTGCCTGAAGAATTTCTGAGCTACAGGCTCTCATGTGTGAGCAGCCTTATTTGATATTTTACAAATACAGGGTCTCTGCCTACTAATCCTAAGTTTCTTCCTAAGGTGGTGTCTGAGTTACTCTGAATCAAACTATCCACCTGCCTGTTTGTTTTCAGAGCATGCCAATCCAGGGGAAGCATTGCTCCATACTTTGGATGTGCATAGAATTCTTAGGTACTATACACACCATACTAAGTACTGCAGAAAGTCCTCTCAGTTGTTTGTTTCTTTCACCCCTGGTAAACAGGGCACTCTAGTGTCTAAACAGTGTTTGTCCAAATGGTTGCCAACTGTATTACTTCTTGTTATCAGAAGTATGGTAAGGAACTTCCTGCTGTGGTTCATGGCAATTCCATCAGAGGCATGGCCACTTCTGTTGCCTGTTTCAGGAATGTGTCAGCTGTGGAAATTTGTGCAACTGCCACTTGGAGTACTGTCCACACATTTATCAAGCACTACAGTCTGGACATTTTCTCCAGAAGATGCGCAGGCTCTGGCCTAGCTGTGCTTCAGAGCCTTCTTTCTTAGGTCACTGGCCACTTGCCACCCAGTCTGTTTTGGCTTTCTGCACTGCTTGGGACTTGTTCCATAGGTGTAACCTAATGACGGAGATATCCCCGAGAAAGATAGAACAGTTATGTAAGAACTTACTGTAACAATAGATCTTCAAGGGAATCTCTGTCATCAGGTCATCCGTTTGCTCCTCCATCCCCCTGTCTCTGTCTGTCTCTGTCTCCAGTTTGGCTGTCCTGTTGCTCCAGCCATTTTCCTAGCTGGGCACCTTCTCTGTCTCCTCAGTTCCCTGTTGGGACTCCTGTCTACTATGGCCTCTGGATAGGGAAGGAATTGAGGATGGAGCGGGGCTTCCCACGCTTTTATATGGCTGTGATATCAGGGCCTGACGTAGCGTGGATGGTCCCTACTAGACTGCTACAGAAAAGCTTCCATGTGATCCTGCCACCTGACGGCTAAGTTACATAGGTGTGACCTGATGACAGAGATTCTCTCAAAGATCTACTGTTATGGTAAGTTCTTGCATAACTGTTCTTTCCTCCTTCTGGTCATTTCAGAAGTGAACGAATATACAGTGTCCCATTGGTCTTTGAACCAATGCACATATTTCAAGTATGTCTCTGGGTGAATTCTCTCTATGGAAACCCCAAAACAAAAGTCAACAGGTAATCTAGCCTCTCTGCCAAACCTTTAATATTACAGTGAAAATCCAGTGACAACACTATATGTACAAGAGCACTGATGGGTTGACTCCACTTTGCCTTGTCCTTGGGTTTAAGATGCCCAACATGTTAAGCAAAGTCTGATTAAAACATTCAGGCTGTGGATCACCTTGAGGGTAATTCGGAGAGGTTCATGGCTTCTGAATCCCCAACAATGACAGTATTTTCTATACAGTATCATCCAGCTTTCAAAATCACTGCCCTGGTCCAAGTGGATTCATTTAGGAGCACCATAGTAAACAATGAACCTGTCCTTCAGAATGCAAGCAGCAATGGTGGCCTTTTTATGCTTTGCTTGGTAGGCCTGCACATACCTTGAGAATAGTAGTAGTGGACTTTATTTCTTAGGTGCCCAATCCCAGGGGCTCTGAGTGCTGTACAATGATCATAAAATAAACACACCATTAATAAAACATTACAAACATACGAATCCGCTAGCAGTAACATGCCTCATGGTCTATCAAGTCTGCTCAAATGTGCAGCTAGCACCCTTGCATTACAACTGCCCCCCCTTCCCCCACTCACAGATATCCCTTCCCGTCACCCTGTCCCACCCTCTTTTAAAACTACCCACCATCTTACAGGATACCGCCTCCTCGGGTAGAGCATTCCATTTAGACACCACCCTCTCCATGAAAAAATGTCCCCTCATCTCTCTCCTGTATCTTCCACCCTCCAATCTGAGACCATGCCTTCTCGTGTCCCACCCCCTCCTCAACTTAAATATCCCCTCTGTACCTGTCTTGTTTATCCCCCTCAAGTATTTAAAGGTCTCGATCATATCCCCCGATCCCTCCTCTCCTCCAGGGAGTACATATGTAACTCACTTAGCTTGTCCTCATAGGGTTCTCCAGTCCCTCGATCATCTTTGTTGCCCTGCGCTGTTCCCCCTCTAGTAATTTAAAATCCTTGTTCAGAAATGGATGCCAGTACTGCACACAGTACTCCAGGTGTGGCCTGACTAGTGCCCTGTACAGAGGCAGAATCACCTCTCTACATCTGGAGGAGATTCCTCTCGCAATTCACCCCAGCATCCTGTTGGCTTTAGCTGCTGCCTTCCTGCACTTAGCCGTATTGTTCATATTCCCTGTAATAACCACCCCTAGATCCTTTTTCTCCTCAGTGATACCTAACTGAACCCCTCCCAAACGGTAGCTTCTCCTTGGGTTCCTTGGGCCGAAGTGCAGTACCTTGCACTTCTTAGCATTGAATCCCAACTGCCACATTTCCGACCACTCCTCCAGCTTAGTCAGGTCATCCTGTAGCCCCTGCCACCCTCCTATGTCATCCACCACCGCCCCCATCTTGGTATCATCGGCAAACAAACTGATCTTACCACTGATGCCATGTGAGATATCTGCTATGAATATCCCAAACAGCACCGGGCCCAGTACCGAGCTCTATGGAAATCCACTCGTCACAGCCCTTGGAGATGAGAATTCTACCCCCACCACCACCTGTTGCTGCCTCCCCTTCAGCCACTTCATGATCCAGTTCACTATCTTAGTCCTCACCCCCACGTATTCCAACTTCTCCCCAGTCACCCATGAGGTACTGAATCAAAGGCCTTACTGAAGTCCAAATATGGGACATCCACTGCATGGCCCTTATTCATTTCCCTTGGCAACCAGTCATAATACTCAACTAGGTTGGTCTGGCAGGATCTTCCTGAGATGAACCCATGTTGCTGACTGTCCTGGAGTCAACTGACTTCCAGAAAGGTCACCAGCCTCTCTTTCAGGATTTTCTCTATTAGTTTTCTTACAGTGGATGTGAGGCTTACTGGTCTGTAATTGCTTGGATCATCCTTTGGGCCATTTTTGTGGAGGGGCACCATGTGAACCATCCTTCAGTCTTGTGGTACGCATCCTGTGTCCAGGGAGGTACTAAACAGGTCTACCAACAACCCTGCCAAGACCTCCACCAGCTCTGTCAGCACCCTGGGGTGAGTGCCATCTGGTCCTGGTGCCTTATCCTCTCTCAGTGCCCTCAGACCCTCCAGCACCCTGCCTCTGTAATTACCCCATCTGTCACCCCCTCTCCCCCCTTGCCCACCTTCCCCATCCCCTTCTTCCGCCGTTAACACAGAATGGAAGTACTCATTTCTAGGATTGTGGATATGTTGTTCTATCCACACTGTTTGGCATGTCCCTTTCCCCTTTAAATCTTGCCAGATGGTCTGAAAGCTGGCTTCTCCCACCCACCCAGGTGGTATATCCCTTGGCTCTGCCCCTTGATGCCAGATCTTCCTTTCCACTGGAAGATACACGTTCCCTCCTTATCGCTCCCATGTTGAGTAGGCCCTGATGAACAAATCCTCAGATTTACTTAAACTTAAACTTGTTTGAGTTTCTCCGCATCATTTTGTGATCGCGACCGTGATGGAGGACAAATCCTCACCCGGGTTCCACTGGTGCCCTTGTGGGCAGAAGATATCTCGCACTGACCTGTACACCTCATGCATTTACTGCCTGGGCCATGCTTATGACACCCAGGCTTGAGACTTCTATCACGCATTCTGGATGATCATCTTACATGACTTCTGCTTGGCCGACCTGAGAAACGTAACCCGCTGGTCAAATCCAAAGAGGCCCGTTGGGTGGTCTCCGCAGCTGCGGGGTCTGCTGAACAACTCGAGCAGATGAAAACTTTCGAGGAGGAGGCAGCTTGGGCCGCTGATTGGTCCTTTTCTGTGTCAGTCTTTGTCCCACTCAAATTGGGCTGTATCTTTTCAGGTTCCTTCAAGGAGCTGTGCCAGTCTCTCCCAACCAAAGGGGAGAGCCCTTTGGGTGTGCACATTTCCCGCTCCCATAAAAAAGATAAGGAGTCGAGAGAAGAATTGTCTCATCGACGACATTCTTGGGATCGAGAGAGGGGTCTCGGCCCCCGGAATCTGCTGTTTCGACTTCGGTTGAAATTGCGGCTGGTTTTATGGTACCCCCATCAGGCCAGCCAGCTAAAATGTGGGACGACGACCCAGTCGAGATTATTATCGACCTCATTGACCCAGTGTCACTCGATGAGGCCAACAGTTCCTCATTCAGGACTCCAGTCCTGACCGGACCTACCAAAAAGGAGACCCAGTCCTCTGGGAACCTCTTCACGGTCCCTGTCCCTGATCTGGAGGAGCCGTGGTTCTCCCATGCTCCTTCTGAACACCCCTATCGGTCCCCTCAATGGTTGAAGTCGAGGTCTCGGACACCTTTGACCAACAGGCAGAAGAAATCTCATAAACGCCATTCAGGGTGTTCTAAAAAGCGGCGCTGCCTCCATTCATCCTCATCCTCCTCGGATGAGGAGAGGCTTCGACGCAAACTGTGTAGATGCTGCTAGGATCTAATTTGGCAACAGTTGATGATGGCAGGTTCAGAGTCAACCCCGGCTTCCACGCCAGCCATCACTTGGCTGTCACCCTCCAGACTGGCGCTGACTCCTCCGGAGCTGGTCATTACCATCCCTCCACTTGCGAAGCTGGTGAAGACTCTCCCGGCTCAGATAAAACTGGCCTCTCTACCAATTCCAGTGGAGCTGCCACCTAAGCAGCCTCCTTCCAGGGCTTCCGCCAAGGAGTCTTGGCCCGTCAAGGGCCTTCTGCACAGGCTGTCCATCACCTTCACTCCCGACTTGCCCCTGCAGGTCATTGGTGACCTGGGTGGTTGGCCGATCTACCTGGACTATGACTTGCATTCACGTCCCTTGGATGAAGAATCTCTTGGGAGTCTCTCAACGATGGAAGGTCCCACGTCCTACATGGGCATCATCCATCTCATCTCCGAATCTACAGGGATGCCCTTGGAGCCCGTTCAAAAACGGGTCAGGTATCCCCTTGCAGAAATCCTCAAGAGAGGACATTCTCCAACAGAGGCCTTTCCTGTGGCTGAAGCCATTGTTAGCCCGACCTTGGAGCTGTGGCAGCACCCAGCCTCCTACCCTGCGCTGTAAGCTCGGAAGGCCCGTAAGTATGCGGTTCCCATCAGCTACCTTTCGGATTCACAGAGCACCCCTTGGCTGAGGGGTTGGTGACTGAGTCTGTGTTCTGGTGCTCAGGTAATTTGGGAGACACCAATAGACCCCCGGACAAAGAATCCAGGAAATTGGGCTATTCTCCCAGGAAAGTCTATACTGCCTTCATCAGGGGAGTTCAGCCGTCATCATGGCACATTTTTCTCATGTCCTCTTGGGCCCTCTAGATGAGGTTCTTCCTCATCTCCTCGCAGACCTCCAGACCATGGTCAAACAGGTCCACGACCAGGGTCAGGCAGTTGTCAAACAGCAACTCCAGACAGCTGTGGACATCGGGGGCTCTTGCGCCCACTCAGTGGCGGCTGCCATCACCATCCACCACAGGGCCTGGCTGAGGGTCCTGACCTTCACCACAGACACACAGCGCAAATTGACGGATGTTCCCTATCTGGGCACTGATTTATTCAGTCCAGGAGCGGACGGTCACCTCAAGGGCATCGAGAAGTCCAGTGCCACCTTGGACTCCATTTCTTCTGCCCAGAAGGAACCTCAGGGTTAGCCAAAAAGCAGAAGAGAAAGCCCTTATGGTCTTCTGCCCCTGCGGCCAAGCAGCCCCATTTTCAGTTGGGGCAACAACAGCAGCAGTCTCAAGCTTGGCACCCTCCACCCAAGTCAGGGGTTTTGGCAGCCCGTAAGCCTGGAGGGAAAGGTCCCAGCAGTCCCCAGGCTGGATCCTCCTCCTCTTCCTCCAAGCCTGCACAGTGACGGGATGGGGGTTGCCAACCCCATACCCATCACGCCCACACTGGATCCTCCCATGGGGGGCTGGCTCCGCCACTTCCTTTCCATCTGGTCCATGTCACTATGGACAGGTGGGTCTTGGAAGTGGTCAGCCAGGGGCTGGCTCTGGAATTCAAGCAGTACCCACCAAGTCAAGCCCGTGCCCCACAGGAAGAAATGGTTTCCATGCACACTCAGTCAGCTCTCCGAGATGACATTGGCCAACTCCTCCCCAAGGAGGTTGTGGTCAGAGTTGCGGATCCCCCTGTCAACCCAGGGTTTGTTTCCAGGTACTTCCTGGTCCCAAAACGGAAGTGGGGGGGTTGGCATCCCATTCTAGATCTGCACTACCTGAACCAATTTCTCAGGTCTCGCACCTTCAGAATGGTAACTCTGTTTCAGATCATACCATCTCGAGAGCAAAACATGTGGTTTTGCTCACTAGATCTGCAGGACGCGTTCTTTCACATTCCGATCCATCCGTCACACCGAAGGTTCCTCTGCTTCTGAGCAGAGGGAACCCTCTTTGATCTCCAAACCATGCCATTCAGCCTGTCATTGGCCCCCAGGGTCTTCACCAAATGCATTGCAGTGATGGCGGCCCATCTTTGGCATCAGGGGGTCAGAGTGTAACCCTGTCTCGACAATTGGCACATAGTGGGTCCATCTATGCAGGAGATGGAGAAGTTCAGGGATCTGGTCCTTCAGACCTGCATCAAACCTGGTCTCCTGATCAATGAGGCCAAGTCAGTACTCGTGCCCAGAGCTCGACACTTGCTGAGCCAGAGCAAGGCTCCCAGTGGACCTGGTGAAGGTTCTCTCCTCCTTTGCCTGTTCATGTCTGGTTGGGAACTTGCGCCCTGCCCTGGACTTCCTGCAACCTCTGGGGTACATGGTGGCCTGCACCTCCATGGTCCGTTGGGCCCGGTGGCATATGTGCCCCTTTCAGTAGGAGCTGGCCAGCCAGTGGACTCAGTGATACGGTCATGTCAACCAGCTGGTCACTGTAACTCAGAAGATACGGGATGCTCTCCAGTAGTGGAACATCCTGGACCATCTGCAGGAAGGGATCCCATTTGTCCGCCCTGAGTTGATGGTCGTTGTCACGACTGACGCCTCTCTCATGGGCTGTGGTGCCCACATGGGGACTCACAAGTCCATGGGCTCAGGACCCCCGAGGAGTTCTGATGTCACATCAACCTGCTGGAGCTCCAAGCAGTTTGACAGGCACTGACTGCATTTGCTCCATTCCTTCAGGGTCAAGTGGTACAGGTCCAGACCAACAATACTATGACCATGTACTATCCCAACAAGCAGGGTGGCATGCACTTCCGGCCTCTGTGCAGGGAAGCACTCCGCATCTGGACCCTCTTAAGTTGACTGGAGGCAGATCTCCTGGCCATCCATGTGGCAGGAGCCTTGAATCAACTGGCGGACGCCCTCAGCCGAGTGGGCAAGGTGTCCCAAGAGTGGTCTCTCCATCCAGATTTAGTACATAGCCTGTTCTCCCAGTGGGGCACCCCACAGATGTACCTGTTTGCCTCCAAGGAGAATGCAAAGCTGAGTCTTTTTTGTGCCTGCCCCCCTCAGCAGGGCTCACTGCAGGGGGATGCTTTCTCGAGGCTGTGGATCCCAGGCCTCTTTTATACATTCCCTCCACTTCCATTGATCAACATGATGCTCCTGAAGGCGAGGAGGGACAAGGCACAGGTGATCCTGGTGGCTCCGGACTGGCCCTACCAGTTTTAGTACCCCGATCTCCTCAGCCTCAGGATCCCGAGGTGTCTTCCAGTATGCCTGGACCTGCTCTCAGTCAGTCAGGGGAAGGTCCTCCACCTAGACCTTCAATCCCTGCACTTGACAGCCTGGTTCCTGAGCAGCTAGAGTTCCAGGCTTTGGGTCTCTCTGAAGATGTACTCTCAGTAGTTGAGACATCTAGGAAGGAATCGACCAGGAAGTGCTATGCCTTCAGGTGAAAGAGCTTCTCCATTTGGTGGCAGGGCAAGGGCCTGAACCCTTTGTCCTGTCTAGTGGCTAACATTCTCAACTACCTTTTGTCTCTCTCTAAAGGGGTCTATGGTCTACAACCCTTAAGGTGCACCTGACAGCCATCTCTGCTTACCGGGTGTTGGCCTGTCAGCAGATGGTGGCACAGGAGAAGGTGGTCTGGCGTTTCTTCAATGGCCTCGACCATATTTCCCCTCCGGTGCGTGAACCACCACCACCGTGGGACCTACTGCTGGTACTGGCAAAGCTCATGGGCAAGCCATTCAAACCAATGCACAGGAGTGAGATGTCACACCTGTCATGGAAGACCACCTTCCTGGTAGCTATCACGTCAGCCAGAAGGATTGGGGCGCTCCAGGTGCTCTGTCGAGTCTCCCTATATAGTTTTCCACAGGGACAAGGTTGTCCTGTGCCACAACCTGAAGTTCCTTCTGAAGGTTGTGTTGGAGTTTCACCTAAACCAGGTGATGACTCTGCCAGTGTACTACACCAGTTACATCTCAGAGGCCGAGTACAGGCTGCACACTTTGGACCTGAGATGAGCGCTCTCTTATTATAAGGAGCATGCGGCAGAAGCTCTAGGAGAGGTTTGCCAGCTGTTTGTCACTTACACTGAAGCCGCACCTGGCAGGCCTACAGCTAAGTGGATGATTAGCAGATGGATTACATCTTGCATTGATCTCTGCTATAGGTTTGCGGGTGGAGAGCCTCCCGTAGGGCTAAGGGCTCTTTCCACCCGCCATACTGCTGTGTCGGTGGCTGCTTCTAGGGATGTCCTTATCCAGGATATCTGCAGGGCTGCTACCTGGAAGTCAGCAAACACTTTCATTTCCCTTTACCACATTGACCTAGAGTCACACCGGGATGCTTGTTTTGGGTTCTCAGTTCTCCAATTCTTGTTTCCTAAGTAGAAAGGGGTGCACCTTGTCTCCCTCCTCACAGAGAACTGCTAGGAGTCTGCCAAACAGTGTGGATAGAACAACATATCCACGATCTAAGGAAAACAGGTTACTCACCTGTAACAGTAGATCTTATCTGTGTCAATCTTCACCATTCATCACTGTTGGGGTTCAGGGCAGGAGGTCTTGACCCCACGGGAGCTCTTTCTTTTTTGGTAGGTGGAGCCGACACACCATTGACGCCACCCTCGAGGCCGACGCACTGTGTGGCGCTTGTGGGTTGGCCGTTAGGCGCTGTCGACTCCATCTGCCTGCCAGTTCTTCGTCTCCCACCATAGAGGTCACCTCGTGGGATGCTGGAAGAAGATTTTTGAGGCCTGCATCGCAGTTTCTCGACTATGTCATTCCCTTTCCTTCGGTGCTGAAGTCCGTTGGTTCCTCCTGCCCGGTACTGCTTTGCCATACTCGATGTCGCCCGGTAAGACCTTTCCATTATACTATTTTCTGTGACGTCGAGTCTGTTTTTGGTGTTTTTTTCTCCGTAGGTCATGTCTCGTCGGAGGGCAAGAAAACTTCCAGGACGGGTCGGCCTCCCATGCGATGGTGCTCATGCAGCCGAAAATATTCTGTCACCGACCAGCACGACCGTTGCCTTTTGTGTCTTGGCCCGCTTCACAACATGGATTCATGCGACGCCTGTTTCTCCATGGACCGCCGGGTCATCAAGCAGCGCGCGTGGAAAGTGGGGTGAGCTCCACCAACTTTCGGGGGTCGGGCGCACAGTCGTTGGGCCAAGCCATGCACTCTCGGCCTTTCCTCGGGGTCCCCTCCCAGTTCTACACGGACCGAGGAGGAGGGAGCCTCGACCGTTGCCGAGGCTCCTTCTGCGGTGCTGGAGGCGCGTCCTGCTCCTTTTGGGGGGCGGGCAGGAGGCACCGCCACGGCAATCGCCCCTTCGGGGGTGAAGGCTCCCCCCGGTGTCGGACCCACGGTTCGCAAGGCCCGGGTCGGCGCCGTCCTCGATGCTGTCGGTCGGCGCCGTTCACGGCACCATGGGCCCTGACGGAGCCATCATTGGCGCTGGTTTGTTGTGCGGTGCTGTGGCTACTGTTGGAGCCGTTCACGGTGCTGATACTGCTAGCGGTACCGTTGGAGTTTCTACGGCGCCATCTTTGTCTGCGTCTCGCCTCGGCACCATCTGCGGTGCCAAGGTTGAGAACGGCGCTGTGTCCTCAGGACTCGGCGCTGTGGGGCCATCAGATTCCACTGTTGGCGCCGTCATTGGTGCCGCCTCTGCCCTCGGCGCCATTTGCAGCATCGTGGAGCCGGGCAGCACCATCCTTGGCGCTGATGGCACTGTTGGGGCCATCATTGGTGCCGACTCCACTCTTGGCGCCGCTCGTGGCGCTTTGGCGCTGGGTGGCGCCATCGGCGGCGCTGTCTCCACCCTCAGTACCGCTCGTGGCACCGTGGGGCCGGAAGGCACCGTGGCTGGTCCAGAGTCTGGAGTTCCTGTTCGGGCTAGAGCCGTGCCCCCGTGGATTCCGCTCGCGGTGCTGTAGGGGGCACTGGCACTGGCTCGGGCATGGTTTTGGTTTCTGGCACCCCCTTTGGCAAAAATGGCAGTGGGTGCCATAGTATGGTCTGCCACAGGGCCTTGGCCTCTACCTCTTCGGAGGTGGACAGTCTGACTCTTTGGGGTTGACTGTTGGAGTGGGCAGCCCTGTAGTATCCTCGACAAGCCGGAGTCAGCCCCTTCTGAGGTGAGGTCGGTGGCTACCGAGACTGGGGTCAGGGGTACTGACCAGCGAGCAATTATGCAGGCCACCATTGCTCTCCAGCCTGGTCTTGGTGGGTTCACTGATCCCTCAGCAGTGGTAACCCCGCCTGTGGTGTGCCGTGATCGCCCAACTTTGGGGCCGATCAGAGCACCTACGGGAGGGGAGGGTACTGTGCCCTGGATAGCTCCTTCGGGTGCTGCCCAGGGCTGTCAGCTACCTAGGCTGTCCCTCTCGAGGAGGAGGAGGGCTCTTTTGGACTCCGAGGGGTTGAGGGGTGTCGGGTCTGCACGGTGACCTTTTTGGGGGGCCCACCCGGGCTCTGGAAGAAGTCGTAGTGTGGATCTCCACTCTTCCTCTTCTGTTTCTTTGAGAGAGACCCATTCTTTTGAGGTAGGGGACTGTCCTTCTGGACCTATACGGCCCGGTCCCCTCACAGGGGGGATTCATCCGGGCGCAGCCAAGGCTGTACCGAAATGGTTGTTCAGCTGTTGGCTGTGGGGTCTTCTGGGGCACCTTCTTCCACGGGTGCTTCCGGTCTGTTCCTTAACCCAGGCGGAGGTCAGCCGACATCTCTTCTCAGATCTGTCCCCATTCCTCTGCCACATTCTCCTGCGCTCCCAGGCATCCTTGGTCCTAGCGGGCCTCTCTTCTGGGAGCAGTTCAGGGCTGTGGCTGCTTGGTTCCCAGCTTATGGTAGGGTAATGGACAGTCAGGTTTTTAAACCTCCCCCCGAGCAGCCGCTCTCTGTGCAGCTGGTGCCCTCCGGCTCTTCATCCCTCTCTTCTGGGGGAGAGGAACCTTCTGTCCACATCTCTCCAGCCGCTTATCTCGCTGAGTATCAACGCTTCCTCTTGAGGATGTTAGAGGACTTGCACCTCACCCCTGCCACTGTTAGCAATCTAGAGCACTCGGTGCATGCCTTTCTAGGCGATTTTGGCGAGGCCACCCTTGTGGTGCCCCCCTGGCCTGCTCCCTTTCAGGAGGCATTGTTGTGCCGCTGGCAGAGGCCCTTCTCTGGAGTTTCTGCCCCTAGGGATCTCAGCCAGAGATATTGCACCCCAGTCTCCAGGTTCCACGCCTCATCTGCAGTCTGGATTGACACAGTTGGATACTCCTGATGGGCTTCGCGCTCTTCACCGTGACCGGCCCCCAGATCAAGATTCCTCAGATTTTGACTTCTGAGGTAGGAGGATTTTCTACTTGGCACGGTTGTTGCTTTCCATTTCTGCACATCAGGCCCACTATGCAGCCTGTGACAGGTTCTTGTGGTCCAGGCTAGGTCAACTCCTAGCCTCATTGCCTGATACGGAGCAAACCAGACAAGCCATTGCACTCTCTGCGCGTGGCCTGGAGCTAGCAGTGCACCAAGTGAAGGCATTCTATGATGCCAGCGAAGTAGCTACCAGGGTCGTAGGGAGAGCCATCTGCACTAGGCGGACGGCATGGCTGCGTCTTTTCCGGTTGTCACCCTTGGCCCGGCGTTGGGTGATTAACTCTGCTCACCAGAGAACCTACCTTTTCTCCCGTAGAGTGAGACGGCATTTGTCGGGGCAACTTCTTTCCCCTTCTGGGGGTTCCCCGTCTCACTCTCAGGTCTCTCCAGGCTCTGAAGGTTCTCCCTCTTAGTGTGTCACCCACTGAGAGCTAAGGGACTTTGTCTCTTAGGGTGTAAAAGAAAACCCCCTTCGGGGGGGGGGGGGCTCGGCACTCACCCAACAGTGATGAATGGTGAAGATTGATACAGATAAGATATGAAAATTATGTATCTACCGTAATTATGATCTTTCTGTGTATCTTCACCATTCATCTCAATCCCACCCTGGGGCCTCAGTCTCTGGGTCCCCCTTCCGCTCTGTGCCCATCCCTTGTTGTTAGGAGTGGGGTAAAACAGGGGCATATGGGGGATAATGTTCTGGGGAGAGTGGTCAGCTTGGGGGGGTACTCCTCCAGTGTGTTAGCTCCACCCCTGTGGGGTGAGAGTTGGCAGTTGCCCTCCATTCTCTCCTCCTCCTTGTTCCCGTCCAGCTTATTTTTCCTTGTCTTTTGACTATCTTTTATTACAAAAAAAAAAAATCCTTTTTCCACCAATAATCTTTCCTTGTGAGGGTGTTAATTCTCTGTACCCTGTCCTTCTCCAGAATAGCCGACTCTGTTCAACTGGAGTTTTTTGCCAGCCATTCTGTGCCTTGAATTCTGGCAAGAAGCCTTTGGCTACTCCTTGCAGTTCCTATGTAATCTAGAGACGGACGAGGGTCTGGGATGTGTTTAACTCCTCCCCCCCCCCCTAAATTCTCTATCCCATCCTACCTCCCTCTTTTATGTCCAGAGATTGGGGCCCCTCCCAATCCCTTTAGTTTCTGACTTCTGTCCTCTCAGTCATTATTTCTCCTTTAATTTATGTATCTTTTTCTTTTTCTGTCCTTGGACTTCCTTGTCCCACCCTCCACTCTCTTCCTCTTACCTCTCTATCGACTCAGAACTAATAGGCGGAGTCGGGAGCGCCTAACGGACAACCCGCGAGCGCCATGCAGTGCGTCGGCCTCGAGGGCAGCGCCGTTGGTGCGTCAGCTCCGACTACCAAAAAAAAAAAAAGCTCCTGCAAGGTCATGACCTCTGGTCCTGAACCCCAACAGTGATGAATGGTGAAGATACACAGAAAGATCATAATTACGGTAGGTATGTAATTTTCATTTCTAGGAGTGGTATATGTTGTTCATCTGCACAAACCCATCTGACCTCTTCGACTTCGACGCACAACCCTCTGCTTCCAGCGGGCAAGATCTGGCATCAAGGGGCAGAGCAGAGAGATATACCACCCGGATGGGTGGGAGGAGCCAGATTTCAGACCATCCAGCAAAATTCAAAGGGGAAAGGGACATGCCAAACAGTGTGGACGAACAACATATGCCACTCCTAGAACTACTGTTACAGGTGAGTAACCTGTTTTTAGTGCTTCTGCCTGCTCTGCCCCCTTCTCCACCACCCATCTCCTGTCCTTCCTACTCCTCACTATCTGGTCCTTATAGATCCTTATCTCCCTTATGTACCTGAAGAAGTCATTTTCCCTGTCTTTGATGCCCTGTGCCAGCCTCAGCTCTCTGGAAGCCTTGGCCACCCTGACTAGTCTGGTTACCTCCTTGTACTTCTTTACATATAATTCCCTGGCCTCTCCCCTCCTGGATTTCTTGAACCTCCTAAATGCTGGGTTTTTGTTTTGCTTTCACCTCTTCCAAGACCTCCCGATTCAACCAAATTGGTTTCTTAGCCCTTCCTGTCTTGCTTTGTCTCTTGGTACATGACCCAGTAGCCTCCACCAGCCCCACTTTGATAGTTTCCCCTTTTTGACTTGCATCTAAGCGTGGATGAATTTCTGCCAGGTGCCTCTCCAGAATTTCCTCCATCATGCCAAAGTCAGCATGTCTAAAGTCCGCCACCCTGGTTCCTGTACCTACAGCTTCCTTTCCCATGTTGGGCATGAACCACACTGACTGATGGTCACTCCCAGCCAGCGAGTCCTCCATCCCCAGCTCCCTTATAGCCTCCCCGTTAGACAGTACTAGGTCCAGAGTTTTTCCCAACCTAGTCAGTTCATTAACCATCAGTGCCAGGAAGCTGTTCTGGAATGTGTCCAGGAGCACCTGCTCCCTTGCATTCGAGGTGGCTGAGTGCTGCAGTCCACTCCTGGTAGATTGAAGTCCCCCACAAACACGGTGTCCCCCTTCCCGCAGACCCTCCTAATCTGCTCCACTACTTCCCTATCTAAGTCCTTTGTCTGAGCTGGTGGCCTGTACACCACTCCCATCCTCGGTGTCCTATTTTTTAAATCCTGGAATTACATCCATAAAGCCTATGTCCTCCCCCTCCTCGCTGGCACACTTTATTCTCTCCCTTACGTAGATCGCCACCACTCCCCCTTGCCCCATCCTTTCTGTATATCCTATACCCTGGGGTCATCAGGTCCCAGTCCTGGTATTGGGCACATCTCTGTGATGGCTGTAATGTCTACCATCTGCTCTGCCAAGAGATCCTATAACTGAGTTGATTTGTTCACCAGGCTTCTTGCATTCAGGGAGACAACACTTCAGCTTGTTCCCTTCCCTTCTTTAATCCGTTTTTCCCCACCCTTAACCCCCCAACCCATCCCTGGTACCAACCCTGTTAGCTTGGGGGTAAGCTTGTTCAGCTCCACTCTCCGGTGGCTCTACATTCCTGTTGCACACTTGCCCCCCCCCCACCTAGTTTAAATCCACCTTAGTTGCCATGTATTCCACCAGCCTCTCTTTCAATACCCCTTGCCCCACCTTACTCAAATGTAACCTGTCCCCTGTGAACAGGTCACTGTTGTCCCAGATGTTTCCCCCAGCCTCCCACTAGCCCATACCCTTTTGTTCGACACCACGCTCTTAGCCAAGTGTTGAACTTCTCTATTCTTACTTTCCTCACCATGCTTGCCCTGGGTACTGGGAGCACTTCTGAGAAGGCCACTGATCTCCCTGCCTCCTCACACAACTTCCCCAGTTCCTCAGTCCTCTTCCTTACCAGCTGTACCGTATTGCCCCCTCCCCCAGGCATTTGTACCCAAGTGCACCACCACATGCGGTTTCTCCTTTCTTCTCCTTACACACTTGAGAATAGACTGTCCTGCCCAACCCGCTGTCCATCCAGGTATGGATTCCACCCATATTCGACTATGCCGCTCCTGTGTACTTCCCCATCTGACCCCTTTTAGGATTGAGTCTCCTAGCACCAAGACCCCTGCCCCCTTCACATGTTTGTGCCTTTGCACCATCCCACTTGCATTTCCCCCACTTTGAATATATGCCCTGTCCTGCAAATTTGCAGCTCAGTCTGCCCTCTGTGCTATGCCTCTTACCACTACCTGTCGATCTGTCCCCTCTGCTATGCCCCCAGCCTCCACCCTAGTCCTGCCCCCTCCTCTGTTGCCCCTCCCCCCAAAACTCTCCCAGCATCTTCACCCTCCTTCCGTTCCTCGCTGGGTCCCTTCTTCCCCTCTACCTCCTCTACCTTATCCCTCTTGTCTCTCCTTTTACCCCTAACCATTTTCTCCCTACCCCCCTATACCCCTGTCCCCCTCTTCTGTCTGACTGTTGCCCCATTGGCTTTCACTACCTCCTCTACCTCCTGCCCCCTCCCAAAGAGCCCTTCCCTCATCGTCCACCATTGTAGCCAGCACAGCAAATCTATTTCCTGACACTGAACTTCTACCATTCGCTTCTCTCCTCATGCTATTCTGAGATTCCACCTTCCTGCTTCTGTATGCTTCTACCCTGTTCCTTATTCTTGTTGCCACTGGTTCTGTACTCCCGGATCTTACTTTGGGTAGAAGCTCTTTCAGCAGGTCCAGACTATGAGGACTGGCGCCACCTGGTGGCAGTTCCGGCAACTTTTTCTCTAGCAGTACCTGCGTGGGGAACGCCGACATCAGCTCTACCCCCGGCGTCTCCCTATATAAGGGAGGAGTTCCCCCACGTGCTCCAGTTCTTTCCCACCACACAATCAGGGTTAGTTCAGCATTTTGGCTAGTACCGAGTGCTCTTCTCCACCTGGTAGTTTTCGCTACAGAATTTGAAATTTTTTCTTTCCTCATATGTCCTCTCACTTGAACAAGTGCTCTTGTGGGCGACAGATTTCCGGGAAAGACGGACATTCTGCGTGCCTTTATTGTCTGGGGCCCAACCATCACACCGACGCCTGCCCTCATTGTCAGGCCTTCAGTTCGCGGATGCGAATGCGGCGCCAGAAGTCCCTCGCGGCCTTTATAGCAGAATCTAGACTCGCCGCTATGGAACGGGCCTCTTCATCTGGGGAATACGAACCTCAGCCTGCCCACAAGTACCATAAGAAACATCGGGACCAGGACAGAGGGAGATCCCACTCAAAGCACCAGTCCTCGAGTTCGAAGTCTGGATCGTCGGGCCATGACTCCCGCCTCAATGACGGTCAAGCCTTCATCAGTGGGTTCTTCTTCTTCCCTTACTTCACTCCAGCCCTTGAAGGTCTCTCAGCCTGAAAAATCCAAGGGCTCAGGTAAGAGTTCCTCCCGCTCGGCTTCCTCCTCCAAAGCCGACTCCCGGAAGTCAAGTAAGGCCTCTGGGCCTACGGCTGGTAGGGCTTCTTCCCTCCCACCAAAACACAAGTCCTTGGACCGGCGCCAGCTGCCGGCTGCTGACCGGCACTCGGTTGGGAAAACTTCTAGCCACAAACCTGACCTTCGTCCATCTAAAGAAAAGGAACGACGTCCGTCGGGTGTCAAGGAGAAGCGGATGCCAGATACTCGTTCGCCTGCTACTCCATCAGCCCCAGTCCCGGCGATGGTTATTCCACCACCGGTAGTGGTTAAACCGATGCCAGCCCATCCAGCACCGATGCTATCGCCTATGCCCAACGTCAACTCGGACACTACTTCTCCACAGTCGCCAGTCCACCTAATGCTGGACCCTGATGACGGTGGTGCTGACGCTGCCTCAACATCTCCCGTTAGGCCAACACCAGTCAATAAGGGTTCTGATCCGACGATGGTCCCCCTGGACGGTAGGGCCGGTGCCGGCATGGGCTCGGGCACTCCTCCGCCTACACCTGACTCTCCGAAGCTACACCTCTCTCAGATGAAGGAGCTTTTTGCCCTCTGGTGGGACACAATCAAAAAGGATCTGCCAGCTGGGGGGCCTCCACCCACTCCGGAACTGGTTCCTGACAGGATTGAACCGAGCGGTCAGGGGGACAATGTGCCTCCTTCAAAGAAGCACAACAAGAAGTCCAAGAGGGACCGTTCTTACAGTTCCTCCCATTCCCCCCCTCTCCTCCTCCAGAAAAGAGGCTGAAAGGGAAGAGGCATAGCCCTCTCCCCCTCCTATGTAGACTCCGACTCCTCAGTCTACTCGGAGCCAGTCACTGGGGACACAGAAGGGCTCCCTAAATCCCCTCCAGATGACCCCAGTTTTATGGAGGTAATGAGGCACATCCAGGCCAGCATGGGATGGGACACTGAGGCCCTGGACCCCGAGCGATTGCGGTTGGCTAAGTACCTCCGCCAAAAAGATCCAAAGCCGGTGGTCATCCCTCCCATGATGTACACCTTTGCTGATGTCTCCCACGTGACCTAGAAGCATCCTTATTCAAACAACATGAAGTCTTGCTATATTATGACATATGCAGTGAGTCCCAACCTTCGAACTGCTCCGGAGGTGAAAGAGTTAACTTTCCATGCCAGGCATGGAACTTTGAGCACGAGCTCAGTTGAAAACTCTGTCTGTTGTTCTTCAAACTCAAACTGTCAGATTCTTTACTCCGCCTCACTGAACAGTCGCTCCGGAGATTTCTCCTTCTGCTTGGTTCATTTTGTCGGTTAAAGTATAAATTTTTCGGTTTTTTAACCGAATTTAAACTGCACCCGGTCGGTTCAAGCTCTGTCTGTGGTATTGTAAGTACTAGATAGGTTTTACATTTATTTTCTGTGTGGAACTTATCGACGGTATTATCGGTTGCGGTTTGAACCGATCAGGTTGTTGTAAATACATTAAATCCTGTGACTAGACTGTCGGTTCCTGGTTCTTATTGGTTCTAAAAAACGGATTTCATTATGTTTTTTTCCATGACCCGTGACATGGTTGGGAACCGATAAGAGAGTCTTGCTTGGCGGATTGCCATAAACGGGCAAGTTTTGGTTAGGCTGGCACTATGTCTGAGAAACCTAAAAGAAAAACCGGGCCCACTGGGTTTCAACACTGCAGCGTTTGTGGGGAAGCCTTTGCCAAGGCTGCCCCCCACACCACCTGTGTCTATTGTCTGGGGTTTGACCACCTCAATGCAGACTGCCAGATTTGCAAAAATGTTCCTGCAGCTACCCTGGATAAGATAGTTGGTAGGCTCAGGGAAGAGGCCAGAAGTCCGTGACCCGATGGCACAGCCCGTTGGTAACTAACCGGAGGGAGTCCCTCTGACCAGGGCGAGACTTCCTCGGCAAAAGGAGAGCCGAGTCGAGGAGTCGGGTCCAGCAAAAGGACTAGAAAATCAGCAGGTGTGGAGCCAAAATTTCCATCTCCAACCGCTGAAGAAATAGCCAAAGCAATTAAAATTGTCCAGTCGCTTTCCTGGTTCCGACTGAACGGCACTATCAGGTAAGCATACAGTTCGATCCGGTTCCACCAGTTCAAGAATATGATTTAGAGGAATTTTATGAACTGGAGGAGAGGGAAGAGAGTATGAGGAGAGTGAATGTGGATTTGAAAGTCTGGATGTGCCCATTGAACTGGACATCTCTCAGACAGACCTTCAGGAGTGTCTCCTCCTAGGCTTTCTGAGTCCCTCTCATTTTATGTTTTATAAAAAGTGGCTGAAACCCCCAGCTCCCTATGGAGGAAGCTGTGGATGATCAAGAGGAGCCTGACTATGTAGAAATGATGGATATCCCAGAGTCTAGGAGACTGTCTATTCTTTGCATAAATCTTTGGGAAACAGACAGTAAAAATTTAAAACTCCTCACACTATACACTCCTGTGGATAAAAGAATGGACAAAGGTACACATTGTCAGGCTCTGATACGGAGTTCCTTACACAACAATGCAGCCATGTTGGGGTAGTGCAGGCTGCAGCCTGTGACAAGGCAAATATTCCTTGACTTTACACACCTCTGACAAGGACTCCAGGAGGATTGATGCAATGGCAAAGAAACAGTACATGGCAGCATCCTTGGGACTCAGACAGGCAAATTATATGGCTTATGTTGCTAGATATCAGAAATCCAGATGGATACTGTTATGGCTCTAGCAAAACAGGTCCTGGCCAGCTGCCAAGGAGCTGGAGCAGGTGGCTGCTGATGGTTTGAGGCATCCAGGTGCAATTCCATGCTGCAGTGGACTCTAATGATGTGTCATCAGAGTCATAGCTACGTCTGTGGCACTTTGCAGAATAGCTTGGCTCAGATGTGTTAAGCCTGTCACAGGATACCCAGACTAAGGCCATGGATTTTCCTGTTGTGGGTAATTCTCTGTTTGGGGAGCAGACAGAGAATTACATGAAGAAAATGGATGAGTATAGGACCACCTATAGGAGTGCACAGGCCAAGGAAAGGCAGGCCACTCCTCAAAGGCAGCCTTCCAGGGGCAGGGGCAGGCCTTTTCATAGGCCTTTTTACCAAGCCCAGGCCTCCTCTTCAGCTTATGCTCAGAGGGGGTTCTTTAGAGGGAGAGGCAGACGGGGTACAAGCAGACCTGCTTCCACCCCTCAGCCTAAAGCCCCTGCCAAGCAGGCACCCTGATGGGGTGGCCAGGGCCGATTCTCCACTTCCTGTAGGGGGGCAGGCTGACTTTGTCCAGGACTGGAAGTCTTTAACATCAGACAAGTGGGTCCTGAAGTAGTAAGCCAGGGACTGGTTCTCAGCTTCAGAACATTTCCAAAGATGAGAACCAGGTCCTTCCACCTGCAAATCCATCAGAGGCACTTGCCCTAGAAATAGAAGTTTCTACCCTCCTGGCTCCCAGAGCTGTGGAAAGGGTTCCACCCCTACACCAGGGCAAAGGGTTGTACTCCAGGTACTTTCTTACTCCAAAAAAGACAGGAGAATGGCGGCCCATCCTGGATCTCAGATACCTAAACAAGCACCTCTTAAAACCAAAATTCAAAATGGTGACTCTTGGAATTATTTTACCCTCTCTAAGGCCAGGGACTGGCTAGCCCCCTGGACCTCAAGGATGCCTACTTCCATGTTCTTATCAGAAGCTCCCATCGAAAGTACCTCAGATTCGAACTGCCTCAGGCCATTACCAGTTCAGAGCAATGCCTTGACCTCACCTCTGCCCGAGGGTATTCACAAAAATGCCTGGCAGTAGCAGTGCTCCACTTAAGAAGGCAAAAGATTGCCATCTTTCCTTACCTGGATGACTGGGCTCATAGTAGGCCAGTCTCCAGACCAAGTCAAACTACACCTTCAGGTAACTCAGCAACTGCTCACATCTCTAGGTTTCTTCTCAGTCTTCCAAAGTCAGTCCTAGAGCCTGTCCAGCTTCTCACCTTCATAGGTGCAGAACTGAATACAAAAGAGGCCAGAGCCTTCCTTCCTCTGGAAAGAGCAAGGACCCTGGTCTCTCTGGCCTCCTCTTTCACCCTGCAGGTCTCTCAACCAGCAAGGCATTTTCTGCAGCTCCTGGGGCACATGGCTGCTTCTACAGCAGTGGTGCAGGGAGCAAGATTTCAGATGAGGGACATCCAGTTCCATTTGAGAGCCTTTTGGTCTCAAAGGAGAGACCCTCTGACCAAATTGATCCCAGTGATTCGAACCCTGATCCAAGCCCTTCAGTGGTGGCAGGACCAGAGCAATCTGAGACAGGGGGTCCCCTTCACCCCTCAGTCTCACTCCTTAATCCTTACTACAGATGCATCCCTCTTGGGGTGGGGAGCTCACATGGGCACCTCACCACCCAGGGATTGTGGTCCCCCAGGAATCTCTGCTTCACATCAATCTGTTTGGAACTCAGAGCAGTTTTTCTAGCACTTCAAGTTTTTCCACATCTGTTCAGAACAAAGTGGTACAGGTCAGAACAGACAACACTACTACAATGTGGTACATCATCAAGCAAGGAGGCACTCCGGTTCACGGCCTTGTGCACTCGAGCAATGAAGTTGTGGTCTCTGGCTTATTCCCTGAACACCTCCCTTACAGCAGTTCACCTCCCAGGCAAAGACAATGTCCTGGCAGATGCTCTCAGCAGGATTTCCTAGGGCCATCACAGAATGGTCACTGGATCCCTAGTACTGGAGGTAGTATTTGCCAGATGGGGCACCCCGCAGATAGATCTTTTTGCAGCCCCAGACAATCACCAACTTCCCCTTTTTTGCTGCAGGCCCCCAGTGTTGGGCTCAGTCCCTCTAGATGCCTTCCTTCTCAGTTGGGAAGGGAAGTTTCTCTATGCCCCCCCTCCTCTTCTGTTCAAGGTGCTAGTCAAAATCAGATCTCAACCCTGCAAGATGATACTGATTGCTCCAGATTGGGGCCAGACAGCCCTGGTACCCAGTCCTTATGTCCTTAGCAGTCCCCTTCCTGTGTCTTCCCAGGAATCACAACCTGTTAACCTGTGCTCAGGGAGAGTTTGGCACCAGATCTCAAATCTCTCAATCTCAAGGCCTGGCTCTTGAAGAGTTAGAGTTTGCTGACCTCACCTCTCCCCAAGGTGTATTGGATATCTTGAAGGTCTCTAGGAAGCCTTCCACCAGGGCTACTTATAATTCCAAATGGAAGAGATTTTCCATATGGTGCTCTGGCAAGCATATTTCCCCAGAATCTGCCGACTTACCCGCAGTCTTGGATTATATGTTTGATTTGAATACTTTAGGGCTGAGATCAGCTACCCTAAAAGTGCACCTGGCAGCCATATCTGCTTTCTTATCAGCAGGTAAACCCTCTTCTCTTTCAGCTCATCCTGTATTCTCCAAGTTTTTCAAGGGGTTGCTTCACACCAACCCTCCATTCAGGGCCCCTGCCCCTGCCTGGGATCTTAATATTTGCATTGCCCAGCTTATGCAACCCCCTTTTGAGCCCTTGTCTTCAGCAGAGCTTAAGTACTTGACTTGGAAAACTGTGTTTTTGGTAGCCATCACTTCTGCCAGGCGCACAAGTGAACTACAAGCATTGTCAGTGGAGCCTGATTTTCTCATTTCATAGAGATAAGGTGGTCCTCAAGACTAACAGAAAGTTCTTGCCTAAAGGTGGTTTCAGACTTCACCTTAATCAATCTAAGTCTCTCCTCTGTACTTCACTGACCATTCCTCCTCCTGGCGAGAGGAAGATTACAGTTATAGATATCAAAAGAGCCTTGAGTTACCACATAGAACGTAGCCAAGGGTCACAGGTTTGACTCCCTCCAACTATTCCTCACTTATGGTGAGGTTGATAAGGGAAACCACCACTAAAGATCCATTGCCAGGTGGATTGTCTCTTGTATCCAATTTTGCTATGAAAAACTGGGTAGGTTCCTACCTCAGGCCTGAGGCTCACTCTACCAGAGGTACAGCTGCGTCTCCTGGCTGCTGCCCGGACATCCCTATCCTAGAGATATGTCAAACAGCTACCTGGAAGACAGTTCACATTTTACCAACATACTCCCTGGACATCAAGGCTAGGAGTGATGCTCAGTTTAACACAGCTCATGCTTAGAGCCTTATTTCTAAGTAGGTTCTATTCCTCCTCCATGGAGGTACTGCTGTGTAGTCTGCATATGTCATAATATAGCAAGACTTCATGTTGTTTGAAGAAAAATTACTCACCTTAGTAATGTTGTTTCTTCTAATGGAGTCTTGCTGTATGTAACCTCCCATACTGCCCCTCTCAGAACCTCTACTTTTGGTATGTGGGTGGGCAGTGCAGTGTTCAGCAGTAGATGCCACCTTGTTTTCACCCCTCCTTTTTGGGGTGTTTGGGTGTGTATTTTCATTTTTTGGATCCCTGACTTGAGTCTTTGTTTTGGGACCAAAAAATGTGTTCTTATATTTAGTAGCCAGTTGGCCAGTGTGGTTTACAGCTTCCACACAGAACCTTAGTGAGTTTTGCTCATAAAAAGACAGTTTGAGTGTGAAGAACAACAGACAGAGTTTTCAACCGAGCTCGTGCTCAAAGTTCCATGCCTGGCATGAAAGTTAACTCTTTCACCTCCGAGCAGTTCGAGGTTGGGACTCACTGCATATGTCATAATATAGCAAGACTCCATTAGAAGAAACAACATTACTAAGGTGAGTAATTTTTTTTTCTTCCTCCTACTAATGTAAAAGGCCCACGCCTATACGGGTGCCTGTGACCACCCCTTTAGCGAACCACCGCTGCGGACTCTGGTGATTTTGGCAGCTCACGATCATTCGCAGAGGCCCAAACATCACTGAGCACCCAGCCGCCTGACAGAGAATCGAAGCAGCTGGATTCCATGGGCCGTAAGGTGTACTCTGCTGCCACCTGTAGCATAAGGAGTCTTAACTTCTTAACACATATGGTCCAATTCCAGAACGCCCTATGGGAACAGGGTTTGGACCTGGTGCAGAGTCGCCTGATTGTCCTCAGCGGACTGAGCTTGCCAAGCTACTGTAGACCAGCTCAGACATGGGTACCCACGTTCTGCGCTCGGCCTACGACTCTGTGGACACCTCCTCTAGGGCGGCTGCCACTGGCATTTGTCTCCGATGCCATGTGTGGCTTCGGGTTTCTGGGTTCGATCCAGATGTACAGGTCAGCCTTCTGGATGCTCCCTTTAGAGGCCTTGTGCTCTTTGGCAAGGACACAGAGCGCGTTATTACAAGGCTGCAGGACTCCGGGAAGACCATCCATTCCGTGCAGTCCATGTATCACCCGAAGCAAGGGTGAGCCAGAAAGCCCTGTTTTCGTGGCCGTGAGGGACACCAATCTCAGCAACCTCATTTCCAGCAGCAGGCTCAACGAGGTGGCTTTGGTCGTAGGGGCGGATCCAGGGGTGCCTCGGCTTCCGCCTTTAGACCTCCCAGAGCAGCCACTGCTGCCCTCCCTCCCCCACCCAATGCCTGACTACTCAGGCGACCCTCCTCCTCTGGTATCCACACCAGAAGAGCCAGTAGGAGGACGCTTTTCACTCTACGCGGATGCATGGGCTCAAGTGACCTCCGACCATTGGGTTCTAGAGCTCGTGGAGTTCGGGCACTCCATAGAGTTCATATCTGTTCCACTGGACAGACCACCTCCACCATCCCGGTACCCAAGGAAGCACAGAGCCCTAATCAGACAGGAGATATCCTCCCTGCTTGAGAAAAGGGCCATTGAGCCGATTCCACTGGCCAGATTGGAAAAGGGTTTTTTCTCCAACTTCTTCCTAGTTCCGAAGAAGTCGGGAGATCTCAGACCCATCCTGGACCTCAGTGATCTCAATCAGTGGGTCTCCTACAAGACATTCAGCGTGGTTTCTTTTCCCACTCTCCTCCCTCTAATTTCAGCAGGAGGCTGGCTAGCGTCCCTGGATATGCAGGACGCTTATTTAAACATTCCTATTACCAGAAACCATCGCAGATTCCTCCGATTCAG
Source organism: Neoceratodus forsteri (assembly GCA_016271365.2). Taxonomy (NCBI): domain Eukaryota; kingdom Metazoa; phylum Chordata; order Ceratodontiformes; family Ceratodontidae; genus Neoceratodus; species Neoceratodus forsteri. The sequence continues at coordinate 713,385,389 of CM057458.1, forward strand.
GTTCGAGGACCAGGACTATCAATTCCGAGTCCTTTCCTTCGGTCTTTCCTCGACCCCGAGGGTCTTCACAAAGTGCTTGGCAGTTGTGGCCGCAGCACTTCGAAGACGAGGCCAGTTTTTGTGTTTTCTTACCTGGACGACTGGCTCTTCCTGGCCCATTCCAAGTCCCACTTGTCGGAGACTCTCAGGGATTCCATCACTCTGTTTCAGGGTTTTGGAATCACCATCACCAGGGAAAAGTCTCATCTGTCTCCATCCCAGATACTCCAGTTCATAGGAGCCTCTCTGGATACCACTCTCGGGAAGGATTTTCTTCCCAGCGACAGAGCAGGTCACATTCGCTCCATCGTGTACCAGGTCTCTTCAGCCTCAGAGGTGTCGGCTCACCTTCTCCTCAGGTTGCTTGGACACATGGCAGCTGCCATAGTGTCAGTTCCCCTGGCTCATCTTCGCATGCAGACCATCCAGTAGTCCCTGAGGGTTCAGTGGGACCAGACATCAGACGATCTGGACGCCTTGGTCAGAATCTCAGAGCCAATCCGTCGAGAGCTCCGCTGGTGGATGTCATCCAAAAACCTCCAAAAGGGCATTCCATTTCAGCTGGGGGCTCTGACTCAGTCCATCACAACGGATGCTTCATCCCTGGGATGGGGGCACACTTGGGGAACCATCGCATGCAGGGTACTTGGTCTCCCCTAGAAGCAAATCCGCACATCAGTGTCCTGCAAAGGAGAGCTGTGCTCTTTGCCCTTCAAGCCTTGGTATCAGTCCTTTCACCGGGCCATCTGTTGGTTCAGACAGACAACACTGCAGTAATGTTCTAGGCTCTCATTCCTATCCCCTTTGCAGGCAGGCAGTGCAGGTATGGGATTGGGCCCTGGAACGCTGTCTGTTCCTGGCAGCAGTGCACGTTCCCAGGTTTCAGAACATGATCACAAGCACATGAGTGGGAATTGCGCCAAGATGTAGCGGATTGCATCTTTTGCCTGTGGGGGACCCCAGAAGTGGATCTTTTCACATCTCGATACAACACAAAACTGCCCAGTTTTTGCTCGCTAGGTCCAGAGCCTGGTGCTTCCTGACAAGACGTGTTATCCCTCTGTTGGAGCGGGAGGTTCCTCTATGCCTTCCCTCCTCTTCAGAAGGTTCTCCTCAAGGCGCAGTGGGCGTCGTCCACCATTATTCTAATCACTCCATTGTGGCCATGTCCAGATTTGGTTTCCATTACTTCAGCGAACAGCAGAGCCTCCAATGCTTCTCCCCATATCCTCGCACCTTTTGTCGCAGGACAACGGGTCCCTTTTGCACCTGAACCTGCAGTCCCTTCACCTGCACGCCTGGCTCCTCAGGACTTAGCAATGGTCCGTTTTGGGGTCTCCGACCAGGTTGCCGAGGTGTTGGTTGAGGCTAGGAAACTTGCCACCAGGGCCACTTACGCTTTTGAAATGGAAGAGATTTTGTATTTGGGCCACAGAGAAACAGGTGGACGCATTGGTCTGTCCGGTTAATACTGTACTTGAATACTTGCTCTTTCTGTTTCAGAAAGGTCTTAGTTATTCCTCCACCAAGGTACACCTGGCTGCCATCTCCACTTACCATTCCTTCGTGTCAGGTAAGATGGTAGCCCAGATGGAGGTTTCAAAAGCTTTTTTGCACGGCATTCTGCATATCAGACCTCCCATCTGGGACCCTGTTCCTCCTTGGGATCTTTTGTTCATCCTGGAGAAGCTCTCCCTTCCTTCTTTCGAACTGGCTATGAGCGCTGAGCTCTGTTTTCTCTCCTGGAAAATGCTACTCTTGGTAGCAGTCACTTCGGCCAGGCACATTTCTGAAATGCAAACCCTCATGTGTAGGGAACCCTATCTGATCTTTCACAAGGACAGGGTTGATTTGCACACAAATCTGAAATTTTTGCCTAAAGTGGTCTCAGAGCTTACTCTAAACCAGTCGGTGCAGCTCCCGGTCTATTACCCGGAGCATTCCAATAGAGAAGAGGCCCTTCTCCACTCCCTGGACGTCCACAGGGCTCTCAGGTGTTACCTGGCTAGAACCAAGAGGATCAGGCAGTCTGATCAGTTGTTTGTTTCCTTTGCTCCTCAGTCGGCAGGCCGCCCGATCTCCAAACGGACACTTTCACGCTGGTTGGTCCATTGCATCACCTATTGTTACGAGACGCATAATAGGTCGACTTCGGGGCCGATTAAAGCTCACTCTGTGAGGGCTGTTGCCACTTCGTTCTCCGCTCTTAAAAGAGTTCCGATGGCAGATATTTGCACTGCTGCTACCTGGAGCTCAGTGCACACCTTTGTTAGGCAGTACAGCTTGGACATTGTTTCCAGGCGCAGAGCAGGGTTCGGCCTTGCGGTCCTGCAGGGCCTGGTTTCCTGAGGTTTCTTCCCTCTGTTTCTTTTCCTGCTCCTGTTTGTTTCCCCCTCCGAAGGGGTTGTAATAAGTTTATACTGCTTGGGACTCAGTCCTCATTGTTTGAACCTGCTGCAAGAGCTTCTACTCGAAGTAAGATAGTACAGTTATGTAAAAACTTACTGTAACAGTAGATCTTCAGGAGAAGCTCTTGCAGCAGGTATATTTCCTGCCCTCCACCCCACAGGGATCAGGCTCTTTCCAGATCGGCATACTTCTGCTTCTAAGGTCACCCGTTGGCTAACGTTTGACGTTTTGACCTGCCAGTTTCTTTGCCTGACGGGGAGGCGATAAAACTGGAGCACATGGGGAACTCCTCCCTTATATAAATGACGTCGGGGGTGGAGCTGACGTCGGCGGGGGCATTTCCCACATAGGTACTGCTAGAGAAAAAGTTGCTGGAACCGCCGCCAGGTCCTCATTGTTTGAACCTGCTGCAAGAGCTTCTCTCGAAGATGTACTGTTACAGTAAGTTTTTACGTAACTGTACTTTCCTTGAGTAGATGGCCATCCTGTTCCAGGCATCTCATTCAATACATGCTTAAAATAAATAAAATTATAAATAATGTGTATTCAAAAAAAATCTGCAATACAGTTTGCAGGAGAATGAAGTGTGGCATTTCAAAGCTTGGAAATCAAAAAGTGCCAAAGGCTTCCCAAAAGAGGAAAGACTTCAGGCCCCTCTTAAAGGCCTCCACTGAAGGTGCCTCTCAGAGCCGTGGGAAGCCTGTTCTGTAGGGCAGGGCCGGTAAGTGAAACGGCTCTGTCTCTTGAGGATTTCAACCTCACCCTAGGAACAGAGGAGCGATGGGGGTGACAGGTCTGATACGGAGTCAGTAGGTCTCTCAGGTAGCCGGTGCCTAGTCTTCATAGGGCCTTTTAAGCCGCCAAATGAACCTTGAAGGTGATCTGCAACGTCACCAGCAGCCAGTACAGTTCACCCAGGAGTGGGGCCATATGACAAGACCTTGGAAGGCCAGTTGATAACTGGGGCGCAGCATTCTGCTCCAGCTGCAGGTGTTGTAGAACGCCTTCACTCACCTCGAGGTAAAAAGTGTTATATTATTCAAGTCTAGAAGTGATGAGTGCATGTACTAGTGAGGGTAGCTCTTCAGGAGGAATTAAGATTTTTAATCTGGGTGACATTCCTGAGATAGTAGAAGCCATTCTGGCCTATAGTCGACACCTGAGCATCAAGTGTTAGCCTCTCATCCAGAATGACCCCAGATTCATAACTTTAGTAGAGGCCACCAACCCAGAGGAACCTAGCCATAGGCCAGCCCCCACATCAGTGGCTCCTCCCTACACCCCACCTCTGACTAAGTTCACTCACCAGTACCTCCATCTTTTTCAGATTGAGTTTCAACTGGCTTGATGACATCCAGTCCTGAATCTCAGTCAGACACAAATTAAGTATCTCGACAGCATCAGGCATCCAGGATGCAAAAGATAGATACAGCTGAGTATCGGAATAGCAGTAAAACCCAAACTGTATCATCTAATGACTCCTCCCAGGGGCAGCTTGTACACTGCAAACAACATGGAAGAGAGGATCGGCCCCTGGGGAGCAACACAGCATGGGCCTCAGTAGTGAGGAAAAACTCCCCATCAATACCCTCTGCATCCTGTCTCTGAGGAAGGACTCAAGCCAAGCAATGACAGTGCTGACAAGTCCATAGTACTTCCTGAGGTGGTCCAACAGCAACCTGTGGTCCACGGTATCAAATGCTGATGAGAGATATGAAAATTACATACTCACCGCCATAATTCTTGATCACTAGGAATATCTTCACCATTGATTCACACTAATGGGTTCTGAGCCGGAGGCACTAGAACCTGTGAGAGCCAGAACTTTTCAGAAGGGCTGTCACCAAGGTTAGCTGTGTGCATAGGCGGCACCATGAGATTGGCTTGCACTGCCTGGTTTACCTTGGCACCAGACTTCAACCTCCTCAGTACCATTTTTACCAAGGAGGTGCAGCATAACCAAATTTTTACCCATGCACTAAACCTAAGAAACATAAAAACATAGATTCTAGGGACATGGATATGTTGTTCATCCACACTCATTGGCAGTATCCTTGCCGCTTTAAATCTTGCCGGAAGGTCTTCAAGCTTGCTCCTCCCACCCACCCGGGTGGTATAACTCTCGGCTCCGCCCCATGACGTCAGATCTTCCTTACCGCAGGGCTCAGGTTCCTCCTTAACGCTCTGCGTTTGTGACTGGTTCCTATTTCTCCGTTTGCAGATTTAAAAATAAAATTTTGCAAAAGACTTCAGTCTTCTATCCCTCGTGACTCACGATGGACCAAATCGACTCGGTTCGGAGATGCCCATGCGGGTAGAAGATGTCTCGGACGGATCCACTCCCACGTGTGTCTACTGCTTAGGCGCCAGGCCACATGACACGTACCTGTGCTCATCTTTCTCGACTCGACCACCGAAGCCGTGCTGCCCGATTGCAACTGGGCCGTCCCGAGAAGCGTTTCCCTCCGGTGAAGTCCAAGGAGGCCCGGTTGGCGGTGTCCGCGTCGGCGGGCTCGGCGGATCAGCTCGAGCGGATGGTCGCCCTCGAAGAGGAGGCGGCGCGGGCCGTATCTTCCTCGGCCGCGGCATTTATCCCGCTCTCTCTGGGTTCTTCCTACACGGCTTCTTTTAAGGAGCTTTGTCTGTCCCTCTCAACTAAAGGAGAAGGGCCTGCGTCTGCTGGACCTTATTCTCGGTCCAAGAAGAGAGGGGTAAGTCCCTCCGTCGACGCTCTTGGGAGCGGGAAAGGTCCCTCTCCCGGGCCGTCCGACCGTCGGCCGGTCGACCAGCCGGCCGGCCACTGGCCTCACGGTGTCCCGCCAGGTCAGTTGGACGAGACTCCACCGATGAAGTCAAGATTTTCTCGACCCATTGGACGGGCTGTCGCCTTTAGCCGAGATTCCCCTCTCCCGTTCCCCGGGAGGAGTTGAGGATCCCGTGGGCTCGCCTGTGCCTCCGGTTCCGGAGCCCTCGGATGGACCATCGAGCGAAGAGTGCGGTTCGGCCGACACCTCCCGCACCGACCTCGGAAATTCGGGACTCTCGGTCTCGGTCTCGGACCTCTTCGCGGTCCAGCCGATCCCACCCGTCGCCGGCGGTCGGTCTCGGCTTGCAGCGATAAAGCGGCGTCGCCGCTCGTCGTCCTCCTCCTCGGATGACCCGGCGCTCAAATGCGTCGGCGATGCGAGACCTTATGTTGCAACAGCTCCTCCTGGCGGGGAATAAGCCGACTCGTCGCCTTCCCGACCATTAAGTAACTGTCACCGGGCGGCCGACAACCCCCGACTTATCCGAGGGCCTATACCCAGGCGGTTGTTCGGCCAAAACCAGCTGCTCCACGATTCGGTGGAACCTCCGCCTCCACAGCCACCAATTGGGGCTCGACCAAGGATTCTCGGTCGGCTAAGGGTCTACCCATCGGCTGTCAGTTACCCTCACTCCGACCGACCTCGGCAGGTGAAGGGTGGCTCAGGCCAGAGGCAGCTCTTCGAGGACTCTTCCGAGTCCGAAGATGATTCCTCCTTTTTCTCCAAGCGACTGGACTTGGAGTCTTCAGGAGGTCAGTCAATGGACGATAGCCCGTCGTCCTTCCTAGGACTGCTTGGCTCATCTCGAGTCTACCGGGATGGAGCTCGAACCCGTTCCAAGCGGGCCAGGTATCCCCTCACGAGATTCTGGACCGAGGATTCTCCGGCGGAGGCCTTTCCGGTGGCGAGGCCATAGTGGGTCGGCACTGGAACTTTGGCAGCGCCCTGCTTCCTGCCCTGCGCCGGCCAGGATGGCCAGGAAGTATCCCGGTCCACGGTTCCTTGTCCGGTTTTGGAACACCCTCTGCTGAGGTTGGTTACCGACAGCGTTTTCCGGCCCGCGCAGCGCCAGGGATGTGGACAAACCTCCTGACAGAGAGTCCAAGAAATTGGACTATGTCGGGCGAAAAGTCACGCTCGCCCTCTCGGCCTCGCCAGGCCAGTTCGCCGCCCTCATGGCACATTTTTCTCATGCCCTGTTGGGCTCCCTGGATGGTCATCCTCATCTTCCCGCCGATCTGCAGACTACGGTTAAGCAGGTGGGGACCAGGGCAGACAGTGGCCAAACAGCAGCTCCAGACTGCTTTGGATATAGGGACTCATGTGCCAGATCGGTGGCGGCCGCAGTGGCTATCGTCGGCGACTTGGCTGAGGATATCCACCTTACTTCGGATACCCAGCACAAGTTGGCGGATGTTCCTTTTGGGACTGACCTCTTGACCCTGGGGTGGAAGGTCACCTGCAGAGGATCGAGAAGTCCAATGCCACCTTGGACTCGGTCTCTTCAGCTCAGAAGGACAAAGGCCGCAAACCACAGCCTAAGCCCTTTGCGTCCTTCTGTGCCCCGCTAGCCCGCCCAGTGTAACGTCAGGGCCAGCAGGCTCGGCCTTGGCATCCCAAACCCAAACCCGCGGCTTCCTCTAACAGGAGGCAGGGAGGAAAGGGCCCAGGAGGTCCCTCGGCGGTCCCTCCTCCAAGCCTGCCCAGTGACGGGCTGAGGGTGTGCCCCCATCCCGATCACCTTACCTAGGTCCCCAACAGGGGCGGCTCCGGCACTTCCGTTCCGCCTGTCCGCTGTACCACGGGACAGGTGGGTCTTGGAAGATGGTGGGAAGAAGCCTGCCTCTGGAATTCGAGCAGGCACCACCCTTCAGGCCGTCGCCCCTCGGAGCCTGGGATCCCCAGCCTCACTGGCGGCTCGTCGAGCTGACGCTCTCCTCCTCCAGAAGGAGGTGGTAAGAAGGTGGTGGACCCTCCTTCAGACCCAGGGTTTGTGTCCAGGTACTTCCTGTTCCGGAAGCAGACGGGGCTGGCGCCTATTCTCACCTACACGACCTAAACAAGTTCCTAAGGTCTCGAACCTTCAGGATGGTCACTCTGGCTCAGATAATACCATCCTTGGAGCAGCGGCGTGTGGTTCTGCTCTCTGGACTTGCAGGGCCAGCGTTTTTCACGTCCCTATCAATCCGTCTCACCAGAGATTCCTTCGCTTCCGAGCGGAAGGATCCCTCTTGATTCAAGCCATGCCCTTGACTTGTCTCCAGCTCCCAGGGTCTTCACCAAATGCATGGCAGTGGTGACAGCATTCTCGTGCGCCCGAGGGGTCCGGGTGTACCCTTACCTGGACGACTGGCTGATAGCAGCTCCTCCAGGAAGGGAGGCGGAGTGGTCCAGAGATCTGGCCCTCCAGGTCTGCTCTCAACTGGGCCTCCTTATCAGAGGCCAAGTCGGAACTCGAGGCAAGCAGGTGATTCTATTCATCGGGCGCAGCCTCGACTCTCTTCGAGCCAGGCTGGCTCCCGGACAGGGCGAGTTCTTTCCTCCTTTGCCCGATCATTTCTGGTTGGGCAATTGCCCCTACCGGGACTTCCTGCGCCTCCTGGGTCTCATGGCGGCCTGCACCAGCGTGGTCCGTTGGGCCGCTGGAACATCGTCCCCTTCAGTGGGGACTGGCCAGCCAGTGGTCACTGACGTGCGATCCTTGGACCAGCTGTAGCGGTGACACAGGGATGTGGAACGCTCTCCAGTGGTGGACCGTTCCAGATCATTTGCAGGAGGGCATCCCGTTAAATCCGCCCGAGCAGCGGTCTCTCTCTCGACGATGCCTCTCTGATGGGTTGGGGTGCCCATCTGGGGAACACGGGCTCATGGCCTCTGGTCCCCGCGGGAGTCCCGATGCCACATCAACCTGCTGGAGCTCCGAGCGGTCCGCCTAGCTCTCACCGCCTTTGCTCCGTTCCTCCGGGGTCAAGTGGTCCGAGTCCAGACGGACAATACCACGACCATGTACTATCTGAACGCCAGGGGCGGGACGCGCCCATGCTTCTATGCAAGGAAGCTCTCCGCATTTGGTCACTCGTGGCGCAGCCTGAGGCGGATCTCCTAGCCATTCACGTGGCAGGAGCCTCCAACACCCTGGCCGATGCCCTGAGCCGGATAGGGCTGCATCCCACAGTGGTCTCTCCTGCGGAGTAGTACAGCATCTGTTCTCCCTTTGGGGCGCACCTCAGGTGGACCTGTTTGCCTCCATGGAGAAGAAGCTGAGTCTGTTCCATGCCCGCCCCCCTCAGCAGGGCTCGCTGCAGGGGGATGCCTTCTCGAGGCAATGGACCCCGGGCCTCTTTTACGCCTTTCCCCCATTTCCCTTGATCCACAAGGTGCTTCTCAAGGCGAGGAGGGACAAGGCGCAGGTGATTCTGATAGCCCCAGACTGGCCTCGCCAGTTCTTGTACCCAGATCTCCTCAGTCTCAGCTCCAGGACTCCGCGGCAGCTTCCAGCTCGCCCGGACCTGCTCTCAGTCAATCAGGGGAAGGTGTTCCATCCGGACCTTCAATCCCTGCACCTGACGGCTGGTTCCTGTGAGCTGAGAGTTCCAGGCCTGGGTCTTTCCGACGAGGTCCTCAATGTAGTTGAGGCGTCCCCGTGAGTCGACCAGAAAATGCTATGCCTTCAAATGGAAAAGGTTTTCCATTTGGTGTCAGAGCAAGGCTTGGACCCTTCCTCCTGTTCCTTGGCAAGCATCTTGGACTATTTATGGTCCCTTTCTAGTCAAGGGCTTAGGTCGGCGACCCTAAGGGTGACCTGGCAGCCATCTCTGCTTACAGGCGAGGCCGGGAAGCAGTCGATGGCGCAGGAGAAGGTGGTCTGGCGCTTTTCAAAGGCCTTGATCACATTTCCTCCAGTGCAGGAACCCCACCTCCGTGGGATCTACTGCTGGTACTGGCAAAGCTCATGGGCAAGCCATTCGAACCTATGCACAGGTGTGCTCTCACCTGTCGTGGAAGACCGCCTTCTTGGTGGCTATCCGTCAGCCAGAAGGATGGGAGAGCTCCAGGCGCTTTCCATCGAGTCTCCTTACCTGGTCTCTCCACAGGGACAAGGTTGTCCTGCGCTTTACCAGAAATTCCTTCCGAAGGTGGTGTGGGTTTCACCTTAACCAGGTGTTGACTCTGCCGGTGTTCTACCCCAATCACACCTCGGAGGCCGAATATAGGCTCCATACTCTGGACCCTAGAAGGGCGCTCGCTTATTATAAGGAGCGCGCGGCTGAAATTCGGGGAGAGGTTCGCCAGCTGTTTGTCACCTACGCTGAAGCCGCATCTGGCAGACCTGCAGCCAAGCGGACGATAAAGCAGGTGGAACCTCCTGCATAGATCTCTGCTATAAGTTGGCGGGCATGGAGCCTCCCAGAGGATAAGGCTCATTCTACCTCGCCATACTGCTGCAACGGTGGCTGCTTCCAGGGACGCCCCTATCCAGGAAATCTGCAGGGCTGCTACCTGGAAGTCAGCAAACACCTTCATTACCACTACCACATCGACCTTGAGTCACGCCCGGGATGCTGGTTTTGGGGCCTCGGTTCTCCAGTCTCTCTTTCCCAAGTAAGTATTGGGTGTGCGTCTTGCCTCCTCCTCCCGGAGAACTGCTAGAGTCTGCCAATGAGTGTGGATGAACAACATATCCATGTCCCTAGAAATACAGGTTACTCACCTGTAACAGGAGTTCTAGGAGATAGTATTGTTCATCCTGACCACCGACCTCCCGGCTTGACGCACAACCTGAGCTTCCAGCGGGCCAGATCTGGCGTCATGGGGCGGAGCCGAGAGTTATACCACCCGGGTGGGTGGGAGGAGCAAGCTTGAAGACCTTCCGGCAAGATTTAAAGTGGCAAGGATACTGCCAATGAGTGTGGATGAACAACATATACCATTCCTAGAACTCCTGTTACAGGTGAGTAACCTGTATTTTTGGTAGCAGATAAGGATGGCTTGGCCCACTTAGTCTGCCCATTTCCCTATCTAGTGGATAAGCTGCAGGTCCTAGTTAACCAACAGCCTACTTCCTCCTACCTAAGTTAGCCCTGATGGCCACGTAAGAAGGGTCAGCAAACAAGTAACAAAGTGGCTTCACAACCCAAACCAAGAACAAGAGGTGAAGACCATCATACAGACTGGAATGTGCCCAGTGGATGGTGGGTGGGCATGTGAATCAATGGTAAAGATATTCCTAGAAGATCAAGAATTATGGGGGGTGTAATTTTCATATCTTCCAGGAATCAATCTTCGCCATTGATTCATACTAAAGGGTCAGAGTACCAAACTCAGACAAAATTCTTCGGATTAGGGTAGCAGGAGCCAAGTGCTCACTCAGGACAGGAGTCCATTTAGGATAGTCCTTCCCAAGGAGGCATGCTGCCTGGCATGGGCATTCAAGGTGCAGTGCTTAACAAAAGTGTGCACTGTGCTCCAAGTTGCAGCTCTGCAAATATCACTGATGGGCACAGAGCAAATCTCTGCCAGGGATGTGGCAACTGCTCTGGTGGAGTGGGCTTATACCTTACCTTCCAACTTGACTTGTGCCATGGCATAGCAGTGATATAGATCGCTCACAATCCAGGCAAAAATGCACTTGATTGTAACCGGCTGTCCTTTCCAACTGGGACTGAAGGAGACAAAAAGCTGTTTGGATTGCCTGTCCTTAGCTGTGTCCAGGTGAAATGTGAGGACTCTTTTAACATCCAGAGAATGGAGAGGGTGTTCTTCTTTGTTTTGAAAGTTAACGAAGTAGGTAGGCAGCACAAGTGGCCGGTTTGGATGGAACTTTGACATCACTTTGGGAAGGAATTTAAGGTGTGTGCGGAGAACTACCTTGTCCTTGGGAAGAACAGTTTATGAATGATCTGTGACCAAGGCATGAATTTCAGACACTTTGGGAGCAGAAGTGATGACTACTAGATAAGCTGATTTCCCAGTAAAAACTTTAACTCACATAGTGCAAGGGGCTAAAAGGGTTTGCCAGTGAGCATGTCTAGCTCAAGGTTGATAGCACAGGAAAGTATCGGCTTCCTGATGGGAGACCTTGTGTGTAAAATGCCCTTAAGGAAACTCTTGAAGAGTGGCAGCTGAACTAGGTATATGGTACTGATGGGCTTGTGGTATGCCAAAACAGCACACAAATGAACCTTAGCAGTCACTAAAATACCACCATCAGCTTAATCTGGTTCTGTAAGTCAGTCTACATCTGTACACGTACTCCCCTTTTCTTACCTCCGGGTCGCACCTAGAAGCAAGCCATGGCTTAGTGTGCCTCTCCCGGTCACAAACTTTCAAATAAAAAAAAAAATTAAAAATGAGGAATACTCTAGGCCAGCATTACAGTGGTCCGGAAAATACTCCAGAACCTTGTCAGGTGGGCAGTTAAATTTGTCCATATGGGTTTTGGAGCACCAGGTGGAAAGTCTTTTTCACTTGGCTGGGTAAGTCTTCCTAGTGAAAGGTTTACAGGCAGCCAAAAGTATTTCAGAGACCCTGTGAGATACCTTGTACCTGTTCACTTCTAGCAGGAAAATCCTCAGTGTGTTGTCTGATAGTCTGCCCCACAAGGGGCAATCTGTATCATCTTGGCCCTGTGTGTCTTTAGGTTGAGTAGTTCCCTCTGTACTAGAAGGATTGGAGGAAATGCATGAAGAAAAACATGTTGCCATGGCATTCTGAATGCATTCTGACACAAAATGCCATGTCCTGGATTTCTGGAGCAGAATTGAGGCAATTTGGCATTGAGTGGGGATGCAAAAAGGTCCACATCTGGGGTTCCCTACTAGTCGAATAGCAATTTCATAACTTCTGGAGCTAGTGACTACAGATGAGGCTCAGCCTGTGTTTCGCTGAGCTAGTCTACCAGAGAGTTTTGCACTCCTGGTAGGTAAACCGCTTAGAGCAGAATTCCCTGTTTGCACCATTCCCGCACTCTCATTGCTTCCTTGCAGAGAGAGTAAGAGTGTGCTCCTCCTTGTTTGTTGACGTAATACAGAATGGACTTGTTCCCTGTCTGGAGAAGGACTGTTTTGTGGCTGACGAGATCCACTAGGGCTTTCAGGCTGTACAGTACAGCTCTCATTTCCAACAGAAAAGAGTCTCTGAGGGGTTCCAGACACTGTGTGTTTGGAGGCCTGACAGCAGGTGACCGACCCCAACAGGGTGGCATCCATGCTGAGAGTCACCTGAGGCTCCATTTGGGAGAAGGGAAAGCCCTGGAGGACATTGTCCTTCACTGACTACCATGTGGGTGACCACACTAGTGACTTGGTCACTTGAATGGGGTAGTTCCAAGGATGAGATGCTTGTGACCACTATGTGCTGTGCATCCACTGAGTTGTTTTCATATGCATCGATGCCAGGGGCACAGTGAACACTAAGGAGGCTATCAGACCTAGTATGCATTTCATGGAGTGGGCTTGCACAGATTTGTGCTCCATAATGTAGCATGTCATATGAAATTTAGCCTGCCTCCTGCTCTCCAGAAGGAAGGCTCGGGCTCTCTTCATATCCAGAATAGCTCCTATAAACAGCAACTGTTGTGAAGTTTGGAACTTAGACTTCTTTAAGTCCTGCAGAACCCCCGTGGAGATAAGGAACTGAGAGGCTGTGGCCACTGCTTATTCCATCTCCTGCTTGGACGAACTATCAGCGAGTCATCCAGAAAAGGGTAAACCTGGAGATCTAGTTTTCTCAGATGGACTGTGAGTATGACAAACCACTAAAGCCTTGAGGCACCGAGGAGAGCCCAAAGGGCCTGACTCTGGACTGATATTGCTGCCCCATTACAATGATTCAAAGGTATCTGTAGTGGCTGGGGTACACAAGAATGTGCTCACAAGCCAGTCCGGTGGTGCAGAAGGTTGAGGCACTGGATGCTACACCTCGTGTCACGCCAGTCAGTCCGGGTTTGGGAATGAGCCTGGGTCTTTAGAGGTCAGCGGGGAAGGGGGAGAGGATGTGAGCCAGGCTGCTGGCTGGCAGCTCTCCACCTCGGGAGGGAGTTCTCTCTTCCTTTGGAGCATGGCCATCCCCTGTGGATGCTGGAGGAATGGTGTCACTCCGAGAAGAGCCGCACTAGGCGAGAGGGGGGCAGAAGAGACCTGGCACTGGAACTGCTTGATGCTGGCGTGTCGCCTCAGCCGTCACTGCCTCCAGGGGTCTCGAGAACTGTTCATACAGTTGGGGAGAAAACGGAGAAAAATACATGGGCTGCCTATGAATGAAGCCTCCAGGCCAGGCTGTGGGGATCTGCTGGGGCGTGCAATGGCGCTACAAGTCCCCGAAGGACCTCGAGCTCTAGCAGGGTGGCAGACAAATGGGGCGACCTGTCGGAGGAGGATACAAAGAGTTGAAAAAGAAAAAATTCGCTTACATTCATCCTTGTTGTTGAACCACAGGTCAGGAAGCATAGGGAAAATCCAGGAGCAGTTGTAAAATTCCACAAAACTGTTTATTTGTAGTTGCAGTATCATAAGTAAGCATTAAGCCACGACGAAGGTGGCATCTAATGGAGAATTAATGCATGGTTAGGACTGTTGTGGCACGAGGCCGAAGGCTGAGTGCCTACAATGGGCCAACCATGCATTAATTCCCCATTATATGCCACCTTCGGAGTGGCTTAATGCACTTGTAACATGGTTTTGAAATATTGAAGTGTATTTGAAATGTACATACTATAAGTTAAGAAATAGCATGTAATGCCAGCCCGTCGGCGCAGTGGTTGGATTTCTGTCTACGAAGCCGGCGACCCGAGTTTGGGAACGGACTCGGGTCGCCTGAGGGTTGGCCGGTGGAGAAGGATGGAGCGTCCGGGGACAGCTCTCCTTCTCCGGTGGGAGGGCAGGGAATGCACACCAGCGTGGAGTCTGGGAGTGCAGCAGTACAGCCAGGGCTCAGTGTACAAGGGGGAGTGGCAGACGTCCGCATATGCCTTGACGTCAGGATGTCACTTGCCACAGAAAATGGAACAGAAGCTGCCTGGTCTGCCGGATGATGGCTGCCGACTCCCCGCTGCCTCAGATGCCCCAGCACCCTGGAATTCACCTCAGCAGCGCCCGGGGACTGATTGTAGAGTGCGCTGGTATCCCCCTCCTGGCGCCTTCCCCTCGGAAGAGAGGGACCCATCCGCAAGGGGTTACACCGGGCCACTCCTGGGTCGGCTGTGATCTGAGGTGAGTAGGAAGGGGTCGGGGCGTGGGGTCACGCACCGGAAGGAGTGGCAGACCAGGGCCAAAGGAAGGCGAAAAAAAAAAAAGTATGTAGACAGAGTTTTGTTTTTTTAACAATATTTAATTTAACAATATTTAGTGCACTTTTGCAAATATGAACGAATCGTTATTTATATACAGATGTTGCAGAAAAAAAATTTCACGTATTTACACAACACGGCCTCATTAAACTTCTTTTCAATAAATTTTTGAAATCTGCATGGCTATTATTCTTATAATGTGCCTAGGAGGTCTACGATATACTGATCTTCCTGGACATAAAGTCTCCACCACTCATTCACACTGATGGGATCTACGTCGGAGGTGCTAGGACCCAGCGAGAGCAAACTTTTTGAAAGAGGGCCGGCGCCAGAGATGGAGCCGTAAGGAGTGGTGCCACGAGCCTCAACTCATGTGGAAATTACTGTCTCGGCGTCGACCCTCCAACCACCTCAGTTCCTTTTTTCCCGCTGTCGAGTGCGCTTCAGTGACGATGTCGCTCTCCGGGAGTCAAACTTCAAACTAGTAACATAGTTTTCAGTTTATTGTTTTTTAATATATCTCAAAATAAGTACCACTTGATTTTAACTACTTATTAAAAAAAAGAAGTCTTCAGCCTACATTGTCGGAGTTAACCACGAGCGGGTCAGATGACGGTAGGGAGACTTCATATGAAAGCTGTTCAGTCAGCTGGGCTGGGTCCAGTTCGCTGCCCCCCCCGGGGGGGGTCTGATAATGGAAGGTCCGATGCTCGAAGGGATGGGCAGTCCCCCCGAAAGCATAAAAGAAAACGGTCGCGCACTCGGCACCATTCGTCCTCTAGCTCTTCTTCAGCACACAGGTCAAAAAAGAGAAGGCATCACTCGAGGTCGCCTTCTGGTATGTCTGCGCATCGATGGTCGGTTATTGGGGTCAGGTGTTGGTCTCCTCCACTGGAGTCGCCAGTTTCTGTCTCCGGTGACTGACCTCTTCGACATCGAAACCCTTCCCGGCCTTTTGGAAGGGCTTCCGAGGAGCAGTTTCACCAGTGGGCTGCTCTTATGGAGCAGTGGGCTTGGAGGTTGGTCCAGCTGCCTGGCCCGGTCAGTCCGAGGCCCTTGGGCTTTTTGAGGGATCGGGTAGGGCAGTTGGACCTCCCTAGTTGCACGGCACCTTCTTCAGTGCCGTCGACTCTGCGCTCAGGTATTTTCCCCCCCTCACATAGCTGCGGCACAAGGGGCCACACCGATGCCTCTGTCTCCTGGTAGTCCTCCTACTTTTTCTTCAAATCGCAGTTTTCGGAGTCCTGGATTGCTTTTGGCGCCATCTTCTGCGTCGATGCACCTCTCGGTGTTGCCCTCGGCGCCACTTGTGTTATCAGCGCCGCCCTTGGTGCTTGTTGGTTTTTCGGCACCATCCTCGGCGGCGGCCTTTCCAGCGCTGTCCTCAGCGGCTCTCGGTGCTGTGGCCTCTGTTGGTGCCATGTGCTGGGCTGTTTCAGACAGCGCCACCTCAAGCCTCGCGCCATGTTCCTGTTCGGTGCCGAGGCTCGTGCGACGTTGTCCAGCCTTCAGGGCTACTCTGATTTCTATTTCTTCTTCATTTCCTACTGACTTTCACTCCTTTCCTGTCCATACAGTCCCCCCCCCCTGGGCTGTCAGGAGATGATATTGAGCCTGACTGAGCCCTTCGGCTGGGTGATGATGTTGAATGAACAGAAATTAATCCTTTTGCAGAGCCTATTGTCAAAGGCCTGTCATTTAATTCTGCTGAAATATTTAAATTCTACTCTTTCTCTCCAGACTACAGATATCGATCCTAGGAAGCTCTTAAGACTCCAATACCTTCATGTCCTGGAGATCCCGATGGATTTAACTCCCCCGGTACAACCGTCCTTTGAGACACTCTCTCTCAGATGGTATGGAATAATCCCGCTCTCATTCCTTCTGTGGCTAGTCCATAGACAGGAAGTATGCTGCTCCCAAGGATTGACCCATTTTGGCCTCTCAGGTCTTTGCGGACCCTATTGTAGTCTTGGCAGAGAATGATAAGGCCGTTCTTCCTCAGGCATCTACAGCCCGGCCTATAAACAAAGAATCTCGTAAAATAAACACCATAGGTAAAAGTGTCTTTGCTGCCTCCACCCTGGGTATGCGGATTGCCAGCTACCAGGGCTATTTCTCTCAGTATGAGTATGTTCTTTGGCATTCGCTCAAACAGATGGTGGAAACTCTGCCCAAGTCGGACACTAGTTCAGAGCTACTTCAGACCATAACCAGGGGTATCGAGTCCAACAACCAGCAGGTTAAAGCAGCTATGGACGCTTTTGGTACTGCTTCCTGAGCGGCGGCGGTGGGCATTTGTACCCATCGTCACTCCTGACTATGCACTTCAGGCTTCACGAATGATGCCCAACAGCAGGTTATGGTGTTACCCTTTGACGGTATGTATCTGTTTGGTTCTCAAGTAGAGCAAGCTCTGGAGGCCACACAGAAGACTAGGTCAGCCATTAAAATGGCTTGACCCGCTCCCACCCCTTCTCGGGGGTGTGTGTTAACAAGCGTCAATTTCACAAATGTCCATTCTTTCGGGGCAAGGGCAGGGGAGGTTTTAACAAAAACCAAGCTCCCCAGCCTCAAAAGAAAATGCAACAGAAGGCACAAGGGCCCAAAGCGCCCAGCGCCACCTTCTGAGTTTCTGGCCCAGGTCCCACCTCAGCTGCCTGAGGGGGACTCTTCGTCAGTGGTGGAAGAACGTCTGACTCAGTTCTACAACCAGTGGAAGTCCATAACATCAGACAAATGGGTCCTCCGGATAATCCACGAGGGGTACTTCTTCAACCTTTCAGAAACTTCTCTGGATCATCCCCCCAAACGACAGCCCAGGCTGTCAGCAATACAGTCAGACCTTCTTGCCTCCGAGATACAAGACCTTCTGAACAACCGGGCAGTAGAAATAGTTCCGCTGGATCAACGAAACACAGATTTCTACTCCCATTACTTCCTAGTCCCAAAAAAGACCAGTGGCATGTGCCCCATTCTGGACCTCAGAAAGTTAAACAAGTTTCTTTTCCAGGAAAAGATCAAGATGATGTCACTAGGGACCATGTTACCCTTGCTTCATCAAAACAATTGGCTAGCTACCCTGGACATGCAGGATGCTTACCAACATATTCCTATACACCCAAAGCACCACAAATACCTAAGGTTTGCGGCACTGAGCCAAACACTATCAGTTCAGAGTCCTACCCTTTGGGCTATCCTCGGCGCCACAAGTTTTTACAAAGTGTTGTGCAATTCTCACAGCGCATCTAAGAAAAATCTGAATACCAGTGTTCCCATATCTGGATGACTGGCTTCTAGTAAGTCCTTCCAGGCAAGGAACTCAACACCATAGCCATGGCCTCAGACTTTCTCACATCCATGGGAGTCCTGCTAAATCTCACGAAATCACAGTTGCAGCCCTCCCAGAAGCTTCTTTTCATAGGAATACTTCTGGACACCTCCTGTGCAAAAGCTTTTCTTCCAGAGGAAAAAAGGAGCTATATCCTACAGATGGCCCAGTACATCAGAAATAACAGCTCAGTTCGAGCCATCTCGATGCAACGGATGCTGGGTCTCATGGCATCCTTGGTGTTCACTGTACCCCTAGCCTGTCTCCACATGAGAACCTCTCAGTGGATGCTCAGTACTCAGTGGTCCCCAATCACTCAGCCTCAGTCTTTTCTCATCAAGGTGACAGAACCTCTGAAGAGGTCACTCACTTGGTGTTCGCAAGAGGACAACCTTCTGGAAGGGTATCCCTTTGGTCCTCTGGATCATCAGATTTCCATTACCACGGATGCTTCCCTGATGGGGTGGGGAGCTCACTGCCAGAATCTCCACACCCAAAGTACGTGGACTCAGGTCAAGTCTCAGCTTCACATAAACATCCTGGAAATGAGAGCCGTCCTCTATGCAGTCTGGGCTTTGAAGGACATTCTCTGTCACAAGAACGTTCTCCTTCAAACGGACAACAAAGCAGTGATGTATTACATCAACAAGCAGGGTGGTGCACACTCTTAGCCTTTATGCAGGGAAGCGTTGAGAATGTGGCAGCGGTGCCTAGAGCACAAGGCTCTAATCCAGGTGGTCTACCTGCCGGGAGTGCAGAACGAACTGGCAGACCATCTCAGCAGAACCGAGACAGATCCTCACGAGTGGTCTCTCGACTCAACCGTAGTTCAGTCACCATTCGCAGAGTGGGGAACTCCAGACTTGGACCTTTTTGCATCCCCACTCAACAGAAAACTGCCTCTCTTCTGCTCCAGAAATCCAGGGCCTGGCATTTTCTGTTAGGATGTGTTCAGGCTGCAGTGGACAAAACACTTTCTATACGCTTTTCTTCCTCTTCCTCTAATTCAGAGGGTACTTCTCAAATTAGAGTCCCAGGGGGACAAAATGATCCTCATTGCTCTCTTCTGGCCTCAACAGATATGGTTTCCATTACTCAACAGTACGTTGGGAAACCCCTCCGAAGGTGCTTCCCCTTCAGACGAACCTTCTGACCCAGGGTCCTGTGGTCCATCCCAGTCTGAGGTCGCTTCACCTTCACACTTGGCTCCTGAAGAAATTGAGGTGAACCAGTTCAATGTCTGTTGGAGAGTTTCAGATATTCTTTTGGCTGCGTGCAAGCCACCAGAAAAACTTACACAGCCAAATGGAAGCGTTTTTCTCTCTGGTGTGCGATATCCTCTTTGAACCCTTTTTCCTGTCCACCAAATAAAGTTCTAGAGTACCTCTTAGACCTCTCAAATGTAGGTATACAATACTCTATAGTCAAAGTTCACCTGTGTGCCATTTCAGCTTGTCATGAGCCAGTACTTTCCTTGCCACTGGCTCAGTTACCTGTAGTTAAGAGGTTTCTTAAGGGTATTCTGCATACCAGACCTCCTGTCAGACGTTCTGTCGCAGCCTGGGACTTTAATCTTGTGCTAGACATGCTCACTTGAAAGCCTTTCGAGCCTCTAGCTACCTGTGAGCTGAAATTTCTCACTTGGAAAACAGCCTTCCTGGTGGCCATTACCTCAGCCCTCAGGGTTTCTGAAATACATGCTTTGGTCACAGACCCTTCGTATACTGTATTTCGTAAGGACAAAGTAGTTCTTAGGACCCATCCTAAGTTTCTCCCTAAGGTTGTTTCAGAATTCCATCTAAATCAACCTTTGATACTGCATACTTACTTTGTGAACTTCCAGAATGAAGGAGAGTGTACCCTTCATTCTTTTGATGTCAGAAGAGCTCTGCATTTCTATTTGGATAGAACAAAAGAAATTCGCAAAGCTCAACAACTGTTTGTTTCCTTCAGCAGACCCGGCTGGGTCAGCCTGTCGCTATCAGATGCATTTCGGCATGGCTAGTGGCACGCCTTCGCCACTGTTATTCCATGGCGCAAGCTAAGCTGGAGGTTAGAGTGTACGCTTACTCTGCTAGTACAGTCGCGGCATCCCTGGTGGAAATCCACAAAGTACCCATTGCAGACATTTGCAACGTGGCTACCTGGAGCTCAGTGCGTACGTTGTTTGTTTGTTTGTTTATTCGCTTAACGGGTAAGCACACTAGAAACAAGTTCCTTTTATAGGTGCGACCCACATATATTACATACAAACAATATATAATCAAACATACATATACAATACAGCAAATTGCAGACAAAAAATGTCTTTGTTACATATAAAATTCATAAAAAATTCATAAAAAACAGTTATAGTTAAATTGAGATTCGAAATACATCGGCAAACTTTTTGACAGAACACAACCACCTAATATCTTGAGGAATTTCATTCCAAATAAATGGAGCAATATAAGCAAAAGGTCTTTGTCCAACTTTAGATTTCATAAAAGGAATCTCAAGAAACCTACTGCCTGACCTATGTCTAGAGTAATGATCATCATTATACGGTCTCAAAAATTTTGAAATACTATGTGGAATTCCAGAGTCCATAACTTTATATATGAACTTGGCCACACAGTACTGGAAATTTAATGAAACCGGTAACCAGACCATTTCTTTCAGAATCACACAATGATGGGATGACTTAGAACAATTTAAAGCAAACTTAGCTATCAAATGAAGTAAAGTGGATTTCTTTTTAATCACTGTCACAGAAGCAGTATCAGTAATTATAGCTGCATAGTTCACAATAGGAAGTAAGCAGCATTTTTAAATAACCAGCCTAGACTCAGGAATAAGAAATGAACGGATTCTGTACAAAGAACCTAATCTACAATGTATTCTTGAGGTAACCCTCAAAAAATGAGATTCATAACTTAAATGAGAATCTAATAATACCCCAAGATATTGAAATGTATCAACATAGTAAAACAGTAATCCATCAAGAGATTTAACTTCCAAAGTACTAACCTCAGATCTCAGTCTAGGTGGGGTACCAAAAAACCATCACCTTTGTCTTAGATTTGTTTAAGAGTAATTTACAGGCCATAAGTGAAGACTGAAAATTACACATTTTCTCTGTTAAAGAAACACCTAGATCTCCAACTGACAAACCCTGCATATAAATTACTGCATCGTCAGCATAAAGTGTTAGAGAAGCATTATCAATCACACTTACTAGTTGATCAAAAAACAAAGAAAACAAAAGTGGCCCCAAAATAGAACCTTGTGGAACCCCACACTTAACCATTACAGAGTCTGATACAGCACCCCTATATTTAACCCTCTGGAACCTATTTGTTAAATAATCCCTCGTCCAGTCCAAGAAAGACTCACCAACTCCCAATGACTCAAGTCTAGAAATCAACAATTGGTGATCAACTGAATCGAATGCCGTGGTCAAGTCCACGAACACGGCACCCGTGAGACACCCTTTATCCATGCCATTAAGTACCACATTCGTGAACTCGACCAAGGCAGTCTCAGTACTCCTTCCCTTTCTAAAACCATGTTGGTTCTGAGACAATAATCCAAAGCGATCCACATACCCAATCAACTGATTATAAACTATTCTTTCCTCGTTCATCAAGCACTATGCCCTGGATGTCCATGCCAGGCGACATCTTTCGTTTGGCAGAACTATCCTAAATGGACTTCTGTCCTAAATTTGTGAGCTCTTGGTTTCTCCTGCCACCCTCTCAGGGAATTATTAGCTCGGTACTGTCCCATCAGTGTGAATGAGTGATGGAGACTTTATGTCCAGGAAGATATGGAAATTACATACCTACCGTAATTCTTGATCTTCTTGGACGAAGTCTCCACCACTCATTCACATGCCCACACACCTACCATCCCCCGAGCTCACCTCTCTGCTGTTGGTCTTCACTCCCTCAGTCTTTAGGCTGTGAAGACTTCTTTGTTGACCCTTCTTATATGGGTCGTCCTGACTATCTTATATCCGGTTTTTGTTAGGCTATCCTTCTAGGTTAGTTACGCTGTACCTCCTCGGAAAAAAAGGTACTGAGGCAGTTAGAGAGTTGACGCCGAGATAGTCATTTCCGTACTAGCCGAGGCTCACGGCTCCATCTCTGGTGCCGGCCCTCTTGCAAAAAGATTGCTCCTGCTGGGTCCTAGCACCTGTGGCAGAGATCCCGTCACTGTGATTGAGTGGTGTAGACTTTGTCCAATAAGATCAAGAATTACAGTAGATACTGTATGTAATTTCCATATCTCTCTCCTGCAGTACTTTGCTATCTCACTCATTAGCATACTGTGTGATGTGGTGTTCAGGTGCTCTGGGTACGTGTGGTCTGTCCATTTGGAATGCTGCACTATTCATTTGTTACATGGATTGAACATTTCTGTCTGTCTTGCGTTCTGGAAGTGTTCGTTCTATATGTAGTGCTCTTGTCCATTGCTGCTACTGCTTCTTTTAGATGTGACTTCCCTATCATTCCGTTTTGTACACACTGCTCTTTGGGATGTGTGGATTAGCGAGTACTTCAGTTTCAGCACAGCATTATTGCTTAAATAATGCCATGCTCGAAGCACGCCGGCGACCAGGGTTCAGGAACGGACTCGGGCACCAGGGGTCGGCAGGGGAAGGGGTAGGATTGAGCATCCGTGGGACTGCTCTCCTCCCCTGAGGTGGGTTGGGGATGCATGGTCACTCTGCAGTGGCCCCCGGTGGAGACCGGGAGCACAACAGAGGGATCATACTAAGGTGAACACCACAGAAAAGCAGAAACTGCACTGGGATAGGCCAGATGACGGTGGCTGTCCCCGACGATGCCCTTGAGCAATCCTGGTAGAGTAACGTCTGCCTCAACAGCACCTGGGCAGGAAAGAAATAGTGTGCCAGAGTCCATTGGCTGGTGCCTCCCCTCTCGAAGGAGGGGGACCCTCCCGGCAAAGGGATTTGCCGGGCTAACCCGAAGGAAGGCTGCAAATATGAGGTAGGCAGCTCTGGGGGAATTGCAGGAAGGGGTCGGTGGTGGTACTAGGTGGCTTGAAGGAGGAGCAGGTCCCAGTGTGCGACGGAGGGGAAAAATGATTACACAAAAAAAAATAATGCTGTGTTGGGCTATTACCATGTGACTCATTTTAGCCAATGACGTTTTTGCTTTCTCAGCTTTGTAATTTAGCCATAATACAAAAAAAAATAAACCTATTCAGAATAACTATGTACAGAGGACTACAAATACAATCTTCTTTCAGTCTGTGTCGCTTTTTCTTGTAAAATTTCCCCTTGCAGCTCAGCTTAGCTGTTTTATAAGTCTTTTCCAAGCCCCATCCTTAGCAAGCATCCTGTTTTTGCAAAAATGTTCGGTTCTCGTAAATATCAGGAGCTGCTAGAACAGAGTATGCTTCCGGAGGCCCCTACAGCCCTTGCAAAATGCTCACACATTTTCTCCCAAGTAACCTCTAGCTTTCTACAGTCATCTCAAATTATAAATATATATACATTTCAACAGTAACACCTTATTTTTCCAAACAAAAGTGATCCCATTATCAGTTTCATTCCATACATTGATTTGCACACATTTGTTATATTAGCTAACATAGCTATGCAAGGGAGAAAAACAGTCAGCAAGAGAAAACTGAGACACAATGAGAGGCAATGAATTGCGAGACTGTTCGAGTTGATCAAATCCGAGGTCTCACAGGAAAATTTGGTTGCGCAACCAGACAGAGAAGGGAGAGAAAAGGAAAGAATACAGATCCTTGCATTTGAATACTTTCTCCAAACCAAATGGAACAGGGTCCTATTCTACCGTGTCACAATCCTGAGAAACCATCCTGAATTTCTGGCACTCCATGAACTTGTTGAGATTTCTGAGGTTGAGAATGGGGTGCATGCCCCATGATTTCTGTGGAACTAAAAAGTAGTGGGAGTAGAAGCCTGTGTTGTGTTCTGACTCTGGTACTGTGTCCACTGTCCTGTTCCTCAGAAGGCCAACAGTCTCCTGCACCAGAAGCCCTGACATATGAGCTGAAAAGAGGGGTTGTCTTCTGGTTGGATGGGTCGGAGGGATTTCTAAAGTCCACGGAGTATCCCTCTCGGATGATCCTGAGGATCCACTTGTCCATTGTGATGCACTTGATATAAAACTGGGCCAAGTGGCCCCCCCCAACTGGAGAGGAGAGGTCTGCCTCTGGAAGCTGAGGCAGGACTGGGGCCAGAGCTTTAGAGAATGGTACTGGGCACTTTTGGTATCTGTGCCTTCGGCTGCTACTTTTTTAATGCTGGGGAGGCTGAGATTTGTTTTGGGCTGCCCTAACTTTTAGTCTCAGAGTCTGGCAAGGACTCTGCAAGAGACTTAAGTAAGCTCCAAAGATGTGCTCATACTCAGAAAAATGCCCTTGGTAGCTAGTAGTTTGCATGCCAAGGGTAGCTGCGAAAGCTTACTTACCCATAGTGTCAATCTTAAGTGATTCCTTGTTAATAGGGTGTGCAGTGACTTCCTGGGGAAGAATGGCTTTGTCATTCTTAGTGAGAATAACATTGGTATTAGCTATAGGTTGAGAAACAAACACTGATCTGTCCTTAGTGGCAGTATGTTTTCTATCTCTATGTCTACAGACAGAAGGGATAGAAGCAGACCTGTTCCAGACTGCATCCAACAAGGTCTCAAATACTGGAGGAACAGGAGGAACCAAACTGACTGGCATGATAGAAACATTCAACCACTACAGACAGAGTCCTTTACCTGTGTCAGTTGCTGAGGGCTCTCAGTCAAGTGCAGAATGCATATTTTTTAGCAAAGCCTGGAAAGATAAGTCCTCCTGAGCAATAGAAGAAGGGCCAGGGTCCGAAGAGTCCAGGCTCTAGAAAGAGTTTTCATCACCACCATTGTAAATGATGAGCTTGGGGTCAGACTCATCTGCCTCCAGTCTCTACTCCAGAGGGAGGGTCAGGAAGGGGAGTGAATTGCAAGCCCTTCAATCCAGAATGAGGCCTTGGCAACACTGGCGACACTGGCCCCCTTCTGCAAGGAGCCAGTGTCAGAGGTGACTCTAACCAGGACTAAATCCAGCACCAGGAGATTATGTGTGCAGAGAACAGCGCTGAGGTCAGTGCCAGGATAGGCTCTAAGAGGCCTAAGCCCAGCGCCGACCCCATCGACAAGATACAGTCAGCACTGGAGTGTCCAGCAAAGGTACCATGGCCGGTCCTATCACAGTAACATTGAATGGGAGTGTGACCAATGCAACAGGAGTCGACAGCATGGTCACCAGCAAAAAGGCCTTCTGGCTGTTGCTAGAGCCAAATGCTATACCCAGCTTGAAGGTTCCTCCTGCAGCTCCCGTTCCACTGACCCTGAAGGGCCAGGGACCAGCTCCACAGGCAGGGGCAAACGAGCCAGATATTGCACCCACTGCTCCAAAACAGCTGCCCAGTGGTGGAACTGCCCACTAGAGTCTCCACTAAAAGATAGGGAGGGACTCTGGGCCCGAGACCTCAACCTCCCATGAGCAGAGGCCCCAGGTGACACTGATGGCACCAGTGAAGGGTATATGGCTCCAGGAGACCAAGGATCTCATGACAGACCTCGCAGAGCGTGACCTTAAGCAGTTCAGCTTCTTTCCATTCCTTCGGGAAGAAGAACTCAACATCAAGTGGTACCACAAACCCAACCAGGATCGAGAATGGGCCTGCTTCTTTTTGTGCTTCTAGGAGTACTCCCCATCTCCCAAGGCACAAGATTGCCCATCATCAGAACCATTCCCTGACAGGGAAAGTGGACCAGATATGGCCCTGCTGCTGACGCAGCTTGCCTGAGAAGGCTCCCTAGCGAGACTGTGGTAAATTACTTTTGTAAAATCACTACACTGGCACAAAAATGAGGAACTGTAACTTTAAACACTAAGAACTGAGAAGAACTGAATGCTGTTGTTGTGTAGACATGAAGTTCTGACTCCCAACGGGCAAGTGACATTGTCACTGAAGTTCACTCAGCGGTGGGGAAAAAAGGAACTGAGGCCATTGAGGGTTGGTGCCAAAGTAAGCCATGCAGCGTCAGCCAGTCTTGTGGTGCCCCGCATGCGTGCAGCTTGCCTAGGCACCTGCCCTCCTGAAAAGATCTGACTCCTTCAGGGTCCTAGCACCTCTGGCTCAGAACACATTAGTGTGAATCAGTGGTGAAGATTGACTCCGAGAAGATCAAACCAGAACTGGCTGCTCTTCTTGATCTCTAGCCCTGAGAAGGTCATTGTGCACCCACACTAATACCGACTCGTTACTGTGCCTTGACCTAAACCTGGACTGGAGGGACTGGAGAGGTTCACAGATGTCAAAGGCCATGAGGTGTTCCTCAAGCTGCAGAGCCACCATCTTCTCAATAACCTTCACCAAAAAAAGGGAGGTTAGAGAATGATCTATAATTTGACAGACAGTTCAGGTCCAAAGATGGTTTCTTCAAGAGAGGTCTCACCAGAGCAGCTTTTAATGACCTTGGAAAGCCCCCCTCTGAAAGGGAACACCGGATCAACTCAGCGAACTCTGTACCCAAAAACCCAACACACCTAATAAGTAAGTTGGGCCCAGATCCAGCTCAAAAGAGGTGTTCCGCAGCTCTGAGACCACCTCATAAACCTCTTCTATCAAAACTAGTCTAACCTCACTCCAGACTGATGGAGGGCATCCACACCTCACCAGCTTGCTACTTCTGGGTCGAGATGACCCAGCTGTGAGATTCAGACCAAATCAAGGACACCCTGTCAGAGAGAAACTGAGCAAACCCTTTGCTGTTAGCAGATGAATTTGCCATTACCAGTTGAAGATGGTCCAGATTTAGAAGTTTGTCCACAGCCTGGAAGAGCTGAACTGGTAGTTTTCTCCCTGGACAATAATACTGCCTTCTTAAGGGAGATCACCCTTTGATACTCACCGTCGTGTGTCTTCAAAGCCAGTTTGTCCTCAGACCTAGGTCTTCTCCAACAATGACACCTAGACTCCAGTTCCCTGAGCTCCCCGTCAAACCACAAGGATTGCCAGCACGAAGTCTAGGGTCATTTACAGACCAGTGCAACTGCATCGAAGGACGAAGTAATGACCCCACTGTAAGCCATCATTGATTCCTTTGATCGAGTCGCACAAACAGCCATCATGTTCAAGAGATCCACTACCACCTGTAGTCCCTTCAAAGGATGATAGTGAACCATCTCTGTAGGGGGTGGAGGGCAAAAGATAAGTTTACCATGTAATGATCCAACCAACTTACCATATCAGTCATGAGGTTACTACCTCAAGCCCCAGTGAGAATACTAAGTCCAAGACATGACCGCATTGATGAGTCACAGAGGTAACTACTCGTGCAAACACCAGTGAATCCATCAACTGTAGGAAATCCTGACCAAATTGTGATATTCATCACCAATCCAGGCTTTGAAGTCTCCCAGAATTAATTATCTGGGCAACTCCAACACCCTTTCAGCAATGAAGTCTGTGATTTCCTGCTGGAAAAATTTCTTGTGTGTGAGAGGCTGGTAAACAAGAAGGATCCTACAACCTACACCTGGATCCCCATGCACAGTCACACATTCAAACAGCAAAGTAACCCTAAGTGAATGCACAGTGAAATTCAGTTCAGAAGTAAAACAGATGGACACTCCCCGCCATGGGCAGTGCACCACAGAGAATCCAGCTGGGACAGCCGCCTCCAAAACAGGTCTGGCATTGTCACTCAGCCAGGTCTTCATTATACAAGCTAACAGTGAAGTAACCCTAAGTGAATGCACTTTGAAATTCAGTTCAGAAGTAAAACAGATGGACACTCCCCACCATGGGCAGTGCACCACAAAGAATCCAGCTGGGACAGCCGCCTCCAAAACAGGTCTGGCATTGTCACTCAGCCAGGTCTCCATTATGCAAGCTAGACTGATCAAAGAACAAGACATTAAATCTGGCATGATGGCTGTCTTGTCCCTGCTCAGTCTGGTATTGCAAACTACTGCCTGAGTGGACGGACGGAGGCTGCTGGCCTATGGGCTGCTTGCCCACGCAGTCTAGTGGGACCCTAGGTATGGGCATCAAACATATCTGGCCTCTTTCTTGGGTTCCTTTTGCCCCTTGGGCACCTCCTGGTCCTAACCAGACCCGTAATGTCCTCCATTAGCACACCCCACACCACACCACCTATCCTGCTCCCTAACAATACCAGGCTCCCTGCAGTGCCTATGTGTCACTGCTGATAGGGGCATCAAAAGGGTGGAGGTCACGTAGCTGGGAGTAGCTAAGGCAGGGGCCCTCCATCCTTGGCACATATTGTAGCCAACACAAAGTGCTTCTCAAACACACAACCGTAAACTCCCCTACCCACAGATTCTAGCAACACACTTTTAACCACCCACCAATTAAACAAACACTCAATTTATTCAAACTCTGTGATACAGAACAGAACAATTACCTATACATACATGCTCCCATTAATACCACTACACTTACCATACACACCCAACCCCACCCACATAATTCAATTCAGAAATGCTAAAATTTAACAGTCCTAATTGGAGAATCCAGAATAGTGAACAGTTTATGGCGCAAATAATAATCCAAAGCAGATGATAAGCTTCTTAATGCCTTGTGAAACTGTTATTGAAACCATTAGATAATAATTTGTGCTCTCAAAAGAGAAACCTAAATGAAAAAAGACCAGATTGAATGTTTTATGGCAGCTGTCTTACCACTGTCGAGCAACAAGCAGATCTTCCAGGAATCAGTCTTCACCATTGATTCACACCAGTGGGTTCTGAGGTAAAGGTGCTAAGACCCTGTGGGAGCCAGAGCTTCTTAGGAGGGCTGGTGCAGAGGAAGGCTGCATGCTTGTGCGGAACCACGAGACTGGCTTATGCTGTGTGTGGCTTATCTTGGCACCAGCCCTCAACCACCTCAGTTCCTTTTTTCCTACCATCGAGTAAGATTCAGTGAAGATATTGCTTGCCTGCTGGGAGTCAGAACTTCATATCTCAATCAATCAATAAATCAGGTTTATTTTATACTAGAAAGGTATGTGAGCAAAAATGCCCTTTTTCACAAACGTCCAGTTTCACCAAGGATCACATAGGTACAAGATACAAGATGCCCTGGGGCCTGGGTGGGATTATTTGGGCAGTCGGTGCCTCTGCCGCTTAGTGATTTTGGAGGCCCTCTCTGGGGTTCTTGCTGATTCCCTTGCCCTGTCCTAGATTGCGGCCTGAGATTTACTCCTTTGCAGCCGTGGTGTCAGCTGAGAGGAGAGGCCCGCATTGAAGGTGGGGGGGAGTGAACTAAGTTGCTCAGCCTGCCAGAAAGAATTATCCAGAAGTTCACTCAAGGAAGATCGGTGTCAGTACTCCCCATCTGGTAAGTGGATCTCAAGGACTACCATCGAGCCGGTTTGGTTTTTGGGTCTTTCATATGGTTTTTGGTCTAAGGCAGTGAGAGAGCTTTATGCAGTTAATTATACAATTTTATAGTTTCTGTAAAGCCCATTTTATTCCCAGGTGAGAACTGGACATATTTTTGGGTTAGTTGGTCATTGTGTCCTAAGAAGTGAGAGTTCTGTGGACATTGGTTGGATTTTTCTCCTGGAGATTATCTGCATCTTGTTTTGCTGGGACTCAGTTTACATGAACTTTTTGGAAGACTCTAATAAGCTGCACTTCTGTTTGTTAGCATTACTGTTGGGGGGCGTTGTTTGTGGGTTATTTGTGTAATGTTTTGCTGCTGGTTTTTAGGCAACATCTATGTGTTGGGGTTTTGGTGTGTAGGATTTTGATGTGAAAGTAGTGTGTGTGTGTGAGTTTGTAGAATCGTGTGGGAGTGTGAATTGTCTGTGAATTGTCTGTGCTGAGAGGGTATTAGAATGGTCAGTCACTTATTCCCCCTCCAGACTCAGGGACCTTTGCCCTTTTGATTGTCCTCCGCTATCCCCAGATGTATACAGGGTGTGCCGAGCTCTGGGGATAGTTAGGAAGAGGAGGAAAAAGGGGGCTCTGGAGGGGAGATGGAGGGAAGTGGTCAGATTGGGTTAGTGAGAACAAGGAGACACCTTGGGGTGAAATGGGTCCAGGAGAGAGGATCCCCTGCCTGGTTCCCATATTCAAGGGTTATGCTTTGTGCAGGCAGGTGACGTGGTCTCCCTTGGTTGCTCATCCTACTCGGGTGGTGTTATGCAATGCCAGCTCTCTTAAGAACAAGACTACTTTAATTGCAGATCTTGTTGGTTCATCTGACCTGACTTGCATCACTGAGACCTGGCTAGATGAAAATGCTGACCCAATATTGGCTTCAGTAGTTCCAGCTGGGTACTCGGTGATACACCACCCACGGATGGATCATAGGGGTGGGGGTGTAGCCATCTGTTTTAGATCGGAACTGGGCCTTATAGATGTCCCAATGGGGGTCCCAACTTCTTTGAGTGCATTGTGGGAGGCTGGGAGCGGGTGTGGGATGCAGGATACTCCTCATCTACTGTCCACCCGGGGATGGGAAAGTTTTCTTGCAGGAAGCCGCAGACTTCATCATCAGTGTGGTGTTGGGATTCCCCAGATGGTTAATTCTGGAGGACTTTTAACGCTTGGATTGATGATGAACTCTCGCAGTTTGGAAGAGACATCCCCCCAACTAATGACTTTGTTGGGCCTCACATAGGTTATTATCTCCATAACGCACATTGGCGGTCACTCATTGGACCCGGTGTTCCTGCTGGGGATGGAGATATCCAGCTTGGTGGTGGAGCCAGTTGGATGGTCTGACCATCATACCATAGGGTTCAGTTTCACGGCTCCTCCCGATAGGCCTGCCCCTATGGAGATGGTTCAGTACCAACCTTTGAGGGGTGTGATCCCAGATGGCTTAATGGAGGTGCTGGACCTATCGGGTGTACTGAGAGAATGCATGGATCCAGGGAATCTGGTTCTCACCTATAATAAGGTGGTGATGGAGGCCCTGGATTCCATTGCTCCTGTTCGCGTTCTCCTTCTCCCGCTTCGCCAAAGGTCCCCAAGTTATTTATTTATTTATTAGAAAGTCAGATTTACAACCTTTGAATCACAGACTCATTTACAAAGGCACCTTGTCGTAGGGAGAGTAGACAGTAATTAAAGTGTGGTACAACATGGGTGACAATACAGGTGCAGTACGTAAAACATAAAGGCACTGGAAGTAATGTTACAGAGTTGCTAGACATCATAGATACATACAGGTCAAAAATCTCTGATATTAATAGGTGCGGTCCTGTATGAGCCAGGGAATACTTGGCTAGGGGGAAAGGTCTGGAAGGGTATGGGACAGGAGGGAGCAGGGAGCGTGACACAGATTCAACCAGGAGCACGAGGGGGGGGGAGCAGTCCAGAGGACGTTGTCAAGAATGTGGGCCAGACAGGGCCTACTACTGTGGCACTAGATGCATTTACAGCTGCGAGTGTCAAGGAGGAGGTCAAGGTTTGATGGGACCTTGAAGGAGATGAGGAGAGAGGATTGAAGATTGGATAGGCGCTGGTGGAAATCAGGCCTGGAGGATGACAGGCTTAGATTGATGGACCATTATGCAATCTATCAATTGGCAATCACCCATAAGAAAGCAGAATTCCTTTCTAGGGAGATTGCCTCTTCGGGGAACCGACCTGCTCAGCTCTTCCGGGATGTTGACAGACTGTGCAATCCAGTCTGTCTTCAACCTGGTGGAGCCTTTAAACAAGAGAAGTGTGAGGAGTTTGCTCGGTTCTTTGCAGATAAGGTTGCTGCCATCAGATCCAGAGTCTGTTCAGCCCCCTCTGTTGGACATTGTGAAGGTTGGCAGGAGGTGACGTGCCCTCAGTTGGCCTAGTTTGACTTCGACCTGCTGGAAATCATTGATGTCATGAGGATTGTCCAGACACTGTGGCCAACCAGCTGTAGTTTGGACCCGGGCCGAATGCACCTTTTGGTGGGTTGCGTTGATGAAATCAGCCTGGTCCTAGTGGGGATAGTCTAGAGGTCATTGGAGAGGGGGGTCTTTCTGGACCCCCTAAAGGAGGCAGTTGTTCGACCCCTCCTTAAAAAACCTTCCCTTGACCTGGACCAGAACAGACTGTCTGGCAAACTACTGGCCTGTCTCTAATCTGCCCTTTTTGGGCAAGGTTATTGAAAAGGTGGTTGCTCAGCAGCTGAGCGATCATTTGTCTAGCCACGACATCTGTGATTCTCTCCGATCCAGATTCAGGAAGAGACACAGTACCGAGACGGCCCTTCTCTGGGTGCTGAATGATCTCCTAATAGAGAGAGACTGGAGGTCCCATTCCATCTTGGTCCTCCTTGATCTCTCGGCGGCATTTGACACTGTGGATCATGGTGTGTTGATGGAGCATCTGCGGTTCATCTGGGGACTGTCTGGTACAGTTCTCAGATGGTTTCAATCATTCATCGAGGGTAGGACTCAGAGAATAATGTCTGGGATTTTTTCCCTCAGCCCCTTTCCCCCTATCCTGTGGGGTCCCGCAGGGCTTCATTCTGTCACCCTTGTTGTTTGCAGTGTACATGCTGCCGTTAGGAGACATTATTAGGTAGTACGGTTTGAGTTTTCACTGCTGTGCAGATGATACTCAACTGTAAATGTCCTTTGTGCTCAGGCAGGATGGAGTCTTTTTGGTCTTTAACAACTGCCTTGCCTAGATCCAGGACTGGATGAATGCCAGTAGTTTGCGGTTGAACCTGGATAAAACTGAGGTGTTGATTGTGGATCCGGATCGTCGGGAAGTGGGTTTGTCAGCTGGACAGCCCTCCAGGCTTTGATTCAGTGGAATTCAGTTGTCTACCTCCAATCAGGTGGAGAACCTGGGCATTATTCTTTTTTTTTATTTAGTTGTTTAACCAGGTATAGCACACTAAGCTGAAAGCTTTTTTACAGGAGCGACCTGGGAGCACAAGGAGGTTAAGTGACTTGCTCAGGGTCACACAGTATGCAAGTGGAAGCTGTGGGATTCAAACCCAGGTCAGGTCTGCTGGATATCACCAAATTTGCAGCTCAGAGCCTTAGACCACTGTGCTATACTGCCTCCTTCTTGACAGTGGCCTGACCCTTAAATCTCGGATGTCGGCCGTTGTCAAGACCTCCTTTTACCATCTGAGGAATATTGCCTGGGTGAAGCATTTGGTTCCCCCCAGTGATCTTCCAACATTGGTCCACGCCTTCATCACCTCACGTCTTGACTACTGCAATGCCTTCTACCTAGGGCGACCGGGGGTTGATATCCACCGTCTACGGCTAGTGCAGAATGTGACAGCCAGGTTATTGACTGACGCTTCTAGGGTCAGTCATATTATGCCTGTGCTCCGCGAACTGCACTGGGTACCAGTACAGTGGCAGATCACCTTCAAGGTCGGATCACTGACCTATAAAACCCTACATGAACAGGGACTCCGTTACCTGCAAGATCTCCTTCACCCTTGCGGCCCCCTCTGTCCACTCCGCTCCACCAATGAGGGATTGTTAGAGATTCCCAGGGTACGGATAAAGACATCTAGGGCCTGATAATTTTCTTTTGTGGTCCCTGCCCTGTGGAATTCTCTACCTCATCGGGTGCGAGAGTGCCTGACCGTTGAGTATTTTAACCCTTAGGCTGCTGACAGAATTAAAATGTATAGGAAGTTTAGACTGATATATCAGTCCGTGACCCTGCAAGGGTTAAGACTGAACTAAGGAACTATTTATTCAGTCTAGCATATTCTGCTTTTTAGTTACTTATATATCAGCTGCTGTGTTATGGTATGATAAATTTACTTGTCTGATGATATGGTTTTAATTATTTGTTTATATGTTGATTTTTTGTACAAGTGCCTTAATCCTAGGAAAGGTGCTTTTTCACAAATGAAGATTGATTTGATGATTTGATTTGAGATACAAAAATATACATAGATACAAAGTGCAGGATATACAATATATCCAGGTAGCTATAATGTCATATACAATGGAAATAGCCAACTAGTTAGGAGTAAATTACATGTATAATTATATAAATACATACATCAGTACAAGCCGTTTTGGTAGTGTTAGTTATACAGGTATTCCAAAATTGACAATAGGAAGAGAAAAAAAAAAGAACTCAAGGTTGAGCGGTGCCAGGTCTCCTGACTGGGATTAGGAACAGGAACGCTTTTTGTGTTTACAGGAGAGTTTTCTATTTCCCGAACACAGGACTACAAATCTGTATGACAACAGCATTCAGTTCTTTCAGTCTTTAGTGTTTAAAGCTACTGTTTTTTTATTTTTGTGTCAGTTTAGTAGTTTTTATATAATATTTCAGTCAGTCTCTCTCAGTCCTGCCGTACAATGGTCGTCGATGGTCATGGACGATGACAGTTACAGTAGGGAACCTATTCAGGCATGCTGCTGCAGTGGCAGGCCCTGTCCAGTTCACTACCCCCTTCAGTGGTGGGTTCTGATGATTTGCAGTCCTGTGTTGGGAAGGAGAAAGCTCTCCTGTAAACACAAAAAGAAGTGGACCCATTCTCGATCCCAGTCTGGGACCTGGCACCGCTAGACCTCGAGTTCTTCCTCTGCCAGTAGGAAGGGGAAGAAATGGTACCACTCAAGGACACCCTCTGTGAGGTCTGCCTCTAAGTCCTTGGTACCTCAGAGAAGAAGGCCTTCTCTGGAATGCTTGGTATCACCGACGGCCTATGTTCGTGAGAGGTTACTGTTTTGGTCCCGGAGTCCCTCCCTGTCTTCCCGTGGGTACTCCGATGGGCATTTTCATCACTGGGCAACTCTTATGGAGCAGTGGGTACAGTTTCTGGCTTGTCAGCCCCTTCTTGCAGAGCTGGCCCCTGCCCTTCAGGGCTAGGGGCATTGGAACCACAGCTGGGACCTTCTAATCAGGTAGTGTCTGGGTCTGTCAGTGGCCTCTGGGCCCTTGCCGGTGACTGCACTGACAATGCCTGTTCCACTGGCCACAGCCCCATTCAGTGTCACTGCTGTGGGACCAGCTCCGGTACCTTTGCCTGTCACTCCGGTGCTGGCTGGACTGTCAACGCCATGGGCAGTGCTGGGCTCAAGCCCTGGCTTGCCACTGCATCCATTGCCCCCGGTGCTGAGAGGGCCATCGGTGCTGGAGCCAGTCTCTCCTGTGGCACTGTCTCTAGCACCAACTCCTGTTCTGCCTGTGCCAGTGTCACTGGTATTGCCTAATCCAAGGACTAGGTTGAGGAAGTTTAAGTGTTTAAGTCCACCCCTTTTCCAAACCATCTCCACAGGGAGGATCTGAAGGATCATTTGTGAAGGCAGCGACAATGAATCTTTTTATAGCCTGGACACTTCAAATCCAGGCCCTTCTCCTGCTCCCTAGAAGGACCACTCTTCTCAGATGTTCTCCACAACATGTATGCTACGCTTGCTTTTGAGCCTTCTGCCATTGACCTGGGGAAATATCTCCATCTGGAGTGGCTCAGCATTTCCACCATGCCAGTCAATCTCAAACTCCCTGGTCCCCCTGCATTTGAGACTGTTTCAGACACAGTGTGCAGTAGGCCTGTGAATATCCCGTCTGTCTGTAGGCAGACAGATCATATGTATACTGCCCTTAAAGACAGGCCTATCCTTGCTTCCCTGCCTGTTGCTGACAAGATTGTCATTTTGGCTGAGAATGACAAAGCTATTCTTCTCAGAAAGTGACTGCACTCCCTGTTAGTAATGAGTTGCACAAGATTGACACTGTGGGGAAAAGGGCTTATGTTGCTGCTACCCTTAGCATGAGGAGAGCCAGCTACCAAGGGCATTTTTCTAAGTAGGAGTATGCTCTTTGGACCTCTCTTAAGTCTTTACTGAAATCCCTGCCTGAATCTGAGACTAAACTCATGATTCTTCGGACTGTTGCTTATGGTGTTGGGTCTAACAGTCATCAGCTAAAGGCAGCTATGGATGCCTTTGACACTGCCTCATGCTCTGCTGCTGCAGGAATCTGTGTTAGAGGACATTCCTGGCTTGGGACATCTGACTTCTCCAACGTCATCCAGTAACAGGTTAGGAATGTCCCCTTAGATGGCTTTTACATGTTTGGACAACGGGTAGAACAGTCTCTTGAGATCTCCCAGAAAACTAGGATGGCCATCAAGACCTCCAGGCCTGCCCCCTCCTGTCCCCAAAAGGGGAAGGGGTGAGGCATTTACCATAATAAACAGTCCTTTCGAGCAAAGGCAAGGGAGCTAAAGTCAAGTTTCAGCCTCCCTAGCCCTAAAAGAAAACAGCCAAAGGCACAGGCCCTTAAAGTGCCTAGTGCCACTTTCTGAAGTCTCGGCCCCAGTTGTGCCTTAGCTGCCCAAAGCAGACCTCACCTCTCCTCTCCAGTAGGGGGGTGCCTGACCCAGTTTTACTGTCAGAGGGAATCCATCACAACAGACAAGTGGGTCCTCAGGATCATCTGAGAGGAATACTCACTGAATTTTATGGAAGTGCCTGGATTATCCACCCAGAAAGCAACCCCTCCTATCAGCTCACATGTCAGAGCTTCTTGCACAGGAGGTTGTGGGCTTTCTGAACAACAGGGCAGTGGAAGCAGTGCTGAAGGTGGGGCGCAACACAAGCTTCTACTCCCATTACTTCCTCATTCTGAAGAAGTCTGATGGCATGCGCCTCGTTCTCAGTCTCAGAAACTTGAACAAGCTCATGGAGTGAGAAAAGTTGAAAATTATTTCTCGGTGCAGCCTGCTGCCACTCCTCAAGCCTCAGAACTGGTTTGTCTCTCTGGATATGAAGGAAGCTTACCAGCGTATCCTGGTCCAGCCAAGCCACCACAGATTCCTCCTCTCCATTGTACTGGGTCAGCATTTAAATTTTATTTGTTTCCATGTCAACAGACAACCCCTTTCCTGTAGCTGTTAGGGCTATATGTGTTAGCTTAAGATTGTTTTCACTGCTCATGGTAGCCCCCTGTGACAGCCCTGGGGGTCTCCATTTCATTGTTGGAATCTCATTGGCCATTGGAAGTGCATTAGCACATGAGAACTTGATGTCAGATCAGCCATTTATATCATGTATCTCCATGCTGAAAGAACAAATACCCTGCAAAAACTCTCTGGAAACTCATAAACTGAATGGAGTTTAAAGGGAAAAACCCTGCATTACAACTCGGATAGTTTGCAAAGCTCACCGAAGGTAAATGTGGTATTTCATACCTTCTTGCAGCTTGTTTCTTTGAAGAGTTATTAAGCAGGCAGGCATACTGGGGAGATTTAAAGGTTGATTACACATCATGTTCTCATTTGCTAATACAGCTCTCTGGGACAATGAGATTTCAACAGCCACGAAATGGAGCCTCCCAGGACAGTTACAGGGCCTAGTATGAACTGTGAAAACAGAGTATAGCAGTTGCATGCATCCTTAACAGCTACATGAAAAGAGTTGTCTGTTGACATGGAAACAAATAACATTTAGAAGATATGAGGGTGTAGTTTTCCTTTGTTTTTTCCCTAGCTGGATGACTGGCTACTAGCCAGTCCATCAGAGTAGGAGACAGAATGAGCAGTGGCCATGGCCTCTCAATTCCTTACCTCCATGGCGGTCCGACAGAATCTTGAAAAGTCACAGCTTCAGCCTTCTCAGCAGCTCCTCTTCATAGGGGCCCTTCTTGACACCACCGGAGCTATGGCCTTTCTTCCAGAGAACTGAAGGAAAGCAATCATTTAGATGTCTCATTGCATACTGGAGCACAAGTCCATTTAGATGCATTCCACACAGCACACATCAGGTCTGACAGCCTCCTCAGTGTTCATGGTGCCTCTGGCCCAGCTACCCATGAGGACAACCCAGTGGATGCTTAGCACACAGTGGTCTCCAGCAACGCACCATTAGTCTTAGCCCATCAAGGTGACAAAGCTCCTGCTTCAGTTGCTTATATGGTGGACACAGGAGGACAACCCCTTTTCTTAGCCAGAGCCTAGATAACCCTCACCATGGATGCATCTCTGCTGGGATGGGGAATCCACAGTCATTGGCACCACACTCAAGGAATTTGGAGCCCTGTAGAGTCCTATCTCCACATCAATATGTTGAAAATTAGAGATGCTCTCTATGCCCTGTGGGCTGTTGTGGACCTCATCAGCCACAAAATAGTACTCCTCTAGATGAACAAGTCTGTCATGTACTGCATCAACAAACAAGGAGGAGCACACTCTTACCCTGTCTGCAAAGAGGTGATGAGAGTGTGGGAATGGTGTCTAGAACAGGGTGTTCTGATCCAGGCAGTTTACT
Organism: Neoceratodus forsteri; assembly: GCA_016271365.2. Lineage (NCBI taxonomy): Eukaryota > Metazoa > Chordata > Ceratodontiformes > Ceratodontidae > Neoceratodus > Neoceratodus forsteri. The sequence continues at coordinate 713,423,507 of CM057458.1, forward strand.
TACCAGGAGCTCAGAACATTCTGGTGGATGAGCTCAGCCAAACAGAAGCCAACCCTCATGAGTGGTCATTAGCACCAGGCATCATGCAGTTGCTGTTCGATGAGTGGGGAACCCCAGATATGGACCTTTTTGCATCCCCAATCAATGCCAAACTGCCTTGATTCTGCTTCAGAAATTCAGAACATGGTGATCTTCTCTGTGTCAGTCTTCACTATTCATCACCTTTGGGTAATGTGGCGGTCAGCGAAAAGCCCGTGGGGGCGTTTTTTTTTTTTTTGGATGGTAGTCGAGCGCATCATTGGTGCCGCCGAGGCCAACGCACTGCGTGGCGTTCCTGAGTTGGCCATTAGGTGTCGTCGACCCCACCCTCCCACCAGTTCTTTGTTTCCCACTGTAGAGGTCGCACCTTGTGGGAAGCTGCTGCGGAAGAGGCCTAATTCATCTGAAAAAACCTTCGACACCGAAATCCCTTCAACGCCGTCTTTGTATTCTGATGGTTCCATTCTCGCCACCACTCGACACTGCTGGTAAGACTGTTCCTTTCTTTATTTGTTAGTGACGTTGAGTCTTTTGTTTAGCTTGTTTTACCATGGGTCATGTCTCGGTCGGGGGGTCAAGAAATCGTTAAAGATGGGACGGCTCCCTATGTGGAGGTGCCCGTGCAGCCTCAAGTACTCCATCACTGACCAACATTACCATTGCCTCGTGTGTCGTGGCCCGCTTCACGACATGGATTCATGCGATGCCTGCTTCTCCACGGACCGTCGTGTCTTCGAGCAACGCGCATGGAAAGTTGGACGAGCTCCGCTGACTTTCGGGGCATGGGCGTGCACTCATCGGGCCAAGCTGTGATCTCTCAGCCTTTCCTCCAGGTCCCTTCCCGGTTCTATATGGACAGGGGAGGAGGGGGATTCTTCTTCTAGTAGCCTCGCTGTTGCAAAAGCCCCTTCTGCGGTGCAGGGGGCCCAGTCTGTCTCCTCTGGGGGGCAGGTGGAAGGCACCACATTGGCAATCACCCCTTCGGGCATGAAGGCTCCCCAGGTGTCATCTCCTCGGGCTAGGAAGCCTGAGTTGGCACCGTCCTCGACGCCGTCCATCAGTGCCATCTTAGGCCTTGGTGCTGTTCATGACGCTGTGGGCCCTGATGGCGCCGTAGTCGGTGCCGGTCCGTCGCTCAGCGCCATCTCCACTGTCGACACCCTTCGTGGCACTGATGGTGCTGACGGTGCTGTGAGAGGTTCTATGGCGCCATCTTCGACTGTTTCTCACCGTGGCGCTGATTGCGCCGTCCCGAGACTGACCAGGCGCCGTGTCTGGCTCCGTCACCACTTGATCCCGAGCCAAGACACGCCGCCATGGGAGCATAGCTCAGCACCATTCACAGCACTGAGGGAGCTATTGGCGCTGTCCCTGCCCTCGGCGCCAGGACAGCGTTGTGGCAGGCACCAGCTCCGATACTGCTGCCATCCTCAGTACTGTCTCTTCTTCGCACACTGTTCATGGTGCAGTTGGAGGCTTCGGTGCCAACTCTGGTGCAGTCACCCAGACTGGTACCCCCTTTGGTCGGGATGGCAGCAGGCATCCGCGTACCATCTGGCATTGGACTTAGGTCTACACCTCCTTAGAGGCAGAGTTGGACAAGCTGTCAGACTCTTTGGAGTTGGCCGCTCATGTGGATATCGTGGTAGTTTCCTCGACTGACCAGAACCAGCCCCCCCTCTGAGGAGCGGGCAGTTGCCCCCAGGTCCAGGGTCAGGGGTGCTGACCAGCAGACAGCGGTGCAGGCCACTATTGCTCTGTAGCCTGGCCTCGGAAGGTTTTCTGCCCCCTCAGTGGTGGTACCCCCTCAGGTGGTGTGCCTGGATCACCCAACTTTAGGGCCGATCAGAGCACCTATACAGGAGGGGAGGGTGCTACTCCCTGGATAGTCCCCTCGGGGACTGACCAGAGTTGCCAGCTGCCTAGGCTGGCGTTTGGGAGGAGGAGGGCTCTTTCAGACTCTGAGGGGTCGATGGGTAGGGGTTCAATGCGGCGACTCTTTTCTGGGACCCACCCCGGTTCGGGAAGGAGTCGCTGTGTGGACCTCTGCCCTTCCTTCTCGGTTTCCTCAGGAGGGCCCTGTTCTTTGGAGGTAGGGGACTGTCCTTTTGGAGTTCCATGGCCCCGGTAACCTCACAGGTGGGAATCTTCAGGGTTCAGCACCCTAGACAGTTCCAGTATGGTAGATCAGCTGTTGGCTGTTGAGCTTTCTGGAGCTCCCTCTCCCTTGGGGCTCCAGGTGCGCTCTTTTGCACAGATAGAGGACAGTCGATTCCTGTTGTCGGCTTTGTCCCCACTCCTCTGTCACCTTCTCCTGCTCTCCCAGGCATTCTTGGCCCTAGCGGACCTCTATCCTGGGAGCAATTCAGGGCTGTGGCTGCTCATTTCCCTTCATATGTCAGGACCATGGACAGGCAGGTGTCCCAACCTCCCCCTCAGCAACTAGCCACTGAATCTACGAGGTCCTCCTCTTCCTTATCTTCTTCTTTGGAAGGAGAGGAGCCCTCTGTCCACAACTCCCTTGCTTCTGATCTCGCGGAGTATCAGCGTTTCCTCGTGAGGATGTTGGAGGACCTGCATATCTCCCAACCCACTCAGCACAATCCGGAGCATTCGTTGCGCGCCTTCCTAGGCGATTTCAGTGCGGACACCCTTGTCGTGCCCCCTTGGCCTGCTCCCTTCCGGGAGGCGTCGTTGCATTTCTGGCAAAGACCCTTTGCTGGAGTCCTAGCCCCTAGGGATCTGCGCCAGCGTATTGTGCCCCCCCCCCCCGGAGTCTCCAGGTAGTTTGCCTCATCCTCAGTCAGGACTGATGCAACTGAACACTCCCTATGGGCTTCACGCAGGACCGGCCCCCAGATTTTGACTTCTGGGGGATAAGGACTTTCTACTCAGCACGGTTGCTTCTTTCAATATCTGCACATCAGTCCCACTACGCTACCTATGATAGGTTCCTGTGGTCGAGGCTAGGTCAACTCCTAGCCTCTATGCCTGATTCAGAGGTAACCAGACCAGCCATTGCACTCTCTGCAGGTGGCCTGGAGCTAGCAAGGCACCAAGCGAAAGCATCTTACGATACCAACGAGATAGCTTCCAGGGTCGTAGGGACAGTGATCTGCACTAGGCGGATGGCATGGCCGCGTCTCTCCCGGTTGTCATCCTTGGCCCGGCATAGGGTGACTTCCTCTGCATACCAGAGAACCTATCTTTTCTCCCGTAGGGTGAGGTGGAGTCTGTCGGGGCAACCTTCTGCCCCCTCCAGGGGGTCCCCATCTCACTCTTCCCAGTCTCTGGCCTCTCCAGACCCGTGAAGGTTCTCTCTCCCAGTGTGCCACCCAGTGAGAGCTAAGGGATTTAGTTCTTTAGGATCTATGGCCCCCTTTGGGGGGGCTCGGTACTAACCCAAAGGTGATGAACAGTGAAGATTGACACAGAGAAGATATTAAAATTACGTACCTTCCATAATTCCTGATCTTTCTGTGTATCTTCACCATTCATCACAGTCCCAACCTCCATCCCCCTGGGGCCTCAGTCTCTGGGTCCCCTTCCCTCTATGTGCCTTCCTTTCCCCCCCTTTCTTTCCACTGGTAAGGAGTGGAGTGACCTTGGGCATACAGGGGAATTTTTTACATTCTGTCAGGGGGGGAGAGTGATCAGAGGAGAGGGCACTTCTTTCCTCAGTGCCACAGCTCCACCCCTGTGGGGTGGGGGTTGATGGTTGCCCTCTTTTCTTTTCTCTTTCTCTCTCTCTCTCTCTCCTCCTTTCCGCTATTCTCCCTCGTTCTTGTCCTTAGGGACTCAACCCTCAAATTAATTAAAGAAACTTGTTCCTTACCTCCAAATTTGGTTTCGGGGAGGTACAGCCCTGTATCCTGTCTTTTCTTCCAGAATAGTCACTTCTGCTTATGTTGGAGTTATTGTCAGTGACTCTGTGCCTTGAATTCTGGCAGTGTAGCCTTCTGGCTACTCCTTCACAGTTCTTATACAGTCTGGAGACAGGTTAAGGCTTCAGGGTATGTCCCCCCCCCACATCCTTAGTTCTAATTCTTCCTTCCCTCCTCTTCTACTTCCAGCGATTGGGGCCCCTTGCCAATCCCCTTAGATTTCCAACTCTCTTTTTGTCCTCTCAGTCATTTATTTCTCCTTTTAGTTTGTATTTATTTTCCTGTATCTGTCCCTTGGACTCCCTTGTTCCTCCCTCCCAACCTTTTCTTACTTTACGGTGACTCAGAACTGGCGAGAGGGTGGGGTCGACGATAGCTAACGGCCAACCCGCAAATACCACGCAGTGCATCGGCATCGAGGGTGGCACCGATGGTGCGTTGACTCCACCCATCAAAAAAAAAAAAAAACTCCCACAGGGTCGTGACCCCAGCCACATTACCCAAAGGTGATGAATGGTGAAGATACACAGAAAGATCAGAAATTACATAGGTACGTAATTTTCATTTTTCTGTCAGACAGCATTCAGGTTACACTGGACAAATCTTTTTCTGTATGCATTTTCGCCAGTCCCTCTAGTTCAGAGGGTGCTGCTCAAGCTGGAAGCTCATGAGAGCAAGATGATTCTGAATATGCCGTGCTGGCCTCAACAGATATGGTTTCCTATGCTGAACACTGTCAATCAGTACTCCAAGGGCCCTTCCACTCAGAACAGATCCTCTGACACATGGATTCTTGGGTCCATCCCACTCTGTACCACTTCACCTCCAGGCCTAGCTCCTGAAGAGATAGAGGTGAATTGCTATAAGGTATCTCAAAGGGTCTCTGAGATCCTTTTGGCTGCTTGTAAATCTTCCACCAAGAAAACCTACATGGCTAAGTGGAAACTTTTTTCTATGTGGTGCTCCAGAACTCATATGGACCCATTCTGGTGCCCTGCAGACAAGGTTCTAGAGTACTTGTTGAACTTTTCCAGTGCTTGCTTGCATTACTCTACAGTTAAGGTCCACTTGTACATTGTTACAGCGTACCATAAGCCCATACAGAACCTTTCTCTAACCCAGCTGCCCCTCTTTAAGAGGTTCTTGAAGGGTATTTTGCACACAAGGCCCCCAGTCAGGAAACCTGTAGCCACTTGGGACATCAATCTTGTTTTGGATATTCTCACTTATAAGCTCTTTGAGCCCATCATGGCTACAAGTGACCTGAAGTTTGTAACTTGGAAAACGTTTTTTCTAGTGGCCATCTCTTCTGCCCCCAGAGATTCATGCTTTGGTCACAGATGCCCTGCATAGAGGGGGGGCAGCTCAGAGGTAATTTAAGGAAGTATTTTTTCACAGAGAGGGTTGTGGATGCATGGAACGGCCTTCCGGAGGAGGTTGTGGAGTCAAAATCAGTGGTGGAATTCAAGCATGCATGGGATAGTCATAAGGCAATTCTGGGGGGGTGGGGGTAGGAAAAAGTAGGCTGCTGGTTAACTAGGATCTGCAGCTTATCCAGTAGGTAGGGAAATGGGCAGACTGGGTGGGCCAAGCGGTCCTTATCTGCCGTCAAATTCTATGCTTCTATTGTTGCCGACCAACTTTCTGAATACCTCTCCAAGTATGATTTACTCTCCCCCCTGAACAACACAGCTTCAGGAAAGGTCATAGCACCACCACAGCCCTCTTAAAATTCATGAGCTTTATGCACTCTGCACTTGATACAGGTAAATTGGAAGGTACAGTATTTCTTGACCTGTCCAAGGCTTTCGATACCATTAATCATCCCTTACTCATCTCTGCTCTGTCCCAGATTGGTCTCACCCGGGATGCCAATGCCTGGCTCTCTGACTACCTGTCAAATCGCTCCAGAAAGTTAGAATCAACTCCACTCACTCTAACCCAATCCTTGTATGCTCTGGGGTCCCTCAAGGCTCCATTTTGGGACTGCTACTCCTTAGCCTCTACCTAAACTCTCTCCCCAAGGCCTGCTCAGGCAAAATCCTTTATGCGTCTCATGCCACCACCCCCCGGAGGGACTTGAGTGCTCCCTCCAAACTGCATTCACAGAGTCAGAGGACTGGTTCCTCAAACACAGACTCATCCTAAATCAGAAAAAGTCCAAAGTTATGCTTTTCTCCCACCACCAAAATAAATTCAGGCAATCCCCTCTGCACATAAATACCTCACTCTCACAACCCCTTGAACAAGTCAGCGCCTTCAAATATCTGGGAATTTCGACCCGGCACTCACATATCATGACCATATTCAGCACCTCTGCACTGCGTAAACTGTTGTATTGGTCTGCTATACCAGCACCAAAACTGCCTCCTCCCCCAAAGCTCTCCAACTTTCCGTATCCTCCTCTGTGTTGTCCTTAGTTGACTGTGGGATCACCATTTATGGAGCGTCTGACAACACAGCCTTACACAGCCTAAAAATGTCACTAAACAAGGCATGTCGGCTCATTCTGGGATGCCCTGCCACTACCCACACCTGCGCTCTATACAGTCAATTAAACTGGCTTGACTTCAGTGACAGTTCCACACCTGCATCCTAACTAAAAAGGTTACCACTGGCCTTGCCGCACCCAGTCTCCCCCCCCCCATACAGCCCGCCACGCTCACAAGGACAACTAGGAGCTCCCTCAAAACCCCATATGTGGTACCCAGACAAAATACGTCACTTGGCCAATGCTCCTCCTCACACAGAGCCCCCACCTGGTTAAATTCCCTCCCTGCCAGTGTTGCCACAGCTGTCAAAATTAGCCACTTCAGATCCCTACTCTGTACCCATCTGATCACCTCTCTCACCTGCTGATGTTTCTAATCTCCTTGGCAGCCTGACAATGGACCACATCCTGCGTACAAGTGTGGTAATTCTCTGCTCGGTATGCCTTGCCTACCTGTAAACCATATAAATGAATGTTGTTAACCTAGTATTATCAACCTGCCCTTGCTGTATCTGCACCATCTGTGATGTTTTTGTCTTTAGACTCGGGGCATGCTAGCCCTTAGCACTGTCTGTCTACTCATTGTAACTACTCTGTCTGTGCAACTGTTTAATTGACGTGGAGCCTTTGAAAAGGAGTCTATGGCTCAAAGGATTGTAATTCCGAATATCTTAAATAAATAAGTAAAGTATACCGTTTTTTTACAGAGGCATAGAGAATACTGGATGGGCAACTGTACACAATCAGTGTGTTGTGCCACTGATGGATACTGATTCCGTGTAACCTCGAGAGTAAAGCTTGAGAGATCCATGGGAAGCAAAACCACGAGGTGGTACAATACACTGGTTGGGCATGGAGTTGTCCATCCGGTATTTTTTTATAATGTATGGTTTCCCAGCAAACAAAATAAATACAGTTTTATCAGTTGTTTTTTTTTATCATTATTTATTTATTGATTTTGCAAGTAAAACTTACAAAGCAAAATTGTACATAGGAGAATGGCATAAAAGTTTACAGTACAGACAATATATTCTTACAAAGATCTTGTGTATGACACCCCTTTTTGCGGTACAACATGGGGGAGAATTCCAAAATTAAAGCATATACTGAACAATTTCACCCATCACATGCAGCTAGGAAGACCAACAGGGAATCTTAACAAATTGAGCAACTAGGTTTTCCCTGTTAGCAAAGCGACTATAAAATCTTGCTGATTCCCCCCAATTCAGTCTACTTATATATATATTCCAATCTTATACCCAAAACTCCCAGAGAAATTAAATATTCATTTCCCCTTTACCAGACAGATCCTGAATCATTATAAAGCACCAGCAGCATTGAAGAGGAGTTAAGTAAAATATTTGTTTAAACCCTCAAGTGGCCCCTTTTACTCCCAACACGAAAAGAACAGCAATAGAAGAACTAGATATAACAACTCCGTCATTTTCTTATAACGTATTACAAATGTAAGTGGAACTGAACTTAACCTGCTGTAATAACAGCCCCATATATATTTTCCCCAGAGGAGTGAAGACCAGTGGTGTAAAATGAATCAAAATTAGCTTAACAATTGCATTTATCACAAAGCGGGATCCAGATCACAGTCCAAAATACACAGTCTATACACAATGCTCTCAGTTCCAAAAATGGGCCATTAACTACCACAGGCCAGTCCCCACAGCATGAGTCTACTTTACCCGGATACCCCAGATGATCAGTCGCTGTTAGATGAGGTTCCTTCTTCTTCTACCCCCTCCAGCTCCAATTCAGTTTTCCAGACTATCTTGCCAGTGTCCCGCGGTTCATTGAATAAATACTGCTGCCCATTCCACATTAACTGAAGTTTAGCTAGGAGAAGTAGCTGGTGCTGCACTTTAAGTTGATGCAGCTGGCTCCTCAAGCCTATCGAAGGCCTTGCGACATTGGCGGTTGCTGAATGAGAGGTCCGAAAACAGCATGACTTCGTCTTCGCCATTTTTCAGGACTCTATGGCGCCAGGCAAGTGCAAGAGCCCGATCTTTGTCCCCAATTCCTGTGCACACTATTAGGAAGGTTCTTGGAGTCGATGAATCCGCTGCAGCTCTTCTAGGGGTAATTCTGTAAGCCTTTTCCAGGGATAGAGTAGGTTCAGCTTCGTCAAGCCCCAGTATGGCCGGCAAAAACATTCTGGCAAAGATCAGGCTGTCCTCCCCTTCAGCATTTGTAGGTTTGAGTGTTATATACCTGTCGCAGCCTTGCAGCCTCACTGGTATAGGGATTTCCCTTTGTTTTACTTTTTTTTTTTTTCTCTCGCTAGGAGCCCACACCAGTTTGTGCTCTGTGAGATACTATTAATCTGCCTCCACTCCCTGCATGGCACAGCGCTCTGAGGCTCAGCCCTCCACCCTATCCCTAGCTGACCGCCCTCTTTGATTTGTCCTGTCCCCACTCCTCCACCCACCCCCCTACCTATTTTAACCTAGCTCTTGTCCATTGTCCTTTCAGAGCAGAACCCCTGAGGAGCGGAGGTCATGAGGGTGCTCCACAGCCCTCCCCCACATCGCCGGAGGGAGTCCCTGAACCCCCAGCCAAGGTAAAGCCCATTTCTACCACATGGAAGAAACGCCAGCATTCTGTCTGCACTGCTGAAACTGCGTGTTGGCGCCTTTTTCTCTTTGAAAGAGTGAAAAAAAAATATCTCCCCTCCAGTGGCTCAGCCTAACGGCAGGACTGTAATTTAAAGCGCAGGACTGTAATTTAAAGCGCCTTTTGCCTTTTTCTGTCGTGTAGTAGTACTAACTCCCCACTGCCCCCACCACCACCCTTGGTCGCCTTCTTTTCCAGCTGCAGGTTTTACTAACTGTACACTAGTGGCCGCTGTAACATACCACTCTCTCTCTCTGCAGTTGCAACGTACACACTACTATTAGCTGCCCTCCTGATTTCCAGGATCCCACAGCTTGCTCTACAACCCCCCCTAGAGGCACCCAACCCACACCAGTGTAACTTTTACACTATCCCTTCTGCTCTCAAAGGTAACCACAGACTCTGTACCACCAGCATCTCCCACTAGCCAAACTAATTCGTTGGCCTTTCTCTCACACACCTCAGTTACTACACTCTCACACCAGGTAAACTCTGCACCTCACCTGTCCCCCTCCAGACCTCTAGCCCCCACCACCCACTAGCCTCCCCAACGTCCCCCTCTCTTCCCTAACCCTTCTTTACTGTGTTATTCCTAGTCTCCCTGTCCCCACCACCAACACAAAACGCCTTTCACCCTACCGATCCCAGCGTCTCTCATCTCATCTCATTTTACTTCTCCTGTTATCTGGCAACATCCACCCCAACCCAGGACCACCCTGCACTATTGCCTCCCCAAAAAACCCTCAGGGGCGTCTGCTGCTAGCTACCCTAAATATATGCAGCCTTCCTAAAAAACACACACCTCTCCAAGGCTGGATTGCCCAGTATGCTCCGGGCATACTTGCACTCTCTGAGACATGGCTTTCTGAAAAAATTCCCTGTGATGCTGTCTCCCTCTCTAATTATGCCTTCTTCCGGGCAGATAGGACAAGCAAGAGAGGCGGTGGCTGTGCAATTTATGTTAAATCCTCATTCAGTGCCACAGAAGTCCATACACCCGCACCACAATACGGTGACCCAGATACTTACAGTAAAACTCAGCCTGGGTACCAAAACTCTCCACATCATCTCGGCCTACATCCCCCCGAGAAATCAAAAACTCGCATTTGACTCTATCCTCCAAATCATCTCCCAACTACCTAACACTAATGAAGTCATCGTAATGGGTGACTTCAACGTTAACTGGTTATCCCCAGCCTCATCCAGCTTCAAAGATGCTGCCCTGGCCTTTGATCTCACCCAACTAGTCACCTCCCCCACCAGAAGGGACAATAGATCCGGGACCTCTACCCTTCTTGACCTCATCTTCACCAACAGGCCAGGTAACCTCTCCAATGCAGCAGTGCTCCTTGATGCTATCAGTGACCACTCCCTGGTTACTTGCTGGTGGTCGGGTAAATTGCCCCCTGCCCCACCAAAAATCTCCTGGCAACGTAGACTTAAAAGGGGTGGCATAAAGAACCTCAAAGCCCATCTAACTAACAGCAACTGGCTCCCCATTTACACTGCCCAGTCAGTTGACCTTGCTCTCGCTCACTTTATAACCACCTTCAACAAAGCCTGCGACTTATTTGCTCCCTTTACTAAGCAAGTTGTGAAATCCAGAACCACCCCATGGATCACACCCCCACTTCTAAGCCTGCTACAGCAACGGGACAACCTCTGGCACAAGGCCCTTGACTCTCAAAGTACCCAGGATAGACAACTCTACTGGGAGGCACGCAATAAATGTACATGGGCATTGCGACAGGCGAAAACAAATTACTACCAACAAACCCTTACCTCCTCCTGGGGTGATGGGAAAAAATTCTGGGACAACATAAAAGAACTCAGTGGTAAATCCTGCTCCCCCACCCCCACCCAACTTATTCTAAATGGTGAGGTCACTCAGGATCACTCCACTATCGCAGAAGCCCTTAACTCAGCCTACTCGGATCTCTCCCATATCCTCCTCCAAAGTTCTCCCACCCTCCCCCAAACCTCATATGTCAACTCGCCCCCCTTCCGGCTTCGAGTCATCACCTGCAATGAGGCAAAATGCTATATTACCAAAGCTATCTCTAATACCCGCTTCAGCAATGACTCATTAGATCTTAAACTCCTTCGGCTCACCCTTGATGTCACTTTACCACACCTCACTAAAATTCTTAACCTCTCGCTATGCCTCGGTCAGTTCCCCTCAACCTGGAAGAGAGCCATAATCACTCCCATTCTGAAGAGCGGTGACCCCTCTAACACCAGCAACTATAGACCTATCTCAATACTTCCACCTGTCTCCAAAGCCCTTGAAAGAATAGTATCTGACCAGATAACCGAACACCTAACTAAACAGAAACTTCTCAGCCAGGAACAGCATGGTTTCCGGACGGGCCATAGTACCATCACCACACTCTCAGAACCACTGCGTTCATACACTGCCCTCGACCATGGCTCAATGCGGGGCAACTATGTGAATCTAACCAAGGCTTTTTGACACGGTCAGTCACTAGATACTACTCGTGTCCTCCCAAAGCTAAATGTGGTCCTGAGACTACGGCCTGGTTCAAGGATTACTCTCAGGCCATTCACAGCAAGTCAGGATAAACGCCACCCTCTCCACCCCCAAAACAGTTTGCTCTGGGGTCCCACAGGGGTCAATTCTGGGCCCACTGCTGTTCACCCTCTTTCTAAACTCCCTCCCTAAGGCATGCAGCGGTCATTTGCTCCTCTACGCTGATGATGCGGTTCTGTTTTGGAAACACCCCCACCCGACCGCCCTCCAACAGAACAGGCCCTTCAAAGTCATTTCTGGGAACTAGAGACCTGGTTCACTGAACACCGCCTAATTATCAACTATAATAAAACTAAGTCCATGATTTTTGCGCATCGCCAAAGCCCTCATAGTCAGTCTGCTCTCCATATCAAGAACACACTAGGTGCCCCTCTGGAACATGTTACCAACTTCAAATACCTGGGTATCACATTAGACACCTCCCTCTCCTACCAGAGGCATATCCAAATTCTCTCTTCCGCTGTCAATACTAGAGTGGGCATCCTGTACAGGCTCAAGCACTGCTTACCCACACAGACCATGCAGCTTGCAGTCATCTCCTCCATCCTCTCCCTAGTTGGCTACGGGATTACTATATATGGCTCTGCAGAACCCACCTCGCTTAACAGTATAAACACTGCCTTGAATAAAGCCCGCCGCCTAGTCACAGGCAGTGATAGACTAACCCACACCTGTGATCTTTATGCTTTGACTGGTTGGCTAAATTTCCAACAAAGATTAAAGTACCACACCTGCATCCTCGCAAAAAAGATACACTTTCAGCTAGCCCCCGTCAAGCCTTCTCCCCTTAATCAGTACAGCACCCCATAGGCGCAATACAAGGCTCGCTGCAAGCTCTTAATTTCTGGTCCCCCTATGTAGAACTTCCCTTGGGCAAAGATCCTTCCACTACCGAGCCCCTCTCTGGCTCAGTGCGTTACCACACTCACTCTCACAGACCCACAGCATCTCACTATTTAAAACAGGCCTCAAGGCTCAGCTACTTGAGTGTGCAAAATGTGACTGTGGCTAACATTGCCCACCCATTTGTATTCCCATATCCCCCCCATTCTCGACTCAGGGTCTCTCTAGGCTCCATGTATTAGCGCCAAACAAATCCCTGGCTTGGGACACTAAGATTGCTGCCTAATGCCCTCACCGGTATATAAGTTTTACCTGGACTGCTCCTCAGTTCAGTAACTGTAAATACTGCCTGTTTATGTATGTCCTTTACTGTATTTGTTTACCCTCCACCCCCTGTAACCAACATGGAGCCTTTGCAAAAGAGTCTGTGACTCAAAGGTTTGTAATTCCGATTGTATTCCAATAAATTGAAAAAAAAATAAAAAATTCTCTGACAGTCCGATGACTCATAAATTACGCTCTCTTGCCTGGTTCTCTATTGTCTCCAGCCTTTGGTGAAGGTGCGAGTTTTCCTTTTATTAATTTAGTAGTGGCATCTGTCGATTTAAGGATGGAAGATTCAGAGCATTGAACAATAGCTTCACATTGGTCCATTTTGGTTTCCAGAGTAGAGACTCTTGGAGTGAGAGTATCAAACTTTTTATCTAAGTCCTGCATTGTTTTTATGAGCTGACGGAGTGTGGAAAGTATAGAAGCTAGTGAGGCCTCCTCCAGTATCTTACCAGTCGAGTCCCCTGCTTTTCCACACTGATCAGGCCTCTCCTCCTTGTTCTGCTTTTTAGGAGCAAAAAAGTTGCCAGCTGGAGCCCCAGCCCCTTTAGTTTTGCCCATCTTGACAAGTACAGGTAATCCAAGCACTCTAGAGCAGTTTCTGGTATTTTAGAAAAGAATAGGTTTGAATTTTAATAGTTTTTTAAAATTCTTCTCTGAGAGCTTCAGGAGTTTGCTGCTTCCTCTAAGCTGCTCAGCAGCGCCCCCCAGTTTTATCAGTTTTTATTTTTAAAGTAGAACAGAGAAATTGATTGTTGCCAGATCGCATACCGTTAGTTAGGGCTAGTTACTTGGGTGAAATGTGTGGTTGCTAGGGACCAGGCATCCCTACTTTTGTAGCGCTGCCATCTATTGATTTCTAATCAGGTGTGGGAGGGATTTAAAAAATATATGGTGGCCGTATTCCTTGCTTAACGAGAGACCATGGACTCCGAGGAACAGATGTAATTTAGAAGTTATTTTAAATATCTGGTTGATCCTGCATTTAATTTGCATGTACCTGCACTTATCTGGCTGATCCTACATTTGGTTCAGAGGTATCTGGTTGATCCTGTGTGAGTTGCAGGTTTGGGTGATCATGCCACTGCCACCTCGAGTGTCTAGGTGATCTTGCCATTTCTGTTGCCAGGTGTGTTCGTGGCCATTTTTTTTTTAAGTGAGATTTTTATAGTATTTCTCGTAGGTTTTCTCCCACTTTCCCCCGCCCGAGGCCCCAACACTTGGCCATACGTACATGTGGAGGCATGCACACACACACACCATAGGCCAGCTCAGCCCCATCTGGCCACTTGTACTGCCGCCCTCTTCTCTCTTGTGCTACCTCATCAGACCTCCACCTGGTGGGGAGTGTAACTACGAGGGGGGTGACATCCACCCCTACCACCCCTGAGGAGAAGAGAGCAGCCTGCCGGCTTGCTCAGTCCCGCTCCTCCCCTCCCCCCGTGCTGGCACCTTGACAACCCAAGGTTGTTCCCAAACCCGAGTTGCCGGCATAGCACGAGGTAAAGCATTCAGCGCCACTGGGCCGGCACACATGGCCAGTTTTCAGTCATGGAATGTGATTGTACCCCAGAAGGGTACAGTTGCGTTCCATGACCTTTACGCTGGGTACAACAAGGTTTTGCATCGGATAAAAATCGATACAAAACAACATTCCACCATACACTGTAAAGTGGTTCTCCAAACACATCCCAAGTTTTTACCTAAGGTAATGTCAGTATTTCACTTGACTCAGCCTCTGGTGCTGCCTACATACTTTCCTAACTTCCAGAACGAAGGGGAGCACACTCTCCATTCTGTAGATGTTAAAACAGCCCTCACATTCTACCTAGACAGAAGTAAGGACTTCCGAAAGACTAAGCAGCTCTTTGCCTCCTTTGATCCTAATCAGATGGGACAACCTGTTACTGCCAAATGCATTTCTACATGGATTGCCAGTGGCTTTCATCACTCTTGTTCTATGGCACAGGCCATGCTGAAAGGCTGCCGGCCCACCAGCACAGCGGCATGGTGTATGTCTGCGACACTGATGTCCAGGGTTTGGGAACAGACCCAGGAAGTAAGAGGGCTGGCCGGGAGGAGAAGGATTGAGCATCCCAGGGATGGCTCTCCTTCTCCGGGGTTGTGTGTAAATCATGAGTCAGACCCCTAGCGGAGGTTGGGGGTCTTGTAGCAACCAGCACCTAGATACCTTAGGCGGTGTGCGGACACTGGCGTCATTACATGTCATGCCTCCTTCTTCTAAAAAAAAAAGGGTGGGAGTCAGCCGCCTCTATGATGTGCTGCCTGCTTTCCATCCCCAATCGTCGGCCCCTGGCACTCCCAATCGGACTACCTATCCCGTTGTCCACTGTATCCAGCTGACTCCATGCCCAACCCTGTGGGGGCAAGCTAGGGAGGCAATGCTAGTTGGTACCCCTGCCAGCACCCTTCTCCCGTCATTGCGGGGTCATACTGGTGAGGTGGCCCTGCCCTGGGTCACAATCCAGGGGGTATCACCTGTTGGGTAGGTCCCATTGTGGCGAGGACAGGGATCGGGAGTCAGTGACGGCTGAGGTGTGACAGTGGAAAAAAGCATAGTAAATAAAAAAAGTAAAAAAAAAAAAGCTGAAAGGCCAGGTACATGCCCACTCCACCAGAACAGCTGCCATGTCCTTGACAGAGATTTTCTCTGTGCCTATCAGTGATATTTGCAGAGCTGCCACCTGGAGTGCAGTGACACCTTTGTCAAGCACTATGTCCTGGATATCCATGCCGGGCAGCATGCCTTCTTTGGCAGGACCATCCTTAATGGACTTCTGTCCTGAGTGAGCTCCAGCTCCTACAACGCTGACCTGGTGAACATTTGTCTGACCTTGGTACTGTAACCCATTGGTATGAATCAGTGGTGAAACTTGATTCCTGGAAGATATAAAAATTACTTACTCACCGTAATTCCTGATCCTATAGGAATATCTTCACCACTGATTCACACACCCACCCTCCATCCCCTAGGATCTCTCTGCCTGCTTATTGATCTTCATCTCTTGTTCATGGCTGGGCTGTGAAAATGGTGTGTTTTGTGTTTGTTGATCCTTCTTACACGGGTCATCAGGGCTGTCTTATGCCTTTAGGTTAAATGCATTACTGTTAGGTTACACTGCACCTCCTTAGTAAAAAAGGTATTTAGACGGTAGAGGGCTGGTGCCGAGATAAGCCATGAAGCACAAGGTAGTCTCACAGTGCTGCGCATGCACACAGCCTGCCTCAGCACCAGCCCTCCTGAAAAGTGCTGGCTCTGGCAGGGTCCTTGCACCTCTGGCTCAGAACCCACTGGTGTGAATCAGTGGTAAAAATGTTCCTAGAAGATTAAGAATTACGGTGAATATGTCATTTTTATTTCTGAACGCAGCACTGAAAGTGAAAACTTTGTGGATTCTCTTACCACCTGTGAGTTCTGCAGTAGAGACCCAGGTCCTCAAGCTCATCCTGCAGCTAAACTATTTTCTGGGATTATTTGTTGATAATGACAGGCAGTGGGATGCTGGTAAACCCCTCTAGTGTCAGTTCAAAGGCATTTGGCAGAAAGCAGCAGCCACAGTTCACAAATCTTGACTGCTGGCTAGCAGTCTTCACAAGCCTCCTAGCTCAAGCACAGTTCTTGTACAGTGGCAGCCCCTGCTTCAGTCCAGCAGAATGATTGCCCGCTTGCACTCACTCCTGAGCCTCCCAACTCGAGTGCAACACTAGCCATGCTTAGAGTGGACCAGTCGGGTAGTTACAGTCTCCAGCACACCTATTCTGGCCCTGCTCCACACCATCTATCTGCCTTTCCTGCTCCCTTGGCTCCAACACCTCCACTTTCTCCATGGAACACCCGGAGACCGCTCCAATTGCAATAACCCGGCATGAATGCCCTGACAGACTTCGAAACCTCAGGTCAGTACTCCAAAAGCAGTGCTGCATTTACTGAAGACAGAGTAAAGACACCATAACAGTGGTGCCTAAACAGATGGTTAAACATTTTGAGCAGCACCATAGACTACTAACTAAACTAAAAACCAACAAAAGCTAAAAACTACTATCACTTACTCACTCGTTCCCCTTGCTAACTCTGTTCCCCCAATCACTGCTACTAACTAACATACATATGGCTTAAAACACAGAATAAGAGCTCATTTTTGAAGTTTAACTATCAACTTACAAAATTCACATTTGGATTCTCCAAATGAGCATAGCACTTAAACTTTTAAGAGCTCATTAGAAACTAGTTAGTGCTCCAACTTACAGCATGCCCAGCCCGGCAGCCATCTTGCATGAATAGGTCCATGATTATTTATTTATTTATTTAAATTTTGGTAACCGGGTAAGCCCACTGAGACAGAGTGTCCCTTTTTCAGGGGTGACCTGGGGGAGGGTACAAGGGGAGGTACAAAATAAGGTGATACAGTAGCATAAGAATGTACAAAAGCAATTTGACGGTAGGTACAACTTTGTAAAATATAAGAAGCAAAAATAGCATAAGTTGCTAATCGCTCAAAAATAACCTAAGAAGATAACTATAGTAACAGAATACATACAAGGTGTGACAGGAAGCTCCTGCCACTCTCGAGGACCGAACTTTTCTTAAATCTGTTGCAACAGTTCTTCTATTTCTTAGCCTAATCTATCCTTTACAATTTCTAGTCCATAAGGCTGGCCACCTGTGAGCATCCCCTTCCCTTTCTTGACTGTGCTATAGTATCTTCTTTAATTTTCCTTTTCCCTCTCAGGTCCTCGTATAGGGAGGTTATTGTGATGATCTCCTAGCGTATGTAAAACTGGTTGTGTTTATTGTTGTTGGATTTAGTATGTAATAGCACTATGTCATAAATACCTTGATGTATATATCTTATGTTTATAAAACCTATGAAAGTTGAAAATACCATGGCACTAGGTCTTTTTGATATTGGTAAAAAGTACTAGGTGACTATTATAGAAATTAAGTTGTGTTGTTTAAAATGCATGTACATCGCTGTATGTTGAACAAGTCTGAAATTGCATGGTGATTTGCATCTATCCCATGATGATTTGCATTATGGAAGTACGTATGATGTATTTCTTTGAAACTTGACTTGTTGCTGGTGGCCTTTGGGGTAACCCTTTTTTCAGTGCTTCTGCACTGAAGTTCTTTGTCTATAGCTTGTTTGGTTTTTTGTTTTCTTTTTGAGCCCACACTACCCAAGCAAACAAGACCCACATAGGGATGAAGGGTCTTTACTAAAAATATTTAGATCGGAGATCAGTGTCAGTAGGTGCTGGCTAAGTGTAGAGAAAGGATATGCATAGTCTGTTGCTGAAAATTGATGTACTGAAGAAGGAATATGACATTGCTGAAGCATATTTCCTGTATTTTGAATAAATATCATACAGAGATTGTGTGTTGAACCTGAAGTTTGGTGTCTGGTCCATCTGTTATCCCACAACCCCTCCACACAAGCAGTAATTACAGATGTGTAGAGACATAAACATGATATAGTGTAAATTATGAAATCAGTCAGGAATAACCTAAAGGTGAAAATTAAGTAGGGAAAGAAAAACAAATATAGGCAGTCGACATAGGAGTAGGGGTGCAGGACACAGTAACTTTAGGTCAAATAGGGGTGAAGCAAAGGGAAAGTGGAGGAAGACATGGTGCAGGAGCACAAAAAGTACATTTAGGGAAGAGCAGTGGGAGGGGGTATCCACATGTGAGAGGGAGGAAGAGGGGAGAGGTGAGCAAAAAGGTTATGTTTGGAAGAGGGGAGAGGTAAGCAAAAAGCTATATGTGGGATAACCTCAAATACAGGTGCAGTATTGGGAGGAAACTAGATGGGGAGTGCTTGAACAGTTCTAAAGAAGGGCTGGTTAAAACTGCAGGTGGGAGGGAATTCCAGAGGGAGGGACCCAAAAAGGAGAAGGCTCTCTGTCCAATCGCTAGACGGGGTTTAAGGATTACTAGTAGTGGAAGACCAGACGACCTTGGGGACCTTGTCGCCGTTTGCTTTGAATAAAGTTTTTAAGACTGGGAGGAGTGTATGTATGGACAAGTTTAAAGATAAGGCAAAGGGAGAAGTATTGCAGCCTAGCTTCGAGGTAAGGCCAACCTAGAGAGCCAAGGACAGAGTGATGGTGCTCCCTAGAGTTTGTACCAAGAGCGAAGCGTGCTATCCTATGTTATGTTTGGTTTAGCCGGGCAATTACTAGTATATTTATGACATTCTTGGAATCGGGTCCTAACTGAGAAAATGGATACAGACAAGTTCCATGAGAGCACTTGTTTCAGTGTTGACAAGAGGGGTGGCCCTCTTAGAAAAGTCTGATGCTGCACAAAGTAGGTGCACCATTTTCAGTAGTCCTTGATTTCGTTTCCTATCCTGGGCCAGTAGAATCATGCACGGGCAATATCTAGAGTCCATTCAGCTCCTAGGTGTCCCATTTCAGTGTGCAGTGACTTTAGCACCATCTTTTAAAACCTAGTAGGTAACAGCAGATGTTGTCTGGGAACCTAAGAGGGCCTTGGGGGTCTCTATAATTAGCCCTTCATTTCTTGACACAATCTTCAAGGCATCATCTTCCTGTTGTAGAGCATATATGATGTCTGTAGGTCCAGGATTCTGCTTTGCTCTCTCTGCAGATCAAACTGGCTCAGGTTTGGTAAGAACTGGGGGAAGACAATCATTGGAGGGTCCCAAGCTGTCCACAAACAGATGTACGTGGATAGAGGGTGGTGAAGAAAAAGCAGAGGTGCTTAACAGGTACTTCTATTCAGTCTTCACTTGGGAGAAGTACGACCAGTATCACAAGGGAGTGGGAAGGGGTGGGACCCAGGGGGCAGAGACCTATGGCAAAATTCATGCTAACAGGGGTACTCAAGGGCCCTGCAGGTCAATAAATCACCAGGGCCAGATGGCATGCACTCGAAGGACCTTAGAGAACTGGCAGAGGTTCTAGTGGGTTCCCTGGCAGACCTGTTTAACACCTCTCTGGAGTCCAGAAACATGCCCCAGGACTGGAGAATGGCACATGTGGTGCCTCTCCATAAAAGTGGACCGAGGGATGAACCAGGGGACTACTACAGACCATTCAGCCAGACGTCAGTAGTGGGTAAACTGAAAATTGATGGAGACCATCCTGAAAGAGAGACTGATCAGCTTTCTGAAGGAAAATGGGCTCCAGGACGAGAGGCAACATGGGTTTATGTCAGGGATGGTGTCTGCACTGTCCAACTGAAACATGTGTCATCTGATGAAGTACTTGTGGAAGTACTGGCTCTGTCCTGATACATTCAGATCGATGGAAACTTCCTCAGTTGGAGTGATGGTGTGTTCAAATTAAGTTTGCATCAAAGTTGGCCCAGCTTCAGAAATCTGAACAGTTATTGTCGCTGTTAGTGTCTAATTTACCCACAATGGCCCCAAAATTAACTCTGTGTTGTTACTTTTTGACTTTTTGACATTGTTTTTATTACACACACCTATCTTCTTTTTTACATTGATGTACTTAAAGTGATTGGTTAATTATGCACACATTTATTTAATTACTACGTTTATTTTCGAAATTGATTGGTGTGCATAAACGGTTGAATGCTGTCCTGAGCCATGCACCCTGATGAAGGGATTGATTCCTGAAGCACCGGGGCTAGTTGGTGGCTAACAGTTGAGCTGACAAATTCTGTGGGATTACTGCAAAAAAATGGAAATGTTACATGGTATACCGTCATAACGGCGACTGAAATTGAGCGACTTGAATATGAGCGACTTAGTTTCAGTGTCTGTTATGTGGGCTACCATGCAGGGTTAGTGATCAGGGTGATAGGAAGAGGGGAGTGAGACAGGAAGAATGTGAGGGAGACCAGAAGAGAAGGAGGCTATGTAGGGGTTGTTCGACAGGAGGCTGCCGAGCTGGCGCCGTAGGGGAGTGGTAAGGGTGGCAGGCTACAATGGGAAGGGTGCAGGGTTCATGGCTGGGGAGGGATACAGATTTTTATTTCCACTCGTGCTCCATGAGCAAATTTTTTTTTTTTGCAAGGTTTTCCCCCTCCCTGACATGCCCTCCCCAGAGTTAGTAATCATTAAGTAGGGAGGTGCCCCTGCAGAACAACCTTTTCAGTTTTGCTGCTGTTTCTTCACTGTGAGTGCACATCAACTTTTTTTTCAGCGATGTGCACTCGCTGTAACTGCGATCGCCATTCCACGATCGCTGTTATGACATGGAACCTTGATACACAGATTCCACCTTCCATGTATCTTGCTTGTGTGGTAGAACTTCTTTGGATCTTGCGATTCCCTGACTTTAGACTGGTCAGGGAGGATCCTGTATGCCTTCCCACCCTTCCCTCTCTTACTGAGAGTATTATTGAAGCTAAGGTAAGCATGATATTGGCTCTAGACTGGGCCAGACAGGTCTGGTACTCCCTCCTCTTGGCCTTCTCCATCAAGCAGCCTGTCTGCCTCCCACTGAGGCACAACCTGTTGACCATGCCCCAGGGCAGAATCACCTTCATGAACTTCAGGTCACTGTGCGTCAGGGCATGGTTCTTGAAGAGTTAGAGTGTTCAGATTCTCACCTCTCTGAGGAAGTCCTGAAGGTCCTCAGGGTCTCCAGGAAGCCAACAACTAGGAAAACCTATATTTCCAAATGGAAAAAGTTCTCTCTGTGGTGTGCCCCTAAGCAGCTCAGCTCTTTATAAGCAGATCTGTCCACAATCCTAGACTACTTAGTCCACCTTCAGTCCTTGGGCCTCAGGCCTTCAACCCTTAAGGTGCACCTGGCTGCTGTTTCTGCCTATGTCTCAACAGGTAGGGAGAAAGCGGTGACTTCACACCCCATTTTCAGGAGGTTCTTTAAAGGGCTTCTGCATGTGCATTCTCCAGTTGGGGCCCAGTTCCCTCTTGGAATTCGAACCTGTACATAGCAAAGCTTACAGACTCTCCTTTTGAGACCATGGCTACTGCTGATTTGCAGTATGTCACTTGGAAAACAGTGTTTCTGGTTGCGATAACTTCTGCCGGAAGGGTGTGCAAGTTGCAGGCCCTATGCACAGTTCTGAATTACATTATATTTCACAGGGACAAAGTAGTCCTAAGGACTAACAGAAAATGTCTCCTTAAGGTGGTGTCTGAGTTTCACCTGAACCAGTCCATCACCCTTCCAATGTTCTTTACAGCAAAAACTAGCTCTGGAGAGCAGAGACTTTACAGTCTGGATGTCAGAAGGTCACTTAGTTACTACCTGGACAACATTAAGGATCTCGGATCTTCCCACTCACAGTTGTTCCTCATATATGGTGAAGTGAGCAAGGGTAGGCCTGCCTCCAAGAGAACTATTGCTTGTGGATAGTCTCCTGCTCCTGCACTCAGTTCCGTTACAGCAAAGCTGGCAAATTACCACCACAAGGCCTCAGGGCACACTGCACGTGTGGCACCTCTGCCTCTGTGACAGCTGCAAGGGATGTCCCTTTGCTAGAAATCTGTAAAGTAGCTACCTGGAAAACAGTATACACCTTTAGAAAACACTATTGCCTGGATGTGCAGTCCAGAAGAGATGCCAGGTTTGGCACTGCTGTCTTGCAAAACCTTTTCCCTAAATAGGTTCTGTACCCAGCCTTCCAAGGTACTGCTTTATAGTGTGAAACAGTAAGTATAGTAAGGAATTCCTGGGGTTTGAAGAAAAAATTACTTACCATAGTAATATTGTTTCTTCTAAGGGATCCCTCACTGTGCTTAACATGCCCACCCTACCTCCCCTTTCAGAACCTGGAAAAGGTTCTCCAAGAATCAGTTTTGTCTCACTCTTCAATTTTTGCTTGAGCATTACTTTTGCATGGCCAACAATCAGTTTTAACTGTTGTTGATGCTTAACTTTAGTCTGCTATAGCTTGTCGCAGTGGAAGCAATCTTTCTGGGATTTTTTATTTTTTCTTTTTCCCTGCGGTTTAGTCTAGCTAGCTTCATGGTCACTGCTCCCCTGGCTATTGAAATAGATCTGATATTGGAGACTAGGGTGGAGCATAAACACGAGGCAGAGATCTGAATTTCATTCCATTGTTCCCTAATCTACATAAAATTCCACTCTCTAGGGCAGCTCAGACCTGCAGGCTGATTGCAACAGTAAGCACAGTGAGGACTCTCTTGGAAGAAACAATATTATTATAGTAAATAATTTTTTCTTTTAAGTCTAAGACAGAGGACCAACAGCACAGAAACTCCAGGACTCTTCTATAATCTGTGCTGAGAGGTGCTTCTGTATGTGACAGTGCACATCATTGGTGTCTGTGGGTGGAAAAAGTTGTGATCTCTCTGTGAAGGGGCAGTGGTTGTACAGGTGGATATTGTGCTCTTCTGTAGTCATGCACCCTACAGCCCATTCACTTACAGAAAAGAAGTTGGTTTTAGTAGCCAGCTTCCTGCAGATCTGGGGTACCCACCGCTGGAGTAGAGGTGACCCTCCGGAGGCAAAGGCACCTAGGTCCAGCATCCTTTTGGATCCACTCACACCAACCTTAGGGTGTATGGCAGTGTCAGCACAATACATAAGTGCTAATGTCCTTCCCTGCTGAACTGTAAGGGGCCTTTCCATTACAGTCTTCACCTGCACAATAATCCTGCACTGTAGCATATGTACTAGCAGGTAACACCAGGAGCTTGACCAGTAACCATCAGGAAGCCCATGCTCCTCTGGGTCATCCACCATCAAGATGTGGTTGGTAGCTTAATTCTTCAGATGCTGGGCACCACTAATGGCAGCCTCATCATTCAGAGGCAGGTTATTCTCCTCTCCATCTCAGCACCACTCAGTCCCGGCCTTGCCGTCGTCATCTTCTGGCAAGTTGTGCCTCTGGTATGTGTGCTTTACCATTTCAAGAACAGGTGATAACTGTCCACTCCATTGAACTCTCTCCTTGCTGAGAGGCTTCAAATGGCTAAACATTTTAGCGCTGGTTTTAATGACATGGGTATCTGGTAGTTCATCTCAGATTCCAGGTACATCAAGGCTGGGATTTCCATAGGTCCTCCAACCCCAAACACATGATCTGATAAGGTGATATTCACAGCTATGCAATCCCAGTAGGGATAAGCTTGGTTGCTGATGTTCCATACACCCAGTCCCTACAGAGGCAACAGAGGAAGATGGCTCAAGTGCTGATTATAAAATTACTTGACGATCATGGCGAGCTGTGATCCACTGTCGAGTACAGCCTGGGCCTGTTACCCTTCAATTTGACCTATTTCTCAGATGAGGGCCCAACTCTCTGGTCCATAAAGGTTGGGCACTTTGCAGTACATAATGCAATATTTTGTGTATCCTGCTGTCAGGGCACCAGTGTACTCTCCTGCTGGGCCCCTTTGATGTTTCTCTGATTCCTTTCTTATTTTCAGAACTTGTCATTCACCTTGAATAGATTCTGTGGGAATTGACACCCCCTGCAGAAATATTTAGTTTCCCCACAATGGTAGCAGAGGGTCCCTTCTCTTGGGGCTCTGCAATGAGGTGTCACACTCATAAGCATTGGGTCTGATCTCTTTCCTTTGGAGTTTTACCACAGAACATCTTGGTGGGGTCCTTTACCACAGTAGTGTCCTGCTCAGTGTGCCCCTCCAACAGGTTCCTCCCAAAGTGGACGTTGCGATCTAGCTGGCAGAGTCCCATCACAAGTTCATGTCAGGACTCTCTTCTGCACATGCAGATCACTGACGGCTGTCTCACGTCATCCAAGGTGACATAAGTGGACAGTGAACACTGAGCTAACCTTGGGGGTGCTTGAAAAGTATCTCTTTTTAAGATCTGGTCTCCCTGCTCCCACGCCTCTTGTACAAGTGAAGTAAGTATGTATGTATGTATTTATTTATTGCAGAAGTTTTACCAGAGTCATACTGAGTTGGGATCATCTCATTTCTAGATGTGTCCTGTGGGAATAAGACAGATAAGAGAACAGAACAGATTCAGTGCTCAGTATACAAAACAAAACTACAATAATATGGAAAAAAGAAGTATAACAATATATGCAAATTACAAGAAACACTTTTAGAATAACATTGCCGTTGGTAAATTATCATGCAGTAAGTTATGGTACAGACAGAAGAGCACTAAACAGTGAGCAGTAACATAAATATGAGGGGCAGAGAGTGGTGACTGATGAACTGGGGAGGGGGCTAGTGTCAGTGTGGGGTTAAAGGTAGATAACAGAAGTCTACCCCAATATCAGAAACAACTGCAGGAGGGAATAGAAAAATCACAGAGGAGGGATTTCGGAACAAGAAGAAAAGGAGCAGAGTGAATGGAAGGGGGGGCCCATAGTTTAGGGAATCAGAATGGGAAGACAGCTTTTCCAGCAGTAGATTTAATTGGTGGGAGAGCAAGAGAGCGAAAGGATGTGTTTTGCGAATGGAGTCAGAGATAGAAAAGGGGGAAGAGAGGAGAGAAGCAAGATACGAGGAGAGGGAGGGAGGCAAGGCAAGGCACGTTTTATTTAAAAGACGCCCATCCCAGAGGCTCTGGGTGCAGTACATCAATCAAATAAATACAAAACAACACAATAATAAACATTTGTATATAATATTCCAAACAGTTAAAATGGAATTTACTACCCTCAACTACAACTAAATTCAGAGCCAAACCAAAATTTGGAGATAAAGGAGGCTCACTGGGTAAGACGCCTGGCATTGAAAAGGGGGAGAAAGAGGGAGGTATACAAAGAACAGGGGTTTGTGAATGGCAAATTGACAGAAGGAGTGAAAGAAGGAGCTCAGTCTAGCTAAAGTGGACTTTGGAGCAGTACTATAAACAATGTATCCGTGGTCAAAAATTGGGAGAATTGTCTTAGTGAGGATTTCTAAGTGTACGGGAAGCAGGATGGTTCTCTAATTTCTGCACAAGTTCTCCATAGGATGGCCACTGAGTCATTCGGTTCCTCACATGCAAGTTAATCAAGACTTTGTCAGAGTACACAGCTCCTTGCAGCACTTGTTCCACCTGGACACAATCTATGTCGGCAGCCCACAAGCTCTCTTTTTGGTATGCCCTCTGTACTGCTTTTCTGTCCTCATCAGGAAATCAAAGAACTTCTCTCCCTCTTTCTAATCTATTAAGGTTAACTGAGTCATAACCCGTACTGGCTAGACATACTTTCCAGTATGGATAAATAATCAAGTGGGTTGACCCCAGATCTGGTAATCTTAAAAGCCTGGATGGCCTCCAATGCATGTCAATGTCAGGCACTTCCACAGTTGGACTTGTTTTTCCTGCTTGGAACACTTCTGGTCCTGCACCATCTGTGTAGACTGTTGAATCCAGGTGTCTAAGGAAGCGTGTTCTAGGACCGGGAGCATGCTATGAAACTGAAGGGGGGTAAATTCAGGAGGGACATGAGAAAACTCTTCTTCCCAAAAAGGGTGGTGGATACCTGGAACAGCCTTCCAGCAGATGCAGTTTGAGCGAAAACAGTGTGGAGTTCAAGAATGACCGGGACAGACACAAGGGAATCATGGGGGTAAGGGGGGAGGATTGCACCATAGATCAAGTAGGGTCTGCAGCAAAAAAAATGAAGGTTAAAAAAATGGACAGACTGGGTGGACCAAGTGGCCCTTAACTGCCATCACATTCTGTGTTTCCGTGTCATCCTCCTCTCCAGTAGTGGTAGCCATGATCCCTGAAAAGGCACATAGCCTGTTATACTCCTTGTACTTCCTGAAGGCTGAGGCATCACTCCCATACTCTAAAACCTTCACTGGCTCCATGTTTACATCACTACCCAAATTAGAAGTACACTTCATGATTAATAGTTCCTACTATAAAACTAAATACGGGAAAATGCAGTTTGATTATATGGCTTCTGCTAGATGGAATTCGCTTCCTCCTAGTATATGCAATGTGCCCTCATACCAAACTTTTAAATCTGCTATATTAGATTTGTATTTGTTTAGATGTACTTGTTATATTGAATCCTTAAATGTTGTATGTATTTTTGCAATTGATTCCTTAACTTGTTGAATGTTGTAAGTATTTGTATTTTGTATATATATTGCAACATATGTTTTATATTTTCACTTTCTATGCAGGACGGTATTGTAAACAGGCTTGCCTAATTACCTTTTCCTGTTGAAATATAAGAAATAAACAAACTTCTCAGCTTCAGGATGCTTCATGGAGCGGTCCCAGAATGCCTCACTAACCTTGTATTTCTCTTCTCCCTCATGCTCCCACATACCAGACCATCTATCCCCCCCTACCCCCAAGTCCCCTTGCTGCTGCTCTTTGGAGCCAGTTGAGTTCCTTAGTTCTCCCTCCCACCCACTGTGCTAGGGTTGTGATGCAGTCTCTGATTATTTTACTAGCTTCTATCAAAAATATGTTTCAGTATTAGATAATAAGTGATATTTTCCCTCACTACCATTTTTTCTGTACATAATTTAGTTTGTATTTATGGCCACTCCATATGTTTTTTAACTGTGTATTTTCTGACTAATCCCTTCCCCTGTTGTCTCTTCCCTGGGGCTGCACCTGGAAACAAGCCATGGCACAGCCTGCCTATTACAGTTACTAAATTTTAAACGAAAAGAAGGAAACATGTGGACGTCTTCTTTTCATTCATGTTTGCTGTTCAGAATTTTTGTCCAGAAAAACTGCTATGTACTTTATTTTGCACAGTGCCAGAAAAATCATTTTAACATTCCACAGTACAGTCACATATTCTGTGGTATCTATAAAGCAAACAGAAAGCTGCTTGCAGACTTTGCTACAGCAACCCACTTTGTTACACCCTGTTTCCAGACTTGTATGTGGAAATGTAACAACATTGCTACACCCACTTGAAATACGTCTGTCTTACACCACAGCCCTTCATATTTAGGGGCTGGGCTGTAGTTTTGTTAAGATTTGTAACTAAATTAGAAGTGTTACTAGTCAGCACATTATTTAGATGTGTGGCAGCCCAAAAACGCTACGTCGCCCATTGTTGTACTATGCTAACCAGTATGGTTTTTAGAATGTGCTATTTAATGGGAAGTGGTTCCTAGCATTGCATAACTACTTCAGTCAAAGGGGACACTGCCAATCCTTTTTGTATCAAATTATTTCTAATTGAAAACCCACATTTTATTGCTTAACTTCTCTAAAATCCATTGTTGCTGGTTGTTTTATCTGCCTACTTTCTTTGTAGAACTGAAATGCAGGCTAATGGTGTAATTATGCACAACCTTATTTTGCTTCAAATCCTTAATCTACTCATATTGCATACTTCCTAAACATTAAGAACACCCCCAAACAGTGCAGCCATCAGTGGCATCATTTAGGGGTAGCCAGAAAGTTGCAGTCAAGACCCCTATGATGCCCACTGCAACCCTCAAAATAAGGTTTTCCTAATATTTTCTTAAATAAAATTTTGTGAGTGGAGGAGCTTCACAACCCCTGTAACTCTACTGAAACAGGATTTTGCAATCTCTATGATTCTGGTGAAATGACACTACTGGCAGCCACTCGTGATGCAGTAGTCTCCTCTCCGTGACTAGATTGTGTTGGGAGTGTTCTCAAGTCCAGGAAAGATGCAGAGGGAATTGGTCAAGGACCATAAACAAACATGTTTTTGTGCCGTAACATCGGTATGGTGGGCAGTCTGTTTTTCACTTTTAAAATGAAAAAAAGGAATCGGAATCAACTTACGATCTACATCAGCAGTCTCAACAGAATGTGACCAATCATTTCATTGTGTTTTTTAAACTAAGGATACTTTGATGCCTAAGAGAGTTGACAGTGTCCCTTTAAGGAGGCAGTATAGCATAGTGGTTAATGGCACTGAGCTGCAAACCTGGAGAGTTGGGTTTGAATCCCATCAGCCCCCACTTGTATACTGTGTGACCCTGAGCAAGTCACTTAACTTCCTTGTGCTCCCAGGTTGCACCTGGAAACAAACTTTGGCTTAGTGTGCCTTTCCTGGTTAAACGATGTCCACTTCCTTTAAGGGAAAACATTGTGAAATGTACTGTTTTAGTCACTGTTCTGTTTATATTTAATACATGTTCTGTTTCTCTTCCAACACCCATTCTAATTCTTTCATTAATGATCAGCGGGTCTCACCAGAAAAAAATTAAAACATGTAAACTGGTCCCGTGAACTGTTTTTAAGTCAAACAGCATGTCTTAGATGCCTATTTCAGAAGAGAAAAATAAATGCCTTACCTGGATCAGTGTGTTGTCATTTTGTTTATCGAGACAAATGAGTATACATCAAACAGCAAGTATAATTCAGTGTTTCACAGCTGGATAACAATCTGACAGTCTGGCTACAAAGTCACATGAGATTACTTTAACAGAGATCCTAAATTTACAAAAAAGCTGATAGAGCTAGCTAGTAGGGTGAGTAACAGTTTACATCAGTGCAAACGGGAAGACAAAAGAAGCCAGCTTCGGAGTATCAAGTCAGTTTTTGTTTCCATACTACTTTATTTTTTTAAATAATCTCTGAAGGGTTGTCTAATAAAATTCTAACCTCTGAAGGGTTGTCTAATCAAATTCTAGTTTGGGCTTTCCACTTTCAGGATACAGAGGTCCTTTTCACAGTCCAGCATTTATTTTATCCACTGAGTCTGCACAGGAGTCATGCTCAGTCCAGTGAAGCAAAATGCAGTTCCTAGCATTAAACAGCACTAAGTTCAGTAATGCTTTTAAGTCCTTCTCTGTTGTGAGCCCACCTTCCACAGTATCATCACTAAGAAAAGTGTGCCCAGGTCAAAAGGGGCTTTTTAGTTCTACATGCAGTTATTTTTAAATATTGACATCCTACAAACAAATGGAGCAAAATGTCCCTTTTCTTTATAACAGTGCAAGGAAACATCCAGGAGATAGGGTTAACAAATTTGTAGTCACTCTGGTGTGCGCTTAGTACATCCAACAGAAAAAGTCAGAAATATACATAGAAACATAGAAAGTGATAGCAGAAGGGGGACCGCAAGGTCCATCTAGTCTGCCCAAGAACAGACCTGGTGATATTCCCTCTCTCCTCCTTTGTCTTTCTGTATGCTACCTTTATGTTTATCCCATGCGTTCTTGGAACTCGCTAACTGTTTTGGCCCCCACTACCTCCTTGGGTAGGCTATTTCATGGGTCCACTACCCTCTCTATAAAGAAGAACTTCTTCTGTTAGTCCTGAACGTCCCTCCCTTCAGCCTCATGTCATGCCTTCTCGTTCTTCCGCTCTCTTTCAATTGGAAAAGCTCCTGAACGTTAACCTTATTTATACCCCTCATATATTTAAAAGTCTCAATCATGTCACCCCTCTCCCTCCTCTGTTCCATGGAGTACATTTTGGGTTCCCTCAGCCTGTCCTGTTATGCCATATGGTGCAGTCCCTGAATCATTTTCATGGCCCTCCTCTGCACCATCTCAATTCTATGTCCCTTTTGAGGTGCGGTCTGCAGTACTGTATACAGTAATCCAAGTGGGGGCACACCAGCGCCCTGTAGAGTGGTAACACCACTTCTCTCCTGCAGCCTGTGATTCCCCTTCCGATGCAGCCCAGCATGCCACTTGCCTTTAGTGCCACCTTTTCGTACTGTTTACCCACTTTCAAGTCTTCTGATATAATGACCCCTAGGTCCCTCTCCTGGCAGGTGGAGGCTAGCTTCTCTCCTCCTGGGTAGTAATCTTTTTTGGGATTGTTTCTGCCTAAGTGCATGACTTTGCACTTTTTGGCATTGAATTTCAGCTGCCATGTTTCCGACCACTCATCCAGTTTCTTCAACTCTGAAGACATACTCCTCACACCCTCAGGGAAGTCCACTCTGTTGCAAATCTTGGTGTCATCAGCAAATAGATACATTTTACCTTCCAGTCCATTTGTAATGTCTGCTATGAACACATTGAAGAGTAGGGGACCCAGTACCGAATCCTGTGGTACTCCACTGGTCACCTCTCTCTCAATTGAAAATGCCCCATTTACTTGAACCCTTTGTGCTCTTCCTCTCAGCCAGCTACTCACCCACTCAACCACCTCTCTACCCACCCTCATGTGGTCCGGTTTCCTTACCAGCCTTCTGTGTGGAACAGAGATGAAGGCTTTGCTAAAGTCCAGATAGACGGCATCTACCGCCGCTCCCTCATCTACTGTTTATTTATTTATTTTATTTATTTTTTATTTATTTAGCTTTTGTTGACTGGGTAAGTGCACTAGACAAATCCTGCCTATTTTCAGGCATGCCCCGGGGGGAGGGGGATACAGATGAATGGCAACTGACCTTGAACCAGATTAAGCTGTTGGTGGTATTTTTAGTGAATGAGGGAAATTTGGCCAGGACACCAGGAAATTCCCCTACTTTTCTCGGATAAGTGCCATAGGATCTTTAACATCCACCTGAACTACCACCAATCCAGGCAGATGGGACCTCGGTTTAACGTCTCATCCGAAAGACGGCACCTCAGAAATGTAGTACCCCTCTCATGCTGCATTACAGTGTCAGTACTGGGATATTAACCCAAGTGCCAGATGTGGGAACTGAACCCACAGCCCTCTGATCTCCTGGCCTCAGAGGCGAGTGTGCTACCTACTGAGCCACTGACACTGCCACTGACACTATCCTTGTAACCCAGTTGAAGAAGTCAACCAGGTTAGCTTGGCAAGACCTATCTGCCGTGAACCCATGCTATTTTTGAACTTGCTGCCCACTGGATTCCAGATACATAATGATTCTTTGTTTGAGTAGTGTCTCCATCAACTTCCCTACCACCAACGTGAGGCTTACTGGCTGATAATTGCCAGCCTCCTCCCTGCTTTGTGGAGCAGGACCACTGTTGCCCTTTTCCAGTCCTCTGGTACGGTTCCACTCCCACTCTCTAGCGATTTGGTGAATAGTTCTGCTTGGGGCGCTGCTAGTACACTTCCCAACTCCCTGAGAATTCTAGGGTGAATCCCATCCAGGCCCATGGCCTTGTCCACCTTTAGTTTATTTAAAGCTTCCAAGACTTGAGCCTTTATGAAGGGGCTTGTCTCAACCCCTGGTCCCTGGGTGTTGCTGCTATGCAGGCTTCACCCATCCCCTGCATTCTCTGTGGTGAACACAGAACAGAAGTACTGGTTTAAGACTTCTGCTTTCTGGCAATCTTTTTCTACCAGTTTCCCTTCAGTATCTGGTAGTCTAACTGTCCCCCCCCCCACACACTGGTTTTCCTCTTTTCCCTTATGTACCTAAAGAAGGCTTTATCTCCCTCCTTTACACCCTTCGCAATCCTCAGTTCAGTCTGGGTTTTAGCCTTCCTTATTGCCTTACCAGCTTCCCTCTGTGCTACCTTATAGGTTTCCTTATCCTCATCTATCTTCCTGGACATAAGTCTCCACCACTCATTCACACTAGTGGGATTGGCGCCGGAGGCACTAAGACCCATCGGGAGCAAACTTTTGCTGGAGAGTTGCGTGAGAAGGCGGCGCGCACGTGAGACACGGGCCCGTGAGCAGCGGCTCGGCCGTAATGACCATCTCGGCGACGCACCCTCCAACATCCCGCCAGTCTCTTTTTCCCCGCCAACAGTGCGCTTCAGTGACGACGCCGCCGCTTCAGTCGGGGAGTCAAACTTCAAACTAGCGCATAGTTTTCAGTTTGTTTTTTAACATTATCACGATAGTAGTATCGCTTAGTTTTATTCTATTTTTCGTAAAATTTTTCTAATATTTAAATTTAACTTATTTGAAGAAGTCTCGGCCTACTGGACGGTGAGAGCCCACTCATGAGCAGGTCAGGTGACGTAGGAGACTCAGATGAAAGCTGTTCAGTCAGCCGGCTGGGTCCGTCAGCCTCCTTCTCCTCAGCGGGGTTCCGACTACGGTCAGTCCGATGCCGGGAATGGGCGGTCCCCGCCGGCATAAAATAAACGGTCGCTTTCTCGGCTGTTGACGCCTCGAGCTCTTCTTGACGCCCACAGGTCAAAAGAAGGCATCACTCGAGAGTCGCCCTCTGTATATGTCTGCGGCGTCGGCGGTCGATGCTCGTTGCTAGTTGGCCGTTGGATCGGGTGGCGCCCGTTTGCGGCGTCATTTGCGTGGCGCCGTTCACAGCGCTTGCGGGTTGCAGTGCTCTTCGGCGCCATGCGCCCTCGGTGCCGCCTTCAGCCCGCTTTGCTGCCTGCGCCCGGCGGCCCTTGGGGACTCTCCTTGTTTTTCTGCCATTTCCTTCTCTCCTAATTTTCACTCCTTTCCTGTCCAAACAGTCCTTTCTGGACCATCAGGAGATGATGTTGAGCCTGACCCAGACCTTCGGTTGGGTGATGAAGTGGAGGAAACAGGATCTTTCTTTTCTACAGAGCCTGTGGTTGAGGACCTGTCCTTTAAGTCTCTGTTGAAGAACCTGGGATCCACTCTTTCTCTCCAGACTACAGACATCGATCCTGGGAAGATATTAAGACTCCAGTATCTTCATGCTTCGGAGATCCCTACGGATTTGACTCCTCCGATTCAGCCTTCCTTCGAGACGCTGTCTCAAATGGTATGGAATAACCCTGCTCTTATTCCCTCAGTGGCTAAATCCATTGATAAGAAGTATTCAGCTCCCAAGGATCGTCCCATTTTGGCATCCCAAGCCTTTGCGGATCCTATTGTAGTCCTGGCAGAGAATGACAAGGTCGTTTCTTCCTCAAACTACTACAGCTCGACCTATTAACAAAGAGTCTCGTAAGATTGATACATTAGGTAAGAGAGTCTTTGCTGCCTCCACTCTAAGTATGCGTATTGCCAGTTATCAAGGCTATTTTTCCTAGTATGAGTATATCCTGTGGCACTCTATGAAAAGAATGGTTGAAGCTCTTCCAGATTCGGATTCCAAGTCAGAGCTTCTTCTGACCGTTATTAGAGTATTGAGTCAATAACCAACAGGTCAAAGCCGCCATGGGCGCTTCGACACTGCTTCTCGCTCAGCAGCCGCGAGGATTTATTCGGCGCCATTCCTGGCTGCGTACTTCTGGCTTCCACATGATGCTCAGCAGCAGGTGATGGCGCTGCCTTTGATGGCTCCTTTCTTTTTGGCCCTCAGGTGGAGCAAGCCTTAGAGGCCACTCAGAAGACTAGATCGCCATTAGTTGGCCAGACCTCCGCCTGCCCCTCTCGGGGCATGTGAACAGACGCAGTTTCATAGTCGTCAGTCCTTTCGAGGCAGAGGCAGGGAAGCTTCCATAAAAGCCAACCTGCCCAACCTCAAAAGAAGACGCAGCAGAAAGCGCAGGGACCTAAAGCTCCCAGCGCTACCTTATGAGTCGTTGGCCCAAGTTCCATCCACTCTGCCCGAGGTGGAACTTTCTCCTCCGGTGGGAGGTTGTCTGATGTACTTCTACAACCAGTGGAAGTCCATAACCTCAGACAAATGGGTCCTTCGGATAATTCGCGAGGGTTATTCTCTCAATTTCTTGAAACCCCCCCGAATTGTCCTCCCATACGACAACCCAGGTTGTCGGCCTCTCAGCCAGACCTCCTCACCGAGATCCAGGGCCTCTGAACAACAGGGCAATAGAACTGGTGCCCCGCATCTGCGAACACAGGGTTCTACTCCCATTACTTTCTGGTTCCAAAGAAATCTGGGGATGCGCCCATTCTAGACCTCAGAAAGTTAAACAAATTCCTCCCAGGAGAAATTCAAGATGATTTCCTAGGTACCCTGTTACCCTTGCTGCATCAGCACGACTGGCTGGCCTCTCGATATGCAGGATGCTTACCAGCATATCCCGTCCATCCGACCCACCGCAAATTCCTCAGGTTTGTAGCTTTGGGTCAGCATATCAGTTCAGAGTCCTGCCCTTTGGGCTATCCTCGGCGCCGCGAGTTTTACAAAGTGTTGTGCAGTTCTTACGGTAGCATCTCAGGAAAAGTCGGACTCGAGTGTTTCCTACCTGGACGATTGGCTTCTAGCAAGCCCTTCCGCCAAGGACTTTGGAAGCCGTGCAAACGACTTCTCGTCTTCTCACGTCCATGGGAGTTCTGCTGAATTTGAAAAATCTCAACTGCAACCCTCCCAGAGGCTCCTTTTCATAGGGACGCTTTGACACCTCCTCAGCGAAGGCTTTCCTTCCAGAGGACAGAAGACTCGACATCCTTCGTATGGCCTGTTACATCAGGGAGAACCAATCGGTTACAGCTCTCTCGATGCAACGCATGTTGGGTCTCATGGCGTCCTCGGTCTTCACTGTCCCTCTGGCCCGACTGCACATGAGAACCACCCAATGGATGCTCTCCACTCAGTGGTCCCCGACCTCTCACCCCCAGTCTTATCCCATCAAGGTGACGGAGCCCCTTGAAGGTCTTCTCACCTGGTGGTCTCAAGAGAGCAATCTCCTGGAAGGATTCCCCTTGCTCCCGGATCATCAGATCTCCATCACCACAGATGCATCGCTAATGGGATGGGAGCTCACTGTCTCTCCTCCACACTCAGGTGTATGGACTCAGTTCAAACTCATCTCCACATAAATGTCCTGGAGATGAGAGCGGTCCTCTATGCAATCCGAGCTCTGAAGGATGTCCTTTGTCACAAGAACATTCTCCTTCAAGCGGACAACAAAGCAGTGAAGTATTACATCAACAAGCAAGGCGGTGCTCATTCTTATCCCTTTGCAGGGAAGCAATGAGGGTGTGGAGTGGTGCTTGGAACACAAGTCTCTGATTCAAGCTTTATGGCTTATCTCAGGTATACAAACGACCTAGCAGATCACCTCAGCAGAACGAGGCAGACCCTCACAGTGGTCTCTCGATCCAGCCGTAGCTTCGGTCTCTGTTCAAAGAGTGGGGACTCCAGACCTGGACCTTTTGCATCCCCACTCAACGCAAAACTGCCTCTCTTCTGCTCCAGAAATCCAGGGCCTGGCATTTCTGTCAGGATGCGTTCAGGCTGCGGTGGACAAACGCTTCTTTACGCCTTCCACCACTTCCTCTAATCCAGAGAGTACTCCTCAAGTTCGGTCTCAGGGGACCAAGATGATTCTCATTGCTCCTTCCTGGCCTCGGCAACTATGGTTCCTCTACTCAACAGTATGTTGGCAGCCTCTCGAGACCACTTCCTTTACAAATCAGTCTTTTGACTCAGGGTTCGTTGGTCCATCCCAACCTGAAATCACTTCACCTTCATGCTTGGCTCCTGAAGAGATAGAAGTGAATGGGTTCCAACGTCTCTCGTGGAGTCTCAGACATCCTTCTGGCTGCTTCGGAAGCCAGCCACCCGAAAAACGTACGCTTCCAAATGGAAACGTTTTTCTCTCTGGTGTGCAAAATCCTCTTGGAATCCATTTTCCTGTCCTCCTGGCAAGGTTCTGGAGTATCTTTTGGACCTATCAAACTTAGGTCTTCAGTACTCCACAGTTAAAGTTCACCTTAGTGCCATCTCAGCGTTCCATGAGCCGATTTCTTCCTTAACTCTGGCTCAGTTACCTATGGTGAAGAGATTTCTTAAGGGGATTCTCCATACCAGACCCCCTGTTAAGCGTCCAGTTGCAGCCTGGGACATTAACCTGGTGCTGGACATGCTCACTCGGAAGCCTTCAACCCTTAGCTACCTGTGAGCTAAAATTTCACCTGGAAGACTGCCTTCCTGGTGGCCATTACCTCAGCCACGAGGGTCTCAGATACATGCCCTGGTTACGGACCCTCCTATACTGTATTCCATAAGGACAAGGTAGTTCTCCGTACTCATCCTAATTTCTTCCCAAGGTTGTGTCAGAATTCCATCTGAACCAACCTCTGGTACTCCCGCTTACTTCGCTAATTTCCAAAATGAAGGGGACGAGCTCTTCATTCCTTGGATGTTAAGAGCTCTTGCGGTTCTATTTAGATAGAACCAAGGATGTTAGCAAGACTCAGCAACTGTTCGTTTCTTTTCCGACACCCGGCTGGGTCAACTGTCGCTATTAGATGCATCTCTTCATGGTTAGTGGCATGCCTTACGTCATTGCTATTCCATGGCTCAAGTTAAATTAGAAGGTAGAGTGTGCGCTCACTCTACTAGAGGCGATCATGACATCCTAACGGAGAGTGCAATGTTCCATTGCAGATATATACAACGCGCCACCTGGAGCTCAGTGCATACTTCCGTTAAGCACTATGCACTGGATGTTCATGCCAGGCGACATTCCGCGTGCGGCAGAGAACTATCCTTAATGGGCTTCTATCTTAGGCAGCGTGAGCTCTGGCTCTCCTGCCGCCCTTTTGGGGATTATCAGCTAGTACTCTCCACTAGTGTGAATGAGTGGTGGAGACTTATGTCCAGGAAGATAGGAAAATTGCATACCTACAATGTATCTTGATCTTCTTGGACGAGTCTCCACCACTCATTCACACGCCCACCTCCATCCCCGAGCTCACTGTATTGGTCTTCACCCCTCAAATCTTTAGGCCGTGAAGACTTCTTTGCTGACCCTTCTTACACGGGTCATACGGACTATCTTATGTCCGTTTTTTAATGTTAGGGTTTACTCTTTACGTTAGTTCGCTGCACCTCCTTGGTAAAAAGGTACTGAGGCGGTTGGAGGTGCGTCGCCGAGATGGTCATTACCCTTTCGAGCCGCTGCTCAGCGGCGTGCTGTCTCATGGGCGCCTCTCGCTACCACCCTCCAGCAAAAAGTTTGCTCCCGATGGGTCTTAGTGCCTCCGGCGCCAATCCCACTAGTGTGAATGAGTGGTGGAGACTCGTCCAAGAAGATCAAGAATTACGGTAGGTACGTAATTTTCCTTTCTTTGACACCTTAAACTTTGTGTACGCCTTCTTTCTCCCTTACTATTGCAGCCACCTCCCTGGAGAACCAGAGGGGTTTCCATTTCTTATTAGCCTTGCTCACCCTTCTGACGCACTATTCAGTTACCTCTGTGATAGCTCCTTTGAGGTACTCCCACATTTAATATACTCCTTTTTCTTCCCTGTATCTAAGACTGTCTGTCAGACTATCTCTCATCTTCCAAAAGTCTGCTTTTCTGAAATCTGAAACCCTGATCTTGGAATGACAAATGTCTTTACTAGTGTTTACTTTAAATCCCACCATGCGGTGGTCACTGTTTCCTAAGTAGCACCTCACCTCTACCTCCTTTACCTCGCGCTGTTAGTTAAAATCAAGTCCAGAACAGCTTCACATCTGGTAGGAGTTTCCACCCTGCAGAGCCATTATAAAGTCCCTTCCTCTTGATGAAGATGCTGTACAAGATTTCCAGTTTATGTCTGGCAAGTTAAAATCCCATACTGTTATTGTCTTGCCGTTGTCTGTTATTTTGTGGAATGCCTACATAATTTCCTTGTCCTCAATATCTCCTTGCATTGGGGGCCTGTAGATGGCTCTTATCCTAATAGCTGCCCCTGATCCTGTCTCAGCTGTTACCCGTAGTGCTTCTGACTCATCCGGGATCCCCTGAATCTCTGTAGCCTTGAGTTCCTACCAGACATATATTGCTTCCCCACCCCCTTTCTTACCCTTCCTGTCGCTTCTTTACAGGTGGTAGCGTGGGATAGCCATGTCCCAGCCATGGTTCTCCATGAACCAGGTTTCCATCACAGCCACTAAGTCGAGTTCGGCCTCTGCCATGATGGCCATGAGATCAGGGATTTTGTTCGCCAGGCTTCTGGCATTTATTGCCGTTGTCCTCCACGTTCTACCCCCACTTTTAGCACAGGTGGGTTTTCTTTTGTTTTGCCATGCCTCTTTAGTACCTTTAATGGATCTCCTTTGGTCTGCACCTGTGCTTTTGGATGAAAGATTTATGGGTCTCTTTCGGTCTGCACCTGTGGTTTTGGATGAAAACTTTTGTTGGAATGGTTTCTGCCCCTTGTTTGTACTTCTGCTGGAACTCCTTGGATCTGTACCTGTGGTTTCAGACAAAACATTTTGTTGAAGAGTTTTGCTGCAGGTATTGACAAGAGAGTTTTCCCTAATTTGTATGGTGTTATCGTGCTTTGGAGTAGTTACTATATCATTTGCTGCTGTCAGGGGGGTGACCTTCTTACCCTTTACCTTGGTAAGTGCTGTCACCACCTCCCCAGCCTTCAGTTTAAATGGACTGTGTACACATCAGATTTTTGACTAAGCACCCTCACCCTTTCCTTTGTCAGGTGGAGCCCATCATACCGAAAGAAGCTCCTCTCCCAGAAGGACTGCCAGTTGCTGATGAGATGGTACCCATTTTCCTGGTACCATTCCCTCAGCCATAAGTTAAACTCATGTATGTCCTCCTCTCTGATCTTCTTGGTGCTTCCACCCCGTTTCCAGCCTGAACGCACCTCTGAGAATGCCAGTATGGACGAAAGAGTGGATATTTTATTAGCAAATTGTACAATGTGTTCTTTTGTCTCTGCAACTGATTAATTGGACAAGTCATTGTCCTTAGGTGAACGACTGCGTGTTTTGTTCCATCCTCCCTACGCACAATCTGCTCGATGTGTTTTGTGTTCCTTTTTGCAGATGTGCCTGGGAGACATTTGACAATGACCC
Organism: Neoceratodus forsteri; assembly: GCA_016271365.2. NCBI lineage: Eukaryota > Metazoa > Chordata > Ceratodontiformes > Ceratodontidae > Neoceratodus > Neoceratodus forsteri. The sequence continues at coordinate 713,462,696 of CM057458.1, forward strand.
TGGTACGGCCGTTTGAATAAATGTGGGATTCCACTCCACGGATCATGGAATCTCCCACTATGATAAGTTTTCTTTTGTCCCTGTTGCCATTGTTTTCTTTATCCTTTTTGATCATGCATGCTCTGTGAGCCATCCCCTAGAAGCATCGCAATGTCCACTGTCTGGTTCCGCTACCAGTGGTGTGTATCTGTTATTTATAAGCACGTGTGTGTTTTAGTTCTTGCCACACAACCTCACCTCCCCCTTCTGATCACCTGCCAGCTCTCCAATTCTGGATCCTGCCTAAGACCGGTGCTGACCTTTGTGTGCTGCTGGGTTGGAGGTGGGATGAGCGGGTGCCTGTAGCTTTGTAATTCGACCTGGAGCTTATGTATTGTGGCCCATGCTTCCCTCAGCTGAGCCCTAAGGTTGGCTGTAGCCCAGCAAGCCAGATGTTGACCCAGGGCATGGAAGAGCACCCTGCCAAATAGGGCCCCACATTGTCCACAAGTGACAATCTCCATTGCTACTAGAATATTTTAGGTTGGAGCAGATCCACTTGGGTGACATCTAGAGAGTAAAAAGACTATCCTCCTGTCATGGTTTTAGAGCAGCAATTTTAAGGAAAATACGGAAGCAAAGGTTAGAACAGGTTGGATGAAACAAAGATTTTTTTTATCCTTAATTATGTGAAGACTTCCAGCCAGACAATGTGCGGATGAAAGTCAGTGAAGAGAAAAGATCAGGTTTTTTTTCTGAGATGTGCAGTAAGTCCCACCCCTTTCTTACTTCTGCAGGAAGGATATGAGGGGGTTGGGGCTATATTAGGGATGAACACGGGTTAAGGGAATGGGGTGGTGGGTGGGTACTTCTGCAGAAAATCAGTAGAAGTACCTGTAGACAAAAACAATCAACTTTTGGTAGTGGCTCCAACAAGCACCACCAAGCACAGCACCCTCGGACAAAAGTAGAAGTAACCTGACCTTTTAAATCTTCTTTCTGTTGGAAGGTCCTAAACCTTTGTCATCTCCACCACCCAGTTACACTCTTAATCCCTTGGAAGAGCTGTACAAGAAAAGCAATTAGCTCATTCAGTGTGAGAAAGAGACTGCAAAGACTGTAAGCCTAAAACAAAACCTGTAAGCACAAAACAAAATAGTAACAAAACGTAACTGTTCAGCCTAAAGAGAGATCAAACTGTAAAACCTGTAACCACAACCTGTAAGCACAAAACAAAATAGTAACAAGACAGTAACTCTGCTTAGCCAAAAGAAGCCTTAATGTTTCTCCTTGCTCTGTTAATGTTGTTCTTTGCTCTGTCCTTTCAGCAAACCTTAGTCTTCCTCCTCAGTGGATTAGCTCAAGTTACTGTTAAGTAATTTATTTCATATACAAATCTTTCTACCATTTTGCTCTAAGACTTGCAAGATCAGTTGTCCTGCTATTCTGTATTGGAATAAAAAGTCTAGAGCCTAACTTTAAACTTGGATTCGATGTTTAAGAAAATATCCTGGGGGGGGCTAGAATGTAATTTTTCTGGCAAGATGTCTTTTATATGGTCTTCTGGTTCCTGACACATTGTAATTGGAAAAAGGATCATTGTAGGTCATTCTCCACATAGGTATGACATCATCGTCATCAGCACCTCACCAGAAGCTGAAGACAGGACTCTTTTGACTGCTCTCTCCACAGCAAAAGTCTAGAGATGAGGACTGTTTTACTTGGCCTACAGGCCTTTGCTGTCCTTCTACAGGGTCAGCCCCTTCTGGTTCAGACAGTCAATGTTTCAGTGATGCACTGCCTTAACAAACAAGGAGGTGTTTACTCCTGTCCTTTTTTTTTTTTTTAATTTAGTATGCTTTCTCTCCTCCCATCCAGCCCCCATCGGTCCAACCCTACTCGGCCAGCCCCATCACCCGCCTTCTCCAGGACTTACCATCTCCTTTTTATACTCCTGGCTTACCCACAAGGGGTGAGGCTAATGAGAGGGACCCCTTTCCTCCCAACAGAGACTGGGTAGGCGCTCGAGGGAGAGCACCATGGTCAGCAGTGTGGGGCCTGTGCCGAGGGGTGGATGTTGTCTTGCAGCAGCTGATACTCTTTTTTTCCTACTTTTCTCCCTATGGATGCTGAGAAGGGCTCCCAACATGTGTGCATGCACGAATATGCATTGCACATCAGAGTTTGTCAACGTCCATCCCCAGTTCCACAGCTCTGCTTGGACTACCACCTGCGGTCACCCAGGTGGCAGTAGTACAGCGAATGCTGACTACCCCCCACAAAGGTGGAGATCACCTCTCCCGGCTGCCCCTCTGACAACCCAGGCCCGTTCCCGAACCCAGGTCATTGGTGTTGCAAGCAGTAGCACTACTGCTGTTGCAGTGGGCTGTTCATTTCCTCCTATGCTATCTGCAGGGAAGCAATGAGGGTATAGCTTTGGGCCATTGAACACAATGTGTTTCTCATGGCCTTGTTTCTGCTTGCCCACCACACCCCCTTGACATCCTATTGGACTGTCTCATGGTCTGATCCACAAGTGGGAATTTTTGGACTTCATCATTGATGAACTCTTCGACAGAAGGTGTTAACTGGAACTGGAACTTTTTGTGTCCCCTTACAATGCAAAACTGCATAATTTTTGCTTGTCCACTCAAGAGCTTGTAGTATTTTGGCAAGATGCATGGCCCCTCTGCTGGGAAGGGAGTCATTTATGCATTTCTTCCATTCCTTCTAATACAAAGAGTTGTGGTGATGTTTTCAGGCAGAACCAGCCTTACTGATTCTAGGGACCACATTCTGGCCCAGGCAAATTTTGTTCCCCATGCTACAGCAGTTGGCAGTGGAACCCCCTGTCCTGCTTCCTCTGCATGCAGGACTCCTGACATGGGAACAGGGCTCTCTAGTGCATCTGGATCTTCGATTCTTGCACCTCCATGCTTGGCTTCTCACAATGTAGAACTCTCCTGCTGGCATTAGGAAGTGGGAGAGAGCTAGATGTTATTGTCCACATGGGGAAAAATGACCTGCAGGGGACAGGTCAGAGGGTAATACAGTGAAATTTAAGGAGCTGGGGGGCCTCAAGCAGGTGGCACACAGTGGCTTTTGCCAAAGTGTTACCTATATACAGCTAAGGAGAGGATAGGACACTCTGCACCAGGGCTTTTAACAGTTGCTTGAAGCCATGGTGCATGGAGGAGGGCTTCAGCTACATTGGGGACTGGGAGCATATTGGCCTCTATGGGAGAGATTACCTACATCTTTCAAGTAGGGGAAGCACAGTCCTTAATAGGGTATTTAAATGCTACTTGGATAAGCATTTAAAGTAGCCGGGGGGGGGGGCTGTAAAACCAAGGAAGGCAACAGTTGCCCCCTCCGATGATAAAACAGCAGGAATGGAGAGGGTGGGGGAAATTAGCTCCCCCAGGGCAGGGGTACAATACGATGGGTGGGGACAAGGAGTTATAAATCAGGAATGCAAGAAGAAAGGAGTAAAGGAGACAGGTAGTTGGACGAGATAATGAGTGAAGATGGGAGTTAGGTGGAGCTTAAGGGAACAGCATAAGTTGGTTGGGAGCAGGGAGGGAGTAAGGTATAGAGAGCCATGTGTGCCAGGGCAAGAAGCCTGGGACATAAAATCCTAGACATGGAGGCCATCATGACGGAGTGTGACCTGGATTTGGTGACCATAATGGAGTTGTGCTGCACTGGCAGCCACGACTGGGGCATTACCATACGGGGCTACACTCTATTCAGAAAAGACAGGCAAGGGAAGAGGGAAGGAGGGGTTCTACTATATGTGAGGGAGAGAATCAGTGCCATGAAAGTACAGGGGCACGCAGAGAAAAAAGAAGCTGGAGGGGCTGTGGATCATCCTGGAGACAGGTGCTAGGGCTGCTGTCCATACTGGGGTAATATACAGCTCTCCAGTATAGGGAGAGGAGTTGGATAAGGCATTTGGGGTAGCTATCATCTGGATGGCAAGAAAGGAGGTAGTGCTGCTAATTTGAGAATCTGCCAGATATGGATTGGAGCCATCCACCTGCAGCTTTGGCAAGGAGCAAGGTCATCCTTGACTCCCTACAAGGGGCCTTTCTCAGGCAGTTAATCAAGAAACCCACTAGGGACAGGGCTGTGCTGGACCTGATACTTACAAACTGGGACAGCATTGCATACGTCACAGTGTGTAGTCACCTAGGTACCGTTGATATAGAGTGTGGTTTAACATTAAGATGAGAACAGAGGCAGACCACACAAGGACAAGGGTTCTGGACTTTAGGAGAGTGGATTTTGAAGAAGTGGGAGACTGCCTTAGAAACTGCCTCATTGTGGGTGGAGGGGTTGCCAGGGAATGGTAGAGGCAGAGTGGGGAAAAAAAGGAGGGCATAATTAAGCCAATCAGCCTCTGCATTAAGGAGCTGAGTAAAAGTAGAAGGAAAGAGAGACTGTTATGATTCTGTAGAGAAGTGGCTGAGGTGATGAGAGGGAAAAAAGGTGTCGATCAGGAGGTAGAAGGACTCCTGGCTGTATCCTGTTCAGTCCCATAGCCTTGTCCACTTAAAGAGCTGTATGTTCCTTCAGGACTCATTTCTCTGAAAATTAACTTATGTTCGCCTCTCCCCCCCCCCCTTTGTTCCTGCTAATCTTCCTGGACAAAAAGTCTTCAACATTCATTCACACTAGTGGGATTACGCCAGATGTTCTAGGACCCAGCGGGAGCCAAAAATCTTCAGGAGGGCTGGCGCTGAGGTAGGACCACGCATGCACGACACCGGGAGACTGGCTTGCGCCTGCATGGATTATCTCGGCATCAACCCTACAACCACTTCAGTTCCTCTTCTCCCTCTGTTGAGTGCGCTTCAGTGATGACGTTGCTCGCCCACCGGGAATCAAACTTCTCGTCTGTACGACAGCAGCTTTTAATCGTTCAATTCGTTAATTCTAAATGCTATTCTTGTTAATTGTTTTTAAACAAAAAAAAACAAAACAAAGAAGAATATTTCTCTTAGCCCTGCCCATTGACAGAGTCAGTCTTGGACGGTCTTGGTAATGGTAGCGATTCTTCTTCAGATGGCTGCTCCAGCAGTGGGGCTGTGTCTGGTCTGCTGCCCTCTCCAGAGGGGCAGTTCTGACCACAGGCAGTCCAGTGTCCGGGAGGGAGAGCAGACCTCCCATAGATGCAAAGAAGCAGGCCCATTCTCGATCCAGGTCGTGACCTTGGCGCTGCTTGACCTCGAGCTCTTCCTCTTCCTGTTGGAAGAGGAAAAAATGGTACCCCTCGAGGTCACCCTCTGGTATGTCTGTCGGGGAGTCTCTGGTAGTTGAGAACCCTCCAGGTTTCCCAGTGGCTTCTGCTCTTGATGGCCTGGACTCTCGTCACCAGGGCCATTCTCTGTCCCTTGGGGAGGGGGGGTTCCAGTGGACAGTTTTGTCTTTCAGCAGTGGGTTCAGCATTGACTTGTTGCCCTTGCCAGTGGTTCCGGTGCCGCAGCCTTCAGGCTTTGGTGCCACTGGACAGCAGCTGGGATTTCTGTCCAGGTTCTGTGTTCTGTGTCTGCTCTGTATCTGTACAGCTGATCTTAAAAAGTTACAGCTTCAAGCCTCTCAGCTTCATAACTGCTTCTGGCCGGTCCACATGAGGACCACACAGTGAATGCTCAGCACATGGTGGTCTCCGACCATGCTTCCACAGTCCTTACACGTAAGGGTGGTGGAATTCCTGACAAGATCACTTGCATGGTGGACGCAGACAGACAGGCTTCTACAAAGACTACCCTTTGCCCCACTGGCTCCTCAGATCACCATCACCACAAATATATCTCAGATCAGTGGGGGAGCTCACTGTCAAGACCTCCACACTCAGAGAGTGTGGAACCAGGAGGAGTCTCATCTTCATAAATCCTGAGCCCAGAAGGATGTCCTCTATCTCGAGGTACCCTCTTCAGATCGACACCAAGACCATGATGTGTTACATCAACAAGCAGGGGGACCATGAAGAGGTGGAAGTGAAGTCTTGAGCATGTTACCCTATTTCAGGCAGTCTACCTGCCAGGAATTCAGAATGACCTAGTGGATCACATCAGCAGGCTGGAGGTGGATTCCCACGATGGTCACTCGCCCCAGTGGCGTGCCATCGCTATTCAGCTAGCGGGACAGTCCAGGTCTGGACTTTTTCTTGTTTCCCCTCTCAGCACAAAACTGCTTCTTTTCTGCTCCAGAAATCCAGAACCTGACATTTTCTGTCAGGATGCATTCAGACTACAGCTGACAAGACATTTTCTGAACGCATTACCTCCCCTTTATTTCAGAGGATGCTGCTCAAGCTGAAGGCTCAGGGGGACAAAATGATTCTCATTGCCCCACATTGGCCTTGTCAGATATGCTTTCCACTAATCAACAGGTTTTCAGAAGTCTCCCTGAGGAAGCTCCTCTTCAGACAGACCTCCTGACACAGGGACCCCGGTCCATCCCAACCTGCGCTCCTTTCATCTCCATGCCTGGCTACCTAAGGAGATAGAAGTGAGTAGGTCTGCCGGTCTCTCAAAGGATCTCAGAAATCTTCTTCATGCAAGCCTTCCACTGGGAAACTTGCATGACTACGTGGAAGTAATTTTCCAATTGGTGTGCAATAAAGTCCACGCTGGATACATTTTGTTGTTCACTGAATGAAGTGTTGGGGTACCTCTTAGAGCTGTCAAATGCAGGACTGCAATTCTCAACAGTGGAGGTTTACCTCTGCGTGATTTCCGCCTACCTTGAGCCAGCGCAGAACACGTCACTGGCTCGGTTACCACTAGTCAAGAGATTCCTCAAGGGTACACATTGAACCATTGGTCAAGAAACTGATGGCCATGTGGAATATCAACCTCATGCTAGATATGCTCACCTGTAAACCTTTGAGCCTCTAGCCACCTGTAATTTGAGGTTTCTGACCTGGAAAACTGCCTACTTTGTGGCTGTTACTTCCGTTTTCAGTTTCTGAATGTCCTGCTTTGATATCAAAACCTCCATAGACTGTCTTTCACAAGGATAAGGTGGTACTTTGTAATCACCCTAAATTCCTCCCTAGGGTAGTTCAGGATTTCACCTTAACCACCCCCTGGTCCTTCCTTCTTAGTTTACCAGCTTTCAGAATGAAGGGGAATGCACCCTTCATTCTCTGGATGTCAAGAGGGGTTCTACGATTCCGCATTGACAGAACTAGAGTTTTGCAAATCCAAGCATCCTTTAGTATTTTTCAGTATGGCCCTACTGGGTCAATCTTTTGCCATCGGCTGCATTTCTGCATGGTTGGTGCATATCTTCGTCACTGCTACTCGATTGCACAGGTCAAGTTGGAAGGACGGGTTTATGCCCACTCTACCAGAGCAGTTGTGGCATTCCTGGCAGAAGTTCATAGCATACCCATTACAGATACAGTATTTGCAAAGCGGCTACTTGGAGTTCGGTACACACCCTTGTGAAGCACTATGCTCTTGAAGTCTATGCCAGACAACACACTTCCTTCGGCAGGACAATCCTTAATGGACTTCCATCCTGAGTGAGCTCTGTCTCCTGCTGCCCTTCTCAGGGGCCTGGTTTTTAGCTTGGTACTCTCCCATTAGTGTGAATGAATAGTGAAGACTTCTAGTCTAGGAAGATATGGAAATTAGCTACCTACCATAATTCTTGATCTTCTTGAACAGTCTTCACCATTCATTCACACACCCACCCACCATCCCCCGAGCTCTCATCTTGCTTCTAGTCTTCACTCCCTCATTTGCTTGGGTTGTGAAGACACAGTTGAGTGGACCCTTCTTACACAGGTCATCCAGGCTTTCTCATACCCTGATAAGGTGTTTCCTGAGTTAGTTTATGCTACACCTCCTCAGTTGAAAAGGTACTGAGGCAGTTGGAGGGTCAACACCGAGATAGTCCATACAGGCATGAGCCATCCTTTGTGGTGCCGCGCATGCACAGTCCTACCTTGGTGACAGCCCTCCTGAACATTTTTGGCTCCTGCTAGGTCCTAGCACCTCCAGCGTAGTCTCATTAGTGTGAATGAATGGTGAAGACTTCGTCCAAGAAGATCAAGAATTATGGTAGGTACGTAATTTCCAGTTCTCTAATGGTCTGTCCCTCTCTTCCAACACTGTGAAGACTGAGCAGAAGTACCTGTTCAGTATGTCTGCTCTATCCTGATCCTCTTCTGAACCCTCCTTATCCTCTCTATCCTTCCCCTTACTTTTGTCTTCTCACTTACGTACCTGAAGAAAATAGTATCCCCTTTAGCTATCCCTCTGGTTATACTTTCTTCTGTTTGCACCTTTCCTCCTCTCACTGCCTTTCTTGCTTCCCTCTGTTTTACTTAGTACACCTCCCTGTCTTCCTCCCTCTATGTTTCCTTATACCTTCTGAATGCCACCATTGTTTCCTGCAATGCCATACCAATTTATAAGCACCAGGTCCACCACTGCCCCATCCCTGTAGGGTTCCTTGACTTGCTGCCTGAGAAAAGCCTCTTGAAGGGAGTCAAGGATGGTTCTGCTCCTTGCGAAGTTGTAGCTGGAAGGCTCCAATCCACATCTAGCAGATTGAAATCCCCCAACTAGCAGCATTTCCGCTTTGCTTGCCATTTTTATGATGGCTTCCCAAGTGCCTTATCCAACTTCTCTTCCTGTACTGGAGGTCTGAATGCCACTTCTGCACAGATAGCAGCCCAGTACCTGTCTCCAGGATGACCTATGGTACCTCCAACCTTCAACAAATTGTTAAAATCTCTGATGCAGAATGTTCTATCCACTCCCTGGTCATATACAGGCAACACTTTGGCAAAAGACACCATACATGCCAGATGTGTAAGGCCCCTACCCAGTTCCGTGAAATTTATCTGCACTGCCCCTACTCTGTACCTTGCTGGGTCATTTGCTCCCAGGTGGAAAATCACACCTAGCTCCCTTCCATCTACTGCTGCCCTAGCGAGCCTCCACTCTCCATCCCTCCAAGCTGAAGCACCTCTTAGGTACTTCACCTCTCTCTACCTTTCTTCCCTCTCCTAAGTCCATCCCCTTAACAGTAGTGTCCCCCACCTGCTGCTGCATCCTCCTCAGCTGGGGACCTCTTCTCTCTGGGGCCTAGCCTTCTGAGGACCCCCACTTCCTCCCAGCAGTTCTGTCCCACCAGTATGACAAAGGAATTGTGTAGTGGTACAGGCTGATAAAAGTGTAACCTTCCCTCCTCTCCCAGCCGTGTGCATATGTTTTAACTGTCTGCTTCTGTGTCTCAATCTTTCTGTCTAAAAACAAGAAAAAAAAGGAAGCTGTGTGTTCAATCTGTCAGACCCTGTGTGTCAATAGGGCAGAGCAAAGAACGGTGGAATAGTGGAGGACTGTCAGCAATGTCCCCTCTATCAGTTCATTTCTAAGGACTTTTCCTGGATTTTAAATGGTTATAGACCACCCCAGCACTGTTGAACACTACTATATTGTGGGGAGAAAGCATCTTTAGTACTTCTGGGCACTTTGACTTGAAATCTTCAAACTGAAGTAGCTCAGTGAGCCACATCCAGTCCTCCCTGATTTAAAGCTGGTGCCTCACGAGCTTCAGCGAGTTTGCAGTGGAGGCGATGCTGGCAGAGGCAAGCGTGTCTCCCCATGTCAGCCAGTTCAGTCAGGGGGCCAGGCATTATAAACTATTAAGGTAGAGTGTCCAACTTTATTGTAGTATAGTGTAGGATAATAGCAGTCACCGTGGAGCACAACAAAGGTTTTATAGCCCTAAAAGGTAAGTTGTATTGCACTACAGTACAGTGTATTAGCTGTGGAAAATTTAGCTCTGTACAGATAACTGTTTTCATTAAGTATATTTGCAAGGAATGTGATGAAATCAAGGAGTTAAAATATCATATCCAACAGCTAGAACAAAAACGGAATTTTAAAAGAATCAGTGAAACATTGAGTTTAAAAAGAACTAAACCACAGGACACATGGGAGAGGTTGAGGATGCACTGAATAAATCAGATAACAAAAAAAGGACCAAGGGAGGATGATTATGACCCTGATTCAGATTGATGCATGGTCTTATGTGGCAGAAAACCCCAAAAGTGAAGAAGGACATTAGAGAATGAAAGGAACCTGTCAAGCAGATATGAACCACCTATAGATCTGTCAGGGGAAGAAATGACACCTTCATATCAAGTAATGGGCATGACAGAAAGTCAGGACTTGGGTGCTACAGACACTCCACCAGTAGGGCGAGTATATATATTGGGAGACTCTATCATCAGATGCATAGACAGTCACATTTATTTATTTATTTATTTTATTTAAAAGTTGGTAATCGGGAGAGGCACACTGAGCCAAGGCTCGTTTTCAGTTGCAACCTGGGGGAAGGGGGTAAGAGGAGACAAAAACAAAGTATTCAGACAGTTAACAATGGTGTCACAGGCAGGTCACAGTGGTGCCTGGGTAAAAAGGTAAGTACATAAAATGCAAGGATGCAGGCAGGTTACAGTGGTGCCTATGGTGACAGCAGAATACAAACAGTGAACTGGCAAAAAAATACAACTTAACCATAGGCTGCAAACTGACATATTGGAGTGCAGGAGATACAGGGTGCACACAAGGTGTAACAAAGACATATCGCAGACAAGGTACTTGAGTAGCTTGGAGAACTTGACATGAAAAACTGACTTAAAATAATGTGGACTTTAAAAGGAGAATTTGTCAGGCAGATGGCAAGCACAGGGAGGAGGGGAGGAAAAATAGAGTGTCCATGTAATGAGATTTAGCGAAGGTAGCAATCGGAGAGAAGTGGGAAGGGAGTTCCACAAATGGGGGAAGAAGGAGAAATCAGCCTTACCTGAATTTGAGTGAGGGTGGGGGAGGGCGAAAGAATGAGGGTCACGTGTGCAGAGGCGATAAGATGTGTAGAGGGAAGGGGATATGAGTGAGGTGAGGTGGTGGGGGGGAGCAAGCCAAACCAATTTATAACCCAGACAAGGAAAACAGAACTGTTAGCAGGTTTTCAGGTGCAAAAAATTTGCTTGACAGCATTCTCAAAAGTGGGTCACTGAGTCACTGGTGTTATTACATGTAGGTACAAACAATATTGAGAGGAAATCTGAGTCGGACATGAAGAAGGACTTTCAAGTAGTAGGGTTATCTTTTCAGAAATCCTGCTGGGGGGGGGGATGGCCTGACTAGGCTGAAGATGGCAGTATAGCTCTGACTCTCTGCAAGGAATCTGAAATCTAACCTCATTGTCTTCATACCAGATCTTTTTTTTTGTGTCAACTCTAAGGATCAGTCTCTGCTTATCCTGCTACAAACAATTTGTAAGTCATTTTGAGCCTCCTAACCTCAATCAGCTATATTAACTGTGCATTGTACTAGGCCTCTATTTTGGTCATCATGACTGACTCCTACTCACATTCTAATTCACTGGCCAGAGTGGAGGCTATGTTCTCAAAACTGGTAGCAGATATCAATGATCTGAAGACCTCAATACAACAGAATGCTGAAATGCTGAATTCTTTTGATAAGAGAATTACTATCAATGAAACTACAGCAACACAAAATGCAGCCTCCATTCATGATCTTCAGGCCACAATACGGAATCAAGACCGCACCATAAAATCTCTACACTCCAAAATAGATGACATTGAGAACCATAATCGAAGGAATAACTTACAATTTTTTGGCTTCCCTGAAGATCTGAGTTGAGGAAACAACAGCACTTCTACTGCACGTTCTCCCTGCAATGCTAAAACTGCCCCCAGAACAGCAATTAATCATTGAACGATCCCACCGCATGTTAGGTCCCAGACCAAACCACGACCAACGGCCTAGTCCTATCATAGCCAGATTCTTGAATTATATGTATACAGAATTAATTCTATATAGCGCTAAAGAAATCGATGTTCTGACATGGCAAGAACACAAGATATCTATCTACAGAGATTTCTCCAAAGAACTATCCACCAAACTGAAAGTGTATAATACACTGAAACCTATACTACATCAAAGAGGACTTAAATTTGCCTTACGCTATCCCTCCACATTGCGTCTCTTTATGGGTTCCTCTTTCAGAGATTTTAGGATGCCTGAAGCCTTAGCTGGTTTTTTGGACGTCTTTCTTGACTGCCCTTCTGTGAACGAATCTGCTGTACCGCGTGGGGATGCTGACATTTCAGATTCCAACCGGACCAGGGAGGCTGTTGTGCAGAATACAGGAAGGTGTTCCTCAGAGCCAACCATCCCAAATACTACTGCTGTTGATGTTCCCCCGCTAAGGCAATCAACTAGACTGCAGGAGAAATTCCTATCTGGTCCTCAACTGTCTGACCCACCTTGCTGTTCCACTGTGGACCTACCCGACCCCATTTGCAACATGACTCTACATACACAAGTTAATCCCTCCATTCCTCTGAGCAACAAGTTTGCCCTTGTTTTAAGTGAGGAAATGCACTCATCACAAGAAGATCTAATGTCGCACCATTCAGACGATCAGTCTACTAACCTACCTAATGCAGTTCAGGGCAACATTTCAACTAATTCTTCCTGGTCAGAAGTGGTGTCGAGTTCTCCCCTTAAATCATTAGAACCGCCAAAAAAAAAACGCAGGGCTAAAGCAAAGAGCAAAAACTCTAAAGCTGAAAATAATGCTTACAAAATGAGGGTGACCTGATATCATTTGTTTAATTCATGGCATTTGTTCCCCCTGGCATATTTAAGTCCAGGATTGTTCATTGGAAAAACAGTATTCTCATTCCAATACTTTGACATGCACTGTATAGCCTTCACAACCGTATAATATCACTCCCAGCAGGTTGTGAATTCAGAAGGCTGTACATCGCGATTAGTCTTAACACTGTAAGTGTTATTTCCATGCTTATTGATTTATAATGTCAATGGAACCTTTTTTATTATTATATTTTCAAGTAACTTTTACTATTTGTTGAACTGTGACTACATTTTGGCATGACTACTGATGACTATTCTTTTTAGTTTTTCAACAACCCGCATCTATCTATATTCACAGCACCTGGAGAAAATGAAACCTTTTTATACCCTTTACTTAATTCATGTATTTCTCGTCTGTACTACCCCTTAATGAAACTAATTCAGCAATACTCCAATCATGTACACCTCAATTTTTTTTTTTTATTATTATTATCCCACTTTCTATTATTATCACCAAAGAAGCCAACTTTTATACATATTTACATATACCGGCTGGCTATTTTTGGTGTACTGGTGCAATCGATATTTGTTACCTACTCTTGTAGGTTTCCTATGTACTCGAAGCCTACTATACAAAGGGAACCCATCATCACATTCTCATCTTGCTTTGGAGCTCACTAGGTTTATTTCCTAGATCTAGTGACTCCATCATTCATTTAGGCAATTAACATCCTCCTTTTTACAAGCTCTCCATTGTCCCTTGTTATTACCGAAGCTGGCCATTCCTCACATTTCACCTGCCTATATGTACCTTATGCCGTGTGAATTATAATATTTTATCCATTATTATTTACTCAGTAGTTTTTACCTTTTTTTTTTTTTATTATTAAACCCTGTGCAGGAAATTCATTCAAAGTCCTACCAAATGTAGTTACTCTTGACTTTTCTTGCAAATATAACTATACCTAACTGTGTATTTGGTTCCCTTGATACCTTCTTAACCAGGCAAACTCATTTTTATAGCCAAGGCAATTCAGGCCATTTGCTTTAATAAGTTGACACTCCTATCAATTTCAGAACTACCAGTTTAACAGTATGATCTGGTGAATTTTTATTTTTTTATCTTAACACGTAAACTTTTGTATTATGTTGATTTTTTTTCCTTTCTTGATTTTCTTGCTATGTATGAAGCAGATCACTTTCTAGTCAAGCTCCTCTGAATTATTGTACCATTACTATTATACTTATTGGTTCAGACTTCAGCATCGGACCAACTTCTTATAGTTGGTTCTCCCAGGTTGTTCCTAACCTTTTCTATGCCCTGGTGTGTGGTGAGAGAGTCGCTTAGCTTTTTTTTAACTGACTCCTATCTCCCCTCACTTCCTAAAAACTTGTTGTTACTGTTAGTTGGTTAACCTCATTATTAGAATTTAATGTTTCTTACTTCTCTAAATAGTTATAATGTACTTATTAGTGTATTGTTAATATCCTTCCTATTAATGACCTCTCTTCTTCTCTCCTATTACTCTATTTTCAGAATATCTGTGCCTCCCATATTTTACGCACTTCACCTTTTTTGGTTTGAGTACACCTGCCAACTTCTGCATATACATTTATACTTTGTTTATACTACGATCATCTTCTGCTTCATTAATTTATCCCTTCCCATTCCAGTGATTATCACCTCTCCATCACACTGATAGCATGAGCGATATACTTCTATATACATGGAATGTGAAGGGACTAAACTCTGGTAGTAAGCGAAAGCAAATTCTTTCACATCTCCAAAAATATAAAACACAAATTGCTTTCCTTCAAGGAACAAAATTACTAGCAGAAGATGTTCATAGGCTTAAAAAATTCTGGGTTGGTCAAATATCTGATTCCTCCTATACTTCCAAAAAAAGAGGAGTCGCTATTCTTATACATAAAAACCTTAAATGGTCCCTTATGAACTCTCTCTCTCTCTGATAATGAAGGCAGATGGGTCATGGTCAAATTGAATACCACTTCTGGTCCTGTCCTACTTGTCAATGTTTATGCACCCAACTTCGACTCTCCAGAGTTCTTCCATAATTTAGCTCAACAGATTTTATCCTTTAACTCAGATAACACTCCAATTATTCTACTCACCCCAGAAGTATTAAAGCCCTTTCATTACTAATAAAAGATACCGGTTTAGCAGATGTATAGCGTCTTTTTCACCCACGAGTCCAGGATTTTACCTTTTACTCCTCCCTACACAAAACATACAGTAGAATTGACTATTGGCTAGCCTCCCCTGCCATAACGGAGAAAACTATTGATTCTTCTATCTCCCCCATTATAATTTCAGATCATTCTCCTATTAAATTGCACCCTTTATGGGGTCCATCAACACCTAAATCTACTTTCTAGCGGCTGGACCCCCTCCTTCTTAAAGACCCCGTGTTTTTACCCATGATTAAAGCTGAAATTCAAGACTTCCTCTCCCACAATAATCCTATCGAATCCTCTATGTCCACTGTATGGGAAGCCCTTAAATCCACGATGCACGGGAAAATTATCAGCTACACTGCACACAGAAAAAAAAAATACGAGAACAACAACTGGCTGACTTGGAAAAATTCCTGAAGGTTAAAGAGAACCTGTATTTCTCCTCCAATAAGCACTGTCCTGACTCTCAACTTCATCTTGAAATTCTTCAACTTAGAATTCAAATAAACGACCTAATTTCTCGTAAAACCGAACTGGCCCTATTTAAACTTAAACATAAATTTTGGGAACACGGTGATAAAATTGGGAAACTTCTGTCTTACCAGCTCAAAGCACAACAAATGGAATGACATATTTCAAGTCTTAAGGATGAGCAAGGTATAACTTACTCTGATAACCCCTCCATAAACCATATTATGAAAACCTTTTATCAAAAATTATACTCTAATACAAACCCACTTCATATCACTCAAATTCAACAATTCCTAACAGCTTTACACCTTCCTCATCTCTCCCCCCATGAAGTGAACCCTTTGGATGCACCCTTCTCACTTCAAGAAATTCAGAAAGCTTTATCATCTCTAAAATCTGGCAAATCCCCCGGAGGTGACGACTTCCCGATTGACTTCTATAAACTGCTGTCTGACATATTTTGCTGCCTTCTCCTAAATGTTTATCAAGAAGCTTCCATTACTGGCAAAATCCCCTCATCCTGTACTGAAGCGGTTATAACCCTAATCCCTAAGAAAGATAAAGATCCCACACACCCAGCAAGTTACAGACCAGTCTCTTTATTAAACACAGATGGGAAGATATTCGCTAAACTACTGACCTCTTGACTTGAACCCTTGATCCCCAAACTAACTCATAACTCTCAAGCTGGATTTATTAAACACAGATCAAGCTCTGATCACTTACGCTCCCTTTTCAATCTAATACACAAAGCCAAATCTCTTAAATCGCCTGCGACAGCAATAGCTATTGATTTCGAGAAGGCCTTTGACTCCTTAAATTGGGAATACCTCTATCAAGTTTTATCTCATTTTGGCCTCCCTCATACCTTCTGCTCCTGGATTAAACTACTGTACAATTCCCCTATTGCTCAGGTACTTACTAACTCCACCCTCTACTCCTACTTTCGGTTGGCAAGAGGAACTAAGCAAGGCTGTCCCCTATCACCTTCTCTATTTATTTTAGCCATGGAACCCCTATCTGCTTGCTTGCGCCAATCTGCCAGCATTAACAGCATTCCCGTGGGAAATTCAAGATACGTTTCTCTGTCTTATGCGGATGATCTCTTAATGTTACTTGAAAATCTACACAAGGTTGGACCCTTGCTAGTAGATTTACTTAATAAATTTACAGATATTTCAGGCCTCACTTTAAATTATAGTAAATCAGAAATCCTCCCCCTTAATGACCACTGTAAAGTTTTTATGAACCTTCCTCTTGATTTCTGCTGGTCTCCACAAGGTATAACATATCTCGGGTGTCAAAATAATTAGTAACTTAAAGAAAATATGGGACATCAATCTCAACTCCTTATTAGATAATATTAAAACAATCCTCGACAGATGGAAGCTCCTTAATCTCTCTTTCATGGGGGAAATCGCTGCCATTAAGATGTCCATATCTCCAAAAATTCTTTATCTTTTCGCCAAAATACCCTTAATTTTACCATCCCCTTTTCTTGCTAAATTGATAAGTTAATAGATAACTTCATCTGGGATGGGAAACCACCAAGATTCAATCATAATAAACTTCGATCTCACTGGAAAACAGGGGGATTTGAACTCCCCTGGTTCAGAGGATATCTCTGGGCCTTTCGAGTGGCCCAAACCATTAAATGGTTTCAGAAACCTTCAGTTCATTCTCCACTTTGGATCACAATGGAATCTGCACTTTGCCCCAGAGGAGTTCCTACCCCCTTCTCTCAAAACTAAAATCACACCCAACTATACTCTCCTCTGCTTTCTATTGGAAACTTCTCCACAAATTTTTGAAATCTAATCCTAAGCCTTGGTTTTATGCTCCCCTATGGGGCAACCCACTGCTTACCCTGGAAAACCACCCAATTTTCTGTTGTACGTGGAAGAATAAAGGAATTTTTTCCTAGGAGATATCTTGGACCAGAATTCACTTACTCTTAAAACATTCTCAGATTTACAGGCTACTTGGAAACTCCCTAATCAGGACGTTTGGAAGTTTTTACAAATTCGGTCAGCTTATAACCTAGTTTATAGCTATATATATATATATATAAGCACACTCTTCTAGAACCATCCATTTCACACTGGGTCAATTTATCTTCTAAACTGAACAGCTGTATTTATGAAGACATTATTGATAATCTCCCCGATCAGTCCATATCTGCTAAGAATAAATGAAGTGCTCTCCTTAACCACAATATATCACCTTTACAATGGAGTAAGTGCTGGCGTGCAGCTCATAACATATTTAGAGATACTCATAGCTCCCTAATACAAATTAAGATTCTGCATTTCAAACAACGTGAAGTCTTGCTGTATTCTGACAATCTGCAGTTAGCTCCAGCCTTTGAACTGACCCGGAGAGTAGAGGGTTAATTTTCTATGCAGTACACAGAACGTTGAGCTCGAGCTCGGTTGAGGTCTCTGTCTGCAGCACTTTGAAACCCAACTGTCAGATTCTTTACTCCGCCTCACTGAACAGTCGCTCCGGAGATTTCTCCTTCTGCTCGGTTCAGAGTCGGTTAAAGTTGTCGGTTTCATTCCGAATTTATTTCCGCATTGTCGGTTCAGGCTCTGTCTGTGGTACCGTGAATACTTTAAATAGTTTCTCTGTTTATTTGTGGAAATTGTAAAACTTGTATTTTCGATCGGTTCGGCGGAACCGATCCAATATATTGAACTCTTGTGTTTTTCTTTAGTGTGTGGTTACCGGTCCTTATCGGTTTAAAAAAAAAGCGTGTTTTTAATGTTTTTTCCAATACCTGTAACACGTGTTAGAAACCGATATGAGCCCCGCCTGGCGGGTTGCCGAAAAGGTAAGTTGGGTTAGGTTGGCTATGTCTGAGAAACCCAAGAAAAAAACGGGCCCCTGGGTTTCAACACTGCAGGAGTATGGGAGGTCTTTACAAGGCCGCCCCCACACCACCTGTGTTTATTGTCTGGGGTTTGACCATCTCGATACAGACTGCCAAATTTGTAAAAACTTTCCTAAGTCTACCCTGGAGAAAAGATTAGGTAGACTTAGGGAAAAGGAGGCCAAGAAGTCCGCTGACCCGGATGGCCAGCCCGGTTCGGTTCCGACCGAACCAGAAGGAGTGCCCTCTGACCAGGGCGATACTTCTTCAGGCAAGAGGAGAACCGATCCTGAGGGATCGGTTTCTACGAAAACGAAACGTAAAGAAAAATCAGCCAGTTTGGATCCAGGGAATCATGTTCTGACTGCTGATGAGATTGCCCGAGCGATTTGGATTGTTGAATTGCTTCGCCCGGTTCCGTCCGATCCGGCTCCATTAGCTAGGGGTTCGGTTCGGTCAGTTCCTCTGGTTCAGGATTATGCCCCTGAAGATTTTTATGAACCGAAATTTGAGGACGGGAGGGATTATAAGCAAGATAATGAGTATGATGGAGCAGAAAGTCTGGATGTGCCGATTGAACCGGACATCTCCCCAGACAGACCTTCTGGTGTTTCCCCTCTTAGGCTCTCTGAGTCCCTTCCCCATTATCTGTTCTACAGGAAAGTGGCTGAAACTCTCCGGCTTCCTTTGGAGGAGGCTACAGAGGATCAGGAGGAGCCTGATTTTGTTGAACTGATGGACATCCCAGAGTCCAGGAAACATAGAAACATAGAATTTGATGGCAGATAAGGACCGCTTGGCCCACCCAGTCTGCCCATTTCCCTACCTGATGGATAAGCTGCAGATCCTAGTTAACCAGCAGCCTACTTCTTCTGTCTATTCCCCTACACAAATCATTTGGGAAACAGACACAAAAAATGTTAAAGTCTCCTGATTCTGTACCTCCTGTTGATAGAAGAATGGACAAGAGGTATACCTTATCAGGCTCAGACACAGAGTTTTTCTATCAGCAATGCAGCCATGTTGGGGTTGTGCAGGCTGCAGCCTGTGAAAGGGCTAATATTCCCTTGGCTTCACACCCCCCAGATAAAGACTCCAGGAGGATGGATGCCTTGGCAAAGAAACAATACATGGCATCCTCTTTGGGACTCAGGTAGGCTAATTATATGGCCTATGCAGCCAGGTACCAGAAATCCAGGTGGGACACTGTACTGGCACTGGCTAAACAGGCCTCCCCCAGCTGGCCAAGGAGCTGGAGGAGGTGGCTGCTGATGGGATTGAGGCATCTAAGGTACAATTTCATGCTGCTGTGGACTCCAATGATGTGTCATCAAGAGTCATAGCTACATCTGTGGCTTTTCGGAGAATGGTTTGGCTCAGATGTACTAGCCTCTCACAGGACACCCAGGCTTAGGCCGTGTATTTCCCTGTGGAAGGTAATTCTCTGTTTGGGGAGCAGACAGAGAATTACATGAAAAAGATGGAGGAATATAGGACCACTTATAGGAGTGCACAGGCCAAGGAGGGGCAGGCAACTCCTCAAAGGCAGCAATCTAGGGGCAGGGGCAGGCCTTTTCATAGGCCTTTCTACCTAGCACAGGCCTCTTCTCCCTTTTTACAGAGGGGGTTCTTCAGAGGGAGAGGCAGAAGGGGGATGAGCAGGGTTGCATCCACTCCTCAGCCTAAGGCCCCTGCCAAGCAGACACCCTGATGGGCCTGCCCGGGTCGACTCTCCTATCCCTATAGGGGGCAGGCTGGCTTACTTTGTCCAGGACTGGGTGTCTGTTACTTCAGACAAGTGGGTCCTGGAAGTAGTAAGCCAGGGACTGGTTCTCAGCTTCAAAAAATTTCCAAACATGAGCGCTAGATCTTTTCCACCTGCAAGTCTCTCCGAAACCCTCATCCTAGAGGCAGAGGTTTCATTTCTTCTGGCCTTAAGAGCCATAGAGAGAGTTCCTACCCTACACCGGGGCAAAGGTTTGTACTCCAGGTACTTCCTTACCCCAAAAAAGACACGGGAGTGGTGACCCATCCTAGATTTAAGATACCTGAACAAACATCTTTTAAAACCAAGGTTCACGATGGTGACTCTGGGAATAATTCTTCCCTCTCTAAGGCCAGGGGACTGGCTAGCCTCCCTGGACCTCAAAGATGCCTACTTTCACATCCCCATCAGGTGCTCCCACAGAAGGTACCTCAGGTTCAAGTTGCCCTCAGGCCATTATCAGTTCAAAGCAATGCCCTTTGGTCTAACATCAGCTCCAAGGGTTTTCACAAAGCGCCTGGTAGTAGTAGTTGCCTTTTTAAGAAGGCAGAAGATTTCCATTTTTCCATATCTGGATGACTGGCTTATAGTGGGCCAGTCTCCAGACCAAGTCAAGTCAGACCTGCAAGTGACCCAGCAAGTGCTCACTTCCCTGGGATTTCTTCTCAACCTCCCCAAGTCAGTTCTCGAACTGGTTCAGCTTCTTACCTTTATAGGGACAGAGCTAGATACTGTCAAAGCAAGAGCCTTTCTTTCCCTGGAAAGGGCAAGAGTTCTTATAGAACTGGCTTCTTCCTTCAGCCTTCAGGTGTCCTGACCAGCAAGGCACTTCCTTCAGCTCTTGGGCCACATGGCAGCTTCTACAGCAGTGGTCCAAAGGGCAAGATTCCAGATGAGGGACATTCAGTTCCATCTGAGGGCATTTTGGTCCCAAAAGAAGGATCCTCTTACCAAACTGATTCCAGTGACTCGGACACTGATCCAAGCTCTTCAATGGTGGCAGGATCAGGACAATTTAAGGCAAGGGATCCCATTTGTCACTCAGTCTCATTCGGTGGTCCTTACCATGGATGCTTCCCTTTTGGGGTGGGGAGCCCATCTGGCAGCTTTCAATACCAGGGACTGTGGTCCCCTCAGGAATCCCTTCTTCATATCAATCTCCTGGAACTCAAGGCAGTTTTTCTGGCCCTGCAAGCTTTCTCTCAGTCTGTGCAGAACAATGTGTTTTGGATCAGAACAGACAACATCACCACCATGTGGTACATCAACAAGCAGGGGAGGCACTCAGTCCATGGCCTTGTGCACAGAAGCCATGAAATTGTGGTCCCTGGCTTATTCCCTGCAGACCTCTCTGATAGCAGTCCACCTTCCAGGGAAGGACAATGTGCTAGCAGATGCACTGAGCAGGATCTCCCAGGGCCATCACGAATGGTCCCTGGACCCTCTGGTGTTGAAAGTGATTTTTTTCAAGGTGGGGCACTCCAGAGATAGATCTCTTTGCAGCCCCAGACAATCACCAACTTCTTCTGTTTTGTTGCAGACCCCCAGTCTTGGGCTCAGTCCCTCTGGATGCTCTCATGTTGAACTGGGAAGGGAAATTTCTCTATGCCTTCCCTCCCTTTCCTTTACTATTCAAGGTTCTGGTCAAGGTAAGGTCACAACCCTTCAAAGTGATTCTGATTGCCCCAGATTGGGCCAGGCAGCCCTGGTACCTCCTCTTACTGTCCCTAGCAGTCCATCTTCCCCTGTCTCTTCCCAGGAATTACAACCTGTTAGCCTTCTCTCAGGGGAGGATTTGGTACCCCAATCTTTGGTCTCTCAATCTCAAGGCATGGCTCTTGAAGAGTTAGAGTATGCAGATTTACATCTGTCCCAAGGGGTTCTGGATATTCTCAAAGCCTCTCGAAAGCCTGCCACCAGAAAGATTATGACTCCAAATGGAAAAAAATTCAGCATTTGGTGTTCCAAGAAGCATATCTCTCCAGACACTGCTGAATTGCTTACAGTTCTGAATTATATGGTCCATCTTAATGGTCTAGGCTTCAGACCAGCTACTCTCAAGGTACACTTACATAGAAATATAGACTTTGACAGCAGATAAGGACCTCTAGGCCCATCTAGTCTGCCCATTTCCCTACCTACAGGATAGGCCGCAGATCCTAGTTAACCAACAGCCTATTTCTTCCTACCCCCACAAGAATTGCCTTATGTCTGTCCAATGCATTCTTGAATTCTCCCACAGTTTTAGACCCCACAACCTCCTCAGGAAGGCTGTTCCATGCATCCACTACCCTCTCTGTGAAATAATACTTCTCACATTGCCCCTGAACCGCCTCCTCCTTCTATCTTTAAATTGTGTCCCTTGTTCTTGCAAGTCTCTTTTTCTGAAAAATGCTACCTCTTGGACTTTGTTGATTCCACTGAGGTACTTAAAAGTTTCTATCATGTCCCCTCCTCCTTCTTTCCTCAAGGGTATACATATTAAGCTCCTTTAGTCTCTCCCTCATACGGCTTCTCTTGCAGACCCTGCACCATTTTAGTTGCCCTCCTCGGACTGCCTCTATCCTGTCTATGTCCTCAGTGGAGATGGGGTCTCCAGAACTGGACACAGTACTC
This sequence comes from Neoceratodus forsteri, assembly GCA_016271365.2. Lineage (NCBI taxonomy): Eukaryota > Metazoa > Chordata > Ceratodontiformes > Ceratodontidae > Neoceratodus > Neoceratodus forsteri. Next base: position 713,485,254 of record CM057458.1, read on the forward strand.
CAGATGGGGTCTCGCCAACTGTCTGTACAGAGGGATAACAGCTTCCTGTTTTCTGCTGCTGATGCCTCTCCCTATACATCCCAGTATACCCCAGCCCTCCCTACTGCCTTCTCACATTGCTTGCTAACCTTAAGGTCATCTGATATGATTACCCCAGGTTCCTTTCCTTTTTGTTGTTGTTACTACCTCCCCACCCATTGTGTATTCTTCCCTGGTTCTTGTTTCCCAGGTGCATTATTTGCACTTCTTTGCATTGAATCCTAGCTGCCATACTTGACCATTCCTCCAACCTTGCCAAGTCCCTTTTCATCCTTTCCACGCCTCTGTGTATCAACCCTGTTGCAGATTTTGTGTCATCTACAAAAGGCATACTTTTCCTTCCAGTCCCTCTGCAATGTCACTGATGAAGACATTAAAAAGGACTGGACCCAATACTGAACCCTGCAGTACCCCACTAGTAGCCCCCCTTTCTTCAGAATGGACTCCATTTACAATTATCTTCTGTGTCCTGTTGTCCAGCCAATGTTTTACCCAGGCTACCACCCTGGGTCCCACTCCCAGGCTGGTTAATTTGACTATTAATCTTTTGTGTGGGACTGTGTCAAATGCCTTGCTAAAGTCTAGGTAGGCCATGTCCACAGCCCCTCCCTGGTCTACTACTTTGGTCACCCAGTCAAAGAAATCTATTAGATTCGTCTGACATGACCTTCCCGCTGTGAACCCATGCTGCCTTGGGTCCTGTGCTCCTTGTCAGCTGTTTCTGCTTTTCTGTTTTTCTGTCAGTGGGAAAGCCTTCCTCTCTATCATCCCACCCTGTGTTCTGAAGATTTTTCAAGGGATTGCTTCATACCAATCCTCCCTTTAGGTATCCTGCCCTTGCCTGGGACTTAAATGTTTACATTGCTCAACTTATGCAACCCCCTTTTGAGCCTATGTCCTCAGCAGAGCTTAAGTACTTGACTTGGAAAACTGTGGTTTTGGTAGCTATTACCTCTGCCAGACGTATCAGTGAATTGCAAGCCCTGTCAGTGGAACCTGATTTTATCTCCTTTCATAGAGATAAAGTGGTCCTTAGAACCAGTAGGAGGTTCTTGCCCAAAGAGGTTTCAGACTTCCATTTAAATTAGTCTATATCTCTCCCTGTCTTCTTCACTGATCATTCTTCCTCAGGAGAGTGGAGGCTAAACAGTTTAAATGTTAAACGAGCCCTTAGCTACTACATAGAGCGTACCAAGGGTCACAGGTTTGATTCCCTCCAGTTGTTCCTCACTTATGGGGAAGTGGGAAAGGGCAAACCTGCCACCAAGAGAACTATTGCCAGGTGGATTATTTCTTGTATACAATTCCGCTATGAGAAACTGGGAAAAATTCCACCCTCAGGCCTGAGGGCTCATTCCACAAGAGGTGCAGCTGCTTCCCTGGCTGCTGCCAGGGATACTCTGTTAGAATTTTTTTAAGCAGTCACCTGGAAAACAGTCCATACCTTTACCAAGCATAGCAGTACTTCAGAGTCTGTTCCCAAAGTAGGTTCTGTCCCTCCTCCATGGAGGTACTGCTTGGTAGTCTGCAGATTGTCAGAATACAGCAAGACTTCGTGTTGTTTGAAGAAAAAATTACTCACTTTAGTAATTGTGTTTGTTTTAATGGAGTCTTGCTGTATTCTGACCTCCCTGCCTCCCCTCTGAGAACCTGGTTTTGGGAAGTGGGTGGGCAGGCGTAGTGTTGCACCCCCAGGGGTGCTTCATGCACACCCTCCATTTTATCTGGGTGCTTTTGTATTATGATCTTTTATTTTTGGATAAGTTTTGGTTTTGGGTTTCCTGACTTGAGTCTTCCTTTGGGAATCCAAAACTTTCTGTTGCCAGTTGGCTAGTTAAACATTTTTACAATTTCCACACAGATAGTTAATGAGTGTTTGCTCGTAAGAATCTGACGGTTGGGTTTCAAAGTGCTGCAGACAGAGACCTCACCCGAGCTCAAGCTCAGCGTTCTGTGCACTGCATAGAAAATTAACTCTCTACTCTCCGGGGCAGTTCAACGGCTGGAGCTAACTGCAGATTGTCAGAATACAGCAAGACTCCGTTAGCAGAAACACAATTACTAAGGTGAGTAATTTTTTCTTTTGGTGTAGAACTCCCTCTGTTCTTCAATGTATGGGCCTCCTAAATAATAATAACTGCTGGCGTTGTAACCAAATCAATGGGGATTTACTGCACATCTTATGGACATGTGCCCCTGTCAATAAACTATGGCGTAAAGTTTGTTTATTTGCTTCCAGAGTAATAGGACAAAAACTACCCTTTGACCCCAAACTATTCCTTCTGGGCATCCTATTCCTGATAAATTCTCCCTCTCACATGCACATTTTAGATGGCTCAACATACTTTTTCCTTTCGGTTAAACGTCTGCTTCTTATGAAATGGAAATCCCCATCTATCCCCACCCTTTCTGATGTGCTTCAAAGCCTCTCTCAGTATGCGTCACTAGATCGTTTATCCCATGTTATTCATGACTGACTCACTGTATATGACAAGTGTTGGCAGGATTACGTCAAATACATTGAATCTTCTGGATCTTCCAGACCCAATCCTTAGATGTATCAAACCTCTCTCTTTCTCGATACTACTAAGCTCAGGTATCTCATTTTCTCTTTGTTTATTACTGTCTCTCTTTCTCTCTGTCCTACCCCTTCTTACTCTTCTTGTTCACCCCTTCTTTTGTCTTTCTCCTCCATTTGTATATAATGTGTGCACTCCCAGCGACATCACTTTATGTAATATTATTAGGGTTTTGCCATAATTATCCCAATATACATTTTGTAACTGATTACCTCTCTTTTTGAATTCACAATTACCTTAATAATTGTAACCCCTCAGTGCAATACTTATAATACAGATAAGGTTAACTCTTATCACTATCATATGTTTATAAAGCTCTTTATTTTGATTTTACATAGTCATACAATTTGCATATACAGTGATTTATTTCTATGTACTTTATATGGAGAATACTCTTCACTGAATGTGTTTGTATACTATTTACATTTAAATGCAATAAAAAGATAAAGTTAAAAAAGAAATCCTGCCAGTACCTAGAGCTTCACCATACAGACATAATGAAGTTAAAATTGCTCAACTGTTGGACAAGGAACTGGACCAAAGAAGAATGATTACTTTTCCTAAGAAACTGGAAAACGTCTGAGGGTAGAAATAATTTGTGCAGTTGGGATGGACAAAACATTTAAATAAGAATGGAAGTAAAATTCTGGGGAAAGAAACAGAAAAAGTTAAAAAAGAAAATTTAAACGGTGGACGAGGGGAGAAGGGGAAAAGACATTACTGTAAGAGTGGGCACAACAAATACCAATCCAGCAACAGCAATAAGAGGATTAATGTAGTCATGCCAAATGCTCACAGCCTGAATCTCAATAAAAGATGGAACTTGAAGATCTATTATTTAAAGAGGACATAGATACAGCAGGAGTGACAGAGACAAGGTGGAACAAGAATGCCGATTGGAATAAACAAATCAGTGGCTACAAGATTTTAAGTAAACAAAGAAAAAAACAGAAAAGGTGGAGGAGACATTCTGCATTAAAGAAAATATTGATTGCATGCAGATACTAAATAGTAATAAGGATCTACTTGAAAACATATGGATCAAAATACAGTGCTCCCTCGCTATAACAAACAGAATGGAAGCCATGACATGAGTTTGTTATAGCTCACTGTTCGTTACTTAGAGGGGCGCTCATGTAGAGTAGTGCTAGCACTATCAGCCTGCTTGCCTTTCATCCACTTTAGAACCCACATCATATAAATTAGGGGCATAAGAGATATAGCATTTAATATTACTTTATTTAATAAGCTTTATTTTACTTTAGTTTTGGTTAGCTTAGTGTAGAATTGGGTTACAGAGCAGAACACGTCACTTGCCCATCACCCACCCACCTGCCCACTTGACGTTTGTTTTCAGCGCACTCCTCCTTCTGCCCCAACTCCCCTAGCCAACTCATATACAATACTGTAGATGCAATGAGACATTTATTTCCACCTTCAAAGGCTAATGTCCACAGCCACAGCAGTGCTCAGTGTTCAGAGTGAATATTTACATAACACACAAAAGTGATGTAATCTGCATGGGTGGGCAAGAAAGGGAAAGTGTGTGACCACTCTTCTCCACTACCTGACTCTCATTCAGTACTGTCCTTACTGTGGAAGTAGTGAAGTGTAGCTGCTTTTTTTTGTTTTTGTTTATTTCTTTTATGTTTCTCTTCGGTCAGTCCACGTTCAGGAGGGCACCCCAGTCCCATCCCCTCAACGTCCACTAGGACTTATCGCCAGCCATCTTCCCCCAGGGCTTGCCCCCCTGGGGTGTCGGTGGGGCTGCACAGACCCCTTCTGATGACGGGATCCAGTTCGGGCTGACAAACCCAGCTAGTCGGGGGGTGGGACCTGCAAGCTCCTGCAGTCATCCAGTCGCTGGCTTTTTCCCCAGTTTTTCTTCCCCAGTGCACAGGAAGGGTGTACTTTGACACCAGTGGCAGTGTTGAGCATACTCCTGTATGCGACACGCTGTGCGTCAGCCCCACCTCTGCCCCTCCATTGTACAGCATCGGTGTGCCAGCCCCTAGCCTCCACTAGGGGCCAGGCTAACACTGACTACTGATCCCCCCCCACCCAGAGGAGGAGAGCTGTCCTTGGGATGCTTGATCCTCTTCCCAAGCCGACCCCTGGCAACCAGCTTGAACTGCGAACACAGATCACCGTGTAGTTGTACTAAATTGCGGTCCACTGATTAGCAGCTCTCTTGCCACAAAACACATGCAGTGTGCTCTGCATGGGGGACTGGGATAGTGAAAGTGTGTGATCATGATCTGCGCTTAGGATCGTAAGTTATGAGAGAGAGGAAATGCAGGCTTAAGTTTTAAAGTTGTTTTGTATTTAAATAGTAGTGTACTCAATTTAAAAAGCAATCTTTAGAGCTTAAAATAAGAGACACTTCTCCAGCTGTACAGACTGTGAATGCCCGGGAACAGTCTGAACAGCTTGCTGAACTGATAGTGACTTCTACTGAGAGCCAAACACTGCATTCATAATAGCCAAGTATTCGCTGTAACAGAGTACATTATAGTGAGGGAGCTCTGTAACTGACAGATTGCACAAGGCATTTACCCTAGGTTTATGCTACAGAGCCCCTAAATTAGGTGACTCTGAGACACAGGTACTAATAGAACAGCTTGAAGATTCTCAGCAGAGTCAGATACAATCATAAGGTTCCATGTCATAAGGGCGAAATTTCTACAGCGATTCGCACAAGAACGAATACGTTTTACCGAATGAAAAATCAGCCGCTAACCCACATCAATGACTGCCAGTACGGCGACCAGGCAGACTTTAAAATTAACATTAGGTGTGGGGGGCTGCACCACCCACACACCCCAAAATATTATAATCAACTCTGGGCGGGGGCTGACACTGAAGGAAAGGGGAATACATGGGGGGGCAACAGTATGCAGGGGGATACTGCTGCTGGGGCACCATCAGTCTGGGGAACACCAGGAGAAAAAAAAACATTTCTAACAGCCAAAACTATAAGAAAAAGGGTTTGCCTACAGACAGTCCCGAACCCAGGACCATCACCACGCTAATCAGTGACCCTATCCGCCAAACCAGGTGGACAGCTCGGCAGCAGCAGGCTTCATTGCAGTGCTTGAATGGCATCACTCTGCAGCTCATAGAAACATAGAATTTGACAGCAGATAAGGACCGCTTGGCCCACCTAGTCTGCCCATTTCCCTACCTGATGGATAAGCTGCCGATCCTAGTTAACCTACAGACTGCTTCCTTCTACCCCCCACTAGAATTGCCTTATGTCTGTCCCTTGCATTCTTGAATTCCCCCACTATTTTTGACTCCACAACCTCCTCAGAAAGGACATTCTATGTATCCACAACCCTCTCCGTGAAAAAAATACTTCCTCACATTACCTCTGAGCTGTCCTCCCCCAATTTTCAAAATATGCCCTCTTGTTCTTGCACATCTCTTTTTCTGAAAGATGCTACCCTCTTGGACTTTGTTGATTCCCTTGAGGTACTTGAAAGTTTCTATCATGTCCCCCTTCACTCTCCTTTCCTCGAGGGTATACATATTAAGCTCCTTTAGTCTGTCTTCGTATGTCTTCTGGTGCAGACCCTGCACCATTTTAGTTGCCCTCCTCTGGACAGCCTCCATCCTGTCTACTTCCTTACAGAGATGGGTTCTCCAGAACTGCATGCAGTACTCCAAATGGGGCTCCCCCATCGTTCACCCTTGCCATTGCAGTGCTCCACAGTCCCCTACCATCGCTGTATCTCCACACTCGCTATCCCATCAGGCATGCAAACTGAGTCTCTCATATTTGAGTTGCTCAATTTGCATCACCCATATGACATGATACCCAATCATAATAGGTGATTTTAACTTTCTCAGCATTGATTGGGTGGACCGGGGGACTGGTAATAACATTGAAAATGTCTTCCTAAACATAACTACAGCAGCTAACCTTGAGCAAAAAGTAAACACGCCCACTAGAGGTTCAAATACTTTGGACTTGATTTTGACAAATATGTCACATAAAATCAGAAAAGTAACAGTGAGAGAACCAGTCAGAGGGAGTGATCATGGTACAGTAGCATTCACAACTGACCGTAAAGTTAATTTAATAAAAGGGATCACTACCAGACCAAACTACTTAAAAGCAGATGTAAAAGTAGTGAATAATGAGATATCAAAAATAAACTGGGGTAAGACATTTAATAATAAAAGTGTAAAGGAATGCTGGGAAAGTTTCAAACATATTATATTAGAATTGAAAAACAAATATGTACCCAGATGTAAAACGTATATAGAGAAGGTAACAAACCATGCTGGTTCAACAACAATATTAATAAAACCATTACAAATAAAAAAAAGGACTTTTTAAGAAATTTTAAGGGAAAGCTACTGAGACAAACCAGTTAGGGAAAGGGAATGGGGAAATTGTTTAACCAGGAAAGGCACATTAAGCCGGAGGTTGTTTCCAGATGCAACTTGGGAGCACAAGTAAGTTAAGTGACTTGTTCAGGGACACTGTATGCAAGTGGGAGCTTATGAGATTCGAACCCAGGTTTCCAGGTGTGCAGCTCAGTGCCCTTAACCACTACACTATATTGCAATTAAACTACAAAAAGGCAGTTAAATTAACCAAAACTAACATAAGGAAAGCCAAACGTAATACAGCATTCAGACTAGCACATGGCAGAGGAAATAAGTCCTTTTATGCATATGTCAACTTACACAGATCAAAAGACAGGGCAATTAGCCCGTTAACTGTAAACTTGGAAACAACTTGCAGTCTTGGGAAAATGCCATCTGTATTAAATAACTGTTTTGATTCAGTCTCTGATGCCTTGTTTACAATACAACCAAGGAACAACTTGTGGAATAAAGAAGGTGACAAAGCAACAAAAAGGGTTAATATGGCTGATAGCAAACTAATGGAACAGAAACTTGGAAAATAAGATATCAGCAAATTCATTTTATTTATTTATTTATTTAAAGTTTGGTGACCGAGAGAGGCACACTGAGCTGAGGTTTGTTTCCAGGTGCAACCCAGGGGAGGGGGAAAAGGAAGGTAAAATCATACTAGACAGGCAAGGTACAGACAGCCTAGGTATAGACAAGGAGTACATTGACAAACAGCATAAAAAAATACAAATAGTCCAAAAAGTAAATACAAATAGTATAAATGATGCATTGCGAGCGTGTACAGGTAAGCTTAGGTGATACAATGCGTTGAAGCATAGCAGTCAACAAGACAAATAGTACAAATAATACATAGCGAGCATGTACCAGTGAGCTTGGGTGATACAGTGCAGTGGAACACAGCAGGCAACAAGGGCACTCAATTGTGCAGTTAGCTAAGCAAAATAACTGGCAGGTCAGCAGCAGGCATACCTCTCAACTGTCCCTGATTTTCAGGGCCGTCCCTGATTTTGCCTCAAAATTTTACTCTGTCCCTCCTAAAAATTGTCTTTCTGTAACCAAACTGTGGGGGTTATAAGCACTAAATAATGTCAAACATTAAAGTTACAGACTTGTTCTTCCTTACATAACACATGCTACACCAAGCCCTTTATTCTACCAGCTTCCTGAAGGGATATCTCCAATTTTGAAGAAGTGTCCCTGATTTTGGTCCTTTGTCCCTGATTTTTTTAAGCCATGTCCCTGATTTATGAGGCAGGAGGTTGAGAGGTATGGCAGCAGGAAGAGAGAAGATAAGGGATTAGACTAGCAGATAAATAAGTACGGGGGTGGTGGGAGAGGCACGTTAAAGGAGTACAGAAAGGAGTACAGAGAGGGTGCCAGACGGAGCGAGGATCAGGTGGATCAAATCAGCAGGCCCAGACAACATACATGTGATATGTCCAACTTGCTTAAGAGGGAGATTTGGGTCAAATTAGTAGGGAGATTGGCCTACCAGTAGGGAGATGCTGTAACGTCATGAGTTTTTCCTTACATGGCATCAAAAAATAATAATAAAAGCATTTAATATATTTCATTTTGTCAAGAATAAACATTAAAAATAATCAACAACTAGTTGTACAAAGTTATTACTTACATTGTTCATCACTAGTTTACTTTGTATGTGTCTTTATCTGCCAAAAACAAACATGAATGGATATTTTGGACATAATTTTACTTAAGCAGGAGATTTTGTTTCCCAGGAGGGAGAGAGGGAGTTCAGTCAAAAAAACAGGAGTCTCCTGCGCAAAGAGGGAGCTATCACATGTATGAGACAACCGTCAACCTGGAGCGCTTAATAAATAAAGCTTACTTACTACTGCTACTAAAGGAAATAAGAACAAAAATCTCAGCACCATTAACTTACATAATCAACTACTGTACAAGTGAAGATGAAGTACTGTTAGATTTGGAAAAGGCAATTGTGGTGCCAGTATTCAAAAAAGGAGAGAAATCAAAACCTGAGAGTTAAAGGCCCATAAATTTAATGTTGCTAATTTGTTAAGTAACAGAAAGCATAATGCTGGGTGGGATCATGGAAATATCAAAGACAATGGGATGAAGGATCTGAACCAACATGGGTTTACTAAACACAGATCATATACTACAAATCGTCTGAGTGTTTATGAGATTATTAGTAAAAATCTGGATATAAATATACCAATGGCAGTTATATATTTTGATTTTAAGAAAGCGTTTAACAAGGCTGTCCATATGCAATTACTGGAAAAACTACAGAAAAACAGCACTTATCCATACTTTATAAGTTAGATTGAATCCTGGCTATCAGGTAGCAGCCAGTGTGTGTCAGTCTCTGGGCCTGAGAATTGCAAACTGTCAGGCTCGCATGGTTAAATACCAAAATACTCTTTGGAAGAAGGCCAAAGCAGCTACCCAGGCCTTCCAGAAGGTACTCCTAAGCAGGAGATACTAAAGGCTATTATAGCAGGTGCCAACATAGGTAAACATCTCCTACGTTGTACTTGTGACATTTCAGATGCCTCTGCCATATGCCTCAGGAGGTACTCCTGACTTAGAGTGACTGGATTTGCAAATGATGTCCAGCAATCCATTCTCAATGCCCCATTCAGGGGGATATAAATTATTTCGGGCAAATATGCAGGACATGCTCTCTAATTTACAGGCCTCAGAACCCTGAAATCAGTCCATGCCCTCTATCACAGTCAAGGAATCAACAGAGGGTGCCACTTTATCCATCCACTACCAGACATCAGTCTACGACCAGACAGAAGGGTAAGGGTAGAGCAGCAGCAGCCCTACCTCCACCAGGAACCAACCCAGGTGTTCACTCAGAATCCCCTAGAGGTGGAACTGCTACAGTAGCCACAGCAACTGGCTCTGTCTGACTCCTTCTCCGATGCCCCCCACCAGTGTCTCCAGGAGTGGTTGTCGGGAGTCACCTTTCCCTTTACCTGAACCAGTGGAGGAAGGTACAGTAACTTCAGATGTCTGGGTCCTGCAGATAATAGCACAAGGCCATGCTCTAGAACATCTGGAACTACCTCCAAACCATCCACCAGTGCCTTCCTATTACCCTTCAGAACACATCCCATTGTTTCTGGAGGGAGGAGATTCATACTTTATTTCAGAAAAGAGCAGTAGAACCTGTCCCCTTGGAAAAAAGGAACACAAGGTTCTGTTCCTGGTACGTCCTAGTTCAAAAATGGACAAGCGATCTGAGATTCATTCTAGACCTCAGAGATCTGAACTTTTTTATAGAGTACAAGAAGTTCAGAATGGTCACTCTGCAAGGACTATTTCCAGTACTGCAAATAGGGGACTGGATTTGCTCCCCTGGATATGCAAGATGCCTACCTGCATATCAGAAATTGCCCTTCTCACAGGAGATATCTAAGATTCCTGTTTCAGGGGGAACACTACTAGTTCAGGGTATTGCCCTTTGGCTTGTCATCTGCACCACTGGTCTTTACCAACTGTTTAGCAGTAGTGGCAGCACCCCTCTGCGGGGAAGGCCTATATGTCTTCCCCTACCTGGATGACTGACTTCTCAAAGGTTACTCCAAGGAGCAGCTTTCCCACACCCTAGACTGCAGCGGACACCTGTTCGATGCTGTAGGCATTACCGTCAATGTGCCAAAGTCAGTCTTGACCCCTTGCCAGCATCTGCAGTACATTGGGGCAGTCCTGGACACAGCCCAAGGCCTAGCCTGCATGCCACAGCACAGGGCCAAGCATCTCATTGCACAGGCCCAGATGGTCTACAACAGGTATTTCACAGCCAGGACATTCCTGAGACTCCTAGGTCTGATGGCAGTGGCCATCACCACAGTGCCACTGGCCAGACTGCACATGAGGATCCCAAAATGGACACTAAGAGTCCAGTGGGACCATTGTACAGGCGACCTACAACAGAAAGTCCTAATCACCTCCCGTATCTGAAAGGTACTTCAATGGTGGATGGAACCCACCCATCTGCTGAAGGGGAGTTCCTTCCTGATCCCCTCTCCTCATCAGACTCTCACTACAGATGCCTCGGGTGTGTGCTGGGGACACATCTGGGGCCCCATCTGACATAAGGTACATGGACCAAAGTGGAGAGCACCATCCACATAAACATCCTACAAATGAGAGCTGTTCTGTATGGCCTACAAGCCTTCCAGACTCATCTGTCCATGGGTCCTCTGTTAATACAGATGAACAACATAAGTGTGATGCATTACATCAACAAGCAAGAGGGAATTCGTTCTACCCCCTATACAGGGAGGCAATGAGAGTTTGGTATTGGGCTCTGGAACATGCTCTAGAACTGTCAGTAGTACATGTTCCAGGGATCCAAAATGTCCTGGCAGGCAGGCTAAGCAGGTCACAGTCTAAAATGCATGAGTTGGAACTGTTGACCTCAGTTGTAGAAGACGTGTTCAACAGGTGGGGGTGTCCAGAGTTGGACCTTTTTTGCGTCCCCACACAGTGCAAAACTGCCACTTTTCTGTTCGCTCATTCCAGGGCCTTGAGTTTTCTGGTGAGACACGTTGTCCTTCTTTTGGAAAGGGAGGTTCTTGTATGTCTTTCCTCCATTCCCTCTAATTCAGGGAGTGCTAATCAAGCATCAAATGGAGGATGCAATTCTGATACTTATTGCCTCTCTGTGGCTTCATCAGATTTGGTTCCCCATACTGCAACAACTGGCAGAGAAACCATCAGTACCTTTGCCATTATGCCAGGGCTTTCTGTCACATGAACAGGGAACCCTGGTTCACCCAGACCTCAGATCACTTCTCCTTCATGCATAGCTCCTGAAGACATAGCCGTCGCTCGGTCTGGGGTGTCACAGAAGGTGGTTGATGTCTTGGTGACTGCCAGAAAACCTTCCACCAGAGCCTCTTATTCTGTGAAATAGAAGTGTTTTGCTTTGTGGGCCGCTTCTCATCAACTGGATCCATTCACCTGTGCAGTAAATCAGGTTCTGGAGTATTTGCTGTCCATGTCAGATGCAGGCCTGCAACACTCTTCTATCAAAGTGCCTGCCATTTCAGCCTTCCATGTGCTGATTGAAGGTCGTACGGTTGCCCAGCTGGAGGTGGCCCATCCGTTTTTTCTGCACTTGAAGCCTCCTGTCTGCAATCCAGTCCTGGCTTGGGACCTGAATTTTGCGTTAGAAAAACTTACTTCTACCCAATTATGCCCAGGATTTGTTTTTCTACGCTGCTTCTCTCATCTTCTTTATGTTAATCATTATTTTGTACCACCCAATTATATTGTATTCTGTACTGCACTTGCAAATTATGTAACTTCTGGCTGTATTACATTGTGTTCATGTTTTATGTAGAATATTGTTCTTTGATCATCTGGAAATGAGCCCTGGCTCAGTGGGCCTTTTGCGGTTACCAAATGTCTAATAAATAAAAAATAAATAGTTTGGCTCCTTTTGAGCCCGCCATGACTTGTGGCCTACAGTTTCGTTCTTGGAAGGCATTATTTTTAGTTGCTGTTACTTCTGCTTAAAAAAGTCAGAGCTTCAGGCTCTAATGTGTGAGTCCCCTTATTTGATTTTTCACAAAGACAGGGTGTCTTTGCGTACCAATCCTAAGTTTCTACCGAAGGTGGTGTCTGAGTTTACTTTGAATCAGACCATCCACCTGTCAGTTTATTTTCCTGAGCATGCCAATCCAGGAAAAGCATTGCTTCATACTTTAGATGTACATAGAATACTCAGATACTATATACATCGTATGAAGGACTGCAGGAAGTCCTTGCAGTTTTTTGTTTTCATTTACCCCTGGCAAATAGGGTTGTGCACCTGTATCTAAACAGTGCCTGTCCAAATGGTTGGCTAACTGTATAACTTTCTTTTTTTATACTTCATTTTTTATAATTTTCAGTACTACACATCATAGTAGCTAAAGACTATATCCATGACTAAAACAGGTCCAGTAACAACATCCGGGGGACATAGCCCCCTTAATCAAAGCATAAGTGTATCGTAGATATTTTGATACCACATATGGGGGTAAAACAAAATGTATCCAATGAGAGACTAAAGCAAATGCTGTAAATGTAAGCCCATGAACTTTAAACGATTATCTAAAGTCCTGAAAACAAAAGCCCTGCTTTTGCATGCCTAAATTTAGGCTGTTGGCATCATACTCTCCCCTAAAGAGGAAAAAATTCTGAAGTTTTGTAAGATAGCAGAATATCCATAAATCATGCAGTAATGATCAACCGCTCATGTTATCCAAGCATTGTTATATAAATATAGTAGTTTAACAACCACTGTGATTATGAACATCATAGGGACTGAGGAACTTGGAGAGCAATCTGTTTCACAAAAATAACTGAGACAAGGCAACCCTGCTTCTTTAGAAAACATTAAAGGGATTATCTGATATAAAATAATTTGGGAGGAGAAAGAAAGGAGTACTTATGTGTCCTTTGAGCATTACAAGACAGTCAGCATACTCCATTTTAGTCCAAAAAAGCTAATTCCAATAGCTCAGATTGTAGAAGAAAAATGCATACGCAACAAGTTCAGTCACCCTCATCTTCTTCCAAGTCAGAGCCTTCCGTTTCCTCCACTTGTTGCTCCCAATGCTGTATTTGTATATGGGCATCCCATTTCCCTGTTTCTGTTGGGTCCGAGAAGATCCAGACTTTATTCTTGTGGACTATACGAAGTCTGGGTGGATAGATTATTGCGAGAGGTACCGAGGCCTCTCTCAGCACTTGCCGAACGCCTTCAAGCTTTTTGACCCACATGCGGGTCGCATAACTTATATATGGGGAAATGAAAACTGCCCGGTCATCCTGCGTCAAGGGGCCCATGAATCTGGCTAGTCTCAAAATGTGATCCCAGGTCCCCATGCCATCAGTTATAGCCAGCAATGTCCTAGGTGTTTCGGAGTTTTCCCGATATCCTCGGGGGGTAATCTGGTAAGCTTTATAGAGTACGAAGGGGGTCAGTGACTCTTCCGGGGTCAATTTCTTCTGCAGCCACTCTTGGAGAAACACTAAAGGGTGATCACCTTCTATACCCTCGGGAAGTCCCAAAATACGAATATGCGAAACTCGAGCTTGATTTTCAAGCGTCTCCAGTCTGGCACAAAGGTGAGAGTTCTCCTTGATTAGTAATGCTCTAGCCGTGGCAGATGCTTGGACTTGCCATTTCACCTCTCCCGATTCAGTTTTTAACTGGTCCACCGTAGTTTCGATGACATTTAGTCTTGTGCCAAAGAAGTCCATCTTATTACTTAAGTCAGACATGACCAATATCAGTTGCTGTAACTTTAGTCCGATGGACGACATGGTCTTCTCTGCATCTGCAGCAGCCGTGGCTTGTACAGTTGGATCAGTCTTCCCAGCCTGTGATGATCCGGCCGATTTACTTCCCGTTCCTCCTTCTCTATCATAGAAACATAGAATTTGACGGCAGATAAGGACCGCTTGGCCCACCTGGTCTGCCCATTTTCCTACCTGATGGATAAGCTGCAGATCCTAGTTAACCAACAGCCTACTTCCTCCTACCCCCACTAGGACTGCCTTATGTCTGTCCCATGCATTCTTGAATTCCCCCACTGTTCTTGACTCCACAGCCTCCTCAGGAAGGCTATTTCATGCATCCACAACCCTCTCTGTGAAAAAATACTTCCTCACATTACTTCTATGCCATCCCCCCTCTATCTTCAAATTGTGCCCCCTTGTTCTTGCACATCTCTTTTTCTGAAAGATACTGCCCTCTTGGACATTGTTGATTCCCTTGAGGTACTTGAAAGTTTCTATCATGTCCCCCCTCTTCCTTCTTTCCTCAAGAGTATGCATATTAAGCTCCTTTAGTCTCTCTCTTCATATGTCTTCTGGTGCAGACCCTGCACCCATAGGTGCCAGAACGGTGGGGGGGGGCACTAGGGCCATGGCACTACCACTTTCATAAGTGGCCCTATCACTTTTTGCTATGATGGTAATATATTTAATAGGAGAAAATTTACCCCTTATGTCCTTGGCCCTACCACTTTTCAGTCCGTTACGGCACTACTGCCTGCACCATTTTGGTTGCCCTCCTCTGGACAGCCTCCACTCTGTCTATGTCTTTGCAAAAATAGGGTCTCCAGAACTGCACACAGTACTCCAGATAGGGTGTCACCAACTGTCTGTACAGAGGAACAACAACTTCCTGTTTTCTACTGTTGATGCCTGTCCCTGTGCATCCCAGTATCCCCCCAGCCTTCCTTACTGCCATCTCACATTGCTTGCCCACCTTTAGGTCATCTGATATAATTATCCCCTGGTCCCTTTCCATTTTTGTTGTCATCAGTATCTCACCCCCATTGCGTACTCTTTCCCTGGGTTTTTGTTTCCCAGGTGCATTACCTTGCACTTCTTTGCACTGAAGAAGCTGCCATACATTTGACCATTCCTCCAACCTTGCCAAGTCTGGTATTTTTAAAGGTGCCCTCCACAATTCTGAAGAAATTATCACCCAAACCTTAATCCAAATGGTTGAAAAATGCATTTATTTAGAGCTGTATTGAGGAGCTGTTTTTGCTGCGACTCAGCTCGGGCTTCACAGTGCCCCCAGCTAACTGTATAACTTTCTGTTACAGGAAGTACAGTAAGGAACTTTCTGGAGTTGTTCATGACCATTCAACTAGAGGCATGGCCATTTCTGTTGCCTGTTTCAAAAATGTCTCCCCTGCTGAGATTTGTGCCTCTGCCACCTAGAGTACTGCCCATACCTTCACTAAACATTATAGTCTGGAGATTGCCTCAAGGAAAAGGGAACGTTTTGGCCTAGCTGTGCTTCAAGGCCGTTCTTTCTTAGGCCCGTAAGCTCCAGCCACCCAGACTGTTCATGGTCAGTACTGCTTGGTACTCGTTCCATAGGTGTGGCTTGATGTACGAGATACAGTATCTTTGAAGAAGGTAGAACACTTACGTACTTACCATAACAGTAGATCTTCATGAGACTGTCTTTCATCAGGCCATGCCGTCCCACTCTCCATCCCCCTAACAGTTTGGAGCTCTGTAATTCCTGTCTCTTTCTCCAGAAAGGTCTACTTGCTGCTTCCTGCCTCACCTGGTAGACAGAGCCACAGGTTCTCTCCCGGTTCCCTCTAGGGAGGTCCTCCAAGCATGATCACTGGTGGGGAACTGAGGGGGAAAGGTGCCATCCACATTTATATGGGAAGTGTCGATGCAAGATGTTGTCATGGGCAGCCCCTAGTAGACTGCTTGCAAAAAGTGTCAGTGTGGTCGTAGCGCTTTATAGCTATAGTCCCATAGGTGCGGCCTGATGAAAGAGATTCTCTCAAAGATCTACTGTTATGGTAAGTACGTAACAGTTCTTTTCATATTATGTGAAGGGCCTAAACAACCCTATAAAAATGTCCCGGATCTTGCAATAAATCAACAAGACAGAGGCTACAATGGCATTCATTCAAGAATAGCACTTAGATAAGAGGGAGGGGCAAGCAAGATGACCAACCAGAGGAGAGTGTTTGAGGTAGTCTGATGTATGCTATAACAAAATGATCAAAAATACTTTTTGAAATATATGTGTTTCTGCTTTCTTTGAAGAAATGAATCTCTCCCCTTGAGGAGACAGATCTAATGGAAAGGGAGCACAGAAAGCTGCTACAGCATGAGTGAAAAGACAAAAAGGAGTCAGATGTTTTGCCTTTAGATCAGGCACAGCCTGATAATCAAGAGGATTCCCAGACTGTTGACTGATACTTGAGTTCATTATTCTCAGGAAGCCCCCAGAAAGCAGGCCCATCAGCTGCGGCAAAAGTCATAAGCCCCGGACCTGTACAAAACAATCCTGAAATCAGACCATTGGTTGAGGAGCCTAGAAAAGAGTTTATAATGCCCTTACATGAAAAAATGGATTTGTTGAAGCCAACAAGAAATCCTGTTCAAAATTATTGCTGGTTATACAAAAGCTGAATGCTAAAATGGAAGTGGTAGCCTCTAAAACTGAGTGAAATGAATCTTAGCTGGCACAAAATGAAAAATGGGTTATTGCTCTCACTAAAGACCACAATGAGCTTTCCAATAAAGTTATCTCTAATTTAGTGCTACATGCTTCACTCCTGCAAGATATTATCTTGCAGGCCAAAAAAATTGAAAATCTTGAGAACTATTTCAGAAAAACAGTTCTTTAGATTGTTAGGTTAACTCCTCTTTAGTCTTCTGAAACACTAACATAGGGAATTGTGCAGGATCTTTTTATGGCAGCTATGGGCTTTCCATCTGAAACGTTGCCGCTATTAGTGAAAAGCTTTCATCTCCCCAGCAGGAGAAACAGCTTACCTACATCAATGGTTAGTGCTACATCTGCTTCTGAAATGCCTCCAAGCTCAAATCTTTCTGTAACGCTGGTTGCACTTCTTACATCAGCTAAGCCGTCTGTCTTGGTTCAGTTCGCTTTGGAGTCTAATCTGATTGGGAAGCAGTAATAAAAAAAAAAAAAAAAAAAGGTAAAACTGAAAGAAGTAGATATAAATATACATACTCCGATGTTAGCCTGGAAACTCAGGCTATGAGAAGATGATGTCTCAGTTCAGGTCTGAAGGTCAAGAATTTGGTGGAAAGTTTTCCTGTTTTACCTGTGTAAGGCTCAGGTTATTTTAAATTCAGATCAGTTCCTGTTTTTTTTTTTTTTTTTACTGCGATCAACTGATGGAGTTTGTTAGAAACCATAAAACCGCACAAAAAGAGGAGTCATCTTCTGACTTGGAGGATTTGGACAGGGACAGTGACACCGCTGATTTGGAGCTCTAAAAGGCAGTTATTGTGATCTACTGCACTGTTTTGGTTATAACATGTATATAGTGTATTGTAGGTCATTGTTTCATATAAAAAGTCATCCTTTTCAAAATGCTGTTGTACCACAGTTCAAAGGTCATGGAATGTGATTGTACCCTTCTGTGGTTCAATATCATTCTTGAACCTCCAGAGACTGCACAAGCCAGTTTCATTGTGAAAGAGAAAAAACAAAATGCACATATTTCACATAATACTGTGCACTATAAAAATACAGCATGAACAACTTTATGCATAACCAGTGTGTTCTGCCACCTTGGGGTTCTGATTCACATGGACCTCTTGAGCGTTGCTCTCAAGGTCAGAGGGAATCAGAACCCCTCTGTGGCAGAACACACTGGTTGTGTATAGTTGCCCATGCAGAATTCTCTATTTCCTACATGTTGTGAGTAATAGTAAGACACTTTTTGATCTCCCTTCTCCAACCGTTGTGTTTGGAATTAAATGACTGTCTCTGGCAGTGGCTATCTAGTATGTCAAACCGAATCTCTGATGAACAGAATCATAGAATCATAGAAGGTTGACAGCAGAAAAGGACCATACCGCCCATCTAGTCTGCCCTTCCCCCACACCTCCCTCCCGATACTCAGCCCCATATGCTTGTCCCATGCCTTCTTGAATTCATTCCACTGATTTAGCCCCCACCACTCCATCTAGTAGTCTGTTCCAGGGCTCCACCACCCTCTCCATGAAGAAATGCCCTCTCACATTGCCCCTGTATCTTTGTCCTTGCAGTCTGAGGCTGTGCCCTCTAGTTTTGACCCCTCCTTCCTCTTAAGTAAACCCTTTTCTCCCACTTTATTGACCCCCTTTACATTCTTGGCAGTGCAAAGTGAACTTTGAACACCTCTTGCTGTAATTCTACACTCCACCTCTCCTGCCCTCTCCCTCCTTTGTTTTCACTGACCCCTCCCACACCATTTCCACTGGCTATTCTGACCTTGTTTGCCTTCACCCCCTGCTGCTCGTCTGCCACCAGCCCTCTGCCCCCATCTCGCCTCACCCCTGCTCCTGTGCCTATAACTTACTGTTTTCTTTGTCGTTTTCCACAGACATCTGCGCCTTGAGCAGTGCTCACAGCAGTGAGGTGGAACCTTCGGCTGTCTCTGTCCAGCCACCGCTTCCACCGGACATAGCTTCGCCTTCGGACTGGCCACCTGGTCCCGACCCACGGATTCACCACTCAGGTATGGCCGCTGTTTGATTTTGGAGCCAGGCTACTCTGGCAGCTCTCCCATTGGTCGCGGCTTTTCATCAAGGCATCCGATTGGACCAGCTACGAGGAACTTCGCCCACGATTGGTGCGCCTTGCAGTCAGCTTATCCGGCTTGCATTGCCGCTGTTCTGAAATGGAGCTGTGCTTATGTGATGCTTATTTTATTCACACACCCCTTCCCCCTCCCAGGCCACCTTTAAATACTCTTCTGTCTCTCCTACTCTGGAAGAATTCCCCCCTCATTGGCTCTTCCTTGTCTGCTTATATATCTAGACTATGGACCCAGACTCAGGCAGGTTATTCCTGCCTAAACCTCTGGCCCCCCGTCCCACTTTTTTTGGTCTCTCTCCCCTATGGCCCTTCCTACTTTGCTGAAATCTCTAGTACTAGGTCCTAGATAAAGGAAGGTTTACCTCAGCTAAATTTTTTCCATAATATCCATATATCCTCACCTCATATGAAATGTGGGCTGCACTGTTGCTACATCTTTACGTTGGCTTCATGCTCTCTATACCCACTCCATGCCCTGGAACACAGGAGCTGGGAACCGTTACAACTACATGCAAGTCACCTGCCAGTTTGCATACCACAGCACCACCGTCCTTCTGTTTTTTATCCCACTGGCACACAGGGATGGCAGCCTCCCTACCCTGCGGGCTGAATGCCAACTATTTATTCTCACACCTCCTCTGTTCTCCTCAAGTCTACCTCACCAGGGTCATGATTTATGCAACCCTGCGCTCTATAGGGGCACACTATAGACATACTGAAACACAAAAGGTATCCACCCCTAAACGGGAACACACCAGGTCCTTTAGATTGTTGTTAAATGCGCTTATTAAGATACTTGTGTTGCTGCTGCTTTGTTCAGGATCAATCTAGCCGAATCCAGGCCCCTAACTACCAATTCAAGCCCCTTGTGACCTAGCTCACCTTAAAGGTCTGCGTATACTTCATCTGAATGTATGTAGTCTTTTGAGAAAACTGGATGCCATCCAAACCTGGATCTCACATACTAATCCGGATATTCTGGTGATTACAGAATCTTGGCTTAAACCATCAACCCCAGACATTGAGGTGAATATTCCCTTCTATAACATCTTTCGCACTGACAAACCAACAAGAGGGGGTGGTGTTGTCATCTGTGTGCTGGATAAATATACTGCTTCTGTTACCGACTCCACTACTGCTGCTAAGGAATTTGAAAGCTTAACCATTAAGGTCCAACTTGCGTCCTCTTCTTTGTATATCATGGGCTGCTATAGGCCCCCCACAGCAGGCCTCCATCTGTTGAACCACTTGACTAACTTCTTAAGCAGTACACAGGCTGAAGTAATTGTCCTGGGAAACTTCAGCCTGTTTTGGTTCTCTAATATCTCCTTACCACTTAAAGTACTTTGTGACACCTTTGGGTTGGTTCATTTTATTTCTGATGCTTCACAACCGAACAGAGCTAACCCGAGTAAAAGCTCCTTGGTGGACATTGTACTCATGAATAAGCCACACCTATTCTCCACTCAGGTGTATTCTTCTCGGATATCAGCGACCATTGTCCCATTGCTTGCATAAGGACTGCATCTAAACCTCCCTCTTCCTCTAGGTACACCTTCAAAAGATGTGTGCGTAACCTCAACACTTATGCCCTCATTGAGGATATCCAGGAGTCTCTGCTATGGCAGGAATTTTACCTGGCCAAAACAGTCGAGGATGTCTATAAGCCATTTGAAGCCATTGTACTAAATGCGCTTGACACGCATGCCCCATTAGTCAAAACGAGGATAAAGAAAAGATCCTTTCCGTGGTTTACACTAGAGCTGAGAACAGCCCTACATAGTAGGGACAAATTATGGAAAAAGGCTCAGAAAACAAAGCTCCCTGAAGATTGGGCTGCTTTTAGGGCTGCCAGGAACTTCTGCACAAAGCTAACCAGAACTAAAAAAGCTTCTTTCTACCAAACTTCACTGGCTTCCTCTGCCAATTGTCCCGCAAAATTTTGGAAAACACTCAAAGGAATTGAAGGTCATGTTCCCACTGGGTCTCTTCCATCAAAAATCTCGAAAGGTGACACAGTCATCACTGACAAAGTAGGGATCCTCAATCTTATGAATGACCACTTTGCCACTGCAGGACTGGCCCTTGACTCCTCGCTGGCCGGTCACCTTCGCACCCAATCCTTAGCACAGGTAGCATCAAATCCTCACCACACCCAATCTGCCTCTTCCTTCTCTTTCCATTCTGTCTCCCTCAAGGAGGTGGAGACCTGTTACTGCACCTGGACGTCAGGAAAAGTGCTGGTGCTGACCATGTTGAGCCATACTTCTTAAAGATCAGTTACCATGTATTGGCTGTTCCAATCACACACCTCTTTAACTTATCTGTTTCACTGGGTGCATTTCTCAAGATGTGGAAGACAGCCCAAGTGATCCCTCTTTTCAAATCTGGTAAACCGACAGACCCCAATAATTATAGGCCCATCTCGCTATTACCTATTCTCTCCAAACTACTTGAAAAAGTAGTAAATTCGCAACTTAGAGATTATCTAGACTCCTCTAACCTACTCAACCAGGCCCAGTCAGGCTTTAGGCCCCGCCATAGCACAATTACTGCTCTCGCACAGGTAACGAATGACTGGCAGAAAGCCCTCGATGATAATTTATCAGTGTGCGCAGTCTTCCTAGACCTAAGCAAGGCCTTCGACACCATAGATCATGAACTGCTTCTGAACACCCTCTGCACCTTTGGCTTAGACCAGACATTCCTGAGCTGGTTCTCCTCCTACCTCTCCGGACGCTCTCAGCAGGTAAAAGCTGTGGGTAACCTCTCCCCTCCGAAACCTATCAATAGAGGGGTACCCCAGGGTTCCATCCTGGGTCCATTGCGCTTCTCACTTTATATCAACAATATCGACATGGGAGTTTCATCCTCAGACATTCACCTCTTTGCAGACAATACTATCCTCTACTTGTCTAGACCTACCCCCGAGCAGGCGTGCACAGAATTGCAGAAAGATTTCAACATCCTGTAGCATAATTTGCTCAAGCAAAAATTGCTGCTAAATGCTAAAAATACTAAAGCAATGATTCTGACCCCGAATAGCATTGCTCCACTGGCATCTACAGCAGGTTTTGTGAAACTGATCACCACCTTACTCAATGAACCCCTTGACTATGTTGACAAATTTAAATACCTTGGAATGTGGATTGACTGCCGTCTGTCCTTCCTGGTTCATGTAGATGAGATCGCAAAAAACTGAAGCAGAGGCTCAGTGTATTCTACAGAATCAAGCACCTTCTCACCTATGAGTCAAAGAGGAGGCTGGTCTTAACTACCTTCCTATCATTATTGGACTACGCCGACTTCATTTACAGTCAAGCTCATGGGACAGCCCTAACCAGACTTGATGTTCTCTATCACAGAGCCCTTCATTTCGTCTCTGGGAAACCTTATTCTACCCATCACTGTGACTTGTACTCGGCAGTGGGTTGGCCGTCTCTTGCTTTCAGAAGACAAAGGAACGCTGTCCTCTGGACCTACTGTACAGAGCAATTACTAAGCTGTTGCCCCAGTACATCTCTAACTGTCTGCCTCTATGTGTCTCTGGCAACTATGCACTGAGAAGCCAATCTTATATCTCCCTAATGTTACCGAAGGTCAAAACCCACTTTGGCAGATCCTCTCATAGCTTTGCACTACCTCAGCTTTGGAACAAGCTTCAAATAACCCTAAAATTAGCAATTCCCATTAAAATCCCCGAATTCAAACTCCTGTATGCGAGACTTTTCTCTGAACGCTGTAAGTGCTACTCCTGACGTGCCCTGTCAAGTTACAACACCTGGAGACCAACCCTGATCTCCTATATGCACTTAAAGCATTCCACCTCAGGCTTCCACCTTCTGCTCCTTCCTAGTTCTAATTTCCCTTGGCTGCTCCCCACTTTCTTGGGGTACATAATGTTTTGCCTTATACTAACAATACGGGATATTTAAATGTATTGTTCAAAACAAACATTTTGGCATGAAACTTCTGTATCTCGCCTGACTATCTAGCTTATGTATAGCTTTATATACTTATATGCTGCCTCATTCGTATCCTGTTTGAATTCCCACCCTATGTATAGCCCGTATTTTATTATGCTGCTATACCTGTGCTACTCTTATCAGGAGTAGTATTGATGTACCTGTGTATGCATATGTGTATCTCTTATGTATTGGATGTTATTTCTGTATGCCCAGGCCCACCTTGGAAATGAGCTTGCTCAGCGGTGCGTCACCTGGTAAAATAAAGATTGATTGATTGATTGATATTTAAAAGTTTCAATCATGTCTCTCCTTTCCCTCCTTGTCTCCAGCATGTACAAATCCAGCTCCTTACACCTCTGCTCATATGACTTTCTCTGCATACCCTGCACCATCTTGATTGCCCTTCTCTGAACCCTCTCCAATGCGTCTATATCCTTGCAGAGATGTGGCCTCCAGAATTGAACCCCATACTCCAGGTGCGGCCTCACCATGGCTTTGTAAAGGGGCATTATTACCTCCCTTTTTCTGCTGATAATGCCCCTGCCTGTGCATGCCAACATTCCGCTGGCCTTTCCCGCTGCCTTGCTGCATTGGATTCCTACCTTAAGGTTCGAGGAGACTATGATCCCCAGATCCCTCTCCTGTTCTGTTAATTTAATTTCCTCCCCACCTAGGGTATACCCTGCTCTTCTGTTCCTACTCCCCAAGTGTATCACAGCACACTTCTTGGCATTAAATTTCTGCTGCCACATCCCAGACCATTTTTCAAGTGTCTTTAAGTCCTCCTTCCCTGGGATGTCCATCCTATTGCATATTTTCTTATCCTCAGCAAATAGGCACACCCTTCCCCTCAAATCCTCAGCAATATCACTGATGTAGATGTTGAAGAGAAGCGGAACCAAAACTGTCCTCTGTGGCACTCCACTCGTCACCCTCGCTTTCCTGGAGTGCACCCCGTTTAGCACCACCCTCTGAGTTCTTCCTGACAGCCAGGCATCCACCCAGCTTGTTATTTTCCCACCCAACCCCAGGCTTTTCATCTTGCTCACCAGTCTTCTATGGGGGACGGTGTCAAAGGCCTTATTGAAGTCCAGATAGGCCACTTCCACCACTCCCCCCCCGGCCAGTCGCCTCAGTCACCCAATCAAAGAACTGAATTGGGTTTATCTGGCAAGACTTCCCCTTCGTGACGTTATGCTGTCTGCTGTCCTGCAAGCCACTCTCCTCCAGGTAATCCACCACCCTGTCCTTGCCTAATGCCTCCATTACCCTCCCCACCACTGTCGTGAGGCTGATAAGCCGGTAGTTTCCCTTCTCCTCTTTACTACCTCCCTTGTGTAAAGACACTATGTCTTCCCTCTTCCCTATTCCAGTCCTCCAGCACTCTCCCTGTATCCAGGGACAAGTTGAAGAGCCTTATCGAGGGTGCGGGCCAACTCCTCCTTTAATTCCCTGATCACCCTGTGGTGTAACCCATCAGCCCCATTGCCTTGTCCACCCTCAATCTATCTAGCTCTGCCCTAACTCTATACACAGTGAATGGGCTCAGATCCACCCATTTGCCCTCCTCCCCATTTGACGTTAGCTCAGGTCCCCTGCAGTCGTCCTCCTCCGTGAATACCGAGCTAAAGTACTTATTTAATAACTCTGATTTTTCACAGTCCCTTTCCAATTTTATTTCTTCCTCCCCCCTCAGCCTAGTAATCCCCTGCTTTGCCCTTCCCTTCTCCCTCACATATCTGAAAAAGGTTTTATCCCCCCTTTTGGCCTTTTTTACTATTTTCTCCTCAGTATCTGCTTTTGCCCTTCTGATCTTCTTCCCTGCCATACTCCTCTTTTCCCTATACTCTTCCTTATCTTCCTCGCTGAGTAGCCTCTTAAATTTTCTGAAAGCCCGCCTCCTTTCCCTGACTGCCCCTGCAACCTCCTTTGTAAACCAAAGTGGTCTCCTTCCCCTTTTGCTCTTCTAACCTTTTTTATGCACATTTCTGCAGCTTTCAGTATCCCTCCCTTGATAGCTTGCCATAACTCCTCCACTGCCCCTATATTCTCTGTACCCTCCATTGTCTCCCTTACTATCCTTCTCATCTTGTCAAAGTCCGTGCGTCTGAAGTCCATGAATGTAGTACTTGTTTTACTTCTATCCCTCCCTGCCCTGACCCTGAACATTACCGTGCTGTGGTCGCTGTTGCCCAAGGCTTCTCCCACCTGCACCTCCTCCACATTCTCCCTGTTTGTCTGGACAACATCCAGCAGGTTGTTGCATCTTGTCGGCTCCCTGACTAGCTGTTGAAGGAATACCCCCTGAAGCTATTATCTCCCTGCTCCTTGACGATGCTGCATCCGGGATTTCCCAGTCTACATCTGGAAGGTTAGGTCCCCTGCCAGCAGAAGCTCTCCTTTTAGGGCCAGCCTTATGATTGCCAGAATTAACTGTTGATCACCCTCCTCTCCTTGTGTAGGTGGCCTGTATACCACCCCCAGTTGCAAGGATTCTCCCATCCTCCTGCCTAGCATTACCCAGAGTAGCTCAGTTTTCCCATTCTTCTCTTGTCCTTCAGTTACACTTATGCCTTCCCTGATGTATAAAGCAACTCCTTCCCTCTTCTCATCCTCCCTGTCCCTTCTGAACAGTCTGTAACTTGGGATAGTCATTTCCTAGGTGTGCAGCTCTGTCCACCAGGTTTAATCAGATTTAAACTGATTAAACATGGCTTTCTGTATGACTTGCTTTTTTTATACCAATTTAACTGACATCTCTGACATAACATAATCTTGTTTTGCTTCATTGTTTTATATAATATGAGTTAAAAAGATTTATTAATCTTTGCAGTCTTTTACTTTGTTTAAGATTATATTGGTACAGCTGCATTTAATATGGCTTTCTAGAGAAATGAATGAATGCTACTGATTATTTCTGGGCTGTATGGGGGGGCCTTAAATGTTTCAGTAGAATGTCAGTCTTCAGTCTAGTTGTGAATAATAGCCTGTATTAGGGAACAGCATAAAAAATGTTTTGATAAATTAGGTAAGGGCTACAATAAGTAATGTAGTGGGATATGATGTAATTTTCTCCCTTTGTTGAATAGTAAGATTTGTTTTCACTTCGATAGGTTCCTTAGCACCTTATTTTACTGTGTATTCTGATCAGTGTTGCAATTTCTATAGTTTTACACCTCTGAAGGTCTCTGTAATACTGTATATGCTATTTTCTTTTGAACTGCTGAGCTTGCATTGCTGTCTTACATTTTTTAAGGACTTACACACTAGGAAAATTGTGATGTGAACAAGAATTGTATCAACAGTGTTTCTCTTACTGCCTAGTGTGGACATTACAGAGCTGCCCTATACAATATATATGTACTGAAAACTAAAAAATAAAGAGTAACAATAAAAAGGGGGTAGGATGCAATGCTTTACAGACAGTTGGTGGGAGAAGTGGATGTGGCTAAGAAGAGGAACATCTACATCGAAGGGGCACGGCCATATTAATATGCAGAAAAATCCCCAGTTTTTCATAAACAGCTCAGAAGTGAATATAGACAGCAGATCTGTCTGCCTGACAAGTACATGCAGAGACATGAAGTTCACCTTCTTGAATTTATATGCTCCTAATAACGAAAAGGAAAGCAAAATATTCTTGAACAAGATGATACAAGAAACGGTGATAGGCCCTAATAAAATGTACATCAAAGGAGGGGATTTTAATGCAGGAATATCATTACATGAAGACAAACTTGTGGGAGGAATGTATAATCGCAACAGGGCAGGAAAACTGATGTCACCCTTAAATATTGAACTAAGCCTCACAGGAATCTGGAGGCAGCAACATCCCACAGGGAAAGACTATACATTGTCTTGCATACTGCCTACACAAGGATAGAGTTCTTCCTCATCTCCACAGAGTGGGTGCACCATGCATAAAGTAAAGGAGTGCAAGATCCTAACAGTCACAGGCTTTGGATCATGCCCCTGTTCTGTTGGAGACTGAATCCACACCTAACTTTCAAAACTCGGTCTGATGGTTAAACACAGGGCTCCTCCATTCTGAAGAGTTTAAAGAACATGTGAAGCAGGACATACAGGAATGCCTGAATAGCAGTAAGGAAGGAGATATCTCAGCTGCCAGTAGGGGTATGCCCTAAAGGCAGTGCCGTGGGGGACAACTATTTAGTACTTAGCCCGAGTTAAAAGGGAAAGAGTATCCTAACAGACATAAGTAGAAAAAATTACTCAAGAACTGGAGTTCAGACATAAAACTGGCATAAACCCAGAAACAAAAGCACAGCTAGAGAAGGAAAAACAAGCATTGGCAACCCTCCTCACCGCACAAACGGAGTCATAAATTAAGTGGGCAAGACAGCAATACTGTGAGGGAGGCATTAGGGTGGAGAGGCTCCTAGCAGTTGTTCTTGGAAAGCAAATGGCAAACAGAGTGGTCCTCAGACTCTGAGAACTTGAGGGGCGTGTACAGCTGACAAGCTCTCTGGCAACAATAACACAAGTGTTTGCACAGTTTTAAACCTGCATATATAGACAGGGTAGTATCCCTGAAATTGGGCAGAAAATGCAAGATTTCTTTGCACACATTGAGCAACTGCAATTAAATGAACAGAACAGACAGGATATGAAAAACAGAGTAACACTGGTAGGAAAAAAGACAAAATCCAAATCCTGAAGAATAATAACAAGTCCGAAGGATTAGATGGCTTCCTGCAAAATTCTTTAAGCCTTTCACAGAGGACATGGCACCTTTGTTGGAACTGGTGTATATATTGAGATTGGGGTGGACTTCATATTCCTGAAGACAGGCACAAATCTCAGTTTGCGAGACTGGAGAGAGAAGACCCAGCAGAATGTGGATCTTACAGACTGGTCTCATTGCTAAATGTAGACCATAAACTCTAGATGAGAATATAAGTCCAAAGACTCCAGCAATACATAGGGAAACTCATCTACCCAGATGAACATCGTCTTCGTAAGGCAGGGACAGGGGGCATTCAGCCTGGCCATCTCCATTGATGCCGAAAAAGTAGTTTGCACGATAAATTGACAGTTTCTAGAACACACCATGGAGGTAATGAATTTTGGCCCTAAATTTATAGATAAGAATACAACTTTATATCATGAGCCAGAAGTGATGTAAGAGTGAATAGTGTTTGCTCTGGAAGCTTTTTCCTAAGCAGTGGGACCAGGCAGGGATGCCCTCTGCCTCCCCTACTATTTGCACAATGCTTAGAACCACTAGTAGCCAGGATCTGGTAGGCATGAATATTAAAGGCACCGTTATGGGAGGAGCGGAACACAAGGTGTCTTTATATGCCAGTGGTTCCATCTTTTTCTTGGAAGATCCTGTTAATTCAGTACCAAGACTGTTGGAAATATTAAGGGATTTTTGAGAAATTTCAGGCTATAAGATGAATTAGAGTCAGAAGCTGTAAACATAAGTGGGTCCTGTCCCCCAGGCTTCAAAGAATCCTTCCCTTTTTTTTTTTTATTATTTGTTTATGCCCCCTTCTCCAGCCCAGTAGCCCACTCCTTCGGGTGGCTAAGCCCCACCGGTCCTCCCAATGCCGTCCGCTGCCCCTTATCATGCCACCCCCCCCAGTCATCCCGGCATATCCCTTTGCCGGGGGGCCCCTTCCCATGGAGGGGACCAGGAGGAGAGACTTCTCCAGTGCCGGCTGGCACCTTCCTTCAGTCCTCGCTGGGGGTGGCGAGGGTGCAGCACGGGGTGATCCCGGGCTTTGCGGCAACAGGTGGGCTGGCCACTGTCATCCGGGCAGCTGGGCAGCCATTTTCCTTGTTCTGTTTTTCCCCACCCCCTGGAATGCACACTGTGGCATCCTGGCATGATCCCGCATGCGATGTGTGGTCACCCTATTCTGCAAAGCACAATGCAGATACCGGCCGCCAGGAGCTGCCAAAGGACAGTGCGTTTTTGGCCCTCCCCCAAGAGGAGAGCATCCAAGGGATGCTCTGCAGCCCTTCCTGCTGGCCTCCACTCTTGTCTTTCTGTGCTCAGGGTCACCAGCGTGCTAGGTGAACCCCTTCGCCTGGTGCTATGGAGCCAACTGAATCCTTCCCTTTCATGTAGGCACCTTGAAAAGGAATAAGGTATCTAGGGTTACAGATATCAGAGAGACTGGGTAAGCTGTTTATGCTTAATTATGGTAAGCTAATGGAGGAACTCCAAACTGATTTAGCGAGATGGATGAATCTGCCCCTGTCCCTGGTAGGGACAGTAGATTCAGTTAAAATGAACATGCTGGAAATTTGAATCTTGGCATGCTTTCCTTCTCCAGCTGCTTCCAGCCAATCCAGAAGCACCTTTTCCAAACAGGATGAAATAGCACTGCAGTATTTTGTGTCTGTGCTTAAACTGACTCTGCGTTGGTGTTCTGACTCATTTCAGCATCCAGGACCACATCGGGAGCTGCAAGAGGTCACGAGAGCAGCCAGCCAGAAGGAGCCCTACCCCCTCCTGAGGACTTCCGGAGAATCCCACCAGCATGACTTTCCCTTTTTGAATAGGGAAATTTGAATCTTGGTGCACTTTCCTTCCCCAGCTACCTCCAGCCAATCCAGAGACAGTTTTT
Source organism: Neoceratodus forsteri (assembly GCA_016271365.2). Taxonomy (NCBI): domain Eukaryota; kingdom Metazoa; phylum Chordata; order Ceratodontiformes; family Ceratodontidae; genus Neoceratodus; species Neoceratodus forsteri. The sequence goes on from CM057458.1 coordinate 713,514,928, forward strand.
CCAAATGGGGTGAAATAGCATTGCAGCATTTTGTGTCTGTGCTTAAATTAACTCTGAGTCGGTGTTCCAACTCATTTCAACATCCAGGACCACATCAGAAGCTGCAAGGGGTTGCAAGGGCAAACTGCCTGAAGAAGCCCTCCCCCCACCATCAACTGCTGGAGAATCCCACCAGCACGGCTTTCCCTTTTTGATGAGGGAAATTTAAATCTTGGTGCGCTTTCCTTCCCCCAGCTGCCTCCAGACAATCCAGAGGCATCTTTTCTAAATGGGAGTGGCACTCTCTAGTATTTCATTAATGCCCTACAAGCAGCCCCTGCACGAAGGACCACTCACCAAGGATTAGCGCAACTGTCTGCCTTGAGTCCACTGGTAGTCCACCAGTCGGCCGGTCTCCCTGCTTCTCAGACATCTCTAACTTGTCATCACTGTGCAAGTAGGGCCCCTAAAGAGTAAGTCTCCTCTCATTACTGTAGCAGTCCTAGTCTGCTGTCACAGTCACTAAGCTTCAACTGCCAGGCATAGAACCCATATTGTATGTTGTGTTTTTTAAAGAAATTTGATATGTACTGTATAGTCCCCCTGTGATAGTGATTCAGTAAAAACTTACCCATCACTGAATACAGACAAGAACATTTCCCAATGTATTATTTACCCAGTTAACCATGTTAGAGGCACAGTTAATTTGCTTTTTAATGTATGGTCTGCCCTTATTACTATCTGAAATCAAGCAAATTATAGCCTTGTTATGCAGTCGATATGACATCAGGCTGTTGTTAACCCTTCTTGAGCACGTTATAATGGTGGCATAACAATGCAAATGTGTTTGTGCATGCACTTCTCTGTACCATGAATGGCCGCAGCGGTGAGAGCTGGCCAGACGGAGAGCAGCGCAATGGGGACAAAAAAATCTGCACAGCTGTATGATATTATTTAAACTGAACTAAACTGATTTCAGTGAGGAAATATTCTAAACTACTTCTGCATTTAGAGTCTTGTATGGTTTTCAAACTGCACTGGCCAACATACACATCCTGATAATGTTGCACACAAGTGCCATTTAGTCCCTAAACCATGATAGCGCCGACCTTGCACTGAAAGCTAGAACCTAGCAGTGTACCTATAGTCAACCCAGCGATCCGTCCTGTAGAGTTTTATATGGTCTCTGTTCCTGTCACAGTCAATAGCGTGTCGTAACTCCACTCATGGCAGAGATCCAATGGCTTATGGTGCATTTAAAACTGCTCTGGTGCATGTACCGTTGATGGGCACAGGAGTCAAGCCCTGAAAAGATTCGGTATGTAAACACTGTTGTAAAGTGACTAGAATTACTGATCGCAGTTGCTAGTGTGTTTGCCCCTTACACTGTAAAACATAATGCCTGGGATGTGATTGTGAACCCCTCTGCAGTCACCTCTCGCGGTTGCCAGGACAACTGTAGACCTCTTGAGCTGCACTATGTTGTCCTGGCAACCACTTGAGGTGATTACATATAGAATAAAGTATGGGTCGGGGTGTGTAATGAGATTTTATACACACCTGAGTTGTCGGATGTTACATAAACCCCCGAGGCGAAGCCCGAGGGATTTGTGAAAAGCATCCCACAACAAGGATGTATGTAAAATCGAGTTTGACACTCCGACCCATTTTTTATTTTATATAATTGCTGGGTTTCCCTTTTTTGCCTCAGCAATTATATAAAATAAACAGCTCCCAGTGTATTCTACGGTCAGTTTCCTTTTAGTCTGGTGCTGAGATTTTCATATTTTAAAACTATTTTTTTCCCTTTTTGCAGGTCTTCATGTGTTTCCAGGGTATATGGGGGGAAAAACAAAAAGAAAAGGACTTACCGCTGAGTTCTTGTGGCGGTTCTGTTTTGAGCAACACGGAAGCAGTGTGCGGCCTTGACTGGTCGCGCTGCTGCCTGAGCATGCGCACAGCAAGGGAAATCGTGCACGTTTGCTGTTATAAACACTCCTTTATAATGGCAAATTACGCCACGGTTTCCCTATGGGAAAAAGGGAGACCCATTATTATAGCATGGTTAACAACCACATCCCAGGCATTATCCTCTATGTTTTAGGACTGTCCCAGTGAACTATTTAAGGTCAAGGGTAGTCCTACTTAGCAGTCTTGTACACTGTTTACGGATGTTGTCAAGTAAGTTTTGTGAATGTAGTCTGATTATTACCTAGTTTATGCACTGCCTGCTGCTTTATTGAGCAAGTTTGTAAGTCTAGCTAAACTCTTAAAAATCATCCATTTCTCCTGTAACCTAGCCGATACTCTACCTAGGGTAAGCCATTGTTGCAAATAGCACTGCTGCCTACAGTTTGTCTCTATGGTTTGCTTGTTGCCTTGTAGCATTCTTAGCATAGGTCTACTGCTGGTATCTAGCAATTTATTGTGAGTGTATTCAAGACTTTTAAAACTGCCCTTTCTCCTAAACCCTTCTAATATTCCATCAAGGATATGCCATTATTGTAACTTAGTACCACTGCTTACAGCTTGTTGCCGCTTGTGCTAGCCTGATGCCTGTTGCAGTCATATCCACTGTTTACTGCAGCTGTCTAGCAAGCTGAGCTAAACAAAGACTCTCTTATATTTGACTTTAAAGGAATAAACCCACCAAACTAATTGCCTTACTGCTTAAGTTTAAAGTCTACAGTGACTTAACCTGCCTTAACATAGTTAATTGCCTTACTGCATATGTTTAAAGCATACAGTTTTTAACAACTAGGGCTGTAATTACTTAAGGCTACATACTACTACCTCACATCTGCCTTTATAATACTTCCTAATTCCCCTCTTGACCCCTCCAGTTTCCTCCCTCACATCATGCGGAGTTCACTCCTTCTCTATATTGGCCTCCTCTCCCTCCTACCCATGTCCCCATACCCTAAACTATATGCTTCCTACATTTCTCACCCTTCCCTCCTTCTTCCCACCTTTACTCAACTCTCCTCCAACCTATTCCTCCCCTCACTCCTCCTCTCTGAGTCCCTGTATCCACCCTGGAGTGCTGTGTTCCCCTATGCTTAACCTTGAATCCCCTTCACTGATTCTGCCACCTTACTTTTTTCTCCCTCCACTCCCCCCACCCCCCATTATAAAGAGCGAAAGAAACTCTATCTACACCACTACTTCTTTTCCTCCTGCTTCTCTCTGGTGATGTTAAACTGAATCCCAGCCCGCCTTCTCCTTCCTCCCCATCTGATTTGCCAAAAGGCCTCAGCCTCTTCCATCTGAATGCTAGGAGCCTCCTCCCCAAACTTGATGCACGCAAAATCTGGATCACCCAGCATTCTCCCAACGTCCTGTGCATCACCAAAACCTGGCTGTCCTCCAGTGTACCCGACTTCTGCTTCACTGTTCTGGATTTCCACCTCTTCCACTAAGACAGAGGTAAACGCAGTGGGGGAGTGGCACTGTACATTCGACAATCCCTTTCCTGCTCCATCTCTCTCTCTCCGTGAAACTCTTCCTTCCTCTCATGAATTAATTAATGCTAAATTAACCCTCCCTTGCACACTCTCAATTTTTGTCGGAGCATTATATGCTTCCCCTAGGCTCTATCCCACTTCACTGTTCACCTGCATCACTTTGATTGGCACCTATGCCATCTCCAGCAATCTCATCCTCCTCAGGGACTTCAGTTTAAACTGACTCTCCCCTATCTCCATATCTGCCCTACACAAAATCAAATCTCTGAACCTTACCCAGATCTAAAAGTCTCCACCACTTATTCACACTAGTGGGACTATGCTGGAGGTGCTAGGACCCAGTGGGAGCCAGAAATCTTCAGGAGGGCCAGCGCTGAAGTAGGACCATGCATGCGTGGTGCCGCAAGACTGATTCGTGCCATATAGGCTACCTCGGCTTTGACCCTCCAACCGCCTCAGTTCCTTTTTTCCCTCCATCGAGTGCGCTTCAGTGACGACATTGCTCGCCTGCCAGGAGTCAAATCTTCATATCTATATGACAGCAGCTTTAGTTATTTAGTATTTGATTTAGTTTTTGTGTTTTTAGTAGTATTTATTTATTAAAAAAAAAAAATACATGTATATATTTTTTTTAGGTGAAGTAACGAAGAAAAGAAGTCTTCAGCCACTATTGATAGAGTCGACTATGAACGGTGATGGTGATGGTAGGGAGACTTCACTTGAACGCTGTTTTGGCAGCAGGGCTGGGTCCGTCTGCACCCTCTTGGGGGTCTGACCAGGGTAGTCCTGGGTGCCTGGAGGAAGGCGGTCCTCCCGAAGCACAAAAGAAGTGGTCCGCTTCGATCCCAGTTGGAGACTCGGCACCACTAGCCTCAAGCTCTTCTTCCATCCACTGGTTGAAGAAGAAGTGGTACGCTCGAGATCGCCCTCTGTGCGTCTGCACAGAGATAAATCGTAGGGCCAGAGGGCCTAATTCGCCCAGCTCCGCTAGGTCTCCTTCAGCCTCGGTCCTAGTGGCTGTGGTCCTCGGCTCCAGAGTCCCTCCCTGACCCCCGGGTGGGTCTTCTTGGTGAGCAGTTTCATCATTGGGCTGCTCTTATGGAGCAGTGGGTCCAGCAGTTGTCCCGACTGCCCTTCCCTGCAGATACGGTCCTGGGGACCGTTGGCCTGCGGGTGGAGCGGTTGGGTTAGCTTGATCGCGTGAGACCTTCTTCAGTGCTGTTGACACCTCTCCCTCATGACGTTCCCCCTCACATGGCTGCGCGCAGGGGCCAGCACAGGTACTGCATTCTCCTCCTACTGCTCTTCATACTTTCGAGTCTCTGGTCGTGTCGTGACCTTTGGGTGTCCCGGTGTTGGGATTAGGGACCTCAGGTGCTCGTTCGGCACCTGCTTTGGTGCCGTCCTTGCCAGCGGCACCGGTGCCATGTGCGGTGCGGCGCCGGCTCCATGTCGGGTGCTGGGGTTCTTGACTCCGATTCCTGGAGAGGCACCTCCGGCTCTTCTCCCTTCTTTTCCTACCTATACTATCCCTTCTGGGGTAAGGGAGACTATGATGAGTCTGATCCTGATCTACACCTGACAGATGATGTGGATGAAGACTTATTTTATGGGGTAGAGAATAAACCCTCCACTTCAGCTGAGCCTGTGGTCGAAGTCCTCTCTTTTAAATCTGTGCTGAAGAATATGAATTCCACTCTGGCTCTCCAGACTTCAGAGGTGTACTCTGGGAAGCTTTTGTGCCTGCAATATCTGCATGTTCCTGAAATTCCTGTGGACCTGACACCACCAGTGCAACCCTCTTTTGAGACTCTTTCACAAGTGATGTGGGACAGACCAGCACTAATTCCTTCTGTGGCTAAGTCTGTAGATAGGAAGCATGTTCCCCCCTAAGGACAGGCCAATCCTTGCTTCTTAAGGCTTCACAGATGCACTAGTGATTGTGGTGGAAAACAACAAAGCTGTGTTCCCCCAGGAACCCACAGCTTGTCTGATAAATAAAGAATTGCATAAAACAGACACTCTGGGGAAGAGTGTTTGCTGCTGCTACCTTGGACATGTGTATTGCTAGTTACCAAGGCCATTTCTCTCAGTATGAGTATACCCATTGGCATTCGCTCAAAGAAACGGTCGATGCTCTCCCGGAGTTGGACGCTAACACAGAACTTCTTCAGACCATTACCAGAGGCATCGGGTCCAACAATCAGCAACTTAAAGTTGCTATGGACACCTTTGACACTGCCTCTAGAGCAGCAGAGGCTGGGATCTGTACCCGGTGACACCCTTGGCTAAGGAGTTCAGGTTTCATTAATGATGCTCAGCACAGATTCATGAATTTCCCCATTGATGGTGTTTATCTGTTTGGCCCACAAGTGGAGCAGGCACTGGAGGCCACTCAGAAAACCAGGACTGCTATTAAGACTGCCAGATCGGCTCCTGCCGCCCCTCAGCAGGGCGGAAACTGCCAACAGTTTCATAACGGCAGTCCTTTCGAGGTAAAGGCTGAAGAGCTTTTAACAAAAACCAAACCCCTCAGCCACAGAAGAAAATGCAGCAGAAGGCACAGGCTCTGAAAGCTCCCAGTGCCGCCCTCTGCAGACCCGGCCCATGTCCCACCTCAACTGCCTGAGAGGGACTCCACTTCGGCGGTAGGGGGACATCTGACTTAATTTTACAGCCAGTGGAAATCCATCACAATGGACAAATGGGTCCTCAGAATAATTTGAGAGGGATACTTTCTCAATTTCTCAGAGACCCCCTGGATCGTCCACCCAAGCAACATCCCAAGCTGTCTACCTCTCAGTCAGACGACCTTGCTTCTGAGATTCAGGGCCTTCTGAAAACAGGGCAGTAGAAGTGATTCCGCAGGCAGAACAGAACACAGATTTCTACTCCCATTACTTCCTAGTTCCAAAGAAAACAGGCGGTATGCGCCTTATTCTAGATCTAAGGAAGTTGAACAAGTATTTGTTCAAAGAAAAATTCAAGATGATCTTGCTGGGACCACTGCTGCCTCTCATTCATCAGAATGACTGGTTGGCATCTCTGGACATACAGGACACCTGCCAGCATGTTCCGCTACACCCAAGCCACCACAAGTATCTACACTTTGTGGCTGTGGGTCAGCACTACCAATTCAGAGTCCTGTCCTTTGGGCTTTCCTCAGCGCCACGAGTCTCTACAAAGTGCTTTACGGTACTCACGGCGTATCTCAGAAAACTCAGAATTCAGGTGTACCAGTACCTGGATGATTGGCTCCTAGTGAGCCCTTCCAGACAGGGGACACAGGAAGTGGTTTCCACAGCTTCCAAGTTCCTCATATCCATGGAAGTTCTACTGAACCTGGAAAAATTGTAGCTTCAGCTCTCCCAGCAACTTCTCTTCATATGAGCTGTCCTGGACACCTCCAGGGCAACAGCCTTCCTTCCAGAGGACAGGAGAAACGACATTCTCCAGTTGGCTTTCTTCATCAAGGAGAACAACTCGGGCCAAGCTTTCTCCATGCAGCAGATGCTAGGTCTCATGGCATTGTCCATATTCACGGTGCCCCTAGTCTGCTTGCACATGAGAACCACACAGTGGATGCTCAGCAATCAGTGGTCTCCAGCCATGCACTCGCAATCCTTCCCCATCAAGGTGACAGAGCCTCTAACGAAGTCACTCACCTGGTGGACTCAGGAGGACAACCTTCTCCCTTTGCCCCACTGGAGGCACAGATCACCATCAGCACAGCTGCATCTCTGACTGGTTGTGGAGCTCACTGTCAGGACCTCCACACCCAGGCCTGTAGAGCCAGGATGGGTCCCATCTGCATATAAATGTCCTGGAGATGAGAGCTGTTCTGTACGCTGTCCAAGCCCTGAAGGATGCCCTCTATCACAAAGTCATACTCCTTCAGACAGACGACAAGGCTGTGATGTACTACAGCAACAAGCGGGGGGAGCACACTCTTACTCTCTGTGCAGAGAGGCCATGGGAGTGTGGGCTCGGTGTCTCGAGCACAAAGCCCTGATCAAGGCAGTCTACCTGACGGAAATTCCAAACAATCTAGTGGATCAGCTCAGCAGAACAGAGGTGGATCCATACGGGTGGTCTCTCAATTCAAACGTCATGCAGTCACTATTCGAAGAGTAAGGCGCTCCGGACCTGGACCTTTTTGCGTCCCCACTCAATGCAAAACTGCCTCTATTCTGCTCCAGAAATCCAGAACCTGGTGCTTTCTGTTAGGATGCATTCAGACTGCAGTGGACAAGACGCTTTCTGTATGCATTTCCTCCTCTTCCCTTAATTCAGAGGGTGCTGCTCAAGTTAGAGGCGCAGGGGGGCAGCATCATTGTCATCGCCTCACACTGGCTTCGTCAGGTATGGTTTCTGTTAATCAGTGGATTATTGGAGGTCCCTCCGAGACAACTTTCCCTACAAATGGACCTCCTGACACACCGTCCAGTGGTCCATCCCAACTTGCGATCCCTTCATCTTCATGCCTGGTTCCTGAGGAGATAGTAGTGAGCAGGTTTAATGTCTCTCAGAGAATCTCAGAAATCCTCTTAGCTGCGCGTAAGCCATCCACTAGGAACACTTACATGGCAAAGTGAAAACGGTTTTCCATTTGGTACGCAAAGTCTGCCCTGGACCCCATTGTTTGCCCACCAAGTAAGGTGTTAGAGTACCTCCTAGACCTGTCGAATGTAGGTCTCCAATACTCGACAGTAAAGGTGCACCTTTGCGCGATTTCTGCCTATCACGAGCCAGTACATAACATGTCAGTGGCTCAGTTATCTTTAGTCAAGAGATTTCATAAAGGTATCCTGCACACTAGGTCGCCAGTCAGGAGACCGGTGGCAGCATGGGATGTCAATCTTGTGCTAGACGTGCTCACCGGTAAACCTTTTGTGCCTCTTGCAACCTGCGACTTGAAGCTTCTGACCTGGAAGACAGCCTTCCTAGTGGCCATTACCTTCGCTCTCAGGGTATCTGAAATACATGCCCTGGTACATAGTATTTCACAAGAACAAGGTGGTTCTCAGAACTCACCCTAAATTCCTACCCAAAGCTACCTCAAACAACCCTTGTGCCTTCTAACCTACTTTGCAAATTTCCTGAATGAAGGGGAATGCACTCTTCACTCTCTGGATGTCAAAAGGGTTTTGCGATTCTGTATCGACAGAACGAAGGAGATTAGCAAATCCAAGCAACTCTTTGTATAATTCAGCATGGCCCGGCTGGGTCAGCTTATTGGCATCAGATACATTTCAGCATAGTTGGTAGCGTGTCTTCGCTATTGCTACTCAATGGCGCAGGTCAAGCTAGAAGGTAGTGTGTACGCCCACTCTATCAGAGCGGTTGTGGCATCCCTGGTGGAGATTCGGAACGTGCCCATTGCAAACATCTGTAATACAGCCACACGGAGCTCTGTGCACACTTTCATGAAGCACTACACCCTGGATGTCCATGCCCGACAGCATCCTTCTTGTGGCAGGTCAATCTGCTTGGGGGATTGTTTTCAGCTCGATACTCTCCCACTAGTGTGAATTGTGTGGTGGAGACTTTTAGTCCAGGAAGATATGAAAATTACATACCTACCATAATTCTTGATCTTCTTGGATGAAATCTCCACCACTCATTCGGATGCCCACCCACCGTCCCCCGAGTTCACTCATCCTGTTTCTGGTCTTCACTCCCTTGTTGGCTGGGCTGTGAAGACACTGTTGAGTTGACCTTTCTTATACGGGTCATACAGGCTCTCTTATGTCCGGGTTAGGTTAGTTTCCTAGATTAGTTCACGCTGCACCTCCTCATTAAAAAGGTACTCACGTCGGTTGGAGGAGTCGACACTGAGATAGTCTGCTCTGGCCCTTGAGCCAATCATGAGTGCTACATTGACTGCACGGCTCTACCTCAGCGCCAGCTGTCCTGAAGATTTTTGGCTCCTGCTGGGTCCTAGTGCCTCCAGCATAGTCCCAATAGTGTGAATGAGTGGTGGAGACTTCGTTCAGGAAGATCAAGAATTATGGTAGGTACGTTATTTTCAGTTATTACCTAACCCACCTGACTCAACCCACACTACCTAAACCACTCCCTTCTGAACTGGGTGCTCTCCTCCCACCCCCACCATAACATTGCCGCAGGCACCCTCCCGAATGCTTTCAGTGACCATTGCCTAACCTATTGTGTCAGAAAGGTGTGTCCCCCCCCCAATCGTCCCCCTAATACATCTGGTACCGATCTCTCAGGACACTTGATACAAACACCCTGCTACAAGACCTCACTAACTCTGACTGGTCCCGTTTTCTCATCCCCTGACATCAGTTCAGCCCTCTGCCTATTCACAAGCACTCTCACATGTGCCTGGAACTCTCATGCTCCCCTCAAAAAAGTCAGGGTCAAACGCTGTCATCACCCCTGGATCACAGCCAACCTTGTAGCCTTGAGTAAATCACAGGATCATGCTTGAGCTCATTTTAATTCCTCCCAGTCACTGTCAAATCTCCAAGTGTACAGATCACTAAGGAACTCATGCACTAAGGCTGCCCCTATGGCTAAGGTGAATACTTCAAACACCACCTTCATACTAATCACAACTCACTTTCAAAATTCTGGAAAGTCATCCACTCCCTCCTAGACCCCCCTACCCAGTCTGCTCCCCCTCTCCTCATAGTGGATGGCTCACTGGTCTCAGATCCCTTCTCCATTATGGCTATCTTAAGTAAATTTTTTACAACATGTGCTCTTCCCGACCACCCTTCTCAGTCCCCTATTAACCTTCCCCCACCCCCCTCACCTGGAGGCTACCACTTTCCCCATCTCCCCTCAAGAAGTCTACCATGCACTAAAGTCCCTAAACCCTGCCAAGATCAGCCATAATGGCTTAGACCCCAAGCTCCTCCGTATCTTCACCCCAGCCATTGTCCTTCCCCTCTTGAACTTCCTGAATTTTTCCTTCTCCTCTGGCATGGTTCCACTGGCCTGAAAAGCCACCAAAGTTCTGCCCCTTCATAAAGGTGAAGACCCCTCTTCCTCTGGCAACTACCGGCCTATACCTCTCATCCCCTCTCTAACTAAACTCCAGGAATCCATTGTCTACTCCAGGCTTGTCGAGTTCCTTACCTCTACCAATAATCTGTCCCCTTTTCAATCCAGCTTTAGGAAATATCCGTCCACAAACTCCTCCTTATTGTGGGTTACTGACTCCATCCTCTCTGGGATAGATCAAGGTCACATCACCGCTGCTATATTCATGGACTTGGCCAAGGCCTTTGACTCTGTGTCCCACTCACACCTTCTAAATAAGATGTATTCTGTTGGCTTGGCAGCTCCAGCTGTAAAATGGTTCAGCTCTTACCTCACATGTAGACAGCAGTCTGTACAAGTGAGGAATGTTCAGTCTTCCCCTCTCCCATCCTTGTTGGGGTCCCCCAAGGTTCTAGCCTTGGCCCAGTCCTCTTTTCTTTATTCATTAATGACCTTCCCTTTGTATGCACCAACTCTCACATCCACATGTATGTGGATGACATGGTCTTCTACACCCCACGCCCATCAGCCTCCGATGTGAAGGCTCCTCTACAGCAAGACTTTAATAATGTGCTGAGCTGGTTCCATGCAAACCAACTCAGGGTAAATACTAAAAAAATGTCTCGATGACCTTCGGCACCAGACAAAAACTGACAAGGCTTCCAACACCTCCGGTGTTCGCCACCCCAGAAGGCACCCTCATTTGATATGGTCCCAGCCTTCAAATACCTTGGGGTTTGGCTGGATAACAGTCTCGAATTCTCAGTCCAGATTGATGCCATCCTCTCGAAACTTCTCCCTAAACTAGGAGCATTGTATCAAAACAAATACTGCCTCTCCCTCCCTGTTCGCCGCGAGTTGGTAACAAAAACGATCCTCCCTGTGTTTGACTACATGGATATAGTCTCTGGCACCGCTCCTGCCTCGTCCCTTGTCGGACACCCTCTTAAATGCCTTTTGTCATTTCGCCACCAACTCCCCTTTTCGCACACATCACTGCTCTTTTTATTCCTCTCTATCACACCCCTCTCCCACCGCCGATAGGCCCGCTGGTTAACCTTCATTGCCAAGTACTGGTTTGGGACCCTTCCATCATACCTCTTCTCCTGTCCCCTGCCATCCCTACCCATTGTGCTCCAGGGAATCCTGCTACTTCTTCCTTCCCCATCCCCACTCAACCGCTGGTCAGTCTGCCTTCTCCTACTGCCTCCCCTTCCTCTGGAATCAACTCTCTTCTACCATCTGTCTAATTCCATCACTCCCTGTCCTGAAGCTCCTGCTCAGACTCACCCCTGTTGCCCCTTGCTGCTGCCCCTCAACCTCCTGAGCCTTCTTGCCTCTTAATGGACTTGTACAACTGGGTTAAGGCTTATATTGCCCATTTGTAACTTTGTTTTATCTGTATACTGTGCTTCATTATTGTCATTATTTAATTTTCCCATTGGAAATTAACCTCAGCTCAGTGTGCCTTTCCCGATTAACAAATTTTAAATAAACAAAACAAATGGCTGAGGGGCAAGACAATCAGGGACCATAATGCAGGGGACAAAGAGAATGGTGGCTGTTGACATTCTGTGCACAGGAGTGTGCACAGGGTCGTCTTTGGAGGCATTGTGCACCCACTCCCCTAGGGAAGAAAATGGAGGGGAAAAGGCAGTTCCCGGTTCAGCAGGGTGTCTACGGCCACCAATAGGCCATGCACCTGGTGAGCACCTGGGGGACGTAGTGGAAGTACAACTATAAGTCTCGAAGGAAAGCTGAGGTTACAGAGCTGGGGTGGCCGTGGGTGTTCATACATGTCAGAGACGGGCACAGGAGAAAAAGAAGTTAACTGAAAAAAAAAAAGAATAAGCACTATGTGCAAACTGTCAAGTTGTTTTTGGTTGCCAGTGTGATTCAGCAATAAATCAATATAATTGATGACAGTGACTGAGTGGTATCCATCTTTTTTCACTTTCAGTCTTTCTTGTGGGGACACCTGCTCTCACTGTTGAAACTTTGAGGAACAGTGCAAGACAGGACAGTGGGTCATCCTGGTATCTTCGATTGGCTAGTAACCAAATGGACACACAAAGGCAGACTTGCTAGAGTAAGCCAAGAGACAAAAAACACACGCTTATGGAAATGAACAGGTGCTGGAACCCAAAACACAGCACACTGAAAGGGAAACAATGGGCAGAAGACAGAAAAATGAAAATTATTCAAATAATAGGTAAGTAGCCAAGAAACCAAAAGTTTTATTGTGGCTCAAGGCGCTAATCCCGGTGCTTCGCATCATAGATGTGATGCTTCAGGCCCCCTGACTTTTAGTTTCTTGGCTACTTACCTGCTATTTGAGTATTTTTCATTTTTCTGTCTTTTGAGTGCTGCTTGTTATTTCCCATTGCTAGATTAAGGGTTGTCAGAAGAGGCCATAAGAAAAATAGTCATCTCATTTCCAGTAATGCTTGGCATCAGCTCTCAGGGAGAAACTTTTTCCTCATCAACCTCCTAGTCTTCACTTGGTGGAAAAAAGTGACATCCTTGACACTGCCACCATTGTCTACTTTGCCCATGACAGGGCTGACATATGGCACATTTTAGTCCTGATGTCTGTGCTGGCGTTGGCTTCACTGAAGCCACCACTTCCTAGTGGTGAGAATTTGGATGAGCAGTGCTGCAGATGGACAGCACTCATTGAGTAGCAGTTATATAGGACAATGTTTCCATCTCTGGTGCCCATGTGGCTGCTGGACCCACTGGTAATAATACCAATTGTCTAGCTTGTTCAGGTTCACCTAAGGATTGTCCCCATCCTCAAGGGAGTCCATGGCCCTGGCCAGCATAGTGTCATCGGTGAACATAAAGTAAGCAGCTTGCTGAAGAACCCAACTAGGCTCAGGGGTTGCAAGACTGCACTGTTTAGCTGAGCTAAACACTACAGTGTAGCTTGTGCCTGACTGCTGGCACAGTAAGTAAATGTTTTGGGTTTCTTTTCACAGCATGATCAACCTGTGGAAGATGATGAGGACACAGATGAGGATGAAGAGGAGGAGGAGGAGGAAGAGGAGGATGCCAATCATGAAGAAGAAAGTAAAAAGAAAGATCTAAAAGTGGAGGGTAACAAAAAACAAGAAGATGATAAAACGAACCAACGAAAAGACAGCAATGAGAATACTGTTGAACATGTGAAAAAGGTACTGTATAAAGCAACCAGGAGAACAGGCAGCTAATAAAGACTGATAGATATAAATGTTATTTGCTAGTACTACAGTATATATAAACATTTACTCTCCTGTATATTGTCTAAAAATAAGCACATCCTTGTTCATTTTTGTGATTTATACAACTATATACTTTATCTGCCATTTTCTTACTATATTTATTTGATGTTTAAACTGTAAATTTTTGTAAAGGCTATATAATATTTTAATCCCCTTTTTCTGTAAGGTCCTAAGACTAATGCAGACATTATTAGATGAGTCATAAATTGAAAAACTACTACAAATGAAGAATGTGTTTAACTGCCTGAATTCAGTTCACTCATCCACACAATAGCAGTTCCAGTGAGTATGCTCAGTGCCTCGGAAAGGATTATATAAACTGGTACATGTCCTCAAGTCTCTGCCCCCTAGTTCTGCAGATCTTTCTTTCCACCAAAGGATTCAGAAGCCTATCTCATTGTTGTGTGCTTTGGATTGCTATTTTTTTGTTATATAACTGTTTGGCCCCTGTTGCCACTTCCCTCCTACTGGTGACAAGGACACACAGGATTTTACCCCAACCCGGTTTTCTCCCCACCTGAGGCCCTTGCACATGGCTGTACATGCATGTAGAGGCACGCACACATGCACGCACACCATGACGCTAGCTCAGCCACTTCTGGCCACCTGTAGCACAGCCACCCCCTCCTGCATACGCTACCCACTGGACCGCCACCTGGTGGGAGCGGAACTACGGAGGGGAGGTGACAACCCACCCCCACCACCCCAGGAGAGGGCGCTGCCTACTGGCTTGCTCAATCAGCTCCCCCTCAGCACTGGCACCCGTCGACCGAGGAGTTCCTGAACCTGGGTTGCCGGTGTAGCACAAGGTAAGTCTACCAGTGCCTCTTCCCTCTGCACCACCAAGCTGGCTGGATTGCTACTTTTAAGAGTTTCTTATGCAGTATTTTTGCAGTGCTGTCTTGCTACTCCTCTAGGGTTATTCAGCACACTCTGTGTGTGTGCTCCAGAAATCTCACCACTAAATAGGTTTGTAGTGGTGTGTGTCATACTTCTTTAAAATGTCCATCAGAGATTGGCACAAACAGTGTGTTTACACTGTCTGAGAGTGCTACAGTTTCAATGTTTTAAAGATTTTATTTATACCCCCCTCCTCTTTGACCTGTCTGCTGCTACTGGCCTCCACAGTCTCATCACGTGGCTTCTCCTGAACTTACCTCTGCCCTCTCCCCCCCCCACAGATTACCCCTATGGCAGGGCGATAAGGGTTCCCCAAGCTCCTTTGGAGACTGAATCTGGTGGAGGAGGGCCCAAGGTTGCTGGTGTGGGGCATGCATCAGATAAGATGCTCATTCCAGTTTTCCTCCCTCTCCCTTGGGACATCAGTGACAGGGGTGCACATACCCAAACGAGCATACTAACATGACGTACAAGCCAACATCCCCTAGTAGTGCCACTTGCTGCCCCATCTGTTGTCACTTAGGTGGCATTCACATGGTGGCTTCTGTCACTCTTCCTCCCAAGAGCAGGAGAGCAGCCACTGGAATGCTCAGTCTTCCTCCTCTGGCTGACCCCCCAATGAACCAGAACTGTTGCCAAACCCAGGTATATATTGAGACAGTATAGTGCAGTGGTTTAAGGCTCTGAGCTGCAAATCTGGAGACCTGGATTTGAATCCCACAGCCCCCACTTGCATACTGTGTGACCCTGAGCAAGTCACTTAACTTCCTTGTGCTCCCTGGTTGCACCTGTAAACAAGCTTCAGCTTAGTGTGTCTCTCCTGGTTAAAAAACAAACAAAAAACAATACAGGTTGCTGGTGTGTCTCAAATGGTAGCCCTACTGCTGCATGAACAGGCTGGTCACAATACTACAACCTCAACACCTGTGTTTTGTGAAGGTGCATGTAACCAAAGTCATGGAAGGATCATCTGGCTGGGCTGACAAAATGGTAGACCAACTTCCTCCCTTTCCTGCATGTCATTGGTGGAGGACTCCAAGGCCAAGCTGGCAGCCTGCAGTGACAGCCCTCACAAGGACAAGGAACACATTGATACGATCAACCTTGATACATACAAGTTAAATTTACACATCAATAAACAGGAGCTCAAGAATGCTGGTAATCTATTGAAACAGATCTTCCAGGAATCAGTATTCACCATTGATTCCTACTTATGGGCCTGGGGCCAGAGGTACTAGAGCCCGTGGGAACATATTTTTGCAAGGAGGGAGCCAACATTGGGTACTGATGGTGCCTGTGCACCACATGTAGTGCTACACACACCAGTTGGTTACTGTCACCAGCCCCTCAACACCTCGGTTCTGTTCTTCTCGCTGTTGGAACAACACCACGGGAGCAGCAGCAGCATCTTTTGCCTTTCTAACTGCATCACCGTTGTAAAAGTCACAACGCCATTCTCAGTTTATTTTTTCTGCTATGCTAAAACCTGACAAGAAGGGGCAAAGAAGTCAGAAAAATGCTGTCCCCAATTATGTGTCGCTGCTTCTACCATGGACCGGTATAGTTCCTGCATGGCCTGCCTTGGCCCAGCTCACAGCATGGATGAGAGTGACACCTGCTTCTCCATTGACTGAAATGTGTGCAGTGAAGTGGGGTCGGTGGACCTCAGCCTTCGGAGGCAGGTATTGCAGTCATGAGGCCAAAGTAAGGTCTCTAGGCCTTTCCCCTGGGCCCCTTCCTTGGACCTCTGGTTCCGTGGAAGCACAGGGTCCTCCTCGACTTACACTGCTGAGGCATTGGAGGTGTGGCTTGGTCTGGTGGACAGCTGGCTCCTTCGGGATTGGATCAACTGCATTAGCTCTTACACAGGGTGAATCCCTGTGGTCGCAGGAGAAGCAGAAATGTTCTTTTATTCAGTGGTTTTCTGATTATATCAGACTGCTTTGGTTGGTATCCCAGTTCCTCATATGTATTTGAATTCTAGTCCACTACGCTTAAGGGTAGATGAGCACACCTCGATTCCTTAGGCTATCTAGCCTGGCAACTCCAGATGCACCTGAGTTCCCCTTTGTTCATCCCTGATGTAAGAAAAAGTGACATAACGTACTTACAAGTTTAATTATCTTTTGTGATAGCATGGAATTGCTCTGTTTTCCAGGAGTCTATGTATTTTTTCCAATGGCACTTTGTACCATCTCATTTACATGGGGGGGTCCCATTCTGGACATCACCCTTGTGGGTTTTTTTGTTTGTTTTGCCAAAGCCACATGTTCAGGACTGCTGCCATCTTCTTATGTCACTGCCCAACTCCTTTCTGGCTAGTGGTGTGAGGCTCTGGCTCTAATGACCCTTCTACCCTTGTGCCCCTTAGTGTGCCCAGTTCTTATTAGTCTAAGGTTGGTAGCTGGGTTTTATTGTGGTGTTTATTTTTTCCTAGATCCTTTTCTCTTCCCTTTTGGCTAGCCAGGATTTATATTTCTCTTTGGTTTTCTCTCCACTCGTTTCTCTCCTGGCGAACAGAACTGAGGTGCTGAGGGAGCAGGTGACAGTTATTGGCTGCCGTGTGCTGAGCCACATGAGGTGCACTGAGCCACATGAGGTGCACAACTAGTTCCTGAGTACCTGACATCAGCTCCTACCATGGAAAGAAAATTGCTCCCGCTGGGTTCTAGTGCCTCTGACCCCAGACCCATAAGTGGTAATCAGTGCCAAAGATATTCCCCAAGATCAACAATTACGGTAGTAAGTAATTTTTATTTCCTCAGCAGGATCTGTTCTAAGAACTTGGCATTTATTGTGATGTTGGGCTTAGTTTGCAGTCAGAAGACACCATAACAAAGCTCTTAACGACACTTGAGGAGGCAGTATCATCACTGACCCCTGTCTCTGAATCAAAACTGATTTTGATCTTGAAGCCACTCTCCAACTCCGGATTGCCCTTGGTCACTAGATCAATAGTAGGCATGCCATAGGTGTCCAATAAATTCCTGTCAGGACAGCTTCAACCACTGATTCACCTAGCCCTAGTAATGGCTCTGTCAAAGCCCCCACTGTTAGAGATCATGCTCACAGTCTTGGCACTGATGCTTTAAGAAAGGAAGCAGTTTCTACATTAATCATCTTCCTCGTCGTTTTTGGTATCCTGACAATGACATTAGAATTATTGGCCAAGTCAGGTGCAGGAATTTATTGGACACCTATGGCATGCCTACTATTGATCTAGTGACCAAGCTGAAAGGAGAAAAGGGGGTGTGTGAGGAGGAGGACCCTGTAAAAGCATCTATCCTAAATAGATACTTTTGCTTAGTATTTACTGAAGAGAATGTAGGGCAGGGACCACAGCTCAGCACCATGGACATGGGGGAGGGAGGTGAGCACTAGTCCCTTCACAAAAGAAAGGGTCCTACAAGAGATAACTAAGCTCAGGGTGGACAAGGCAATGGGACCTGATGGCGTACATCCCAGGATACTAAAGGAGCTAAGGGTGGAACTAGCAGAGCCATTAGCAGAACTGTTTAGTGAGTCTCTGAGCATGGGAGAGGTCCCAGAAGACTGGAGAAGGGCTCATGTGATCCCGCTCCACAAGAGTGGTAGCAGAGAGGAGGCAGGGAACTACAGACCAGTCAGTCTTACCTCAGTAGTGGGCAAGATTATGGAGGCACTCCTTAAGGAAAGGATAGTGCAAGACCTGGAATCCATAGGGGCACAGGATCCAAGACAGCATGGGTTTACAAAAGGAAGGTCCTGTCAAACTAATCTCCTAGATTTCTTTGACTGGGTAACCAGAAGGTGGACCAAAGGGGAGCAGTTGATGTTGCCTACCTTGACTTAGGCACAGCTTTTGACACTGTTCCACATAGAAGATTGATAAACAAGCTGGGTAGGCTTGGGGTGGGTCAGAAGTTAGTCAACTGAGTGGCAAGCTGGTTGACGGGCAGAAAACAGAGAGTGATGGTAAATGGTATGCAGTCAGAAGAGATGCAAGTCACAAGTGGGGTACCTCAGGGATCAGTCCTGGGGCCAGTCCTCTTCAATATCTTCATCAGTGACATTGCAGATGGACTAGAGGGTAAGGCTTGTCTGTTTGCAGATGACACCAAGATCTGCAACAGAGTAGATGATCCAGATGGGGTGGGCAGAATGAGAAGAGATCTGGATAAACTAGCAAAATGGTTGGAAGAGTGGCAACTGGGATTTAATGCAAAGTGCAAGATCATGCACATAGGGAAGAGAAACCCTGAAGCCACCTATAGGCTGGGAGGGGAGTTGCTGGCAGTCACAAAGGAAGAAAGAGACTTGGGCATCATCATCACCGATGACCTGAAATCATCCAAGCAGACCTCTAAAGCAGTAGGTAAGGCTAGGGGGGATGTTAGGGTGTATTAGTAGGGCTATCACAAGTCGTAAAAGGGAGGTGATAATCCCTCTTTACAAGACACTGGTTAGGCCCCATCTGGAGTACTGCCTGCAGTACTAGAGGCCACACCTTCACAAGGACATTAACCAATTGGAGGCAGTCCAGAGAAGGGCAACCAAAATGGTGCAGGGACTGCATCAGAAGACATATGAGAACAGATTAATGGAGCTCAATATGTATACCCTAGAGCAAAGGAGGGAGAGAGGTGATATGATCGAAACATTCAAACACCTTAAGGGCATTAACAAGGTGAAAGAGTCTAACGTGATTCAATATCAGAAAAATAGCAGGACAAGAGGACACAGCATGAGATTAGAGGGAGGCTGATTAAGGGGTAATCTGAGGAAGTTCTTTTTCACAGAAAGGGTGGTGGATGCATGGAACGGCCTACCTCAGGAAGTGGTGGCTATGAATACAGTGCAGGGCTTCAAACAGGCATGGCATAGGCATAAGGGAGCAATACAGATGAGTATGAATAGATAGGCCACTGACAGCAAAGGACGATGGCACATTCATAAGGTAGAAAAAGAAATGGGCAGACTGGATGGGCCTTGCGGTCCGTATCTGCCGTCAACTTCTATGTTTCTATGTTTCACCACTCTTCAAGGACTGGAGGTGCTGAAAACCCCATTGAGGCTGAGAGGCCCCATGCATGACCGACCTGCTGAGACTGACTCTGCTCCGACAGATGCCTTGGGTTGGGCAGGAAGGTTTTCACATCGGCACGTGTCATTATGTGCATCGTAGCACACCAGGCACATCAGGCAAGCTTCAGTCGGTGCCTGTGGTTGCAGATATGTCAGCTCCTAGCTGTAGTGCCTAAGACTGATTTAGTCGGGTGAGACATTTTCCTTTCTGCTTGAGGCCTGGAGGTGGCAAGGCATCAGTCAAGGGCATCGTTCAATGCCAGTGACATGGCCTCCAGAACTGAATTCTGCCTCAGGCGAATGGCGTGACTGCATCTTTCCCAGCTGGCACCTTTGGCCTGGCATAAGGTGCTAAATTTGCATTTCCAGGGGCTAACATCTTCTCCTGTGGGACAAGAGAGAGTTGTTGTGGTGCCCTTCCCCTCCTATGCTTAGGAACCTCTGTCTGACCCTGACTAGTCTTGGGTCCCCCAGACCTGCAAGGAGCCACTACCCTCAGGTGTTCTTTCTCACCCAGAGGGCTGAGAGATCTTGTTCCCTCAGAATGGGCTGACTCAACCATCATGGAAAAGGGAATTTTGGTACCCTGACCCATAAGTGAGAATCAAAGGGGCTGGCCTGCTGGCACAGCAGTGGTAGTACTACCGCTCGCGACACTGACGACTCTGGTTGGGGAATGAGCCTGGGCCGTCAGAGGGCCAGCCGGGGGTAGGAGGATCTAGCATCCCACAGGATGCTCTCGGTATCATGTTTTGCTGCCCTCTCACCATTTGGGTGACCACAGGTGGCAGTGTAGGGGATAAGCAGATGGCAGGCAGGACCACTGGAGCATGCCCATGGGTTGGCTGCATCTGGCCTCGTCAGCAGCCAATCACAATGTGCGTTCCTGGTGGGGGAGGCAGGGAGAAAATAGGAAACAGTGTATATAGTGCCGGGCAGATGAAGATCTGCTGCAGACCACTCCCACATCAGACCCTAACTGTGGTACTCTTGGATTAGACCTACATCTTCACCTTTGCTCAGATCACCAGATGACTGCAGGGAAGAAATACTGAAGTAGCTGAAGGCGTATGCAGCTCCAGGGGATAAGCTGGGGGGGGGAGCAGTACAGGGGTGTGTAGCGGATGGGTGTAGGTACCAGGAGTAATACCACCAAGATCTCATTAGGGAGGGAATCGGGCTTGTAGGTAGCTGAAGGAGGTCCTAGCCTGTGGCCAGAAGACCATGAACAATATTTGAAAAAAAAAAGTGGGAATCGGTGGTAAAGATTGATTCCTTTAAGATATGAAAATTACATACTTACCATAATTTATGATCTTCTGGAATATCTTCAGTATTGATTATCCACAACCTGTGCACTACCCCGTGCTCAGACAGAGCTAGAGCCTCTGGGCATCTCACTCTGCTGGTGCTGGCAGCACCACAAGAAAGTAACAGGCATCTCCTCGGTCACAGTGCCTCTAGGGAGTCTCTAACCTTTGTGTTTTCTTATTATCTAAAAAAGAGTTGGGCACTCCTTTGGGTACCCCTCAAAAAAAAGAAAACACAAAACTGGACTGAGGGTATTTAGGCTCTCATACCGCCCAGAAAATAAAAAAAAATAAAAAGGGGTGGGGGTTGTGGATGATAGCGCCTTCTTCCCTTTTTCTTTCTTGTCCTCCTTCTCCCTGACCAGGGTATATTCCCTCTGTGGGTATATCACTGTTAGTTGCTACATGCAACGGTGCCCCTGGGCACTATCCAGTCTAACTCCACTTGGCAGCTGCACTGCACATATGGTGGGGTGGGGAGTGCTAGAACCTTTTTTTGGATCAGCCACACTAGCTCTTACACAGGGTACATCCCTGTGGTTGCAGGAGAAGCAGATATTTTTTTGACTAAATCTTTCTTCTGACTACGCCAGACTATTTTTTGTTGGTATGCCCATTTTCTTTATGTTGGGCCCTTAGCCCCCTACCCATAAAGGTGTCAGAGGAGATGTACACATCTCAGCTCCCTTGGACTGCCCAGTCTTGCAACTCTGCATGCATCTATGCATCCTTTTCTTCTTCCCTGATATAAGAAAGAGGGATATGGTTAACTCACTAGTTTAACTCCTACACCACCCAGGACACAGCCTCTTGTAGAGCCTCTTTTAGAGATGGGTCCCGACCCTACTCAACAAAACTCCCACATCCTGGTTCATACTACCTGACAGGACAAAGTGATAACACCCAGACTGTGAGTGCACATGTGTTTGGAGGAGGTCTTTGGGAAGTGCAAATCATGACATTTCACACCCAAAACATTATTTTTATTTGGCAAATTAGTAATTATTTTCTGTAAATGATCAAAATTCAGGCTATTGTTATTTTTCCATGCTGAAATTAGTTTCATTAATTTTAAACATTTTAGTTAAATTATTTATCTTTTATACCACTTTTAGCGACGGTAAGAATTTTTTTCAGGTTTCAGTAACTGATGTGCAATAGTCAAGGGGTGCGGTCAGGGTGAAGGGCACACTCATGGCCAAGGGACATGGCTGTGGTGAGGGGGGCCCCAGATTTCTCTTGGGCCTAGGGCCCCGGGTTGCCTTAATCTGTCCATGTTGCTTTCCCGGCTTTCCAGAGGTCATAGTGTTTTATCTGTGGGAATGGACACTATTTAGGATAGAGCTTGACTACCAGATGATATGGCCCAGGATTTCATGCAGCTTCTGGGTACATGGCATTTATAATGTTTCTCATGAGTGTATCTGCTGGCAAATGTGTCCCATGTAGTGTGAGTCGTTCTGAAGGATCTTGAATTTTCTGGATGTCTATTGGAAGGACTTAACTCATAAGACCTGTGGCTTTAAAAGGAAGAGGTCCCCTGCTGGTGTCAGGAGCATTTCATGTTGGCATTAATGTGCTTGATGAGTCGGCTTGACTCGGTCCGACACGAAGCTACCTCTTTCAAGGTGCATTTGGCAGCCATTTTGACTTAACATGCTAAGCCAGGTCAACTGACCATGGTCCAGGAGAACGTTACTGCCAAATATTCAAGGGATCAAACCTCCTGTTTTCCCTGGTGCGTGACCCTCCATCTCCATGACATCTGACTATCTGGTGCTATCCAAGTTCATGAAGAAACTATTTAAGTCAATGAGTACTTGTCACATTTCACATCTGTCATGGAAGACTGCAGTTCCGGTTCCTGTCACTTTGACCAGGCATGTGAGAGATCCAGTGCTGTCCATAAAGTTAGTTTCAGAGTTTCAGCTGAACCAGTCCTTGGTAAGTGACTGTGTTTCTGGCCAGCCTGCCGGCGCAGCGGTAGTGCTACAGCTTGTGGCACTGCAGAGTCAAATTCGGAAGTGAACTCAGAATGTCAGGGGTCAGCTGGGGAGAGGAGGATTGAGCCTCCATCAGACTGCTCTCCTTCTCAGGGGAGGGGGTGGTGTGGAGCCTAGCATTTGCCTGGTCCCTGGTGATGGCTGGGGGGGAGGGGCTAGTGGGCAGGTACCACAAGAGAGCTGTGGTGGAGTGGCAGGCATCCAACATGCCACATACAAAAGGGGATAAGCCCTGGAGGAAGACACAGACATGGTGAGTCCTGGGGAAGTCGGGCTGACTGGGCTGGGGTGGCCGGCATGAAGGGGTCTGCCCGTGCTCGAGGGAAAACTAATTAATTGCAAATAAAAGTTACCCTTTCTTCCTAAGGCCACTCAGTTCAGAAAGAGAGCATAATCTGCATGCACATAATGTCTACAGGGCACTACTCTTTTACACACTGTGTGTGTTAGAATTTCACAGTGAGATACGCCAGCAGTTCATGACATGCACCAGTGTTGCTATTGCTAAGGGAAAACATGCAGCCAAGCAGATAGTTGCTAAGAGGATCATATCCTGTATTTCCCTTTGCTACACACTTACTGGTAAGGAGCATCCTACTGGATTGTGAGCTCACTATACCAGACATCCTGCACTTCTGCCTGTGTTGCTGCTGCCAGGAGCATTCTCACTGCTGATAACCTGCAGGACTGCTACCTTTTCTAATGGGCATACTTTAATTTTCCGTCACAGCACAGATCTAAAGCATAGAGATCCTGCTTTTGGGACCTCTGTCCTCCAGTCTGTTTTTGTATTAAGCTTTAGCAACATCAAAGCAGATAGTTGGCACATGCTCTTTGCCCCAGAATGTCAGAGTAGTTTGAACCAATCCAAACACTGATCACATGACCCCACATACTCAACAGCCTTGTCATTTTCAACTGCCTTAAAGGCTCAGTAGCACTGACTGTGCTGTGCAAAAATCCTTGCTTTCGTGAGTGAAAGAAGTAATTTTAGTCCATTTCAGCTTGTACTTTGTTCCATTTCAGGCACTGATCAGTTTTGGGAAAACTTTATTTTTCAGTTTCTTGTTGTTTTGCAGTTCCAGTTTCAGAAGGGAAACGAAACGATGATCTTTCAAAAATCAGTCTTCACAATTGATTCCCACTTATGGGACTGAGCTGGAGGCACTTGGACCCCAGAGACAAAGCCTTGGCTTGGGGGCGACAACGGCTACTGGGCATGCACCTGCACACCCCATGTAATGCTGCTTGCTTGCCAATAACCGTTGCTGGCTCTCTCACCAACCTCAGTTCTGTTTTCCAGAGAGAGAAGCAAAATGGGATAAAATAAGAGCGAGTTAAGAAATTCCCTAGCCCAAAGGGATAGGAAAGGATATAGGAAATAAATAAACAACAAAATAAACCCGACTATCACCCACTAGACATAAAGAAGGGGCACACTAGGTGTAACAGGGAGGTAGTTGGGTATAGATAGTCAGGAGGGTAAACCAGAAACTCGGTGCTGCTTACTGCCTAAAGCTTTAACTGACCAATGAAGCCCGCCTTGCCATAGTCACTGGTATTCTACTCCCTATCTTTGACTGTTAATCTCCCATATACTCTAGAACCTCGACCACCCTTCAGGCTAGGCTCACGGTAGCCTATAACAATGCTTGTCGATTTGCCTTGTCCGCTCCTTACTCTACTCACCACTGTGACCCTCTGCTGCTCCTTTGGATGGCTCCCTTTGGAGGGGCATTTTGACTGTACCCTTGGTTGCCTAGTGGATACCGCCATCAGAATTGGCAGTGTCTCTTCCCTCACTACCCTCTTCAGTTTCAGAACCCCCGCCAGGAACCTACGCTTCTCTATGGTGCCCACCCTCCAGGTACCCGAAACCCTCACCGGTATGGGTGGGAAAGCTTTATCTAGTGTGCCCCCTCCCTGTGGAACAGATTGCCCACCTCTGTTAGAGTATCCGATTCTCATCAAATGTTCAAACACAACCTCAGATCCTGGCTTCTGGACAAATACAACTGTAATTGCCCCTCTCGCTAGCACTCGCCCTACCTACAATGCTTCCTTGGCAACTTCACTCTTCCTAGCTCCCCTTGTCCCTCCCTGAAATGGAGGCATCTTTTACAGCATATATTTCCTTTTGCAACGTTTAACCAAGTTATGCACTGTTTGCCTATATGCAAAATTAATCTACTTGCATACTTTAATTTACATTGCAATTACTACCTGTCTGTACCATTATAGTGAACACTACTGTATGTACCTATTACCTGTACTGTACCTGTATTCATGACTACTACCTGTAAACACTACTGTATGTACCTGGTACCTGTATTGCACCTGTATTGTGGCTATTACCTGTAAATACCTATGTATTTGTAATTGCCACTAGCTGGCCCAGGTCATGCCTGAAAACGGTCCCCAGGATCAGTGCACTTACCCGGTTACCAAAGAATAAATAAATAAATCCAGAGCCTCAACACCACTAGCCAGACAGCAGAGGGGTAGTGATACTAAGGCTGCAGCCCTGTAAACATGTGACTCTGGCAGGAAAGTCAAGAGGATATGCCAGAAAGCTGGGACCCACTTGCAGTGGAGATAGTACAAGTGCCAAATAGCAGAAAACTACAAATGACTTGTAATAGGCAAGCAGTTTGACATCGGAGGTTGAGCTAACTATGAAACAGTTTAGGTTATGGCCCCTTTGCTCCCAGGGGAGTTGGGAAGAAAATGCTGGTGCATGTGGAACTGCAGTACTGAACAGTGTAAAGGAGTTGTTATTTGTTGTTTGTTTATTTCCTATATCCTTTTCGCTATTCCTTTGGGCTAGGGGTCTCTTAAGCCCACTCTTATTTTCCCCACTTTTGTTTCTCTCTCCCCACAAACAGAACTTGGGAGGGAACTGACAACAGTTAGTGGCACAGGCACCATGCCCAGTAGCTGTCGGCCCTCCATGGCCAAAGTTTTTCTCCTGTGGGATCCTAGTGCCTCTGGCCTGGACCCATAAGTAGAAATCATTGGTGAAGACGTGTTGAAGATCAACAGTTACAGCAAGTACTGTATGTAACTTTCATTTTTTTGCTGTTGCAGGTTGGCATTTTCGGTTCCAAACTGCTGTTAGGGAAAAAAAGATTTGATTTTTAAACTAATTTTGTCCATGTGGAAGGTGATATTTTGGAACAGCCACTCCCACAAGCTAGTGTTCTAAAAATAAAAACCTAGGCCTGACCCCTTCTAGAAGGTTATTACTCACTATTAGTGAAGAACTAAACATTTTGTTTGTAAAAAGTTTCAAACAGTCTGCTTAAGCACAGACAATTGATAAAACATTGGAGAAGCTATATGCTGTACTTAGTGAGTGTGCTGAATTCTTATTTCCCCTTCATTCTCCTGAAGGATTTGTATTAACAGCTGTTTGAGAAAAGGCGTGGGCTTCTTTATCGTCAGCTGCTCCTGAGAAAGATTTGGGAAAAATTAATCTCTATGCAAAAAGGGCTATTTGGACGGAATAGAACCTTGACACTGAGGCAGGCTTCCTGTGTTGGCTACTCTTCTAATTACCAGTTTTCCCTTTTGGTCTTCTGTGCTGCCTCTGTGTGATACTATACCACATGAAGCTCATATAGTGAGTCTTGTCCTAGAGGCCTCAAGACAGCAGCTTCAGATGTCTGTTGATTTGAATGGCACTGCAAACAGAATTATAAGTAATTCAGTACACAAGTAGACTTGCTTATGTAACCCCTAGGTGGTGCTATCCCAAGGGCTAGTACCCCTGCCTGCTTGGCTAGTAGCAGGTTAAGGGGCCTGGGTAATGAAACAGGTGCCTCCACCTGGAGGTCAGGGTTGTTAGTGGTCAAGCTAACCTGGGCATAGCCCTCTAGGACACTGTAACCCCTCTTTCCCTTCTAGTGGCCTGAACAATATACAATAATTACTTTCACAATGACCCTTATTCACCAGGCAGTTACCCACACTGTTTGCACTTACCACCAGGGCTGATTCCTCTAGCTTGACCCTGGGGACCCCCTGTAAAACAAGGTTAAGCGCAGCAAATAGCAACAGTACAATACTTTTGGCACAAACTGGAACCACAGTCAGGTTAAATGCAAGCAAAGTTAAATCTGATTTATTCAGGGGACTTGAACAAGGGAGGGGCGTAACCAGGTTGATTTGCTTAAAAGCTATATTAATCAGACAGTTATGCATGCAGTTCAGAGTCCCTATACAGTCACACACTCTGGGTACCCAGGTAGGAAAATGGTGGGCTAACCAGGAACGTTGCACCTGTGATGGAAGAAAGCAACATGCACAACACACACTATTTGCAATCCGGAGCCGGAGGGCTTAGTTCGTGAAAGAAAAGGCAACAAGACAATCAGATGACAACACTTTTAGATTTAGCTGTTGTTGCAGGGAGCTACCTGATGTTTACTACGATACCCAATACTGGACACAGGCAGGACTAAATCGAGACTGCAGGCTGTTGAGCTGGAGTGCCGGAGAAGCAGGGCCCACACGAAGCACTGAGGCATCATTCCTGTTCAAGGCATTGAGCAGGGGGCTGATCCTCACGCCGGTCTCAGTTACTTTCTGTGCATAGCAGGTATTCTGGCTGAGCCAGTGCAGCACCGCCCAGGCAAACGGAAATGGATATGGATTCAGTCCGTGGAGCTGGATACAGCCTCCAGCAAGCAAACGCAGTTCAGACACACAGTGAGGAACCAAATCACGACCCACTACAAGCACACAGCCCATTCACATGTAAGGAAATTCCACTGTACCAGGCAAATGGCTCTCCGTCCGCAATTACAGAGTCTCTGCACAATCCAGGAGTTCAGAGGTAGCTGGAGTCCTGACAGGATGATCACATTCAGCAAATCTTCGGTCTTCTTCTGGTTAAAGCCTGGTCACAGTTCAGTGGCTTAATTCACTCTCCAAATTCGGATTCAGTCTGAAAAAAGCACAAGTTCCCTCTCAGGGACAGCAGGCAGACATGCAGGTCAAACTCAGGCCTTTCCACAGTTCTCCCGCGCGAATCCATTATGGATTGCTGCTCTAACTATTTTGAGCTGTTACTTCTTCACTTCCCAACTCAGATCTAACTGAAACTGCAAGCAGTGTGGGACTTTCCCCAAGATCCAAAAGGTTTGGTTGGCTGATCTGTCTGTCAGTCACAACAAGGGCTCCCTCTCCAGGTTATTTTAGGCGCCAAGAGCCCAAAACTACACTTCCTACAAGTTTTGGCCCCACCAAGCCCCCGTAGGCAGGCTCCATTTTAGAGTCCCAAATGTACTGATTGGCCCATTTCAGCAGTCCAGGATCAAGATGATGGAAACAAACAGAACTGTCCATGCTGCAAAGAAGGCAGGTTAGAACAAACTGCAATATTATTACTACTCTAACAAATGATCAGCAAACAAGTACATCTTCTAACAGAGCTCCCTCTCAGATTAATTATGACTGCAATCCAGGCAGCTCTTAAAGAGATAGTACACAGAGGCTATACAGGCACTCTCTGGCAATACATTTAAATGGCTAAAATGCAGGACACCAGCCTGGCAATGAGCATTTAAGCAAGCTCAAGGAAGACTTTTCGGGAACCCCCATTTGTAGGGGGGTTACACCCTTCCCTGCCTGGAGAAAACTTGGCGTCCGGGTCAAGTCTGTACCATCACAACATCAAAAATGCAATATAAACAAGACTTATATATCTGTAGCTTGTTACATCACTATACCTTTCAATATACTTTGCATTACTACATCCATATTGACAATACATATGCATGTTTCGTACAGGTAATGCTGATTCCACTATGATTAACACATTAGTAACATCACAGTACTGCTTCAGGTAATAACTTCTTGCACATTAAACAATGTAAGAGGGGGCCCTTCCCTATCAGCTAACTTGGGGCCGGATGGGGCAGGGGCACCATTGTGAGAGGGAAAAACAATTAACCTGGAATTGGCCGTCTAGCTCAGTTTGGTCCGTGAGCTTGGCAAGACATAAATCTCTTTGTGAACCACATTGAGAGGCAAATCCACTGGCCTCCCAGGGGAATCATAACTAAAACGTAGTACTGGCTCGACAGCTCAGCCAGTCTTTCTGGGGGGAGCAGCCACAGTCTCTGTACTTTCAGCACTAACTTTGGAGCTTTCATCACTTGTGAGGGGTGCCTCTGCATGGATGGGAATGTCCAAACCGGGAGCATCATCAGCTCCTTGCTCTGTAGGCTCTGTTTCTACAACACTTTGCTCATTATTATCCTCTGACAAAGGCCCAGGTTGCTCATTTTTAGGAGGTTCTAGCACAATTAGTCTTTGCAGCACTGAAGGCTGTCCAGAGGAGGGCAACCAGAATGGTGCAGGGTCTGTACCAGAAGACATACGAAGAAAGACTAAAGGAGCTTAACATGTATACCCTTGAGGAAAAAAGGGAGAGAGGGGACATGATAGAAACTTTCAAGTACCTCAAGGGAATCAAAAAAGTCCAAGAGGGTAGCATCTTTCAGAAAAAGAGATGTGCAAGAACAAGGGGGCACAATTTGAAGATGGGGGGATGGCTCAGAGGTAATGTGAGGAAGTATTTTTTCACGGAGAGGGTTGTGGATGCATGGAACAGCCTCCTGAGGAGGTTGTGGAGTCAAGAACAGTGGGGGAATTCAAGAATGCATGGGACAGACATAAGGCAGTCCTAGTGGGGGGTAGGAGGAAGTAAGCTGTTGGTTAACTAGGATCTGCAGCTTATCTGTTAGGTAGGAAAATGGGCAGACTAGGTGGGCCAAGCGGTCCTTATCTGCCATCAAATTCTATGTTTCTATGAAGGAGGGCTGTCAACACTCTCACATTGTTCTTCAGGTTCTGGTGTGTCACCAGGGAGACTCAGACCATCAGCCCCTTCTTCGGGCAATTCACACAGTTCCACAAAACACAGAGAGTCTACTACCTCAGATGTGATGCTTTGCACCTCACTTTCAGGGAGCATTGGCTCCAAGGACGGAAGCTGGGGGTTAGGCAGTCCAGAAAGCCCAGCTTCATCCCCACAGTTAGTCATAGGGTTAACTTGAAACAGCTGACTTATTTCATAGGAGGGTAATAGGCATTGTCACACTCACTATCGCCAGAGGTGAACTGACAGTCACTATCATTCTGGGCCTGCTGTGGGAAACCGTAACTCTGTAACTACTGGGGTAGGTTGACTCCATCTCTTTTTTGCAGCAGCAAAGTCACCAGCCCAGGGGAGGCAATGTCTGCTGGCTCAGCTTCAATAATAACTTGGCCGATAGGCAGCAAGTGGTTACGGTGCATAGTCTTGACAGCCTTGGAGTTATTCTCTGGGTGTACCTTGTGTATTGGCAGATTATCCAACTTTCCAACTACTACATGAGGAAGATGGTGCCACCTATCAGCAATTTTGCGCTTGCCATGTAGTCCCAAATTGCGTAACAACACACGGTCTCCGTGCCGTAGCTCTTGAGTCTTTACTTTCTTGTTATGCCTCTCTTTGTTGGCAAGATTTCTTTTAGCGGCCATTGTCTGGGTCAGTTGATATGCATGGTTCAATTGAGCTTTCAGTTTCTGTACATACTACAGGTAGTTTTCAGCTCGGACCCCATCTGGAGAGACCCCAAAACAGATATCAACTGGCTGGCGGGCCTCCCTCCCAAACATGAGGCGGTAGGGGGAGAACCCAGTAGCATCATTTTTGGTGCAGTTGTACACGTGTACCAAGGTGCTAATCTGCTGACTCCACTTATGCTTGTCTTTTGGGTGGAGGGTGCCCAGCATGTCTAGAAGGGTGCGGTTAAAATGTTCCGGTTGAGGGCCTCCCTGCGGGTGATAGAGGGTGGTTCTTGACTTCCGCACCCCCCACAGAGAGAGCATTTCTTTGATTAGCCGACTTTCAAAGTCTCTGCCTTGGTCAGAGTGGATCCGCGGGGGCACCATACTGACAAAGAAATTTTCTACTAGCACCTTGGCCACGGTAGAGGCCTTTTGATCTTTAGTTGGAAAAGCATGTGCATACCGTGTGAAATGATCTGTAACCACTAACACATTGCCAATATTTCCGCTGATCAGGTTCTAAACACAAAAAGTCTATGCAGACCAGTTCCATGGGGGTGCTGGTAGCAATATTGACAAGGGGGGGGGCAGCCCTTTGAGGCAGGGCTTTCCTTTGCAGGCAATGACTGCAGGTCTTTACATGGTGCTCAACATCGCTCCCATCTTGGGCCAGTAGACTCGAGATCGTACCAGGTCGAGAGTTTTGTTAATACCAAGGTACCCCATGTGATTGTGGAGGGACCTCAGTACCAAATCTTTAAAGGCCGTGAGCAGGACCAATTGCTGCTCGTCTGCTTGACCACTGTGTCCACTGTCTCTCTGTATAACAACTGATTGTGTAACTTCAGCCTGGGGCCTTCTTTAAACAATAGGGCAGTTCGCAAGTCAGGGGAACACAACTGGTACACATCTTTCCCCGCTCGCAGGGCATCAAGTGCTGGCTGAATCATAGGATCTTGGGATTGAGCCCACTGGATGCTGTCATTGTCAAATTGAGGTAGTGCACTAATATCTAGAGCAGAGAAATGGCAATAGGCAGCAGGTATGCAAGTATGAGGAGGGCCCAAGGAATCTACTAAACAGTCCACTGTGTCCGTAGACATCTGTTCATCTCTGTCAAGCTTTTGGCACAATGCTTGGATGTCAGGTTCAGACAACCTGACCCAATCACTCTTGGAGACTGGCCTTCGTGACAGGGCGTCAGCATCAGTATGGTTCAGTCCTGGCCTGTGTTCAACAGCATAATCATAGGTTGATAAAGCAGAGAGCCACTGGTGCCCAGTGGCATCCATTGTAGCTGAAGTCTGTACATAGGTTAATGGGTTATTGTCAACCTTCACCAATATCTTTGCCCCGTAGAGGTACTCATGAAACTGGTCAACAGTGGCCCATTTTAGGGCAAGGAACTCTAGCTTGTGCACAGGATAGTTTCGTTCTGACAGAGTCAAGCTCCTGCTGGCAAAAGCCACTAGTCTCAAACCATCCTCATGGTCTTGATACAGCACAGCTCCTAGGCCCTGCAGACTAGCATCTGTATGCAGCACATTGGGCTTGGTAGGGTCAGCATAGGCGAGGATGGGGGCATGGGTGAGCTGGTATATGACTTCCTGGAAGGCTGCTTCACATTCGGGTGTCCAGCGGGGTCCAAAAGGTTCACCTGTGCAGAAGTATACTTTCTCGGGTTCTTTGGCAGCCCCTTTCTTGTATTTATGGTTGGTAGAAGGATAACCCTGGGTGAGATTCAGGAGCGGGCGAATCACCTTGGAATAGTCTTTTATGACCCTGTGGTAGTAGCCACAGAACCCCAGGAAACGTTGTAGTTCTTTCAAGTTATGGGGCTGGGGCCAAGTAGTCAGTGACTCGAGTTTACTGGGATCGGTCTCTGTCCCTTCTGCAGATACTGTGTGCCCCACATACTTCACGGAGGTTTGAAAAACTGGCACTTGCCAATGGACAGCTTAAGGCCGAAGTCTTCCAATCGGTCTAGGACTTTAAAGAAGTCAGGTTTCATGCTTCTCTAATGTGCGTCCGAACACAGTGACATCATCTAGGTGCACTAGGCATTCCAGCAAGTTCATATGTCCCACTGCACGTTCCATCAGTCGCTGAAAGGTGGCTGGGGCACCCGAAATCCCCTGTGACATTCTCAGGAATTCGTAGAACCCCAAAGGACAGCTGAAGGCTGTTTTCTCACAGTCCTCTGTGGCCATCGGAATCTGGTAATATCCGCCATGAAGATCCAATACTGAGAACCATTTGCTCCTATTCAAGCAATCCAGGGCAACTTTGTATACGGGCATGGTGTATTGATCTGGGATGGTCTGACGGTTCAGGGTTCTATAATCAACACACATCCTCATCGACCAATTCTTTTTGCACACAACCACAATGTGAGAGGCATATGGGCTCCTTAATTCCTGTATCATGCCAGCAGCGAGCATTTCCTCCAGGTGTCTCCTCACATCATCTGTGTCCATTGGGGCGAGATGTCGGGCACTCTCTCAAAATGGCTGGTCATCATGCAGGCGTATATGATGCTCTGCACCCTGGACACACCCCACATCCCATTCTTTTAATGAAAACACTGGGTCTCTCTGGGCGAGTTTCTTGCTAATCCTTGCCTTCCATTCAGCTGGCAGCGGGGAATCACCAAAGTCAGTCTGGAGTCACTCTTTACTTTTGGCCAAAGTACTTGTTATTGGGTAATACTGCAGTGTCTGCACAGTGTACTGTAGCTAGAGTGCACCCTCTGTTCTCCTGGACCTCCCGATCTGACACATTTCAAATCTGGACCATCACTTGTCGAGCATTGGCACGGGCAGGCAAGATGCTGGGTTTAACCAATAATCCTTCTGGCAACTTTCCATCACCTGGTGCATCCAACATGAATATTTTGTTCTTTACGTTTTGCTTTAGGCGGACTTCTCCATGGATTGTGCACTGGGCATCGGGGGCCAATACCAAGGAGTCAGGTTCCTTTTTCCACACTATCCCCACTGGCTCATCTGGGTCCCCTTCATTGGGTTTCTGTTGTAAGTCATTTGCCCTTTTTACTAAGGCTGAAATTCTTAGGGCCCATCCAGTCAGTTGCCCTTGTTTATCATGGCAGAGTTGTGCTAGTCTCCCAAACATGTGGGCGTTTGTTCCAATTAACAGGGGAACCCCATCATACAGTCCGTTGGGGGGACACACTAGGGCTAGTGTCTCTACTTGCTCCTCTGCACCAGTTACAGTTGCAGGGAAAGACAACCAGAGGCGGACATATCCTAGGTAGGGATAAGACTTGTCGCTCAGCCCCCACACATGTAGACCTTCCTGGGATTGTAATGGCATGTCAGATAAGTATTTGTCATACCAGTCCTGGAATACAATGGTCACTTGTGACCTACTGTCAAGCACAGCCCAAGTAGGAATACCATTCACAGCCACAGTAGTCTTCATTGAAGGACCCGCTATTTTGGACCAGTCTGGAGGGACAACAGCAAGGGCCTGGACAGACGATTTAGCCACAGAGGGGTTTGAGTTAGGATGGCCAAAGCCTTCACTGCGGTCATTTCGTGCACTCCTTGACCACTGCCTCATTTTCCAAAGCTCTCCTTGAAGCCGGTTCACCTCCTTCTCTAAGTCCTTCTGAGCCCGGCATTCCCTCTTCATATGGACATCCTTGCCGTAGTTGTGACAAATGACAGGCTCTTGGGGCATCCTTGGGGAAAACTCAGTAGGGGATGCTGGAGCATCGATGGGAGATTGTGGTCCGACTTCTGCTGGTAGTGTACCATGTCTCAAAAGTTCCTTTAGGGTGGCAGTCAATTCCTTGAGCTCAGCCGAGAAGCCACCATCAATAGAGGATGCCTGAGGGTGCACCCCCACCCCCATAACAGTCACATCCTGTCAGGGGCCAGGGTCTCTGTCAGCAGGGGATACCTCAGCAAACGCACCTGGTTGTACTTTTCTGACTTCCTTCAGCAACTCCTCCCCCCACCGTTTAGCCCACGGCGGGACACTCGTAGTGGTCTCCATTTCGGAAGGGCCTTCTGGTGCCATGATCATTTGGCTGCACTCACCCCATAATTACAATCTCCTCGCCTTCTACCTCCCAGAGTTCTTTTTCAAGTCACAGTAGTCAGGTGGGTTACCTTTCCATCCTGGAGCCTTAACTGGATGATCTGCAGTTTAGAATGCTTGGTATGTTGCAGTATGTGCCCAATCTCACATGGTTCAAATCACTGGCGGCTACCCCACCTTTCCAGTAAGTTTTCTGCAGAGCTCTTTCTAGGTGAGTAACATACACAGTCAAACTTTACCCATTCCATTGTTTGGTACCTTGGAATTTCCACATCAACGTCTCCCCTGACTCAGTGCTCCCCAAATTGCCTTCAAGTACAGATAGGTACTTCTGAGCAGATGCATCAGGGTTTGTGGACCTCAAAAATGTAATGGCTTCAGGGTTCGGGCCCCTCAAACTTTCCATGATTCTTTTCCGCTTTTCAGCCTCCCCACACTGCCACTCGGGTACCAAGGGGGCAACATGGTCGATCCAGGTCTCCCAGTCATCCTCCCCTTGGGGGGTGGGGAGGGTGCCCGAGAAGATTCTCAGCCTTCAGTAGGAGTCGTGACCAATGGTGGGTACAGATATAGGGGCCAGCATTGGCATGGGCACAGAAGGTGGGGCAGTAACAGGTGCTGGAGTGGGAGGGGGTGTTGGGGAAGGAACACCCCCAGGTGGCAGGAATAGTTTCTTAAAGTCCTCTATGGTTTTCCATTCCTCCAGCAACAACTTAGCAAGTTTCTCCTCAAAAGTCTCAGATAATGGTGGGAGCTCATCCTCCCCAGGGACTTTACTGTCTTTTATTATCACTCTCCAGGCGGCTAGGACCCCTTCTGAGGCAATAGTCTGTGGCACTTTAGAGCAGTCCACGAGATCACTACACTCTACCAAGCCTATGAAAGTTTGGGCGATCAAATCAGCCTGTTGACCCACCACCACAGGGTTTTTAAACATTCAACTTTGGAGAGTGCTCCTCTCACAGTGTCCTTACTGGTACCCAGGAGAATATCCAGTATAAGCAGAGCATTTTGGGGTCAATCTCTGCCCAGTACACCACCCTCCAGCTGGTGTACAGCCATTTCTACTGGGGTAGCCATTAATGTTTAACAATAATTCATAATTTTTGGCCACTAGAAGGCACAAAATCTCAGTGGTGAGCCTCCAAGATGTAAACCCCTAGGTGGCACTATCTCAAGGGCTACTACACCTGCCTGCTTGGCTAGTAGCAGGTTAAGGGGCCTGTAATGAAACGGGTGCCTCCACCGGAGGTCAGAGTTGTTGGTTGGTCAAGCTAACCTGGGCACAGCCTCTAGGACACTGTAACCCCTTCTTTCCTTCTAATGGCCTGAACAATGTACAATAATTACTTTCACAATGACCGTTATTCACCAGGCAATTACCCACACTGTTTGCACTGTTTAAACATTCAACTTTGGAGACTGCTCCCTCACAGTGTCCTTACTGGTACCCAGGAGAATATCCAGTATAGGCAATGGAGAAAATCTTTTTCACAGAAAGGGTGGTGGATGCATGGAATGGCTTATCACAAGAAGTGGTGGCTATGAATACAGTGCAGGGCTTCAAACAGGCCTGAGATAGGCATAAGGGAGCAATACAAATGACTATGAATAGATAGGCCACTGACAGAGCAAAGGCCGATGGCACATTTATAAGGTAGAAAAAGAAATGGGCAGACTGGATGAGCCTTGCGGTCCTTATCTGCCATCAACTTCTGTGTTTCTATGTTTCTATGTTTCACTTACCACCAGGGCTGGTTCCTCTAGCTTGACCCTGGGGACCCCCTGTAAAACAAGGTTAAGCACAGCAAATAGCAACAGTACAATACTTTTGGCACAAACAGGAACCACAGTCAGGTTAAATGCAAACAAAGTTAAATCTGATTTATTCAGGGGACTTGAACAAGGGAGGGGCGTAATTAGGTTGATTTGCTTAAAAGCTACACTAATCAGAGAGATCTTACTTCGAGAGGGTTCCTTCAGTAGGTCATCACATATAGGACTGGCGCCACCTGGCGTCAGGCCGCATGGCAGACTTTTCTAGCAATACCTGACAGGGGACCGCCCACCGGACGTCACGTGACTGACGTCAGCATGACTGTATATAGTGGGCAGTCCCCACGCCTGCCCTCCAGTTCTTTCCCGCCGTCGCCTCATGTCAGTCACATAGCAGACTTCCAGTAGCAATCGTTGAGAAAGTTCATTCGCATCAGGTTTTTTCCCTCGCAATTCTCTCTAAAATTTATTATAGCTTTGATGTCTTCTCCGAAGAAAAAGTGCTCTGCTTGTGGAACGTAGATCCCGCACAAAGACGGTCATCAGAAATGCGTTCTTTGCCTAGGCCCTAACCATCCTATCTCCTTGTGCCCCGACTGCCAGTCTTTCAACCAGACCACTAAAAAACGGAGGCAACAGGCATTAGAGGCCCACCTTCTTAAATCCTGTCTGGCATCCCTGGAGAAAAGGATTGAGCACCTCAGGGATTCATCTGAAAATTCTTCTCCTTTTAAAAAGCATAAAGAGAAGACTAGGAGCGGGCATCGTTCGCTGACCGCGCCAGGCCAGTCCACAAGCAAGGCCCACTTACTGCCAAAAGCAGATGGTAAGTCGGACAAAACCCAGCGGCTAAGTCGGCCGTCGGCTCCACCGGTAACCACACCGCTCCCTACCCGGTAGAGAGTGGTCCCCGGGCTCCTCCGGAGACCGGCGGCGTAACCTAAGTCGACTCCCCGGCTGGGGCAGATGCGCCTAGCCCGGTCAATAAGTTGGGCAAGTGCTCCTCCTGACCGCCCGACCTGCGCCGCTAAGACGGCCGTCTCCGACAACTGCATTGGCCTGGTTTCCCGCTCGGGGCCTAACGGCGACCCACCCGACGTCCGGCGGGACCAGAGGGAGAAGGCCTCTCTCCCTCCTGTTACTGCGCCCGCGTCCTCACAGTCTTCCTCGGACGCATCCGGCGACAGTCTTGGAGACCCCATCGAGCCTCTCAATTTAGGGGGTTCTTCACCGTGTTCTCCCGCGGGGGCCCCGGACCAGGAGGCTCCTTCACAGCCATCTGGCCTACATGTGGAGGCTCGTCTGCCTTCCAGCGGGACACCGGCGCTTCCTCCGCTGCCAATGAACCCGACAGTCCCTCTGCCGGGTCCGACTGACGGGCCTTTACCTCTGGCCCCGGAGCTCCCTCGTCCGGTCCCGACGCCGGACCTTCCTCCAGTGCTGGATCGGGTTGCACTGGTACCGACGTCGGTTCCTTCGACGTGGTCTGTCCCAACGCTGGACCATCCTCCTATTTACATGACGGTGGGTCCGACGTGGGTTTCCCCATTGCCCAATCCGTCATCGGGAATCTATTCCAGGCCCTGAATTGTTCCCTATTACCCTTTTAGGTATCCTGGGGATCCCTACCCGGGGGGTTCCACTCCTGATTGGAGCCATTTTGGGTAGTTCCACCATGGTTACAACCCATATTCCCCTTATATGGGTTTCCAGGGGTATTATCCTCCTCCAGTCACCCCTCCTCCTCCCCCCCCAACCTCAACCAGCTCCGGCCCCCCCCTCCTCCGGTGGTTCCGGATTTCAAGACCGTAACTCAGTCTTGGTGGCAGGGGGCTAGGTCTGAGCTGGTCACAGATCTAGAAGCCAGACTCCCGCAGCTGCAGCTTCTTAGATCTCCTTCCCCAAGCAGTTCTGTTTCCACCATCCACGTCTCGGGGAAGACTCAACAGGAGGTCCCCCTACGGGGTTTTCATCGTCGCCCTGTTGAGGAGGTGGAAGACAGTTCTGACGGGAAGGAGGACTCCAAGGAGGAGGAACCAGTGGAGGACCCTGAGGATACGAAGGAAAGGACCTCACCTAAATCCCCTCCAGAGGATCCTTCCTTTTCGGACCTCTTGAGGACCTTACGAGACCATTTCGACTGGGAGTCAGAGGATCGGGATCCTATGCAGCAAAGACTCACGGAACTTCTTGATTTAGAGTCCCTGCCGTCTATTTCGGTCCCCCCCATGGATGGGTCCTCATCAAGACCTCACCATTACTGTCTGGCAGATGCCTCATTCGATCCCGGCTGTTCCCAAGAGGGCAGACAGGCTTTACCGGGTACCTAAGGATGCACCTTTTTTAAAGGCTCATCCTAAGGCAGACTCTGTGGTCATCTCTGCTGCTCCTGACCACTCTACAGCTCCCAAGCACATGAGCACACCACCTCCAGACAAAGAGTCGAGGCTGATGGACCAGTTTGGGAAGAAAGTTTACTCGTCGGCCATGTGCGCTGTTTGCTTCCTTAGTTACGTGGCCCATATGGTAACTCACCAGAAACAGACTATGGTCAGGTTGGAGGTGAGGGTCCAATCCACAGACCCATCACCCCTTAAGGAGGAACTCGCTAAGGATCTCCGCCTCTACAAGATCTCTTGTAGGCATGCTCTTTGAGCCACCTACGACTCAGCCGATTCAGTGGCCCATACCTCAGCAACTGCTGTTGCCCTTCGACGGCACTCCTGGCTTCATCTCTCTGGACTCACCAATGAAGTCCAGTCAGCGATTCAGGATGCCCCCTTCAGGGGCTCAGTCCTTTTTGGAGGAGATACCAAGGACATAATAATGGATTTACAGGAGAAAGGCGTGGCCCTTAAATCCGTTAGGTCCATGTACCGATCGGGCATTCAGCAACAACAGCAGCCCTTTTGGAGAAGGACCGGGAGGCAGCGGAAGAACACTCAGCAGAGACGCCATGCTAAGCGTAAGGTCACAGGTACTGCTACCTCCCTGCTCCCAAGAATCAGCGACATTTGGGGGGACCTCCTCCCAAGTGTCCCACCACTTCCTGACTCTCCTGCCCCGCTGCACCCTCAGTCTTTCGATGGGGAGCAGGTGGCGGGAAGGTTCGCCCGCCACACGCAGGAGTGGAGGGCGATCACTTCAGACGAGTGGGTCCTGCAACTAGTGTCTGTCAGACACACCATCGAGTTTCTGGAGATCCCCCCGATACTCCTCCATGGAGGTCCTCTTACTCCTGGGACCAGGCCCTCCTCGTCATGAGGAGGTCAGTGCACTCTTGCTCAAAGAAGCAATCGAGCCCGCCCCTTTGGGCAAGGGGAAAGGGTTTTACTCCCATTTCTTCCTGGTTCCAAAAGACTGGGGACTTCAGACCCATTCTCAATTTGAGTCACCTCAACCAGTATGTAGAGTACAAGAAGTTCCGTATGCTGATGCTTCAGAGTCTATTTCCTCTCCTGTTGGGGAATCATTGGCTCTGCACCCTGGACATGCAGGATGCCTACCTGCACTGCCTACCTGCACATCCCTATCTTCCCCAGCCACCGCCGTTTCCTGCATTTTTGTTTCCAAGGGGAGCATTTCCAGTTCCGTGTGCTCCCCTTTGGTCTGAGTTCGGTACCCCAGGTTTTACCAAGTGCCTCTGGTGGTAGCGGCATTTTCGCTGCAGGGATATTGCGGTGTTCCCACCTGAACGACTGGCTGATCTTAGCTCCATCCAAGGATCTGCTATTGGAAGCTCTGACTTTCACACTGGACCTCTTCAATCGACTGGGGATAACAGTCAGCGTCCCAAGTCATCTCTAGTACCATCCCAGAGACTACAGTTTATTGGGGCAGTTCTGGATATGGTCAAGTGCAGAGCCTTCCTTCCTCTGGACAGGGTAGAGACCCTAATCAGTCAGGCTCGCAAGGTAGTCTCTCTCAGGACCATTCCTGCCCGAGAGGTCCTTCGACTTTTAGGGCTGATGGCAGCCTCCATCACGACCGTTCCCCTAGCAAGGCTGCACATGCGAATCACGCAGTGGTCATTAAGGGTGCAGTGGGACCAGCTTCTGGATGACCTGGACCATCTGGTCTTAGTCTCTTCAGCGGTACAGAGGGATTTACAGTGGTGGGAGAATCCACAAATCTTTCCCTGGGACTTCTGTTCTGGTGTCCTGCAGCGGCAGACACCCTCACCACGGATGCCTCTGATATGTAGTGGGGGCCCATCTGGGGGATCACCAAGCACAAGGCCTTTGGTCAGGCCTGGAGACTTCTCTCCACATCAGTGTTCTGGAGCTCAGAGCAGTCCTATATGTCCTCCAGGCTTTTCAGACCCTGCTACCCAAGGGAACACTGCTAATACAAACGGACAACATGTCGGTAGTTTGGTACATCAACAAGCAAGGAGGATCCTGCTCATACCCCTTTGCAGGGAAGCGACTGTGGAAGTGGGCAGTCCAGCACTTTCTGGTCATGGTGGCCGTGCACGCTCCAGGCGTTCTAAACGTTACATGGACAGTCTCAGCAGAACTCAAACCCTCGCCCATGAATGGAAATTACATCAGGAGTGGCAGACTCCATCTTCGGAATTGGGGCATCCAGAAATCGACCTCTCACCTCCCAGTCCAATGCAAAACTTCCCAAGTTTTGTTCGCTCGTTCCAGAGCCACATGCTTTTTGGAATGATGCG
The DNA here is from genome assembly GCA_016271365.2 of Neoceratodus forsteri. NCBI lineage: Eukaryota > Metazoa > Chordata > Ceratodontiformes > Ceratodontidae > Neoceratodus > Neoceratodus forsteri. The sequence goes on from CM057458.1 coordinate 713,556,001, forward strand.
TTGTCTCTATCCTGGACAGGGAAATTCTTGTATGCTTTTCCTCCATTTCCCATTCCTCAGAGGGTTCTCCTCAAACTTCAGGCCGAAGGAGCAAAGATTATCCTCATTGCTCCCCTCTGGCCGAGACAAATTTGGTTTCCGCTGCTACAACAGCTTTCCAGGGAACCACCAGTTCCACTTCCACTGATCCACAATCTCCTCACCCTGGAGCAGGGCAGGCTGGTCCATCCGGGGCTCAGGACCCTGCATCTTCATGCGTGGTTCCTTCAGACACAGCGATTTCTCACTTTGGGGTCTCCTCTAGAGTGGCTCAGGTCCTCACAGAGGCCAGGAAACCGCCCACCGCTCCACTTATCCTATGAAATGGAAGCGTTTTCTATCTGGCCTCCGCCAGGGCTGGACCCTTTCTCCTGTTCAGCCCTCAAGTCATGGAATACCTCCTCCATTTGTCTGACTCTGGTCTATCCTATTCTTCATTGAAGGTCCATATCTCAGCCATTTCATGCATTTCACGAGCTCAGTGGATGGTAAACTGCGGGCTCAGTTGGAGGTCTCAAAGACCTTTCTAAAAGGCATCCTCCATCTGAAACCCCCATCCACAGCTCAACTCCACCTTGGGACACATCCGAGTTTCTTCCCAAGGTGGTGTCGAATCCACACTGAACCGATCAGTGGAGCTTCCGGTTTATTACCCATCCCCTTCCAACAAGGGTGAGGCACCTTCATACGATGGACGTCCATTGGATCCTCTGGTGCTATACTCACCGGACTAAAGAGCTCTGCTTGTGTGACCAGCTATTCATCTCCTTTGCCCCTAGGACTAGGGGCAAACTGGTTTCTAAGCAGGGTCTTTCCAAATGGTTAGGAAACTGCATTCGGTACTGTTACCAGAAGTATGACAAACCTCTTCCGGGTTCCATAAGAGATCATTCTACTAGGGGCATGGCTGCCTCTGCGGCCTTCCTTCGGGAACGTTTCTGCAGCGGACATTTGTGCTGCCGCTACTTGGAGTTCTGTCCACATCTTTACCAAACACTGTAGTCTGGACATTGCTTCTAGGCGGAGGGCCAGCTTTGGATTAGCCATCCTGCAAGTCCTATTGGCCTAAGCTGAGTCCTTTCTGGACTTCAGTTGTTCTGCTGGAGCTAGTTTCCACCTCCCTAGTTTCTCTCAGTCTCTCTCTGGAGGGACTGCTTGGGACTCTGTCCTGTATGTGATGACCTACTGAAGGAACCCTCTCAAAGTAAGATAGTACAGTTATGTAGGAACTTACCGTAACAGTAGATCTTCGAGAGAGGTTCCTTCAGTAGGTCATATTTTTCCCTCCCCTCCTTCCCCTCATTTTCTTTTTACAGGGACTCCAATTCCTGTTTGCTCCTGCTGTATGGCCTCTTCCTGGCTCTGGCGGGAGAACTGGAGGGAGGGCTTGGTGACCGCCCACTATATAAAGTCACACTGACGTCAGTCACGTGACATCGGGTGGGCAGTCCCCCATCAGGTATTGCTAGAAAAGTCTGCCATGCGGCCTGACACCAGGTGGCACCAGTCCTATATGTGATGACCTACTGAAGGAACTTCTCTCAAAGATCTACTGTTACGGTAAGTTCCTACGTAACTGTACGTTACGCATGCAGTTCAGAGTCCCTACACAGTTACACACTTTGGGTACCCAGGTAGGAAAACGGGGTAGCCAGGAATGTTGCAGCTGATTGGGGCCCTGTGATGGAAGATGCACAACACACACTATTTGTAATCCGAGCCGGAGGGCTCAGTTCGAGAAAGAAAAGGCAACAAGACAATCAGATAGAAACAGAAACATAGACTTTGATGGCAGATAAGGACCGCTAGCCCATCTAGTCTGCCCATTTACCTACCTACAGGATAGGCGAGATCCTAGTTAACCAACAGCCTATTTCTTCCTACCCCCAACAAGAATTTCCTATGTGTGTTCCATGCATTCTTGAATTCTCCCACAGTTTTAGACCCCACAACCTCCTCAGGAAGGATGTTCCATGCATCCACTACTCTCTCTGTGAAAAAAATACATCCTCACTTTGCCCCTGAACCAACCCCCCTCTATCTTTAAATTGTGTCCCCTTGTTCTTGCACATCTCTTTTTCTGAAAGATGCTACCCTCTTGGACTTTGTTGATTCCACTGAGGTACTTAAAAGTTTCTATCACATCCGCCCTCTCCCTTCTTTCCTCAGGGGTATACATATTAAGCTCCTTTAGTCTGTCCTTGTAAGGCTTCTCTTGCAGACCCTGCACCATTTTAGTTGCCCTCCTCTGGACTGCCTCTATCCTGTCTATGTCCTTGTGGAGATGGGGTCTCCAGAACTGGACGCAGTACTCCAGATGGGGTCTCACCAACAGAAGGATAACAACTTCCTGTTTTCTGCTTCTGATGCCTCTCCCTATACATCCCAGTATACCCCCAGCCCTCCCTACTGCCTTCTCACATTGCTTGCTACCCTTAAGGTCATCTGATATGATTACCCCCAGGTCCCTTTCCTTTTTGTTGTTGTTACACCCTCACTGCGTATTCTTCCCCAGGGTTCTTGTTTCCTAGTGCATTATTTTGCACTTCTTTGCATTGAATCCTAGCTGCCATACTTCTGACCATTCCTCCAACTTTGACAAGTCCCTTCTCATCCTTTCCACGCCTTCTTGTGTGTCAACCCTGTTGCAGATCTTTGTGTCATCTGCAAAGAGGCATACTTTTCCTTCCAGTCCTTCTGCAATGTCACTTAGGACTGGACCCAGTACTGAACCCTGCAGTACCCCACTAGTAACCCCTCTTTCTTCAGAGTGGACTCCATTTACAATTACCTTCTGTGTCCTGTTGTCCAGCCAATGTTTTACCCAGGCTGCCACCCTGGGACCCACTCCCAGGCTGGTTAATATGACTATTAATCTTTTGTGTAGGACTGTGTCAAATGCCTTGCTAAAGTCTAGGTAGGCCATGTCCACAGCCCCTCCCTGGTCCTCCCTGGTCTACTACTTTGGTTGCCCAGTCAAAGAAATCTATTAGATTCGTCTGACATGACCTTCCCGCTATGAACCCATGCTGCCTTGGGTCCTGTGCCCCACTGGCCTCTAGGTACTCAACAATTCTTTCCTTCAGAAGTGACTCCATCACTTTCCCTACCACAGAGGTCAAACTGACAGGTCTGTAGTTTCCTGCCTCTGTCTTGGTCCCACTTTTGTGAAGGGGAATCACATCTGCCTTCCTCCAGTCCTCGGGTACCACACCATCCTCCCATGATTTATTAAAAAGAGTAGCCAGTGGTTTCACTAGTTACCCCTTAATTCTTTTAGAATTCTGGGGTGAATTCCATCAGGCCCCATTGCTTTGTCCACCTTCAGTTTTAGGAGTTCTTGCAGAACCCTTTCTTCTGTGAAAGGACTGGGATCAACCCCCCTATCAAGAGTGCTTCTGTTAATTGGATTAGGCACTTCCCTCCTCTTTTGTGAATACTGAGCAGAAATATTCGTTCAGTATTCCTGCTTTTTCACTGTCCCCCTCTGCCCACCCACCGTTCATTCTGTTCAGCCTCACTATCCCTCCCTTTGTCTTTCTACGCTCGCTGATTCACCTATAAAAGGTTTTATCCCCCTTCTTAACCAAGTTGGCTATCTTTTCCTCAGTTTGGTCCTTTGCTCTTCTGACTTCCCTTCCTGCTTCCTTCTGCCTTAACTGGTACAGCTCTCTGTCCTGTTCCTTTTGTGTTTTCTAATACTTCCGGACTGCTATCTTTTTCTCCCTGACTTTCCCAGCCAACACTTTTAGATTTAGCTGTTGTTGCAGGGACCTACCCTGATGTTTACTCACGATACCCAATACTGGACACAGGCAGGACAAAATCGAGACTGCAGGCTGTTGAGCTGGAGTGCACAGAGAAGCAGGGCTCACACGAATCACCGAAGCGTCATTTCTATTCAAGGCGTTGAGCAAGGGGCTGATCCCCAGGCTGGCTTTCGCCAATGACTTTCTCTGCGTAGCAGGTATTCTGGCTGAGCCAGTGTAACTCGGCCCAGGCAAATGCAAATGGCTACAGATTCTGTCCATGGAGCTGGATACAGCCTCCAGCAAGCAAAACACAGTTCAGACACACAGTGGGGAACCAAATCACGACCCACTACAAGCACACAGCACATTCACATGTAAGGAAATTCCACTGTAACAGGCAAATGGCTCTCCATTCGCAATTAGAGAGTCTGCACAATCCGGGAGTTCAGAAGTAGCTGGAAGTCCTGACAGGCCGATCGCATTCAGCAAATCTTCAGTCTTCTTCAGGTTAAAGCCTGGTCACAATTCAGTGGCTTAATTTGCTCTCCAAATTCGGATTCAGTCTGAAAAAAGCACAGGTTCCCTCTCAGGGACAGCAGGCAGGCATTCAGGCCAAACTGGGTTATGCCACAGTTCTCCCACGCAAATCCACTATGGATTGCTGCTCGAACTATCTCGAGCTGTTACTTCTTCACTTCCCATCTCAGATCTAACTGAAACTGCAAGCAGTGTGGGACTGTCCCCAAGATCCAAAAGGTTTGGTTGGCTGATCTGTCTGTCAGTCACAACAAGGGCTCCCCCTCCAGGTTATTTTAGGCATCAAAAGCCCCAAACTACAATTCCTACAAATTTTGGCCCCACCAAGCCCCTGTAGGCAGGCTCCATTTTAGAGTCCCAAATGTACTGATTGGCCCGTTTCAGCAGTCCAGGACCAAGATGATGGAAACAAACAGAACTGTCCATGCTGCAAAGAAGGCAGGTTAGAACAAACTGCAATATTATTACTACTCTAACAAATGATCAGCAAACAAGTACATCTTCTAACAGAGCTCCCTCTCAGATTAATTATGACTGCAATCCAGGCAGCTCTTAAAGAGACAGTACACAGAGGTTATACACGCACTCTCTGGCAATACATTTAAACTGCTAAAACGCAGGATACCAGCCTGGCAGTGAGCATTTAAGCAAGCTCAAGGAAGACTTTTTGGGAACCCCCATTTGTAGGGGGGTTACTTAGCTCAGAACAACTAACCAGTCTCCTGAACTACAGCAGAAACCTCTGATTTTCTTTTGATGGAGACTTTCTGTTCGGGACAGAACAGCAGTCAATATGTATAAGGTCAATAAGCAAAGACCCCCACATAGCTGTACCTGCTTCCTCTGAGCCGGTATATACAATGCAGCAATATACTGCCTCTGTGTTCCAGAACCTAAAGTGACATGCTGCATGTTGTTTAACTGCATGACTGCACTTTGTCCTGCTGAATGGAATGTATGAATTGTTGTTATTCCTCTTCTTTAGAGTGAAAATTGTTGCAAAAACTGTAGCCACCATTGTACATGCTGTATGTACTGTCCTGTACCTGTCTTATCATGTGAATTCCATTAACTGTATTCACTTATCCCTGGTTGCTGCTGAAAAACAGGCACGCATCTCAGTGAGCTTATCCAGTTACCAAAATCCAGTAACTAAATAAACAAACAAACAAACATGACTCTCACAAAATAGGATAGCAGAGGTCATAGTTACTTTAAATTTTACTCCAGGGGAGGTTATGGGAGGGGGTGCCTTAAGCAGACTCTATTTCCAAACCAATTATTCTGTCACAAGGGAGGCTACAAGAGGTAAAGGTAGGAGAGGACAGAGGTCTCAGACTTCCTCTGCTCCTGCTTCTACCAAGACTAATCCCTGATTGTTGTACCTCTTCTGTCACACCTCAAGGTCAACTAGTAGGCAGGTGCCTTTTATCTCGTGGACTGGGAAAAAATCCCCACAGACCAATGGGTTTTAGAGATAATAAAGCTGGCAAAGAGCCCCCAACTGGACGTAGCGCTCATTGTACAAGGGGTTCAGCTACTTCCCTAGCAGCTGCCTGGGACACTGGAAGTCTGTAAGGCTGCAACACGGTCCTTGACCCACTCCTTTATATCCCATTACTATACCGATGTGCATTTCAGAAGGGATGCTGGGCTGGGACATCTGTCCTTCAGAACCTATTCCCTAAGTAATCCTACTTCCCACCTCCATGTGGTACTACTAGGAGTCTGTTTAAAGTGGTAAGCAGATGAAAACATTGATGTGATAGGTATAGGTTCTTCAAACATATGTAGGACTATTTATATTATACAGCTGTTTTTTCTCTTATTAATAAATGTGCATATAATGCATTACAGTGGTTTAACTTAAAACATTTATTGAAAAATGTGTGGTCTGACATTTTGTTGTTCTTTACTAAAATGTGCTTGCGTTAGTATTTTATTTCAGGCCTCCTGATCTTTACTGCTAAGTGATCTGGCAGTTAGGGCTCAGGGGTCATGCAAGCAGTGCTTGGGCTGGTTCAAACTACTCTGGCATTTTGGAGGCAGTGAGCATATGCAAGCTATCTGCTTAAAGTGGTAAGCTGATAGAAACATTGATTAGACCTATAGTTAAAAGGTGAGTGACTTGTTCACCCCTCCTCCTGGGGGACTGCTGAGAGTCTGCCATAATGAGTGAACTGAATCCATGAAGTTAAAAGAAAGGGACAAGGGTTACTTACCTGTACTTGTAACCCTAGTTTTGCTGCTGGTATATAATTCACAGCCATTGGCATGAAACCAAGTTCTTTGCCCCATTTCATGTAATCTGTTCCTTCTGCTTCTCCTGCCCTGAAATCATAATCCTCTGTTTATGACATCAGAATACTGTAATTTCTATAGCAGAAGGTCGAGATGTTATAAGGGGATGACTTCATGACGAGCATTAGGAACGTGCAGATGAAGTCTCTGGGGAAAAGGGTACTGTTGTAATGAGAACATGTTCAGTAATTAAAGATGGAAGGTTCTGACTTTCATATATTTGGGGACTTCTGAGTGTCTGATGATTTTAACTGATTTTTTTTTGTGATGGAAACAGAGAAATCTCTTTAAAGTGTTTTTTCAGTATACAATATAATGTTCAGATACAATTCAAGTTATATTTCATTAATTTTAGGTAAGTACAGTGGTAGCCAGTGATAGGATGCACCATATACAGGTATCTGGATAGATCGGAGAATAGCACAGCAAATGTGATTGAAATGAATTAGGAGTTTCCGTGTTATGTCGTGATATATCTGGATATTCTGCGTCTTGTCACTAGCTACCACTTTGTCTTCCCTCTTCTGTATTACTGGGAGCGTTTGCATGAAAACATTATCTGTGTCTCGCAGCATGGTCTTGGCTTCCTTCTTCTCCCCTGCTCAAGTTATAGTTTTGTCTGGCCTCACAGTGTTTTGTTATGGAAGTAATGCCAATCTCGCAAACAAATGATTATGGTGTCAGGATGAGCAGGATGATGAGATGAAGTCTGAGATACAACAATCCTGTTTTCATGTGACTGTACTCCGTAACAAAGAACGAGGGACATAAATACTGAATCTTAATAAGGCAGAAGCTGAAATTGTGCCTGAAAATTATATTTTAAGAAGTTTTCTTGTTTATCATAAAAAGGTTTTGAAGTAGTTGTAGAGGTATATAGATTGTCTACAGTAGTTTGGCAACTGACGTGTTCAATTAATTTACAGGAAAAAGACACCACTATAGAAGAGACAGGAACTCAAGAAGGTAAAAATCATTTGCTTTGGCACTTGGCTGTTAAGATTATTGAGGTCCTCTAGTCAAACACAGGAACAATGGCTCTCTGTAGTTCACAGCAGAATGTGGGTCAAAAATACTATTGTACCTTCTACCAAGCTGCATATACTAAATCTGCAAAAAAAAAAACAACAAAAAAAAGATAATATCCACTTCATGGAGAAACCTCACTCTGAAGTTAGCTCCCATTTGTAATCAGAATCAGTAATACTGCAGTTAACTATTGGGACAGATCTTATCTGTGTCAATCTTCACCATTCATCACAATTGGGTATATGGCCAGAGGTCATGACCCCGCAGGAGCTCTTTTTTTTTTTTTGGATGGGCAGAGTTGATGCACCATCGGCGCCGCCCTCGAGGCCGACGCACTGCGTAGTGCTCACGGGTTGGCCGTTAGGTGTTGTCGACTCCGCCCTCCCGCCAGTTCTTCATCTCCCGCCATCAAGGTCACCTCGTGGGAAGCTTCTGAGAGCAACATTGAGGCCTGCTGCTACGCAGTTCGGTTTCTCCGTTTTTTGAATCTGTTGACTCCGAGCCGTAGTTCATTGGCCCCATTCTCCTGCCAGTTCTGATAGCTTATTTGACGTCGCCTGGTAAGATTGTTCCTTTATTTGTTTAATTTTGCGACGTCGAGTCTTGTTTTGGTGTTTCTTTTCGTAGGTCATGTCTCAGTCAGAGGGCAGGAAATCTTCGAAGATGGGATGGCCCCCCCATGCGACGGTGCCCTTGTGGCCGTAAGTTCTCTGTCACCGTCCAGCATGACCGTTGCCTTTCGTGTCTTGGCCTGCTTCACGACATGGATTCATGCGATGCCTGCTTCTCCATGGACCGCCAGGTCAACGAACAACATGCGTGGAAAGTGGGGTGAGCTCCGCCAACTTTCGGGGGTCAGGCGCACACTCGTCGGGCCAAGCCGCATACTCTCGGCCTTTTCTCTGGGTCCCCTCCTGGTTCTGTGTGGACCGAGGAGGAGGGAGCCTCGACCTCTCGTAGCCTAGCCGTGGCCGAGGCTCCTTCCGCGGTGCAGGAGGCCCAGTCTGTTCCCTCCGGGGGACGGGCGGGATGCACTGCATTGGCAATCACACCTTCGGGTGCGAAGACTCTCCCGGTGTCGGGCCCTTGGCTCTGAAGGCCTGGGTTGACGCCGCCTCGATGTCATCTGTCAGGCGCTGTTTCTGGCCTCGGCACCATTCACGGTGCCGTGGGCCTGATGGCACCATCATAGGTGCTGGTCTGTTGCTCAGTGCGTGGCTGTTGTCGGCACCGCTCGCAGAGCCGATGGTGTTAGCGGTGCCGTGGGGAGGTTCCCACGGCTCTGTCTTCGACTTTTCTCACCTCTGCGCCGTCTGCGACGCCAAGGTTGAGACAGCACCATGTCCAGCTGTAGAGCCATTTGCGGTTCGGGCATGGACACGGCACCATGGGGTTTTGGATCTCGGCACCGAGAGCGCTTGTCAGAGCTGGGGCCGTCGAGCCATCTCTGTCCACAGCGCCCGCCGCGGTGCTTTGGGGCTGGATGGTGCCACTGGAGGTCTCTGGCCTCAGCCCGAGAGCACTGTCGGTGCCATCTCTGTCCTCGACACCATCCCGCCCCATGGCGCTATGTCAGGTTCTGGCTCTGAGACTGCTGCCCTGTTGGAGCTGTGTCCTCTTCTGCCACCATTCGTGGTGCTGCAGAGGATGCTGGTACCCACTCTGGTGCGGTTCTGCTTCTGGTACCCTGTTTGGTCGGGATGGCAGCAGGCGCCTACCAACTGTTTGGCATAGGGCTTCAATCTCCACCTCTTCAGAGGAGGAGTCGGACTCTGAGTCAGACAGACAGTCTGGCTCTTTGGAGTTAGCTGCTGGTGTGGGCACCCTCCTAGTGTCCTCAACAGGCCGGAGTCAGCCCCCCTCTGAGAAGCGGACAATGACTGCCGGGGTCAGGGGTTCTGACCAGCAGGCAGTGGTGCAGGCCACAATTTTACTGCAGCCTGGCCTCAGAGGGTTCTCTGACCCCTCAGCGGTGGTACCCCCCTCATGTGGTGTGCCTAGATCGCCCAACTTCGGGGCCGATCAGAGCACCCATGGGAGGTGAGGGTGCTACTCCCTGGATAGCTCCTTCAGGGGCTGACCACGGCTGTCAGTTGCCTAGGATGGCTCTCTCGAGGAGGAGGGCACTCTCGGATTCTGAGGGGTCGAAGGGCTTGGGGTCTGTGCGTCGACCTTTTTCTGGAACCCACCTGGGCTCTGGGAGAAGCCGTAGCGCGGATCTCCGCTCTTCTGCGTCGGTTTCCTTGAGAGGGCCCCGTTCTTTGGAGGTAGGGGACCGTCCTTCTGGACCTACATGGCCCTGGTCTAGTCACAGGGGGGATTCTTCAGGGTGCAGCCTAGGCAGTACCAGTTTGGTTGTTCAGCTGTCAGCTGTGGAGTCTTCCGGAGCACCTTCTTCCCCTAGGGCCCCCGGTGCGCTCCCCAACCTAGGTGGAGGCCAACCGATTCCCGTTGTCGGTTCCCCACCCCATCCTCTGCCACCTTATTTTGCGTTCCCAGGCATTCGTGGTCCTAGCGGATCTCTCTCTCCTGGGAGCAGTTCAGGGCTCATGCTTCTCAGTTTCCCTCTTACATTAGGGCAATGGACAGACAGGTTTTTCAACCTCCCCCTGAGCAGACAGGCAATTACCGGGCCCACATGATGCATCAGAACACCCTCTAGAAAAAGGCTGAGGCAGCTGCACAGGCCTTGCCTGAGGGTACCTCTAAATAGGAGCTACTGAAAGCTCTTACTGCTGGGGCTGATGTCAGCAAGAATTTGCTCTGCACAGGCTGTAATGTCTCAGATGCTTCTGTCAGAGCTGCCACTTCTGGCATCTGTCTCAGGAGATATTCATGGCTCAGGGTGACAGGTTTTTCTAATGATGTGAAACAAACCATTCTTAATGCCCCATTCAGAGGGCAAATAATGTTTGATCATCAAGTCCAAGAGACTTTAAAAGATCTCCAGGCCTCTAGAAGGACTTTGAAGTCTGTGTGCTCCCTCAACTATAGTCATCCCAGGCGTGAAGCACAGTACTTTTGTCCAGCTGGTGTTAGCCAGCACTCAGCCTCAGACAGCATGGGAGTGGCAAGGACAGGGACTTTGCCAGTCCCCAGTAACACCCTATGTGCCCACCAAAAGCCCATAGAGGTGGTGGAGCCACCCCCATCAGCTCAGTCTGACTCCTTACACCCCCTCCAAACCTCCTTTACCTCCAGGTGTGGTTGTAGGGGGTCAACCATCCCTTCACTTAAACCAGTGGTGGGAGGTGACTTCAAATGCGTGGATTCTGGAGATTATTGAAAAGGGACATGCTCTGGAACTTCTGGACAACTCTCCAAATCATCATCAACTTGTCACAACATGTCCTCCAGGGCATCTGCACCTGTTGTGGGAAGAACTATAGGATCTGCTCCAGAAAGGGCCACATAACTGGCCCCTCTAGAACAGAGGAACACAGGGTTTTATTCCCAGTTCTTACTTGTCCCAAAGTGAGCAGAAGACCTGAGGACTAATCTGGAACTAAGGGATCTGAACTTCTTTACAGAATACAAGTGTAACCCCCCCCTGCAAATGGGGGTTCCCAAAAGACTTCCAGGAGCTTGCTTGAATGCTCCAAGCCTGAATGGTGTTTGGCATTTAAGCCATTTATCAGTGAGTGTTTTTAGAGCCTCTGGTACTGTCTCTTTAAGAGCTGTCTGCTTGCAGACATAATTAGTTTGTATGGGGGGACTGTGTGCTTCTCTGTTTGAGTACCACTCGAGCTGCTGCCAATTCACTCCATTTTTTGCAGTCACTAGGAGTGCAAAGGGAACCTATCTGAAAGATGTAACTGTTTGCCAGAAATCATTTACAGTAATAATGAAATTACAGTTTGTCTAACCTGCTTTCTTTGCAGTCAGAACTGTGTCTGCCTAGTTCCCCATTCTAGTTTTGAACTGCTGAACTGGACCAATCAGTGTGGGGTAAGCTAGCTCTAAAATGGTGCCTTGGACGAATCAGAACTTGGACTCATAATCTGAGCCAGCCACAAGAGGATTGTATGGGCAGTGACTCTGGGAGATGTAGTTTAGACTTCGCGCCTTTTGGACCAACAGCAGCAGTCTATTGTGAGTGACAGCCAATCCAGTCAAGAACTGGGAGGAACTCAAAGGAAGTGCCCGGTTTTGTCTGTTGGAGTTTCAGTTTAACTCTGGCAGTGAAGGGAAAGAAACCCTGTGCTCCTTCAGTGCACAGTTTCAGTCAAAAACGTGTGTAAGGCCCAGAGTTCGGTCTGCAGCTTGTGTAACTGCTTGTTAGGACTGAATCTGTCCTGTGAAAAGAATCAAAGGATCTCTGAAGAGTAGAAACCAGGCTCACCCTGTAGAAGACTGGAGAAATTGTTGAATTGCACTCAGTCTGTCAGGAACTGAATCTGCTGTGTGTTCTCCTGGGTATTGTGCAGTAATTGCGATCGGGATAGAGAAGCAGCCTGCCTGGTATAGTACTTTCTTTTTACCATATAAATGTGTGAAGAGTCTCGTGGAGCTCAAGAGTAGCCCTGCTGACGTTGAAGGACCCTATCTTGTTTGGAGGTCGTGAGTACTAATTCAGGGTCGCTCCCTGTTGAATTGCCACATTAAATCCAAATGGAATCACTGTACTGCTGACTGTTTAAACTAATTTTTCTTTTCACTGTGTGAAAGGGCCCTACCAGCTGCCACGGTTTGGACTAGCCACTAGGGCTTGGGTACCCAGGGACAGTAATGGTAGGGATAGGCCTGCACAGAGCCATAGGTAGATAGTAAAGTGATAAGCTAATTAACCTGATTTCCCCGCCTTGTTATATCCCTAAATAAATCAGAGCTGCTTGTTTCAGCAAAGTTATACTGCCTGAGGTATTTGTCTATGTTAAAGTACTGTACTGTGATTGTTGCACTGTATCTTATTTCACAGGAGGTCCCAGTGCTGGAACTAGTCCTGGGAGTAAGTGTGTACTGTGAAGGTAATTCTGATATATTGTGTGGGCCACTAGTGGGAAGAAAGGGGGGTTGCAGTGTCCCAGAGGGCTGTGACCAAGTAAGTTTAACTATTGCAAACCCTGACCTCTGGGTGGAGGCACCCGCCATTGGATCCAGGCCCCTCAACCTGTTAGTGGCAAATCAGGCAGGGGTAGTAGCCCCTGGGATAGCGCCATCTAGGGGTTACACAAGAAGTTCTGAATGGTCATGTTGCAGGGTCTCATTCCACTGTTGCAAACAGGGGATTGGATATGCTCCCTGGATATGAAGGATGTGTACCTCCATATAAAAATCCAGAAACCTCACAGAAAGTATTTGAGGTTCCTGTTCCAGGGGGAATATTACCAATTCAGATTGTTGCCCTTTGGATTATCTTCTGCACCATGGGGCTTTACCAAATGCTTAGCAGTGGTGGAAACAACTCTTCGCAGGGAAGACCTATACGTTTTCCTTTACTTGGATGATTGGCTAGTGAAGGCCCCCTCCAGAGACCAGCTGTTGATAACTTTAGCTCGAACCAGACAGCTGTTTGATGCTTTAGGGGTGACAGTCAGCCTAACAAAATCAGTGTTGACACCCTGCCAGTGACTGCAGTACATAGGGGCAGTCCTGAACATGACCCAGGGCATTGCTTTCCTGCCTTTGAACAGGGACAATCGTCTGATTGCTCAAGCACAGTCTTTATGTCTCAGCAAGGACATTCTTGTGCCTTCTGGAACTTATGGCTGCAGCCATTGTCACAGTACCACTGGCCTCACTGCATATATGGATTCCCCAGTGGACCCATAGAGTCCAGTGGGCTCAGCTCACAGGTGACCTAAAACAGATGGTTCTAGTCACGTCTTCTGTGCACAAAGTGCTCAAGTGGTGGATGGAACCCAGCAACCTACTGAAGGGGGTTCCATTCCTGATCCCCTCCACTCTTCAGATCCTCACCACTGATGCTTCAGGGTTGGGAGGGGGTCACACTTGGATCCTTATCAGACACAACACACGTGGACTCCGGTGGGGATCACCTTGCACATCAGTGTTGTGGAAATGAGAGCCATTCTGTATGGACTCCAGGCCTTCCAGAACAACGTGTCCCCAGGTCCTCTGTCAATACAGACAGACAGTGTCAGTGTAATGCATTACATCAACAAACATGGACAGATTCATTCCTATCTGCTGTGCAAGGAGGCAGTGAGGGTTTGGTATTGGGTTTGGAACAAAGTCTAGAACTATCAACAGTCGTGTTCCAAGCATCCAAAATATCTTAGCAGACAATCTAAGCAGGTCCCAGTCCAGAAGGCATGGTGGGAACTGCTGACCTCGGTGGTGGATGACCTATTCGAAGATGGGGTCATCCAGAGTTGGACCTTTTGCATCCCCACACAATGCAAAACTGCCACTTTCTAACTGAATTCTTCAATGTGATTGACTGTTGCAGTCAGTCTCCTGAGTTGAACTGCCCCAGAGAGAAATGGAATATATGTAAACGATAACACTTTGGCCTGTGCCACCATTCAAACTGCTGCCCTTACCAACTGCTGTATTCTATGACACTCAGATTCATTTCTCCGTCTGCCTAAGTAAGACGCTTCAAAGATCACGCCTCAGCTGAATGACGTTTGATTTATTTTCTGTGGGAAAAGTAAAATATTTTATTTCTAACTTTATTGCTGCCCTTATTTTTAAGTCTTATTTAGTTAGTGTTCATTTTAGCTGATTTTTATTTCAGTTTGTGGTTCCTCAGCTGTTGTGCATAACCGTCGAGGAACCAATAGGTTTTTTATTTAATTTTTACATTTTAGTGTGTGTTTACTTAAGTTCGGAAACCCTTCTATCTTTTGGGTTGCTTTTACATGCTGGGAACTGACCATTTTCACTGATCTTACTTTGAGAGGAAGCTCTTGCAGCAGGTAACACAAGTAATACTGATGCCACCTGGCGGCGGTTCACGGCAGGTTCTTCTCTAGCAGTACCAAGGGGGGAACGCCCCCTCCAACGTCGGCCCCACCCCCAGTGTCCCTGTATAAAGGAAGGACAGTCCCCACGTGCTCCAGTTCTTTCCCGCCATCAGCACAGGTTAGTTCATGCTCGGCTACTTCTCGTCAGTACCGACTGCTCTTGAGTTTCTCCACCATTTTCATGAGTTTCTTCAACTATTCATCTTCCTGTATGTCCACTCCTTTGAAGGGCACTAACAAGTGCTCCTGTGGGTATCAGATCCCCTCCAAGGACGGCCATTCCTCCTGCTTGTACTGTCTAGGCCCCGACCATGACACCGGCGCCTGCTCTCACTGCCAGGCCTTTAACAGCAGGACACGCATCAGGCGGCAGATGTCTCTTTCGGCCTTCCTTGCTCAGTCTAAACTGGCCGCTATGGAGAGGGGCTCTTCCTCTGGGGAATCGAATCCATCGCCCGCTAGAAAGAAGCATCATAAAGATAAGTACCGCAAGTGCAGGGAATGGGAGAGGTCCCACTCGAGGCCCAGGTCCACAGGCTCCCACTTGGCCTCCAGGTCTGGTCTCCGTAATGACTCCTCACCTCACGGCCTCAAGCCTCCCACTTCTGCCTCTGGATCTTGGGCCCAGAAATCTTCTGGTACTACCCTGCAGCCAATTAAGGTACATCCACCTACGGAAGAAGGATCCTCCGCGGGCCACGGTAAATCCTCCTCCCGCTTGGCCTCCTGTCTGTGGCCCACCCTGGAGTTGAAAAAGGCCTCCAGGCCTTCCTCTAGTAGGGCTTTGTCCTTACTGCCTAAAACAAAGGGTTTCAACCGCTGTTGGCCCCTGGCTACAGAGCAGCATTCGGTCGGAAAACCACAAGCACGCCGACCTTCCCAAGCCTCCGAGGGACGCCTGTCAGACCCTTCATCAAACAGGCACCGGACTGATGCCCTGACATCACTCCGCCTGGTCCACTTGCCATCGGCCAAGGAGGTGCCGCCCGGGTCAAGGTGGTCCCGATGCTGGCTTCTCTGGCTCGCCCAACGCCGGCCCGAGGCCACCCTATCTCCTCAGCAGACACCAGACCACCTGCTGTCAGAGCCTGATGACAGGTTACCTGATGTACCTCCATCATCTCCTGACAGACCAACGCCAGTCAGTACCGACACTGGCGCCGGCATACCAAAGCCAATGCCGGTACTGGCTCAGGCATGGCTGCTCCTCCTGCACCAGAATCACCTAGATTCGATATGGCTTAAGTCAGGGAGCTCTTTTCCCACTGGTGGGACATGGTCAAGCAGGACCTCCCAGTGAACCCCGCTCCACCCACGCCTCACCCTGCACCCACTCCTGATCCTAATCCGGACACTGAGGTGGTTCCTGAACCATCAGGTGATGATGCAGGGAAAGAGCTGACTGCACCCAGGAAACATAAGGACAAAAGTAGGTGCCAGAGGACCCGGTCTAGAAGCTCTTCCCGCTCGCTTTCCTCTGACAGAAGACATAAGTGAATGAGACACCGTTCCCCTTCCTCTTCATCTTCGGAGTCATACGTCGACTCAGAACTGTCAGTACCTGTCTCCACATCTGTTCTGCCCATGGGGACGCTTGAGAAGCATCCTGTGTTTCCCGCCTATTGACCCCAGTTTCATGGAGGTCATGAGGCACCTTCAAGAAAATATGGGTTGGGACACAGAGGACCTTGACCCCGAATGCTTGAGACTGGCAAAGTACCTCCACCAGAAAGATCCCAAACCAGTGGTCATCCCACCCATGGTGGACACCTTCCAGGATGTCACATATGCTACCTGTAAGCATCCCTATTCTTCCTCTGTGGTACCAAAAAAAGGTGCCCAGATTGTACCGGGCTCCTAAGGACCATCCCTTTTTGGCTGAATCCCCTACCGCTAACTCGGTAGTGATTTCGGCAGCTCATGACCTTTCGCAGAGGCCCAAACACCGGAGCACCCAGCTGCCCGACAGAGAGTCTAAGCAGCTGGATTCATTGGGCAGGAAGCTGTACACATCTGCCACCTGCAGCATCAGGAGCCTTAATTTCCTGACTCATATGATCCAGTTCCACAATGCCCTCTGGGAACAAGGGCTGGACATTTTGCAGGGCTTGCCCGACTGCCCTCAGAGGGCTGAGCTTGCCAAGCTTCTCCAGACTGGCTCAGACGTGGGCACGCACATCTTGAGATCAGCCTACAACTCTGCGGACACCTTTGCGAGTTTGGCTGCCTCTGGTGCCACTCCTGGCTCCGGGTCTGGGTTCAATCCAGATGTACAGTCTAACCTTCTGGATGCTCCTTTAAGGCTCCATACTCTTCGGTGAAGAGTTGGAGAAAATAATATAAAATTACAGGACTCCGTAAGGCCATGCAGTCCATGTGTCGCCCAAACAGGGACGTTTTTCATAGGTCCCATTTTCACGGCTGAGGGGACAACAGCCTCAGCAGCCCCACTACCAGCAGCAACCGCAGCGTGGCAGCTTTGGTCGAGAGGGGGCCAGGCCCTTGACTGCCACCTCATGACAGGCTAGACCTGCTGCTGCTGCCCCACCCCAACGCCTGACTGTCTAGGCGACCTCCTCCCAGATGTCCAGTCAGGAGAGCCAGTTGGAGGTAGCTTTTCTCTATATGCAGAAGCCTGGAGACAAGTGACTTCCACTAGTGGGTCCTTGATCTCGTGGAATTCGGGCATTCCATTGAGTTCAATGCCATCCCTCCGACAGACCACCGCCCCTATCCGCTATCCGAGGAACACAGGGCTCTTATTCATCAGGAGATTCAGTTCCTGCTGGACAAGAATGCCATAGAGCTAGTAACCCCTGCTGAGAGAGAGAGATGGGTTCTTTTCCCACTTCTTTCTGGTCCCAAAGAAGTCAGGGGATCTCAGATCCATCCTGGATCTCAGTGACCTGAACCAGTGGCTCTCCCACAGGAGGTTCTGCATGGTCTCTTACCCAACCTCCCACCCATGGTTTCAACTGGAGATTGGCTGGCTCTCTGGACATGCAGGACACTTACCTGCACATTTCGATTACCAGAAAACATCAAAGGCTTCTGAGATTCTGGTTCAAAGGCAGGCGCTTCCGGTTCAGAGTCCTCCCATTCAGACTCTCTTCAGCCCCTAGGGTGTTCACGAAGTGCCTGGCAGTGGTCGCCGCTGCACTTTGGAGAATGGGCCACTTCATGTTTTCTTACCTGGACGACTGTCTCCTCCTGGCTCCTTGCAGACCCCACCTATTGGACACCATCAGGGACACCCTAACACTGTCTGGGCATTACTGTGAACCGGGATAAGTCTCACCTGTTCCCATCCCAGAGACTTCAATTCATCGGGGCTCTTCTGGACACCACTCTCGGAAAGGTTTTTCTTCCTTCCGATAGGGCAGGCGCATCCAAGCATTAACGAATCACGTCTTTTCAGCCTCAAAGGTTCCTGCCAGACTCCTTCTCAGGATGTTGGGCCACATGGTGGTGGCCATAGTTTCGTGCCGCTCGCGAGGTTGCGAATGCAGACCATTCAGTGGTCCTTATGCATCCAGTGGGATCAAACACAGGACGATTTGGATGCACTGATAAGAATCACAGAGCTGATCTGCTGGGAGCTACGCTGGTGGATGTCATCCCAAAATCTTCTGGCGGGGCTTCTGTTTCAGCTTGTACCCCCCCCCAACACTGACCACGGACGCCTTGTGCTTCCGATGGGGCGCACACTTACAGAACTACAGGACCACAGCAGAGGAGAACCTGCACATCAACGTCCTCGAGCTGAGAGCGGTTCTTTATGTGCTTCAGGCCTTAGCCTTTGCCCTATCACCCGGCCACCTTCTAATCCAGATGGACAACATATCTGTGGTGTTCTACATCAACAAACAGTGTAGCACACACTCTTACCCTCTCTGCCAAGAGGCCGTGCGAGTGTGGGATTGGGCCCTCTGCCATCATCTTGCCATCTCGGCTGTTCATGTCCCAGGGACACAGAACATGCTTGCAGATGCTCTCAGCAGAATGAGGTCACAGACCCATGAGTGGGCCTTGCTTCAGGATGTCACAGACCAAATCTTTGCCAGATGGGGGACACCAGAGCTAGATCTCTTCGCATCTCGATCCAATGCAAAATTGCCCAGTTTTTGCTCACTAGGTCCAGAGCCTGGAGCTTCTAGTTCCAGAGCCTGGAGCTTTCTGGCAAGACGCATTGTCCCTCTCTTGGAAGGGGAGATTCCTATACGCCTTCCCCCCTTCCCCTTGCTTCAGAAGGTACTCCTAAAGGTACAGTTAGAACAGTCCACCATGATCTTGATAGCTCCTCTGTGGCCTCGACAGATTTGGTTTCCCTTGCTTCAGCGTTTGATGGCAGAGCCTCTGCGCCCTCTTCCAATCTCGTCCCAGCTTCTTTTGCAGGACAATGGATCCCTGGTTCATCTGAACCTGCGCCTCCCTCCGCCTGCATGCCTGGCTCCTCAAGACCTAGCGGTCCAGGTTTGGAGTCTTAGACAAGGTGGCTCAGGTATTGGTAGAGGCTCACGCCTCCGCCACTAGTGCCACTTACGCTATGAAATGGAAACGCTTCTGCTTATGGGCCACAGCCAGACAGGTGGACCCCTGGTCTGTCCGGGTTAACCCTATTTTGGAATTCCCGCTTCCTTCGGAGTCAGGTCTAAGTTATTCCTCTATTAATGTACACCTGGTCATTGTTTCTGCCTACCACATGCCTGTCCCGGGCAAGTTGGTGGCTCAGTTGGAGGTGTCTAAAGCCTTTCTGCATGGCATTTTGCATGTCAGACCCCCTATTAGGGATCCTGTTCCTCCTTGGGATCTGCTTTTCATTCTGGAAATGCTAACACGTCCCCCTTTCAAACCAGCCATGGAGGCTGAGCTTTGTTTTTTGTCCTGGAAAATCTTACTTTTGGTGGCCATCACCTCGTCGAGGCGCATTTCAGAGCTTCAGGCCCTCAATGACTAACCCCCCTGTCAAGGCCACCACTGATAATCGGGCTGGCTCCCTCCCCCGGGGGCTATGATTACTCCACCTAAACATTCAAAGCCTAGCCCCCAAGCTCGATCTGCTCCAGGTACTAGCCGCACAACATGCCCCCAACATTATCATCATATCAGAGACCTGGCTAAACCCTAACCTTCAGGACCCAGCCATCGCCATTCCGGGTTTTAATATCACTCGGCAAGACTGATCCACCCGTGGCGGAGGAGTGGCTATCTACACCAACTCAGACTTAACATTTTTCTGTCACGCTCGCTAAATCAGAGCCCAAAGTCTATGAACTGCTCATGCTCAAACTGTCCCCACTTTTCTCACACCCTATTTATGTGGCTGGCATTTACTGCTGCCCTGGCACCCTGACCGCAACAGTCACCGGCCTCCTAAGCCACCTAACCTCCATAGCCCCGTCGGATGAACTTTATATTATGGGGGATTTTAATCACAACTGGCCATCCCCCACCTTCAACAAAGCTCGCTTCGAGATAACAGCCCTCAATCTTACCCAAACCATCTCAGAACCGACATGCTCAAACCTCAAGACTGGCAGTCACTCCCTACTTGACTGGGCTCTCACCTCTCACCCCCACCAGGTCGTCAGCTCCAGCCTATTTCCAGACTCTATGAGCGACCATCACATCACCTACTTAATCCGCAAAATCCATCGGATTAAATCCCCTCCCAAATTTCTACTACAACGGTCATACAAAACACTAAACCTCACCCCCCTCCTGGAAGAACTAACTCACTCAAACTGGGACTTTCATCTTAGAAGTAATAATATGGATGATGCCCTTACACATTTCCGAAACTCCTTCCTCAGCGTCTGGGATAAACATGCCCCCGGTGTCGCATTAGGGTCAAGGACTCACCTTCACCAGGATTTCCCTGAGCTAATAGCATGCCAAAATGCCCAGGACAAGGCGCAGTGAAATTACAACCACG
Organism: Neoceratodus forsteri; assembly: GCA_016271365.2. Classification (NCBI taxonomy): domain Eukaryota; kingdom Metazoa; phylum Chordata; order Ceratodontiformes; family Ceratodontidae; genus Neoceratodus; species Neoceratodus forsteri. Next base: position 713,576,526 of record CM057458.1, read on the forward strand.
CTCCTCCCAGGCGACAACATCACCTACCGGTGATGTTCAAACAAGTGCACCAAGGCCACCCGATTATCCAAAGTCAATATTTTAACAACACCCTAAATGCCAATCTTGGTAGGCCATCTAAATTTTGGAAAGTTATCAACTTCCCTCTCAACAAATCCCCCATTCTACTCACACAAGGGACTCTCCTCTCAGACCTCTCTCAGTCACCTCCAAGTTCAACTCCTACTTCACCACATGCACTACAACCCTCCTTGCCTCCCTTCCAGCAGTAACCCCGTTCACTCTACAAACTGAAACCCTTATACCGCCTGGCCTGAACACTTTCTCCTTCAGATACATCTCTCCCACGGAAACCTTAGATGCCCTACTCACCCTGAACCTCGCTAAGGGAAAATCACCTGACAGTTTGGACACCAAACTCCTCTTCCTATCTGCCCTGGCCATTGCATCTCCCTTCGCCGCCCTTCTAAACCTTTCATTTGCCACTGAATCATTTTCCAAGGAGTGGAAGCATGCCACAGTTATACCACTACCAAAAGGAGGGGACGCCACCACCGCGGCAAATTACTGCCCCATCTCCCTTCTCCCTGCCCTCGCGAAACTTCAGAAACACCTCGTGCTTTCACAACTCTCCCACTTCCTCTCTGAATCCAACTACTTCACGCCTTTCCAGTCTGGATTTAGGAAAAAACACTCTACCACCACCTCCTTACTAAGACTCATGGATTCCATCCTCTCGGGGATGGACAAAGGTCAGATTACATCAGCCATCTTTGTCGACTTAGCCAAAGCTTTCGACACTGTATCCCACCCTCTGCTATTATCTTGCCTATCTGATGCTGGGTTATCTGCGACAGCCACTAACTGGTTCAGAGCCTACTTGCAAGACAGAACCCAGTCTGTAAAAATAGCTGATTCCACCTCACCCCCCTCTCTATTGTCACTGGTGTTCCCCAGGGCTCAGTTCTCGGCCCCATTCTCTTTTCCATCCTGCTAAATGACCTGCCAGAAACTTGCTGTACTACCTCAATACATATGTGTACTGATGACACAGTCCTCTTTACCTCCGGCCAGACCCAAGAGGAAGTCGCTGCCAATCTCCAGGCTGATTTCAATAAGGTACAGCTCTGGTTTAACTCCCACCAACTCACCTTCAATGCCAAGAAGACAGTCTCCTTGACCTTCGGCACTTGGCAGAGACTATCCAGACTTACCTCACCAACGATCTTCCACATCCTTGATGGAACAGTCCTAGAGAACATGTTCTCCTTTAGGTACCTAGGGGTCTGGCTTGACCAACACCTTTCCTTCTCTGCCCATGTGGAAGCTATCCTGAGAAAACTATGTCCTAAGCTTGGCACTCTCCATAGAAATCGCAGCTGTCTCCCACTATCTGTGAGACGCGAAATTGTTCAGAAAATGATACTACCTTCCTTCGACTACCGTGGTATAGTCTACAGCTCTGCCCCTAAGTCCACCCTATCCAGACTGAACCTCCTCTTCAATGCTTTCTGCCATTTTGCCCTTGATGCCCCCCCTCGTACCCACCACTGTGAGCTTTTCCATTCGCTGGCCCTACCATCCCTGAGCAACTGGCGACTACTTCACAGTGCTAAATTTGCTTCTGACTTCCGTCTCGGTTCCCTTCCGCCCTACCTCACCTCCTTCCTATCTTCTCCACCAACCCCCTCTCATGCCCTCAGGTCTACTGACTCCCGGCTATTGGTAATCCCTCACCGATGGACCTCTGCAGGCCAATCGGCCTTCTCCTGCCATCTCCCTAAGCTTTGGAACAACCTGCCGGCCCAAATCCACCATTCCTCTTCTAGGCATTCTCTATCCTCTGCCCTCATAAACTACTACGCAGCAAACTGTTCATGCCCTGACCTCCTCCTCCCCTTGTCGCTCCCTTCATCTTATGCGGCCTGACCAGTGGCTTTAGCTAATGACCCCAAATGCTGGCATATCATTTCACCAGCCCACGCACTTCGCTCCTTACTGCACTTCTACTTATCTCCTGTCAAACATAGTTGCTTAGTCAGTGACTGTCATCTATATATAGTGTAACTTAATCCCGACCTAAACCCTACTCCCTGTTCTCAATGATTTCAAGGCAACAAGTTCTAAGCTGTCAGCATTGTATAACTCTAAATTCAATTTAATGTAAGTAATGTAAACATGTATGTTTGTATGTATGTATGTAAACAATGTATGTAATGACACTCTTAATTCAGGACTGCAATGTGTAACTCAATGCTGTGCATCATATACTCTCCTCTGTACCCCCAGGTTGCACTGTGAGATGAGCAACTTGTTGCTCAGTGTGCCCTTCCTGGTGAAACATTTCAATAAATAAAAAAATAAATAAAATGTGTAAGGAACTCTACCTGATTTTCCACAGGGACAGGGTAGACCTTCGCACCAATCCAGAGTTTCTACCTAAGTTGGTTTCAGAACTCACCTTGAATCAGTCGGTTCAACTTCCGGTTTACTACCCAGAATATTCCAACAAAGGAGAAGCACTTCTCCACTCTTTGGACATTCACAGGACACTGTGCTGCTACTTGTCCAGAACTAAGGGGTCCAGGAAATCCGATCAATTGTTCGTCTCCTTCGCGAACAGGTCCTTAGGTCGCCTGGTTACCAAGCAGATGCTCTCGTGTTGGCTGGTTAACGCATCTCCTACTGTTACCAGAAACACAGCAAGTCCTCTCATGACCTGTTCAAGACTCATTCCACCAGGGCAGTCACCACCTCTTCTGAGGCCACAAAGAGGGTGTCAGCAGCGGACATTTGAGCTGCTGCCACATGTCATTCTGTTCACACCTTTATCAAGCATTACAGCCTGGACATAGTTTCCAGACGCAGAGCAGGATTTGGTCTTGCAGGGCTTGGTCTCCTGAGGGATCCCTCCTGCTCCTGTTTCCCTGCCTTTCCTTCTCCCCCTCCTGAGGGTTGTCTTCAGTTTATACTGCTTGGAAATCAGTCCTACTTGTGTTACCTGCTGCAAAAGCTTCCTTTCAAAGTAAGATAGTACAGTTACGTAAGAACTTACCGTAACAGTAGATCTTCAAGAGAAGCTCTTGCAGCAGGTATGATTTCCCGTCCTCCTTCCCCCAGGACAAGGCTTCTCCTGTATCGGCCATGTTCTCTCTTTTTTTCAGGGGTGAGTGTGTGTTCAGGCCATTTGTACATGTCGCCTCATGCGATCCTGCCTTTTTAGCATGCAAGAACTGGAGCATGTGGGGACCGTCCTGCCTTTATACGAGGACGTCAGGCGTGGAGCCAACATCGGAGGGGGTGTTCCCCCCTTGGTACTGCTAGAAAAGAATTTGCTGTGAACCGCCACCAGGTGGTGTCAGTCCTACTTGTGTTACCTGCTGCAAGAGCTTCTCTCGAAGATCTGCTGTTACGGTAAGTTCTTACATAACTGTACTTTGTGGGTAGACTGCATCTGACCCCGTCTGTTTCAAAATAAATAAATTTTGGTTCTGGAACCGAATTTAAGTTCACCACTGCCTTAGATCAAAAGTGGGTGTTGGTTATGTCCGATGGGCTGAAAAACAGAATGGGGCCTACTGGTTTTAAAAATTGTTTGAAGTGTGGAGAGGTGTTTCTAAAGCAGACAAAGCACGATTTGTGCTTATTTGTTTAGGCGCTTCACTTTAAAACAGACTGTGAAATCTGCAAAACCTTTCTTGCTAAAACTGTTGAGAAAAGACTTGAACGGTTAAAAAGAAAATGGCCTCCTTCAGTTCCTGTGGATCAGACTGCGGATGAACCAGCCCCTTCTTGGAACCGCTTGCTACAGATAAAGGTTAGTCCTCTAAACCTAAACACACAGGTGAACCAACTGCAGAGTTGGTTCCAGCAAAGTAAAACATAAAGAAAAGCATGTCATCGACCTTCTGCTGAAAAAGCAAAGGAGCTCTCGGTGAACAAGCTGGCCATGCCATTACCGAAGCAGTTGTACAGGCTCTGCAGGTGCTACAAGCCTTGCACACTGCTGCCTCACAAGGTCTTATCCTGGTTCTAGTGCAACTGGTACCATCAGAACCCTCGGTCCCAGGTTTTGGTTCAGTCTGCGGTTCCTCCATCGGTTCCACTTGCGGTTCCATACTCCCAGGATCCCTCCTATGAAGAATATGAGGAGGCAGAGGAGGAAGACATTGGGGAACCAATAGAACTGGAGGTTTCTCTGGATCAGGAGTTTGATTCCCCTCTCAGGTTACTGGAGGCTTATTCCTCCCACTACACTTTTGTAAAACAAATGGTGAAAGCCCTGGACCACTCTACCTATGAAATCATGGAAGATGAGGAGGAGGCAGAATTTTGGGATATGATGGGGCTAACACCACTAAACGGTTACTGCTTCCCATTAATAAATCTTTAAGGAAGCAGGTCCTGAAAGTTTTGAAACTCCAAATTCTGCATTGCCCGTGAGATAAAAAGGCCAATAAGAAATACCAGCTAGACAGATCAGAACAGCTTCTTCTCCCTTCCTGATTATGAAGGGTGGTTCAAGCTGCTGCTTGTGACAGGCCAGAGTACTACTGTCATCTCATCCACCAAAGAAGGGCTCTAGGAAAATTGACAGCATGGCAAAGAAATGGCATTTGGCTGCCTCCGTAGCTCATTAGGCAACAAAACTACATGACTTATACTGCCCAATACCAGAAGACACCTGGAATTCAGTGCTGGCAATGGTGGACTAAGCACCTGCAGGATTGGCGGCTGACTTGACAGAAACAGCCAGATGTGGATTGGAGGCCACAAGTGCCAGTTTCATATGGCAGTGGATGCCGATTCACTGCTGCCAGATGGATGGCAATAACTGTGGCTCTGAAAAGATTTGCCTGGCTTAGGGTCACAAATCTTTCTCCGACACTCAAACCAAAGTCATGGATTTCCATGCGAGAACAACTCTCTGTTTAGGATAAGACAGAGGCTTACATGAAAAGATGGATGAATACAAGACAACCTACAACTGTAATGCTGCGAAAAATAAATCACCTCTTATAGGCCACAAGGAAGGGGAGGTAGGGATAGGTCAGCCTACAGCAGACCATTTTCCAGCTCAGTCTACCCTGATTACAAACAGCAGAGAGGGTACTTCAGGGCAGTGGCAGAAGGGGCTCTAGGCATGGAGACCAGGCCTCCCAGGCTAAGGCCCAACCCAAGCAGAACCCCTGATGTGTTTGCAAGGGTCACCTCCACAATACCATGTAGGGGGCAGGCTGACTTACTACTTCTAGGCTTGGGAAAACATTATCATGGACAAGTGGGTCCTGAAAGTAGTGAGTCAGGGCTTGGCCCTCAGTTTCAAATCATTCCCCAAGTTAAGGTCAAGAGTTTTCATACCAGTTTCCCCAACAGAGAGGGCACTACTGGAGGCAGAAGTGTCCACTCTCTTGCAGTCAAAAGCAGTGGAACCCATGCCTCCTCTACAAAAGGAGAAAGGGTTCTACTCCAGGTACTTCTTAACCTTAAAAAAAATTTGGAAGCGCGACCCATTTTAGACCTCAGAGCTCTGAACAAGCACTTAGCAAAGCCAAAGTTCAACATGGTAAACCTGGCAGTGATCCTTCCCACTCTTCAGCAAGGAGACTGGCTGGTATCATTGGATCTCAGGTATGCTTATTTCCATATTCCCATCAAGGAATCCCACAGAAAGTAGAAAGTACCTCAGGTTCAGGTTACCTTCAGGTCACTACCAGTTCTCAGCCCTGCCATTGGGCTGAACCTCAGCTCCAGGGGCATTCACAAAGTGTCTGGCAGTGGTGGTGGCATACCTGAGAAGGCAGGGCATCACAGTATTCCCCTAACTAGATGACTGGCTAGTCATGGGTCAGTCATCACAGCAGGTAAAGGATGCCCTATCCTTCACCCAAAACACCCTAGAGTTCCTGGGGTTCCTAATCAACACCAAAAAGTCAATGCTTCAGCCTGTTCAGGTACTAAACTTCATCAGAGCAGAGCAGGATACTCTTGAGAGGAAGGGCTTTCCTCCCCCAGGACAGGGTAGACAGCATTCTGCAGATTGCAGGATCCTTCTGTCTCAAGGTGCCCAGGCCAGCAAAGCACTTCCTGGGCCACATGGCTGCAGCTGCAGGAATGGTGCTAGGTTCCAGATTCCAGATGAGGGATGTTCAGTTTCACCTCAGGGCCCATTGGTGCCAAAGGAGGGATTCACTCTCAAAATTGGTGCCGGTGACAAGGACTCTACTGCAGGCCCTGCAGTGGTGGCAAGACAGGGACAACCTCAGAGAAGGGGTCCCATTCCAGGAGGAGTCTCCCACATTGGTCCTCACCACAGATGCTTCCTTCTAGGGTAGAGGCGCACAGTGCATGGTGTCTGGTCCCCTGCAGAGTCACTCCACACATGAACTTGTTGGAACTCAGGGCAGTGCTTCTGGCCCTGCAGTCCTTTGCAGCTCTGGTAAAGAAAAGGTGGTACAAGTCAGAACAGACAACACACCACAATGTACTTACATCAGCAAGCAAGGGGGATGGACAAGGTCCAACATGTGTACAGAAGCAGTGAAAGTGTGGAGTCTGGCTTACTCTCGGCAGGTGTCCTTGCTGGCCATTCATCTACCATGCAAGGACAACACCCTGACAGATGCTGTCAGCAGAATCTGCCAGAACCACCATGAGTGATCTCTCAACAGATGGGTGCTGGAGGTGATATTCCGGATGTGGAGCACTCCAGAGATAGACCTCTTCGCCTCACATGAAAACCACCAGTTACCCCAATTCTGCTGCAGTCCTCCAGCAAGAAACACAGTGCCCTTGGATCCCTTGGTATTAGACTGGTCAGGAGGACCCTATATGTATTTCCTCCATTTCCTTGCTGCTCAGGGTCCTGATCAAGCTCAGGTCCCAACCAGCTACAATGATCTTGATAGCCCCAGATTGGGCCAGGCAACCATGGTACTCCCTTCTACTCTCCCTGTCAGTGTCTCAACCTATACACCTTCCTCACAGGTACACCCTCCTCACCTCCTCACGGGAGGATCCTGTACCTGAACTCAGATGCCTCAAGCTCAGAGCATGGCTCTTGAGGACCTAGAGTATGCTGATTTACACCTTTCAAAGAGTGTCCTCAGGGTCTTTAGGGTTCAAGGAAACCTTCCAAAAGAAAACCTATGCCTTCAAGTGGAAGAGGTTTTCCATATGGTGTAACAGTAACAGTGTGGTCCCTCTCAGGCTGGGCTACCAGTCCTGCTGGACTGTCTCACCCACCGACACTTGCTGGGCCTACAGCTCACTACCCTTAGGGTCCACGTAGCATCAGTCTCAGCCTATATTTTGGCTGGTAAGGGTGCCCCTATGGCCTCTAACCCCATATTCAAAACGTTTTTCAAGGGGTTGGCACATTTGCACCCTTCCCACAGGGAACTGGTGCCAGCATGGCACCTCAATGTCTTTATTGCCAAGCTCATGGAGCCCCCATTCGAGCTAATGGCTACAGCACATCTCAAATTTATGACATGGAAAACTGTCTTCCTAGTGGCTATTACCTCAGCTGGAAGGATTAGCGAGCTACAAGCCCTGTGCACAGAGTTAAACTACATCTCATTTCACAGGGATAAAGTGGTTTCGGACCAATAGGAAATTCTTCCAAAGTGGTGTCAGACTTCCACTTGAACCAGTCAGTAACGTTGCCAGTCTTCTTCACCAACCACTCCAGTTCAGGTGGCCTGGATGTCAAGAGAGCTCTCAGTTACGATCTTGATCACACCAAGCCCCACAGGCAGGACAGGCAGCAGCTGTTCCTGACCTATGGGGAAGAAGAAAGAGGAAAACCAGCTGCTAAAAGGACAGTTTCATGCTGGATAGTGGCATGCATCCAGTTCTGCTACGGTAAAGCTGGTAAGGAGCCCCCAGTGGGCCTGAGGGCACACTCCACAAGGGGCACTGCTGCTGTAATAGCAACAGTCAGATATTCCCTTGTTGGAAATCTGTAAAGCAGCTACATGGAGAACAGTACACACTTTTACAAAGCACTACTGTTTGGACACTCAGTCCAGAAGTGATGCTAAGCAGTGCTGCAGAGCTTATTTCCAGAACAGGTTCTCTACCCTCCTCCCCTCCTCCAGAGATACTGTTCATAGTCTGCAATAGTTAATCATATTGAAGAATTCTGGGTTAGAAAAAATTACTCACCGTAGTAATCTTGTTTCTTCCAAGGTATTCTTCAGTATGATTAAACCTCCCACTCTACTTCCCTTCCAGAACTAGCTGGCCTCTGCATAACAGCTGGATTTACTATAGTTCTTAATTTTTTTGATTTGCATTTTACAGTTTTACCCCTGCTTTTTCTCCCTGTTGTACCCAGGACCCCAGCACATGGCTGTGCGTGCACAAGGAGGCACACAAATGCAGCCTGTGGCGTGGCTCAGCCCTTCCGCCCTCCCTGGCAATTGCTGGGCTATTCCATAGCCCAAACTGCCATCCGTCCTCCATCGGGTGGCAGCTCAGGGCCAGAAAAATTCCTCATCCCTCCCCAGGAGAGGAGAGCCGCCTTGTGGCAGCTTGTGACAGGGAGCCCCTGCCACTCTTGAGGACCAACCTTGCTTAAATCTGTTGCAACAGTTCTTCTATTTCTTAGCCTAATCTGTTCTTTACAATGTCTAGTCCGTAAGGTTGGCCACCTATGGGCACCCCCTTCCCTTTCTTGATTATGCTGTAGTGTCCTCTTTAATTATCCTTTTCCCTCTCAGGTCCTAGTACAGGGAGGTTATTGTTGTGACCTCCAAGCTGATATAAAACAACAGGCTGTGTTCCTCACTGTTGGATTTAGTATGCAATGGCACTATGTCATAAAAAACTTTAATGTATATACTTTATGTGTGTAAAACCTGTAAATGTTGAAAATACCATGGCACTAGGTGTTTTTGATAAAGGTAAAAAGTTACTAGGTGACTGTATGATAAAAATTAAGTTAGTAGTGCTATTTAAAATGCATGTAAATTTTTGTAAACTGAACAAGTCTGAAATTTCATGGTGATTTGCATATATCCCATGATGCTTGACATTATGGAAGTATGTGTGATGTTGTGTTTCTTTGAAACTTGGCTTATTGTCAGTGTCCTTTGGGGTAACCCTTGTTTCAGTGCTTCTGCACTGACTGAGGTTCTTTGCCTTTAGCTTTTTTTTTTTTTATTTGAGCCCCCACCACCCAGGCAAACAAGACCCGCATAGGGGAGGCTAAATCTCAATAAATAAGTTAGATCAGAGATCAGTGTCAGTAGGTGCTGGCTAAGTGCAGAGAAAGGACATACATGGTATGTTGCTACAAACCGATGTACTGAAGAAGGGATATGCCATTGCTTAAGGTTATCTAATGTATTTTGAATAAACATCACACAGAGATTGTGTGTTGAACTTGAAATTTGGTGTCTGGTCCATCTCTCATCCCACAACCCATCCACACAGCTCAGTCCTGTTCCTCCCCCTCCCCGAAGACCCCCAACAACCCAGGCTCTTTCCCGAACCCGGGTCGCCGACATGGTGCAAAGTGTGAATGGATTTCCTATATTGATATGGGTTTATACCTTAGTTGTGTTAATAAACCTTTTTTGAAACCAGTTGGGGTTTGTTGTTCCCTTTCTTTGGTCCTATCTTACGTTGGCATATGTGACATGTTATAGGGGATTTGATGTTAATTCATTTTTTATTATTATTATTATTATTGCTTAGTTAGGGGGTCTTACCGGAGGCTTTCATGAATCTGAGCATTATAGAACACAGCAGTTAGTAAGGGCAGCAGTTTGAATGATGGCACGAGCCAGTGAGTGTTCCATCATTTGCATATGTTCCACTTCATCCAGGTACTTCAACACAGGAGTCTAACTGCAGTAGTTAATCATATTGAATACATTGGAAGAAACAAGATTACTACGGTGAGTTATTTTTTTCTTTCTGCTCGCTCACTCCAGGCCCTGGATTTTTCTGGTGAGACTCATTGTCCCTTTCTTGGAAAGGGAATTTTCCATATGCCTTCCCTCCCTTTCCTCTAATTCAGAAAGTGCTAAAGTTGAAGATGGAGGGGGCAACTCTGATATTCATTGCTCCCTTATGGCCTCAACGGATCTTGTTCCCACTACTGCGGCAGATAGCAGTGAAGCCCCAGTACCCCTACCCTTGTGCAACGGGTTACTGTCACTGGAACAGGGAACCCTGGTCCATCCGGACCTGAAGTCTCTTCATTTGCACTCATGGCTCCTGAAGACATAGCCATTACCCATTTTGGAGTTCCCAAAAAAGTAGTAGATGTTCTTGTGGCTGCTAGAAAACCGTCCACCAGGTCTACTTACTCTGTGAAGTGGAAGCAGTTTGCTTTATGGGCTGCTTCTCTCCACCTGGATCTGTTCACCTGTCCAGTTAATTAGGTTCTACAGTACCTGCTGTCCTTTTTGGATTCAGGTCTGCAGTATTCCTCAGTCAGAGTGCACCTGGCTGCCATATCAGCTTTCCATGTGCCTATAGATGGTCACACGGTGGCTCAGCTGAAGATAGCCTGTAGATTCTCGAGAGGCATTCTACATCTAAAACCTCCTGTCCACAATCCAGTCCCAGTTTGGGACCTGAATTTTATTTTGGAAAAGCAAACTGGCAACTTTTGAGCTGGCTGCAACTTGTGGTCTGCGCTTTCTCTTGGAAAGCGTAATTTTAGTTGCTATCACTTCTACTCACAGGATTTCAGAGCTCCAGGCTCTAATATGTGAGCATCCTTAATTAATTTTCCACAAAGACTGGGGCTCTGATTCCAAGTTGCATGGCGCAACTAGCGGGCGGATGCCAGGGTCCCTGGCACCTATGTCCCATGACTTGCAGCAGCCGCAGAGTTGTGCCACGAGAATGGTGCAACGGGCCTGGGTGCTGCAAGATGCAGCCAGAAGTTAACTGCCCCCCTGCCCGTATCACTGCCGCAGTCACCTGGGGGGGGGTCCGGCTGGGTGGCAAAGGTGCATGGGGGGCACAGACAAACACGGACCTGGGAGGTCCCCGATATTCAGGGGTTGGGGGGCATGACTGTGCTGGGGAGGGGGTCCATGGGGCAGGTTAAAGTGCTTTCCATGTCACTGGGGGGGCATCCATCATTTTGCCAGGCCGGATGCCCCTTAGACCACCTCCATGATGGTCTAACTCCGCAGTGCCATAGCAGGTCTTGGAATTGCATAGGTGGGTTATGGCAGCCGCCCTTTCGGAATAGGGTGCAGTTGTTGCCATAACCCACCATTGTGCCATGCCGCAGCGGGTTGGCGAATGTAATGGGTGGATTAGCCCACCTTGGCACAACCCACATGTGGCATGGCGCAAGCAGCATCTTGGAATCGTGACTATGATGTCATGGCGTTAAGGTATGCATTACACCATGGGGTTCATGTAAATCACCTTGTGCCAGTGTAAGTCATCCTGGAATTGGGCCCCGGTGTCTTAGCATATTAATCCTAAATTTCTACCAAAGGTGGTGCTTGAGTTTACTTTAAATTAAAACATCCACTTGCCAGTGTATACCCAAAGCATGCCAATTTAGGGGAAGCATTGCTCCATACTTTAGATATGCACAGAATACTCAGTTACTATACACACCAGACAGAGGACTGCAGAAAGTCCTCACAGCTTTTTGTTTGGTTCACCCCTGGGAAAGAGGGTGCCCCAGTTTCTAAACAGTGCTTGTCCAAATGGCTAGCAAACTGTATTACGTTTTGTTACAGGAAATATGGTAAGGAACTTCCTGATTTGGGGTCATTCCACTAGAGGTATGGGCACCTCTGTTGCTTGTTTTAGAAATGTGTCTGCTGCAAAAACCTTTGCTTAATACTACATTCTGAACATTGTTTGCCATCTACGAGCTGGGTTTGGCTTCGCTGTACTACAAGGCCTACTTTCATAAGGTTATAGACTCCAGCCACCCAAACTGTTACCTTTCAGTACTGCTTGGTACTCATTCCATAGGTGTGGCCTGATGAAAGCAATATCCTTGAAGAAGAAAGAACAGTTATGTACTTACCATAGCAGTAGATTTTCAATAGAATCTCTTTCATCAAGCCATGCCATGCCTCCCTCCTTCCTCTTTTTTGGGCCTGCAACACTAGGTCTTTGGGCTTCTATCTCTATTATTGCATTTTTCAGCCCTCCGCCTTGCCTGGTTTGAGGAGTGCTGGGATCTTCCTGGACTAAAAGTCTTCACCATTCATTCACACTAATGGGAATACATCAGAGCCAAAAATCTTCAGGAGGGCCGGCACCGAGGTAGGACCACTCACGCCTGTATGGGCTATCTTGGCATTGACCCTCCAACCGCCTCAGTTCCTTTTCTTCTACCGTCGAATGCGCTTCAGTGATGAAGTCACTCGTCCGCCGGGAGTCAAACTTCTCGTCTGTACAACAACAGCTTTTAGTCATTCAGCTCGTTAATTTTAAATGCTTTTCTTGCTTATTGTTTAAAAAAAAAAGGAAGAAGAAAGAAGATTTCTCTCAGCCCTGCCCATCGACAGAGTCGCCTTGGACGGTGTCAGTGATGGTAGTGATTCTTCTTCAGAAAGCTGTTCCGAGGGGGGTGCAGCTGAGCAGCATCGTGGAAGCAGCAAGATTTTTTCAGCTCCATATAATTTTACTAATTATTTGTTGATTTAAAGTAATTTTGGAGTATTTACCTCACCCAACTTCTCTTGGTTATAATTTTCACCCTTCACATGCCGAATATGGGGAAGACCAGGGGATTTACTGCCGCACCGCAAGATTTCTTTCACCCGAAGGGTAAATAAGGTGATGGGCCCTCTTAGAGCAACACGGCGGGGACCACAGAAACAACCGACTTGGAGGAGGTATCTCTAGGGATGGTACATTCTACCCTACAGCAGCTGGTCCATACAATTCAGGACCTAGATTGGAAATTCAATCAACTGACCCCGAGAGTAGTAGCACTAGAATCCAAAATGGAGCTCACCCTTCAAACGGTAACCAAGTTGGAACGGAACCTTAACAAAACGATGGATGTATCCTCTAAGCTGATTGGGGAAACTGCAGGAATGCGACGTTGCATTGAGGCCTTGGAGAACCGGGCGCGGGAATGCAATATCAGGCTCCTGGAGTCAGCTGAGGGGGAGGACCCCCTTGACTTTTCACGGACTTTCCTACCTGGGTTGCTGAATATGGGAGAAGAAGAGCAGCTGCCTGGTCTGGACAGAGCTTTTCGACTGACTCCTCACAGAGTGTTGCAGGGACAGGGGGGCCCTCGGACACTGGTGGTGGTATGTTCGGGAGTGGGAGACCGGGATAGAATTTTTGCGGCAGCAAGAAGGAGATCTTTTAAATATGGGGACTCGACTTTGTTTATATATCCAGACCTTTCATATGAAACCCGACAACATCGCAAATCATTCGATGGCCTATGGAGCCGTCTTCACCAACTTAAAATTACATACCAACTATTTCCAGCTAGGCTCAGGCTAGAATGGCAAGATAAGTGTAACCCCAGGCCAGTATGCCATTTGAATCTGACAGCAATACCAGGTAGGCTGGGTTCGGGGAGGAATAGGTCACTCGGGACAAAGGCTAGGTTTGGCTGCTCTGCACAGGGGCACCCAAGTAACTCCTGACAAAGGAAGCAATAACTGTAATGTCCAATACCAGAAGTGGGATTCTAAAGTGTGGCTTTTATTCACATCCAAACAGAATAAACAAAGCATAGATGGACCCCCACAGGGCTACACTCCTGGTAATGCAGATTAAAGGAGACCAGAACACATCCTCATCACTTTAGCCCTCAGGCTCTGAACACACTAGGCACACAGCCCGGACTTGTACGCTGCTTTGGGTTACACAGCCCAAACTTGTACACTGTTCTGAGTATTCCGTGGCTCAGCTCCCTTGCCAGCCACTTGGACACCTTCCATACTTCATGGAAACATTTTCTGGTGGCTCCGTAAACCACCTAAGAGCACCTCGGCTCCATCAGGGAATCTTCCTTTTAATCCCACGTCTGGGCACTTTCCTCAGGCACTGGCCAAGTACCTGAGAGAAAGCAACAGGTGTCTCAGAGCAAACCCGAGAGGTGAATTTGGCTACTACTGATGGGGGGGGGGGTCTCCCACCTCTCGCTCCCACAATTCATACCCGGCCATTTCTCTGGACTGTAAACACCTCATCCTGTAACACTTTGCTGTGTAGATTCTTGCTAAATGTATTTCACATTTCATCTACTTGTCTTGCTTCCCATTTGTGCTGGACCTAAACATACTTAAATTAAGTGGCAATGTCCATTACTCTAGACCCCTCACAGGTTAAGCAGTCCAATCCCCACATACTTTCTTTCCATTTGTGCTGGACTTGAACATACTTATCAGTGGCTTTGTCCATTACTCTAGACCCCCCACAAAGTTAAGCAGTCTAATCCCCACATCTTCCAACTGTACTTGGCTGTCTTTTCCTGACCCCACAGTAACAGTCCCTTTAGTATCCTTCTGTTTCAGGTGAAAAACACTTGGCTCTTTTTCAGAGCGAACTCACGCTTTGGTTACAGGTGCCCCACAGGCGTTTCCTCCTCAAGGAATCTTCCTTTCAGAGCTTCTGGTGCCTCAGCACAACTCAAACAGGCAGCTTCTTTTCCTTAGCGGACCGGGGCCCTGGAAAACAGGCAGATACCTTCCTCCCATGAACCATTGAAAGTGGTCTCCACCAGTTCAATTACCAGTTCCTGTGTTCCTCTTCAGGTGGAAACACACACCTTAACAAAAGTAGCTCTGAAACAGAGCTTAAAGCTCTGAGAGCCTGCACGCACTCTGCTGCACTACAGTCTGTCACTCTGACTGCACACAGACTGGCTTCAAAATCTCCCAACGCTCTACTTCAACCTTCAACTGCAACATTCCAGTGTGGCTTGTGCAGCTGCGACAGTTCTAAATGATGTTATCCCTCAGTCTCAGCTGAGACTGAGAACAGAGTGAGACAGTGTGAAATCCATTTAACTGGAGTTTCACAAGCTGCCTTCCCTGCCTACCACTAGGTCTTACTGGGATTCTAGTAACCCCGGGTAACAAGGGGGTTACATAAGGTTTATATGTTTCACGACCCCTCAGAGGCCGAAAAACCGATGGGTTCTATGGAGCAGGAGATAACTATGGGCTCAAGAGATGATGGCTCAGAGGAAGGGTAACTTTACAAGATATTAGCACCACAAATGGACAAACTGATTTCCCCTCTAGAAGAATGGTTATACATGGACCAAGTGGAGGGCAAGACATTGCTGAAGCAACACACTGCAGGAGTGATACGGGACTTAATTTAATGGTTTTAAAACTGGCAAAGTTAATTATTCTTTTTCCTTTTTCTGATTGCAGACCTCAATGGGACTTCTCTTCTATTATTTTATATAAAGTAGAATGTAAATAATTTAGACTTGGGTTAGAAAATGAGAAACTAATCCATATATATTTGCCATTGACTGCTTAAAAATGTTTATTTCCTCTTTTCTAATAATGGGCTTAGGCGGTCTGCTGAGGTTCTGCTTTGGAGCCTATTTTATCTTTTGGCCTGAGAGGTAATGATTAGAACAATATGTTGGGTCAGTTGTGGTTATAATTATGAGGGCAATAGGATATTTCTCTGATAAACATTGGGGCTGTTAATTATTAAAGTTTATATGGGTATCAGGGGTTTGCGACTATAGTTTGCACGCTGATGGGTCTATAAGGGGCTCACCAGTGGTAATTCCCCAGGTTGAAGCTTCCTTTATGCTGTAGGCTTTCGGATTGTATATGTTTCTTACTGTATATGGCTAATTCCCTCCTGTTGTATTCTAATGCTGGGTGGGTATTATTCAAATGGTAGTCTCCATTCTATGACCAAGGGCCCATGTTTTCCGCTGTTCCGCAGCCGCGGAACTATCTGCAGAAAATCGTGGAATTGTGCCTCACCAGTGGAATTGCACCTCACCGGTAGAAGTCACGTCCAGCCGCGGAATTGCTGCAGATGTTATGGCTGGCCGCACAACTCCAACGGAATTACAAACAACGCCCACAATAGCACTAGAAAAAATTCATTTAATTTATCCAAGAGATTCATTTAGTGGGAATTTGCAACTAGCAGGAGTGTTTTTCAGTAAGGCTCAGGTGTTTTAACATGGAGCAAAGCTTTAGGAACAGACTGGTTGCTGGAGGAGGGTCCTCGTTTCCCGTCACCATGTCCCACATGTGGGAGATTGCTCATTGATCTGTGATGATTTTTGTTGAGTGACCATTACAATTGGGAATTATTTAATTCTGGGTAAGCCCTCTGTGGATCTCCAGGGCTCAGTACCACTACTGGCACAAAAAAAAAGTATTTAAATGTTAAATGAAGCCTCTGGGGCTCCTGTCAGACTGCTCATGCATCAGTTGTTAAGCCCCTCCTCGGATCTCTGGGGCTCGGTCCCGTTGTATAAAAAATACTGCAGACCAATTAAGAAATGTGAAGAGAGGGAGGTGTTGTGCCAAAATTAACTTAAATAAAGAGTACCCGATCAACCTGTTTTTTTTTTTTTTTTGATTATCGCGACCGTACAGCTAATTGGGGTCACCGAATAATTGCTCTCTCAGTCAGCTATCCCTCTCCCGGTCGGTGCCTCAGTTACCATTGTGACTCGACAAATTACTGCCAATCGTTGTGGGGAGATAGATGGGAGACCTCATCACCTGGCCTTGCAGAGGGTTTTGTCTGGATTTACTCGCCCTGAAGTCTACGCTAGTTTCTGAAACTGAAATAGCGCCCAAACCTGTTCTGCTCCACCCCCCACCCTGATGCTGAGACCGAGCTATACATCCTTTTTGTGTTGGGACTCCCTTGTAGCATGTCTCTGGCCAGGAGGGCATTCTTATTTGTTTTTGTAAAAAATTTAGCCAGACGATATTAGCACTGATGTGTCCCTAGCAGGGAGGACGCCTGCAAGGAGGGGACATTTTCTCTTAATTTTGCACTTGGAGCAGATTGGAGCCATGCTGTCATTTTTTTATAAATCTGCTCTGCACAAACAAGTTTTTGCTTATGGGGGGGCGGGGGGATTGGTTGAAACACATTGACATGTCCTGCCCAGGAGTCCCAAATGACGAGGATCATCAAATCCCAGGACGCACACATTCTGATCAAGACCTGCAAAACCTGTAAGCAAACTGTTACCATCCACTAGCAAAGGTAAAATTAATAAAATTGTTTTTTATAAACAAGTACTGTATTTGGCATCTGAGTATGAAAATAATAAATTGAGATTTTGGACCCTAGCTTTTAAGTGTGTCACCATTCTTTGCCAGCTCTTTCATGGAGTGTGCATTCTGTTTAATTATTTTACAAGAGAACCTTTCAGAACCTTTTCCCTCTTGGCTTTTGGAACAGTTCAAATTCAAATAAGAAAAAGGGTTGTCCAGCTCTACTTATGAAAAATAATCATAAGTGTAAAATATATCCCTGTGGTAAAATAAAATAAAATCAGGGACATGCTCCTAACTGGTTTCCCGTTATACCCTTAAACAATCCCACGGGAGAAAACAGGTGAGAGTGTGTGCTTGATTTTAATTTACCACCGAGGTACTGTGACCTGGCTATGTTGCTCTTGTGATAATTTTTCATTGTACTCTACACTGGTTTTGTACAGCTAACCTTGTGCTGGTAATTCTTTGGGGGCGTCTGGAATATAAGTGAAGACGAGTATTTGAATCTGTAATTCCTTTTGCAGCTTGTCCCTCCCCCATTGCCTCTATCCCTATTTCATGTAATAGCTACTTTCAGTACCCAATGATGTGTGTTGATCTAAATTGATGAGTGATAAGAGCTCAGTTAAACATTTTTTTTCATTTTTCAACTGCTATAATAAAATGTTGCACAGTAGCACTATTTGCACTTGTATGTATTGTACTGCACATGCACTTTGGTCTGTTTAAAGAGAACTACACTTTATTACATGAAATGTCATCATGAATATGTAATTAAGTGGACTGGGAGCTCAGAATTCCTAGTGTGTCTCTGCCCAGAAATGACTATAGTACATTGTGTTTAAAATAAGTAATAAAATAACTCATCCCAGGAGGGCATTATTTGTAAAATAATAACACCTACAAAATGTGTCCCTAGCAGGTATGGTGCCACTTAGAGGTGTTTATTTTTGTAATGGTTCTCTAGGGTTCCAACTAGCATACAGGGAACATGTAGAAACTGACATAGTAAGAAAATAAATCACATCACTTCCTAGTGGGTACCATCCCTGCTGGTGACATTGATTGCAAATTTATTTAATAGTAATACTGCCCTCTGGGCTGAATTATTTTTACAATAGTAATGCCTTCTTGTCCAGGTCCCCTACAGATATATTTCTTATATCATGTGCAGGCTCCCTCCTCCAGCCCAGCTGCAAAACATTAAAAAGTAAATACTATTGTTTAAAATAATTCTTCCCAGGCGGGCATTGTATGAAACCTACAACAATGATTAGTGTGTGTGTGTGTGTGTGTGTGTGTGTGTGTAACCCCAGATGGCGCTATCCCAGGGGCTACTACCCCTGCCTGATTTGCCACTAACAGGTTGAGGGCCTGGATCCAATGGCGGGTGCCTCCACCCAGAGGTCAGGGTTTGCAATAGTTAAACTTACTTGGTCACAGCCCTCTGGGACACTGCAACCCTTTCTTTCCCACTAGTGGCCCACACAATATAGCAGAATTACCTTCACAGTATACACTTACCCCCAAGGCTGGTTCAGGCACCGGACATCCTGTAAAATAAGATACAGTGCAACAATCACAGTACAGTACTTTAACATAGACAAATACCTCAGGCAGTATAACTTTGTTGAAACAAACAGCTCTGATTTATTTAGGGGGATATAACAAGGACAGGGAAATCAGGTTAATTAGCTTATCACTTTACTATCTACCTATGGCTCTGTGCACAGGCCTATCCCTACCAGTTACTGTCCCTGGGTACCCAAGCCCTAGTGGCTAGTCCAAACCGTGGAGCTGGTAGGGGCCCTTTCACACAGAGAAAAGGAGAATTAAACAGTCAGCAGTACAGTAATTCCATTTGGATTTAATGTGGCAATTCAACAGGGAGCAACCCTGAATTAGTACTCACGACCTCCAAATAAGATAGGGTCCTTCAATGTCAGCAGGGCTCACTTGAGGTACACAAACCTCTTCACACATCCATATAAAAGAAAGTACTATACCAGGCAGGCTGCATCTGTATCCCGATCGCAATTACTGCACAATACCCGGGAGAACACACAGCAGATTCAGTTCCTGACAGACCGAGTGCAATTTTCAGCAATTCTTCCAGTCTTCTACAGGGTGAGCCTGGTTTCTACTCTTCAGAGATCCTTTGATTCTTTTCACAGGACGGATTCAGTCCTAACAAGCTGTTACACAAGCTGCAGACCGGAACTCTGGGCCTTACACGTTGACTAAACTGCACACTGAAAAGCACAGGGCTCCTTCCTTCTTCACTGCCAAAGCTCAACTGAACTCCAACTGACGAAACCGGCACTTCCTTTGAGTTCCTCCCAGTTCTTGACTGGATTGGCTGTCACCACAATAGACTGCTGCTGTTGGTCCAAAAAGGCACTGAAGTCTAAACTACATCTCCCAGAGTCACTGCCCATACAATCCTCTTGTGGCTGGCTCAGATTATGAGTCCAAGGCATCATTTTAGAGCTAGATTACCCCACACTGATTGGTCCAGTTCAGCAGTTCAAAACTAGAATGGGGAACTAGCAGACACAGTTCTGACTGCAAAGAAAGCAGGTTAGACAAACTGTAATTTTATTATTACTGTAAATGATTTCTGGCAATCAGTTACATCTTTCAGACAGGTTCCCTTTGCACTCCTAGTGACTGCAAAAATGGGGTGAATTGGCAGCAGCTTGAGTGGTACTCAATCAAAGAAACACACAGTCCCCATACAAATTAATTATGTCTGCAAGCAGACAGCTCTTAAAGAGACAGTACCAGAGGTTCTAAAAACACTCACTGATAAATGGCTTAAACGCCAAACACCATTCAGGCTTGGAGCATTCAAGCAAGCTCCTGGAAGTCTTTTGGGAACCCCCATTTGCAGGGGGGTTACATGTGTAAAAAAACATGCTGTTGCTGTATGTAAGGCTAGTCCAGTGTTTTAAGTAATGCATATTAATATTAAGTTTTTATGTGGCATGTTGGAAACATCATAGCTCTGAAAATATGTGAAGGTGGTGAAGATATGTGAAGGTGGTGTGCAGTAAATCTGACATCTTTAATTTCACAGTACAAATAAAACAAAGACACATAGTTAAGAAAAGGATTTATTAGCAGCTAAAAACATTTCTTGTGTGTGATCAAACTACAGTTTCCCTCATTTTTTGTCATTCTTAATTTCAGTAATAAAAGCATATCACAGGAAGGTGGTCAGATGTAGCCTTACTGCTTTCATCACAAATACAATTTTTGTTTTCCTGAAATGTACGAGGTAAATTATAAAGACTTTCTTAACGAAAGTAACAAAATATGTGCACCCCACACACATTAAAACAGAAACAAATCTGTCTGACTGACTGTATATCTACCAGGAATAATGTTCTGAAACAGCTTGTTTCCAAATTCATCCTGTGGGGTGAGTGGTATAAAAGGTAGTTCAAAGGAAAATATATAGTGTATAATTAGTACATCACATGACACCCCCCAAAATAAACAATTAAAAATGTTTCACAGCATACACAATTGTGATGAAACATTCCATAATCATACACATTTGTGCAGAGGTTTGATTTTTCAGTTTTTTTATCTTTTTTAAAACCACTAGTCCTTTGGGCACATGTCTTTATGTACAATATAAGCACTTGATTCTACAAAGGAAAAGTCAGATATGAAGAAAAACAACAACAAAGTATAACAATAAGGGAAATAGTGCAACAGTTTTGTGCCGCAGAATTGCCGCAGAGATAACCGTCCACTGCCGCAGAAGTTCTGCGGCGAATGGGAACCATGCCGCAGAACTTTGCTCCAAAGCGCCGCAGAAAAATTGGGGCCCTGTCTATGACATATATGTGTTCTATACCCTCTCATGATGTATAGCTTGATGTAAGTGCTAAAAGCCTTGAAAGCTTAATGAAAATATTATTTAAAAAAAAATAGAAAGCTGCTCCAGCAGCGGGGCTGTTTCTGGTCCACTGCCCTCTCCCGAGGGAGGGGGGGTCCAACCACGGACAGTCTGGTGTCCAGGAGGGAGGACAGTCCTCCCATAGATGCAAAGAAGCGTGCCCATTCTCGATCCAGGTCAGGAACCCAGCACTGCTTGACCTCAAGCTCTTGTTCTTCCTGTTGGAAGAGGCAGAAACAGTACCCCTCAAGATCACCCTCTGGTATGTCTGTCAGGGAGTCGCTGGTAGTCGAGAGACCTCCAGGTTTCCTGGTGGATTCTGCTGCCGACGGAAAGGACTCTCGTCACTGGGGTCCTTCTCTGTCCCTTGGGGGGAGCCGGTGGACAGTTTCATCTTTGGGCAGCTCTTTAGAGCAGTGGGTTCAGCATTGGCTTATTTGCCCTTGCCAGTGGTTCCAGTGCCGAGGACTTCGGGCTTTGGCGCCGCTGGGCCACGACCTGGGTTTTTGGTCTGAGATCTGCATTTAGTTCCTTCTCCGGTGCTGACGCTGTCTACGCTGATTCCATGTGCCTACCCCCCTCACTCTTCCCCGCATGGGCCGGCACAGGTACCACTCCTCCACCTCCTTCCAGGGATGGCCGTTCTCTGGGCCCCTTGGCTTTAGTGCCGCGTGCAGTGCCATCGACTTTGGTGCCACGTGCAGTGCTGTCGACATCGGTGCCGCATGTGGTGCCATCGACTTTGGTACTACAGGCGGTGCCTTTGACTTCGGTGCCGCATGCAGTGCTATCGACTTATTACTGGTGGTGCCATTGACTTCGGTGCTGTGTGCAGTGCTGTCGGCGTTGGTGCGCATGCAATGCCTTCAACCGGTGGCGCTGCCAACTGATGCCTAATGGCGCACCATCGACTTTGGTGCTGTGAGTGGTGCCATCGACTTTGGTGCCATGGGCAGTGCCGTTAACTTCAGTGCCACGAGTGGCGCAGTGTCTTTGGGGCCAGGCCATTTCCGGACCCAGGTTGGCTTTGCTGGGGCTTTTCCTGTTTCTGTGGGGTATGATGTGGAGCATGACGAGTCTGATCTGGACCTCATCATTCTGACAATGGTAAGATGACTTGTTTTACAGCCTGGATGTAAACTCCTCATCCCAACTGAACCCTGCTTGAAGCCATGTCTTTTCAGTCTCTCCTTAGGACATGGGTTCTGACCTGGCTCTGCAGACCTCTGATGTAGACCGGGGCTTTTGCATCTCGAGTTCATGTTCAAGAACATTCGCCTCTGCTCACCCTCCTGACATCTTGTCGCACACGGTGGGGAAGGCCAGCTCTTATTCTTCGATGCCCTCCCATGGAGGGACACTTTTTAGCTCACAACACCCTGCAGATACTATGGTTGCCAGAGCACAGAATGATGAGGGTTTTCTCCCCTAGGGGTCCACAGCTCATCCTAGCTATAGGGAATCTTGCAAGATTGACGCCTTGAGGAAATGAGCAGTTGCTGCTGCAAAAGCTCTGTGGAGGCCTACGACTCTGCCTCCAGGGCAGCTTCTACTGGGATCTATGTCAGGCGACTCTCCTGACTTAGAACATCAGGATTTTCTAATGATTCTCGCCTGTTCAACACTCAAGTAGTTACCTTCAAAACAGCTGAACCGGTTCCTTCCCCCTCAAGGGCTGGAACCATCATCAGTTTACAACAAGCAGTCCTGAGGTGGGGACTGAGGGTCTTTACAGAGTTCAACCTCATCAGCCGAAGAAAATGCAGCTGAAGGCGAGAGTCTAAAAGTGCCAGGTGCCACTCCCAGAGACATTAGTCTGGGTTCCATCTCAACTACCTGAGGTGGAACTCCGCCTCTGCGGCGAGATTGTCTCACTAACTTTCAGCCTATGGTAGTCTGTAACAATAGACAAGTGGGTCCCTTGGATTTTCTGGAAGGGGTGCTCCCTCAATCTATTGGAAACTCCCCCGACTATCCCCCCAAGTGGAGGCCCAGTCTCCCCACTTCACAGTCAGACCTTCTCACCTCAGAGATTCAGGGCTTTCTTTGCAGTCCTCTGGTCCCTAAAAGAACAGGCAGCATGCACCCTGTTCTCGACCTTAGAAACAAAATAGGTCTTGTTTGGGGAAGGATGGTCTCCATAGGGACTCCCCTACCTCCTCTCCAGCGGCATGACTGGTTCACATCCCTAGACATGCAGGACACGTCCATGAAGGTACTGCCAACCCTGCAAAAGTCACAGCCTCAAGCCTCTCAGCTTCTCTCCATAGGGCCCCCGGCCACCTCCTAGCGAGGGCCTTCCTCCCAGGGGTCAGGGGGACCCACTTTGTCCAGATGGCTCTTTTCCTCACAGAGCATAACATTGTAAGAGCCCAATCCATTTAGCGGATGCTGGGTCTCAAAGACAGGCTTCTACAAGGTCTCCCATTTGCCCCACTGGCATCTCAGATCACCATCACCTTGGATACATCTCTGATCGGTAGGGGACCTCACAGTCAGGACCTCCGCAGACAGAGAGTGTGGAGCCAGGAGGAGTATCATCTTCACATAAATGTCTTAGAGATGAGAGCTGTCCTATACGCTTCCGAGTCCTGAAGGATGTCCTCTGCCATGAGGTATTTTCTTTCAGATGGACAGTAAGGCCGTGATGTATTACATAAATGAGTATCCCCCTACTAGCACTTACTCACTGGATGTTGACTTAATAACTGTTAGTCTACTTGCACTTGTATTCCTGTTTTGTTACTACATATTGTTTCCTGCAAATGTACTGTCATTGCTGAACATTTTTGTATAACTGTAACTGTGATTGATCTCTACTTGTTCACCTGATGTTTCTTTCTATTTATTATTGTCTACATGCCCTCTGTTGTAATCTCCCAGGTTGTATCTGTAAATAAGCAGCCATGCTGTCTAGTGTATCTACTCAGTCAACAAACACTAACTAAATAAATAAACGAGCAGGGTAGAGTATGCTCCTACCCTCTGTGCAGGAGGCCATGAAGGGGTGGGAGTGATGTCTTAAGCATGTTACCCTAATTCGGGCAGTCTGCATGCCAGGAATTCAGAATGACCTAGTGGATATCATCAGCAGGCTGGAGGCAGGTTCCCATGAATGATTGCTTGCCCCAGCAGCATGTGATCGCTAGTCAATGAGCAGGGACAGTCCAGACTGAACCTTTTTGCATCCCTACTCAATGCAAAACTGCCTCTATTCTGCTCCAGAAATCCAGAACCTGATGTTTTCTGTCAGGATGCATTCAGACTGTAGTGGACAAGACACTTTCTGTACGCATTTCATCCCCCTCCTTTAGTTCAGAGGGTGCTGCTCAAGCTAAAAGCACAGTGGGGCAGGATGATCCTCATCACCCTGCATTGGCCTTGTCAGATAAGGTTTCCACTAATCAACAGATTGTCAGAAGTCCCCCCAAGGAAGCTCCTCTTTGGATGGACCTCCTGACACAGGGAACCCTGGTCTATCCCAACATGTGCTCCCTTCATCTCCATGCCTGGCTTCTGAGGAGATAGAAGTGGGTAGGTCTGCGATCTCGCAAAGGATCTCGGAAATCCTCTTAATGCAAGCTTTCCACTTGGAAACTTGCACGACTGAGTGGAAGCGATTTTCCATTTGGTTTGCAAAAAAAAAAGTCCATGGTGGACACATTTTATTGCCCACCGAATAAAGTGTTGGAGTACGTCTTAGACCTGTCAAATGCAGGACTGCAATATTCGACAGTGAAGGTACACCTCTATGCGATTTCCATTTACCATAAGCAAGTGTTGAACATGCAAAAGGACAGGACCCACTGGTTTTAAAAATTGTACCAATTGTTCTAACCTCCTGGCTAAGGCAGATTGCCACAAGTTGTGTTTTTCTTTTCCTTTTATTTTTCTTTCCACATTGCTTTATTCCCAGCGGGTTGGCTCAGGTGGGCTATTCTGCCGTGTCCCTGCCACTCCCATACAGCACCCACCTCCCCGACCTAACCACCCTGAGATTCTCTCGTGGATTGCCCCCATGGCGGGGCCAAGAAGGGGAAGGCCATCCTCCCCCCACCCAGAGACTCATCCAGAATTGGGGTGGTGCTCAGGTGGTGAATAGGACAGGCAGGTAGGGCTTCATGAAGCCAGTGCTTTCCGTTTTTCTGTTTTCTCCCTTTACCCCTCACTGTGGTGGCACATTGCAGAACTGTGGCCCTTCCCTTACTTGGCGCTGCCACCCTGTGACAGGGTTGAATGGGACCCTGTCCTAGTTGTTATGGAGAGTTTGAATGCAGGGATCTGATCTTATCTGTGTCAGTCTTCACCATTCATCACCTTTGGGTATATGGCCGGAGGTCATGACCCTGCGGGAGCTTTTTTTTTTTTTTTGGATGGGCGAAATCGACGCACTGACAGCACCGCCCTCGAGGCCAACGCACTGTGTGGTGCTCGCAGGTTGGCCATTATGTGTTGTCAGCTCCGACCTCCCACCAGTTCTTCGTCTCCCGCCATCGAGGTCACCTTGTGGGAAGCTAGAAGAGTTTGAGGCCTACCTGCTTCGCAGTTCGAATCCGTTACTTTCAATTTCGGTGCTGTAGTTCGTTGGTTCCTCCTGCCAGTTCTGTTTGCCATACTCGACGTTGCCCACTAAGACCTTTCCAATTATTCTACTTTCTGCGATGTCGAGTCTGTTTTTGGTGTTTTTTTCTCCGTAGGTCATGTCTCGGTTGGAGGGCAAGAAATATTCCAGGACGGGGCGGCCCCGCATGCGACGGTGCCCATGTGGCTTAAAATTTTCCATCACCAACCAGCACGACCGTTGTCTTATGCGTCTTGGCCCGCTTCACGACATGGATTTGTGTGATGCCTGTTTCTCCATGGATCGAAGAGTAATCGAACAATGCGCGTGGAAAGTGGGGCGGGCTCCGCCAACTCTCGGGGGTCAGGTTCGCACTCATCGGGCCAAGCCACGTACTCTCTGCCTTTCCTCCGGTTCCCCTCCTGGTTTTATACGAACCGAGGAGGAGGGAGCCTCGGCTTTTCCCAGCCTAGCCGTGGCGGAGGCTCCTCCCACGGTGTAGGAGGCCCAGTCTGTTCCCTCTGGGGGACGGACGGGAGGCACCGTTATGGCAGTCGCGACTTCGGGGGTGAAGGCTCCCCTGGTGTCAGACCCGCGGCTCGGAAGGCCTGGGTCGGTGCTGCCCTTGACACCGTCGGTCGGCGCCATTTTGGACTTCAGCGCCATTCTGGCACAGTCAGCACCGGCCGGTCACTCGGCGCCATGGCTGCTCTCTGCGCCGATAGTGCTAGCGGTGCCGTCAGAGTTTCTACGGCTCTGTCTTCACCTTTTCTCGCCTGGGCACCATTCACGGTGCTCAGTTGAGCACGGCCGCGTCTCCTCTGGGTTGTTCGTGGCCCAAGTGAGCTCACGGCACTTGGGGGTTTGGGGGTTCCGGATCTTGGCCCCATTCGCAGCGCCAAGACTGCTGTCGGTGCCATCATCAGGCCGTCTCTGCCCCTCGGCGCCGCTTCGCGGTGCCGAGCAGCGCCGATGTCGGCGCCATCTCTGTCCCCAGGAGGCTGCTGTGGCACCGTGGGACCAGACGGCGCTTATGTCAGGTTCTGACACCAGGATTGCTGCCCTTACTGAGCCGTGCCTCCTTCTGCCACTGTTCGCGAGTGCTGAGGAGGGCATTGGAACCATCTCAGGTGCAGTTTCTTTTTCTGGTGTTTCGGTTGGTCAAGATGGCCCACCAATGGTCTGGCACAGGACTTCGATTTCCACTTCTTTGGAGGAGGAGTCGGATTCTGGGTCGGACAGGCAATTTGGCTCCTCAGAGCTAGTTGCCCAGGTCGGCACTGTAGTAGTGTCATTGACAGCCTGCAACCAGACCCCCCTGAGGACCAGACAGCGACTACCGTAGCCAGGGTCAGGGGTGCTGACCAGCAGGCAGTGGTGCAAGCCACTGTTGCTCTGCAGCCTGGCCTAGTAGGGTTTGCTGACCCCTCAGTGGTGGTACCCCCTTGAGTGGTGTGCCTGGATCACCCAACTTTGGGGCCGATCGGAGCACCCACAGGAGAGGAGGGCAGTGCTCCTTGGATAGCTCCTTCGGGGGCTGACCAAGGTTGCCAGCTGCCTAGGCTGGCTCTTTCAAGGAGGAGGTCTCTGATTCCGAGGGTCGAGGGTGTGAGTTCTGTTCAGCGGCCTTTTTCCGGAACCCACCCGGGCTCTGGGAGGAGCCGTAGTGTGATTCTCCGCTCTTCCCCCTTGATTTCTTTGAGAGGGCCCCGTTCTTTGGAGGTAGGGGACTGTCCTTCTGGATCTACATGGCCCCGGTCACCTCACAGGGGGAATTCTTCCGGGTGCAGCCAAGGCAGTTCAGAAATGGTTGTTCAGGTGTTGGCTGTGGGGTCTTCCGGAGCTCCTTCTTCTTCTTCTGGAGCTCTCAGTCCACTCCCTAGCCCAGGCAGAGATCAGTCGACTTCTCTTCTGGGCTCTGTCTCCATCCCTGCCGCATTCTCCTGCTTCCTGGTATACTCGGTCCTTCTGGGACTCTCACCTGGGAGCAGTTCAGAGCTGTGGCTGCTCAGTTTCCCCGCTTACATCAGAGCCATGGACAGACAGGTTTTTCAACCTCCCCCTGAGCAGTCGTGCTTCAAACAGCCTAGGTCCTCTGAGTCCTCATCCCCCTCTTCTGGGGGAGAGGAGGCTTCTGTCCACATTTCTCCAGCTGCTGATCTTGCAGAGTGTCAGCGATTCCTTGTGAGGATGTTGGAGGACCTGTGTATCACCCCTCCCACTCTAAGCAATCCGGAGCACTCAGCGCATGCCTTTTTAGGCAATTTCGGCGAGAACACCCTTGTGGTTCCCCCCGGCCTGCTCCCTTTCAGGAGGCGTCATTGCATTCCTGGCAGAGACCTTTTTCCAGAGTCCCTGCCCCCAGGGATCTCTGCCAGTGCTACACGCTCCCATGGAGTCTCCAGGTTCAATGCCTCATCCTCTGTCAGGATTGACACAACTGGACACTCCTGATGGGCTTCGTGCCTTCACCGTCTACCGCCCCAGATCAAGACCTCGGATTTTAACTTCTGGGGGTAGCAGGACTTTCTACTCGGCATGGTTACTGTTCTCTGTTGCAGGACATCAGGCCCACTAAGCAACCTATGACAGGTTCCTGTGGTCCAGGCTTAGTCAACTCCTAGCCTCAATGCCTGACACGGAGCAAACCAGACAAGCCATTGCACTCTCTACACGTGGTCTGGAGCTAGCAAGGCACCAAGCGAGGGCATCGTACGATGCCAGCGAGGTAGCTACCAGGGTCGTAGGGACAGCGATCTGCACTAGGCGGATGGCATGGCTGCGTCTTTCCCGGTTGTCACCCTTGGCCCGGCATAGGGTGATTAACGCCACTCACCACAGAACCTATCTCTTCTCCCGTAGAGTGAGACGGCATTTGTCGGGGCAACTTCCTTCCCTCTCTGGGAGGTCCCCATCTCACTCTCCCCACGCTCGGGCCTCTCCAGGCCCTGAAGGTTCTCCCTCTTAGTGTGTCACCCACTGAGAGCTAAGGGACCCTGTCCCTTAGGGTTACAGGAAAAAAACCCTTCGGGGGGGCTCGACACTCACCAAAGGTGAAGAATGGTGAAGATTGACACAGATAAGATATGAAAAGTACATATCTATCATAATTATGATCTTTCTGTGTATCTTTACCATTCATCACAATCCGCCCTCCATCCCCTGGGGCCTCAGTTTCTGTGTTCCTCTCCTCTCTGTGCCTCAGTCTTGCCCCCCTCTTGTCAGGAGTGGGATAGACAGGGGCACATGGGGATGTTTCTAAGGAGACAGTGGTCAGCATGGGGGCACTCCTTCTCCAGTGCTCTAGCTCCACCCTGTGGGTGGAGTTGGCAGTTGCCCTCCATTCTCTCCTCCTCCTTCATTCCGTCATCTTAATTGTCTTTGTCCTGTGGACATATCATTTAAAAACCTACATTTTCTTTCACCAAAACTGTTTTTCCCTGAGAGGGGACAATTTCCTGTGTCCTGTCTTTCTTCCAGAATAGCCATTTTCAGGTTTTGGAGCTTTTGCCATTGATTCCGTGCCTTGAATTCTGACATTGAGCCCTTTGGCTACTCCTAGCAGTTCCTATACAATCTGGAGATAAGTCAAGGACCAGGTTAGGGTTGTCACCTTCCTCCTCACCCTCTCACTCTTATCCTAAATCCTTCCTCTTCCCTCTTTTCCTATTTCCAGAGAGATTGGGCCCCTACCCAATCCCCTTAGACTTCTCTCTTAATCTGTCCTCTCAGTCATTATTTCTCCTTTATATTATATATCTTTTCCTTTATCTGTCCTTTGGACTTTCTTGTCCCACCCTCCCAACTCTTTTCCTCACCTCTCCGGCGTCTCAGAACTGGCGGGAGGGCGGAGCCAACAGCACATAATGGCCAACCCATGAGTGCCTTGCAGTGCGTTGGCCTCGAGGGAGCTGCTGTCAGTGCGTCGACTCCGCCCATAAAAAAAAAAAAGGCTCCCGCGGGGTCATGACCTCTGGCCATATACCCGAAAGTGATGAATGGTGAAGATACACAGAAAGATCGTAATTACGGTAGGTATGTAATTTTCATTTCTGTTCTTTCCTTTTCTGTCTCTTGTTTGTCTGGTTGCACAACCAAATTTTCTCGTGAGACCTAGGACTTGATCACCCTGACAGTCTCGCAATTATTTGCTTCTCACTATCTCTTAGTCTTCCCTGGCTGTTTCTGTCTTTTCCTCGCTTGCATATCTGCTGGTATAAAAATATATGCAAATCATTATGTGGAAATGTAACTGATATTGAGATCCCTTTGTTTAGAAATTATATAGTGTTACTGTTGAAATGTATATAATTATAGTTTGAGATGATTGCAAAAAGCTATTGGGAACTCAAGGGTTAACCTGAAATGCAATTTTGAAACTTTTGCAGAAGATCTGTGGAAAATGGGTCTCAGTTCTTGGACATTGTGTTCCTGCCTGCACCTGTCTGATATATGCAAGAACATTTTAGAAAAAAAAACAGGATGCTTGTTAAGAAGAGGGTTGCAAAGACTTATAAGAGAGAGCTACAATGTTTTGCAAGAGAAACAGAGATTGAAGGAAAATTCAGATGGATCTTCTTTATTTATTTTGCCTGTGTAAATAGTTATACTGAGCAAGTTTATTTTTTTATGTCACTGCTAGTACTAATAAACAATTTTTGCGAATTCTACAACTGCTTCTGGTTTTTCCTGCACTTCCTGACCTGTGCCTCAACGACAGATGGTGTCAGCCTAAGTGGGATTTACACCATGTATACTCTAAGCCAGGAGTTTTGTGCGTGGGTACTGGACCTAGTACCAGGGAAGCATAGAGAAAGGTATGGATCCTGCAGCAGCAAGTCCAGGAGTGGTTACCAGGAAAACCTGAAAGCCTGATGGACTTTTTCAAATGGTGGGCTCTGCAGCAAAAGAGATAGAGAAGCAGAGAGAAAAGAGCTCAACATTTAGAAGCACAGAGAAAAGAAGAAATGCAACAATACGAACACTAGAGAAAAGAAGAGATGCAGCGACAAGAGCAGCATAGGAGAGAAGAGATACAGCGACAGGCTGGATGCCTTGCAAGCTATCACAGGCAGAGGATCTGGCACAGATCCAGACGAAGCAACAAAACACAAGCAACTTAAAAGCCATTAAACTTTACAAAGTTGTGTCCCTTGGATGATATCAAGGCATACCTGACAACTTTTGAAAAGAGTTGCCTCAGTCTGCCAATGGCCAAAGCAGCAATGGACAATCAGACTGGTACCCTACCTAACAGGGAAAGCCCAACTTGTGTACAGCAATATGGACGCTGCACAGTCAGAAAATTATGACCTGGTGAAAAGCGAAATCCTGAAAAGGTATGACATCTCAGGAGAGACCTACAGGCAGAGATTTCTATCGCTGAAGTACAGTTCAGTCGACAATCCTAGAGAAGCCTTCACCCGACTCTGAGAACTCCTGATAAAATGGCTCCAACCAGATAGCAGACAGTCACACAGATCATTGACACATTTGCAATGGAGCAATTCATCGACATCCTGCCTACAGATGTGCAGCTTTGGGTAAAGGATCACCGACCAGAAAGTGGGGAAAAGGCTGTTTCTTTGACTGAGGACTACCAAATGGCCAGACAGATACCACAGCAGCGAGGTAACAGCCAAGCACTGGTAAGACAGTCTTTTTCACATTTAAGCTCCAAGTCTGATAAGAACTCCGGTGGGGGTAACAAATCTGTGCCCAAAGATGTAATTTGCTATAAATGTAATAAGCCAGGTCATGTTGCAAGAAATTGCCGTAAGAAGAGTGACACTGGAGCATATTTGTCCTTGGCAAATTGGGGCAAGTACTTAACAGATGTGAAGGTGGATAAGAAGGGGGATAAGACTGTGAAGGGACTTATTGATTCTGGAAGCAGACAGACCCTAGTGCATGTTGAAGTGCTGGGAAAACACTGGGCAAATGGACCAGGTACTGGTGTCATCTGCATCCACGGGGACACTCGATACTATCCCACCACCCAAGTGACTCTGACCATTAAGGGTGTGTCGCACCAAATGAAAGTGGGGGTAGCACCTAAGTTACCTGTACCTGTGATTATTGGAAATGATTTTCCAGGATTTACTGAGTTAATCTCAGAGGAACTGAACCCTGCAGTTTCAGCAGCTGTGGTGACAAAAGCTCAGGCAAAGAAAATTTCAGATGGTGGGGACTCTTCTTCCTTTCACCGATTTTGATTCGGATTTATTTGAGCACAGCTCCAAGATCCGGAAATCCAGGAAAGAAAGACAATGCCTGAAGAAACTATGGCAAATGACTGATGGCCATAAGGGGCTAACATATGAAAATGCTGAAACTAAACCGATCACTAATTGTGAGTTTCTTTTAGAACAAACTAACACTGTTTCTCTCCAGAGTTATTTTAAGCAGCTGGGGGTGAAACCAAAACAAGGTGGACCAATGTTTGAAAAATGTAATGGGTTACTGTACAGATTTTGGGTTAAACCTCAGACACAGGAACAGACAGAACAATTGGTTATACCAGAGAAGTATAGAACAGAGTTGTTACAGATAGCTCATGATAGTCCTATGGCTGGTCACTCATAGAAACATAGAAGCTGACAGCAGATAAGGACCGCTTGTCCCACCCAGTCTGCCCATTTCCCTACCTAATGGATAAGCTGCAGATCCTAGCTAACCAACAGCTTACTTCTTCCACCCTCCACCCCCAGGAATTGCCTTATGTCTGTCCCATGCATTCTTGAATTCCACCACTGTTTTTGACTCCACAATCTCCTTAGGAAGGTTGTTCCATGCATCCGCAACCCTCTCCATGAAAAAATACTTCCTCACATTACCTGTGAGCCG
Organism: Neoceratodus forsteri; assembly: GCA_016271365.2. Lineage (NCBI taxonomy): Eukaryota > Metazoa > Chordata > Ceratodontiformes > Ceratodontidae > Neoceratodus > Neoceratodus forsteri. Next base: position 713,609,038 of record CM057458.1, read on the forward strand.
TCCTCCCTCTAGCTTCAGATTGTGCCCTCTTGTTCTTGCACACTTCTTTTTCGGAAAGATTCTACCCTCTTGGACTTTGTTGATTCCCTTGAGGTATTTCAAAATTTCAATCATGTCCCCCCTCTCCCTCCTCTCCTCGAGGCTATACATATTAAGAGCCTTAAGTCTCTCTTGATATGTCTTCTGGTGCAGACCCTGCACCATTTTAGTTGCCCTCCTCTGGACTACCTCCATCCTGTCTATGTCTTTGCGGAGATTGGGTCTCCAGAACTACACGCAGTACTCCAGATGGGGTCTCACCAGCTGTCTGTACAGAGGGATAACAACTTCCTGTTTTCTACTGGTGATGCCTCTCCCTATACATCCCAGTATCCCCTCAGCCCTCCTTACTGCCTTCTCACATTGCTGGCCCACCTTTAGGTCGTCTGATATGACTACCCCCAGGTCCCTTTCCATTTTTGTTGTTGTCAGTATCTCACCCCCCATTGTGTACTCTTCACCTGGGTTTTTGTTTTCCAGGTGCATTATTTTGCACTTCTTAGCATTGAATCTAAGCTGCCATACATTTGACCGTTCCTCCAACCTTGCCAAGTCTCTTCTCCTCCTTTCCACCCCACCTTGTGTATCAACTCTATTGCAGATCTTTGTGTCATCTGCAAAGAGACATACTTTTCCTTCCAGTCCCTCTGCAATGTCGCTTGTAAAGACATTAAAGAGGACCGATCCTAGTATTGAACCCTGCGGTACCCCACTAGTAACCCTCCTTTCTTCAGAGTGGATGCCATTTACTATTATCTTCTGTGTCCTGTTCTCCAGACAATTTTTTACCCAGGCTACCATCTTGGAACCCACTCCCAGGCTGTACTCAGCGGGGACTGCACCCTTGCCAGATTACTGTATAGATTTTACTGGCCTGGAATTCATGAAGATGTTGCTACCTAGTGTAATTTTTGTGCTGAGTGTCAGGAAGTTGCCCCAGTGACTAAAAAAGACAAGGTGCCCCTACCCTTGATTGATGTGCCTTTTGAGAGAATTGCAATGGATGTGGTTGGTCCTTCAAACAAAAGTAAAAAGGGTAATAGATTTATCCTGGTAGTATGTGACTATGCTACTCAATACCCAAAAGCAGTTCCAATGTGTACTGTTACAGCTTCAAAAGTGGCAGCAGAGCTTGCAAACATTTTCAGCAGAGTGGGCATACCTAACAAAATTATTACTGATCAGGGTAGTAATTTTGGTGCTACATTACTTAAGGAGCTGCACAGACTACTAGGTATCACTGCCATAAGAACCCTCCCCCTATCACCCTCAGACAAACGGTCTTGTTGAGCGTTTTAACCAAACCCTAAAATGCATGTTAAAAAGGTTTGTAAAAGGGGAAGGAAAAGACTGGGACCAATACTTGCCTTACCTACTTTTTGCTTACAGAGAAGTGCCACAGGCATCAACAGGGTTTTTATCATTTGAAATGCTGGATGGTAGGCAGCCATGAGGGCCACTGGATGTGATAAAAGAAATGTGGGAAGATTACCCTGCCCAGAAACAATCTATAGCGTCTTATATGTGTGCCCTAAGAAAGAAGCTGGCAAAATATGTTGAAATTGCCCATGGTAATCAGGAAGAGGCCCAAAACCAGCAGAAGGTATATTATTTCAGGGTAAAGAAAAGTTTTGAGCCAGGTGAAAAGGTTTTGCTACTGTTACCCACAACAGAAAATAAACTGTTAAGAAGTGGCAAGGGCCTTATAGAGTGCTTAGATGTACTGGCACCGTTAACTATGAGATTGAGACCCCTGACAGGAAAAATCCTACTAAGATATACCATGCTAACCTCCTCAAAAAATGAATGGCTGTTAGCTGCAGCGGCCTTCAGATCCCCCTCCCTGTGAAGGGTTTCCTGTTGGCCCCCCTGCCCTGACAGAGACCATTCTCCTGTTGCTAGGAGCCTGTCCCCCGAGCCTCTGTCTCCATCCCCGGCTGTCCCAGGTATTCCTGGCCCTCGGGGACCTCTCACTTGGGAACAGTTCAGAGGTTCCACTGCACATTTCGCCACCTATCTCCATGCCCTGGACCAGCAGGCGTTCCACCATGCTCCCGTGCAGCCGGACCCTGAACCTGGGAACTCGTCCTCATCCTCTTCCCCCTCCATGGAGGGAGAGGAACCATCTATCCACATCTCCCCAGTGTCTGATCTTTCCTTTTATCAGCGCTTCCTTGCGAGGATGTTGGACAAGCTCCACCTTACTCCAGTCCCAGTTAGCAATCTCGAGCATGTGACGCGTGCTTTTTTATGCGAGTACAGTGCGGCTCACCTGGTGGCTCCCGCCTGGCCTATTCCTTTTCAGGAAGCATCACATCGGCTCTGCCTGTGTCCCTTCTCCACTGTCCCAGCCCCAAGGGACCTACTCCAGCAGTATTGCACTCCCCCCCCCCCCAGGTCTCTAGGTTCTCTGCCTTATCCCTCTTCGAGTTTGACCTCCCTGGACACCCACTCTGGGCCTCGCCCTCACCTGACCGGCCCCTGGACCTCGGATTCTCAGGACTTCAGTTTCTACCTGGCACGGATCTCTCTATCCATTGCAGCACATCTGACCCACTTTGCAGCCTATAACAGGTTCTTGTGCTCCAGGCTAGGACAGATCCTAGCCTCAATGCCTGATTCGGAGGAAACCAGGCAAGCCATTGCCCTCTCTGCGGAGGGCCTGGAGCTAGCAAGGCACCAAGCAAGGGCATCTTATGATGCCAATGAGGTGGCATCCAGAGTAGTAGGGACAGCGATCTGCCTTTGGCGGATGGCATGGCTTCGCCTATCCTGGTTATCACCCCTGGCTCGGCGTGGGGTGATTTACTCCGCATGCCGGAGGCCATCTTTTCTCCTGAAGGGGTGAGATGGCGGCTCGGGCACTCTTCCATCCCCCACTGGGGCTCCCTGTCTCACCCAGACCAGTCGCTGGGCCTCCCCAGGCCTGTAAGGGTTCTCCCTTTGGTGTCTCACCCACTGGAGACTAAGGGACCTAGTCTCTTGGGGTATCAAGGCCTCTTCGGGCTCGGTATCCACTAGTGATGAATGGTGAAGATTGACACAGATAAGACATGAAAATTATGTACCTACCATAATTGTTGATCTTTCTGTGTATCTTCACCATTCATCACTAAATCCCACCCTCCTTCCCCTGTGAGCCTCAGTCTCTGGATTCCCTCCTCCCTCCTGTGTGTCTTCTCTTTCCTCATTCTCCTCTACCTTGCAGTTAGGCGGGAGGGACTGTGGACACACAGGGATGAATCCTTGGCGGTGACCTGGAAGTGTATGAGGGGACTCTTTCTCTCTTCTCCCTTAATTGTAGGGAGTCTTGGAGTGTTGGGCCCCCCAATATATTTAATTTATGAACTCAGATTCTGAGTTCAGGTTTTTCCTTATGCCATCTTGGCTGTTTAAAATCCTCTTTTTTAGGAGGGAGGGGGGACAGTTTGAGACACACCCTCAACCTGCACTCTTGTTGGTTGGTCTTCTGGACCTATGCTGCTTTAAATTCAGGCTTTGCCTTCTTGCAGCTGAACCTTGATGGCCCAGGGTTGAACTGTTGTCTTCTAAAATCATAGCGTGCAGAACTGCTCCTGGGGAGTGCTCCCCCAATCTTCTACTTCTCCTCCAGAGGTTGGGGTCTTTTTCCCTTCCCCAGTTTCCTATTTTTAATTTCTCTCTTCTGTCTCCACTGTCGTTTATTTCTTCTTTTAGTTCATTATTCCTTTCCTTTTGTCTATCTCTTAGGCTCTCTTGCCTCATCCCATCCTCCTTTCCTTACATTCTCCGGCGTTTCAGAACTGTGGTTGGGGCAGAGTCGACAGCAGTTGTTCAACATAACTTAAAAGGCTAACCTAAGAGCCTTTATGATCCCAAACCTAGAGAAAAAGGTTAATTAGTCAGCATTTCTATAGTGCAGAAACTGCTTTGACAGTGAACACCCTAAACTTGAAGGTGAACGGCACCAGAAAGTAATGGTGTCAGGGGCAGTTCATCTCCAACATAATATTATTGGCAATAGTTAGTGCTTAGTAAACAGTAGCATTATTAATGAGAAATACAACAAATTAAAGTCCCCAAACCACATGGTTAAAATTAAAGATGATCTCAGTGTTATACATCAACCCTAGCAAAAGTCCAGAGAAGACTAATATAGGTGCATCATATTGGATGGTAATGGGTTCTATGCACTCAATCTTTATTTATTTATTTTATTTATTTAGTTTTTGTTGACCGGTAAATGCACTAGACAAATTCTGCCTATTTTCAGGCACGACCGGGAAGGGATACAGATGAATGCCAACTGATCTTGAACCAGATTAAGCGGTTATAGTAGGAAGCATCCCGTAGGACTAAGTACAGCATAACATCCCATATGTAAAGCAATTACCAATGTAGTTAGAGATGCCATAACTTAGAAAGATTACATCAAATGATGCCGGGCAAGGAATTAAAAATTATGGCTCATCCCCAGAGAACGAGTTCACACGGAAAGCATCAGTTTACGCCAATCTCATGTAACATAGCTGAGGCCTAGATATATGGAGAGTTTTGTGCCTTCATTAATCTCTGACTGTCCTCCTTTGATGAGCAGCATCCACCACCAAATCCCGCATGCATTTCCCCCAAAGGTGACCAACAATGTGTGCAGGACAGAGCCCGCCTCAACACGCTTGGAGGGTGCAAGTCTGTAAGCCTGGTATACCACTGAGAGGGGGTCCAGTTTCAGATTATGCCCTAGCCAGTTCCTGATAATATCCTGTGGTGAGTCACCCTCTACATGCGCTAGTAAGCCCAGGACTCAAATGTTAGGTGATCAAGCATGGTTTTCTGTGGCTTCTAGGTGGTAGTGCAGGGCCTTATTCTCTTTCAGCAATCCTGCTGTTTCCATCTTAGCTTATAGCACTGCTCCAGTGGCCTTCTTTGCTTCTGTAAGAGCAGTTGTGGACTAAGTTTTACACACCAGCAGGCATATGGGCAGTGTTGTGCAACACAAGATTGATAGGAAGTAAGTCCACGATTATATCAGACTTGATTTCCACAGTTGATCTGGCTTGCATCATGGAGACCTTTCTGGCCGATGACATGGGGCCAGTTTTGGAGGTGTCGATCCCAGCTGGCTTCTCTGTAGTTCACTGCTTGTAGAGGGATCGCAGGGGTGTGGGAGAGTGCACATCTGTTTTAGGTCCGAGTTGAACCTCACAGTGCACCCAGTGGGGGATACTTTGTCATTTGAATGCGTGGTCACACATGGGGGTCTCTGCACAGGTGGTAGGATCCTTTTTGTGTACCATCCTCCATGGCATGAGAGAGTTTTCCTACAGGAAATCTCAAACTTCCATCGCTGAGAGGGTTTTGGAGTCACAAAGATGGTTCATTCTGGGCAATTTCAGTGCCTGGGTCGATGATGAACTCTTGCAGTTTGGTCAAGATTTCCTCCAGTTAATGTCTTCACTGTGCCTTGCACAAGTGGTTACTGCTGTGACCACAACACGATTATGCTTTGTATCTAGTATTCTCACTGGGGCCCGAGATAATAATCTTGAGATTGATTCGGTCAGTTGGTCAGATCATTGCATGATGACGTTTCTTCGGCCCCTTTAACTGTTCTTCCCAGTGGAGATGGTCCACTGTCACCCTTTAAAGGGTTTATCCCAGCAGAATTCCAAGCGGCATTGGACCTCTTGGGTGTGATGGTTGCATGTGGGACTGGATCAGAGGAAGCGCGATACCCTATAATAAGGCTGTCATCTCGCCTCGGTTCAGTCACACCAGTTCGTACAACCCAGGTCTTATCACCATGGTCGGAAGTTTAGGAGATGAAGGCTTTGGGTAGCAGATTAGGAGTTGTTGGCAGAAACCTAGGGCTGATGGTGACAGACTGACTCTGAGAACTCACTGTGGTTATATTACAATAGGGCAGTCTTCCCGTAAGAAGGCAGTATTCCTGTCCGTAGAGATTGTGGTGGGGAGGAACAGATCTGCTCTGCTCTTCCAGATAGTGGACAGGCTGTTACATCTTGCCTGTCTCCAACCAGTGGAGGTATTTTCATCTGCATGTTGCAAAGAGTTTGCTCAATTCTTCTTTGACAGGATATCTTCCATCTGGTCCAAGATAATCTGAATTGGGCCAGTGCAGCCCTGCAGTGTCAGGCGGGTTGTTCAGGGATCACTCCCCTGATCTGGTGTGAGTTTGCTGGTTTGCGTGGAGGAGGTGTATGATGTGATTTTGAGCTGTGGCTACTCATTGTGAACTCAGCCCGGTCCGATGCATCTGCTAGTGAGTTGTGTCAGATTTCTGGGTCCGTTGTTTGCTGAGATAGTCTGGTGCTCGCTTTTGCAGAGGTCTTTTCAAGCACACTGGATTATGCACTGGTGAGACACCCCTCCCGGAAAAAAATTTTTAGACCCGGACTGCTTGGAAAATTTTAGATCAGTCTCTAATCTTATATTTTAAGGAAAAGTTATTGAGAAGATAGCTGCTCTGCAACTTGAGGCCCACTTCACGGCCTTTAACATCTATGAGCCACTCCATTCTAGATTTAGATCTAGATGTACTGTAGTACTGAGACTGCATTGATGACCTCCTCAGGGCTAGAAACAGAGGGGAATGGTCAGTCTCATTCTGCTCAGTCTCTCATCAGCATTTGATATGGTGGGCCATAGGTGGTTGTTAGATTGTCTCAGGGAGTACTGTGGATTTGCTGGCAGGGTCATTGGCTGATTTGAGTCCTTGGTCAGTGGCAGGATGGAAAGGGTGGTGATGGGAATGTTTCCTCATTCTTGAGGCCCCTGCTCTCTGTGTTCCCCAGGTCGAGTCTCTCATCTATGTTGTTTGCTGTATACGTGTTGCCCTAGATGAAATCACCAGATGGTACAGCTTGGTTTTCACTGCTATGCAGATGATACCCAGTTGTACTTGTCATTTGCATATGGGATGCCTCACAGAGTCAGTGTACTTAATTTATGTCTGGTCAAGATCCAGGACTGGATGTCCTCTAACTGGCTATGGCTCAACCCGGACAAGTCAGAGGTACGAGTGGTTGATCCTGGTCGATGGCAGCATGTGGGGGCAACCGGTTTGTTCTTGGTTCCTCCAGTCTGATGGCCTCTACAAGGGTGAAGAATCTTAGTGTTATTCTGGATGAAAGACTGACATTGGAGGCTCAGATGTTATCCTTGGTTTGGAATGGCTTTTACCATCTTTGTAACATCTCCTGGATAAAAACCTTGTTCCCTTAGAAGACCTGCCATCACTGGTGCATGTTTTGTGTAACCCCCTACAAATGGGGTTCCCAAAAGTCTTCCTTAAGCTTGCCTAAATGCTCACTGCCATGCTGGTGTCCTGTGTTTAGCAGTTTTAATGTGATTGTCAGAGAGTGCCTGTATAGCCTCTGTGCACTGTCTCTTTAAGAGCTGCCTGGATTGAAGTCATAAGTAATCCGAGAGGGAGCTCTGTGAAAGATGTAACTATTTGCTGAAAATCATTTAGAGTGATAATGATAATGTAGTTTGTCTAACCTGGCCTTCTTTGCAGCAAGGACTGTTTTGTTTATCTCCACTATCTTGGTCCTGGACTGCCAAATTGGACCAATCAGTACTGGTGGGACGTAAAATGGAGCTGGACTACAGGAGCTGTCTGGAGTCAAAATCTGTAGGAATTGTAGTTTTGGGCTTTTGGTGCCTTTTTGCACCTGAAGGGGGAGCCTTTGTTGTGACTCACAGACAGATCAGCCAACCAAACCTTTTGGATTCTGGGGAAATTCCCAGGCTTGCTGGCAGTTGAGTCAGATCTCAGTTGGGAGCTGAAGAAGCAACAGCTTGAAACAGTCAAACAGCCGTCTAGTAGTTTTGCGCGGGAGAACTGTGGAAAGGCCTGAGTTGTGGCCTGCATATCTGCCTGCTGCCCCTGAGAGGGAGAGAAGAGAATCATTTTGGACTAAATCCAACTTTGTGAGAACGAAGTAAGCCACTGATTTTTTACCAGGCTCATACCTGAAGAAGACCGAAGATTTTGCTGAATGCGATTGGCTTGTCAGGATTTCCAGCTGCTTTTGAATCCCCGGTTTGTGCAGAGACTTTGCGATCGTGACCGGACAACGGTTTGCCTGGTACAGTAGAATTTCCTTACATGTAAATGTGCTGTGTATTGAAAGTGGGTCATGATTTGGTTCCCCACTGTGTGAACTGTGTTCTGCTTGCTGGTACCGTAGTATCCTTTACATGTAAATGTGCTGTGTATTGAAAGTGGGTCATGATTTGGTTCCCCACTGTGTGAACTGTGTTCTGCTTGCTGGTACCACAGAATCCTTTGCATGTAAATGTACTGTGTATTGAAAGTGGGTCGTGATTTGGTTCCCCACTGTGTGAACTGTGTTCTGCTTGCTGGAAGCTTTATCCAGCCTAATCGGACTGAATCTGCGTTCATCTCCTTTCGGCCTGGGCCATGCCATGCTGGCCCTGCCAGACTACCCCACTGCACAGAGAAAGCCACCAACGAGAGACCTGCCTGGGGATCAGCCCCCTGCTCCATGCTTGAACAGGAACAACACCTCGGTGAATCATGTGGGCCCTGCTTCTCCTGGCACTCCAAATTAACCACCTGCTGTCTCGATTTTCATCAGCCTGTGTCCAGGCTTGGGTATTGTGAGTAATCATCAGGGTAACTCCTGCAACAACAGCCTAATCTAAAAGTGTGTCATCTGACTGTATTGTAGTTTTCTTTTCACGAACTGAGCCTCGGCTCTGGATTACAAATAGTGTGTGTTGTGTATGTTGTTTTCTTCCATCACAGGGCCCCAACCAGCTGCAACATTCCTGGCTAGCCCACCATTCTCCATTTGGGTACCCAGAGTGTGTGACTGTTTATGGACCCTGAAGTGCATGCATAACTGTTTTATTGATAGAGCATTTAAGCAAATTAACCTCATTACGCCCCTCCCTTGTTCAAGTCCCTTAAATAAATCGGATCTAACTCGTTTTTGCATTTGCCGTCTGTCGTTCCAGTTTGTGCAAGAGTACTGTACTGCTGTTATTTGCTGTGTATAACCTTGTTTTACAGGGGGTCCCCAGGGCTGAGCCAGAGGAAAGCCCTGGTGGTAAGTGCAAACAGTGTGGGTACTTGTGTGGTGTATCAGGGGTATTGTGAAAGTGATTATTGTGTATTGTTCTGGCCACTAGTAAGGAAAGAAGGGGGTTACAGTGTCTCGGAGGTCAGTGCCCAGGTTAGCTTGACCACTACCAACCCTGACCAAGAACAGGAAATACAAATAACACATTAAAATCAGAACCATAAAACATAAAATGTTAGCTCCACAAGCAGGATAAAATACTGAGACCAATATAGATTAGATCAAATGGGAAGAAGAAGAAGAAGACCAAAGGGGCACCTGTTCAGAACTCAGGCCCCTTAACCTGCTACTAGCCAAGCAGGTAGGGGTAGTAGCCCTGGGATAGCGCCACTAGGGGTTACACAGGCTTAGTACTATAATGCTCTGTATCTGGGGTAGGTGGAGGGGTCCAACGATGCTTGCAGCTAGTGCAGAACACAGCAGTCGGGTTACTGGCAGGCCTTCCTAGGTCATGTCTTGTGACCCCAGTCCTGCATGATCTGCACTGGCTTCTGATTAATCTCTTTCAAGGTCGATCTACTGACCTATAAAGCCCTACATGGACTGGGCCTATGTTATCTAAGTGAGCTCCTGTCTCCTTACTGTCCAGCTCGACCTCTCCAGTCCTCTGAGTATGCCTCCTAGTGGGTCCCAGGCCAGGCTGAAGATATCAGGTAACCGCACTTTTGAGGTAGCTGGTCTTCCCTGTGGAACTCGCTTCTCAGGTCTCCGAGGAGGTTCCTTCAGTGGAGTCCTTCAAGAGGGCCTAATGACCCACCTGTTTAGACAAGCATTTAATTTGATCTAATCTATACTGGTCTCAGTATTTTATCCTGCTTGTGAGCTTACATTTTATGTTTAATGGTTCTGATTTTAATGTGTTATTTGTTATTTGTATTTCCTGTTTTTGCTATGTTGTACAGTGCCCAGAGCCTCTGGGAGGTGCTTTCTCTTCCACTAGGCCCCGATTCTCATGGGCTTTGCTTGATTCTTTCCTCTGGTGCTGTTTTCTGTGAGTTTTCCATGACCCAGACCCACTGGATTCTGCCAAGATACCCTGATATACAGAGAAACAAGTTCACAAAGAAAGAAAATATAAAGGAACTGTATTAAACAGGTATTTCATCGTAGTTTAGGGTGTCAGAGATGGAACAGTGAAAACATGTTTATCCTTGCTGGCAGTTGGCTCCGCCTCTGTGGTGATACCTTTTAATTTAAAACAGCATTAAGGCACTTCAAGGGTTGGGATACCTTTGTCCCATGTGGTTGAACTAGCCTATCAAAATATTTTTTGTAAAGTTTTTAGTGATGTTATTTCCCCAGATTGACTGATTGATTTGTGTTGTCACAGAATGTTTTAATGCTTTTGGGGAGGTGTTCTGAACCAATGGGATAGATTAAAAAACAAACAAACTTGTTTTACCTTAATCCTAGGGGCATAAGGCCTTCGGCTGTACCTCATGTCTCTGTCATGATCCCCTGGGATTGGAGTAACTGATGGCAACCTAACACATGGTTATGCCTTAATGCTTAAATTATAAAACTAAGACTAGAAATGCAGCAGTCTGATAATGTTAAGGGTTGGAAACCCTCTTGTACAAACTAACAATTATAATTTAAATTAATGAAACATTCAGTTTAGCAAAATAAAAACCTTTTAGTTTAATAGCATTAAGGCATTGCAGGGTTGGATTACCTTTGTTACTAAACCCCTTGGTATACAAGGCACTCAGCTATGCCTTGTACTTCATGCCCCCCAGAGTTAGATTAACTGAGAGGTAACCCAACCTTGTGTCATGCCTTTATGCTTAATAAATCATGACTAACATAGACACATAAACAATATTGGCAGACAGAGACCATCGGTCCATCCAGTCTGCCCTGTTTTACCCTATCCTACTTATGGACCAGTTCTCTAGTCAGGATTATTGCCTTCACCACCCTTCCCCCTTGCCCCCTGCCATACTGCTTCCCACTGTGCAGCTATTAAGCCTTTTACTCAGTCCCATCTGTGCTTGAAATCATTAGTGGTTCTTGCACTCATCACCTCTTCTGGTATGCAGTCCCACACACTGCCTCGATTCTTTTCCCGATGTCGACCCACGCACGTTGGACGTTGGACCTTAGTAGATGCTGCAGCTACAGTCGACTGCCAGTTCCCACACTTACCGCACTTTGTTATTTGCATTTCTTTTGAGTGTAAAACATCGAATTTTCTGTGTTTTTTTGATGAGTTTATGTCTTTGCCACCAGCCTCGTCTTCTAACCGCTCCACAAAGTATGCCTGCGGCAAACAGATTACTGAAAAGGATGGCCACTCTGCGTGTCTGGTCTGCCTAGGCTCCGACACCGAATCCTGCCAGTTCTGCCAGAAATTCAACCAGGCCACTCGTAGACATCATTTAAAAACTCTGGACAGCCACCTTTTAAAGCAGAAGTTGATCACCATGGAAAAGGAGCTGCAGGCCACGAGCTCTTTGGCCTCGCCAGCCTATTCCTCTGGGGCCTCTTCTTGTTCTCATAAAGAGAAATCCAGGAAGCACAAGCACCGGGACACACACTGGGAATGAACCCAGTCAGCTTCTCGGTCCTGGTCTCCCCACAGATCATTGACCACAACGGGGCCATCCTCCCGTGGGGGATTGGCTCCTCCAGTCCCACCAGCCCTCTCTTCCTCCGGGCTCCTGGTTGCTCTGCCCCCCACCTCATCTCAGTCTCAGGCGGCAGCTCTTTGGGGCAGGGGACTTTGCTCCTGCCCCCCCCAGCCCTGATGCTCAGGCCCTTATCCTCAATGGGTTCTCAGCAAGGTGGCTTGGCTGGTCTTGGTACTTCGGGTGGCGGCTCTACCACCATCATCCCACTGGCCTTGACACTGCCGTTGGCTCCCATCCCATGGGCCGCCGCCAGTCTGGCTAGGCAATGCCTGCAGCAGGCCACTGGCATTGCCTCTACCTCCTTCCCGGGGGTCTCATTATCCTCAAGTGATGGCTTCTCCTTTAGGGCCGGTGCTGGCAGACCCTTTGCCCAGCCGTGGTAGGCCGATGCCCGCTTGGCTGCCACCAGTACTGCCGCAGCCTCAGCCTTTGGGTCTGGCACTGTCATCACTGCTGCCACAGCCTGCGCCACAGCCAATGCCTGTTGGCCCATCACCGGATCACTACCCGGCCTGCACCAATTGGACCAATGCCTGGGTATCCTTCGCTGGCTCCTCAGTCAATGTTTCCTAACCTGCCTTCTCTTCCATTCCTGCCGGTGTACAATATAGCACCCCAGGTGGATTACAACACCCTTTTTTCAGCGTGGTGGTCTTTCATGCAAAATCATACCCCCACTCCTCAGAACCCGCTTCCAGCACCCCCCCCCACTGCCCTCCACAGGACCCTCAGTCCAGGAATTCGTACTGGGCTGGTCCCAGCGAACCCCGTATGTCAGGATCTTCTGGGGCGCGACCTGACATTGCTTCAGGCTCTAGGAGGGATGATCACTGGCCTCTGATGCCAGTCCCGGACAGCGATACTACTGAGGATGACTCTGAATCTTTTGGGTCTTCCTCCTCTCCAGGTGACTCTTTGGAGGTGGAGGACCAGGCTAAGGAGGTACCCAAGTTCCCCCCCGATGACCCATCCTTCATGGATGTTATGCGTCACATCCAGTCTGTCATTGGCTGGGAGACCGAGAAACAGGACTTGGAGAGATGCCACTTGGCTATTTACCTCCGGCAACTGGATGCCCTCCCTGTGGTGGTGCCCCCTATAATTAACTCCTATGAGGATGTCACCAAGACTGCCTGGGCCTACCCGTTTACTACCCCTCCTCTGCCTAAGAAGGTGGATCACCTCTACTATGCCCCTGCAGGCAAGCCTTTTCTGGGCAGCCACCCTAAGGATTCTGCAGTGATAAATGCAGGCCACGATCATACTGAAAAGCCCAAGGACCTCAGTACTCTTCCCCTGGACCGGAAATCCAGGCAGCTGGATCACCTATGCAAGCGTGTTTTTGCCTCTACTACTTTGGCTGTTAGAGCCATCAGCTGTTAGGACCATATGGTCCAATATCAATATCCTCTGGGACCAAGCCAGGTACTTAGTCCAGATGTTGCCTGAAGGTGCTACTAAGATGCAGCTTGCCGGACTTCCGGTGACGTCACGGAGCCAGCACCAGCACATTGAGATGGGCTCTCCTCCCAAACCTCATCAAAACAAGAATTTTAAAGGAAATCTTCCCCAAAAAGCTTTAAATAACCATGTTAAAACCTCCTAAAGACAGCAGGAATCGTCTGAAGCTGAAATCATCCTCGAAGAAAGCGGATGCAGGTGGATGTAAGCTCCTCGAGAGGCAAGCCATAGCCCTTCCCCTGCCAGCCTGCCAGACACGGATGAGGAGCAGGAACACCTAACCAGGTCCCGCTTTGACAGACTGTTTAATGAAATTAAGGCAATGAGAGCTGTGCATAAAACCAAATTTAAAAACTTAAATCAACATCTACAAAACCTTGAAAAGAGAGTTCAGGAAACGGAGAACAGAATTAGCAATACTGAGGACACTACTGCCAAGATGAACCTTGCCCTCCAAGCACTACTGCATTATACAGAACAATTGCAAAACAAATGTGTGGGCTTGGAAGGGAGATCGAGACGGGAAAACATACGTATACATGGGTTACCGGAGGTCTCCGAAACGGGCCGAATGACAGAGTTCATCTCAGACTTAATCAGCGACGTATTAAACTTGCCTGCAGGATACAAGCTGGGAATAGAACGAGCACATAGAGCCCTCCAGGCTAAACCCCCTCCAGAATCTAGACCTCGAGCAGTTATCTTAAAATTTAATAGTTACAAAGTCAAAGAAGAAATCCTCTCAATAGCATGGCAGCAGAAGGAGGTAAACTACCTAACACACAGGCTTTATTTCGACCACGACTACCCGCCCAAAGTGCAAAAGCAAAGGCTGCAATATGCCCCCTTACTGAAGATCCTAAAGTCGAATAATGTCAGATTCAACACTCCTTACCCTGCTCGGCTCAGAGTAATGTGGACGGAGGGTGCTCAGATATACGAAACGCCTGAGGAAGCGAGTAAGGCCTTAATATTGAAGGGCCTCATGCAGGCCCCACAGCAACCAGCCGAGACTCCATTTCCCAGCAGAACAAGCGGGCACTTAATGACTGGCTAATAGCATTATCAAAAAGAAGGCGGGAGCGCATTTTTACAACGTCCTCCCTGAGTCCACTCTCGGTGATTCGCACAGCGCTGATCGATATGCAGCCCATGAAAGAAATACAGCCCGAAGATACTCAGGACTGACCGAAGGAGGATAAGTCTTTTTCTTGAAAGTTATCTCTCTGCCTGATTCTGTGTTTATCTGCTCCCTCTCATTGCAGCGAGATACGATTTTCGTGACCTGGTGGGGTCCGGGGGAGTCTTCAGAGAGTGTCTTTGGCACCCTGCATGTTCTACTTCTTAATTAAGGAGCCTCAAAATAAGATATGTCTCCTCTAAAGTACTTGGATGCAGACCACCTTTGAAATCAGGGAAAGCGAATGAAGCAGAGAAAGGGAAAATTGAGAATATAATAGACTAACACAACAGTAAAGGACTGAACAGTTGTGTGACTATTCCAGGAATTCTTGTCCTGACAGGAGACACAGGCATTTGAATTAAACATGACTTGGGGTATACCCAGGTAGGGCATGCTTTGGGGAGGGAGGGGAGTCAGCTGCTATGTGCATGGAGAATACGGATAATAACATCTAACAACATCCCGTGCTGACATATTGGAAGATCACTGACGTCACGCAGAACATTGGACTGTGCCTTGTTGACGTTTTCGTGGTTTTTTTTTGTGCAGTCTCAGTGTTTTAGAGCCTAACAAAGAACTAGGCAGGCTCGAGGGAGGATACACTAGAAATAGTGATTCTAAGGGAAATCTCTGTTTTCCCTCACTTCCTCTGCCAGGTATATCCCCGTATTACTAGGGGGAAATACTTGGCTCTTAGAGATTCACTGGGAATTTTAGTGAATCTCCTGTTTTGGAAGTCATTTGTTAATATTTAGTACTTAAGATGTGTTTTCTACAAAGTTGTTCAAGTTACTGTTGATGCTGATGGTTATAGAGAGAGAAAAGTCACTGCCATTTTATGTAGCCTTTGCTTGCACTTGGATGCAGGTAAATAATAGATCAGTGGGTTATTTGCTTCTCATTTACCGATATAATGTCACGCTGAGAAGTGAAAATTATTTCTTTAACGTAAAACGTCTAGCCCACCCTATTAAGAGCTAGAACAATTTCATACTTAAAGAAAACAAAGGCAGCTTTCCTTTTATTGCAGGAAACTCATATGAATAAAAAAGAGCATGAGAAGCTAGCGAAATTTGGCTTTAAAGAGGTGGTTGCTGCGGATTATCCTGGGGGGCGTAGATGGGGAACAGCCATTTTAATTCCACATTCAACCCCATTTGATCTTACAGATTCATTGACAGACAAGCAAGGTAGATACTCTGCAGTCAAGGGCCAATACAATGGATCCAGGCTTACACTTGTGTCAGTATATGCTCCACCTGCATCAGATATATCTTTTTATAGAGACTTGCTCCTAAAAGTATTGCAGTGGGCAGAGGGTTACTTGATCATAGGAAGGGATCTGAACCTAAGGCTAAATCCCACATTGGATGCCTCGGGGCAGTATGTAAAAGGGGAGAAAGGTCGGGCTAAGAAGGTTAACAAGCTCCTACAAGAATTGGGTCTCATAGATGCTTGGCGATCACACCATAAGAACACCAAACAATATACATACTTCTCCCACTCCCACCAAGTTTATTCTAGATTAGATTATTTCTTATTGCCAATAGAATCCATGGAGGTTTGTGCTTCGGTGGACATGGGATCTTGTTTATTCTCAGACCATGCCCCCATCCAAATATATTTAACAATAGGCCCACCTAAACGCTCCACCTTCTGGCGATTGAACCTATCTTTGCTTCAAATTAAAGAAAATCAAGAAACAATAAAGAATACTATAAAACAAGCTATACAAGACAATAGAGCTCTGACATATCCCCAAGTACTTTATGGGATACAATTAAAGCCCTAGTTAGGAAAATTTATAGAGATGTTGGCTAAAGCAAAAAAGCAAAGTATCAAAAAACAAAAGGATTTACAAAGCCAGATTGAGGAGCTAGAAAAGCAACTGCAACACAGCCTTAATAAAGATAGAGCTAGGTTACTCAAATCATTGAAAGAAGAGTATGTAAAGATCCTGGACTACCAGGTGGAACAGAAATTAATCTATTTGAAGCAGAGATTCTATGAGGGAGGGCCGAGGGCCTTAAAGCTTTTAACTAGTACATTGCGGCAATATAGGAGTAAGGCAACCACAACCAAGATCAGGGACCCCGTTAAACACACACTGCAGTTTAAAACTGAGGATATAGCAGAGTCCTTTCGAAAATACTATCAAAGCCTATACGCCAAGGGAAATCTGCCTTCAACTCAGGTTATTAGGGAATACCTGGCCCCTCTAAACCTTCCGAACCTTACGGAAGAACAGAGGAAAGCTTTAATCGAACCCTTTGTGGACTGGGAGATTGTTCAGGAAATTCAAAACCTGAAGACTGGAAGGTGTCCGGGTTCGGATGGGCTACCTGCTGAATTTTTTAAATGTTTTAAGGAAACTGTGGTACCTTTACTTAATGAAACCTACAACCATGTAAACACAGCAAAAAGCCAGATACCCCCATCCTGGTCCCAGACGATAGTGTCGGTCATACCAAAGCCGTCCAGAGACACTACTAACTGTGCATCTTACCGTCCTATATCCATTTTGAACACAGACTACAAGATTTTGATGGCCATTTTGGCCAGGAGGGTTCAAAAAGTTCTTCCCGGCCTGATACACATGGACCAGGCGGGCTTCATCCCAGGTAGACAAACTGTAGATAATATTAGGAGGACCATCAATATTATAGACCGAATTCAAACTAAGTCTATCCCGGCCTGCATAATGAGTTTAGATGCGGAGAAAGCATTCGATCAGGTTTCCTGGGAATTTCTTCAGGAGACTCTGGACGGCTTTGGATTCCTATCACTGTTTTGCCGATTAATTGCTAAAATATATAAAAACCCGATTGCATATATACGGGCAAATGGATACATATCTCACCCTTTTAATTTATATAGGGGTACACATCAGGGGTGCCCCCTATGTCCCATATTATTCGCCCTTTATATTGAACCGCTGGCTCAAACCATACGATTAAATTCTGATATGCAAGGTATAAAATGGGGAGATACAGTACATAAAATTGCGTTGTATGCAGACGACGTACTACTGTACCTATCTGATTCAGAGAATTCCATTTCTTTTTTTGGAAATTAAAGTTTATTGAAGAGCTTTTTTCTTTTCTCTTACAATTAAATCCATGCATTAACAAACAGACATAAGTCCATTCTACTCATATGCACAAATATATATTTAAAGTCAGAGAAGTGAGACCAGGAAAGAAGAGAGAATTCAAAGAAGAATAGACAGGAAAAGGAAAGGAAAGAGAAGAAAAGAGAAGTCCTGAGGGAGAATGCCTCATATTCTTCAAAGAAATAAATAGGAGAGATAGGAAAGCGAAAAGGACAACCAAAACTTAATCATTTACAAATCATACCTGTATGCATACTACCATAACTTTAAGCAATTGATAATAGGGTCATCGTCTAAGAGGGAGACCCACCCAAACACCTCATTCCTAGTTATACACTAATATAGCAAACTCCCCGTAGAGGGAGCAAGGATCCGAAGCTGTTACTATGTATACGATGCAACTTTAATGTGATGGAGCCTCCCATCCCCGTCCACCAATCCACCCTTCTGAACCGGAGCAAGGAGACTGCATCATGTATGTCTTGCTAGGACTTCTAATACAGATTTCTTTTCCCGGGAAGCCATGAATTGCATAAAGGGATACCATCTTTCCTTGAATTTCTCCGTAGAGAATCTTAATTTGGCTGTTAGATACTCTGTATCTAAAATCCTCGTGCAAATTCTGAACCAGGAGGAGAAGGTAGGCTTGTCAGGAGTCAACCACAGCAAGTTGATGGACTTATATGCTGCCGTTACCAGGATCCCGAATAATAGACGGGAAGATCTTGATGATAAGGGGACACAGTCCCAGCAACCAGTATTGTGGGAGATCTGGCAAGCCAGTCTCAAAAATCGACTCAAAAGCATCTTTTATTTCCCTCCAGTATTCCTGCATAATATTACATTCCCAGTAAATATGGAAATATGTACGACCTGCTGGCAGTTCCTCAACAAAGGTCAGAGTAATGTAATCCATAATGCTTAGTTACCACTGGGACCCAAAAATCTCATAATAATTTTCAATGGAATTTCTGCCAGTAAAGAGATGAAGTAGTGGTCTGTACTGCCTTCAAATTTGTGACCAGTCTGTCTCCGATAAACAATAATTGCAATCTCTATGCCACGCTCTTTAATACTCTGTACTGGGTCTGTCTCTGCATTGTAAATCGCTTTGACTAATTTAGAGATCATATCTTTTAGATGTGGGGATCTAATTAGGAGGAGATGAATTGAGCAGCACTAGGTTAGTTAGGGACTCCGAGTTAAATTCGATTGCTTTTACATTTACTTGAATGTAATGTCTTAGCTGAAGGTATTGGAAAAAATCTTTTGTTGTAAACTGAATTCTGTTCTTAATTGCTGGAAGGATTTAATTGAGTTTTGCTCAAAAGTTGACCTAAACTAGAAAGACCCACTGGTGGAAACCCAGGTCCCACATAGTGGTCCAAAATCTGAACAACTTAATATAGTTGTATTTGGGTTAAGCTTTAAACTGATGCCCAGCTTAAGTGTATGTCCCTCCAAACTTGGGTAAGAACCCTCGTGAGGGGTTCCTAAACTCAACTGTCTCAATCTAGGGAATCTAAATGTATTAAGTCCCTGGCCTTTCCCAAGGAAGATCGGCCTCTTCAATTTGGACCCATTTGGTGGGGATCCGGTCCAGGGCCACCAGGGTCTGCAACTGAGAGGCCCAGAAATATTTCTGAATATCGGGTATCCCAAAGCCACCCTTCTCCTAGGAGCCACCATGGTCTTCCACCTTACCCGTGGCTTTTTTCCTAGCCAAAGGAATTTAGAAAAGGTGGATCTCAAATCCTGCCAAAAGTTTCTTGGGGGCTTATATGGGATGGCGCTCAATATGAACAGTAAACGTGGAAGAATATTCATGCGTATTGTTTCCCCCTACTCGAAACTGAGAGGGGGAGCTCCCTCCATCTGTTACAATCCTCTCTAATCTCTTGAAGTACTTTCAAGTGGTTTGTAGAATATAAGGTTTGAAAATCCCTAGGAATCCATGCCCCAAAGTATCTAAACCCAAACTTACACCTTAACTTGCTGTACCTCTGGCAATGGATGGCCCCTGACACCCCTAGTGGAAATAATTCCGATTTATCTGGGTTAATTTTATAACCGAGAAGGATCAAACTCCTTAAGGAAGGTAAGAATTCTGGGGACCGCGTTTAATGGGTCTGAAACATATAACAGAGTATCATCTGCGTGTAACGAAATCTTGACCTTCACACCCCTAACCTGGAGACATGTAAAAAGATCTGATTGCCTAATATACAGGGCCAGAGGTTCTAAACTAAGGGCAAATAGAAGAGGGGAGAGAGGGCAACCCTGTCTAGTGCCCCTCTCTATCTCAAACTGGGTGGAAATCATCCCATTAACCCGGACCCTGGCTCTAGGCCTGGAGTATAAATTTAAATCCATTTACGAAATTTGTCCCCAAACCCAAAGCCTCCCATTACTAAGTCTAGATATTGCCAATTTAAGCGATCAAAAGCTTTTTCAACGTCTAACGCTAATACGTCTGAGAGTGGTGAATTTAATGGGTGTTGAACTGAGGTGATCACATTTAGTGATAACCTTATATTGTCTTGTATGTGTCTACCAGGTATAAACCCCGTCTGGTCCGGATGAACCAAGAAAGGGACCACTTTTTGTAGTCGTACATCAATTATTTTGGTAAATATTTTAGCATCCTGGTTAAGCAATGAGATGGGTCTGTATCCAGCACAGGATGAGTGATCTTTTCCAGGTTTGGGTATAACTGAAACAAGGGCCTCCCCCCATGTGTCCGACAGGGAATCCGGTTCCTGCGCCACATTACAAACTCTGACGAAAAGTGGGGATAAAAGATCTGAAAATTCTTTATAGAATTCCGAAGTAAATCCATCCGGGCCGGGAGCCCTGCCGGATCGCAGGGTTTTAATGGCAGCCCGATCTCTTCCACGATAAAGGGAGCCTCTAATACTTCCCTCTGGGCTTCCGACAAGACCGGCATTTCCAACCCTGGTAAAAGTTCTGGATTTTTCCCTATGTTCTTGTGTTTCTTCTTTTGAATAAAGTTGTCTATAAAATTCTGCAAATTCTGAGCAATCTCCCGGGAGAGCTCTTGTAAGAAGATTTGGGTGGTCTTTACTGACCTTAGCTACATATCTGTCAGCTGCCTGCTTACGAAGCCTCAAAGCAAGTAACTACCCTCTCCCCCGTCTCGTAATAACGTTGCCCGTATATCTAAGGAATTTTCCACCCGTCTTTGCAACAAAGCATTATAAGTATTCCTGGACTCTTATCAACTTTTAGAGTAGATTTGGATCCTGTCGTTTATGTAGTGTTTCAAGGGTACAATTTCAGTGAGAACTTCACTAACACGGGCTTTATGTTGTTTATACTTATAAGAGGAATAGAAATTGTATGACCCTCACCACTGCCTTCAGAGCATCCCATATATATTTAGGTTTGGAGAGTGCCTCCGTATTTTCCTCTAAATAATGCTGAATAATTTTTTTAGTAGAATCTATATATTGTTTGTCATTGAGAAGTCCAGGATCAAACCTCCAGATGCCCCCCCCCCCTTCCTTATACCCCAATGAAGTTTGGCCTTAACCATGGCATGATCGGAAATCGTAATCGGAGGATGGATATGTCTTAAATGTATGCAAGTCACTTCTGTGTTATAAAATCTATCCAGCCTAGAATGCATCTTTGGGCGCGAATAGAAGGTAAAGTTTTTGACCGAGGGGTTAAATTGTCTCCAGGGTCAGTTAACCCAGCCTCTACCAGCAAACTTCTAAGCAGTTTAGAACAGGATTTAAGGTAGGAGTTTAGTTGAACTCCTATCAAACTGACATCCTTTACACAATTCCAGTCCCCCATTAGGATAATTTGTCCCGGTGGTAATTTGGCAATTGAATTAAATAGGGATCGTAGGAACTCTCCGGAAGGTGGGGTAGGAGCGTAAACCCCAACTAAATGTAAAGTTTGGCCCTTATAATTCCCAGTGACTATCAGCTGATGACCTGTACCAGAATTGTTTATTGAATGGATCTGAAAAGGGAGACCTCTGCGGCATAATATGGCCACTCCTCCTTTTTTAGAATGAGGGTGCTCATCAGAACACACCATGCCCACCCAGTCCCTTCGCAATTTCATATGTTCTCCCCGGGTTAACTTAGTCTCCTGCAAGCAAGCAATGTCGCACTTTTCTCTTTTAAATTCAGTTAATACTTTAGCCCTCTTAATGACATTATTAATGCCCTTAACATTTAGTGAACAAATTATCATATCAGACATATTATTAATCCACGATTATTACAACTTGTTATGCATCCTATTTTCATTTGTGTAGTTGTAACATTGGTTAATGTCACGAGGCATCCTCCCCAATACAAGAAATAAGAGAAAGAAAGAGAAGAAAGGAAGAAAGATAACACAGTAATAAACACAACTTTTAAGACCAATACTTGGTCTAGGAATCTGAAGTATCCCGCAATGGAGAGTAAAAACAAGCCTCCAGTGCGGGATGGCATCGACAACAGGTCTATGCCAGAACTGGAATTATCAAGCGAGGCACCCATCTTAGCCATCCTTCAACAGCCTGGCAGGTGCACCGGCATAGATTAGGGGTGTAAAGATGTACCAAACCCCCTTGAGGGAACAACACTCCGTCGGGAGTGAAAGGGCTGGAAATAACCCCAGAGCCCTGGGTGTTACCTGCCTGTGCCCTCAGTAAGTCTCTTAGATATGGATCTTTCTGGGAGGGCAGAGATACCTAGCTTACCCCTCAAGGTACCAACATGTTTGCAAAAAATAACACTTTCCATGAAAGAGAATCCGATGTAACAAAGTTGAGGATGGGAAAAAGAAA
Source organism: Neoceratodus forsteri (assembly GCA_016271365.2). Classification (NCBI taxonomy): domain Eukaryota; kingdom Metazoa; phylum Chordata; order Ceratodontiformes; family Ceratodontidae; genus Neoceratodus; species Neoceratodus forsteri. Next base: position 713,631,392 of record CM057458.1, read on the forward strand.
AAAAAAAGGGGGAGATCCAACCTCTACATTGGGTCACCCTGTGGTGAGATGGCCAAAACATTAGTTGTCCAAATAGCATAAGACCCACCCTGTTCCCCCTCGATCCTTCCACCCAAGAAGGGAGAACGGGAGACCACAACCACAACCGCTGGCCATTGATACACCCAACCCTGATTCGTGACTCAGATAATATGAGTCAGTATAAATTGGTGATACCAAAAACAAACCCGTCCCTACCCTCCCCAGCTCCGCAAGAGACACCACCAACCTGCTTGTAGGCTTCTCACTGGAATTGGAGTAAAGCGCACTCTAGCTTCGCGGTGGTCCCGCTGAAGAGAACGGGAACCAAACCGAGAAATCAGGAAGGCCCACTTCCAACAGGGGGACCTCAATCTTTATCGGACTCAGGAGGGTCCGACCAAAAAGCATACCCATCATCCCCAGGGGTACAAAGGAAAAGGGCCCCTCCAATCGACCTCTGAAGCGCCAGTCTATATTACGGGCTCCCCCGGGCCTAACCCATCTAGGGGGGAACCGGGGAGGCCCGCAGGACGCCAGGGTGGGGGAAACAGTTCCATGGATCCAGCTCAAAAAGGAAAAAAAAGAAATTAAATAAAAGCGGAAGGCCCCCAATTCAACCAAATAAGCCCTGCAAACATCCTTTTCCTCTGCCATTAAAGATTTTAAAATTATAGCTGGTGAAGTCTATACGTGTTCCGTCCTCTGGCGAACCAGATAGGCAGGTAAGTGATCAGTTAAGACTCTAGGTACGCAAGGTCTGATGTGGGAGCTCGCTTCTGGAAAATGGTGAGAGCATTAAACATTGTATCCCACAGCGACACCAGGCGGAAGTATAAACAATGCCAACAGGGCACAAGTTCGCTCCCTTTATGTTGAAGGCTTCTCTCTAGTGATCCATCTGGCGAGGTCCGCGTGCAAGGGCAGAACAGAATCCGCTCTCCGGTAAGCCCGAGTACTGTTCTTTGATCCTGGCACTGTTGCCCATAACAATCTCTCGATTTCCTTTTCAGCTATTTCTTCTTTTATATCTGGAATCTAGATATCATTTGAGCACAGAAAGTCTTTGGCCAGGAGGAGCGTGTCATATGTTTTCTGCCCCTCCGGTAGGTCTACCCACAGTCTGGCTGGATACCGTAGTTGGGCCCTGAAGCCTTTCTCTCTAAGTTGTTTCACGACCCGAGCACTTTTCTCTGGCACTGGGCCAAGGAGGGGGAGAATCCTGATCCACATACACCTTCATTCCGTCAAAATTAAGATCTTTCTTTCCACCACCAGGCTAGAACCTTTTCCTTTGTAGTATACGAAGGAATTTAATTAAATTGCTCTCGGGGAGCCCTTGTTTGGGCTTAGGGGCGAGGGTTCTATGCGCCCTCTCAATCTCCAATGGAGTGTCTTCCTCGATCTGTAACTCCGTTCTCAGCCAGCAATCCATAAAGGAGATCATATCTGCCTTCTCAGCTCCTTCCGGGATTCCCACGACCCGAATATTGTTACGTCTGGAGCGTGCCTCAGCATCTTCAGCTTTGGCTGACAGCGCTTTCTCTCTTCCATATAGAAATGCCAATGATCTGCCAAACGCCATATGTTCCGCCTGCAGCCTTTCTACCTGCTGTTCAACCGCCGTAGATCTTATCTGTGTCAATCTTCACCATTCATCACAGATTGGTACTGGCCGGAGATCAGGACCCCGCGGGAGCCTTTTTTTTTTAAAAGGCTAGGGAGCCGGCCTTTATCGGCGCCGTCCTCGAGGCGGCGATACTCGTGGCGCTCGAGGATTAGCCGTTGAGGCGTCAACTCTGCCTGCTTACCAGTTCTCCGTCTCCCACCGTCAGTCGCCTGCGTGGGAAGCCTAGAAGCGTTTTTCAAATATTAGGCCTTGAAGCCTGCGTCTTAGTCGTAGGGTCTACTAGTTCTGTGTTTGCCTCCACTTGACGTCGCTGGTAAGATCTTTCCTTATTTTACTGTTTAAGCGTCGTCGAGTCTGTTTTGGTGTTTTTCTCCGTAGGTCATATGCGGTGGGAGGAGCAGAAATCTCCCAGAAGGCAGGCGGCCCCTGCGTCGGTGCCCGTGCGACGCAAGTACTCCGTCACCAACCAACATGACCGGTGCCTTCGTGCCTTGGCCCTGCCGACATGGATTAAATGCGGCGCCTGCTTCTCGATGGACAGGCATTTTAGAACAGCGCGTTCAAAGTCGGGCGAGCTCTGCCGGCTTTCGGAGGTGGGCGCGCGCAGCCAGGCCAAGCCACGTTCTCTGACCCTTCCTCCGGGTCCCTCCCAGTTCTCTCCGGACCGGCGGAGGAGGAAGCCTCGGCCTCTTCTAGCCTAGCGTGGCGAAGCTCCTTCATGGCGCAGGAGGCCCGTCCTGCTTCCTCCGGTGGGCGGGGGGGCTGCTCTGGCAGTCACCCTTCCCGGGGTGAAGGCTCCCAGTGTCGCTCCGCGATCCGTCATTCATTGCGTCGGGGCCTTGGCGCCGTTCCGCGGTGCTGCGGGTCCTGTCGGCGCCCGATGGCACCGACCAATTTCAGCGCCACGTGGGGCAGCCGAGCGCCGTTCAGTGCCGACACTGCTCCGCAGCGCTGTGAAACCCGCCCTGGCGTCGTTCTTCGCTATGTCTCACCTCGGCGCGAGGTTGAGCATGGCGCCGTGAACCTTTGGTGTCATCCGTCCGCGCCGTGCCTGGCGCGTTGGGACTCGATGCCACTCATGGCGCGGCCGGTCTCCGCAAGCGCCGTGGTCGGGCGGTCGCTGAGTCATCGGCGCGCCTTGGTCCTCAGCGCGCGCGGCAGGCGGCTGGGCGGCATGGTCGACTCCGAGGCTGGAGTTTCTGCTGGCGCCCGTCTCTGTCCCAGGTGCCTTCCCTGGCACCGGTGGACCTGATAGTGCCGCAGCTGGCCCGGCCTGGGACTTCTGGCCCAAGCTGCCCTGCCACCTTCTGCTGGCACCGCTTGCGGTGCTGTGGAAAAGGCGAGGTTGCTAGCTCCTGGGCCTCGGAAGGTATCCCTTCCTCGACCCCTTACTATTTTGCTTAGGGCCTCAGACTCTTCCTCTTGAGTCGGAGTCCAGCTCGAGTCGAATGGGCAGTCACACCCTTCGGGGTTGTCTGCAAGGGAGGACGAGTTGGTGGTTTCCTCTTCGGGTCTCGGCCAGCCCCCCTCCGAGGTGAGTCGGGTTCCCTCTAAGGCTAGGGTCAGTGGTGTTGACCAGCGGGCTGTGGTGCGTGCCACCATCACCTTGCAGCCTGGCCTTGGGGGGTTCCTTGACCCCTCTGCAGTGGTACCCCCTACTGTGACGTCTCTCGGTCGCCCAACTTTGGGGCCTATCGAGAGGGCCACGGGGGAAGGTGCTCTTTCCGGGATTGCCCCCTCAGGGGCGGCCCTGGCTACTGAGCTGCCTAGGCTGGCCACTTCGAGGGCTAGGACCCTTTCGGATTCCGAAGGGTCGAGGGGTGTGGGTTCGGCGCGCCGGCCCTTCTCTGGGACCCACCCGGGCCCTGGATGGAGCCAGAGTGCGGACTTCCGCCCTTCCCCTTCGGGTTCCTTGAGAGGGTCCCATTCTTTCGAGGCAGGGGACCGTCCTTCTGGACCTTCACGGCCCCGGTCGCCTCACTTGGGGGATTCTTTTGGGCGCAGTCTAGGCAGTACCGAAGCGGTTGTGCAGCTGTCGACTGCGCAGTCTTCCAGGACTCCCGTGGGAGCCCGTGGTCCGCTCCTTAGCCCTGGCAGAGGTCAACCGCTTCTTCTCTCGGCTCTGTCCTCCCTCTGCCGCCTTCTCCCTCGTTCCCAGGTATCCTTGGTCCCTAGCGGGCCTCTCACCTGGGAACAGTTCAGAGCGGTGGCTGCTCGTTTCCCTGCTTAGGTTAGGGCTTTGGACAGCCAGGTTTTTCAACCCCACCCGAGCAGCCACCCTCTGAGCCCATGGTGACCTCCAGCTCCTCATCCCCTTCTTCTGGGGGAGAGGAACCTTCTGTCCTCATCTCTCCCTGCTGCTGATCTCTCTGAGTATCAGCATTTCCTCGTGAGGATGATGGAGGACCTTCACCTTTCCCCCTTTTCTCTTAGCAATCCGGAGCATGCGGCGCACGCCTTTCTAGGTGATTTTGGGACAGCCACCCTCGTGGTGCTGCCTTGGCCTGCTCCCTTTCGGGAGGCATCCATGCGTTTCTGGCAGAGGCCCTTCTCCGGAGTTCCTGCCCCTAGGGACCTCTGCCAGAGGTATTGCACTTCCCGGGTCTCCAGGCTCCTTGCCTCATCCGCAGTCCGGATTGATGCACCTGGACACTCCAGATGGGCTCGCTCTCCACCGTGACCGGCCCCAGATCAAGATTCCTCAGTTTTGATTTCTGGGGAGGAGGACTTTCTACTCGCACGGCTGCTTCTCTCCATTTCTGCGCATCAGGCCCTCACGCTGCCTATAACGGGTACTTGTGGTCAGCGCTAGGTCAGGTCCTAGCCGCTCTGCCTGACTTCCGGAGCAAACCAGGCAAGCCATTGCTCTCTCTGCGCGTGGCCTGGAGCTAGCAAGGCACCAAGCAAGGGCATCTTCGGCGCCAATGAGGGTGGCTACCAGGGTCGTAGGGACAGCGATCTGCACCAGAAGATCGGCAGCCGCCTTTCCAGTTGTCACCCTTGGCCGGCGTGGGTGATTTGCTCCAGCTACCAGGAACCTATCTCTTTTTCCGTAGGAGGCGGGCGGCGGTTGTCGGGGCAAATTCCTTCCCCTCCGGGAGACCCGTCTCGCTCTCCCTCTCGGGCCTCCTTGGGCCCAGAGGTTCCCAGCAGTGTGTCACCCACTGAGGGCTAAGGGACACGGTCCCTTAGGGTGCAATCAGTTAACCCCCTTCAGGGGGCCTTGGTACTCACCCATCTGTGATGAATGGTGAAGATTGACACAGATAAGATATGAAAATTACGTACTTACCATAATTATGATCTTTCTGTGTATCTTCACCATTCATCTCAATCCCTCCCTCCATCCCCCTTGGGGCTCCAGTCTCTGGATTCCTCCTCCCTATGTGCCTTCCCTCTCTTCGCTGCATAGGTGCCGGAACCTCTGGGGCAAAAGGGGCAGTTCCCTCCACTTGTTATTCCTGTATGGTGGAACTGGTATGGGAAAGTGTCTTTCTTTCTTAGCCCCTCAACTTTTGCCATCTTCGGCACCCTTGGCAGAGTGAGATTAGTGGGACACACAAGGGGACAGTCTTCCTAAGGGGTACAGTTTGAGTGGCACTCCTTCTCTTCTACATATCTTCACCCCTACGGGGTGTGAGCTGGTGGTTGCCCTCCTTCTGTTATCCATCTACTTAAAAAAAAAAAAAATCTTCCCTTTTTTTCACCAAATATCTCTTTACAGAGAGAGTACTGAGTCCCTGTACCCTGTCCTTCTCCAGAATAGCCGACTCTGCTTTGGGGTATCTGCCAGTTATTCTGTGCCTTGAAATCTGGCAGTCAGCTTTGCTAATTCCTTGCAGTACCTATACAGTCTGGTGACGGACAAGGGTCCTGGATCCTTGTTACCTCTCACTCTCTCCTAAAATTCTCTCCCCCCTTCCCTCCCTTCTTCCGTTTCCAGAGATTGGGGCCCCTACCCAATCCCCTTAGTCTTACTTATTCTATGCTGTCCTCTCAGTCGTTATTTCTCCTTTTAGTTCAGTTTTCTCTTCCTTTTTCTGTCCCTTGGACTCTCTTGTCCCACCCTCCATCCCTTCCTCTTACCTCTCCGGCGACTCAGAACTGGTAAGCAGGCGGAGTCGCCGCCCCTCGGGCTAATCCTCGGCGCCCACGTAGTCGTCGGCCTCGAGGCAGCGCCCGATGCTGCGTCGGCTCCGCCTAGCCTTTAAAAAAAAAAAAAGGCTCCTTGGTCCTGATCTCCGGCCAGTACCCATCTGTGATGAATGGTGAAGATACACAGAAAGATCATAATTACGGTAAGTACGTAATTTTCATTTCTGGACTCTAACTTTTTAAAATCCTTTTGGATATCTGATACTTTGGCATCAATTTTGTGCCACAACGATAATCTTCCTGGACTCTGCCCTCGTATTTATAGAGCCAGAGTCCGAGCATGAATCATCCAGCTCCTGATCACGAAGCACCGATGAGCAGCGAGGGTGCTGGGCTGAGAACCTGCTGGTTGTCTACTCGGGTACTCATCAATGCCATTTTTGTACTTGGGAGCCCGTTTTTCGTGCGGACCACCCTAGTCCTTTCTTGCACCTTTATGAGATCTATGGATGCAAGATCACGATCGATAGGCGCGGATTCTCTCAGAAGGCTAATGTTGGTTACCAGTGCGGGAAACTAAGCAGCCATTCCTGCCTGCTACATCACTGGAAGTCCCCGAGAATTCCATTTCTAAAGTTTTTCAACAACTAGAGGCATTTTCCAAGATATCAGGCTACAAATTAATTTGGGCAAAAACAGAAATTTTGACATTTAATTTTTACCTATCACAAGGGCTTAAGGCAAGGTTTCCCATGAAATGGGATTGTCCCATTATTAAGTACCTTGGAGTGAAATTAGGAAAATCTCTCAGGTCCTTATTCAGAGACAATTACCCCCACCCCGAAGAGCATTTGGGCAGATCTACAAGATGGGCGCTCCTTCCTCTTCCTTTTATTCAAGATTATAAGCCATTAAAACAAATATTTTACCAAGGTTACTATATCTTTTCAAACAATTCCATGCATAATACCAGTAGGAGAAATAGTACAATGGCAGGGAAAAGTCATGCAAGTTTCTGTGGGCATATGCGCACCCAAGAGTGAATCTTGAGGATCCTATGTCTACGAGGCAGGCAGGGGAAGGCATGTCAAACTTGCAGAACTATTGGCTTGCAGCCCAAATGAAAATGGCCCTGCTTTGGTCGCACCCATCATACATATCCCATTGGAAACAAATGGAACTTAATAGCCCCACAAATACAACTTTAGCAACGGATATATTTAACCCGCCTGCCCACGTAGAGTGTGCAGCTTATCAGGGATATGCCCTGAAAACAACACTGCAGGGATGGCTTTGGGGGACCAAGAGAGGCTATACAGCTAAAAACATGTGGAGATATAGGAATTGGTGCTCCAGTCCTGAGTTTAGACCACCGAGTTATCATAAATGGTATGTGCCAATTGGAGAGAGGCGTCTATGCTCCTTGGCAGTTCCTTAAGGGCAGGATGTTCGACTTTTGAGCTCCTAAGAATCCACAACAAGTGGAGTAGTTCTGACTGCCTGTATTATTATCAAATAAAGATTTTATAAATGCTAAACAGAAACAGATGCAGGCCTGGCAGGACGAAAGACCTTATCCATATGCCTTTGAGACAATATGGAGAGAGCACCAATGGAAGGGAGCAATAACCATGTTATATAACAACTTGATTGCAGATAGGGGTTACAATATAAAGAAGATTCAACAGAAATGGGCCGGTAGAGTTAGGGATCTCCTGAACTCTCAACTTTGGGAGAAAATCTTAGAAGCACCTGGAGGACTACCTCTTCCCCAGGTTGGCAAGAGTTTACCTGGAAACTCAGAATTAGGTTCTTTATACCCCAATGAGGCTAGCTAAGATGGGACTACTGACTCAAGGGGTTTGTTGGAGAAATGGGAGCACTTCTGCAGACCATTCACAGGTATTCTGGTTTTGTAGTGAACTCCAAGCTTCTGGAGGCAGATCTGTGACCATTTGTCTAACTTGTTTGACTTATCAACCGCTATAGCCCGAACACTGTTTGCTTGGCCTCTATCCGGAGGGTGGAGGAAGGAGGCACAATACCTTTGGCCATTCTAACAATAGCCGCCATGAAGGCAATAACAAAACATTGGCTGCAACCAAACCCCCAACTCTAAGAGACTGGCTAACAATAATGTCCCAGATTCAACATATGGAGGATATTACTCACTCCATAAATCATCAAAATGAAAAGTTTATTAATAGATGGAATAGATGGGACAGATATCAAAGGGAGGCCTTCCCAGCCACCTGAGGTTTTAATATGGAATTGAGAGATACATGCCTGAGCATTGGGTCCTCGAGATAAATGGGGACGACACCAAATTGGCTTAGCAGACTGTGGTCGGAGCCCTTTTACACACCCCTGCTTCCTACCCTGCCTCCCCACCCTTCTTTCTTTGTTCCTCTTTTTTACATCTCTCTAAACTAGTCATGAGTCATATATGGGCAGAAAATAAGTTTGATAGCCTCTTTAAATGATTTAATTTGCAGTGACAGTTAGCTGTTTAGCTCTCTCTCTCCCAGTTTTGTTTATCTATAATGTTTTACATATTAATTGGTAATATTGAACCTACGACTCTTTACATTTCTGAGAGACAAAACATACCTTAGTAAAGACTGGATGAATGTACTTAATCTTTATTCCAAAGCAGATTTGGTTATAAAATAAGATATTTTCTTTAAAAGTCAAAGATGGAAATATTGTCCAGATTAACACAACAAAGTAGTTGTATTGTGAATATATACTTGTGAAAAACAATGTCTAAATAATAAACAAGTATAAAAAAAAAAAAAGATGCAGCTTGCCCACCTTCTGAAGCTGGGCTCAGACATCGGCAGTGTTGACACCTCTGTGCATGGATCGGCTGCTGGGTACTGTCTCTGGCACCATTCTTGTTTCCGGGTGTCCGGTTTTACCCCGGACGTACAGGCTAGTATTTTGGACACCCCCTTCCATGGGGCAGCCCTTTTCGGGGGTGATGTTCAGGACATCATTTCTACCTTGCAGGAGTCCAGGCGGGCCCTCAAATTGATCCATTCACTCTGTCACACCCAACCTAGAGTGGACCAACATCAGTCCTTTCATCAGGCCTCCCACAGGTAAACTTGGAGCCAGCCGGCCAAGTGTCACCAGGCGCAAGGCCACAGCAGCCCTGATGCTGCCAGCAGAGCTCCACGGCCCTCTGCCCATGCCTGCCCCACCTCCTGACTCCTTACCCTACCCCCTTCCAACCGAGGATCCAATGGAGGTAGTTGGGGTCGGTTCTCCTACACCTGGATGGGTGGAGGAAAGTGACCACAGACAGTTGGGTGCTCCAGATCATAACTCACGGTCACACTCTGGAATTCCTAGAGTGGCTGCCGAAAAATCCTCTTGTCCACTTCTTACCCTTCAGCACACATTTCTCTGGTCTGGGAGGAAATTCAGGCTCTTCCTCAAAAAGAGCCATAGGCCGTCCCTCAGGCTCAGTGGGGAACAGGGTTTACTCCACTTCTTCCTCGTCCCAAAAGACGGGAATCTTGGCCCATCCTGGACCTGAGTCACCTGAATCTGTACACGCAGTACAAGTGCTTCAGGATGGTCACCCTTCAGGGACTGTTACCCCTGTTACACCAGGGGACTGGTCTCTCTCTGGATACACCCTCTTAGTAAGGCCCGATTGTGGGGCCGAGGCACTAGGGATACCATGTCTGTCAAGAATAAACTCTACTGAGATTAACTTCTGCTGGTGTTTGCATTGCATTTACTGCCCTGGAGTGCACACAGTCTTTCTGGATTTCTTGCTGTTTTGAAGGTTCAGCCTCCTTCTTCATGTGTGCACCTGGTATGTACCTGTGTCACACCTGTTTTCTAATTACTCTCCTCTCTGGATAGGCAGGATGCTACCTGCACATCTGAATTTTTCCTGCCCATCATCACTTCCTCCGCTTCCACATTCAGGAAGCTCACTATCAGTTTCAGGCCCTTCCATTTGACCTTTCCTCTGCACCCGGGGATTTACCAATCCCTGGCAGTGGTGGCTGCCACATTGAGGAGGCAGGGCTTCTATGTGTTCCCATATGTGCATGATTGGCTGCTTGCAGCTCCCTCCAGTGAATGTTTGGTCAGACCCTGGAATCAACCTTCAGTCTTTTCTAGGCCCTACGGATCACTATAAATCTACCAAAGTCGTACATCTCTCTTGCCAGCACCTCCAATACGTAGGTGTGGTCCTGACACCAGTCAGGGCAAGGCCTGTCTGCGAGGACAGAGCGGTGACTGATGGCACAGGCTCATCTGATTTCCTCCAGTCAGCAGGTTCCAGCCAGGGTCTTCCTATGCCTTCTGGGCCACATGGCAGCGGGCGTTGCCACGGTCCCCTTGGCTCAGCTGCACACGCAGATTCCCCAGTCGACCTTGAGGGTCTACTGGGAACAGTGTACCAGTTGGTCCTGGTCTCTGACATGGTCCGAGCACTCTGTCATGGTGGCTGGACCCAGCCAACCTCCTTCAGGAAATCTCCTTTCAGCTCCCGATCCCCCAACAGGTTCTCACAACAAATGCATCCAGTCTGGTCTGGGGCATTCATCTGGCCGAGCATCAGACCTAGGGTACCTAGTCACAAGTGGAACAGGGTCTCCACATCAACGTCCTTGAGATGTGGGTGGTCCTTTACAGCCCTGCAAGCCTTTCAGACTCATCTCCTTCCCAGTCCACTGCTGGTGCAGAAGGACAACATGTGTATGGTATACTACCTCAACAAGCAAGTGGGGGACCCATTCTTACCTGCTGTGTTGGGAGGCGATAAGTGTCTGGTTCTGGGCCATCGAGCACAATCTGGAGCTCCCGGCCATGCATATTCAAAGCATCCAAAACATCTTGGCTGACAGTCTCGGCTGCTCCAGGTCATGCGCTCACAAGTGGGAGCTTCTAACCTCAGTGGTTGAAGATCTCTTTGGCAGGTGGGGCCGTCCAGAGTTGGACCACTTTGCATCCCCATTCAATGCAAAACTGCTGCTTTTTTGCTTGCTTGATCCCGGGCCTGGAGTTTTCTGGCGAGACTCATTGTCCCTCTCTTGGAAGGGGAGGTTTCTGTATGCCTTCCCTCCCTTCCACCTCTTGCAGAGGGTTCTGCTCAAGCTCCAGTTGGAGGGAGTGGAGATGATTCTCATAGCTCCCTTCTGGCCACTCCAGATTTGGTTTCCCCTGGTACAACAGCTAGCCGTGGAACCTCTGGTGTCCTTTCCCCTGTGCATAGGCTTGCTCTCCCAGGACCAGGGCACCCTGGTCCATCTGGACCTCAAGTTCCTGCATCTCCATGCATGATTTCTGGAGATCTAGCTGTTGCCTGCTTTGGGGTATTCTCTAGGGCCGCTGATGTCCTGGTGGTGGCCAGGAAACCTTCAACCAGAGACACTTATGCTATGAAATGGAAGCACTTCTCCATTTGGGCTGCTGCTCACCATTTGGATCCATTCACTTGCCCGATGAACCAGGTGTTAGAATACCTCTTTTCCCTTTCGGATGCAGGCCTGAGGTACTCCTCCTTTAAGGTGCACCTTTCTGCCATCTCTGCGTACCATGCACCTATTGTGGACAAAACTGTTGCGCAGCTTGAGGTGTTCCACACATTCCTGTAGAGCATTCTGCATCTGAAACCTCCTATTCAGGACCCAGTCCCTCCATGGGACCTCAACCTTATGTTGGAGAAACTCACTTTATCTCCCTTTGAACCGGCCGCGAGTTGCGAGCTGCGCTTTCTGTCATGGAAAGCGCTCTTTTCAGTTGCTGTTACTTCTACTTGAAGGATTTCCGAGCTACAGGCTGTTATGTGTAAGGAGCCTTATTTGGCTTTTCACAAAGACAGGGTGTCTTTGCATACTAATCCTAAGTTTTTACCTAAGGTGGTGTCTGAGTTTACTTTTAATCAATCCATCCACCTTCCTGTTTATTTTCTTGAGTATTTGAATCAGGGGGAGGTGTTGCTCCATTCTTTGAATGTTCACAGAATGTGACGGTATTACAGACTCGCCAAGTCTTTGAGGAAAATTGACCAGTTGTTTGTTTAGATTTCATCCCCAAGTGAGAGGGTGCTCCTGTTTCTAAACAGTGTTTGTCTAAGTGATTAGCTGATTGTATTTTTATTGCTATCGCAGTACAAAAAACCCTTCCGGGAGTGGTCAAGGGTCATTTCAGCAGGGTATGGCTGCCTCCACAGCTGCTTCAGAAATGTGTCTGCAAAAGGCGGCCCAGTGGTGCAGAGGCTGGGCGCTGGACGTTCCGCCGCAGCTACGCGCGGTGACCCGTGTTTGGGCGCGAACCTGGGTCGTGGGAGGTTGTACCGAGGCGGGAGGCGGGATGGCATGGCCGACAGGCACTCTCCTCTCCAGTCAGGTGGAATGGCATGCCTTGCTCATGGCTACTCCCTGGTGGAGGCCGAGGGCTGCACAAGCAGGGGTGCCGTCAGTAGGCCAATGGAGCAGGTGGAGGAGGGGTCGTTACCCGGCCTGTAAAGGCACATCGTGCCTCCACATGCATCACGACCTTCTCCTGGGGCCCTCGGGGAAAAATGGGGAGAAAAATGGAGAAAAAACAGTGGCAGGATGGAGCCGATTCTCCGAGGCACCGCCCGGACCAGGCGTGAAGTGTAAGCCCCGGCACCTGGGACGGAGCTGGGGAGCCGGGTCAGATGGGGGGCTGCACGGGGAGGAGTATAAATAGAAATCATATAAAAAAAAGAAATGTGTCTGCTGCTGACATCTGTGCAGCTGCCACCTGGAGTTCTGTCCATACTTTTACTAAGTATTACAATCTGGACATCGCGTCTAGGCACAGGGCCAGCTTTGGCCTGGCAGTTCTTCAGGGCCTTCTGTCATGAGCTCTTGACTGCTGACTTGTCCTCTCCCGGTGATGTTACCTGGTGATAACTGGTACCGCTTGGGACTCAGTCCTACCAGTGTGGCCTGCTGCAAGACCTTTTCGAAATAAGCTAGTGCAGTTATGTAAGAATTTACCATAACAGTAGATCTTTAAGAGAAGCTTTTGCAGCAGGCCCAGTTTTCCCTCCTTCCTTCCCCCTGCTATTCCTTCTCTGTGGACCTTCTTCTGCCTCCATTTTGGCTCTTAGGAAACCTTCTTGGTTTTCCTGCAGCTGACCATATGGGGTCTCAGTGGGAGAACTGAGGTGATGTGGGGACTGCCTTCTTATATAGGCTATGCTGACATCAGTTGACTGGCGTCGGTGGGGGCGATTCCCATGGTAGACCGCTAGCTGGTAGTTTTCCTTGTGTTCTTAGTGGTTTGCAGCTTAGTCCTACCGGTGTGGCCTGCTGCGAGGCTTCTCTTGAAGATCTACTGTTACGGTAAGTTCTTACGTGACTATACTTTTCCAAAGGCTAGTTTCAGCTACAGATAATAAAATATTAGCATACCTTTCAAATCTACTTTTGTAGGTAGTTCAATGCTGAACACTAAAGTGTTTTTTTTTGTTTTTGCTTTTTTTTACATCCTGACCCTTGCCAGCTCTACGATGCTACTTCTAAGCCAAATGTAATGGCCATATTTTTTTCTTGACAAAAAAACTAAATAAACACATTTATAACATACTCAGTTTCTGGTGGAATTAGAAACATTTACCACCAGTTAAAACTGGAAGATGCCTGGCATCTGTTATAGTGAAAAAAGGTAGGTTCACATTTTTTGCCCAATTTTGTTGAAGTGCTCCTTTAAGACACTACTTCAACACGTTTCCCCACAACTTACCCCTGATATGTTGTCTCAAAAACAAAGCTCTTTAATCCGTACTTATGTTCAAACAACATGAAGTCTTGCTATATTATGACATATGCAGTGAGTCCCAACCTTCGAACTGCTCCGGAGGTGAAAGAGTTAACTTTCCATGGCAGGCATGGAACGCTGAGCTCGAGCTCGGTTGAAAACTCTATCTGTTGTTCTTCAAACTCAAACTGTCAGATTCTTTACTCCGCCTCACTGAACAGTCGCTCCGGAGATTTCTCCTTCTGCTCGGTTCATTTTGTCGGTTAAAGTATTATTTTCTCGGTTTTTTGACCGAATTTAAACCGCAACCGGTCGGTTCAAGCTCTGTCTGTGGTATTTGTGAGTACTAGATAGGTTTTACATGTATTTCTTCTGTGTGAACTTGTAAACGGTTTATCGGTTCGGTTTTAACCGATCAGGTTGTTTAAAATACATTAATCTGTCCTTTAGAGTGTGGTTACCGGTTCTTATCGGTACTAAAAAGAACGGATTTTATTACAGTTTTTTCCACGACCCATGACACGGTTGGGAACCGATAAGAGGTCTTACCTGGCGGATTGCCATAAACGGGTAAGTTTGGTTAGGCTGGCATTATGTCTGAGAAACTCAAAGAAAACCAGGCCCACTGGGTTTCAACACTGCAGTGTCTGTGGGGAAGTCTTTGCTAAGGCTGGCCCCACCACCTGTGTTTATTGTCTGGGGTTTGACCACCTCAATGCAGACTGCCAGATTTGCAAAAATTTTCCTGCAGCTACCCTGGAAAAGAGAGTTGGTAGGCTCAGGGAAAGGCAGGCCAAAAGTTCCGCTGAACCGGATGGCCAGCCCAGTTCGGTTCCAACTGAACCGGAGGGAGTGCCCTCTGACCAGGGCGAGACTTCCTCGGGCAAAAGGAGAGCCGACTCGGAGGAGTCGGTTCCAGCAAAAAGGACTAGGAAATCAGCTGGTGTGGAGCCAAAACTTTCCTCTCCAACCGCTGAAGAAATAGCCAAAGCGATCAAAATTGTCCAGTCGCTTTTCCCGGTTCCGACCGAATCGGCACCAACAGGTAAGCGTACGGTTCGGCTGGTTCCACCGGTTCAGGAGTATGATTTAGAGGAATTTTATGAACTGGAGGAGGGGGAAGAGGAGTATGAGGAGAGTGAATGTGGATTTGAAAGTCTGGATGTGCCCATTGAACTGGACATCTCCCCAGACAGACCTTCAGGAGTGTCTCCTCCTAGGCTTTCTGAGTCCCCTTCTCATTTTATGTTTTATAAAAAAGTGGCTAAAACCCTCCAGCTCCCTGTGGAGGAAGCTGTGGATGATCAAGAGGAGCCTATGTGGAAATGATGGATATCCCAGAGTCTAGGAGACTGTCTATTCCTTTGCATAAATCCTTTGGGAAACAGACAGTAAAAATTCTAAAAACTCCTCACACTATACCTCCTGTGGATAAGAGAATGGACAAAAGGTACACATTGTCAGGCTCTAAATCGGAGTTTCTTACACAACAATGCAGCCATGTGTTGGGGTAATACGGCTGCAGCCTGTGACAAGGCAAATATTCCTTGGCTTCACACCCCTGACAAGGACTCCAGGAGGATTGATGCCATGGCAAAGAAACAGTACATGGCAGCATCCTTGGGACTCAGACAGGCAAATTATATGTATGCTGCTAGATACCAGAAATCAGATGGGATACTGTTATGGCTCTAGCAAAACAGGTCCCTGGCCAGCTTGCCGAGGAGCTGGAGCAGGTGGCTGCTGATGGTATTGAGGCATCTAAGGTGCAATTCCATGCTGCAGTGGACTCTTAATGATGTGTCATCAAGAGTCATGGCTACATCTGTGGCACTTCGCAGAATGGCTTGGCTCAGATGTACTAGCCTGTCACGGGATACCCAGACTAAGGCCATGGATTTTCCTGTTGTGGGTAATTCTCTGTTTGGGGAGTAGACAGAGAACTACATGAAGAAAATGGATGAGTATAGGACCACCTATAGGAGTGCACAGGCCAAGGAAAGGCAGGCCACTCCTCAAAGGCAGCCTTCCAGGGGCAGGAGCAGGCCTTTCATAGGCATTTTACCAAGCCCAGGCCTCCGCTTCTGCCGCCCAGAGGGTTTCTTTAGAGGAGAGGCAGACGGGGTACAAGCAGGCCTGCTTCCACCCCTCAGCCTAAAGCCCCTGCCAAGCATGCACCCTGATGGGGTGGCCAGGGCCGATTCTCAACTACCTGTAGGGGGCAGGCTGGCTTACTTTGTCCAGGACTGGAAGTCTCTGACATCAGACAAGTGGGTCCTGGAAGTAGTAATCCAGAAACTGGTTCTCAGCTTCAAAAAATTTCCAAAGATGAGAACCAGATCCTTCCCACCTGCAAATCCACCAGAGGCACTTGCCCTAGAGGCAGAAGTCTCTTCCCTCCTGGCTCTCAGAGCCATGGAAAGGGTTCCACCCCTACACCAGGGCAAAGGATTGTACTCCAGTTACTTCCTTACCCCAAAAAAGACAGGAGAATGGCGGCCCATCCTGGATCTCAGATACTTAAACAAGCACCTTTTAAAACCAAAATTCAAAATGGTGACTCTGGGAATTATTCTACCCTCTCTAAGGCCAGGGATTGGCTAGCATCCCTGGACCTCAAGGATGCTTACTTCCATATTCTCATCAGAAGCTCCCATCAAAAGTACCTCAGGTTCAAGCTGCCCTCAGGCCATTACCAGTTCAGAGCAATGCCTTTGGCCTCACCTCTGCTCCAAGAGGTATTCACAAAATGCCTGGCAGTAGCAGTTGCCTACCTAAGAAGGCAAAAAATTGCCAGCACTTCCTACCTGGACGACTGTCTCATAGTAGGTCAGTCTCCAGACCAAGTCAAGTTACATCTTCAGATAACTCAGCAACTGCTTACCTCTCTAGGTTTCCTTCTGAATCTTCCAAAGTCAGTTCTAGAGCCTGTTCAGCTCCTCACCTTCATGAAGCGAGAGCTGAACACAGAGAAAGCAGAGACCTTCCCTCCCTATGGACAGGGCAAGGACCCTGGTCTCTCTGGCCTCCTCATTCACCCTGCAGGTCTCTCGACCAGCAAGGCATTTTCTACAGCTCCTGGGACACATGGCTGCTTCTACAGCAGTAGTGCAGGAGCAAGATTTCAGATGAGGACATCCAGTTCCATTTGAGAGCCTTTTGGTCTCAAAGAAAGGACCCTCTAACCAAGTTGATCCCAGTAACTCAACCCTGATCCAAGCCTACAGTGGTGGCAGGATCAGAGCAATCTGAGACAAGGGTTCCCTTTGTCACTCAGTCTCACTCTTTAATCCTTACTACAGATGCATCCCTCTTGGGGTGGGGAGCTCACATGGGCGACCTCACTACCCAGGGATTGTGGTCCCCTCAGGAATCTCTGCTCCACATCAACCTGTTGGAGCTCAGAGCAGTTTTTCTAGCACTTCAAGCTTTTTCCAAATCTGTTCAGAACAAAGTTGTACAGGTCAGAAAAGACAACTCCACCACAATGTGGTACATCAACAAGCAAGGAGGCACTCGGTCTACAGCCTTGTGCACCAAAGCAATGAAGTTGTGGTCTCTGGCTTACTCCCTGAACACTTCCCTTACGGTAGTTCACCTCCCAGGCAAGGACAATGTCCTGGCAGATGCTCTCAGCAGGATTTCCCAGGGCCATCACAAATGGTCACTGGATCCCCTGGTCCTGGAGGTATTATTTGCCAGATGGGGCACCCACAGATAGATCTTTTTGCAGCCCCAGACAATCACCAACTTCCCATTTTTGCTGCAGGCCCCAGTTTTGAGCTCAGTCCTCTGGATGCCTTAGTTCTCACTTGGGAAGGGAAGTTTCTATGCTTTCCCCTTCCTCTCCTGTTCAAAGTGTTAGTCAGAATCAGATCTCAATCCTACAAAGTGATTCTGATTGCTCCAGACAACCCTGGTATCCACTCCTACTGTCCTTAGCAGTCCATCTTCCCCTGTGTCTTCCCAGGAATCACAATCTGTTAACCTGTGCCCAGGGAAGGGTTTGGTACCCAAACCTTAAATCTCTCAGTCTCAAGGCCTGGCTCTTGAAGAGTTAGAGTTTGCTGATCTACACCTCTCCCAAGGTGTAATGGATATATTGAAGGCTTCTAGGAAGTCTTCCACCAGGGCTACTTACAATTCCAAATGGAAGAGGTTTTCCATATGGTGCTCTGGGAAGCATATTTCCCAGAATCTGCGATTTACCCACAGTCCTGGATTATATGGTCCATTTAAACACTTTGGGGCTGAGACCAGCTACCCTAAAGGTGCATTTGGCAGCTGTGTCTGCTTTTATTTCAGCAGGTAAACCCTCTTCTCTTTCAGCTCATCCTGTATTCTCTAAGTTTTTTATGGGATTGCTTCCACCAACCCTCATTCAGGGACCCTGCCCTGCCTGGGATCTTAATGCATTGCTCAGCTTATGCAACCTCCTTTGAGCCTTGTCTTCAGCAGAGCTTAAGTATTTGACTTGGAAGACTGTGTTTCTGGTAGCCATCACTTCTGCCAGACGCATAAGTGAATTACAAGCTTTGTCAGTGGAGCCTGATTTTATCTCCTTTCATAGAGATAAGGTGGTCCTCAGGACTAACAGGAAGTTCTTGCCTAAGGTGGTTTCAGATTTCCACCTTAATCAATCTATATCTCTTCCAGTGTACTTCACTGACCATTCCTCCTCTGGCAAGAGGAGGCTGCACAGCTTAGATGTGAAGAGAGCCCTTAGTTACTACATTGAGCATACCAAGGGTCACAGGTTTGACTCCCTCTAACTGTTCCTCACTTATGGTGAGGTTGGTAAAGGAAAACCTGCCACTAAAAGATCCATTGCCAGGTGGATTGTCTGTTGTATCCAATTCTGTTATGAAAAGCTGGGTAAGGTTCCTCCCTCAGGCCTGAGGGCTCACTCTACCAGAGGTACAGCTGCTTCCTGGCTGCTGCAGGGACATCCCATTCTAGAGATTTGTCAAGCAGCTACCTGGAAAACAGTTCACACTTTTTACAAGCATTACTCCTGGACATCCAGGCTAGGAGTGATGCTCAGTTTAGCATAGCTGTGCTTCAGAGCCTATTTCCTAAGTAGGTTCTGTCCCTCCTCCATGGAGGTACTGCTGTGTAGTCTGCATATGTCATAATATAGCAAGACTTCATGTTGTTTGAAGAAAAAATTACTCACCTTAGTAATGTTGTTTCTTCTGATGGAGTCTTGCTATATTATGACCTCCCCCCCTGCCTGCCCCTCTCAGAACCTCTGTTTTTGGGATGTAGGTGGGCAGTGCAGTGTTGGCACTTAGTAGATACCCACCTTGTTATTTTCACCCCTCCTTTTTGGGGTGACTGGGTGTTGTGTTTTTCATTTTTGGGTCTCTCTGACTTGAGGTCTTTGTTTTGGGACCAAAAATGTGTTCTTATCTAGTAGCCAGTTGGCTGATTGTGGGTTTACAGCTTCACATGGGACCTTAGTGAGTTTAGCTCAGTAAGATCTAACAGATTGAGTTTGAAGAACAACAGACAGAGTTTTCAACCGAGCTCGAGCTCAGCGTTCCATGCCTGGCATGGAAAGTTAACTCTTTCACCTCCGGAGCAGTTCGAAGGTTGGGACTCACTGCATATGTCATAATATAGCGAGACTCCATTAGAAGAAACAACATTACTAAGGTGAGTAATTTTTTCTTCTTGTCTGTGACCTAAACAGGCAGACTCTGCTTCTTTTGTATCTTTATATACAGCCCTGTTGGACTCACCGTGGCCCCTCTTGTGTAACCTAAAAGCTTTTCTATTGTCGCATTTTGCTTGTTGAGCCAAAGTGGCTTCCTCGGCCTCTTGGTCTTTTTTTTACAAAATTAATACAAGTTTGGGTGGCTCCCAGTATTGCCATTTAAATCGCTGCCTCCTTGTTTTTTGTCCCCATCTAGTCTGTGCAGGTCCTCCAGCTGTTTGTCTGTTTTCATCTTCATTTTGTTGAACTCAACTTTCCTGAAGTGAGGGACGGCTGTACTGGATTAAAGTTGCTCAGACACCAAACCTAATAAGAAAATAAAATTAAAAAAATAAACGGCAGTTACAGACAAAGAATATCTAAGCAGTGCCCAGAAATTTATGATGAGAAAAACAGATATGTGGCAATGTGTTTGTGCTCCATGAAATGAAGGCAACAGAGTCATATTGGGTGGGTGGACCAGTCAAAGCATTTGAATGAAAAAGATCAATTAACTTTTCTTCAACAGTTGGACACAAGACATTTCCCTTCATGGGTACCCTGTTTTTTGAATAATTTAATTTAATTATTGATTTAAAACAAACTGGAAATCTAGTGTCATCTGTGTTGTAGAAATCAGTAAATTTTTTGTTGGAGCGCTAATACAATGGCAGCATTCTCTGATCCTGTGCTGTATTTTGCACATTACAATTCCCTCCACTCCACTGCCCCTGCTGCTGCCCTAATTCACTTCCTCTTCCCCCCATTTCCCTCCACCCTTCCCTGCTGAACAAAGCACCAACAGCACTCCACGCACTCTTCGTATTGCTGCCATCTGCACTTTAATTCCGTACCTAGCAGTGCCTTGTTCCACACTTCGGTTTGTGTTCCAAGTTACACTTAGTAACTAATTGGCTTGTCCCAGGGCTACTACCCTGCCTGCTTGACTAGTAGCAGGTTAAGGGGCCTGAGTTCTGAAACGGGTGCCTCCACCCGGAGGTCAGGGTTGGTAGTGTTCAAGCTAACCTGGGCATAGCCCTCTGGGACACTGTAACCCCCCTCTTTCCTTACTAGTGGCCGGAACAATACACAATAATCACTTTCACAATATCCCTGATACACCACACAAGTACCCATACTTTTTACACTTACCACCAGGGCTTTTCTCTGGCTCGGCCCTGGGGACCCCTTGTAAAACAAGGTTATACACTGCAAATAACAGCAGTACAGTACTCTTGCACAAACTGGAACCACAGTCAGGATAAATGCAAAAAAGAGTTGGATCTGATTTATTTATGGGACTTGGACAAGGAAGGGGCATGATCAGGTTAATTTGCTTAAAGGCTCCATCAGTCAAACAGTTATGCATGCACTTCAGGGTCCCTTAGCAGTCACACACTCTGGGTACCCAGATGGAGAATGGTGGCTAGCCAGGAACGTTGTAGCTGGTTGTGGCCCTGTGATGGAGGAAAACAACATGCATAATCACACTATTTGTAATCTGGAGCCGAGGGCTCAGTTCTTGATAAGAAAACAACAAGACAATCAGATGACACACTTTTAGATTTGGCTGTTGTTGCAGGGAGCTACCCTGATGATTACTCACAATACCCAAGACTGGACGAAAAATCGAGACAGCAGGTGGTTAATCTGGAGTGCCAGGAGAAGCAGGACCCACATGATTCGTCAAGACGTTGTTCCTGTTCAAGCGTGGAGCAGGGGGCTGATCCCCAGGCAGGTCTCTCGTCGGTGGCTTTCTCTGTGCAGTGGGGTAGTCTGGCAGGGCCAGTGTGGCATGGCCCAGGCCGAATGGAGATGAACGCAGATTCAGTCCAATTAGGCTGGATAAAGCTTCCAGCAAGCAGAACACAGTTCACACAGTGGGGAACCAAATCACGACCCACTTTCAATACACAGCACATTTACATGTAAAGGAGTCTACAGTACCAGCAAGCAGAGCACAATTCACACAGTGGGGAACCAAATCACGACCCACTTTCAATACACAGCACATTTACATGTAAGGAAATTCTACTGTACCAGGCAAACTCCTCTCCGGTCATGATCGCAAAGTCTCTGCACAAACCGGGGATTCAAAAGCAGCTGGAAATCCTGACAAGCCGCTTGCATTCAGCAAAATCTTCAATCTTTTTCAGGTATGAGCTTGGCAAAATCAGTGGCTTACTTTGTTCTTACAAATTTGGATTTAGTCTGAAATAACTCTCTTCTCTCTTTGCAGGCAGCAGGCAGACAAGCAGGCCACAACTCAGGCCTTTCCACAGTTCTCCCACGCGAAACTACTCAGACGGCTGCTTGACTGTCTCAAGCATGTTGCTTTTTCAACTCCGAACTTAGGTCCGACTCAAACTGCAGCAAGCCTGGGAATTTCCCCAATATCCAAAAGGTTTGGTTGGCTGATTCATCTGTCAGTCACAACAGGAGCTCCACCTTCAGGTGCAAAAAGGCGCCAAAAGCCCAAAACTACAATTCCTACAGATTTTGACTCCAGACAGCTCCTGTAGTCCGCTCCGCTTAGGTCCCACCAGTACTGATTTGTCCACTTTGCAGTCCCGGCCAAATGGTGGGGATAAACAAAACAGTCCTTGCTGCAAAGAAGGCAGGTTAGACAAACTACATTATCATTATCACTGTAATGATTTTCAGCAAATAGTTACATCTTTCAACAGAGCTCCTCTCAGATTACTTATGACTGCAATCCAGGCAGCTCTTAAAGAGACAGTACACAGAGGCTATACAGGCACTCTCTGGCAATCCCATTTAAACTGCTAAAATGCAGGGAACCAGCCTGGCAGTGAGCATTTAGGCAAGCTCGAGAAGACTTTTGGGAACCCCCATTTGTAGGGGTTACACCTTCTCTGCCTGGAGAAAACTTGGCGTCCGTGTGAAGTCTGTACCATCATGCACCAGTTAACATAAACTTATTACTTTACTGTACATATTCATGATACTTCATGATACTATATCCATTCTGACAACACATTGTGCATATTTCACACAAGTAAACTGAACATTACTATACTGAATCAGGTAATAACTTCTTGTACCTTAAACAATGCAAGAGGGGTCCCTTCCCCATCAGCTAACTTGGGGCTAGAGGGGCAGGGGCACCATGGTGAGAGGGAAAGACAAGTAACCTGGAATTGGCTGTCAAGCTCAATTTAGGCAGTGAGCTTGGTGAGACATAAACACCTTTGTGCACCACATTGAGAGGCAAATATACTGGCCTCCCGGGAGAATTATAACTGAGGCGTACTACTGGCTTGTCAGCTCGGCCAGTCTTAATGAGGAGGACAACTACAGTCTCTGTACTGTCAGCACTAGTCTGAGGACTCTCGTCACTTGTGAGGGGTACCTCTGCCTGGGTGGGAATGTCCAAACTTGGGGCACTGTCGGCTCCTTGCTCTGCAGGCTCAGTTTCTACAACACTTGACTCATTTTGCGAAGGCTCAGGCACAGTCAAGCTTTGAGGCACTGAAGGGGGGTGGTCAGCACTCTCATAGTGTTCTTCAAGTTCTGGTATGTCACCAGAAAGACTCAAACCCTCAGCCCCTTCTTCAGGCAAATCATACAGTTCCACAATACACAGAGACCCAACACCTTCAGACGTGATAATTTGCACTTCACTTGCTGGGAGCATTTTCTCCAAGGACGAAGCTGGGAGGTGAGGCAGTCCAGAAGGCCCAACTTCATCCCCACAATTTATCAGAGGGTTACCTCGAAACACCTGACTCAGTTCATAAGAGGGGTAATATGCATGGTCATATTCACTTTCGTCAAACTCTCCCGCCTAACCTAGGGGTCGCCCAATTCCATTTGAAACTTGCCACACTGAAAGAGGTGCAGCAACTCCTATCCAACTTAAAACCTGAGGGCTCTCCTGGATCGACTCACGGAACCAACATTTCTTAAACTGGGTGCCCTGCCTAGCTCGCCCCATCCATGATTTGTTTAACCAGTCATTCTTCTCCAACACTGTGCCAGATAAGTGGAAGGTAGCAGTAGTAGTCCCGGTCCACAAAGGGGGACCTAACTGCATAATAGAAAACTATCACCCTATATCTCGTCTGTCACATCTGGCTAAACTACAAGAGTGTATAGTGCACAATCATTTACAAGACTATCTCGACTCTCACAGTCTGCTATCACCCTGTCAGCATGGCTTTAGAAAGAGTCACAGTACTCTCACTGCACTCATAAAAGTAACATATGACATCTTCCAAGCTACGGAAAAAGGCCAGGCCACTGGAGCCATATTCATGGACCTCACAAAAGCATTTCTGCATCTACTTTGCCTGGACCACAGTTTGCTGCTACGGATCAAGAGCTATCTTTCCAATCGACTCCAGAAAGTTAAATGGGATGGCTCCCAGTCTGAACAAAAAACAGTTTCCCATGGTGTCCCGCAAGGCTCCATTGTGGGCCCCATGCTATTCTCACTCTTTATCAACGACCTCCCCAAATTCTGCGGGGGAGCCACAGTTCATCTATATGCAGACGATGCCATCATCTACTGCTCCTCTCCAGTTATAGACCAAATCAGTTGGGACCTTGCCTCAGACTTCGCCTCCCTAGAAGACTGGTTTCAGAGTAATCATCTTGTTCTCAACTCAAAAAAAACAAAATGCATGGTCTTCGATCATCGACCTGAGCAAAAGCTTAGTCCACCTACCCTTGGTATCTCCACTATCAAGGGAGACTCGTTAGAGGTGGTCCACTCCTTCAAATATCTGGGTGTTACCTTGGACTCCGCCCTCTCGCTCAACTCCCATGTCTCAAACACTGTCAAAAACCTCAACCAGAAACTCAGACTCCTCTGTCGCATGTGCCCGCACCTCACACTTGCCTCGGGCCAAAAAATAGCCACCGCATCCCTCCTCCCCCTCCTATCCTATGCTGCACCCCTCCTCCTCCTCGGCACTAACTCTGCCTCCATGTCCCTCCTCTCTCAGGCCTACCACAGGGTTGGTCGCTTTGCCTTGGGGGCCCCACCCGCTCTCACCATTGTGATGTCCTCGTCTCACTGGGGTGGTCCTGATATGAAGCAAAACTGAGCTTCTCCACCCAGAGCCTCATGTTCAAGCTCATCCACATTACCCCTCCTTGCCGCTGACAAATCCCATGCACACTTTGCTCCAGCCTCTCCCCCCCTTCTCATTGTTCCCAAATTACGTCTTGCTGTATCTAGATGCTCCTTTTCACATACTGCTCTAACTGACTGGAACTCCCTCCCACCCTCCATTCTCTCCTGCTCCTCCCTCTCGCAATTCCAGTCACATTTGTCTGACTTCCTTTCTAACTTGACTACCTGCTCTTGCTTTCGCTGAAGGGCGCCTGCCCAGTAACTCCTTTGTCTTCCACACGGCAGCCTCCCCATGCCTTATCCTTCCTCTCACTTCTCTACTGCTCCCTCCTAGTATAATATTGAGAGTAGTACGTATAGAATCTCTGATCCTAGCCATTCCCATTTTATATTGCTACTGTTTAATCAATAAATTTGTATTATAACTGCACTGTAGTATAGCCTTCTTTATGAAGGCTTTGCATCGCCGCCAAAAGAAAGTCTGAAATTGATTGTTTGTGTAATTGCAATATCTCGTCTCGACATGTACTCTGCCTAATGCCAACTTTGTAACATGAGAACTGCATTGTTGATCTCACCTGTAACTTCATGGTTGCTCCTCAACCCCGAGTCGACCCTGAAAAAGGGACTGTAATTGTCTTAGTGGACTTACTCAGTTACCAAAACTCAAATAAAATAAGTGGACTGACGGTCACTATCATTCTGGGCCTGCTGCGGAGGAAACCTTAAATCTGTGACCACTGGGGTAGGTTGACTCTGTCTCTTTCTTGCAGCAGCACGAGTCACTGGCCCAGGGGCTCAATTTCTGGGGGTTCAGCCTCAATCATGACTTGGCCGATAGGTAGCAAGTGGTTATGGTGCATGGTCTTGACAGCTTTGGAGTTGTTCTCTGGGTGCACCTTGTACACAGGTGAATCATCCAACTTTCCAATTACTCATGGGGAAGATGGTGCCACTGATCATCAATTTTGTGTTTACCATGCAGTCCCAAATTGTGTAAGAACACACAGTCTCCAGGTCGAAGCTCTTGAGCCTTTACTTTTTTATCAGACCTCTCTTTGTTGACTAGATTTCTCTTGGTGGCCATTGTCTGGGCCAGTTGATAGGCATGGTTCAATTGAGCTTTCAGTTTTTGTACATATTGCAAGTAGTTTTCGGCTCGGACCCCATCTGGAGAGACCCCAAAACAGACATCAACTGGCAGCTGGGCCTCTCTCCTGAACATGAGGCAGTAGGGTGAGAACCCCTGGCTGGCAGTATAGCCTAGAGGTTAGAGGAACAAGGTGTGAATGAGCGTGATACATCCAGCAGACCAGACCTGAGTTTGAGTCTCACAACCTTCACTTACATACTGTGTGACTCTGAGCAAGTCACTTAACCGCTCAGTGCTCCCAGGTCACCCCTGAAAACAGGCACTTGTGCTTAGTGGGCCTTACCCGGTTACCAAAGACTAAAACAAAACAGTAGCATAATTTTTCATGCAATTGTATGCGTGTACCAAGGTGCTAATCTGCTGGCTCCATTTATGCTTGTCTTTTGGGTGGAGGGTGCCCAGCATGTCTAGAAGGGTGCAGTTAAAATGTTCTGGTTGAGGGTCTCCCTGTGGGTGATAGGGGGTGGTTCTTGTCTTTCTCACCCCCCATAGAGAGAGAGCATTTGTTTGATTAGCAGACTCTCAAAGTCTGCCTTGATCAGAATGAATCTGCTGGGGGGCACCATAGTGGACGAAGAAATTTTCCACTAGCACCTTGGCCACGGTAGATGCCTTTTATTCTTTGGTGGGAAAAGCTTATGCATACCGTGTGAAATGATCTGTAACCACTAACACATTGCCAATGTTTGGCTGATCAGGTTCTAAAGAGAAGTCGTCTATGTAGACTTGTTCCATGGGGGTGCTGATAGTAATATTAACAAAGGGGGCTGCCCTCTGAGGCAGGGCTTTTCTTTGCAGGCAGCGACTACAAGTCTTTACATGGTGCTCAACATCAGCCCCCATTTTGGGCCAGTAGAAGCAAGATCGTATCAGGTCAAGGGTTCTGTCAATACCGAGGTGCCCCATGTGATTGTGGAGGGACCTCAGTACCAAATCTTTAAAAGCTGTGGGCAGGACCAATTGCTGCTTGTCTACTTTGCCACTATGATCTACTGTCTCTCTATACAACAACTGATTGTGCAACTTCAATCTGGGGCCTTCTTTAAACAATAAAGCAGTTCGCAAGTCAGTGGAATGTAACTTAGACACATCTTTCCCAGCACGCAGGGCATCAAGTGCTGGCTGAATCATAGGATCTTGAGATTGAGCCCACTAAATGCTGTCATTGTCAAATTGAGGTAGTGCACTAATATCTAGAGCAGAGAAGTGGCAATAAGCAGCTGGCATGCAGGTGTCAGAAGGGCCCAAGCAATCTACTTAAGAGTCCACTGGGTCCGCAGACATCTGTTCATCTCTATCAAACCTTTGGCACAGTGCTCGAATGTCAGGTTCAGACAGCCTGACCCAATTACTCTTGGAAGTGGGCCTTCGTGATTGGGTGTCAACATCAATATGGTTCAGGCCTGGTCTGTATTCGACAGCACAATCATAGGTTGATAATGCAGAAAGTCACCAGTGCCCAGTGGCATCTAATTTAGCTGAAGTCTGTACATAGGTCAACGGGTTATTGTTAGTCTTCACCAATATCTTTGCCCGATAGAGGTATTCATGAAACTGGTCAATGATGGTCCTTTTTTAGCACAAGGAACTCCAACTTATGCACGGGGTAGTTTTGTTCAGACGAGGTCAAGCTCCTACTGGCGAAAGCTGCTGGTCTCAGGCCATCCTCATGGTCTTGATACAGCACCGCTCCTAGACCCTGCAGACTAGCGGCCATATACAGCACGTAGGGTTTGGTGGGGTCTGCATAGGCGAAGATGGGGGTGTGGGTGAGCTGGTATATGATCTCATGGAAGGCTACTTCACAGTCTGGCATCCAGCGGGGCCCAAAGAGTTCACCTGGGTGGAAGTATACTTTTTCTGGTTCTTTAACGGCCCCTTTTGTGTATTTACAATTGGTAGGAGGGTAACCCCTGGGTAAGGTTCAAGAGTGGGTGAATCACCTTGGAATAGTCTTTTATGAACCTGCGGTAGTAGCCACAGAACCCCAGGAAACATTGTAGATCTTTCTGGACATAAAGTCTCCACCACTCATTCACACTAATGGGATCTGCGCCGGAGGCACTAGGACTCAGCGGGAGCAAACTTTTTTGATAGAGGGTTGGCGCCAGAGATGGAGCTGCGAGGAGCAGCACTGTGAGCCTCAGCTTATGCGGTAATGGCTGTCTCGGAGTTGACCCTCCAACCGCCTCAGTTCCTTTTTTCCCACCGTCGGATGCGCTTCAGTGACGATGTCACTCGTCCGCCGGGAGTCAAACTTCAAACTAGCAGCTTAGTTTTTTTAAGTTTTATTGTTTTGTAGTAATATTTCAAATAAGTTCCGCTTAGTTTATTTATTCTTAATTAAAGAAGAAGTCTCAGCCTACATTGACGGAGTCACCCATGAGCGGGTCAGGTGACAGTAGGGAGACTTCGTATGAAAGCTGTTCAGTCAGCCGGGCTGGGTCCGGTCCGCTGCCTTCTCCGGAGCAGGGGTCTGACAACGGACAGTCCAATGCCCGAGGGGGTGGGTGGTCCCCTTGAAAGCATAAAAGTAAATGGTCGCACTCTCGGCATCATTCGGCCTCGAGCTCTTCTTCGACCTACAGGTCGAGAAAGAGAAGGCATCACTCGAGGTCGCCCTCTGATATGTCTGCGCGTAGACGGTCAGTTATTGGGGCTAGTTGCCAGTCTCCTCCTTCAAAGTCGCCGGTTTCTGTTTCTGGTAGCCGACATCTTTGACATCGGAGCCCTACCCCGCCTTCTGGTAGGTCTTCAGATGAGCGTTTTCATCACTGGGCTGCTCTTATGGAGCAGTAGGCTCGGAGGTTGGTCCAGCTGCTGGCCCGGTCTCTCAGGGGCCTTCGGGCTTCTTCAGAGATCAGGTAGGGTGGTTGAGCCTCCCTACTCGCACGGCACCATCTTGATTGCCCGTTGACTCCAGCAGTGTTTCCCCTCACGGCTGCGGCGCGGGGGCCTCGATGCCTTTATCTCCTGGTATTCATCCTTCTTTTTCCTCAAATCCTGTTTTTCGGAGTCTTGGGATATTTTCGACGCCCTCGGCGTCGATGGCACGTTTGGCGGCGTCTTCGGTGCCGATGCATCCATTGGCGCCATCCTCGGCCCTGTTGACTTTCTCAGCACCATGCGCCTCGGCGCCATCCTTGGTGCCGTGTGCTTTGTCGGTGCCACCCTCAGCACCGTGCGCTTCATCGGTGCTGTCCTCAGTGCCATGTGGCTTCTCAGCGCTGTGTTCGCCACCATCCGGCTTTTCAGTGCCATGTGGCTTCCCGGTGCTGTCCGGCCTCTCAGCGCCATGCGTATTTTCGGGGCCGTGCGTTTCTTCGGCGCCAAGGCCTGTTAGGACGTCATCCAGCCTTCAGGACTCCTCCTTTAACCCTTTTCCTTCCTCATTTCCTTCTATTTTTCACTCCTTTCCTGTCCATACAGTCCCTCCAGGACTGTCAGGAAATGACAATGAGCCTGACCCAGACCTTAAGCTGGGTGATGATGTGGAAAGAACAGGATCTATTCCTACTGCAGAGCCTGTGGTCAAGGACCTGTCTTTTAAGTCTCTGCTGAAAAACTTGAATTCCACTCTTTCTCTCCAAACTACAGATATCGATCCTGGGAAACTGTTAAGACTCCAATACCTCCATGTTCCGGAGATCCCTTTGGATTTGACTCCTCCGGTATAGTCCTCCTTTGAGATGCTATCTCAAATGGTATGGAATAATCCTGCTCTCATTCCTTCGGTGGCTAAGTCCATAGATAGGAAATATGCTGCTCCCAAAGATCGACCCATTTTGGCATCCCAAGCTTTTGCAGATCCTATTGTAGTCTTGGCAGAGAATGATAAGGTCGTCCTTCCACAAACAACTACAGCTCGACCTATTAACAAAGAATCTCATACGATAGACACTTTAGGTAAGACCGTTTTTGCTGCTTCCACCCTAGGTATGCGTATTGCCAATTACCAAGGCTATTTCTCTCAATATGAGTATATCCTTTGGCATTCACTCAAACAAATGGTTGAAGCTCTACCGGAGTCGGACAATAATTCAGAGCTTCTTCAAACCATAACCAGGGGTATCGAGTCCAACAACCAGCAGGTTAAAGCAGCTATGGACGCTTTCGATACTGCTTCCCGAGCGCCGGCGGGCATTTGTACCCGCCGTCATTCCTGGCTGCGCACGTCAGGTTTCATGAATGATGCTCAGCAACAGGTAATGGCGTTGCCCTTCGATGGTGTGTATCTCTTCGGCCCTCAAGTAGAACAAGCTCT
Organism: Neoceratodus forsteri; assembly: GCA_016271365.2. Lineage (NCBI taxonomy): Eukaryota > Metazoa > Chordata > Ceratodontiformes > Ceratodontidae > Neoceratodus > Neoceratodus forsteri. The sequence goes on from CM057458.1 coordinate 713,661,112, forward strand.
AGAGGCTACACAAAAGACTAGGTCAGCCATTAAATTGGCTCGACCTCCTCCTGTTCCTTCTCAAGGGGGTGTTAATAAACACCAGTTTCATAACCGTCAGTCCTTTTGAGGCAAAGGCAGGGGAAGTTTTAATAAAAACCATGCCCCCAGCCTCAAAAGAAAACACAGCAGAAGGCGCAAGGACCCAAAGCGCCTAGTGCCGCCTTCTGATTTGATGGCCCAAGTCCCACCTCAGCTGCCCAAGGTGGACTCTTCCTCAGTGGTGGGAGGTCGTCTGACTCACTTCTACAATCAATGGAAGTCCATAACCTCGGACAAATGGGTCCTCCGGATAATCCGCGAGGGGTATTCCCTCAATCTTTTGGAGACCCCTCTGGATTGTCCCCCCAGGCGACAGCCCTGGCTGTCAGCTCTTCAGTCAGATCTTCTCGCCTCCGAGATACAGGGCCTTCTGAACAACAGGGCAGTGGAAGTAGTTCCGCTGGATCAACGGAACACAGGATTCTACTCCCATTACTTTCTGGTTCCAAAGAAAACCGGGGGCATGCGCCCCATTTTGGACCTCAGAAAGCTAAACAAATTCCTTCCCAGAGAGAAATTCAAAATGATATCACTAGGAACCCTGTTATCTTTGCTTCATTAACACAACTGGTTAGCCTACCTGAGCATGCAGGATGCTTACCAGCACATTCCTGTTCACCCAAAGCATCACAAATACCTAAGGTTTGTGGCTTTGGGACAGAGTTATCAGTTCAGAGTCCTGCCCTCTGGGCTATCCTTGGGGCCACAAGTTTTTACAAAGTGTTGTGCAATTCTCGCAGCGCGTCTCAGAAAAATCAGAATACAGGTGTTCCCATATCTGGACAATTGGCTTCTAGCAAGCCCTTCCAGACAGGGAACTCTCAATGCTGTAGCCACGGCTTCACACTTTCTCACGACCATGGTAGTCCTGCTAAACCTAAAAAAATCATAGGAACCCTTCTGGATACCTCCTGTGCGAAAGCATTTCTTACAGAGGACAGGAGGAGCGATATCCTTCAGATGGCCGATACAATACGAGAGAACCGCTCAGTTTCAGCTCTCTTGATGCAACGGATGCTAGGTCTCATGGCATCCTCGGTGTTCACTGTGCCCCTAGCACGTCTCCACATGAGAACCTCTCAGTGGATGCTCAGTACTCAGTGGTCCCCGACCACTCACCCTTGGTCCTTTCTCATCAAGATGACAGAACCTCTGAAGAGATCACTCACCTAGTGGTCGCAAGAGGACAGTCTTCTGGAAGGGTATCCCTTTGCTCCTCTGGATCATCAGATTTCCATTACCACAGCTGCGTCCCTGATGGGGTGTGGAGCTCACTGTCAGACTCTCCACACTCAAGGTACCTGGACTCAGGACGAGTTCCAGCTTCACATAAATGTCTTGGAAATGAGAGCCGTCCTTTATGCAGTCCGGGCTTTGAAGGACATTCTCTGTCACAAGAACATTCTCCTTCAAACAGACAACAAAGCAGTGATGTATTACATCAACAAGCAGGGCGGTGCTCACTCTTACCCCTTATGCAGGGAAGCGATGAGAGTGTGGGAATGGTGCTTGGAACACAAGGCTCTAATTCAAGTGGTCTCCCTGCCGGGAGTGCAGAACGAACTGGCAGACCTTCTCAGCAGAACAGAGACAGATCCTCATGAATGGTCTCTCGACTCAACCATAGTTCAGTCACTGTTCGCAGAGTGGGGAACTCCAGGCCTGGACCTTTTTGCATCCCTACTCAACACAAAACTGCCTCTCTTCTGCTCCAGAAATCCAGAGCCTGGCATTTTCTGTCAGGATGCGTTCAGGCTGCAGTGGACAAAACGCTTTCTATATGCCTTTCGGCCTCTTCCTCTAATTCATAGGGTACTTCTCAGGTTCGAGTCCCAAGGGGACAAAATGATCCTCATTGCTCCCTTCTGGCCTCGACAGATATGGTTTCCACTACTCAACAGTATGTCGGAAGCCCCTCTAAAACCACTTCCCCTTCAGACGAACCTTCTGACTCAGGGGCCTGTGGTCCATCCCAACCTGAGATCATTTCACCTTCATGCTTGGCTCCTGAAGAGATAGAGTGAACAGGTTCAATGTCTCTCACAGGGTTTCAGATATTCTTCTGCTGCTTGCAAGCCAGCCACTAGAAAACTTACACAGCCAAATGGAAGTTTTTCGTCTCTGGTGCAAAATCCTCTTTGAACCCCTTTTCCTGCCCACCAGATAAAGTTTTAGAGTACCTCTTAGACCTCTCAAATTCAGGTCTGCAATACTCTACAGTTAAGGTTCACCTTTGTGCCATCTCAGCTTATAATGAGCCAGTACTTTCCTTGTCACTGGCTCATTTACCTGTGGTTAAGAGGTTTCTTAAGGGAATTCTGCATACCTGACCTCCAATAAGAAGTCCAGTCGCAGCCTGGGACATTAATCTTGTGCTAGACATGCTCACTCGAAAACCTTTCGAGCCTCTAGCTACCTGTGAGTTAAAATTTCTCACTTGGAAAACAGCATTCCTAGTGGCCATTACCTCAGCCCGCAGGGTCTCTGAGATACATGCCCTAGTCACAGACCCTCCGTATACGGTGTTTCATAAAGACAAAGTAGTTCTTAGGACCCATCCTAAGTTTCTCCCTAAGGTTGTTTCAGGAATTCCACCTAAACCAGCCTTTGGTCCTTCCTACTTACTTTGCAAACCTCCAAAATGAAGGAGAGCATTCTCTTCATTCCTTGGATGTCAAGAGAGCTTTGCACTTCTGTCTAGATAGAACAAAGATTTCCATAAAGCTCAACAACTGTTTGTTTCCTTCAGTGAGACCGCTGGGTCAACCTGTCGCTATCAGATGTATTTCAGCATGGCTGGTGGCATGCCTTCGCCACTGTTATTCCATGGCGCAGGTTACTTGGAGGGCAGCGTGCACGCTCACTCTGCTTCAGAGCGGTCGCCGCATCCCTAGCGGAAATCCGCAATGTGCCCATTGCAGACATTTGCAATGCGGCTACCTGGAGCTCAGTGCATACTTTTGTCAAACACCATGCCCTAGATGTCCATGCCAGATGACATCTTTCTTTTGGCAGAACCATCCTTAATGGACTCCTGTCCTAAAACTGTGAGCTCTTGGTCTCCTGCCGTCCTCCTGGGGGATTATTAGCTCAGTACTCTCCCATTAGTGTGAATGAGTGGCGGAGACTTTATGTCCAGGAAGATATGGAAATTACGTACCTACCGTAATTCTTGATCTTCTTAGACGAGTCTCCACCACTCGTTCACACACCCACCCTCCATCCCCCGAGCTCACCTCTGTTGTTGATCTTCACTCCCTCAATCTTTAGGCTGTGAAGACTTCTGTGTTGACCCTTCTTACACAGGTCGTCTGGACTGTCTTGTGCCTGTTTTTTTTTTTGGTTAGGCTATCCTTCTAGGTTAGGTTACACTGCACCTCCACAGGAAAAAAGGTACTGAGGTGGTTGGAGGGTCGACGCCGAGATAGTCATTACCGCACGGGCTGAGGCTTGCAGTGCTGCTCCTCGTGGCTCCATCTCTGACGCCGACCCTCTAGCAAAAAGTTTGCTCCCGCTGGGTCCTAGTGCCTCCGGCGCAGATCCCATTAGTGTGAATGAGTGGTGGAGACTCGTCCAAGAAGATCAAGAATTACGGTAGGTATGTAATTTCCATTTGTTTCAGATTATGGGGCTGGGGCCAAGTAGTCAGTGCTTTTACCTTACTGGGATCAGTCTCTATCCCTTTTGTAGATACTATGTGCCCCACATACTTCACGGAGGTTTGGAAAAACCGGCACTTGTCAGTGGACAGCTTGAGGCCGAAGTTTTCCAGTCGGTCTAGGACTTTAGGTTCTCATGCTCCTTTAAGGTGCTCCCATTCACAATGACATCGTCCAAGTACACCAGGCATTCCAGCAAATTCATATCTCCCACCACACGTTCCATCAGTCACTGAAAGGTGGCTGTGGCATCCGATATCCCCTGTGGCATCCTCAGAAATTCATAGAACCCCAACGGACAGATGACATGAATGAAAAATGAGACTTTATTTATATGGCACCCTTCTCAAACCAAGGCGCCTTACAATATGTAAAACAATAAGCAATAAATAAATACAAATCCATAAATAATTTATGTAACACTAAATCTGAGCTCCAATTCACAGTCAGTTAATTAAAATTAATCTTCAACCATAAATAGGTCTTGAGGGCCTTTTTAAACTCCTCCATAGTCGCACACTGACGAAGCGAACGGGGTAAAGAATTCCAGAGGGTCAGAGCAAGAAACACAAAAGCACGAGCACCTGATGACTTTAAAGAAACCCTCGGAATCTCTAGCAACCCCTCGTCCACCGAGCGGAGAGATCGCCTGGGGCGGTGGGGAACCAAAAGCTCTTTCAAGTTGTCTGGACCCTGTCCTTGTAGGGCTTTGTAGGTCAAAAGACCAACTTTGAAGGTGATCTGCCACTGAATCGGCAGCCAGTGCAGATTGCTCAATACCGGCAAGATATGACAGGTACGACACGCACCCGTCAATAATCGGGCCGCAGCGTTCTGCACTAGCTGCAAGCGGCGGGATATCAACCCCAGGAAGCCCTAGATAAATGGAGCTGCAGTAATCCAGGCGTGAGGTCACAAAAGCATGAACTAGTGTAGGAAGGTCAGCTGGCGGAACAAGGTGCTTAATCCTGGCGATGTTCCTAAGATGATAAAAGGAAAGTTTGACAACTGCCGACACCTATGAGCGCAGTGTCAGTTCATTGTCAAAAATCACCCCCAGGTTCCACACCTGTTCAGAGGTAGAGAGCTGGATACCTCCCAGAAATAAACCTGAGGATAAATCAGCTCCCATCCCCTCTACCCTGCGACCTGGGTCCACAACCAATACCTCCGTCTTCTCCGAGTTCAACTTTAGCCAGCTCGAACTCATCCAGTCGTGGATTTCGGTGAGGCAGCTACTGTATTAATGACCAAGAGAGCTCTATTCTGGTCGAGTGCAAAAGACAGGTAGAGCTGAGTATCATCTGCATAGCAGTGAAACTTCAACCCATACCTTCTTACAATGTCTCCGAGGGGTAGCATATACACTGCAAACAAGATGGGAGACAACACCGAGCCCTGTGGTACCCCACATGACAGTGAGAGTGGGCAGGAAGAATTTAATCAAGACACTGCTCTCTGAGTCCTGTCAGTGAGAGAAAATCTAAACCAACTGAGGACTGTCCCTGACAGACCACAGATAAACTCCAGGTGCACAAGACGTACCCCATGGTCCACAGTGTCAAAAGCTGATGAGAGATCAAGAAGAACAAGAATGGAACTATTCTTCTGATCTCTAGCCATCAGGAGATCATTGAGTACCTGAACCAGTGCTGTCTCGGTACTATGCCTCTTTCGAAAACCAGACTGGAGGGGTTCATAGATGTCATGGATGGTTAAATGGTTCTCCAATTGTGCAGCCACCACCTTCTCAATAATCTTCCCAACAAAGGGAAGATTAGAGTTAGGCCTGTAGTTAGCATGACAGTCGGTACAAGGTAGCTTTCTTCAGGAGGGTGTCACCACCCTTCCTTCAGGGAGCTAGGAAACTCACCCGTATCCAGGGAGCACCAGACTATCCATGCTAGAACCTAGCCAATAGTCCCAAGACAACCCTTTATCATGGAAACTGAGCCCGGGTCTAAACTACAGCACATAGGGCGCGTACTCTGGACAATCCTCATGACATCAGTGAACTCAGGCCGGTCAAAGGAACTCCAGGAGAGACCGAAGGGAGCAACCAAATGCCGATCAAAAACTTCTCCAATAGAGGGAGCGGGTTGGAGTTCTACCCTAATGTCGGCCACCTTATCTGCAAAGAAGCGAACAAGCTCATCACACTCTAATTGTGAAAAGGCTTTCCAAACCTAGAGACAGGCTGGGTTGCACAGTCTGTCAACAGTTCGAAAAAGCTGAGCTGGTCGGTTCTGAGCAGCCGCAATCTCTCTGGACAGGAACTCTGCCTTCTTAAGAGAGATTGTGGAATGATATAGTTGATAATGTTCCATCAATCTAAGATGGTCGGCATCAAGGGCAGTTCTCCCCCATCAACGCACTAATCTTCGTCTTTGTTGCCACATCTCCCTCAAGGCCTCATCAAACCATAGAGACCGAGGTTGAAGGGGGAGAGGACGAACACGGACAGGAGCAGTTTGATCCAGAGCCGAGGAGATAGCCCTATTATAGGCCAGCACCAAGGCATCAGGATCATTGCTCACTTCAGAAAACTCCAATAGGTTAAGTGCTGCTACCAGGCCCAAAGAGCTAATATCTCGTAAAGAACAGCACTTAACCATCTCCACAGGGGTAGACCTATGGTGGGGGGGGGGTTCAAAACATAGACTTTGACGGCAGATAAGGACCACTTGGCCCACCCAGTCTGCTCATTTCCCTTCCTATTGGATAAGCTGCAGATTCTAGTTAACCAACAACCTACTTCCTGCAACCCCCCACTACAATTGCCTTATGTCTGTCCCATGCATGTTTGAATTCCTGCATTGTTTTAGACCCAACAGTCTCCCCAGGAAGGTGGTTCCATGCATCCACCGCTCTCTCCGTGAAAAAAAATGTCCTCACATTACCCCTGAGCCATCCACCCTCTATCTTTAAATTGTGCCCCCTTGTTCTTACACATCTCTTTTTCTGAAAGATGCTACCTTCCTGGACTTTGTTGATTCCCTTGAGGTACTTAAAAGTTTCTATCATGTCCCCCCTGTCCCTCCTTTCATCAAGGGTATACATATTAAGCTCTCTCAGTCTCTCTTCATATGGTTTCTGATGCAGACCCTGCACCATTTTATTTGTCCTCCTCTGGACTGCTTCCATCCTGTCTATGTCCTTGCGTAGATGGGGTCTCCAAAACCGCACACAGTATTCCAGATGGGGTCTCACCAACTGTCTGTACAGAGGGATAACCACTTCCCTTTTTCTACTTGTGATGCCCCATCCTGTGCATCCCAGTATCCCCCTGGCTCTCCTTACTGACTTCTCACATTGCTTACCCTCCTTTAGGTCATCGGATATGACTACCCCAAGTCCCTTTCCATTTTTGTTGTTGTTAATACCTCCCCTGCTATTGTGTACTCTTCTCCTGGGTTTTTGTTTCCCAGGTGCATTACTTTGCACTTCTTTGCATTGAATCTAAGTTGCCATATGTCTGACCATTCCTCCAACCTTGCCAAGTCCCTTCTCATCCTTTCTACCCCACCTTGTGTATCAACTCTGTTACAGATCTCTGTGTCATCTGCAAAGAGGCATACCTTTCCTCCAGACCCTCTGCAATGTCACCTATAAAGATGTTAAAGAGGACTGGACCCAGTACTGAGCCCTGAGGTACTCTACTAGTAACCCCCCTTTCTTCGGAATGTGTTCCATTCACTATTACCTTCTGTGTCCTGTTGTGCAGCCAGTTTGCTACCCAAGCTACCACCCTAGAACCCACTCCCAGGCTGGCTAACTTGATTATTAGTCTTTTGTGTGGGACTGTGTCTAGGTAGGCCATATCCACAGCCCCTCCCTGGTCTATTACTTTGGTCACCCAGTCAAAGAAATCAATTAGATTCATCTGACATGACCTTCCTGCTGTAAATCCATGCTGCTTTGGGTCCCGTGCCCCGCTGGCCTCTAGGTACTCAACAGTTCTTTCTTTTAGAAGTGATTCCATCATTTTCCCTACCACTGAGGTCAAACTTACAGGTCTGTAGTTTCCTGCTTCTGCCTTGCTCCCACTTTTGTGAAGAGGACTCACATCTGCCCTCCTCCAGTCCTCAGGTACCACCCCATCCTCCCATGATTTGTTAAAAAGTGTGTTCAGTGGTGTCACTAGGTCCTCCCTTAGTTCTTTTAGGATTCTGGGGTGAATCCCATCAGGCCCCATTGCTTTGTCCACCTTGAGTTTTAGGAGTTCTTTCAGGACTCTTTCTTCTGTAAATGGACTGGTGTCAACCCCCCTACCCAGAGTGCTTCTATTGTCTGGTTTAGGTAACTCCTCCTCATCTTCTTTTGTGAATACTGAGCAAAAGTATTCATTCAGTATAGCTGCCTTTTCACTGTCTCCCTCTGCCCACCTCCCCTCTCCTTTATTAATCTTCACTATTCCTCCTTTAACCTTTCTATGCTCCCTAATGTACCTATAGAAGGTTTTATCCCCCTTCTTAACTGAGTTGGCTATTTTTTCCTCGGTTTGGGCCTTTGCTATTCTGACTGCCTTCCCCACTTCTTTCTGCTTTAATTGATACAGTTTCCTGTCGCCTCCTTCTGTGATTCCTTATACTTTTTGAATGCAGCCTTTTTCTCCTTAACCTTCCCTGCCACCTCTTTTGAGAACCATAGTGGCTTTTTACTCCGCTTTGTTTTCTTTATTTCTTTCACACAAAACTGAAGCCCACAGTGTAGTGATCGGACCAACTGACGGGTTCCGCCCCCATGTCAGTGGCCTCAATCCCCAGGAGGAAGACTAAGTCCAAGCAGTGACCGCTTTTATGCATGGCAGAAGTAACCACTTGTGTGAGACCCAAAGATGTCATTAATTGGAGGAAGTGTTGTCCAAACTGCAACTATTCATCATCGATCCAGGCATTGAAGTCACCCAGGGCCATCAGCCTGGGAGACTCAAATGCCATGTCGATGATGAAGTTGGATATTTCCTGTAGAAGACGTTTCTCATCCCCTGGTGGACGGTAGATGAGAACAATTCTACATCCCACACCTGCCACAACAGTACACTCAAAGGACTCCACCTCCTCAACTGGTACACTTGTGAGTCCCAATTCGGTCATGAAACAGACCGTAACCCCTTCCCCCCACCGCAGTCCAACCTTGGGCGATGTAGCACCGAGTACCCAGCTGGAATTGCTGCCTTCAAAGTTGGACCGGCATTACCAGCCAGCCAGGCCTCAGTAATGCAAGCCAGATCCATGGACTCCACAAGATCTGCAATAACTGCAGTCTTGTTACTAATGGATCTGGCATTGCACACCACCGCTCCGGTTGGACGGGTCACTGAAGTGGAACAGACTACTTGCCCAATACCATTACTAGTAGAGGTGCCCTTGGGTATGGAAACCAGACAAGGAGAACCTCACTCTCGAATCCATTTCGCCCCAGGGTGTCTTCTGGTCTCCACAACCCCAATTCAATGTTGCCGCTCATTCGGCCTCCACTGTCCACACCCCTCAAAACCCTCCTCCCCCTCCGTACAATCCCCAGCACTCTACAGCACTGGTAAGTTGACAACTGTAATGGCATAGGGGAGAAAGGGTGGAGGGCATGGGGAGTGGAGGACAAATAGCGTACGACCGTGGTGGCAGACCCTCTACACATAATGAAGGCTGTTTTGTCATGGTCTTCCAGGGCCATTGGGATCTGGTAGTATCCGCTGCAAAGATCTAGCACCAAGAACCATTTGCTCCCATTCAAGCAGTCCAGGGCATCTTGTATATGAGGCATAGTGCATTGGTCTGGGATGGTCCTCCGGTTCAAGGTTCGATAATCAACACACATCCTCACAGGTCCATTCTTCTTATGCACAACCTCAGTGGGAGAGGCGTATGGGCTCCTGGATTCTTGTATCACACCAGCAGCGAGTATTTCCTGCAGGTGTCTTCTCACATCATCTATGTCTGCTGGGGCTAGGCGTCGGAACCTCTCTCTAAATGGCCGTTCATCGTACAGGCGTATGTCATGCTCCACACCCTGTACACATCCCACATCCCATTCCTTCAATGAAAAAACTTGGTCTCTCTGGGCAAGTCTCTTGCTAATTCTAGCCTTCCATTCAGCTGGTAACGGGGAGTCACCAAAGTCAAACAACTCTGGGGTCACTCTCTCCTTCTCACCAGGGTGCTTGTTGCTGGGTAATACTGCAGTGTCTGTGCAGTGTACCGTAGCTAGGGTGCACCCTCTGTTCACCTGGATCTCCCAATCTGACACATTGTGAATCTGGACCACCATTTGTCGTGCATAGGCATGGGCACGACCAGGCAAGATGCCAGGCTTGACCAATAATCCTTCTGGCAATTTTCCATCGCCTGGTGCATCCAACATCAGTATTTTGTTCTTGACATCTTTCTGGAGGCGGACCTCTCCTTGAATGGTACACTGGGTGTTAGGGGCCAGTACCATTGAATCAGGATCCTTCTTCCACATGATTCCCACGGTTCATCCTAGTCTACTTCCATGGGTTTGTGTTGCAAATCATAGGCCCTCTTGATCAGAGCCAGAATTCTCAGGGCCTCCCAGTCCGTCACCCTTGTCTCTCGTGACAGAGTTGCGCCAGTCTCCCAAACATATGGGCATTTGTCCCAATAAGCAGGGGACCCCATCGCCTGATCCCGGTGGGGGGACACACTAGAGTCAATGTCTCTGCTGCTGCTGTGCACCACCAGTTACAGTTACAGGAAAAGAGAACAGAGGCAGACATACCCTAGGTAGGGATAAGACTTGTCGCTCAGGCTGCACACATGTAGGCCTTCCAGGGATTGTAATGGCACATCAGATAAGTGTTTCTCATACTAGTCCTGAAATACAGTGGTCACTTGCAACCCACTGTCGAGCACAGCCCGAGCATGGATACCATTGATTTTCACATAAGTCTCCATCGAAGGGCCCACTATTCTGGACCAGTCTGGAGAGGCAGTAGCAGAGGCCTGGACAGATGATTTAGCCACAAAGAAATTTGAGTTAGTATGTCTTGAACCCTCACTGCGGTCATTACATGCACTCCTCGTCCATTGATTTGCTTTTAGGAGCTCCCCTTGGAGTCTGTTTGCTACCTTTTCTAAGTCTTTCTGAGGCTGGTACTCTCTCTTCATATGGCCATCCTTCCCACAGTTGCGACAAATGATAGACTCCTGGGTCATCCTTGGAGAGAATATTGCATGGGGGACTGAGGCAGTAACAAAGGATCAGGGTCCAATATCTGCTTGCAGCGGTGAGAGTGGTGCAACGTAACTTAACAGTTCCTTTAGGGTCGCAGTCAATTCTTGGATTTCAGCCTGGGAGCTACCCTCGGTAGAGGATACCTGAGGTGCACCCCACCCCCATGGCAGTGATGTCCTGAGAGGGACCAGAATCTTATTCCATGGGGGAAACCCTTGCAGAGGCACCTCATCTTCAACTCTCGGACTTCTTTTAGTAGCTCGTCTTTCCAATGCTGGGCCCAGGGCACGGTCTTTGCATTCTCAGAGTGCTCGTTAGCGCAGACTTTGCCCCTGAGCCTCACTTGGCTGATCATTCTCAGTAACTCCATAGCAGCAGCAGCAATGTGTGCATTTCCCCATGGGGTTGCCTTTGCTCAACCCCAAATTTCTTTTATTAGCTCATCATAGGAGGGGGGTGATTCCAGTCGGGTGGCAGGTGCAACTGAAGTAGTAACAATTCTGAAAATGGAGCAGACTTAAGGATCCGGTCCAGCCTAGTTTGATCTAATTCATTTGACGGCAAACTACCCTTTCTGAGGCACTCTTATAGCAGCTTTTCAAGCCGAGGTACATACACAGACAATAGCTCCCCTGGATACTGCTGAGCGTTTCTTACTCTCCAGCACAGATCCTCATCTAAATCCAGGCTCCCATACACATTCTCCAATGTATCCAGATAGTCCTGTGCAGTTGCTTCGGGGTTATTGGCCCGCTTGGCACAGATGGTAGCCAGGGCAGGACCTCTGAGGCTTTCACGCAACCTCTTTCATTTCTCTGCTTCTGAGCATTGCCATTCAAGTACTAGAGGAGCGACATAGTCTATTCATGTCTCCCAGTCATCCTTCTCCTGGGGGGTGGAGAGAGTGCTCGAGAAGATTCTCAGCCTTCGATAGGAGTCATGACTAATGGCAGGTACAGATATAGGGACCAGCATTGGCATGGGCACAGAAGGCAGGGCCATAACTAGTGCTGGAGTGGGAGGGGGTGTTGGGGAAGAAATACCTCCCAGGTGGCAGGAACAGTTTCTTAAAGTCCTCTACGGTTTTCCCTTTCTCCAGCAACAACTTAGCAAATTTCTCCTCAAAAGTCTCAGATGATGGTGGGAGCTCATCCTCCCCAGGGTCGTTACTGTCTTTTGTTATCACTCTCCAGGCAGCTGGAACCCCTTCTGGGGCAGTAGTCTGTGTCACTTTAGAGCTGTCCATGAGGTCACTACACTCTACTAAGGCTATGAAAGTTTGGGCAATCAAATCAGCCTGTCGACCCACCACCACAGGGTTTTTTAAACATTCAACTTTGGAGAGTGGTCCCTCTACAGTGTCTCTACTGGTACCCAGGGGAATATCCAGTATAAGTAGAGCATTTTGGGGGTCGATCTCCTGCCCAGTACACCACCCCACCAACTGGTGTACAGTCATTTCTACTGAGGTAGCCATTAATCTTTAACAATAATTTGTAATATTTGGCCACTAGAAGGCACAAAATCCCAGTGGTGAGTCTCCAAGATGTAACCTCTAGGTTGCGCTATCCCAAGGGCTACTAGCCCTGCCTGTTTGGCTAGTAGCAGGTTATGGGGCCGGAGTTCTGAAACGGGTGCATCCACCCGGAGGTCAGGGTTGGTAGTATTCAAGCTAACCTGGGCACAGCCCTCCAGGACACCATAACCCTCCTCTTTCATACTAGTGGCTGGAACAATACACAATTATCACTTTCACAATATCTCTGAAATAACACACAAGTACCCAAAATGTTTACACTTACCACCAGGGCTTTCCTCTGGCTCGGCCCTGGGGACCCCCTGTAAAACAAGGTTATACACAGCAAATAACAGCAGTACAGTACTCTTGCACAAACTGGAACCACAGTCAGGGTAAATGCAAAAAAGAGTTAAATCTGATTTATTCAAGGGACTTGAACAAGGGAGGGGCATAATCAAGTTAATTTGCTTAAAGGCTCTATCAATCAAACAGTTATGCATGTGTAACCCCTACACCCCTGCCTTTTTGCAAATGACAGGTGGTATGCTGTTAAAGCTGACAGCAGTACCAGGTGGGGACTGGGTTTGGGGAGGACTAGGTTACTCGGCATAAGGGGCCTAGGTTTGGCTACTCTGCACAGGGGCACCCAAGTAAATCCGAACACAGGAAGTAATAACTGTAATGTCCAATACCAGGAATGGGATTCTAAAGTGTGGCTTTTATTCTCATTCAAACTGAACGAAGCATAGACGGACCCCCACGGGGCTACATTCCTGGTAATGCAAATAAGAGATACAGAACACTTCTTCAACATTTCAGCCCTCAGGCTCTGAACCCACCAGGCACACAGCCCGGACTTGCATGCTGCTTTGGCTACACAGCCCGACTAGTACACTATTTGGGTTCTTCCTGGCCCGGTTCCCCTGCCGGCCACCTGATCTCTGTCCATATGGCGGTAGACCACATTTTCTGTTGGTGGCTCCCCAAACCACCTTAGAGTCTTCGACTCCTTAAGGGAAATTTCCTTTCAATCCCACATCTGGGTACTTCCCTCAGCACTTGGCAAGTGCCTGAGGCAAAGTAAAAGAGCCGCAGAGCAAATCCGTAGAGGTGAACCTGGTTACTAAAGGTGGGGGTTCTCCCACCTCCAGCTTCCACAATCCATACCTGGCCATTTCTCTGGACATTAAACAACTCTTTTTGAAAGTTTGGCAATGTAGATTAAAGGGTAAACGTATAGCACATTTCCTCTACATGTCTTGACTTTCCCCTTGTACTAAACTCGAACATACTTAACATCTCTTCCTGAAAAGCTTGACAATGTATATTAAAGGAAAATGTATAGCACATTTCCTCTACATGTCTTGGCTTTCTTGTGCTGACTTGAACATACTTTTACTTTGGCTAAGCCTATTCCTCTAGGCCTCCCACTAATTCAGCAGTCCAAACCCCACTTTAACACAGTTCATGTGAAACATAGACCCTCTGACAAGAGCAGAACTCACCCTTTGGTTGCAGGTGCCCCACAGGTGAATCTTGACAGCCTCTGGTGCCACAACACATTTCAGAAAAATAAGGCAGCTTCTTCCCTAGCCAGAACCAGGAGGTTTCCTGTGGAATAACAGGCAAACCTTCCACCCCCATCCCCTCAGGGATGGGGCACAGAGACCAGTATCAGCGGTCTCCACCACTTCAAGAACAGCTTACTGTGTTCCTCTTTTGGTGGAAACACACACCTTTCCCTAGAAGTAGCTCTGTACCAGAGCTTAGACTCCAAGAGCCTGTGCACAGACTGCTGTGCTCCTCTCTTCTTCACTGCTCACTCACAACTGCTGCTGCTCACTGTTCAAAAACTCCCAACATTCTAACCTATCTCCCATCTGCAGATTCCAATGTGGCTCATGCAGCTGCTATAGTTCTATGGTGATGTCATCCCTCAGTCTCAGATGAGACTGAGAACAGAGTGAGACAGTGTGAAATCCATTGGACTGGAGTTTCACAAGCTGCCTTCCCTGCCTACCACTAGGTCTTACTGGGATTCTAGTGACCCCGGGTAACAGGGGGGGTTACACTCGCCTTGGGCCAGGAAAATGACTGTCCTCAGTCATTATTTACCCGGCTTAGGCCATCCCACCCTATGTGCTACCTGCGGAGGGGGGTGATCAGGCCCTCTCCTACCATGTGCTAGCACAGGCAGGCAACACTAAGGGCCTAGAGGCCTTTGGCTGACATATCAGCCTCTACTCTACCCACTATCTATGGATGCCTAGTGGCTCTGGTAGAACTGTCCAGAGCATAGCCCTAATAGCTCAGCATTGCAGTCCCTATGGCCATTCAGGACCACAGCCTGTCTGTCCCCCCTATCCCTCTTGGGAAAATCTGTCTGCCTCTAACTTAACACCCCAAAATTAAAAACAAACAGGGGACCTCCCCGACCTTGGGCACCATGCAACCACACACTAAGAACTAATACCATCTTTTACATTACATTACTGCCTCCTACCCCCACAACCACACCTGTGGAAAGAAAGGTTACTACAGGAACAACAATAATAACAACAGCAGTACTTTAACTACTACACACAAGTACTATTTAGGAACTCTGATGAGCCCCTCCTCTTCTTATCTTCTCTTCTGTCTTCAGGAACACCTGCAAAAAAAAAGACAATACACACTCCTAATCTGCATACACAGTCTATCTAACCCCTACCATCAAAACACTGGAGAATCCCAAAAGATTTTTTAGAAAGGTAGAAAACAGTATATACACTAGAAAACAGTAGGAAAACAATGACATTATTTACAATACACTTTTGGGGATGGAATGCCCTAAAGTCCCATCTAGTGACCACAGTGCCTGAAGGCTAGTCCATTAAGAGTCTCTCCTGGGCGGAGCCGGTGAAGCACAGTTCTAACAGGCCATAGTCCCGAAGGGGAGAGTCTTTGAGGACAGTTCACACATTCTGGAGTCTGCTAGTGTAGGGTGTGTACTGCAGTGTCATAAGGATAGAAAAGTTTGGACTTACCAGCCCCTTGTAGAAAAAATAATACACACCGACCTGCTCCTGAGCCAAAGACTCTCCCTGGCAGCATTCTTCCGATACAGCTGGGCGGACATCTTCCGGGAACTACAGGAGGGCACATCTGGAAACTGCTGGGGTGATGTCATCTCTGGAGATGGAACCTTAGAACAGGAACAAAAAGGAAAACAGCTGGTCTGACGTCATCCGATTACCAGGCGATGGATCAGGATACAGCTGGGCTGGTGTCCTCTCTGGATCTGAAGTCATCTGGTGGGCCAGTCGATGGATTCTGGAAAGTCAGTACTCTGTAGAACTGATGAACGTGGGGCATCTGAGTCCTGGATGTCCATACTGGCGGAACAACAAGGGCACTGCAATGGCTGGTGTGGCAGTATTGACTACCACTATTCTGCTTTCCATCTGGTGGGCATGGGCACATTTGCAGGGAGATCCTTGCATTGAGGCCAGTAGTACCGGGTGTCAGGAGCTTGAATTATTACCCTGTCTGGATGCACATAATTCACACTGTGAAAGGTTTCACGTCCCTCTCTATCCACTATTCGAACAGTGTCCTGTCTCTTTTCTACTGGGTGTATTTTTCATGAAACAGTCTGTTCCTGACATACTTGTTTGCACCAGGATGCACACATTTCATTGCTTCGCCCAGATCCAGGATTTCCTGCTGTTCTCAATCTCCTCCCAGACTCTCCGAGGAAAGTAGGAAGGACATCCCATAGATTTAATTTGCCTTCCCTACAACCAGTCTCTCTCTCTTTACTAGCTTTGGTCAACCTGGGACCGCTTGGCCTGGCTGGGGGGCGGCCAGTCCTGGTTATGCCAGCTACGCATTCTCAGTGAGATGAAAAATGGATCCCTGACTTCTTCTTCTTGCACAGCCAGGGCAGTGGCATCACCACTCTCTTCCATGCATTCTTCCAAGGCAAGAGCTTGAGGCTGTGTACCCGTTCCTTTTTCACAAGGCCACATAGGTTCCCCTTCTTCTTCTTCCTCACTGAGAATCTGTGCCCAGGAGTGAGCAGTCGTCCTCACTCCTGAGACTATCCAGTCATCACTGGGCACGGAGGTCGACACCTCCCAGTCAAAGGCCTCCCTCATCTCATCTTCTCCTATGAGACTTGGGCTAGGCCCCCCCCAGTGGTCTACTGATGCTCTGTCTGAATTATCTTTCAAACACCATGAAGTCTTGCTATATTATGACTAAATGCAGTCAGCCACTGCAGCTGAACTGCCCCGGAGAGGAAAGAGTTAACTCCAGAGAGTCTGGAGTTCCACAGCGCGAGGGCGCTATACCAAAGCTCTATCTGGCCAGTTTCAAATGAAACTGTCAGATTCTTTTCCGCTTCACTGAACAGTCGCTCGAGATCAGCTCCTTCACATCGGTTCATTTCTCGGTTCAGCGGTATTTTTGATTCATTTGAACCGGCAAAAATATTTATTTTACGCATTTAGTTAAAAGCTCTATCTAGCAAACAGTAAGAGAAAATTTAAAGTCTGTGTGGAAATTCAATTATCGGTTCGGTTTTGAAACGATCGATTTGCTTAATTTAACGCTTTAAAGTGTGGTTGGGCTTTAGAGTGTTCTGTTCTTATCGGTTCTAAAAAACTTTGCTTTAAAATAGGTTTTTCAAATATCCTGACACGGTTAGGAGCCGATATGGGTGTCTTGCCTGGCACTGCCATCAAAAGGCAAGTTTTTGTGTAGGCTGGCATTATGTCTGAGAAACCCAAAAGAAAAACCGGGCCCACTGGGTTTCAACACTGTGATGTCTGTGGGGAAGCCTTTGCCAAGGCTGACCCACACACCACTTGTGTTATTGTCTGGGCTGACCACCCCTGTCAGACTGCCAGGTGTGTAAAATTTCCTGCAGCCACCCTGGAAAGAGATTGGGCGGCTCCGGGGAATGAGAGCCAAGAAGTCCGCTGACCCAGATGGCCAGCCGGTACAGTACCCACTGGACCAGAGGGAGTGCCCTCTGACCAGGCGAGACTTCCTCGGCAAAGGAAGGCTGGTCTGGGAACCAGTCTCAGTGAAAAAGACTAAGAAATCAGTAGGTTTGGAGTTCAAAATTGTCTCTCCAACTGCTGCAGAAATAGCTAAAGCCATACAGATTGTCCAGTCACTGTCTCAGGGTCCTGCCGAACCACCCACAGTTGGTAAAGGTTGGTTCGTTCAGTGCTCAGTGGTTCAGGAGTATGATGTTGAGGAATTTTATGAACCACAGGAGAGGGAGGACGAATTTGATCATTACATGTGTGGCTGGGAGGGTCTGGACGTGCCATTGAACGGACATTTCTCCAGACAGACCTTTAGAATCTCCTCCTATTCTGTCTGAGTCCCCTTCTCATTTTATGTTTTACAAGAGGTTGCAGAACCCTCCAGCTTCTTTTAGAGGAAGCTGTGGATGAGCAAGAGGAGCCTGATTATGTAGAAATGATGGATATACCAGAGTCTAGGAGGTTGTCTATTCCTTTGCATAAGTCATTTAGGAAGCAAACAACAAAGATTTTAAAATCCTCATTCTGTCCTCTCCTGTAGATAAAAAATGGACAGAAGATATACTCTTTGTCAGGCTCTGATACAGACTTCCTCACTGAGCAGTGTAGTCATGTAGGTGGTGGTACAAGCTGCAGCCTGTGACAAGGTTAATATTCTCTGGCCTCAAATCCTCCTGATAGGATTCCAGGAAGATTGATGCCATGGTGAAAAAACAGTATATGGCAGCTTTTTGGGACTCAGGCAGGCAAATTATATGGCTTATGTGGCTAGATATCAGAAATCTGAGGTGGGACACAGTATTGCGGTTAGCCAAGCAGGCCCATGGCCAGCTGGCTAGTGAGTTGGAACAGGTGGCTGCTGATGGCGTTGAAACTCCTAAGTTCAATTTCATACTGCTGTTGATGTTAATGATGTTTTCTAGGGTCATGGCCACTTCTGTAGCTTTCTCGTGAGGTTGGCATGGCTCAGGTGCACCAATCTGTCCCAAGATACTCAGTCAAAGGCTGTGGTTTTCCTGTTGTGGGTAATTCTCTGTTTGGGGAACAAACAGAAAACTATATGAAAAGATGGATGAATACAGGACTACCTACAAAAGTGTCCAGGCTAAGGAGAGGCATGCCACTCCACAGAGGCACGCTCCCAGAGGTAGGGGCAGGCCTTTCCACCAATTTCAGGCCTCCTCTGCATTTGCACAGAGGGGTTTCTTTAGAGGCAGAGGTAGACGGGGCACAAGTAAACCGTCCCCCTCCCCTCAGCCTAAGGCTACTGCCAAGCAGGCACCCTGATAGGGTGCCCAGGGCCGATTCTCCTGTACCAGTGGGGGGCAGGTTGGTTTATTTCAGCCAGAACTGGGTGTCCCTAACTTCGACAGGTGGGTTCTGGAGGTAATAGGTCAGGGTCTGGTTCAGCTTCAAACAGTTTCGAAGATGAGAGCCAGACATTTTCCACCTGCAAATCCTTCTAGAAGCTCTTGCTTTGGAAGCAGAGGTTTTCTTCTTTTGGACTGCAAAGCAGTAGAAAGGGTCCCTCCTTGCCATCAGGGCAGGGGCTGTACTCAAGATACTTTCTTACCCCAAAAGACAGGAGAATGGCGCCCATTTTAGATTTAGGTACCTGAACAAGCATCTTTTGAAACCACAGTTCAGAATGTTAACTCTGAATGATTTTGCTTTCCTGAGGCCAGGGGACTGGTTAGCTTCCTGGACCTCAAGGATGCTTCTATTCATGTTCTGATCAGGCCTTCTCACAAAGTACCTCAGGTCTGAACTACCCTCAGGCCACTACCAGTTCAGGGCAATGCCCTTCGGCCCTTACCTCTGCGCCAAGGGTATTCATTAAATGTCTAGAGCTGTGGTAGTGGCTCATTTAAAGCGGCAAGGGATTGCTGTGTTTCCCTACCTGGACAACTGGCTCATAGTGGGTCAGTCCCCAGATCAGGTAAAATCCCACTTGCAAGTCACCCAGCAGCTTCTCACTCGGGATTCCTGCTGAATTTACAAGTGTCAGTTCCTCGAACCAGTTCAGGGTACTAACTTTCATAGGTGCAGAATTGAACACAAAGTTAGCCAGGGCATTTCTCCCTCGGAAAGGGTAGACAGACTCATTGCCCTGGCATCCTCCTTTCCTCTTGGGTCTCTCGACCAGCAAGGCATTTTCTGTAACTCCTAGGGCACATGGCTGCTTCACAGCTGTAGTGCAAGGAGCAAGATTCCAGATGAGGGACATTCAGTTCCATTTGAGGGCCTATTGGTCTCAAAGGAGGACCCCTTTCCAAATTGGTTCCAGTGACCCAAACCCTGATCCTGGCCTTACACTGGTGGCAGGATCAAAGCAATCTAAAACAAGGGGTCTCCTTTTTCTTATCTCCTCAGCCCCACTCCCTCACCCTCACCACGGATGTGTCCCTTGTTAGGGTGGGAGCTCACTTAAGGGACCTGTCCACTCAGGGAGTGTGGTCTCCCAGGAATCTCTGCTCCACATCAATCTTTTGGAACTCAGAGCTGTCCTTTTAGCTCTTCAGGCGTTTTCAGCTTCTGTCCAGAACAAAGTAGCTCAAGTCAGGACAGACAACACCACAACAATGTGGTATATCATCACAGGGGGCACTCGGTCATCAGCCTTATGCACTCAAGCAATGAAGTTGTGGTCTCTGGCTTACTCCTGAACACCTCCCTGATAGCAGTTCACCTTCCAGGGAAGGACAAATCCTGCGGATGCCCTCAGCAGGATTTCTCAGGGGCTATCGCTAATGGGGTTCTGAATCTCTCAGGTGCTGGGGCTGTCTTTGCCAGATGGGGCACCCTCAGATAGATCTTTTCGCAGCCCCAGACAACCACCAACTTCCTCTTGTTTTTGTTGCAGGCCTCCAGTGCTGGGACTAGTCCTCTTGACGCTTTTCAGTTGGATTGGAAGGAAGTTCCTGTATGCCTTTCCCTTCTTTTCAGGGTACTAGTAAAAATCAGATCTCAGCCCTGCAAGGTGATTCTGATTCTCCAGATTGAGCCAGACAGCCCTGGTACCCACTGCTTCTGTCCTTGACAGTTCACTCCTGCCCCGAGCTTGCCCAGAGTCCACGACTTCTACTGGCTTGCACAGGGAGAGTGTGGTATCCGGACCTCAACTTCCTCCATCTCAAGGCATGGCTCTTGAGGAGTTAGAATTTGCTGACTTACACCTTTCTCAAGGTGTTTTGGATATTTTAAAGGCTTCAAGAAGCTTCTCCACTAGGCCACTTACAATTCTAAGTGGAAAAGGTTTTCCATCTGGTGCTCTGAGAAGCAGATTATCCCAGAATCTGCTGATCTGCCCATTTTACTGGACTATTTGGTCCATTTAAATTCCTTAGGCCTTAGCCAGCTACCTTAAAGGTTCATCTGGCAGCTGTCTCTGCTTTTCTGTCAGCAGGGAAGCCTGCTTTCTTTTCTTCTCACCCTGTGCTTTCCAAGTTTTTTAAAGGGTTACTTCACACCAACCCTCCTTTTCGAGAACCAGCTCCCGCTTGGGACCTGAATGTTTGCATTGCTCAGTTAATGCAACCCCCCTTTGAGCCTCTGTCCTCAGCAGAGCTCAAGTTTCTGACTTGGAAAACTGTTTTCCTAGGTGGTTATCACTTCTGCCAGACGCATAAGTGAACTACAGGCCCTGTCAGTGGAAGAAGATTTTATCTCTTTCCACAGAGATAAGGTAGTCCCTCAGGACTAACAGAAAGTTTTTTTGGTTTAAAGTGGTTTCAGATTTACCTGAACTAATCCATCTCTCTTCCAGTATTTTCACTGAGCATTCTTCCTCAGGTGAGCTCTAAAAAGAGTTGGGCACCCTTTGGGTACCCTCAAAAAAAAGAAAACACAAAACTGGACTGAGGGTATTTAGGCTCTCATACCGCCCAGAAAATAAAAAAAAATAAAAAGGGGTGGGGGTTGTGGATGATAGCGCCTTCTTCCCTTTTTCTTTCTTGTCCTCCTTCTCCCTGACCAGGGTATATTCCCTCTGTGGGTATATCACTGTTAGTTGCTACATGCAACGTGTGCCCCTGGGCACTATCCAGTCTAACTCCACTTGGCAGCTGCACCGCATATGGTGGGGTGGGGGAGTGCTAGAACCTTTTTTTGGATCAGCCACACTAGCTCTTACACAGGGTACATCCCTGTGGTTGCAGGAGAAGCAGATATTTTTTTGACTAAATCTTTCTTCTGACTACGCCAGACTATTTTTTGTTGGTATGCCCATTTTCTTATGTTGGGCCCTTAGCCCCCACCCATAAGGTGTCAGAGGAGATGTACACATCTCAGCTCCCTTGGACTGCCCAGTCTTGCAACTCTGCATGCATCTATGCATCCTTTTCTTCTTCCCTGATATAAGAAAGAGGGATATGGTTAACTCACTAGTTTAACTCCTACACCACTCCAGGACACAGCCTCTTGTAGAGCCTCTTTTAGAGATGGGTCCCGACCCTACTCAACAAAACTCCCACATCCTGGTTCATACTACCTGACAGGACAAAGTGATAACACCCAGACTGTGAGTGCACATGTGTGTTTGGAGGAGGTCTTTGGGGAAGTGCAAATCATGACATTTCACACCCAAAACATTATTTTTATTTGGCAAATTAGTAATTATTTTCTGTAAATGATCAAAATTCAGGCTATTGTTATTTTTCCATGCTGAAATTAGTTTCATTAATTTTAAACATTTTAGTTAAATTATTTATCTTTTATACCACTTTTTAGCGACGGTAAGAATTTTTTTTCAGGTTTCAGTAACTGATGTGCAATAGTCAAGGGGTGCGGTCAGGGTGAAGGGGCACACTCATGGCCAAGGGACATGGCTGTGGTGAGGGGGGCCCCAGATTTCTCTTGGGCCTAGGGCCCCGGGTTGCCTTAATCTGTCCATGTTGCTTTCCCGGCTTTCCAGAGGTCATAGTGTTTTATCTGTGGGAATGGACACTATTTAGGATAGAGCTTGACTACCAGATGATATGGCCCAGGATTTCATGCAGCTTCTGGGTACATGGCATTTATAATGTTTCTCATGAGTGTATCTGCTGGCAAATGTGTCCCATGTAGTGTGAGTCGTTCTGAAGGATCTTGAATTTTCTGGATGTCTATTGGAAGGACTTAACTCATAAGACCTGTGGCTTTAAAAGGAAGAGGTCCCCCTGCTGGTGTCAGGAGCATTTCATGTTGGCATTAATGTGCTTGATGAGTCGGCTTCTTGACTCGGTCCGATACGAAAGCTACCTCTTTCAAGGTGCATTTGGCAGCCATTTTGACTTAACATGCTAAGCCAGGTCAACTGACCATGGTCCAGGAGAACGTTACTGCCAAATATTCAAGGGATCAAACCTCCTGTTTTCCCTGGTGCGTGACCCTCCATCTCCATGACATCTGACTATCTGGTGCTATCCAAGTTCATGAAGAAACTATTTAAGTCAATGAGTACTTGTCACATTTCACATCTGTCATGGAAGACTGCAGTTCCGGTTCCTGTCACTTTGACCAGGCATGTGAGAGATCCAGTGCTGTCCATAAAGTTAGTTTCAGAGTTTCAGCTGAACCAGTCCTTGGTAAGGACTGTGTTTTGGCCAGCCTGCCGCGCAGCGGTAGTGCTACAGCTTGGCACTGCAGAGTCAAATTCGAAGTGAACTCAGAATGTCAGGGGTCAGCTGGGGAGAGGAGGATTGAGCCTCCATCAGACTGCTCTCCTTCTCAGGAGGGGGTGGTGGAGCCTAGCATTTGCCTGGTCCCTGGTGATGGCTGGGGAGGGGCTAGTGGGCAGGTACCACAAGAGAGCTGGTGGAGTGGCAGGCATCCAACATGCCACATACAAAAGGGGATAAGCCCTGGAGGAAGACACAGACATGGTGAGTCCTGGGGAAGTCGGGCTGACTGGGCTGGGGTGGCCGGCATGAAGGGGTCTGCCCGTGCTCGAGGGAAAACTAATTAATTGCAAATAAAAGTTACCCTTTCTTCCTAAGGCCACTCAGTTCAGAAAGAGAGCATAATCTGCATGCACATAATGTCTACAGGGCACTACTCTTTTACACACTGTGTGTGTTAGAATTTCACAGTGAGATACGCCAGCAGTTCATGACATGCACCAGTGTTGCTATTGCTAAGGGAAAACATGCAGCCAAGCAGATAGTTGCTAAGAGGATCATATCCTGTATTTCCCTTTGCTACACACTTACTGGTAAGGAGCATCCTACTGGATTGTGAGCTCACTATACCAGACATCCTGCACTTCTGCCTGTGTTGCTGCTGCCAGGAGCATTCTCACTGCTGATAACCTGCAGGACTGCTACCTTTTCTAATGGGCATACTTTAATTTTCCGTCACAGCACAGATCTAAAGCATAGAGATCCTGCTTTTGGGACCTCTGTCCTCCAGTCTGTTTTTGTATTAAGCTTTAGCAACATCAAAGCAGATAGTTGGCACATGCTCTTTGCCCCAGAATGTCAGAGTAGTTTGAACCAATCCAAACACTGATCACATGACCCCACATACTCAACAGCCTTGTCATTTTCAACTGCCTTAAAGGCTCAGTAGCACTGACTGTGCTGTGCAAAAAATCCTTGCTTTCGTGAGTGAAAGAAGTTAATTTTAGTCCATTTCAGCTTGTACTTTGTTCCATTTCAGGCACTGATCAGTTTTGGGAAAACTTTATTTTTCAGTTTCTTGTTGTTTTTGCAGTTCCAGTTTCAGAAGGGAAACGAAACGATGATCTTTCAAAAATCAGTCTTCACAATTGATTCCCACTTATGGGACTGAGCTGGAGGCACTTGGACCCCACGGAGCAAAGCCTTGGCTTGGGGGCCGGCAACGGCTACTGGGCATGGCACCTGCACACCCCCATGTAATGCTGCTTGCTTGCCAATAACCGTTGCTGGCTCTCTCACCAACCTCAGTTCTGTTTTCCAGGAGAGAGAAGCAAAAATGGGATAAAATAAGAGCGAGCTTAAGAAATTCCCTAGCCCAAAGGGATAGGGAAAGGGATATAGGAAATAAATAAACAACAAAATAAAACCCGACTATCACCCACTAGACATAAAGAAGGGGCACACTAGGTGTAACAGGGAGGTAGTTGGGTATAGATAGTCAGGAGGGTAAACCAGAAACTCGGTGCTGCTTACTGCCTAAAGCTTTAACTGACCAATGAAGCCCGCCTTGCCATAGTCACTGGTATTCTACTCCCTATCTTTGACTGTTAATCTCCCATATACTCTAGAACCTCGACCACCCTTCAGGCTAGGCTCACTGTACCTATAACAATGCTTGTCGATTTGCCTTGTCCGCCTCCCTTACTCTACTCACCACTGTGACCTCTGCTGCTCCTTTGGATGGCTCCTTGAGGCATTTTGACTGTACCTTGGTTGCCTAGTGGATACCGCCATCAGAATTGGCAGTGTCTTCCCTCACTACCCTCTTCAGTTTCAGAACCCCGCCACGGAACCCACGCTCTATGGTGCCCACCTCCAGGTACCCGAAACCCTCACCGTATGGGTGGGAAAGCTTATCTAGTGTGCCCCTCCTGTGGAACAGATTGCCCACCTCTGTTAGAGTATCCGATTCTCATCAAATGTTCAAACACAACCTCAGATCCTGGCTTCTGGACAAATACAACTGTAATGCCCCTCTCGCCTAGCACCGCCTCTACCTACAATGCTTCCTTGGCAACTTCACTCTTCCTAGCTCCTCTGTCCCTCCCTGAAATGGAGGCATCTTTACAGCATATATTTATTTTGCAACGCTTAACCAGTTATGCACTGTTTGCCTATATGCAAAATTAATCTACTTGCATACTTTAATTTACATTGCAATTACTACCTGTCTGTACCATTATAGTGAACACTACTGTATGTACCTATTACCTGTACTGTACCTGTATTCATGACTACTACCTGTAAACACTACTGTATGTACCTGGTACCTGTATTGCACCTGTATTGTGGCTATTACCTGTAAATACCATGTATTTGTAATTGCCACTAGCTGGCCCAGGTCATGCCTGAAAACGGTCCCCAGGATCAGTGCACTTACCCGGTTACCAAAGAATAAATAAATAAATCCAGAGCCTCAACACCACTAGCCAGACAGCAGAGGGGTAGTGATACTAAGGCTGCAGCCCTGTAAACATGTGACTCTGGCAGGAAAGTCAAGAGGGATATGCCAGAAAGCTGGGACCCACTTGCAGTGGAGATAGTACAAGTGTGCCAAATAGCAGAAAAACTACAAATGACTTGTAATAGGCAAGCAGTTTGACATCGGAGGTTGAGCTAACTGCGAAACAGTTTAGGTTATGGCCCCCTTTGCTCCCAGGGGGAGTTGGGGAAGAAAAATGCTGGTGCATGTGGAACTGCAGTACTGAACAGTGTAAAGGAGTTGTTATTTGTTGTTTGTTTATTTCCTATATCCTTTTCGCTATTCCTTTGGGCTAGGGAGTCTCTTAAGCCCACTCTTATTTTTCCCCACTTTTGTTTCTCTCTCCCCACAAACAGAACTTGGGAGGGAACTGACAACAGTTAGTGGCACAGGCACCATGCCCAGTAGCTGTCGTCGGCCCCCATGGCCAAAGTTTTTCTCCTGTGGGATCCTAGTGCCTCTGGCCTGGACCCATAAGTAGAAATCATTGGTGAAGACGTGTTGGAAGATCAACAGTTACAGCAAGTACTGTATGTAACTTTCATTTTTTTCGCTGTTGCAGGTTGGCATTTTCGGTTCCAAACTGCTGTTAGGGAAAAAAAGATTTGATTTTTAAACTAATTTTGTCCATGTGGAAGGTGATATTTTGGAACAGCCACTCCACAAGCTAGTGTTCTAAAATAAAACCTAGGCCTGACCCCTTCTAGAAGGTTATTACTCACTATTAGTGAAGAACTAAACATTTTGTTTGTAAAAAGTTTCAAACAGTCTGCTTAAGCACAGACAATTGATAAAACATTGGAGAAGCTATATGCTGTACTTAGTGAGTGTGCTGAATTCTTATTTCCCCTTCATTCTCCTGAAGGATTTGTATTAACAGCTGTTTGAGAAAAGGCGTGGGCTTCTTTATCGTCAGCTGCTCCTGAGAAAGATTTGGGAAAAATTAATCTCTATGCAAAAAAGGGCTATTTGGACGGAAATAGAACCTTGACACTGAGGCAGGCTTCCTGTGTTGGCTACTCTTCTAATTACCAGTTTTCCCTTTTGGTCTTCTGTGCTGCCTCTGTGTGATACTATACCACATGAAGCTCATATAGTGAGTCTTGTCCTAGAGGCCTCAAGACAGCAGCTTCAGATGTCTGTTGATTTGAATGGCACTGCAAACAGAATTATAAGTAATTCAGTACACAAGTAGACTTGCTTATGTAACCCCTAGGTGGTGCTATCCCAAGGGCTAGTACCCTGCCTGCTTAGCTAGTAGCAGGTTAAGGGCCTGTGTAATGAAACAGGTGCCTCCACCTGGAGGTCAGGGTTGTTAGTGGTCAAGCTAACCTGGGCATAGCCCTCAGGACACTGTAACCCCTCTTTCCTCTAGTGGCCTGAACAATATACAATAATTACTTTCACAATGACCCTTATTCACCAGGCAGTTACCCACACTGTTTGCACTTACCACCAGGGCTGATTCCTCTAGCTTGACCCTGGGGACCCCTGTAAAACAAGGTTAAGCGAGCAAATAGCAACAGTACAATACTTTTGGCACAAACTGGAACCACAGTCAGGTTAAATGCAAGCAAAGTTAAATCTGATTTATTCAGGGACTTGAACAAGGGAGGGGCAACCAGGTTGATTTGCTTAAAAGCTATATTAATCAGACAGTTATGCATGCAGTTCAGAGTCCCTATACAGTCACACACTCTGGGTACCCAGGTAGGAAAATGGTGGGCTAACCAGGAACGTTGCACCTGTGATGGAAGAAAGCAACATGCACAACACACACTATTTGCAATCCGGAGCCGGAGGGCTTAGTTCGTGAAAGAAAAGGCAACAAGACAATCAGATGACAACACTTTTAGATTTAGCTGTTGTTGCAGGGAGCTACCCTGATGTTTACTCACGATACCCAATACTGGACACAGGCAGGACGAAATCGAGACTGCAGGCTGTTGAGCTGGAGTGCCCGGAGAAGCAGGGCCCACACGAAGCACTGAGGCATCATTCCTGTTCAAGGCATTGAGCAGGGGGCTGATCCCCACGCCGGTCTCTCGTCAGTTACTTTCTGTGCATAGCAGGTATTCTGGCTGAGCCAGTGTAGCACGGCCCAGGCAAACGGAAATGGATATGGATTCAGTCCGTGGAGCTGGATACAGCCTCCAGCAAGCAAAACGCAGTTCAGACACACAGTGAGGAACCAAATCACGACCCACTACAAGCACACAGCCCATTCACATGTAAGGAAATTCCACTGTACCAGGCAAATGGCTCTCCGGTCGCAATTACAGAGTCTCTGCACAATCCAGGAGTTCAGAGGTAGCTGGAGTCCTGACAGGATGATCACATTCAGCAAATCTTCGGTCTTCTTCTGGTTAAAGCCTGGTCACAGTTCAGTGGCTTAATTCACTCTCCAAATTCGGATTCAGTCTGAAAAAAGCACAAGTTCCCTCTCAGGGACAGCAGGCAGACATGCAGGTCAAACTCAGGCCTTTCCATTAGTTCTCCGCCAATCCATTATGGATTGCTGCTCTAACTATTTTGAGCTGTTACTTCTTCACTTCCCAACTCAGATCTAACTGAAACTGCAAGCAGTGTGGGACTTTCCCAAGATCCAAAAGGTTTGGTTGGCTGATCTGTCTGTCAGTCACAACAAGGGCTCCTCTCCAGGTTATTTTAGGCGCCAAGAGCCCAAACTACACTTCCTACAAGTTTTGGCCCCACCAAGCCCCCGTGAGGCAGGCTCCATTTAGAGTCCCAAATGTACTGATTGGCCCATTTCAGCAGTCCAGGATCAAGATGATGGAAACAAACAGAACTGTCCATGCTGCAAAGAAGGCAGGTTAGAACAAACTGCAATATTATTACTACTCTAACAAATGATCAGCAAACAAGTACATCTTCTAACAGAGCTCCCTCTCAGATTAATTATGACTGCAATCCAGGCAGCTCTTAAAGAGATAGTACACAGAGGCTATACAGGCACTCTCTGGCAATACATTTAAATGGCTAAAATGCAGGACACCAGCCTGGCAATGAGCATTTAAGCAAGCTCAAGGAAGACTTTTCAGAACCCCCATTTGTAGGGGGTTACACCCTTCCTGCCTGGAGAAAACTTGCGGCCAGTCCAAGTCTGTACCATCACAACATCAAAATGCAATATAAACAAGACTTATATATCTGTAGCTTGTTACATCACTATACCTTTCAATATACTTTGCATTACTACATCCATATTGACAATACATATGCATGTTTCGTACAGGTAATGCTGATTCCACTATGATTAACACATTAGTAACATCACAGTACTGCTTCAGGTAATAACTTGCACATTAAACAATGTAAGAGGGGCCCTTCCTATCAGCTAACTTGGGGCCGGATGGGGCAGGGGCACCATTGTGAGAGGGAAAACAATTAACCTGAATTGGTCATTGCTCAGTTTGGTCCGTGAGCTTGCAAGACATAAATCTCTTTGTGAACCACATTGAGAGGCAATCCACTGGCCTCCCAGGGGAATCATAACTAAAACGTAGTACTGGCTCGACAGCTCAGCCAGTCTTTCTGGGGAGCAGCCACAGTCTCTGTACTTTCAGCACTAACTTTGAGCTTTCATCACTTGTGAGGGTGCCTCTGCATGGATGGGAATGTCCAAACCGGAGCATCATCAGCTCTTGCTCTGTAGGCTCTGTTTCTACAACACTTTGCTCATTATTATCCTCTGACAAAGGCCCAGGTTGCTCATTTTTAGGAGGTTCTAGCACAATTAGTCTTTGCAGCACTGAAGGCTGTCCAGAGGAGGGCAACCAGAATGGTGCAGGGTCTGTACCAGAAGACATACGAAGAAAGACTAAAGGAGCTTAACATGTATACCCTTGAGGAAAAAGGGAGAGGGGACATGATAGAAACTTTCAAGTACCTCAAGGAATCAACAAAGTCCAAGAGGGTAGCATCTTTCAGAAAAAGAGATGTGCAAGAACAAGGGGGCACAATTTGAAGATGGGGGGATGGCTCAGAGGTAATGTGAGGAAGTATTTTTTCACGGAGAGGGTTGTGGATGCATGGAACAGCCTCCTGAGGAGGTTGTGGAGTCAAGAACAGTGGGGGAATTCAAGAATGCATGGGACAGACATA
Source organism: Neoceratodus forsteri (assembly GCA_016271365.2). Taxonomy (NCBI): domain Eukaryota; kingdom Metazoa; phylum Chordata; order Ceratodontiformes; family Ceratodontidae; genus Neoceratodus; species Neoceratodus forsteri. Next base: position 713,690,871 of record CM057458.1, read on the forward strand.
AGGCAGTCCTAGTGGGGGGTAGGAGGAAGTAAGCTGTTGGTTAACTAGGATCTGCAGCTTATCTGTTAGGTAGGAAAATGGGCAGACTAGGTGGGCCAAGCGGTCCTTATCTGCCATCAAATTCTTGTTCTATGAAGGAGGGCTGTCAACACTCTCACATTGTTCTTCAGGTTCTGGTGTGTCACCAGGAGACTCAGACCATCAGCCCTTCTTCGGGCAATTCACACAGTTCCACAAAACACAGAGAGTCTACTACCTCAGATGTGATGCTTTGCACCTCACTTTCAGGGAGCATTGGCTCCAAGGACGAAGCTGGGGGTTAGGCAGTCCAGAAAGCCCAGCTTCATCCCCACAGTTAGTCATAGGGTTAACTTGAAACAGCTGACTTATTTCATAGGAGGGGTAATAGGCATTGTCACACTCACTATCGTCAGAGGTGAACTGACAGTCACTATCATTCTGGGCCTGCTGCGGGGGAAACCGTAACTCTGTAACTACTGGGGTAGGTTGACTCCATCTCTTTTTTGCAGCAGCAAAGTCACCAGCCCAGGGAGGCAATGTCTGCTGGCTCAGCTTCAATAATAACTGGCGATAGCAGCAAGTGGTTACGGTGCATAGTCTTGACAGCCTTGGAGTTATTCCTGGGTGTACCTTGTGTATTGGCAGATTATCCAACTTTCCAACTACTACATGAGGAAGATGGTGCCACCTATCAGCAATTTTAAGCTTGCCATGTAGTCCCAAATTGCATGTAATAACACACGGTCTCGCGTCGTAGCTCTTGAGTCTTTACTTTCTTGTTATGCCTCTCTTCGTTGGCAAGATTTTTTTAGCGGCCATTGTCTGGGCAGTTGATATGCATGGTTCAATTGAGCTTTCAGTTTCTGTACATACTACAGGTAGTTTTCAGCTCGGACCCCATCTGGAGAGACCCCAAAACAGATATCAACTGGCTGGCGGGCTCCCTCCCAAACATGAGGCAGTAGGGGAGAACCCAGTAGCATCATTTTTGGTGCAGTTGTACACGTGTACCAAGGTGCTAATCTGCTGACTCCACTTATGCTTGTCTTTGGGTGGAGGGTGCCCAGCATGTCTAGAAGGGTGCGGTTAAAATGTTCCGGTTGAGGGCCTCCCTGCGGGTGATAGAGGGTGGTTCTTGACTTCCGCACCCCCCACAGAGAGAGCATTTCTTTGATTAGCCGACTTTCAAAGTCTCTGCCTTGGTCAGAGTGGATCCGCCGGGGGGCACCATACTGGACAAAGAAATTTTCTACTAGCACCTTGGCCACGGTAGAGGCCTTTTGATCTTTAGTTGGAAAAGCATGTGCATACCGTGTGAAATGATCTGTAACCACTAACACATTGCCAATATTCCGCTGATCAGGTTCTAAACACAAAAAGTCTATGCAGACCAGTTCCATGGGGGTGCTGGTAGCAATATTGACAAGGGGGGGGGCAGCCCTTTGAGGCAGGGCTTTCCTTTGCAGGCAATGACTGCAGGTCTTTACATGGTGCTCAACATCGCTCCCATCTTGGGCCAGTAGACTCGAGATCGTACCAGGTCGAGAGTTTTGTTAATACCAAGGTACCCCATGTGATTGTGGAGGGACCTCAGTACCAAATCTTTAAAGGCCGTGAGCAGGACCAATTGCTGCTCGTCTGCTTGACCACTGTGTCCACTGTCTCTCTGTATAACAACTGATTGTGTAACTTCAGCCTGGGGCCTTCTTTAAACAATAGGGCAGTTCGCAAGTCAGGGGAACACAACTGGTACACATCTTTCCCCGCTCGCAGGGCATCAAGTGCTGGCTGAATCATAGGATCTTGGGATTGAGCCCACTGGATGCTGTCATTGTCAAATTGAGGTAGTGCACTAATATCTAGAGCAGAGAAATGGCAATAGGCAGCAGGTATGCAAGTATGAGGAGGGCCCAGGAATCTACTAAACAGTCCACTGTGTCCGTAGACATCTGTTCATCTCTGTCAAGCTTTTGGCACAATGCTTGGATGTCAGGTTCAGACAACCTGACCCAATCACTCTTGGAGACTGGCCTTCGTGACAGGGCGTCAGCATCAGTATGGTTCAGTCCTGGCCTGTGTTCAACAGCATAATCATAGGTTGATAAAGCAGAGAGCCACTGGTGCCCAGTGGCATCCATTGTAGCTGAAGTCTGTACATAGGTTAATGGGTTATTGTCAACCTTCACCAATATCTTTGCCCCGTAGAGGTACTCATGAAACTGGTCAACAGTGGCCCATTTTGGCAAGGAACTCTAGCTTGTGCACAGGATAGTTTCGTTTCACAGAGTCAAGCTCCTGCTGGCAAAAGCCACTCAGTCTCAAACCATCCTCATGGTCTTGATACAGCACAGCTCCTAGGCCCTGCAGACTAGCATCTGTATGCAGCACATTGGGCTTGGTAGGGTCAGCATAGGCGAGGATGGGGGCATGGGTGAGCTGGTATATGACTTCCTGGAAGGCTGCTTCACATTCGGGTGTCCAGCGGGTCCAAAGGTTCACCTGTGCAGAAGTATACTTTCTCGGTTCTTTGGCAGCCCCTTCTTGTATTTATGGTTGGTAGAAGGATAACCCTGGGTGAGATTCAGGAGCGGGCGTAATCACCTTGGAATAGTCTTTATGACCCTGTGGTAGTAGCCACAGAACCCCAGGAAACGCTAGGAGTTCTTTTCAAGTTATGGGCTAGCCAAGTAGTCAGTGACTGAGTTTACTGGGATCGGTCTCTGTCCTTCTGCAGATACTGTGTGCCCCACATACTTCACGGAGGTTTGAAAACTGGCACTTGCCAATGGACAGCTTAAGGCCGAAGTCTTCCAATCGGTCTAGGACTTTAAGAAGTCAGGTTTCATGCTTCTTAATGTGCGTCCGAACACAGTGACATCATCTAGGTGCACTAGGCATTCCAGCAAGTTCATATGTCCCACTGCACGCTCCATCAGTCGCTGAAAGGTGGCTGGGGCACCCGAAATCCCCTGTGACATTCTCAGGAATTCGTAGAACCCCAAAGGACAGCTGAAGGCTGTTTTCTCACAGTCCTCTGTGGCCATCGGAATCTGGTAATATCCGCTGCGAAGATCCAATACTGAGAACCATTTGCTCCTATTCAAGCAATCCAGGGCAACTTGTATACGGGGCATGGTGTATTGATCTGGGATGGTCTGACGGTTCAGGGTTCTATAATCAACACACATCCTCATCGACCAATTCTTTTTGCACACAACCACAATGTGAGAGGCATATGGGCTCCTTAATTCCTGTATCATGCCAGCAGCGAGCATTTCTCCAGGTGTCTCCTCACATCATCTGTGTCCATTGAGGCGAGATGTCGGGCACTCTCTCAAAATGGCTGGTCATCATGCAGGCGATATGATGCTCTGCACCCTGGACACACCCCACATCCCATTCTTTTAATGAAAACACTGGGTCTCTCTGGGCGAGTTTCTTGCTAATCCTTGCCTTCCATTCAGCTGGCAGCGGGGAATCACCAAAGTCAGTCTGGAGTCACTCTTTACTTTTGGCCAAAGTACTTGTTATTGGGTAATACTGCAGTGTCTGCACAGTGTACTGTAGCTAGAGTGCACCCTCTGTTCTCCTGGACCTCCCGATCTGACACATTTCAAATCTGGACCATCACTTGTCGAGCATTGCACGGGCAGGCAAGATGCTGGGTTTAACCAATAATCCTTCTGGCAACTTTCCATCACCTGGTGCATCCAACATGAATATTTTGTTCTTTACGTTTTGCTTTAGGCGGACTTCTCCATGGATTGTGCACTGGGCATCGGGGGCCAATACCAAGGAGTCAGGTTCCTTTTTCCACACTATCCCCACTGGCTCATCTGGGTCCCCTTCATTGGGTTTCTGTTGTAAGTCATTTGCCCTTTTTACTAAGGCTGAAATTCTTAGGGCCCATCCAGTCAGTTGCCCTTGTTTATCATGGCAGAGTTGTGCTAGTCTCCCAAACATGTGGGCGTTTGTTCCAATTAACAGGGGAACCCCATCATACAGTCCGGTGGGGGGACACACTAGGGCTAGTGTCTCTACTTGCTCCTCTGCACCAGTTACAGTTGCAGGGAAAGACAACCAGAGGCGGACATATCCTAGGTAGGGATAAGACTTGTCGCTCAGCCCCCACACATGTAGACCTTCCTGGGATTGTAATGGCATGTCAGATAAGTATTTGTCATACCAGTCCTGGAATACAATGGTCACTTGTGACCTACTGTCAAGCACAGCCCAAGTAGGAATACCATTCACAGCCACAGTAGTCTTCATTGAAGGACCCGCTATTTTGGACCAGTCTGGAGGGACAACAGCAAGGGCCTGGACAGACGATTTAGCCACAGAGGGGTTTGAGTTAGGATGGCCAAAGCCTTCACTGCGGTCATTTCGTGCACTCCTTGACCACTGCCTCATTTTCCAAAGCTCTCCTTGAAGCCGGTTCACCTCCTTCTCTAAGTCCTTCTGAGCCCGGCATTCCCTCTTCATATGGACATCCTTGCCGTAGTTGTGACAAATGACAGGCTCTTGGGGCATCCTTGGGGAAAACTCAGTAGGGGATGCTGGAGCATCGATGGGAGATTGTGGTCCGACTTCTGCTGGTAGTGTACCATGTCTCAAAAGTTCCTTTAGGGTGGCAGTCAATTCCTTGAGCTCAGCCGAAGCCACCATCAATAGAGGATGCCTGAGGGTGCACCCCACCCCCATAACAGTCACATCCTGTCAGGGGCCAGGGTCTCTGTCAGCAGGGGATACCTCAGCAAACGCACCTGGTTGTACTTTTCTGACTTCCTTCAGCAACTCCTCCCCCCACCGTTTAGCCCACGGCGGGACACTCGTAGTGGTCTCCATTTCGGAAGGGCCTTCTGGTGCCATGATCAATTTGGCTGCACTCACCCCATAATTACAATCTCCCTCTTCGCCTTCTACCTCCCAGAGTTCTTTTTTCAAGTCACAGTAGTCAGGTGGGTTACCTTTCCTATCCTGGAGCCTTAACTGGATGATCTGCAGTTTAGAATGCTTGGTATGTTGCAGTATGTGCCCCAATCTCACATGGTTCAAATCACTGGCGGCTACCCCACCTTTCCAGTAAGTTTTCTGCAGAGCTCTTTCTAGGTGAGTAACATACACAGTCAAACTTTACCCATTCCATTGTTTGGTACCTTGGAATTTCCACATCAACGTCTCCCCTGACTCAGTGCTCCCCAAATTGCCTTCAAGTACAGATAGGTACTTCTGAGCAGATGCATCAGGGTTTGTGGACCTCAAAAATGTAATGGCTTCAGGGTTCGGGCCCTCAAACTTTCCATGATTCTTTTCCGCTTTTCAGCCTCCCACACTGCCACTCGCGGGTACCAAGGGGCAACATGGTCGATCCAGGTCTCCCAGTCATCCTCCCCTGGGGTGGGGAGGTGCCGAGAAGATTCTCAGCCTTCAGTAGGAGTCGTGACCAATGGTGGGTACAGATATAGGGGCCAGCATTGGCATGGGCACAGAAGGTGGGGCAGTAACAGGTGCTGGAGTGGGAGGGGGTGTTGGGGAAGGAACACCCCCAGGTGGCAGGAATAGTTTCTTAAAGTCCTCTATGGTTTTCCATTCCTCCAGCAACAACTTAGCAAGTTTCTCCTCAAAAGTCTCAGATAATGGTGGGAGCTCATCCTCCCCAGGGACTTTACTGTCTTTTATTATCACTCTCCAGGCGGCTAGGACCCCTTCTGAGGCAATAGTCTGTGGCACTTTAGAGCAGTCCACGAGATCACTACACTCTACCAAGCCTATGAAAGTTTGGGCGATCAAATCAGCCTGTTGACCCACCACCACAGGGTTTTTTAAACATTCAACTTTGGAGAGTGCTCCCTCTACAGTGTCCTTACTGGTACCCAGGAGAATATCCAGTATAAGCAGAGCATTTTGGGGGTCAATCTCCTGCCCAGTACACCACCCCTCCAGCTGGTGTACAGCCATTTCTACTGGGGTAGCCATTAATGTTTAACAATAATTCATAATTTTTGGCCACTAGAAGGCACAAAATCTCAGTGGTGAGCCTCCAAGATGTAACCCCTAGGTGGCACTATCTCAAGGGCTACTACACCTGCCTGCTTGGCTAGTAGCAGGTTAAGGGGCCTGGGTAATGAAACGGGTGCCTCCACCCGGAGGTCAGAGTTGTTATTGGTCAAGCTAACCTGGGCACAGCCCTCTAGGACACTGTAACCCCCTTCTTTCCCTTCTAATGGCCTGAACAATGTACAATAATTACTTTCACAATGACCGTTATTCACCAGGCAATTACCCACACTGTTTGCACTGTTTAAACATTCAACTTTGGAGACTGCTCCCCTCTACAGTGTCCTTACTGGTACCCAGGAGAATATCCAGTATAAGCAGGGGCAATGTGAGAAAATTCTTTTTCACAGAAAGGGTGGTGGATGCATGGAATGGCTTATCACAAGAAGTGGTGGCTATGAATACAGTGCAGGGCTTCAAACAGGCCTGAGATAGGCATAAGGGAGCAATACAAATGACTATGAATAGATAGGCCACTGACAGAGCAAAGGCCGATGGCACATTTATAAGGTAGAAAAAGAAATGGCAGACTGGATGAGCCTAGTGTCCTTATCTGCCATCAACTTCTGTGTTTCTATGTTTCTATGTTTCACTTACCACCAGGGCTGGTTCCTCTAGCTTGACCCTGGGGACCCCCTGTAAAACAAGGTTAAGCACAGCAAATAGCAACAGTACAATACTTTTGGCACAAACAGGAACCACAGTCAGGTTAAATGCAAACAAAGTTAAATCTGATTTATTCAGGGACTTGAACAAGGGAGGCGAATTAGGTTGATTTGCTTAAAAGCTACACTAATCAGAGATCTTACTTGAGAGGGTTCTTCAGTAGGTCATCACATATAGGACTGGCGCCACCTGGCGTCCAGGCATAACAGGCTTTTCTGGCAATATGACAGGGGACGCCCACCGGGCATCCCACGTGACTGACGCCAGCATGATCAGATATAGTGGGCAGTCCCACGCCTGCCCTCCAGTTCTTTCCCCGCCGCCTCCATGTCAGTCACATAGCAGACTTCCAGTAGCAATCGTTGAGAAAGTTCATTCAGCATCAGGTTTTTCCCTCGCATTCTCTCTAAAATTTATTATAGCTTTGATGTCTTCTCCGAAGAAAAAGTGCTCTGCTTGTGGAACGAGATCCCGCACAAAGACGGTCATCAGAAATGCTCTTGCCTAGGCCCCAACCATCCTATCTCCTTGTGCCCCGACTGCCAGTCTTTCAACCAGACCACTAAAAAACGGAGGCAACAGGCATTAGAGGCCCACCTTCTTAAATCCTGTCTGGCATCCCTGGAGAAAAGGATTGAGCACCTCAGGGATTCATCTGAAAATTCTTCTCCTTTTAAAAAGCATAAAGAGAAGACTAGGGAGCGGGCTCGTTCCGCGGCCGACGCCAGGCCGTCCACAAGCAAGGCCCACTTACTGCCAAAAGCAGATGGTAAGTCGGACAAAACTCCAGCGGCTAAGTCGGCCGTCGGCTCCACCGGTAACCACACCGCTCCTACCGGTAAGTCGTCCCCGGGCTCCTCCGGAGACCGCGCGGCGGCCGCTAAGTCGACTCCCCCGGCTGGGGGCAGTCGCCTGGCCACGGTCAATAAGTTGGCCAAGTGCTCCTCCCCTGACCGCCCGACCTCGCCCCCTAAGACGGCCGTCTCCGACAACTGCATTGGCCTGGTTTCCCCGTCGGCTAACGGCGACCCACCCGACGTCCGGCGGGACCAGGAGGGAGAAGGCCCTCTCCTCCTGTTACTGCGCCCGTCCTCACAGTCTTCTCGGACGCATCCGGCGACAGTCTTGGAACGGAGAGCCTCTCAATTTGGGGGTTCTTCACCGTGTTCTCGCTGGGCCCCTGACCAGGAGGCTCACAGCCATCTGGCCTTGGTATGAGGCTCGCCTGCCTTTCCAGCTGACTCATGCCTCCTCGCTGCCACTGAACCCGACAGTCCTCTGTCGGAACTGACTGACGGGCTTTCACTTGGCCTCGAGCTTTCCTCGCCCCGTGCCCGGCGGACCTTCCTCTCAGTGCTGGATCGGATGCACTGGTACCGACGCCGGTTCCTTCGACGTGGTTGTCCCAACGCTGGACCATCCTCCTATTTACATGACGGTGGGTCCGACGGGGTTTCCCCATTGCCCAATCCGTCATCGGAATCTATTCCAGGCTCTAATTGTTCCTCATTACCCTTTAGGTATCCTGGGATCCTCGCCTGTGGGTTCCACTCCTGATTGGAGCCATTTTGGGTAGTTCCACCATGGTTACAACCCATATTCCCTTATATGGGTTTCCAGGGTATTATCCTCCTCCAGTCACCCTCCTCCTCCCCCAACCTCAACCAGCTCCCCCCTCCTCCGTGGTTCCGGATTTCAAGACCGTAACTCAGTCTTGGTGGCAGGGGCTAGGTCTGAGCTGGTCACAGATCTAGAGCCAGACTCCGCAGCTGCAGCTTAGATCTCCTTCCCCAAGCAGTTCTGTTTCCACCATCCACGCCTCGGGAAGACTCAACAGGAGGTCCTCTCACGGGTTTTCATCGTCGCCCTGTTGAGGAGGTGGAAGACAGTTCTGACGGGAAGGAGGACTCAAGGAGGAGGAACCAGTGGAGGACCCTGAGGATCATGAAGGAAAGGACCTCACCTAAATCCTCCAGAGGATCCTTCCTTTTCGGACCTCTTGAGGACCCACAGACCATTTCGACTGGGAGTCAGAGGATCGGATCCTATGCAGCAAAGACTCACGGAACTTCTTGATTTAGAGTCCCTGCCGCCTATTTCGGTCCCCCCATGGATGGGTCCTCATCAAGACCTCACCATTACTGTCTGGCAGATGCCTCATTCGATCCCGGCTGTTCCCAAGAGGGCAGACAGGCTTTCACTGGTACCCAGGATGCACCTTTTAAAGGCTCATCCTAAGGCAGACTCTGTGGTCATCTCTGCTGCTCCTGACCACTCTACAGCTCCCAAGCACATGAGCACACCACCTCCAGACAAAGAGTCGAGGCTGATGGACCAGTTTGGGAAGAAAGTTTCTACCTGCCATGTGCTGTTTGCTTCCTTAGTTACGTGGCCCATATGGTAACTCACCAGAAACAGACTATGGTCAGGTTGGAGGTGAGGGTCCAATCCACAGACCCATCACCCCTTAAGGAGGAACTCGCTAAGGATCTCCGCCTCTACAAGATCTCTTGTAGGCATGCTCTTTGAGCCACCTACGACTCCGCCGATTCAGTGGCCCATACCTCAGCAACTGCTGTTGCCCTTCGACGGCACTCCTGGCTTCATCTCTCTGGACTCACCAATGAAGTCCAGTCAGCGATTCAGGATGCCCCCTTCAGGGGCTCAGTCCTTTTTGGAGGAGATACCAAGGACATAATAATGGATTTACAGGAGAAAGGCGTGGCCCTTAAACTGTTAGGTCCATGTACCGATCGGGCATTCAGCAACAACAGCAGCCCTTTGGAGAAGGACCGAGGCAGCGGAAGAACACTCAGCAGAGACGCCATGCTAAGCGTAAGGTCACAGGTACTGCTACCTCCCTGCTCCCAAGAATCAGCGACATTTGGGGACCTCCTCCCAAGTGTCCCACCACTTCCTGACTCTCCTGCCCCGCTGCACCCTCAGTCTTTCGATGGGGAGCAGGTGGCGGGAAGGTTCGCCCGCCACACGCAGGAGTGGAGGGCGATCACTTCAGACGAGTGGGTCCTGCAACTAGTGTCTGTCAGACACACCATCGAGTTTCTGGAGATCCCCCCGATACTCCTCCATGGAGGTCCTCTTACTCCTGGGACCAGGCCCTCCTCGTTCGCGAGGAGGTCAGTGCACTCTTGCTCAAAGAAGCAATCGAGCCCGTCCCCTTTGGGCAAAGGGGAAAAGGGTTTTACTCCCATTTCTTCCTGGTTCCAAAAAAGACTGGGGACTTCAGACCCATTCTCAATTTGAGTCACCTCAACCAGTATGTAGAGTACAAGAAGTTCCGTATGCTGATGCTTCAGAGTCTATTTCCTCTCCTGTTGGGGAATCATTGGCTCTGCACCCTGGACATGCAGGATGCCTACCTGCACTGCCTACCTGCACATCCCTATCTTCCCCAGCCACCGCCGTTTCCTGCATTTTTGTTTCCAAGGGGAGCATTTCCAGTTCCGTGTGCTCCCCTTTGGTCTGAGTTCGGTACCCCAGGTTTTTACCAAGTGCCTGGCGGTGGTAGCGGCATTTTTACGCTGCAGGGATATTGCGGTGTTCCCTTACCTGAACGACTGGCTGATCTTAGCTCCATCCAAGGATCTGCTATTGGAAGCTCTGACTTTCACACTGGACCTCTTCAATCGACTGGGGATAACAGTCAGCGTCCCCAAGTCATCTCTAGTACCATCCCAGAGACTACAGTTTATTGGGGCAGTTCTGGATATGGTCAAGTGCAGAGCCTTCCTTCCTCTGGACAGGGTAGAGACCCTAATCAGTCAGGCTCGCAAGGTAGTCTCTCTCAGGACCATTCCTGCCCGAGAGGTCCTTCGACTTTTAGGGCTGATGGCAGCCTCCATCACGACCGTTCCCCTAGCAAGGCTGCACATGCGAATCACGCAGTGGTCATTAAGGGTGCAGTGGGACCAGCTTCTGGATGACCTGGACCATCTGGTCTTAGTCTCTTCAGCGGTACAGAGGATTTACAGTGGTGGGAGAATCACAAATCTTTCCCTGGGACTTCTGTTCTGGTGTCCTGCAGCGGCAGACACCCTCACCACGGATGCCTCTGATATGTAGTGGGGGCCCATCTGGGGGATCACCAAGCACAAGGCCTTTGGTCAGGCCTGGAGACTTCTCTCCACATCAGTGTTCTGGAGCTCAGAGCAGTCCTATATGTCCTCCAGGCTTTTCAGACCCTGCTACCCAAGGGAACACTGCTAATACAAACGGACAACATGTCGGTAGTTTGGTACATCAACAAGCAAGGAGGATCCCGTTCATACCCCCTTTGCAGGGAAGCGACTCGGGTGTGGAAGTGGGCAGTCCAGCACTTTCTGGTCATGGTGGCCGTGCACGTTCCAGGCGTTCTAAACGTATTGGCGGACAGTCTCAGCAGAACTCAAACCCTCGCCCATGAATGGAAATTACATCAGGAAGTGGCAGACTCCATCTTCCGGAATTGGGGGCATCCAGAAATCGACCTCTTCACCTCCCAGTCCAATGCAAAACTTCCCAAGTTTTGTTCGCTCGTTCCAGAGCCACATGCTTTTTGGAATGATGCGTTGTCTCTATCCTGGACAGGGAAATTCTTGTATGCTTTTCCTCCATTTCCCATTCCTCAGAGGGTTCTCCTCAAACTCCAGGCCGAAGGAGCAAAGATTATCCTCATTGCTCCCCTCTGGCCGAGACAAATTTGGTTTCCGCTGCTACAACAGCTTTCCAGGGAACCACCAGTTCCACTTCCACTGATCCACAATCTCCTCACCCTGGAGCAGGGCAGGCTGGTCCATCCGGGGCTCAGGACCCTGCATCTTCATGCGTGGTTCCTTCAGACACAGCGATTTCTCACTTTGGGGTCTCCTCTAGAGTGGCTCAGGTCCTCACAGAGGCCAGGAAACCGTCCACCCGTTCCACTTATCCTATGAAATGGAAGCGGTTTTCGATCTGGGCTTCCGCTCAGGGCTGGGACCCTTTCTCCTGTTCAGCCCCTCAAGTCATGGAATACCTCCTCCATTTGTCTGACTCTGGTCTATCCTATTCTTCATTGAAGGTCCATATCTCAGCCATTTCTGCGTACCACGAGCTAGTGGATGGTAAATCCGTGGCTCAGTTGGAGGTCTCAAAGACCTTTCTAAAAGGCATCCTCCATCTGAAACCCCCCATCCACAGCCCAACTCCACCTTGGGACACATCCGAAGTTTCTTCCCAAGGTGGTGTCGGAATCCACACTGAACCGATCAGTGGAGCTTCCGGTTTATTACCCATCCCCTTCCAACAAGGGTGAGGCACTCCTTCATACGATGGACGTCCATTGGATCCTCTGGTGCTATACTCACCGGACTAAAGAGCTCTGCTTGTGTGACCAGCTATTCATCTCCTTTGCCCCTAGGACTAGGGGCAAACTGGTTTCTAAGCAGGGTCTTTCCAAATGGTTAGGAAACTGCATTCGGTACTGTTACCAGAAGTATGACAAACCTCTTCCGGGTTCCATAAGAGATCATTCTACTAGGGGCATGGCTGCCTCTGCGGCCTTCCTTCGGAACGTTTCTGCAGCGGACATTTGTGCTGCCGCTACTTGGAGTTCTGTCCACATCTTTACCAAACACTGTAGTCTGGACATTGCTTCTAGGCGGAGGGCCAGCTTTGGATTAGCCATCCTGCAAGTCCTATTGGCCTAAGCTGAGTCCTTTCTGGACTTCAGTTGTTCTGCTGGAGCTAGTTTCCACCTCCCTAGTTTCTCTCAGTCTCTCTCTGGAGGGACTGCTTGGGACTCTGTCCTGTATGTGATGACCTACTGAAGGAACCCTCTCAAAGTAAGATAGTACAGTTATGTAGGAACTTACCGTAACAGTAGATCTTCGAGAGAGGTTCCTTCAGTAGGTCATATTTTTCCCTCCCTCCTTCCCCTCATTTTCTTTTTACAGGGACTCCAATTCCTGTTTGCTCCTGCTGTATGGCCTCTTCCTGGCTCTGGCGGGAGAACTGAAGGGAGGGCTTGGGGACCGCCCACTATATAAAGTCACACTGACGCCAGTCACGTGACATCGGGTGGGCAGTCCCCCATCAGGTATTGCTAGAAAAGTCTGCCATGCGGCCTGACACCAGGTGGCACCAGTCCTATATGTGATGACCTACTGAAGGAACTTCTCTCAAAGATCTACTGTTACGGTAAGTTCCTACGTAACTGTACGTTACGCATGCAGTTCAGAGTCCCTACACAGTTACACACTTTGGGTACCCAGGTAGGAAAACGGGGTAGCCAGGAATGTTGCAGCTGATTGGGGCCCTGTGATGGAAGATGCACAACACACACTATTTGTAATCCGGAGCCGGAGGGCTCAGTTCGTGAAAGAAAAGGCAACAAGACAATCAGATAGAAACAGAAACATAGACTTTGATGGCAGATAAGGACCGCTTAGCCCATCTAGTCTGCCCATTTACCTACCTACAGGATAGGCCGCAGATCCTAGTTAACCAACAGCCTATTTCTTCCTACCCCCCCAACAAGAATTTCCTTATGTGTGTTCCATGCATTCTTGAATTCTCCCACAGTTTTAGACCCCACAACCTCCTCAGGAAGGATGTTCCATGCATCCACTACTCTCTGTGAAAAAATACATCCTCACTTTGCCCCTGAACCACCCTCTATCTTTAAATTGTGTCCCTTGTTCTTGCACATCTCTTTTCTGAAAGATGCTACCCTCTTGACTTTGTTGATTCCACTGAGGTACTTAAAAGTTTCTATCACATCCGCCTCTCCTCTTCTTTCCTCAGGGGTATACATATTAAGCTCCTTTAGTCTGTCCTTGTAAGGCTTCTCTTGCAGACCCTGCACCATTTTAGTTGCCCTCCTCTGACTGCCTCTATCCTGTCTATGTCCTTGTGGAGATGGGGTCTCCAGAACTGGACGTAGTATCCAGATGGGGTCTCACCAACAGAAGGATAACAACTTCCTGTTTTCTGCTTCTGATGCCTCCCCATACATCCCAGTATACCCCCAGCCCTCCCTACTGCCTTCTCACATTGCTTGCTACCCTTAAGGTCATCTGATATGATTACCCCCAGGTCCCTTTCCTTTTTGTTGTTGTTACTACCCCCCCCCACTGCGTATTCTTCCCCAGGGTTCTTGTTTCCTAGGTGCATTATTTTGCACTTCTTTGCATTGAATCCTAGCTGCCATACTTCTGACCATTCCTCCAACTTTGACAAGTCCCTTCTCATCCTTTCCACGCCTTCTTGTGTGTCAACCCTGTTGCAGATCTTTGTGTCATCTGCAAGAGGCATACTTTCCTTCCAGTCCTTCTGCAATGTCACTTAGGACTGGACCCAGTACTGAACCCTGCAGTACCCCACTAGTAACCCCTCTTTCTTCAGAGTGGACTCCATTTACAATTACCTTCTGTGTCCTGTTGTCCAGCCAATGTTTTACCCAGGCTGCCACCCTGGGACCCACTCCCAGGCTGGTTAATATGACTATTAATCTTTTGTGTAGGACTGTGTCAAATGCCTTGCTAAAGTCTAGGTAGGCCATGTCCACAGCCCTCCCTGGTCCTCCCTGGTCTACTACTTTGGTTGCCCAGTCAAAGAAATCTATTAGATCTGCCTGACATGACCTTCCGCCAGAACCCATGCTGCCTTGGGTCCTGTGCCCCACTGGCCTCTAGGTACTCAACAATTCTTTCCTTCAGAAGTGACTCCATCACTTTCCCTACCACAGAGGTCAAACTGACAGGTCTGTAGTTTCCTGCCTCTGTCTTGGTCCCACTTTTGTGAAGGGGAATCACATCTGCCTTCCTCCAGTCCTCGGGTACCACACCATCCTCCCATGATTTATTAAAAAGAGTAGCCAGTGGTTTCACTAGTTACCCCTTAATTCTTTTAGAATTCTGGGGTGAATTCCATCAGGCCCCATTGCTTTGTCCACCTTCAGTTTTAGGAGTTCTTGCAGAACCCTTTCTTCTGTGAAAGGACTGGGATCGACCTCTATCAAGTGTGCTTCTGTTAATTGGATTAGGCACTTCCCCTCCTTTTGTAGAATACTGAGCAGAAATATTCGTTCAGTATTCCTGCTTTTCACTGTCCCCTCTGCCCACCCAATCGCTCATTCTGTTCAGCCTCACTATCCCTCCTTTGTCTTCTCTCGCTGATTCACCTATAAAAGGTTTTATCCCTTCTAACCAAGTTGGCTATCTTTTCCTCAGTTTGGTCCTTTGCTCTTCTGACTTCCTTCCTGCTTCCTTCTGCCTTAACTGGTACAGCTCTCTGTCCTGTTCCTTTTGTGTTTTCAATACTTCCGGACTGCTATCTTTTTCTCCTGACTTTCCCAGCCAACACTTTTAGATTTAGCTGTTGTTGCAGGGACCCACCCTGATGTTTACTCACGATACCCAATACTGGACACAGGCAGGACAAAATCGAGACTGCAGGCTGTTGAGCTGGAGGCACAGAGAAGCAGGGCTCACACGAATCACCGAAGGCCATTTCTATTCAAGGCGTTGAGCAAGGGGCTGATCCCCAGGCTGGCTTTCATCAATGACTTTCTCTGCGTAGCAGGTATTCTGGCTGAGCCAGTGTAACTCGGCCCAGGCAAATGCAAATGGCTACAGATTCTGTCCATGGAGCTGGATACAGCCTCCAGCAAGCAAAACACAGTTCAGACACACAGTGGGGAACCAAATCACGACCCACTACAAGCACACAGCACATTCACATGTAAGGAAATTCCACTGTAACAGGCAAATGGCTCTCCATTCGCAATTAGAGAGTCTGCACAATCCGGGAGTTCAGAAGTAGCTGGAAGTCCTGACAGGCCGATCGCATTCAGCAAATCTTCAGTCTTCTTCAGGTTAAAGCCTGGTCACAATTCAGTGGCTTAATTTGCTCTCCAAATTCGGATTCAGTCTGAAAAAAGCACAGGTTCCCTCTCAGGGACAGCAGGCAGGCATTCAGGCCAAACTCGGGCCATGCCACAGTTCTCCCACGCAAATCCACTATGGATTGCTGCTCGAACTATCTCGAGCTGTTACTTCTTCACTTCCCATCTCAGATCTAACTGAAACTGCAAGCAGTGTGGGACTGTCCCCAAGATCCAAAAGGTTTGGTTGGCTGATCTGTCTGTCAGTCACAACAAGGGCTCCCTCCAGGTTATTTTAGGCATCAAAAGCCCCAAACTACAATTCCTACAAATTTGGCCTCACCAAGCCCCTGTAGGCAGGCTCCATTTTAGAGTCCCAAATGTACTGATTGGCCGTTTCAGCAGTCCAGGACCAAGATGATGGAAACAAACAGAACTGTCCATGCTGCAAAGAAGGCAGGTTAGAACAAACTGCAATATTATTACTACTCTAACAAATGATCAGCAAACAAGTACATCTTCTAACAGAGCTCCTCTCAGATTAATTATGACTGCAATCCAGGCAGCTCTTAAAGAGACAGTACACAGAGGTTATACACGCACTCTCTGGCAATACATTTAAACTGCTAAAACGCAGGATACCAGCCTGGCAGTGAGCATTTAAGCAAGCTCAAGGAAGACTTTTTGGGAACCCCCATTTGTAGGGGGGTTACTTAGCTCAGAACAACTAACCAGTCTCCTGAACTACAGCAGAAAACCTCTGATTTTCTCTTTGATGGAGACTTTCTGTTCGGGACAGAACAGCAGTCAATATGTATAAGGTCAATAAGCAAAAGACCCCCACATAGCTGTACCTGCTTCCTCTGAGCCGGTATATACAATGCAGCAATATACTGCCTCTGTGTTCCAGAACCCAAAGTGACATGCTGCATGTTGTTTAACTGCATGACTGCACTTTGTCCTGCTGAATGGAATGTATGAATTGTTGTTATTCCTCTTCTTTAGAGTGAAAATTGTTGCAAAACTGTAGCCACCATTGTACATGCTGTATGTACTGTCCTGTACCTGTCTTATCATGTGAATTCCATTAACTGTATTCACTTATCCCTGGTTGCTGCTGAAAAACAGGCACGCATCTCAGTGAGCTTATCCAGTTACCAAAATCCAGTAACTAAATAAACAAACAAACAAACATGACTCTCACAAAATAGGATAGCAGAGGTCATAGTTACTTTAAATTTTACTCCAGGGGAGGTTATGGGAGGGGGTGCCTTAAGCAGACTCTATTTCCAAACCAATTATTCTGTCACAAGGGAGGCTACAAGAGGTAAAGGTAGGAGAGGACAGAGGTCTCAGACTTCCTCTGCTCCTGCTTCTACCAAGACTAATCCCTGATTGTTGTACCTCTTCTGTCACACCTCAAGGTCAACTAGTAGGCAGGTGCCTTTTATCTCGTGGACTGGGAAAAAATCCCCACAGACCAATGGGTTTTAGAGATAATAAAGCTGGCAAAGAGCCCCTAACTGGACGTAGCGCTCATTGTACAAGGGGTTCCAGCTAGCTGCTAGCTGCCTGGGACACTGGAAGTCTGTGAAGGCTGCAACACGGTCCTTGACCCACTCTTTTATATCCCATTACTATACCGATGTGCATTTCAGAAGGATGTTGGCTGGGACATTCGTCCTTCAGAACCTATTCTCTAAGTAATCCTACTTCCCACCTCCATGTGGTACTACTAGAGTCTGTTTAAAGTGGTAAGCAGATGAAAACATTGATGTGATAGGTATAGGTTCTTCAAACATATGTAGGACTATTTATATTATACAGCTGTTTTTCTCTTATTAATAAATGTGCATATAATGCATTACAGTGGTTTAACTTAAAACATTTATTGAAAATGTGTGGTCTGACATTTTGTTGTTCTTTACTAAAATGTGCTTATGTTAGTATTTTATTTCAGGCCTCCTGATCTTACTGCTAAGTGATCTGGCAGTTAGGGCTCAGGGGTCATGCAAGCAGTGCTTGGGCTGGTTCAAACTACTCTGGCATTTTGGAGGCAGTGAGCATATGCAAGCTATCTGCTTAAAGTGGTAAGCTGATAGAAACATTGATTAGACCTATAGTTAAAAGGTGAGTGACTTGTTCACCCCTCCTCCTGGGGGACTGCTGAGAGTCTGCCATAATGAGTGAACTGAATCCATGAAGTTAAAAGAAAGGGACAAGGGTTACTTACCTGTACTTGTAACCCTAGTTTTGCTGCTGGTATATAATTCACAGCCATTGGCATGAAACCAAGTTCTTTGCCCCATTTCATGTAATCTGTTCCTTCTGCTTCTCCTGCCCTGAAATCATAATCCTCTGTTTATGACATCAGAATACTGTAATTTCTATAGCAGAAGGTCGAGATGTTATAAGGGGGATGACTTCATGACGAGCATTAGGAACGTGCAGATGAAGTCTCTGGGGAAAAGGGTACTGTTGTAATGAGAACATGTTCAGTAATTAAAGATGGAAGGTTCTGACTTTCATATATTTGGGGACTTCTGAGTGTCTGATGATTTTAACTGATTTTTTTTTGTGATGGAAACAGAGAAATCTCTTTAAAGTGTTTTTTCAGTATACAATATAATGTTCAGATACAATTCAAGTTATATTTCATTAATTTTAGGTAAGTACAGTGGTAGCCAGTGATAGGATGCACCATATACAGGTATCTGGATAGATCGAGAATAGCACAGCAAATGTGATTGAAATGAATTAGGAGTTTCCGTGTTATGTCGTGATATATCTGGATATTCTGCGTCTTGTCACTAGCTACCACTTTGTCTTCCCTCTTCTGTATTACTGGGAGCGTTTGCATGAAAACATTATCTGTGTCTCGCAGCATGGTCTTGGCTTCCTTCTTCTCCCCTGCTCAAGTTATAGTTTTGTCTGGCCTCACAGTGTTTTGTTATGGAAGTAATGCCAATCTCGCAAACAAATGATTATGGTGTCAGGATGAGCAGGATGATGAGATGAAGTCTGAGATACAACAATCCTGTTTTCATGTGACTGTACTGTCATAACAAAGAACGAGGGACATAAATACTGAATCTTAATAAGGCAGAAGCTGAAATTGTGCCTGAAAATTATATTTTAAGAAGTTTCTTGTTTATCATAAAAGGTTTTGAAGTAGTTGTAGAGGTATATAGATTGTCTACAGTAGTTTGGCAACTGACGTGTTCAATTAATTTACAGGAAAAAGACACCACTATAGAAGAGACAGGAACTCAAGAAGGTAAAATCATTTGCTTTGGCACTTGGCTGTTAAGATTATTGAGGTCCTCTAGTCAAACACAGGAACAATGGCTCTGTGAGTTCACAGCAGAATGTGGGTCAAAAATACTATTGTACCTTCTACCAAGCTGCATATACTAAATCTGCAAAAAAAAACAACAAAAAAAGATAATATCCACTTCATGGAGAAACCTCACTCGAGTTAGCTCCCATTTGTAATCAGAATCAGTAATACTGCAGTTAACTATTGGGACAGATCTTATCTGTGTCAATCTTCACCATTCATCACAATTGGTATGGCCAGAGGTCGCGGCCCGCGGGAGCTCTTTTTTGGATGGGCGAGTTGATGCACCATCGGCGCCGCCCTCGAGGCCGACGCACTGCGTAGTGCTCACGGGTTGGCCGTTAGGTGTTGTCGACTCCGCCCTCCCGCCAGTTCTTCATCTCCCGCCATCAAGGTCACCTCGTGGGAAGCTTCTGAGAGCAACATTGAGGCCTGCTGCTACGCAGTTCGGTTTCTCCGTTTTTTGAATCTGTTGACTCCGAGCCGTAGTTCATTGGCCCCATTCTCCTGCCAGTTCTGATAGCTTATTTGACGCCGCTGGTAAGATTGTTCCTTTATTTGTTTAATTTTGCGCGCCGAGTCTTGTTTTGGTGTTTTTTCGTAGGTCATGTCTCAGTCAGAGGGCAGGAAATCTTCGAAGATGGGATGGCCCCCATGCGGCGGTGCCCTTGTGGCCGTAAGTTCTCTGTCACCGTCCAGCATGACCGTTGCCTTGCGTGTCTTGGCCTGCTTCACGACATGGATTCATGCGATGCCTGCTTCTCCATGGACCGCCAGGTCAACAACATCTTTGCGGAAAGTGGGGTGAGCTCGCCAACTTCGGGTCAGGCGACACTGGCCGGGCAAGCCGCAGATACTCGCCTTTCTCTGGGTCCCTCCTGGTTCTGTGTGGACCGAGGAGGAGGGAGCCTCGACCTCTCGTAGCCTAGCCGTGGCCGAGGCTCCTTCCGCGGTGCAGGAGGCCCAGTCTGTTCCCTCCGGGGGACGGGCGGGATGCACTGCATTGGCAATCACACCTTCGGGTGCGAAGACTCTCCCGGTGTCGGGCCCTTGGCTCTGAAGGCCTGGGTTGACGCCGTCCTCGATGTCATCTGTCAGCGCTGTTTCTGGCCTCGGCACCATTCACGGTGCCGTGGGCCCTGATGGCACCATCATAGGTGCTGGTCTGTTGCTCAGTGCCGTGGCTGTTGTCGGCACCGTTCGCAGAGCCGATGGTGCTAGCGGTGCCGTGGGAGGTTCTACGGCTCTGTCTCTGACTTTTTCTCACCTCTGCGCCGTCCGCGACGCCAAGGTTGAGACAGCACCATGTCCAGCTGTAGAGCCATTTGCGGTTCCGGGCATGGACACGGCACCATGGGGGTTTTGGATCTCGGCACCGAGAGCGCTGTCAGAGCCGTCGTCGGAGCCATCTCTGTCCACAGCGCCGCTCGCGGTGCTTTGGGGCTGGATGGTGCCACGGAGGTCTCTGGCCTCAGCGCCGAGAGCACTGTCGGTGCCATCTCTGTCCTCGACACCATCCCGCCCCATGGCGCTATGTCAGGTTCTGGCTCTGAGACTGCTGCCCTTGTTGGAGCTGTGTCCTCTTCTGCCACCATTCGTGGTGCTGCAGAGGATGCTGGTACCGACTCTGGTGCGGTCTCTGCTTCTGGTACCCTGTTTGGTCGGGATGGCAGCAGGCGCCTACCAACTGTTTGGCACAGGGCTTCAATCTCCACCTCTTCAGAGGAGGAGTCGGACTCTGAGTCAGACAGACAGTCTGGCTCTTTGGAGTTAGCTGCTGGTGTGGGCACCCTCCTAGTGTCCTCAACAGGCCGGAGTCAGCCCCTCTGAGAAGCGGACAATGACTGCCGGGTCAGGGGTTCTGACCAGCAGGCAGTGGTGCAGGCTTCCACTTGCAGCCTGGCCTCAGAGGGTTCTCTGACCCCTCAGCGTGGTACCCTCATGTGGTGTGCCTAGATCGCCCAACTTCGGCCGATCAGAGCACCCATGGGAGGTGAGGTGCTACTCCCTGGATAGCTCCTTCAGGGGCTGACCACGGCTGTCAGTTGCCTAGGATGGCTCTCTCGAGGAGGAGGGCACTCTGGATTCTGAGGGGTCGAAGGGCTTGGTCTGTCGTCGACCTTTTCTGGAACCCACCTGGGCTCTGGGAGAAGCCGTGGCGGATCTCCGCTCTTCTCGTCGGTTTCCTTGAGAGGGCCCGTTCTTTGGAGGTAGGGGACCGTCCTTCTGGACCTACATGGCCCTGGTCTAGTCACAGGGGGGATTCTTCAGGGTGCAGCCTAGGCAGTACCAGTTTGGTTGTTCAGCTGTCAGCTGTGGAGTCTTCCGGAGCACCTTCTTCCCCTAGGGCCCCCGGTGCGCTCCCCAACCTAGGTGGAGGCCAACCGATTCCCGTTGTCGGTTCTACCCCCATCCCTCTGCCACCTTATTCTGCGTTCCCAGGCATTCGTGGTCCTAGCGGATCTCTCTCTCCTGGGAGCAGTTCAGGGCTCATGCTTCTCAGTTTCCCTCTTACATTAGGGCAATGGACAGACAGGTTTTCAACCTCCCCTGAGCAGACAGGCAATTACCGGGCCCACATGATGCATCAGAACACCCTCTAGAAAAGGCTGAGGCAGCTGCAGCTTGCCTGAGGGTACCTCTAAATAGGAGCTACTGAAAGCTCTTACTGCTGGGGCTGATGTCAGCAAGAATTTGCTCTGCACAGGCTGTAATGTCTCAGATGCTTCTGTCAGAGCTGCCACTTCTGGCATCTGTCTCAGGAGATATTCATGGCTCAGGGTGACAGGTTTTTCTAATGATGTGAAACAAACCATTCTTAATGCCCCATTCAGAGGGCAAATAATGTTTGATCATCAAGTCCAAGAGACTTTAAAAGATCTCCAGGCCTCTAGAAGGACTTTGAAGTCTGTGTGCTCCCTCAACTATAGTCATCCCAGGCGTAGAAGCACGAGTACTTTTTGTCCAGCTGGTGTTAGCCAGCACTCAGCCTCCAGACAGCATGGGAGTGGCAAAGGAGCAGGGACTTTGCCAGTCCCCAGTAACACCCTATGTGCCCACTCAAAAGCCCATAGAGGTGGTGGAGCCACCCCCATCAGCTCAGTCTGACTCCTTACACCCCCTCCAAACCTCCTTTACCTCCAGGTGTGGTTGTAGGGGGTCAACCATCCCTTCACTTAAACCAGTGGTGGGAGGTGACTTCAAATGCGTGGATTCTGGAGATTATTGAAAAGGGACATGCTCTGGAACTTCTGGACAACTCTCCAAATCATCATCAACTTGTCACAACATGTCCTCCAGGGCATCTGCACCTGTTGTGGGAAGAACTATAGGATCTGCTCCAGAAAAGGGCCACATAACTGGCCCCTCTAGAACAGAGGAACACAGGGTTTTATTCCCAGTTCTTACTTGTCCCAAAGTGAGCAGAAGACCTGAGGACTAATCTGGAACTAAGGGATCTGAACTTCTTTACAGAATACAAGTGTAACCCCCCTGCAAATGGGGGTTCCCAAAAGACTTCCAGGAGCTTGCTTGAATGCTCCAAGCCTGAATGGTGTTTGGCATTTAAGCCATTTATCAGTGAGTGTTTTAGAGCCTCTGGTACTGTCTCTTTAAGAGCTGTCTGCTTGCAGACATAATTAGTTTGTAGGGGGACTGTGTGCTTCTCTGTTTGAGTACCACTCGAGCTGCTGCCAATTCACTCCATTTTGCAGTCACTAGAGTGCAAAGGAACCTATCTGAAAGATGTAACTGTTTGCCAGAAATCATTTACAGTAATAATGAAATTACAGTTTGTCTAACCTGCTTTCTTTGCAGTCAGAACTGTGTCTGCCTAGTTCCCCATTCTAGGTTTTGAACTGCTGAACTGGACCAATCAGTGTGGGGTAAGCTAGCTCTAAAATGGTGCCTTGGACGAATCAGAACTTGGACTCATAATCTGAGCCAGCCACAAGAGGATTGTATGGGCAGTGACTCTGGGAGATGTAGTTTAGACTTCGGCGCCTTTTTGGACCAACAGCAGCAGTCTATTGTGAGTGACAGCCAATCCAGTCAAGAACTGGGAGGAACTCAAAGGAAGTGCCCGGTTTTGTCTGTTGGAGTTTCAGTTTAACTCTGGCAGTGAAGGGGAAAGAAACCCTGTGCTCCTTCAGTGCACAGTTTCAGTCAAAAAACGTGTGTAAGGCCCAGAGTTCCGGTCTGCAGCTTGTGTAACTGCTTGTTAGGACTGAATCCGTCCTGTGAAAAGAATCAAAGGATCTCTGAAGAGTAGAAACCAGGCTCACCCTGTAGAAGACTGGAGAAATTGTTGAATTGCACTCAGTCTGTCAGGAACTGAATCTGCTGTGTGTTCTCCTGGGTATTGTGCAGTAATTGCGATCGGGATAGAGAAGCAGCCTGCCTGGTATAGTACTTTTTTTTTACCATATAAATGTGTGAAGAGTCTCGTGGAGCTCAAGAGTAGCCCTGCTGACGTTGAAGGACCCTATCTTGTTTGGAGGTCGTGAGTACTAATTCAGGGTCGCTCCCTGTTGAATTGCCACATTAAATCCAAATGGAATCACTGTACTGCTGACTGTTTAAACTAATTTTTCTTTTCACTGTGTGAAAGGGCCCCTACCAGCTGCCACGGTTTGGACTAGCCACTAGGGCTTGGGTACCCAGGGACAGTAACTGGTAGGGATAGGCCTGCACAGAGCCATAGGTAGATAGTAAAGTGATAAGCTAATTAACCTGATTTCCCCGTCCTTGTTATATCCCCTAAATAAATCAGAGCTGCTTGTTTCAGCAAAGTTATACTGCCTGAGGTATTTGTCTATGTTAAAGTACTGTACTGTGATTGTTGCACTGTATCTTATTTCACAGGAGGTCCCAGTGCTGGAACTAGTCCTGGGAGTAAGTGTGTACTGTGAAGGTAATTCTGATATATTGTGTGGGCCACTAGTGGGAAGAAAGGGGGGTTGCAGTGTCCCAGAGGGCTGTGACCAAGTAAGTTTAACTATTGCAAACCCTGACCTCTGGGTGGAGGCACCCGCCATTGGATCCAGGCCCCTCAACCTGTTAGTGGCAAATCAGGCAGGGGTAGTAGCCCCTGGGATAGCGCCATCTAGGGGTTACACAAGAAGTTCTGAATGGTCATGTTGCAGGGTCTCATTCCACTGTTGCAAACAGGGGATTGGATATGCTCCCTGGATATGAAGGATGTGTACCTCCATATAAAAATCCAGAAACCTCACAGAAAGTATTTGAGGTTCCTGTTCCAGGGGGAATATTACCAATTCAGATTGTTGCCCTTTGATTATCTTCTGCACCATGGGGCTTTACCAAATGCTTAGCAGTGGTGGAAACAACTCTTCGTGAGGGAAGACCTATCGCTTTCCTTTACTTGGATGATTGGCTAGTGAAGGCCCCTCCAGAGACCAGCTGTTGATAACTTTAGCTCGAACCAGACAGCTGTTTGATGCTTTAGGGTGACAGTCAGCCTAACAAAATCAGTGTTGACACCCTGCCAGTGACTGCAGTACATAGGGGCAGTCCTGAACATGACCCAGGGCATTGCTTTCCTGCCTTTGAACAGGGACAATCGTCTGATTGCTCAAGCACAGTCTTTATGTCTCAGCAAGGACATTCTTGTGCCTTCTGGAACTTATGGCTGCAGCCATTGTCACAGTACCACTGGCCTCACTGCATATATGGATTCCCCAGTGGACCCATAGAGTCCAGTGGGCTCAGCTACAGGTGACCTAAAACAGATGGTTCTAGTCACGTCTTCTGTGCACAAAGTGCTCAAGTGGTGGATGGAACCCAGCAACCTACTGAAGGGGTTCCATTCCTGATCCCTCCACTCTTCAGATCCTCACCACTGATGCTTCAGGGTTGGGAGGGGTCACACTTGGATCCTTATCAGACACAACACACGTGGACTTCGTGGGATCACCTTGCACATCAGTGTTGTGGGAATGAGAGCCATTCTGTATGGACTCCAGGCCTTCCAGAACAACGTGTCCCCAGGTCCTCTGTCAATACAGACAGACAGTGTCAGTGTAATGCATTACATCAACAAACATGGACAGATTCATTCCTATCTGCTGTGCAAGGAGGCAGTGAGGGTTTGGTATTGGGTTTTGGAACAAAGTCTAGAACTATCAACAGTACGTGTTCCAAGCATCCAAAATATCTTAGCAGACAATCTAAGCAGGTCCCAGTCCAGAAGGCATGGTGGGAACTGCTGACCTCGGTGGTGGATGACCTATTCGAAAGATGGGGTCATCCAGAGTTGGACCTTTTTGCATCCCCACACAATGCAAAACTGCCACTTTCTAACTGAATTCTTCAATGTGATTGACTGTTGCAGTCAGTCTCCTGAGTTGAACTGCCCCAGAGAGAAATGGAATATATGTAAACGATAACACTCTTTGGCTCGTGCCACCATTCAAACTGCTGCCCTTACCAACTGCTGTATTCTATGACACTCAGATTCATTTCTCCGTCTGCCTAAGTAAGACGCTTCAAAGATCACGCCTCAGCTGAATGACGTTTGATTTATTTTCTGTGGGAAAAGTAAAATATTTTATTTCTAACTTTATTGCTGCCCTTATTTTTAAGTCTTATTTAGTTAGTGTTCATTTTAGCTGATTTTTATTTCAGTTTGTGGTTCCTCAGCTGTTGTGCATAACCTCGAGGAACCAATAGGTTTTTATTTAATTTTACATTTTAGTGTGTGTTTACTTAAGTTCGAAACCCTTCTATCTTTTGGGTTGCTTTTACATGCTGGAACTGACCATTTTCACTGATCTTACTTTGAGAGGCTCTTGCAGCGGTAACACAAGTAATACTGATGCCACCATGCGGCGGTTCACGGCAGGTTCTTCTCTAGCAGTACCAAGGGGAACGCCTCCAACGCCGGGCCCCACCCCAGTGTCCCTGTATATAAAGGAAGGACAGTCCCCACGTGCTCCAGTTCTTTCCCGCCATCAGCACAGGTTAGTTCATGCTCGCTACTTCCGTCAGTACCGACTGCTCTTGAGTTTCTCCACCATTTTCATGAGTTTCTTCAACTATTCATCTTCCTGTATGTCCACCCTTTGAAGGGCACTAACAAGTGCTCCTGTGGGTATCAGATCCTCCAAGGACGGCCATTCCTCCTGCTTGTACTGTCTAGGCCCCGACCATGACACCGCGCCTGCTCTCACTGCCAGGCCTTTAACAGCAGGACACGATCAGGCGGCAGATGTCTCTTTCGCCTTCCTTGCTCAGTCTAAACTGGCCGCTATGGAGAGGGGCTCTTCCTCTGGGGAATCGAATCCATCGCCCGCTAGAAAGAAGCATCATAAAGATAAGTACCGCAAGTGCAGGGAATGGGAGAGGTCCCACTCGAGGCCCAGGTCCACAGGCTCCCACTTGGCCTCCAGGTCTGGCTCCTCCGGTAATGACTCTCACCTCACGGCTCTCAAGCCTCCCACTTCTGCCTCTGGATCTTGGGCCCAGAAATCTTCTGGTACTACCCTGCAGCCAATTAAGGTACATCCACCTACGGAAGAAGGATCCTCCACGGGCCACGGTAAATCCTCCTCCCGCTTGGCCTCCTGTCTGTGGCCGACCCTTGGGAGTTGAAAAAGGCCTCCAGGCCTTCCTCTAGTAGGGCTTTGTCCTTACTGCCTAAAACAAAGGGTTTCAACCGCTGTTGGCCCCTGGCTACAGAGCAGCATTCGTCGGAAAAAAACCACAAGCACGCCGACCTTCCCAAGCCTCCGAGGGACGTCTGTCAGACCCTTCATCAAAACAGGCACCGGACTGATGCCCTGACATCACTCCGCCCGTGTCCACTCTGCCATCGGCCAAGGAGGTGCCGCCGCCGGTCAAGGTGGTCCCGATGCTGGCTTCTCTGGCTCGGCCCAACGTCGGCTCCGAGGCCACCCTATCTCCTCAGCAGACACCAGACCACCTGCTGTCAGAGCCTGATGACAGGTTACCTGATGTACCTCCATCATCTCCTGACAGACCAACGCCAGTCAGTACCGACACTGGCGCCGGCATACCAAAGCCAATGCCGGTACTGGCTCAGGCATGGCTGCTCCTCCTGCACCAGAATCACCTAGATTCGATATGGCTTAAGTCAGGGAGCTCTTTTCCCACTGGTGGGACATGGTCAAGCAGGACCTCCCAGTGAACCCCGCTCCACCCACGCTCACCCTGCACCCACTCCTGATCCTAATCCGACACTGAGGTGGTTCCTGAACCATCAGGGATGATGCAGGAAAGAGCTGACTGCACCCAGGAAACATAAGGACAAAAGTAGGTGCCAGAGGACCCGGTCTAGAAGCTCTTCCCGCTCGCTTTCCTCTGACAGAAGACATAAGTGAATGAGACACCGTTCCCCTTCCTCTTCATCTTCGGAGTCATACGTCGACTCAGAACTGTCAGTACCTGTCTCCGACATCTGTTCTGCCCATGGGGACGCTGAGAAGCATCCTGTGTTCCCGCCCGATGACCCCAGTTTCATGGAGGTCATGAGGCACCTTCAAGAAAATATGGGTTGGGACACAGAGGACCTTGACCCCGAATGCTTGAGACTGGCAAAGTACCTCCACCAGAAAGATCCCAAACCAGTGGTCATCCCACCCATGGTGGACACCTTCCAGGATGTCACATATGCTACCTGTAAGCATCCCTATTCTTCCTCTGTGGTACCAAAAAAAGGTGCCCAGATTGTACCGGGCTCCTAAGGACCATCCCTTTTTGGCTGAATCCCCTACCGCTAACTCGGTAGTGATTTCGGCAGCTCATGACCTTTCGCAGAGGCCCAAACACCGGAGCACCCAGCTGCCCGACAGAGAGTCTAAGCAGCTGGATTCATTGGGCAGAAGCTGTACACATCTGCCACCTGCAGCATCAGGAGCCTTAATTTCCTGACTCATATGATCCAGTTCCACAATGCCCTCTGGGAACAAGGGCTGGACATTTTGCAGGGCTTGCCCGACTGCCCTCAGAGGGCTGAGCTTGCCAAGCTTCTCCAGACTGGCTCAGACGTGGGCACGCACATCTTGAGATCAGCCTACAACTCTACGGACACCTTTGCGAGTTTGGCTGCCTCTGGTGCCACTCCTGGCTCCGGGTCTCGGGGTTCAATCCAGATGTACAGTCTAACCTTCTGGATGCTCCCTTTAAAGGCTCCATACTCTTCGGTGAAGAGTTGGAGAAAATAATATAAAAATTACAGGACTCCAGTAAGGCCATGCAGTCCATGTGTCGCCCGAAACAGGGACGTTTTCATAGGTCCCATTTTCACGGCTGAGGGGGACAACAGCCTCAGCAGCCCCACTACCAGCAGCAACCGCAGCGTGGCAGCTTTGGTCGTAGAGGTGGGGCCAGGGGCTCCTTGACTGCCACCTCATGACAGGCTAGACCTGCTGCTGCTGCCCCACCCCCAACGCCTGACTGTCTAGGCGACCCTCCTCTCCCAGATGTCCAGTCAGGAGAGCCAGTTGGAGGTAGCTTTTCTCTATATGCAGAAGCCTGGAGACAAGTGACTTCCGACTAGTGGGTCCTTGATCTCGTGGAATTCGGGCATTCCATTGAGTTCAATGCCATCCCTCCGGACAGACCACCGCCCCTATCCCGTTATCCGAGGGAACACAGGGCTCTTATTCATCAGGAGATTCAGTTCCTGCTGGACAAGAATGCCATAGAGCTAGTAACCCCTGCTGAGAGAGAGAGATGGGGTTCTTTTCCCACTTCTTTCTGGTCCCAAAGAAGTCAGGGGATCTCAGATCCATCCTGGATCTCAGTGACCTGAACCAGTGGCTCTCCTACAGGAGGTTCTGCATGGTCTCTTTACCCAACCTCCTACCCATGGTTTCAACTGGAGATTGGCTGGCCTCTCTGGACATGCAGGACACTTACCTGCACATTTCGATTACCAGAAAACATCAAAGGCTTCTGAGATTCTGGTTCAAAGGCAGGCGCTTCCGGTTCAGAGTCCTCCCATTCAGACTCTCTTCAGCCCCTAGGGTGTTCACGAAGTGCCTGGCAGTGGTCGCCGCTGCACTTTGGAGAATGGGCCACTTCATGTTTTCTTACCTGACGACTGTCTCCTCCTGGCTCCTTGCAGACCCCACCTATTGGACACCATCAGGGACACCCTAACACTGTCTGGGCATTACTGTGAACCGGGATAAGTCTCACCTGTTCCCATCCCAGAGACTTCAATTCATCGGGCTCTTCTGGACACCACCTCGGAAAGGTTTTTCTTCCTTCCGATAGGGCAGGCATCCAAGCATTAACGAATCACGTCTTTTCAGCCTCAAAGGTTCCTGCCAGACTCCTTCTCAGGATGTTGGGCCACATGGTGGTGGCCATAGTTTCGGCCGTCACGAGGTTGCGAATGCAGACCATTCAGTGGTCCTATGCATCCAGTGGGATCAAACACAGGACGATTTGGATGCACTGATAAGAATCACAGAGCTGATCTGCTGGGAGCTACGCTGGTGGATGTCATCCCAAAATCTTCTGGCGGGGCTTCTGTTTCAGCTTGTACCCCCAACACTGACCACGGACGCCTTGTGCTTCGATGGGGCCACACCACAGAACTACAGGACCACAGCAGAGGAGAACCTGCACATCAACGTCCTCGAGCTGAGAGCGTTCTTTATGTGCTTCAGGCCCTACTTGCCCTATCACCCGGCCACCTTCTAATCCAGATGGACAACATATCTGTGGTGTTCTACATCAACAAACAGTGTAGCACACACTCTTACCCTCTCTGCCAAGAGGCCGTGCGAGTGTGGGATTGGGCCCTCTGCCATCATCTTGCCATCTCGGCTGTTCATGTCCCAGGGACACAGAACATGCTTGCAGATGCTCTCAGCAGAATGAGGTCACAGACCCATGAGTGGGCCTTGCTTCAGGATGTCACAGACCAAATCTTTGCCAGATGGGGGACACCAGAGCTAGATCTCTTCGCATCTCGATCCAATGCAAAATTGCCCAGTTTTTGCTCACTAGGTCCAGAGCCTGGAGCTTCTAGTTCCAGAGCCTGGAGCTTTCTGGCAAGACGCATTGTCCCTCTCTTGGAAGGGGAGATTCCTATACGCCTTCCCCCCTTCCCCTTGCTTCAGAAGGTACTCCTAAAGGTACAGTTAGAACAGTCCACCATGATCTTGATAGCTCCTCTGTGGCCTCGACAGATTTGGTTTCCCTTGCTTCAGCGTTTGATGGCAGAGCCTCTGCGCCCTCTTCCAATCTCGTCCCAGCTTCTTTTGCAGGACAATGGATCCCTGGTTCATCTGAACCTGCGCTCCCTCCGCCTGCATGCCTGGCTCCTCAAGACCTAGCGAAGTCCAGGTTTGGAGTCTTAGACAAGGTGGCTCAGGTATTGGTAGAGGCGCACAAGCCTGCCACTAGTGCCACTTACGCTATGAAATGGAAACGTTTCTGCTTATTATGGGCCACAGCCAGACAGGTGGACCCCCTGGTCTGTCCGGTTAACCCTATTTTGGAATTCCCGCTTTCCCTTTCGGAGTCAGGTCTAAGTTATTCCTCTATTAATGTACACCTGGCCGCTGTTTCTGCCTACCACATGCCTGTCCCGGGCAAGTTGGTGGCTCAGTTGGAGGTGTCTAAAGCCTTTCTGCATGGCATTTTGCATGTCAGACCCCCTATTAGGGATCCTGTTCCTCCTTGGGATCTGCTTTTCATTCTGGAAATGCTAACACGTCCCCCTTTCAAACCAGCCATGGAGGCTGAGCTTTGTTTTTTGTCCTGGAAAATCTTACTTTTGGTGGCCATCACCTCGTCGAGGCGCATTTCAGAGCTTCAGGCCCTCAATGACTAACCCCCCTGTCAAGGCCACCACTGATAATCGGGCTGGCTCCCTCCCCCGGGGGCTATGATTACTCCACCTAAACATTCAAAGCCTAGCCCCCAAGCTGATCTGCTCCAGGTACTAGCCGCACAACATGCCCCCAACATTATCATCATATCAGAGACCTGGCTAAACCCTAACCTTCAGGACCCAGCCATCGCCATTCCGGGTTTTAATATCACTCGGCAAGACTGATCCACCCGTGGCGGAGGAGTGGCTATCTACACCAACTCAGACTTAACATTTTCTTGTCACGCTCGCTAAATCAGAGCCCAAAGTCTATGAACTGCTCATGCTCAAACTGTCCCCACTTTCTCACACCCTATTTATGTGGCTGGCATTTACTGCTGCCCTGGCACCCTGACCAAACAGTCACCGGCCTCTAAGCCACCTAACCTCCATAGCCCGTCGGATGAACTTTATATTATGGGGATTTTAATCACAACTGGCCATCCCCACCTTCAACAAAGCTCGCTCGAGATAACAGCCTCAATCTTACCCAAACCATCTCAGAACCGACATGCTCAAACCTCAAGACTGGCAGTCACTCCTACTTGACTGGGCTCTCACCTCTCACCCCACCAGGTCGTCAGCTCCAGCCTATTTCCAGACTCTATGGCGACCATCACATCACCTACTTAATCCGCAAAATCCATCGGATTAAATCCCCTCCCAAATTTCTACTACAACGGTCATACAAAACACTAAACCTCACCCCCCTCCTGGAAGAACTAACTCACTCAAACTGGGACTTTCATCTTAGAAGTAATAATATGGATGATGCCCTTACACATTTCCGAAACTCCTTCCTCAGCGTCTGGGATAAACATGCCCCCCCCCCCGGTGTCGCATTAGGGTCCAAGGGACTCACCTTCACCAGGATTTCCCCTGAGCTAATAGCATGCCAAAATGCCCAGGACAAGGCGTGGTGAAATTACAAATCTACGCTCCTCCCAGGCGACAACATCACCTACCGCATGCTCCGAAACAAGTGCACCAAGGCCACCCGATTATCCAAAGCCGAATATTTTAACAACACCCTAAATGCCAATCTTGGTAGGCCATCTAAATTTTGGAAAGTTATCAACTCCCTTCCCCCCCTCAACAAATCCCCCCCATTCTACTCACACAAGGGACTCTCCTCTCAGACCCTCTCTCAGTCACCTCCAAGTTCAACTCCTACTTCACCACATGCACTACAACCCTCCTTGCCTCCCTTCCAGCAGTAACCCTGCTCACTCTACAAACTGAAACCCTTATACCGCCTGGCCTGAACACTTCTCCTTCAGATACATCTCTCCCACGAAACCTTAGATGCCCTACTCACCCTGAACCTCGCTAAGGAAAATCACCTGACAGTTTGGACACCAAACTCCTCTTCCTATCTGCCCTGGCCATTGCATCTCCCTCCCCCTTTCTAAACCTTTCATTTGCCACTGAATCATTTTCCAAGGAGTGAAGCATGCCACAGTTATACCACTACCAAAAGGAGGGACGCCACCACCGCTGCAAATTACTGCCCCATCTCCTTCTCCTGCCCTCGCAAACTTCAGAAACACCTGGCTTTCACAACTCTCCCACTTCCTCTGAATCCAACTACTTCACGCCTTTCCAGTCTGGATTTAGGAAAAACACTCTACCACCACCTCCTTACTAAGACTCATGGATTCCATCCTCTCGGGATGGACAAAGGTCAGATTACATCAGCCATCTTTGTCGACTTAGCCAAAGCTTGACACTGTATCCCACCCTCTGCTATTATCTTGCCTATCTGATGCTGGGTTATCTCGACAGCCACTAACTGGTTCAGAGCCTACTTGCAAGACAGAACCCAGTCTGTAAAAATAGCTGATTCCACCTCACCCCTCTCTATTGTCACTGGTGTTCCCCAGGCTCAGTCTCGCCCCATTCTCTTTCCATCCTGCTAAATGACCTGCCAGAAACTTGCTGTACTACCATACATATGTGTACTGATGACACAGTCCTCTTTACCTCCGGCCAGACCCAAGAGGAAGTCGCACAATCTCCAGGCTGATTTCAATAAGGTACAGCTCTGGTTTAACTCCCACCAACTCACCTTCAATGCCAAGAAGACAGTCTCCTTGACCTTCGGCACTTGGCAGAGACTATCCAGACTTACCTCACCAACCGATCTTCCACATCCTTGATGGAACAGTCCTAGAGAACATGTTCTCCTTTAGGTACCTAGGGTCTGGCTTGACCAACACCTTTCCTTCTCTGCCCATGTGGAAGCTATCCTGAGAAAACTATGTCCTAAGCTTGGCACTTCCATAGAAACGTGAGCTGTCTCCACTATCTGTGAGACGAAATTGTTCAGAAAATGATACTACCTTCCTTCGACTACCGTGGTATAGTCTACAGCTCTGCCCCTAAGTCCACCCTATCCAGACTGAACCTCCTCTTCAATGCTTTCTGCCATTTTGCCCTTGATGCCCCCCCTCGTACCCACCACTGTGAGCTTTTCCATTCGCTGGCCCTACCATCCCTGAGCAACTGGCGACTACTTCACAGTGCTAAATTTGCTTCTGACTTCCGTCTCGGTTCCCTTCCGCCCTACCTCACCTCCTTCCTATCTTCTCCACCAACCCCCTCTCATGCCCTCAGGTCTACTGACTCCCGGCTATTGGTAATCCCTCACCGATGGACCTCTGCAGGCCAATCGGCCTTCTCCTGCCATCTCCCTAAGCTTTGGAACAACCTGCCGGCCCAAATCCACCATTCCTCTTCTAGGCATTCTCTATCCTCTGCCCTCATAAACTACTACGCAGCAAACTGTTCATGCCCCTGACCTCCTCCTCCCCCCCTTGTCGCTTCCCCCTTCATCTTATGCGGCCTGACCAGTGGCTTTAGCTAATGACCGCAAATGCTGGCATATCATTTCTACCAGCCCACGCACTTGCCCCTTACTGCACTTCTACTTATCTCCCTGTCAAACATAGTTGCTTAGTCAGTGACTGTCATCTATATATAGTGTAACTTAATCCCGACCTAAACCCTACTCCCTGTTCTCAATGATTTCAAGGCAACAAGTTCTAAGCTGTCAGCATTGTATAACTCTAAATTCAATTTAATGTAAGTAATGTAAACATGTATGTTTGTATGTATGTATGTAAACAATGTATGTAATGACACTCTTAATTCAGGACTGCAATGTGTAACTCAATGCTGTGCATCATATACTCTCCTCTGTACCCCCCCCCCCCCCAGGTTGCACCGTGAGATGAGCAACTTGTTGCTCAGTGTGCCCTTCCTGGTGAAACATTTCAATAAATAAAAAATAAATAAAATGTGAAGGAACTCTACCTGATTTTCCACAGGACAGGGTAGACCTTCGCACCAATCCAGAGTTTCTACCTAAGTTGGTTTCAGAACTCACCTTGAATCAGTCGGTTCAACTTCCGGTTTACTACCCAGAATATTCCAACAAAGGAGAAGCACTTCTCCACTCTTTGGACATTCACAGGACACTGTGCTGCTACTTGTCCAGAACTAAGGGGTCCAGGAAATCCGATCAATTGTTCGTCTCCTTCGCGAACAGGTCCTTAGGTCGCCTGGTTACCAAGCAGATGCTCTCGTGTTGGCTGGTTAACGCATCTCCTACTGTTACCAGAAACACAGCAAGTCCTCTCATGACCTGTTCAAGACTCATTCCACCAGGGCAGTCACCACCTCTTCTGAGGCCACAAAGAGGGTGTCAGCAGGACATTTGAGCTGCTGCCACATGTCATTCTGTTCACACCTTTATCAAGCATTACAGCCTGGACATAGTTTCCAGACGCAGAGCAGGATTTGGTCTTGCAGGGCTTGGTCTCCTGAGGGATCCCTCCTGCTCCTGTTTCCCTGCCTTTCCTTCTCCCCCTCCTGAGGGTTGTCTTCAGTTTATACTGCTTGGAAATCAGTCCTACTTGTGTTACCTGCTGCAAAAGCTTCCTTTCAAAGTAAGATAGTACAGTTACGTAAGAACTTACCGTAACAGTAGATCTTCAAGAGAAGCTCTTGCAGCAGGTATAATTTCCCGTCCTCCTTCCCCCAGGACAAGGCTTCTCCTGTATCGGCCATGTTCTCTCTTTTTTTCAGGGGTGAGTGTGTGTTCAGGCCATTTGTACATGTCGCCTCATGCGATCCTGCCTTTTTAGCATGCAAGAACTGGAGCATGTGGGGACCGTCCTGCCTTTATACGAGGACGTCAGGCGTGGAGCCAACATCGGAGGTGTTCCCCTTGGTACTGCTAGAAAAGAATTTGCTGTGAACCCACCAGGTGGTGTTCAGTCCTACTTGTGTTACCTGCTGCAAGAGCTTCTCTCGAAGATCTGCTGTTACGGTAAGTTCTTACATAACTGTACTTTGTGGGTAGACTGCATCTGACCCCGTCTGTTTCAAAATAAATAAATTTTGGTTCTGGAACCGAATTTAAGTTCACCACTGCCTTAGATCAAAAGTGGGTGTTGGTTATGTCCGATGGGCTGAAAAACAGAATGGGGCCTACTGGTTTTAAAAATTGTTTGAAGTGTGGAGAGGTGTTTGCTAAAGCAGACAAGCACGATTTGTGCTTATTTGTTTAGGCGCTTCTCACTTTAAAACAGACTGTGAAATCTGCAAAACCTTTCTTGCTAAAACTGTTGAGAAAAGACTTGAACGGTTAAAAAAGAAAATGGCCACTCCTTCAGTTCCTGTGGATCAGACTGCGGATGAACCGAGCCCTTCTTGGAACCGCTTGCTACAGATAAAGGTTAGTCCTCTAAACCTAAACACACAGGTGAACCAACTGCAGAGTTGGTTCCAGCAAAGTAAAAACATAAAGAAAAGCATGTCATCGACCTTCTGCTGAAAAAGCAAAGGAGCTCTCGGTGAACAAGCTGGCCATGCCATTACCCGAAGCAGTTGTACAGGCTCTGCAGGTGCTACAAGCCTTGCACACTGCTGCCTCACAAGGTCTTATCCTGGTTCTAGTGCAACTGGTACCATCAGAACCCTCGGTCCCAGGTTTTGGTTCAGTCTGCGGTTCCTCCATCGGTTCCACTTGCGGTTCCATACTCCCAGGATCCCTCCTATGAAGAATATGAGGAGGCAGAGGAGGAAGACATTGGGGAACCAATAGAACTGGAGGTTTCTCTGGATCAGGAGTTTGATTCCCCTCTCAGGTTACTGGAGGCTTATTCCTCCCACTACACTTTTGTAAAACAAATGGTGAAAGCCCTGGACCACTCTACCTATGAAATCATGGAAGATGAGGAGGAGGCAGAATTTTGGGATATGATGGGGCTAACACCCACCAAACGGTTACTGCTTCCCATTAATAAATCTTTAAGGAAGCAGGTCCTGAAAGTTTTGGAAACTCCAAATTCTGCATTGCCCGTAGATAAAAAGGCCAATAAGAAATACCAGCTAGACAGATCAGAACAGCTTCTCTTCTCCCTTCCTGATTATGAAGGGGTGGTTCAAGCTGCTGCTTGTGACAGGGCCAGAGTACTACTGTCATCTCATCCACCAAAGAAGGGCTCTAGGAAAATTGACAGCATGGCAAAGAAATGGCATTTGGCTGCCTCCGTAGCCATTAGGCAACAAAACTACATGACTTATACTGCCCAATACCAGAAGACACCCTGGAATTCAGTGCTGGCAATGGTGGACTAAGCACCTGCAGGATTGGCGGCTGACTTGACAGAAACAGCCAGATGTGGATTGGAGGCCACAAAGTGCCAGTTTCATATGGCAGTGGATGCCGACGACACTGCTGCCAGATGGATGGCAATAACTGTGGCTCTGAAAAGATTTGCCTGGCTTAGGGTCACAAATCTTTCTCCGGACACTCAAACCAAAGTCATGGATTTCCCATGCGAGAACAACTCTCTGTTTAGGGATAAGACAGAGGCTTACATGAAAAAGATGGATGAATACAAGACAACCTACAACTGTAATGCTGCGAAAAATAAATCACCTCTTATAGGCCACAAGGAAGGGGAGGTAGGGATAGGTCAGCCTACAGCAGACCATTTTTCCAAGCTCAGTCTACCCCTGATTACAAACAGCAGAGAGGGTACTTCAGGGGCAGTGGCAGAAGGGGCTCTAGGCATGGAGACCAGGCCTCCCAGGCTAAGGCCCAACCCAAGCAGAACCCCTGATGTGTTTGCAAGGGTCACCTCCACAATACCATGTAGGGGGCAGGCTGACTTACTACTTCTAGGCTTGGGAAAACATTATCATGGACAAGTGGGTCCTGAAAGTAGTGAGTCAGGGCTTGGCCCTCAGTTTCAAATCATTCCCCAAGTTAAGGTCAAGAGTTTTCATACCAGTTTCCCCAACAGAGGGCACTACTGGAGGCAGAAGTGTCCACTCTCTTGCAGTCAAAGCAGTGGAACCCATGCCTCCTCTACAAAAGGAGAAAGGGTTCTACTCCAGGTACTTCTTAACCTTAAAAAAAATTTGGAAGCGCGACCCATTTTAGACCTCAGAGCTCTGAACAAGCACTTAGCAAAGCCAAAGTTCAACATGGTAAACCTGGCAGTGATCCTTCCCACTCTTCAGCAAGGAGACTGGCTGGTATCATTGGATCTCAGGTATGCTTATTTCCATATTCCCATCAAGGAATCCCACAGAAAGTAGAAAGTACCTCAGGTTCAGGTTACCTTCAGGTCACTACCAGTTCTCAGCCCTGCCATTGGGCTGAACCTCAGCTCCAGGGGCATTCACAAAGTGTCTGGCAGTGGTGGTGGCATACCTGAGAAGGCAGGGCATCACAGTATTCCCCTAACTAGATGACTGGCTAGTCATGGGTCAGTCATCACAGCAGGTAAAGGATGCCCTATCCTTCACCCAAAACACCCTAGAGTTCCTGGGGTTCCTAATCAACACAAAAAGTCAATGCTTCAGCCTGTTCAGGTACTAAACTTCATCAGAGCAGAGCAGGATACTCTTGAGAGGAAGGGCTTCCTCCCCAGGACAGGGTAACAGCATTCTGCAGATTGCAGGATCCTTCTGTCTCAAGGTGCCCAGGCCAGCAAAGCACTTCCTGGGCCACATGGCTGCAGCTGCAGGAATGGTGCTAGGTTCCAGATTCCAGATGAGGGATGTTCAGTTTCACCTCAGGGCCCATTGGTGCCAAAGGAGGGATTCACTCTCAAAATTGGTGCCGGTGACAAGGACTCTACTGCAGGCCCTGCAGTGGTGGCAAGACAGGGACAACCTCAGAGAAGGGGTCCCATTCCAGGAGGAGTCTCCCACATTGGTCCTCACCACAGATGCTTCCCTTCTAGGGTAGAGGCGCACACAGTGCATGGTGTCTGGTCCCCTGCAGAGTCACTCCTACACATGAACTTGTTGGAACTCAGGGCAGTGCTTCTGGCCCTGCAGTCCTTTGCAGCTCTGGTAAAGAAAAGGTGGTACAAGTCAGAACAGACAACACACCACAATGTACTTACATCAGCAAGCAAGGGGGATGGACAAGGTCCAACATGTGTACAGAAGCAGTGAAAGTGTGGAGTCTGGCTTACTCTCGGCAGGTGTCCTTGCTGGCCATTCATCTACCATGCAAGGACAACACCCTGACAGATGCTGTCAGCAGAATCTGCCAGAACCACCATGAGTGATCTCTCAACAGATGGGTGCTGGAGGTGATATTCCGGATGTGGAGCACTCCAGAGATAGACCTCTTCGCCTCACATGAAAACCACCAGTTACCCCAATTCTGCTGCAGTCCTCCAGCAAGAAACACAGTGCCCTTGGATCCCTTGGTATTAGACTGGTCAGGGAGGACCCTATATGTATTTCCTCCATTTCCCTTGCTGCTCAGGGTCCTGATCAAGCTCAGGTCCCAACCAGCTACAATGATCTTGATAGCCCCAGATTGGGCCAGGCAACCATGGTACTCCCTTCTACTCTCCCTGTCAGTGTCTCAACCTATACACCTTCCTCACAGGTACACCCTCCTCACCTCCTCACAGGGGGAGGATCCTGTACCTGAACTTCAGATGCCTCAAGCTCAGAGCATGGCTCTTGAGGACCTAGAGTATGCTGATTTACACCTTTCAAAGAGTGTCCTCAGGGTCTTTAGGGGTTCAAGGAAACCTTCCAAAAAGAAAACCTATGCCTTCAAGTGGAAGAGGTTTTCCATATGGTGTAACAGTAACAGTGTGGTACCCTCTCAGGCTGGGCTACCAGTCCTGCTGGACTGTCTCACCCACCGACACTTGCTGGGCCTACAGCTCACTACCCTTAGGGTCCACGTAGCATCAGTCTCAGCCTATATTTTGGCTGGTAAGGGTGCCCCTATGGCCTCTAACCCCATATTCAAAACGTTTTTCAAGGGGTTGGCACATTTGCACCCTTCCCACAGGGAACTGGTGCCAGCATGGCACCTCAATGTCTTTATTGCCAAGCTCATGGAGCCCCCCATTCGAGCTAATGGCTACAGCACATCTCAAATTTATGACATGGAAAACTGTCTTCCTAGTGGCTATTACCTCAGCTGGAAGGATTAGCGAGCTACAAGCCCTGTGCACAGAGTTAAACTACATCTCATTTCACAGGGATAAAGTGGTTCTCGGGACCAATAGGAAATTCCTTCCTAAAGTGGTGTCAGACTTCCACTTGAACCAGTCAGTAACGTTGCCAGTCTTCTTCACCAACCACTCCAGTTCAGGTGGCCTGGATGTCAAGAGAGCTCTCAGTTACGATCTTGATCACACCAAGCCCCACAGGCAGGACAGGCAGCAGCTGTTCCTGACCTATGGGGAAGAAGAGAGAAACCAGCTGCTAAAAGGACAGTTTCATGCTGGATAGTGGCATGCATCCAGTTCTGCTACGGTAAAGCTGGTAAGGGGCCCCCAGTGGGCCTGAGGGCACACTCCACAAGGGGCACTGCTGCTGTAATAGCAACAGTCAGATATTCCCTTGTTGGAAATCTGTAAAGCAGCTACATGGAGAACAGTACACACTTTTACAAAGCACTACTGTTTGGACACTCAGTCCAGAAGTGATGCTAAGCAGTGCTGCAGAGCTTATTTCCAGAACAGGTTCT
This sequence comes from Neoceratodus forsteri, assembly GCA_016271365.2. NCBI lineage: Eukaryota > Metazoa > Chordata > Ceratodontiformes > Ceratodontidae > Neoceratodus > Neoceratodus forsteri. The sequence goes on from CM057458.1 coordinate 713,730,715, forward strand.
CTACCCTCCTCCCCCTCCTCCAGAGATACTGCTTCATAGTCTGCAATAGTTAATCATATTGAAGAATTCCTGGGGTTAGAAAAAAAAATTACTCACCGTAGTAATCTTGTTTCTTCCAAGGTATTCTTCAGTATGATTAAACCTCCCACTCTACTTCCCCTTCCAGAACTAGCTGGCCTCTGCATAACAGCTGGATTTACTATAGTTCTTAATTTTTTTTTTGATTTGCATTTTACAGTTTTTAACCCCCGTTTTTCTCCCTGTTGTACCCAGGACCCCAGCACATGGCTGTGCGTGCACAAGGAGGCACACAAATGCAGCCTGTGGCGTAGGCTCAGCCCCTTCCGCCCCTCCCCTGGCAATTGCTGGGCTATTCCATAGCCCAAACTGCCATCCGTCCTCCATCGGGTGGCAGCTCAGGGCCAGAAAAATTCCTCATCCCTCCCCAGGAGAGGAGAGCCGTCTTGTGGCAGCTTGTGACAGGGAGCCCCTGCCACTCTTGAGGACCAACCTTGCTTAAATCTGTTGCAACAGTTCTTCTATTTCTTAGCCTAATCTGTTCTTTACAATGTCTAGTCCGTAAGGTTGGCCACCTATGGGCACCCCCTTCCCTTTCTTGATTATGCTGTAGTGTCCTCTTTAATTATCCTTTTCCCTCTCAGGTCCTAGTACAGGGAGGTTATTGTTGTGACCTCCAAGCTGATATAAAACAACAGGCTGTGTTCCTCACTGTTGGATTTAGTATGCAATGGCACTATGTCATAAAAAACTTTAATGTATATACTTTATGTGTGTAAAACCTGTAAATGTTGAAAATACCATGGCACTAGGTGTTTTGATAAAGGTAAAAGTTACTAGGTGACTGTATGATAAAAATTAAGTTAGTAGTGCTATTTAAAATGCATGTAAATTTTTGTAAACTGAACAAGTCTGAAATTTCATGGTGATTTGCATATATCCCATGATGCTTGACATTATGGAAGTATGTGTGATGTTGTGTTTCTTTGAAACTTGGCTTATTGTCAGTGTCCTTTGGGGTAACCCTTGTTTCAGTGCTTCTGCACTGACTGAGGTTCTTTGCCTTTAGCTTTTTTTTTTTTTATTTGAGCCCCCACCACCCAGGCAAACAAGACCCGCATAGGGGAGGCTAAATCTCAATAAATAAGTTAGATCAGAGATCAGTGTCAGTAGGTGCTGGCTAAGTGCAGAGAAAGGACATACATGGTATGTTGCTACAAACCGATGTACTGAAGAAGGGATATGCCATTGCTTAAGGTTATCTAATGTATTTTGAATAAACATCACACAGAGATTGTGTGTTGAACTTGAAATTTGGTGTCTGGTCCATCTCTCATCCCACAACCCATCCACACAGCTCAGTCCTGTTCCTCCCCTTCCCCGAAGACCCCCAACAACCCAGGCTCTTTCCAACCCGAATTCGCCGACATGGTGCAAAGTGTGAATGGATTTCCTATATTGATATGGGTTTATACCTTAGTTGTGTTAATAAACCTTTTTTGAAACCAGTTGGGGTTTGTTGTTCCCTTTCTTTGGTCCTATCTTACGTTGGCATATGTGACATGTTATAGGGGATTTGATGTTAATTCATTTTTTATTATTATTATTATTATTGCTTAGTTAGGGGGTCTTACCCCGGAGGCTTTCATGAATCTGAGCATTATAGAACACAGCAGTTAGTAAGGGCAGCAGTTTGAATGATGGCACGAGCCAGTGAGTGTTCCATCATTTGCATATGTTCCACTTCATCCAGGTACTTCAACACAGGAGTCTAACTGCAGTAGTTAATCATATTGAATACATTGGAAGAAACAAGATTACTACGGTGAGTTATTTTTTCTTTCTGCTCGCTCACTCAGGCCCTGGATTTTCTGGTGAGACTCATTGTCCCTTTCTTGGAAGGAATTTTCCATATGCCTTCCCTCCCTTTCCTCTAATTCAGAAAGTGCTAAAGTTGAAGATGGAGGGGGCAACTCTGATATTCATTGCTCCCTTATGGCCTCAACGGATCTTGTTCCCACTACTGCGGCAGATAGCAGTGAAGCCCCAGTACCCCTACCCTTGTGCAACGGGTTACTGTCACTGGAACAGGGAACCCTGGTCCATCCGGACCTGAAGTCTCTTCATTTGCACTCATGGCTCCTGAAGACATAGCCATTACCCATTTTGGAGTTCCCAAAAAAGTAGTAGATGTTCTTGTGGCTGCTAGAAAACCGTCCACCAGGTCTACTTACTCTGTGAAGTGGAAGCAGTTTGCTTTATGGGCTGCTTCTCTCCACCTGGATCTGTTCACCTGTCCAGTTAATTAGGTTCTACAGTACCTGCTGTCCTTTTGGATTCAGGTCTGCAGTATTCCTCAGTCAGAGTGCACCTGGCTGCCATATCAGCTTTCCATGTGCCTATAGATGGTCACCACGGTGGCTCAGCTGAAGATAGCCTGTAGATTCTCGAGGGCATTCTACATCTAAAACCTCCTGTCCACAATCCAGTCCCAGTTTGGGACCTGAATTTTATTTTGGAAAAGCAAACTGGCAACTTTTGAGCTGGCTGCAACTTGTGGTCTGCTTTCTCTTAGAAGCGTATTTTAATTGCTATCACTTCTACTCACAGGATTTCAGAGCTCCAGGCTCTAATATGTGAGCATCCTTAATTAATTTTCCACAAAGACTGGGGCTCTGATTCCAAGTTGCATGGCGCAACTAGCGAGGCGGATGCCAGGGTCCCTGGCACCTATGTCCCATGACTTGCAGCAGCGCAGAGTTGTGCCACGAGGAATGGTGCAACGGGCCTGGGTGCTGCAAGATGCAGCCAGAGTTAACTGCCCTGCCCGCATCACTGCCGCAGTCACCTGGGGGGTCCGGCTGCGGGCAAAGGTGCATGGGGCACAGACAAACACGGACCTGGGAGGTCCCCGATATTCAGGGGTGGGGGCATGACTGTGCTGGGGAGGGTCCATGGGGCAGGTTAAAGTGCTTTCCATGTCACTGGGGGCATCCATCATTTTGCCAGGCGGATGCCCCTTAGACCACCTCCATGATGGTCTAACTCCGCAGTGCCATAGCAGGTCTTGGAATTGCATAGGTGGGTTATGGCAGCCGCCCTTTCGGAATAGGGTGCAGTTGTTGCCATAACCCACCATTGTGCCATGCCGCAGCGGGTTGCGAATGTAATGGGTGGATTAGCCCACCTTTGGCACAACCCACATGTGGCATGGCGCAAGCAGCATCTTGGAATCGTGACTAGCGTATGTCATGGCGCAAGGTGCGATTTACACCATGGGGTCTGGCGTAAATCACCTTGTGCCATGTGTAAGTCATCCTGGAATTGGGCCCCGGGTGTCTTAGCATATTAATCCTAAATTTCTACCAAAGGTGGTGCTTGAGTTTACTTTAAATTAAAACATCCACTTGCCAGTGTATACCCAAAGCATGCCAATTTAGGGGAAGCATTGCTCCATACTTTAGATATGCACAGAATACTCAGTTACTATACACACCAGACAGAGGACTGCAGAAAGTCCTCACAGCTTTTGTTTGGTTCACCCCTGGGAAGAGGGTGCCCCAGTTTCTAAACAGTGCTTGTCCAAATGGCTAGCAAACTGTATTACGTTTTGTTACAGGAAATATGGTAAGGAACTTCCTGATTTGGGGTCATTCCACTAGAGGTATGGGCACCTCTGTTGCTTGTTTTAGAAATGTGTCTGCTGCAAAAACCTTTGCTTAATACTACATTCTGAACATTGTTTGCCATCTGAGCTGGGTTTGGCTTGGCTGTACTACAAGGCCTACTTTCATAAGGTTATAGACTCCAGCCACCCAAACTGTTACCTTTCAGTACTGCTTGGTACTCATTCCATAGGTGTGGCCTGATGAAAGCAATATCCTTGAAGAAGAAAGAACAGTTATGTACTTACCATAGCAGTAGATTTTCAATAGAATCTCTTTCATCAAGCCATGCCATGCCTCCCTCCTTCCTCTTTTTTGGGCCTGCAACACTAGGTCTTTGGGCTTCTATCTCTATTATTGCATTTTTCAGCCCTCCGCCTTGCCTGGTTTGAGGAGTGCTGGGATCTTCCTGGACTAAAAGTCTTCACCATTCATTCACACTAATGGGAATACATCAGAGCCAAAAATCTTCAGGAGGGCCGGCACCGAGGTAGGACCACTCACGCCTGTATGGGCTATCTTGGCATTGACCCTCCAACCGCCTCAGTTCCTTTTCTTCTACCGTCGAATGCGCTTCAGTGATGAAGTCACTCGTCCGCCGGGAGTCAAACTTCTCGTCTGTACAACAACAGCTTTTAGTCATTCAGCTCGTTAATTTTAAATGCTTTTCTTGCTTATTGTTTAAAAAAAAAAGGAAGAAGAAAGAAGATTTCTCTCAGCCCTGCCCATCGACAGAGTCGCCTTGGGCGGTGTCAGTGATGGTAGTGATTCTTCTTCAGAAAGCTGTTCGAGGGGGTGCAGCTGAGCAGCATCGTGGAAGCAGCAAGATTTTTTCAGCTCCATATAATTTTACTAATTATTTGTTGATTTAAAGTAATTTTGGAGTATTTACCTCACCCAACTTCTCTTGGTTATAATTTTCACCCTTCACATGCGAATATAGGGAAGACCAGGGGATTTACTGCCGCACATGAATTTCTTTCACCGAAGAGAGAAATAAAGGTGATGGGCCCTCTTAGAGCAACACGGCGGGGACCACAGAAACAACCGACTTGGAGGAGGTATCTCTAGGGATGGTACATTCTACCCTACAGCAGCTGGTCCATACAATTCAGGACCTAGATTGGAAATTCAATCAACTGACCCGAGTAGTAGCACTAGAATCCAAAATGGAGCTCACCCTTCAAGCGGTAACAAGTTGGAGCGGAACCTTAACAAAGCGATGGATGTATCCTCTAAGCTGATTGGGAAACTGCAGGAATGCGGCGTTGCATTGAGGCCTTGGAGAACGGCGGCGGGGAATGCAATATCAGGCTCCTGGAGTCAGCTGAGGGAGGACCCCTTGACTTTACGGACTTTCCTACCTGGGTTGCTGAATATGGGAGAAGAAGAGCAGCTGCCTGGTCTGGACAGAGCTTGACTGACTCCTCACAGAGTGTTGCAGGGACAGGGGGCCCTCGGACACTGGTGGTGGTATGTTCGGGAGTGGGAGACGGGATAGAATTTTTGCGGCAGCAAGAGGAGATCTTTTAAATATGGGGACTCGACTTTGTTTATATATCCAGACCTTTCATATGAAACCCGACAACGCCATAAATCATTCGATGGCCTATGGAGCCGTCTTCACCAACTTAAAATTACATACCAACTATTTCCAGCTAGGCTCAGGCTAGAATGGCAAGATAAGTGTAACCCCAGGCCAGTATGCCATTTGAATCTGACAGCAATACCAGGTAGGCTGGGTTCGGGAGGAATAGGTCACTCGGGACAAAGGCTAGGTTTGGCTGCTCTGCACAGGGGCACCCAAGTAACTCCTGACAAAGGAAGCAATAACTGTAATGTCCAATACCAAGTGGGATTCTAAAGTGTGGCTTTTATTCACATCCAAACAGAATAAACAAAGCATAGATGGACCCCCACAGGGCTACACTCCTGGTAATGCAGATTAAAGGGACCAGAACACATCCTCATCACTTTAGCCCTCAGGCTCTGAACACACTAGGCACACAGCCGGACTTATGCAGCTGCTTTGGGTTACACAGCCCAAACTTGTACACTGTTCTGAGTATTCCGTGGCTCAGCTCCCTTGCCAGCCACTTGGACACCTTCCATACTTCATGGAAACATTTTCTGGTGGCTCCGTAAACCACCTAAGAGCACCTCGGCTCCATCAGGGAATCTTCCTTTTAATCCCACGTCTGGGCACTTTCCTCAGGCACTGGCCAAGTACCTGAGAGAAAGCAACAGGTGTCTCAGAGCAAATCCGTAGAGGTGAATTTGGCTACTACTGATGGGGGGGGGGGTCTCCCACCTCTCGCTCCCACAATTCATACCCGGCCATTTCTCTGGACTGTAAACACCTCATCCTGTAACACTTTGCTGTGTAGATTCTTGCTAAATGTATTTCACATTTCATCTACTTGTCTTGCTTCCCATTTGTGCTGGACCTAAACATACTTAAATTAAGTGGCAATGTCCATTACTCTAGACCCCTCACAGGTTAAGCAGTCCAATCCCCACATACTTTCTTTCCATTTGTGCTGGACTTGAACATACTTATCAGTGGCTTTGTCCATTACTCTAGACCCCCCACAAAGTTAAGCAGTCTAATCCCCACATCTTCCAACTGTACTTGGCTGTCTTTTCCTGACCCCACAGTAACAGTCCCTTTAGTATCCTTCTGTTTCAGGTGAAAAACACTTGGCTCTTTTTCAGGCGAACTCACGCTTTGGTTACAGGTGCCACAGGGCGTTCCTCCTCAAGGAATCTTCCTTTCAGAGCTTCTGGTGCCTCAGCACAACTCAAACAGGCAGCTTCTTTCCCTTAGCCGGACCGGGGGCCCTGGAAAACAGGCAGATACCTTCCTCCATGAACCATTGAAAGTGGTCTCCACCAGTTCAATTACCAGTTCCTGTGTTCCTCTTCAGGTGGAAACACACACCTTAACAAAAGTAGCTCTGAAACAGAGCTTAAAGCTCTGAGAGCCTGCACGCACTCTGCTGCACTACAGTCTGTCACTCTGACTGCACACAGACTGGCTTCAAAATCCCCAACGTTCTACTCTAACCTTCAACTGCAACATTCCAGTGTGGCTTGTGCAGCTGCGACAGTTCTAAAATGATGTTATCCCTCAGTCTCAGCTGAGACTGAGAACAGAGTGAGACAGTGTGAAATCCATTTAACTGGAGTTTCACAAGCTGCCTTCCCTGCCTACCACTAGGTCTTACTGGGATTCTAGTAACCCCGGGTAACAAGGGGGTTACATAAGGTTTATATGTTTCACGACCCCTCAGAGGCCGAAAAACCGATGGGTTCTATGGAGCAGGAGATAACTATGGGCTCAGAGATGATGGCTCAGAGGAAGGGTAACTTTACAAGATATAGCACCACAAATGGACAAACTGATTTCCCTCTAGAAGAATGGTTATACATGGACCAAGTGGAGGGCAAGACATTGCTGAAGCAACACACTGCAGGAGTGATACGGGACTTAATTTAATGGTTTTAAAACTGGCAAAGTTAATTATTCTTTTTTCTTTTTCTGATTGCAGACCTCAATGGGACTTCTCTTCTATTATTTTATATAAAGTAGAATGTAAATAATTTAGACTTGGGTTAGAAAATGAGAAACTAATCCATATATATTTGCCATTGACTGCTTAAAAATGTTGCCTATTTCCTCTCTTTCTAATAATGGGCTTAGGCGGTCTGCTGAGGTTCTGCTTTGGAGCCTATTTTATCTTTGGCCTGAGAGGTAATGATTAGAACAATATGTTGGGTCAGTTGGGTGGTTATAATTATGAGGGCAATAGGATATTTCTCTGATAAACATTGGGGCTGTTAATTATTAAAGTTTATATGGGTATCAGGGGTTTGCGACTATAGTTTGCACGCTGATGGGTCTATAAGGGGCTCACCAGTGGTAATTCCCCAGGTTGAAGCTTCCTTTATGCTGTAGGCTTTCGGATTGTATATGTTTCTTACTGTATATGGCTAATTCCCTCCTGTTGTATTCTAATGCTGGGTGGGTATTATTCAAATGGTAGTCTCCATTCTATGACCAAGGGCCCATGTTTTCCGCTGTTCCGCAGCCGCGGAACTATCTGCAGAAAATCGTGGAATTGTGCCTCACCAGTGGAATTGCACCTCACCGGTAGAAGTCACGTCCAGCCGCGGAATTGCTGCAGATGTTATGGCTGGCCGCACAACTCCAACGGAATTACAAACAACGCCCACAATAGCACTAGAAAAAATTCATTTAATTTATCCAAGAGATTCATTTAGTGAATTCAACTAGCAGGAGTGTTTTTCAGTAAGGCTCAGGTGTTTTAACATGGAGCAAAGCTTTAGGAACAGACTGGTTGCTGGAGGAGGTCCTCGTTTCCCGTCACCATGTCCCACATGTGGGAGATTGCTCATTGATCTGTGATGATTTTTGTTGAGTGACCATTACAATTGGGAATTATTTAATTCTGGGTAAGCCCTCTGTGGATCTCCAGGGCTCAGTACCACTACTGGCACAAAAAAAAAGTATTTAAATGTTAAATGAAGCCTCTGGGGCTCCTGTCAGACTGCTCATGCATCAGTTGTTAAGCCCCTCCTCGGATCTCTGGGGCTCGGTCCCGTTGTATAAAAAATACTGCAGACCAATTAAGAAATGTGAAGAGAGGGAGGTGTTGTGCCAAAATTAACTTAAATAAAGAGTACCCGATCAACCTGTTTTTTTTTTTTGATTTATCGCGACCGTACAGCTAATTGGGGTCACCGAATAATTGCTCTCTCAGTCAGCTATCCCTCTCCCGGTCGGTGCCTCAGTTACCATTGTGACTCGACAAATTACTGCCAATCGTTGTGGGGAGATAGATGGGGAGACCCTCATCACCTGGCCTTGCAGAGGGGTTTTGTCTGGATTTACTCGCCCTGAAGTCTACCGCTAGTTTCTGAAACTGAAATAGCGCCCAAACCTGTTCTGCTCCACCCCCACCCTGATGCTGAGACCGAGCTATACATCCTTTTTGTGTTGGGACTCCTTGTATGCATGTCTCTGGCCAGGAGGGCATTCTTATTTGTTTTGTAAAAATTTAGCCAGGCGATATTAGCACTGATGTGTCCCTAGCAGGAGGACGCCTGCAAGGAGGGACATTTTCTCTTAATTTTGCACTTGGAGCAGATTGGAGCCATGCTGTCATTTTTTATAAATCTGCTCTGCACAAACAAGTTTTTGCTTATGGAGTAGGGATTGGTTGAAACACATTGACATGTCCTGCCCAGGAGTCCCAAATGACGAGGATCATCAAATCCCAGGACGCACACATTCTGATCAAGACCTGCAAAACCTGTAAGCAAACTGTTACCATCCACTAGCAAAGGTAAAATTAATAAAATTGTTTTTTATAAACAAGTACTGTATTTGGCATCTGAGTATGAAAATAATAAATTGAGATTTTGGACCCTAGCTTTTAAGTGTGCACCCCATTCTTTGCCAGCTCTTCATGGAGTGTGCATTCTGTTTAATTATTTTACAAGAGAACCTTTCAGAACCTTTTCCCTCTTGGCTTTTGGAACAGTTCAAATTCAAATAAGAAAAAGGGTTGTCCAGCTCTACTTATGAAAAATAATCATAAGTGTAAAATATATCCCTGTGGTAAAATAAAATAAAATCAGGGACATGCTCCTAACTGGTTTCCCGTTATACCCTTAAACAATCCACGGGAGAAAACAGGTGAGAGTGTGTGCTTGATTTTAATTTACCACCGAGTACTGTGACCTGGCTATGTTGCTCTTGTGATAATTTTCATTGTACTCTACACTGGTTTTGTACAGCTAACCTTGTGCTGGTAATTCTTTAGGGCGTCTGGAATATAAGTGAAGGCAGTATTTGAATCTGTAATTCCTTTGCAGCTTGTCCCTCCCCATTGCCTCTATCCTATTTCATGTAATAGCTACTTTCAGTACCCAATGATGTGTGTTGATCTAAATTGATGAGTGATAAGAGCTCAGTTAAACATTTTTTTTCATTTTTCAACTGCTATAATAAAATGTTGCACAGTAGCACTATTTGCACTTGTATGTATTGTACTGCACATGCACTTTGGTCTGTTTAAAGAGAACTACACTTTATTACATGAAATGTCATCATGAATATGTAATTAAGTGGACTGGGAGCTCAGAATTCCTAGTGTGTCTCTGCCCAGAAATGACTATAGTACATTGTGTTTAAAATAAGTAATAAAATAACTCATCCCAGGAGGGCATTATTTGTAAAATAATAACACCTACAAAATGTGTCCCTAGCAGGTATGGTGCCACTTAGGAGGGGAGGTGTTTATTTTTTGTAATGGTTCTCTAGGGTTCCAACTAGCATACAGGGGAACATGTAGAAACTGACATAGTAAGAAAATAAATCACATCACTTCCTAGTGGGTACCATCCCTGCTGGTGACATTGATTGCAAATTTATTTAATAGTAATACTGCCCTCTGGGCTGAATTATTTTTACAATAGTAATGCCTTCTTGTCCAGGTCCCCTACAGATATATTTCTTATATCATGTGCAGGCTCCCTCCTCCAGCCCAGCTGCAAAACATTAAAAAAAGTAAATACTATTGTTTAAAATAATTCTTCCCAGGCGGGCATTGTATGAAACCTACAACAATGATTATGTGTGTGTGTGTGTGTGTGTGTGTGTGTGTGTGTGTGTAACCCCTAGATGGCGCTATCCCAGGGGCTACTACCCCTGCCTGATTTGCCACTAACAGGTTGAGGGGCCTGGATCCAATGGCGGTGCCTCACCCAGAGGTCAGGGTTTGCAATAGTTAAACTTACTTGGTCACAGCCCTCTGGGACACTGCAACCCCTTTCTTCCCACTAGTGGCCCACACAATATAGCAGAATTACCTTCACAGTATACACTTACCCCAAAGGCTGGTTCAGGCACCGGACATCCTGTAAAATAAGATACAGTGCAACAATCACAGTACAGTACTTTAACATAGACAAATACCTCAGGCAGTATAACTTTGTTGAAACAAACAGCTCTGATTTATTTAGGGGGATATAACAAGGACAGGGAAATCAGGTTAATTAGCTTATCACTTTACTATCTACCTATGGCTCTGTGCAGGCCTATCCCTACCAGTTACTGTCCCTGGGTACCCAAGCCCTAGTGGCTAGTCCAAACCGTGGCAGCTGTAGGGCCCTTTCACACAGAGAAAAGGAGAATTAAACAGTCAGCAGTACAGTAATTCCATTTGGATTTAATGTGGCAATTCAACAGGAGCAACCCTGAATTAGTACTCACGACCTCCAAATAAGATAGGGTCCTTCAATGTCAGCAGGGCTCACTTGAGGTACACAAACCTCTTCACAATCCATATAAAGAAAGTACTATACCAGGCAGGCTGCATCTGTATCCCGATCGCAATTACTGCACAATACCCGGAGAACACACAGCAGATTCAGTTCCTGACAGACCGAGTGCAATTTTCAGCAATTCTTCCAGTCTTCTACAGGGTGAGCCTGGTTTCTACTCTTCAGAGATCCTTTGATTCTTTTCACAGGACAGATTCAGTCCTAACAAGCTGTTACACAAGCTGCAGACCGGAACTCTGGGCCTTACACCGTTTTTGACTAAACTGCACACTGAAAAGCACAGGGCTCCTTCCTTCTTCACTGCCAAAGCTCAACTGAACTCCAACTGACGAAACCGGCACTTCCTTTGAGTTCCTCCCAGTTCTTGACTGGATTGGCTGTCACTCACAATAGACTGCTGCTGTTGGTCCAAAAGGCACTGAAGTCTAAACTACATCTCCCAGAGTCACTGCCCATACAATCCTCTTGTGGCTGGCTCAGATTATGAGTCCAAGGCATCATTTTAGAGCTAGATTACCCCACACTGATTGGTCCAGTTCAGCAGTTCAAAACTAGAATGGGAACTAGCAGACACAGTTCTGACTGCAAAAAGCAGGTTAGACAAACTGTAATTTTATTATTACTGTAAATGATTTCTGGCAATCAGTTACATCTTTCAGACAGGTTCCCTTTGCACTCCTAGTGACTGCAAAATGGGGTGAATTGGCAGCAGCTTGAGTGGTACTCAATCAAAGAAACACACAGTCCCCTACAAACTAATTATGTCTGCAAGCAGACAGCTCTTAAAGAGACAGTACCAGAGGTTCTAAAACACTCACTGATAAATGGCTTAAGCACAAACACCATTCAGGCTTGGAGCATTCAAGCAAGCTCCTGGAAGTCTTTTGGGAACCCCATTTGCAGGGGTTACATGTAAAAACATGCTGTTGCTGTATGTAAGGCTAGTCCAGTGTTTTAAGTAATGCATATTAATATTAAGTTTTTATGTGGCATGTTGGAAACATCATAGCTCTGAAAATATGTGAAGGTGGTGAAGATATGTGAAGGTGGTGTGCAGTAAATCTGACATCTTTAATTTCACAGTACAAATAAAACAAAGACACATAGTTAAGAAAAGGATTTATTAGCAGCTAAAAACATTTCTTGTGTGTGATCAAACTACAGTTTCCCTCATTTTTTGTCATTCTTAATTTCAGTAATAAAAGCATATCACAGGAAGGTGGTCAGATGTATAGCCTGCTTTCATCACAAATACAATTTTGTTTTCCTGAAATGTACGAGGTAAATTATAAAGACTTTCTTAAGTAGTAAAAAATATGTACCCCACACATTAAAACAGAAACAAATCTGTCTGACTGACTGTATATCTACCAGGAATAATGTTCTGAAACAGCTTGTTTCCAAATTCATCCTGTGGGGTGAGTGGTATAAAAGGTAGTTCAAAGGAAAATATAGTGTATAATTAGTACATCACATGACACCCCAAAATAAACAATTAAAAATGTTTCACAGCATACACAATTGTGATGAAACATTCCATAATCATACACATTTGTGCAGAGGTTTGATTTTCAGTTTTTTATCTTTTTAAAACCACTAGTCCTTTGGGCACATGTCTTTATGTACAATATAAGCACTTGATTCTACAAAGGAAAAGTCAGATATGAAGAAAAACAACAACAAAGTATAACAATAAGGAAATAGTGCAACAGTTTGTGCAGCAAAATTTGCCGCAGAATAACCGTCCGCATGAAGTTCTGCGGCGAATAGAACCATGCCGCAGAACTTTGCTCCAAAGCGCCGCAGAAAAATTGGGGCCCTGTCTATGACATATATGTGTTCTATACCTCTCATGATGTATAGCTTGATGTAAGTGCTAAAAGCCTTGAAAGCTTAATGAAAATATTATTTAAAAATAGAAAGCTGCTCCAGCAGCGGGCTGTTTCTGGTCCACTCTCCCGAGGAGGGGGTCCAACCACGGACAGTCTGGTGTCCAGGAGGAGGACAGTCCTCCCATAGATGCAAAGAAGCGTGCCCATTCTCGATCCAGGTCAGGAACCCAGCACTGCTTGACCTCAAGCTCTTGTTCTTCCTGTTGGAAGAGGCAGAAACAGTACCCTCAAGATCACCCTCTGGTATGTCTGTCAGGGAGTCGCTGGTAGTCGAGACCTCCAGGTTTCCTGGTGGATTCTGCTGCCCGCGAGGAAAGGACTCTCGTCACTGGGGTCCTTCTCTGTCCCTGGGGGAGCCGGTGGACAGTTTCATCTTTGGGCAGCTCTTTAGAGCAGTGGGTTCAGCATTGGCTTATTTGCCCTTGCCAGTGGTTCCAGTGCCGAGGACTTCGGGCTTTGGCGCCGCTGGGCCACGACCTGGGTTTTTGGTCTGAGATCTGCATTTAGTTCCTTCTCCGGTGCTGACGCTGTCTACGCTGATTCCATGTGCCTACCCCCCTCACTCTTCCCCGCATGGGCCGGCACAGGTACCACTCCTCCACCTCCTTCCAGGGATGGCGGTTCTCTGGGCCCCTTGGCTTTAGTGCCGCGTGCAGTGCCATCGACTTTGGTGCCACGTGCAGTGCTGTCGACATCGGTGCCGCATGTGGTGCCATCGACTTTGGTACTACAGGCGGTGCCTTTGACTTCGGTGCCGCATGCAGTGCCATCGACTTCGGTACTGCGGGTGGTGCCATTGACTTCGGTGCTGTGTGCAGTGCTGTCGACGTTGGTGCCGCATGCAGTGCCTTCAACTTCGGTGGCGCTGCCAACTTAAGTGCCACGGGCAGCACCATCGACTTTGGTGCTGTGAGTGGTGCCATCGACTTTGGTGCCATGGGCAGTGCCGTCAACTTCAGTGCCACGAGTGGCGTCAGTGTCTTTGGGGCCAGGCTCATTTCCGGACCCAGGTTGGCTTTGCTGGGGCTTTTCCTGTTTCTGTGGGGCGGATGTGGAGCATGACGAGTCTGATCTGGACCTCATCATTCTGACAATGGTAAGATGACTTGTTTTACAGCCTGGATGTAAACTCCTCATCCCAACTGAACCCTGCTTGAAGCCATGTCTTTTCAGTCTCTCCTTAGGACATGGGTTCTGACCTGGCTCTGCAGACCTCTGATGTGAACCGGGGGCTTTTGCATCTCGAGTTCATGTTCAAGAACATTGCGCCCTCTGCTCACCCTCCTTGACATCTTGTCGCACACGGTGTGGGGAAGGCCAGCTCTTATTCCTTCGATGCCCCTCCCATGGAGGGACACTTTTTAGCTCACAACACCCTGCAGATACTATGGTTGCCAGAGCACAGAATGATGAGGGTTTTCTCCCCTAGGGGTCCACAGCTCATCCTAGCTATAGGGAATCTTGCAAGATTGACGCCTTGAGGAAATGAGCAGTTGCTGCTGCAAAAGCTCTGTGGAGGCCTCCGACTCTGCCTCAGGGCAGCTTCTACTGGGATCTATGTCAGGCGACTCTCCTGACTTAGAACATCAGGATTTTCTAATGATTCTCGCCTGTTCAACACTCAAGTAGTTACCTTCAAAACAGCTGAACCGGTTCCTTCCCCCCCTCAAGGGGGCTGGAACCATCATCAGTTTTACAACAAGCAGTCCTGCGAGGTGGGGACTGAGGGGTCTTTACAGAGTTCAACCTCATCAGCCGCGAAGAAAATGCAGCTGAAGGCGTAGAGTCTAAAAGTGCCAGGTGCCACTCCCAGAGACATTAGTCTGGGTTCCATCTCAACTACCTGAGGTGGAACTTCGCCCTGCGGCGAGAGATTGTCTCACTAACTTTCAGCCTATGGTAGTCTGTAACAATAGACAAGTGGGTCCCTTGGATTTTCTGGAAGGGGTGCTCCCTCAATCTATTGGAAACTCCCCCGACTATCCCCCCAAGTGGAGGCCCAGTCTCCCCACTTCACAGTCAGACCTTCTCACCTCAGAGATTCAGGGCTTTCTTTGCAGTCCTCTGGTCCCTAAAAGAACAGGCAGCATGCACCCTGTTCTCGACCTTAGAAACAAAATAGGTCTTGTTTGGGGAAGGATGGTCTCCATAGGGACTCCCCTACCTCCTCTCAGCGGCATGACTGGTTCACATCCCTAGACATGCAGGACCGTCCATGAAGGTACTGCCAACCTGCAAAAGTCACAGCCTCAAGCCTCTCAGCTTCTCTCCAGGGCCCCAGCCACCTCCTAGCGAGGGCCTTCCTCCCAGGGTCAGGGGACCCACTTTGTCCAGATGGCTCTTTTCCTCACAGAGCATAACATTATGAGCCCAATCCATTTAGCGGATGCTGGGTCTCAAAGACAGGCTTCTACAAGGTCTCCCATTTGCCCCACTGGCATCTCAGATCACCATCACCTTGGATACATCTCTGATCGGTGGGGACCTCACAGTCAGGACCTCCATGAGACAGAGAGTGTGGAGCCAGGAGGAGTATCATCTTCACATAAATGTCTTAGAGATGAGAGCTGTCCTATACGCTTCCGAGTCCTGAAGGATGTCCTCTGCCATGAGGTATTTTCTTTCAGATGGACAGTAAGGCCGTGATGTATTACATAAATGAGTATCCCCCTACTAGCACTTACTCACTGGATGTTGACTTAATAACTGTTAGTCTACTTGCACTTGTATTCCTGTTTTGTTACTACATATTGTTTCCTGCAAATGTACTGTCATTGCTGAACATTTTTGTATAACTGTAACTGTGATTGATCTCTACTTGTTCACCTGATGTTTCTTTCTATTTATTATTGTCTACATGCCCTCTGTTGTAATCTCCCAGGTTGTATCTGTAAATAAGCAGCCATGCTGTCTAGTGTATCTACTCAGTCAACAAACACTAACTAAATAAATAAACGAGCAGGGTAGAGTATGCTCCTACCCTCTGTGCAGGGAGGCCATGAAGGGGTGGGAGTGATGTCTTAAGCATGTTACCCTAATTCGGGCAGTCTGCATGCCAGGAATTCAGAATGACCTAGTGGATATCATCAGCAGGCTGGAGGCAGGTTCCCATGAATGATTGCTTGCCCCAGCAGCATGTGATCGCTAGTCAATGAGCAGGGGACAGTCCAGACCTGAACCTTTTTGCATCCCTACTCAATGCAAAACTGCCTCTATTCTGCTCCAGAAATCCAGAACCTGATGTTTTCTGTCAGGATGCATTCAGACTGTAGTGGACAAGACACTTTCTGTACGCATTTCATCCCCCTCCTTTAGTTCAGAGGGTGCTGCTCAAGCTAAAAGCACAGTGGGGCAGGATGATCCTCATCACCCTGCATTGGCCTTGTCAGATAAGGTTTCCACTAATCAACAGATTGTCAGAAGTCCCCCCAAGGAAGCTCCTCTTTGGATGGACCTCCTGACACAGGGAACCCTGGTCTATCCCAACATGTGCTCCCTTCATCTCCATGCCTGGCTTCTGAGGAGATAGAAGTGGGTAGGTCTGCGATCTCGCAAAGGATCTCGGAAATCCTCTTAATGCAAGCTTTCCACTTGGAAACTTGCACGACTGAGTGGAAGCGATTTTCCATTTGGTTTGCAAAAAAAAAAGTCCATGGTGGACACATTTTATTGCCCACCGAATAAAGTGTTGGAGTACGTCTTAGACCTGTCAAATGCAGGACTGCAATATTCGACAGTGAAGGTACACCTCTATGCGATTTCCATTTACCATAAGCAAGTGTTGAACATGCAAAAGGACAGGACCCACTGGTTTTAAAAATTGTACCAATTGTTCTAACCTCCTGGCTAAGGCAGATTGCCACAAGTTGTGTTTTCTTTTCTTATTTTTCTTTCCACATTGCTTTATTCCCAGGTGTTGGCTCAGGTGGGCTATTCTGCCGTGTCCCTGCCACTCCCATACAGCACCCACCTCCCGACCTAACCACCCTGAGATTCTCTAGTGGATTGCCCCATGGCGGGGCCAGAAGGAAGGCCATCCTCCCCCACCCAGAGACTCATCCAGAATTGGGGTGGTGCTCAGGTGGTGAATAGGACAGGCAGGTAGGGCTTCATGAAGCCAGTGCTTTCCGTTTTCTGTTTTCTCCTTTACCCTCACTGTGGTGGCACATTGCAGAACTGTGGCCCTTCCCTTACTTGCGCTGCCACCCTGTGACAGGGTTGAATGGGACCCTGTCCTAGTTGTTATGGAGTTTGAATGCAGGGATCTGATCTTATCTGTGTCAGTCTTCACCATTCATCACCTTTGGGTATATGGCGGAGGTCATGACCCTCGCGAGAGCTTTTTTTTTTTGGATACAAATCGACGACCGACAGCGCATCAGCCGAGGCCAACGCACTGTGTGGTGCTCGTGAGGTTGGCCATTATGTGTTGTCAGCTCCGACCTCCCACCAGTTCTTCGTCTCCCGCCATCGAGGTCACCTTGTGGGAAGCTAGAAGAGTTTGAGGCCTACCTGCTTCGCAGTTCGAATCCGTTACTTTCAATTTCGGTGCTGTAGTTCGTTGGTTCCTCCTGCCAGTTCTGTTTGCCATACTCGACGTTGCCCACTAAGACCTTTCCAATTATTCTACTTTCTGCGATGTCGAGTCTGTTTTTGGTGTTTTTTCTCCGTGGGTCATGTCTCGGTTGGAGGGCAAGAAATATTCCAGGGCAGGCGGCTTATGTCTGCAGCAGTCCCATGTGGCTTCAAATTTTCCATCACCAACCACTTCGACCGTTGTCTTATCGTCTTGGCCCGCTTCCGACATGGATTTGTGTGATGCCTGTTTCTCCATGGATCGAAGAGTAATCAGAACAATCTTGGCGATGGAAAGTGGGGCGGGCTCCGCCAGCACAAAGTCGAGTTAACACTCATCGGAGCCAAACCCGTACTCTCTGCCTTTCCTCCGGGTCCCCCTGGTTTATCTACGAACCGAGGGAGGAGGAGCCTGACTTTTCCCAGCCTAGCGGTGGCGGAGAGCTCCTGCCAGTGTAGGAGGCCCAGTCTGTTCCCCTCTGGGGGCGGACGGGAGAGCACCGTTATAGCAGTCAGCGACGAGGGGTGAAGAGCTCCCCTGGTGTCAGACTTCCCCTTGTTTCGGAAGGCCTGGGTCGGTGCTGCCCTTGACACCGTCGGTCGGCGCCATTTTGGACTTCAGCGCCATTCTGGCACAGTCAGCACCGGCCGGTCACTCGGCGCCATGGCTGCTCTCTGCGCCGATAGTGCTAGCGGTGCCGTCAGAGTTTCTACGGCTCTGTCTTCACCTTTCTCTCGCCTGGGCACCATTCACGGTGCCGAAGTTGAGCACGGCGCCGTGCCTTCCTCTGGGGTTGTTCGTGGCTCCAAGTGAGCTCACGGCACTGTGGGGGTTTGGGGGTTCCGGATCTTGGCCCCATTCGCAGCGCCAAGACTGCTGTCGGTGCCATCATCAGGGCCGTCTCTGCCCTCGGCGCCGCTTGCGGTGCCGGGCAGCGCCGATGTCGGCGCCATCTCTGTCCCCAGAGCCGTTTGTGGCACCGTGGGACCAGACGGCGCTATGTCAGGTTCTGACACCAGGATTGCTGCCCTTACTGGAGCCGTGCCTCCTTCTGCCACTGTTCGCAGTGCTGAGGAGGGCATTGGAACCATCTCAGGTGCAGTTTCTTTTTCTGGTGTTTCGGTTGGTCAAGATGGCCCACCAATGGTCTGGCACAGGACTTCGATTTCCACTTCTTTGGAGGAGGAGTCGGATTCTGGGTCGGACAGGCAATTTGGCTCCTCAGAGCTAGTTGCCCAGGTCGGCACTGTAGTAGTGTCATTGACAGCCTGCAACCAGACCCCCCTGAGGACCAGACAGCGACTACCGTAGCCAGGGTCAGGGGTGCTGACCAGCAGGCAGTGGTGCAAGCCACTGTTGCTCTGCAGCCTGGCCTAGTAGGGTTTGCTGACCCCTCAGTGGTGGTACCCCCTTGAGTGGTGTGCCTGGATCACCCAACTTTGGGGCCGATCGGAGCACCCACAGGAGAGGAGGGCAGTGCTCCTTGGATAGCTCCTTCGGGGGCTGACCAAGGTTGCCAGCTGCCTAGGCTGGCTCTTTCAAGGAGGAGGGCACTCTCTGATTCCGAGGGGTCGAGGGGTGTGAGTTCTGTTCAGCGGCCTTTTTCCGGAACCCACCCGGGCTCTGGGAGCACGTGGTGATTCTCCGCTCTTCCCCTTGATTTCTTTGAGGGGCCCGTTCTTTGGAGGTGGGGACTGTCCTTCTGGATCTACATGGCCCGGTCACCTCCTGAGGAATTCTTCGGGTGCAGCCAAGGCAGTTCGAAATGGTTGTTCAGGTGTTGGCTGTGGGGTCTTCCGGAGCTCCTTCTTCTTCTTCTGGAGCTCTCAGTCCACTCCCTAGCCCAGGCAGAGATCAGTCGACTTCTCTTCTGGGCTCTGTCTCCATCCCTCTGCCGCATTCTCCTGCGCTTCCTGGTATACTCGGTCCTTCTGGGACTCTCACCTGGGAGCAGTTCAGAGCTGTGGCTGCTCAGTTTCCCCGCTTACATCAGAGCCATGGACAGACAGGTTTTTCAACCTCCCCCTGAGCAGTCGTGCTTCAAACAGCCTAGGTCCTCTGAGTCCTCATCCCCCTCTTCTGGGGGAGAGGAGGCTTCTGTCCACATTTCTCCAGCTGCTGATCTTGCAGAGTGTCAGCGATTCCTTGTGAGGATGTTGGAGGACCTGTATCACCCCTCCCTCCCTAAGCAATCCAGACACTCAGCGCATGCCTTTTTAGGCAATTTCGTCGAGAACACCCTTGTGGTTCCCCCCGGCCTGCTCCCTTTCAGGAGGCGTCATTGCATTCCTGGCAGAGACCTTTTTCCAGAGTCCCTGCCCCCAGGGATCTCTGCCAGTGCTACACGCTCCCATGGAGTCTCCAGGTTCAATGCCTCATCCTCTGTCAGGATTGACACAACTGGACACTCCTGATGGGCTTCGTGCCCTTCACCGTTACCGGCCCCCAGATCAAGACTCCTCGGATTTTAACTTCTGGGGTAGCAGGACTTTCTACTCGGCATGGTTACTGTTCTCTGTTGCAGGACATCAGGCCCACTAAGCAACCTATGACAGGTTCCTGTGGTCCAGGCTTAGTCAACTCCTAGCCTCAATGCCTGACACGGAGCAAACCAGACAAGCCATTGCACTCTCTACTCGTGGTCTGGAGCTAGCAAGGCGGCATAGCGGGGGCATCGTACGATGCCAGCGAGGTAGCTACCAGGGAGTCGAAGGGACAGCGATCTGCACTAGGCGGATGGCATGGCTGCGTCTTTCCAGTTGTCACCCTTGGCCCGCATAGGGTGATTAACGCCACTCACCACAGAACCTATCTCTTCTCCCGTAGAGTGAGACGGCATTTGTCGGGGCAACTTCCTTCCCTCTCTGGGAGGTCCCCATCTCACTCTCCCCACGCTCGGGCCTCTCCAGGCCCTGAAGGTTCTCCCTCTTAGTGTGTCACCCACTGAGAGCTAAGGGACCCTGTCCCTTAGGGTTACAGGAAAAAAACCCCTCGGGGGGGCTCGACACTCACCCAAAGGTGAAGAATGGTGAAGATTGACACAGATAAGATATGAAAAGTACATATCTATCATAATTATGATCTTTCTGTGTATCTTTACCATTCATCACAATCCCGCCCTCCATCCCCCTGGGGCCTCAGTTTCTGTGTTCCTCTCCCTCTCTGTGCCCAGTCTTGCCCCCCCCTTCTCTTGTCAGGAGTGGGATAGACAGGGGCACATGGGGGATGTTTCTAAGGAGACAGTGGTCAGCATGGGGGGGCACTCCTTCTCCAGTGCTCTAGCTCCACCCCTGTGGGGTGGGAGTTGGCAGTTGCCCTCCATTCTCTCCTCCTCCTTCATTCCCGTCCATCTTAATTGTCTTTGTCCTGTGGACATATCATTTAAAAAAAAAACCTACATTTTCTTTCACCAAAAACTGTTTTTCCCTGAGAGGGGGACAATTTCCTGTGTCCTGTCTTTCTTCCAGAATAGCCATTTTCAGGTTTTGGAGCTTTTGCCATTGATTCCGTGCCTTGAATTCTGACATTGAGCCCTTTGGCTACTCCTAGCAGTTCCTATACAATCTGGAGATAAGTCAAGGACCAGGTTAGGGTTGTCACCTTCCTCCTCACCCTCTCACTCTTATCCTAAATCCTTCCTCTTCCCTCTTTCCTATTTCCAGAGATTGGGCCCTACCCAATCCCTTAGACTTCTCTCTTAATCTGTCCTCTCAGTCATTATTTCTCCTTTATATTATATATCTTTTCCTTTATCTGTCCTTTGGACTTTCTTGTCCCAC
Source organism: Neoceratodus forsteri (assembly GCA_016271365.2). Taxonomy (NCBI): domain Eukaryota; kingdom Metazoa; phylum Chordata; order Ceratodontiformes; family Ceratodontidae; genus Neoceratodus; species Neoceratodus forsteri. The sequence continues at coordinate 713,752,016 of CM057458.1, forward strand.
CCTCAACTCTTTCCTCACCTCTCCGGCGTCTCAGAACTGGCGGAGGCCGAACCAACAGCACATAATGGCCAACCCATGAGTGCCTTGCAGTCGCACGTTGGCCTCGAGGCACTGCTGTCAGTCGTCGACTCAGCCCATAAAAAAAAAAAGGCTCTGGAGGTCATGACCTCTGGCCATATACCCGAAAGTGATGAATGGTGAAGATACACAGAAAGATCGTAATTACGGTAGGTATGTAATTTTCATTTCTGTTCTTTCCTTTTCTGTCTCTTGTTTGTCTGGTTGCGCAACCAAATTTTCTCGTGAGACCTAGGACTTGATCACCCTGACAGTCTCACAATTATTTGCTTCTCACTATCTCTTAGTCTTCCCTGGCTGTTTCTGTCTTTTCCTCGCTTGCATATCTGCTGGTATAAAAATATATGCAAATCATTATGTGGAAATGTAACTGATATTGAGATCCCTTTGTTTAGAAATTATATAGTGTTACTGTTGAAATGTATATAATTATAGTTTGAGATGATTGCAAAAAGCTATTGGGAACTCAAGGGGTTAACCTGAAATGCAATTTTGAAACTTTTTGCAGAAGATCTGTGGAAAATGGGTCTCAGTTCTTGGACATTGTGTTCCTGCCTGCACCTGTCTGATATATGCAAGAACATTTTAGAAAAAAAAAACAGGATGCTTGTTAAGAAGAGGGGTTGCAAAGACTTATAAGAGAGAGAGCTACAATGTTTTGCAAGAGAAACAGAGATTGAAGGAAAATTCAGATGGATCTTCTTTATTTATTTTGCCTGTGTAAATAGTTATACTGAGCAAGTTTATTTTTTTATGTCACTGCTAGTACTAATAAACAATTTTTGCGAATTCTACAACTGCTTCTGGTTTTCCTGCACTTCCTGACCTGTGCCTCAACGACAGATGGTGTCAGCCTAAGTGGGATTTACACCATGTATACTCTAAGCCAGGAGTTTTGTGCGTGGGTACTGGACCTAGTACCAGGGAAGCATAGAGAAAGGTATGGATCCTGCAGCAGCAAGTCCAGGAGTGGTTACCAGGAAAACCTGAAAGCCTGATGGACTTTTTCAAATGGTGGGCTCTGCAGCAAAAAGAGATAGAGAAGCAGAGAGAAAAAGAGCTTCAACATTTAGAAGCACAGAGAAAAGAAGAAATGCAACAATACGAACACTAGAGAAAAGAAGAGATGCAGCGACAAGAGCAGCATAGGAGAGAAGAGATACAGCGACAGGCTGGATGCCTTGCAAGCTATCACAGGCAGAGGATCTGGCACAGATCCAGACGAGCAACAAAACACAAGCAACTTAAAAGCCATTAAACTTACAAAGTTGTGTCCCTTGGATGATATCAAGGCATACCTGACAACTTTTGAAAGAGTTGCCTCAGTCTGCCAATGGCCAAAGCAGCAATGGACAATCAGACTGGTACCCTACCTAACAGGGAAAGCCCAACTTGTGTACAGCAATATGGACGCTGCACAGTCAGAAAATTATGACCTGGTGAAAAGCGAAATCCTGAAAAGGTATGACATCTCAGGAGAGACCTACAGGCAGAGATTTCTATCGCTGAAGTACAGTTCAGTCGACAATCCTAGAGAAGCCTTCACCCGACTCTGAGAACTCCTGATAAAATGGCTCCAACCAGATAGCAGACAGTCACACAGATCATTGACACATTTGCAATGGAGCAATTCATCGACATCCTGCCTACAGATGTGCAGCTTTGGGTAAAGGATCACCGACCAGAAAGTGGGGAAAAGGCTGTTTCTTTGACTGAGGACTACCAAATGGCCAGACAGATACCACAGCAGCGAGGTAACAGCCAAGCACTGGTAAGACAGTCTTTTTCACATTTAAGCTCCAAGTCTGATAAGAACTCCGGTGGGGGTAACAAATCTGTGCCCAAAGATGTAATTTGCTATAAATGTAATAAGCCAGGTCATGTTGCAAGAAAATTGCCGTGAAGAAGAGTGACACTGGAGCATATTTGTCCTTGGCAAATTGGGGCAAGTACTTAACAGATGTGAAGGTGGATAAGAAGGGGGATAAGACTGTGAAGGGACTTATTGATTCTGGAAGCAGACAGACCCTAGTGCATGTTGAAGTGCTGGGAAAACACTGGGCAAATGGACCAGGTACTGGTGTCATCTGCATCCACGGGGACACTCGATACTATCCCACCACCCAAGTGACTCTGACCATTAAGGGTGTGTCGCACCAAATGAAAGTGGGGGTAGCACCTAAGTTACCTGTACCTGTGATTATTGGAAATGATTTTCCAGGATTTACTGAGTTAATCTCAGAGGAACTGAACCCTGCAGTTTCAGCAGCTGTGGTGACAAAAGCTCAGGCAAAGAAAATTTCAGATGGTGGGGACTCTTCTTCCTTTCACCGATTTTGATTCGGTTTATTTGAGCACAGCTCCAAGATCCGGAAATCCAGGAAAGAAAGACAATGCCTGAAGAAACTATGGCAAATGACTGATGGCCATAAGGGCTAACATATGAAAATGCTGAAACTAAACCGATCACTAATTGTGAGTTTCTTTTAGAACAAACTAACACTGTTTCTCTCCAGAGTTATTTTAAGCAGCTGGGGGTGAAACCAAAACAAGGTGGACCAATGTTTGAAAAATGTAATGGGTTACTGTACAGATTTTGGGTTAAACCTCAGACACAGGAACAGACAGAACAATTGGTTATACCAGAGAAGTATAGAACAGAGTTGTTACAGATAGCTCATGATAGTCCTATGGCTGGTCACTCATAGAAACATAGAAGCTGACAGCAGATAAGGACCGCTTGTCCCACCCAGTCTGCCCATTTCCCTACCTAATGGATAAGCTGCAGATCCTAGCTAACCAACAGCTTACTTCTTCCACCTCCACCCCCAGGAATTGCCTTATGTCTGTCCCATGCATTCTTGAATTCCACCACTGTTTTTGACTCCACAATCTCCTTAGGAAGGTTGTTCCATGCATCCGCAACCCTCTCCATGAAAAAATACTTCCTCACATTACCTGTGAGCCGTCCTCCCTCTAGCTTCAGATTGTGCCCCCTTGTTCTTGCACACTTCTTTTTCGGAAAGATTCTACCCTCTTGGACTTTGTTGATTCCCTTGAGGTATTTCAAAATTTCAATCATGTCCCCCTCTCCCTCCTCTCCTCGAGGCTATACATATTAAGAGCCTTAAGTCTCTCTTGATATGTCTTCTGGTCAAGACCCTGCACCATTTAGTGCCCTCCTCTGGACTACCTCCATCCTGTCTATGTCTTTGCGGAGATTGGGTCTCCAGAACTACCATGATACTCCAGATGGGGTCTCACCAGCTGTCTGTACAGAGGGATAACAACTTCCTGTTTTCTACTGGTGATGCCTCTCCCTATTCATCCCAGTATCCCCCAGCCCTCCTTACTGCCTTCTCACATTGCTGGCCCACCTTTAGGTCGTCTGATATGACTACCCCAGGTCCCTTTCCATTTTTGTTGTTGTCAGTATCTCACCCCCCATTGTGTACTCTTCACCTGGGTTTTTGTTTTCCAGGTGCATTATTTTGCACTTCTTAGCATTGAATCTAAGCTGCCATACATTTGACCGTTCCTCCAACCTTGCCAAGTCTCTTCTCCTCCTTTCCACCCCACCTTGTGTATCAACTCTATTGCAGATCTTTGTGTCATCTGCAAAGAGACATACTTTTCCTTCCAGTCCCTCTGCAATGTCGCTTGTAAAGACATTAAAGAGGACCGATCCTAGTATTGAACCCTGCGGTACCCCACTAGTAACCCTCCTTTCTTCAGAGTGGATGCCATTTACTATTATCTTCTGTGTCCTGTTCTCCAGACAATTTTTTACCCAGGCTACCATCTTGGAACCCACTCCCAGGCTGTACTCAGCGGGGACTGCACCCTTGCCAGATTACTGTATAGATTTTACTGGCCTGGAATTCATGAAGATGTTGCTACCTAGTGTAATTTTTGTGCTGAGTGTCAGGAAGTTGCCCCAGTGACTAAAAAAGACAAGGTGCCCCTACCCTTGATTGATGTGCCTTTTGAGAGAATTGCAATGGATGTGGTTGGTCCTTCAAACAAAAGTAAAAAGGGTAATAGATTTATCCTGGTAGTATGTGACTATGCTACTCAATACCCAAAAGCAGTTCAATGTGTACTATTACAGCTTCAAAAGTGGCAGCAGCTTGCAAACATTTTCAGCAGAGTGGGCATACCTAACAAAATTATTACTGATCAGGGTAGTAATTTTGGTGCTACATTAAGGAGCTGCACAGACTACTAGGTATCACTGCCATAAGAACCCTCCCCTATCACCCCTCAGACAAAGCGGTCTTGTTGAGCGTTTAACCAAACTAAAATGCATGTTAAAAGGTTTGTAAAGGGAAGGAAAAGACTGGGACCAATACTTGCCTTACCTACTTTTTGCTTACAGAGAAGTGCCACAGGCATCAACAGGGTTTTTATCATTTGAAATGCTGGATGGTAGGCAGCCATGAGGGCCACTGGATGTGATAAAAGAAATGTGGGAAGATTACCCCGCCCAGAAACAATCTATAGCGTCTTATATGTGTGCCCTAAGAAAGAAGCTGGCAAAATATGTTGAAATTGCCCATGGTAATCAGGAAGAGGCCCAAAACCAGCAGAAGGTATATTATTTCAGGGTAAAAGAAAAAGTTTTTGAGCCAGGTGAAAAGGTTTTGCTACTGTTACCCACAACAGAAAATAAACTGTTAAGAAGTGGCAAGGGCCTTATAGAGTGCTTAGATGTACTGGCACCGTTAACTATGAGATTGAGACCCCTGACAGGAAAAATCCTACTAAGATATACCATGCTAACCTCCTCAAAAAATGAATGGCTGTTAGCTGCAGCGGCCTTCAGATCCCCCTCCCTGTGAAGGGTTTCCTGTTGGCCCCCCTGCCCTGACAGAGACCATTCTCCTGTTGCTAGGAGCCTGTCCCCGAGCCTCTGTCTCCATCCCGGCTGTCCCAGGTATTCCCTGGCCCTCGGGGACCTCTCCTTAGGAACAGTTCAGAGGTTCCACTGCACATTCGCCACCTATCTCCATGCCCTGGACCAGCAGGCGTTCCACCATGCTCCCGTGCAGCGGACCCTGAACCTGGGAACTCGTCCTCATCCTCTTCCCCCTCCATGGAGGAGAGAACCATCTATCCACATCTCCCCAGTGTCTGATCTTTCCTTTTATCAAGCGCTTCCTTGCGAGGATGTTGGACAAGCTCCACCTTACTCCAGTCCCAGTTAGCAATCTCGAGCATGTGTGGCGTGCTTTTTATCTGCAGTACAGTGCGGCTCACCTGGTGGCTCCCGCCTGGCCTATTCCTTTTCAGGAAGCATCACATCGGCTCTGCCTGTGTCCCTTCTCCACTGTCCCAGCCCCAAGGGACCTACTCCAGCAGTATTGCACTCCCCCAGGTCTCTAGGTTCTCTGCCTTATCCCTCTTCGAGTTTGACCTCCCTGGACACCCACTCTGGGCCTCGCGCCCCTTACCGTGACCGGCCCCTGGACTCGGATTCTGCGGACTTCAGTTTCTACTCGGCACGGATCTCTCTATCCATTGCAGCACATCTGACCCACTTTGCAGCCTATAACAGGTTCTTGTGCTCCAGGCTAGGACAGATCCTAGCCTCAATGCCTGATTCGGAGGAAACCAGGCAAGCCATTGCCCTCTCTGGGCAGGGCCTGGAGCTAGCAAGGCACCAAGCAAGGGCATCTTATGATGCCAATGAGGTGGCATCCAGAGTAGTAGGGACAGCGATCTGCCTTTGGCGGATGGCATGGCTTCGCCTATCCTGGTTATCACCCCTGGCTCGGCGTAGGGTGATTTACTCCGCATACCGGAGAACCCATCTTTTCTCCTGAAGGGTGAGATGGCGGCTTCCGGGGTACCTTCCATCCCCCACTGGGGGCTCCCTGTCTCACCCAGACCAGTCGCGGGCCTCCCCAGGCCTGTAAGGGTTCTCCCCTTTGGTGTCTCACCCACTGGAGACTAAGGGACCTAGTCTCTTGGGGTAATTCAAGGCCCCCTTCGGGGGGCTCGGTACTCATCCACTAGTGATGAATGGTGAAGATTGACACAGATAAGACATGAAAATTATGTACCTACCATAATTGTTGATCTTTCTGTGTATCTTCACCATTCATCACTAAATCCCACCCTCCTTCCCCCTGTGAGCCTCAGTCTCTGGATTCCCTCCTCCCTCCTGTGTGTCTTCTCTTTCCTCATTCTCCTCTACCTTGCAGTTAGGCGGGAGGGGACTGTGGAGACACACAGGGATGAATCCCTTGGCGGTATTATGGAGGTGTATGAGGGGGACTCTCTTTCTCTTCTCCCTTAATTGTAGGGAGTCTTGGAGTGTTGGGCCCCCCCCCCCCAATATATTTAATTTATGAACTCAGATTCTGAGTTCAGGTTTTTCCCTTATGCCATCTTGGCTGTTTAAAATCCTCTCTTTTTTAGGAGGGAGGGGGGACAGTTTGAGACACACCCTCAACCTGCACTCCTTTGTTGGTTGGTCTTCTGGACCTATGCTGCTTTAAATTCAGGCTTTGCCTTCTTGCAGCTGAACCTTGATGGCCCAGGGTTGAACTGTTGTCTTCTAAAAATCATAACGTGCAGAACTGCTCCTGGGGGAGTGCTCCCCCCCCCCCCAATCTTCTACTTCTCCTCCAGAGGTTGGGGTCTTTTTCCCTTCCCCAGTTTCCTATTTTTAATTTCTCTCTTCTGTCTCCACTGTCGTTTATTTCTTCTTTTAGTTCATTATTCCTTTCCTTTTGTCTATCTCTTAGGCTCTCTTGCCTCATCCCATCCTCCTTTCCTTACATTCTCCGGCGTTTCAGAACTGTGGTTGGGGCAGAGTCGACAGCAGTTGTTCAACATAACTTAAAAGGCTAACCTAAGAGCCTTTATGATCCCAAACCTAGAGAAAAAGGTTAATTAGTCAGCATTTCTATAGTGCAGAAACTGCTTTGACAGTGAACACCCTAAACTTGAAGGTGAACGGCACCAGAAAGTAATGGTGTCAGGGGCAGTTCATCTCCAACATAATATTATTGGCAATAGTTAGTGCTTAGTAAACAGTAGCATTATTAATGAGAAATACAACAAATTAAAGTCCCCAAACCACATGGTTAAAATTAAAGATGATCTCAGTGTTATACATCAACCCTAGCAAAAGTCCAGGAGAAGACTAATATAGGTGCATCATATTGGATGGTAATGGGTTCTATGCACTCAATCTTTATTTATTTATTTTATTTATTTAGTTTTTGTTGACCGGGTAAATGCACTAGACAAATTCTGCCTATTTTCAGGCACGACCCGGGGAAGGGGATACAGATGAATGCCAACTGATCTTGAACCAGATTAAGCGGTTATAGTAGGAAGCATCCCCGTAAGGACGAAGTACAGCATAACATCCCATATGTAAAGCAATTACCAATGTAGTTAGAGATGCCATAACTTAGAAAGATTACATCAAATGATGCCGGGCAAGGGAATTAAAAAAATTATGGCTCATCCCCAGAGAACGTAGTTCTACACGGAAAGCATCAGTTTACGCCAATCTCATGTAACATAGCTGAGGCCTAGATATATGGAGAGTTTTGTGCCTTCATTAATCTCTGACTGTCCTCCTTTGATGAGCAGCATCCACCACCAAATCCCGCATGCATTTCCCCCAAAGGTGACCAACAATGTGTGCAGGACAGAGCCCGCCTCAACACGCTTGGAGGGTGCAAGTCTGTAAGCCTGGTATACCACTGAGAGGGGGTCCAGTTTCAGATTATGCCCTAGCCAGTTCCTGATAATATCCTGTGGTGAGTCACCCTCTACATGCGCTAGTAAGCCCAGGACTCAAATGTTAGGTGATCAAGCATGGTTTCTGTGGCTTCTAGGTGGTAGTGCAGGCCTTATTCTCTTTCAGCAATCCTGCTGTTTCCATCTTAGCTTATAGCACTGCTCCAGTGGCCTTCTTTGCTTCTGTAAGAGCAGTTGTGGACTAAGTTTTACACACCAGCAGGCATATGGGCAGTGTTGTGCAACACAAGATTGATAGGAAGTAAGTCCGCGATTATATCAGACTTGATTTCCACAGTTGATCTGGCTTGCATCATGGAGACCTTTCTGGCCGATGACATGGGGCCAGTTTTGGAGGTGTCGATCCCAGCTGGCTTCTCTGTAGTTCACTGCTTGTAGAGGGATCCTGAGGGGTGTGGGAGAGTGCACATCTGTTTTAGGTCGAGTTGAACCTCACAGTGCACCAGTGGGGATACTTTGTCATTTGAATGCGTGGTCACACATGGGGGTCTCTGCACAGGTGGTAGGATCCTTTGTGTACCATCCTCCATGGCATGAGAGAGTTTTCCTACAGGAAATCTCAAACTTCCATCGCTGAGAGGGTTTTGGAGTCACAAAGATGGTTCATTCTGGGCAATTTCAGTGCCTGGGTCGATGATGAACTCTTGCAGTTTGGTCAAGATTTCCTCCAGTTAATGTCTTCACTGTGCCTTGCACAAGTGGTTACTGCTGTGACCCAGCAACACGATTATGCTTTGTATCTAGTATTCTCACTGGGGCACGAGATAATAATCTTGAGATTGATTCGGTCAGTTGGTCAGATCATTGCATGATGACGTTCTCATTCGGGCCCCCTTTAACTGTTCTTCCCCAGTGGAGATGGTCCACTGTCACCCTTTAAAGGGTTTATCCACAGCAGAATTCCAAGCGGCATTGGACCTCTTGGGTGTGATGGTTGCATGTGGGACTGGATCAGAGGAAGCGGCGATACCCTATAATAAGGCTGTCATCTCGGCCCTCGGTTCAGTCACACCAGTTCGTGTACAACCCAGGTCTTATCACCATGGTCGGGAGTTTAGGGAGATGAAGGCTTTGGGTAGCAGATTAGGGAGTTGTTGGCAGAAACCTAGGGCTGATGGTGACAGACTGACTCTGAGAACTCACTGTGGTTATATTACAATAGGGCAGTCTTCCCGTAAGAAGGCAGTATTCCTGTCCGTAGAGATTGTGGTGGGGAGGAACAGATCTGCTCTGCTCTTCCAGATAGTGGACAGGCTGTTACATCTTGCCTGTCTCCAACCAGTGGAGGTATTTTCATCTGCATGTTGCAAAGAGTTTGCTCAATTCTTCTTTGACAGGATATCTTCCATCTGGTCCAAGATAATCTGAATTGGGCCAGTGCAGCCCTGCAGTGTCAGGCGGGTTGTTCAGGGATCACTCCCCTGATCTGGTGTGAGTTTAAGCTGGTTTCAGTGGAGGAGGTGTATGATGTGATTTTTGAGCTGTGGCCTACTCATTGTGAACTCAGCCCGGGTCCGATGCATCTGCTAGTGAGTTGTGTCAGATTTCTGGGTCCGTTGTTTGCTGAGATAGTCTGGTGCTCGCTTTTGCAGAGGTCTTTTCCAAGCACACTGGATTATGCACTGGTGAGACACCCCCCTCCCCCGGAAAAAAAAAACATTTTTAGACCCGGACTGCTTGGAAAATTTTAGATCAGTCTCTAATCTTATATTTTAAGGAAAAGTTATTGAGAAGATAGCTGCTCTGCAACTTGAGGCCCACTTCACGGCCTTTAACATCTATGAGCCACTCCATTCTAGATTTAGATCTAGATGTACTGTAGTACTGAGACTGCATTGATGACCTCCTCAGGGCTAGAAACAGAGGGGAATGGTCAGTTCTCATTCTGCTCAGTCTCTCATCAGCATTTGATATGGTGGGCCATAGGTGGTTGTTAGATTGTCTCAGGGAGTACTGTGGATTTGCTGGCAGGGTCATTGGCTGATTTGAGTCCTTGGTCAGTGGCAGGATGGAAAGGGTGGTGATGGGAAATGTTTCCTCATTCTTGAGGCCCCTGCTCTCTGTGTTCCCCAGGGTTCGAGTCTCTCATCTATGTTGTTTGCTGTATACGTGCTGCCCCTAGATGAAATCACCAGATGGTACAGCTTGGGTTTTCACTGCTATGCAGATGATACCCAGTTGTACTTGTCATTTGCATATGGGATGCCTCGCGCAGTCAGTGTACTTAATTTATGTCTGGTCAAGATCCAGGACTGGATGTCCTCTAACTGGCTATGGCTCAACCCGGACAAGTCAGAGGTACGAGTGGTTGATCCTGGTCGATGGCAGCATGTGGGGGCAACCGGTTTGTTCTTGGTTCCTCCAGTCTGATGGCCTCTACAAGGGTGAAGAATCTTAGTGTTATTCTGGATGAAAGACTGACATTGGAGGCTCAGATGTTATCCTTGGTTTGGAATGGCTTTTACCATCTTTGTAACATCTCCTGGATAAAAACCTTGTTCCCTCCAGAAGACCTGCCATCACTGGTGCATGTTTTTGTGTAACCCCCCTACAAATGGGGTTCCCGAAAAGTCTTCCTTAAGCTTGCCTAAATGCTCACTGCCATGCTGGTGTCCTGTGTTTTAGCAGTTTTTAATGTGATTGTCAGAGAGTGCCTGTATAGCCTCTGTGCACTGTCTCTTTAAGAGCTGCCTGGATTGAAGTCATAAGTAATCCGAGAGGGAGCTCTGTGAAAGATGTAACTATTTGCTGAAAATCATTTAGAGTGATAATGATAATGTAGTTTGTCTAACCTGCCTTCTTTGCAGCAAGGACTGTTTTGTTTATCTCCACTATCTTGGTCCTGGACTGCCAAATTGGACCAATCAGTACTGGTGGGACGTAAAATGGAGCTGGACTACAGGAGCTGTCTGGAGTCAAAATCTGTAGGAATTGTAGTTTTGGGCTTTTGGTGCCTTTTTGCACCTGAAGGGGGAGCCTTTGTTGTGACTCACAGACAGATCAGCCAACCAAACCTTTTGGATTCTGGGGAAATTCCCAGGCTTGCTGGCAGTTGAGTCAGATCTCAGTTGGGAGCTGAAGAAGCAACAGCTTGAAACAGTCAAACAGCCGTCTAGTAGTTTTGGCTTGGAGAACTGTGGAAAGGCCTGAGTTGTGGCCTGCATATCTGCCTGCTGCCCTGAGAGGGAGAGAAGAGAATCATTTGGACTAAATCCAACTTTGTGAGCAAGTAAGCCACTGATTTTTACCAGGCTCATACCTGAAGAAGACCGAAGATTTTGCTGAATGCGATTGGCTTGTCAGGATTTCCAGCTGCTTTTGAATCCCCGGTTTGTGCAGAGACTTTGCGATCGTGACCGGACAACGGTTTGCCTGGTACAGTAGAATTTCCTTACATGTAAATGTGCTGTGTATTGAAAGTGGGTCATGATTTGGTTCCCCACTGTGTGAACTGTGTTCTGCTTGCTGGTACCGTAGTATCCTTTACATGTAAATGTGCTGTGTATTGAAAGTGGGTCATGATTTGGTTCCCCACTGTGTGAACTGTGTTCTGCTTGCTGGTACCACAGAATCCTTTGCATGTAAATGTACTGTGTATTGAAAGTGGGTCGTGATTTGGTTCCCCACTGTGAACTGTGTTCTGCTTGCTGGAAGCTTTATCCAGCCTAATCGGACTGAATCTGCGTTCATCTCCTTCCGGCCTGGGCCATGCCATGCTGGCCCTGCCAGACTACCCCACTGCACAGAGAAAGCCACCAACGAGAGACCTGCCTGGGGATCAGCCCCCTGCTCCATGCTTGAACAGGAACAACACCTCGGTGAATCATGTGGGCCCTGCTTCTCCTGGCACTCCAAATTAACCACCTGCTGTCTCGATTTTCATCCAGCCTGTGTCCAGGCTTGGGTATTGTGAGTAATCATCAGGGTAACTCCCTGCAACAACAGCCTAATCTAAAAGTGTGTCATCTGACTGTATTGTAGTTTTCTTTTCACGAACTGAGCCCTCCGGCTCTGGATTACAAATAGTGTGTGTTGTGTATGTTGTTTTCTTCCATCACAGGGCCCCAACCAGCTGCAACATTCCTGGCTAGCCCACCATTCTCCATTTGGGTACCCAGAGTGTGTGACTGTTTATGGACCCTGAAGTGCATGCATAACTGTTTTATTGATAGAGCATTTAAGCAAATTAACCTCATTACGCCCCTCCCTTGTTCAAGTCCCTTAAATAAATCGGATCTAACTCGTTTTTGCATTTGCCGTCTGTCGTTCCAGTTTGTGCAAGAGTACTGTACTGCTGTTATTTGCTGTGTATAACCTTGTTTTAAAGGGGGTCCCCAGGGCTGAGCCAGAGGAAAGCCCTGGTGGTAAGTCTGAAACAGTGTGGGTACTTGTGTGGTGTATCCAGGGGTATTGTGAAAGTGATTATTGTGTATTGTTCTGGCCACTAGTAAGGAAAGAAGGGGGTTACAGTGTCTCGGAGGTCAGTGCCCAGGTTAGCTTGACCACTACCAACCCTGACCAAGAACAGGAAATACAAATAACACATTAAAATCAGAACCATAAAACATAAAATGTTAGCTCCACAAGCAGGATAAAATACTGAGACCAATATAGATTAGATCAAATGGGAAGAAGAAGAAGAAGACCAAAGGGGGCACCCGTTTCAGAACTCAGGCCCCTTAACCTGCTACTAGCCAAGCAGGTAGGGGTAGTAGCCCTTGGGATAGCGCCACCTAGGGGTTACACAGGCTTAAGTACTATAATGCTCTGTATCTGGGGTAGGTGGAGGGGTCCAACGATGCTTGCAGCTAGTGCAGAACACAGCAGTCGGGTTACTGGCAGGCCTTCCTAGGTCATGTCTTGTGACCCCAGTCCTGCATGATCTGCACTGGCTTCTGATTAATCTCTTTCAAGGTCGATCTACTGACCTATAAAGCCCTACATGGACTGGGCCTATGTTATCTAAGTGAGCTCCTGTCTCCTTACTGTCCAGCTCGACCTCTCCAGTCCTCTGAGTATGCCTCCTAGTGGGTCCCAGGCCAGGCTGAAGATATCAGGTAACCGCACTTTTGAGGTAGCTGGTCTTCCCTGTGGAACTCGCTTCTCAGGTCTCCGAGGGAGGTTCCTTCAGTGGAGTCCTTCAAGAGGGGCCTAATGACCCACCTGTTTAGACAAGCATTTAATTTGATCTAATCTATACTGGTCTCAGTATTTTATCCTGCTTGTGGAGCTTACATTTTATGTTTAATGGTTCTGATTTTAATGTGTTATTTGTTATTTGTATTTCCTGTTTTTGCTATGTTGTACAGTGCCCAGAGCCTCTGGGAGGGTGCTTTCTCTCTTCCACTAGGCCCCCGATTCTGCGGGCTTTGCTTGATTCTTTCCTCTGGTGCTGTTTTCTGTGAGTTTTCCATGACCCAGACCCACTGGATTCTGCCAAGATACCCTGATATACAGAGAAACAAGTTCACAAAGAAAGAAAATATAAAGGAACTGTATTAAACAGGTATTTCATCGTAGTTTAGGGTGTCAGAGATGGAACAGTGAAAAACATGTTTATCCTTGCTGGCAGTTGGCTCCGCCCTCTGTGGTGATACCTTTTAATTTAAAAACAGCATTAAGGCACTTCAAGGGTTGGGATACCTTTGTCCCATGTGGTTGAACTAGCCTATCAAAATATTTTTTGTAAAGTTTTTAGTGATGTTATTTCCCCAGATTGACTGATTGATTTGTGTTGTCACAGAATGTTTTAATGCTTTTGGGGAGGTGTTCTGAACCAATGGGATAGATTAAAAAACAAACAAACTTGTTTTACCTTAATCCTAGGGGCATAAGGCCTTCGGCTGTACCTCATGTCTCTGTCATGATCCCCTGGGATTGGAGTAACTGATGGCAACCTAACACATGGTTATGCCTTAATGCTTAAATTATAAAACTAAGACTAGAAATGCAGCAGTCTGATAATGTTAAGGGTTGGAAACCCTCTTGTACAAACTAACAATTATAATTTAAATTAATGAAACATTCAGTTTAGCAAAATAAAAACCTTTTAGTTTAATAGCATTAAGGCATTGCAGGGTTGGATTACCTTTGTTACTAAACCCCTTGGTATACAAGGCACTCAGCTATGCCTTGTACTTCATGCCCCCCAGAGTTAGATTAACTGAGAGGTAACCCAACCTTGTGTCATGCCTTTATGCTTAATAAATCATGACTAACATAGACACATAAACAATATTGGCAGACAGAGACCATCGGTCCATCCAGTCTGCCCTGTTTTACCCTATCCTACTTATGGACCAGTTCTCTAGTCAGGATTATTGCCTTCACCACCCCTCCCCCTTGCCCCCTGCCATACTGCTTCCCACTGTGCAGCTATTAAGCCTTTTACTCAGTCCCATCTGTGCTTGAAATCATTAGTGGTTCTTGCACTCATCACCTCTTCTGGTATGCAGTCCCACACACTGCCTCGATTCTTTTCCCGATGTCGACCCACACGTTGGACGTTGGACCTTAGTAGATGCTGCAGCTACAGTCGACTGCCAGTTCCACTACACGCACTTTTTGTTGTGCATTTCTTTTGAGTGTAAAACATCGAATTTTCTGTGTTTTTTTGATGAGTTTATGTCTTTGCCACCAGCCTCGTCTTCTAACCGCTCCACAAAGTATGCCTGCGGCAAACAGATTACTGAAAAGGATGGCCACTCTGCGTGTCTGGTCTGCCTAGGCTCCGACACCGAATCCTGCCAGTTCTGCCAGAAATTCAACCAGGCCACTCGTAGACATCATTTAAAAACTCTGGACAGCCACCTTTTAAAGCAGAAGTTGATCACCATGGAAAAGGAGCTGCAGGCCACGAGCTCTTTGGCCTCGCCAGCCTATTCCTCTGGGGCCTCTTCTTGTTCTCATAAAGAGAAATCCAGGAAGCACAAGCACCGGGACACACACTGGGAATGAACCCAGTCAGCTTCTCGGTCCTGGTCTCCCCACAGATCATTGACCACAACGGGGCCATCCTCCCGTGGGGGATTGGCTCCTCCAGTCCCACCAGCCCTCTCTTCCTCCGGGCTCCTGGTTGCTCTGCCCCCCCACCCTCATCTCAGTCTCAGGCGGCAGCTCTTTGGGGCAGGGGACTTTGCTCCTGCCCCCCCCAGCCCTGATGCTCAGGCCCTTATCCTCAATGGGTTCTCAGCAAGGTGGCTTGGCTGGTCTTGGTACTTCGGGTGGCGGCTCTACCACCATCATCCCACTGGCCT
The DNA here is from genome assembly GCA_016271365.2 of Neoceratodus forsteri. Lineage (NCBI taxonomy): Eukaryota > Metazoa > Chordata > Ceratodontiformes > Ceratodontidae > Neoceratodus > Neoceratodus forsteri. The sequence goes on from CM057458.1 coordinate 713,767,132, forward strand.
TGACACTGCCGTTGGCTCCCATCCCATGGGCCGCCGCCAGTCTGGCTAGGCAATGCCTGCAGCAGGCCACTGGCATTGCCTCTACCTCCTTCCCGGGGGTCTCATTATCCTCAAGTGATGGCTTCTCCTTTAGGGCCGGTGCTGGCAGACCCTTTGCCCAGCCGTGGTAGGCCGATGCCCGCTTGGCTGCCACCAGTACTGCCGCAGCCTCAGCCTTTGGGTCTGGCACTGTCATCACTGCTGCCACAGCCTGCGCCACAGCCAATGCCTGTTGGCCCATCACCGGATCACTACCCGGCCTGCACCAATTGGACCAATGCCTGGGTATCCTTCGCTGGCTCCTCAGTCAATGTTTCCTAACCTGCCTTCTCTTCCATTCCTGCGGTGTACAATATAGCACCCCAGGTGGATTACAACACCCTTTTCATGCGTGGTGGTCTTTCATGCAAAATCATACCCCACTCCTCAGAACCCTTCCAGCACCCCCCACTGCCCTCCACAGGACCCTCAGTCCAGGAATTCGTACTGGGCTGGTCCCAGCGAACCCCGTATGTCAGGATCTTCTGGGTCGCGACCTGACATTGCTTCAGGCTCTAGGAGGATGATCACTGGCCTCTGATGCCAGTCCCGGACAGCGATACTACTGAGGATGACTCTGAATCTTTGGGTCTTCCTCCTCTCCAGGTGACTCTTTGGAGGTGGAGGACCAGGCTAAGGAGGTACCCAAGTTCCCCCGATGACCCATCCTTCATGGATGTTATCGTCACATCCAGTCTGTCATGGCTGGGAGACGAGAAACAGGACTTGGAGAGTGCCACTTGGCTATTTACCTCCGGCAACTGGATGCCCTCCCTGTGGTGGTGCCCCCTATAATTAACTCCTATGAGGATGTCACCAAGACTGCCTGGGCCTACCCGTTTACTACCCCTCCTCTGCCTAAGAAGGTGGATCACCTCTACTATGCCCCTGCAGGCAAGCCTTTTCTGGGCAGCCACCCTAAGGATTCTGCAGTGATAAATGCAGGCCACGATCATACTGAAAAGCCCAAGGACCTCAGTACTCTTCCCCTGGACCGGAAATCCAGGCAGCTGGATCACCTATGCAAGCGTGTTTTTGCCTCTACTACTTTGGCTGTTAGAGCCATCAGCTGTTAGGACCATATGGTCCAATATCAGAATATCCTCTGGGACCAAGCCAGGTACTTAGTCCAGATGTTGCCTGAAGGTGCTACTAAGATGCAGCTTGCCGGACTTCCGGTGACGCCGCTGGACCAGCACCAGCACATTGAGATGGGCTCTCCTCCCAAACCTCATCAAAACAAGAATTTTAAAGAAATCTTCCCCAAAAGCTTTAAATAACCATGTTAAAACCTCCTAAAGACAGCAGGAATCGTCTGAAGCTGAAATCATCCTCAAGAAAGCGGATGCAGGTGGATGTAAGCTCCTCGAGAGGCAAGCCATAGCCCTTCCCTGCCAGCCTGCCAGACACGGATGAGGAGCAGGAACACCTAACCAGGTCCGCTTGACAGACTGTTTAATGAAATTAAGGCAATGAGAGCTGTGCATAAACCAAATTTAAAACTTAAATCAACATCTACAAAACCTTGAAAAGAGAGTTCAGGGAAGCGGAGAACAGAATTAGCAATACTGAGGACACTACTGCCAAGATGAACCTTGCCCTCCAAGCATTACTGCAATATACAGAACAATTGCAAAACAAATGTGTGGACTTGGAAGGGAGATCGAGACGGGAAAACATACCTATACACGGGTTACCGGAGGGCTCTGAAACGGGCCGAATGACAGAGTTCATCTCAGACTTAATCAGCGACGTATTAAACTTGCCTGCAGGATACAAGCTGGGAATAGAACGAGCACATAGAGCCCTCCAGGCTAAACCCCCTCCAGAATCTAGACCTCGAGCAGTTATCTTAAAATTTAATAGTTACAAAGTCAAAGAAGAAATCCTCTCAATAGCATGGCAGCAGAAGGAGGTAAACTACCTAACACACAGGCTTTATTTCGACCACGACTACCCGCCCAAAGTGCAAAAGCAAAGGCTGCAATATGCCCCCTTACTGAAGATCCTAAAGTCGAATAATGTCAGATTCAACACTCCTTACCCTGCTCGGCTCAGAGTAATGTGGACGGAGGGTGCTCAGATATACGAAACGCCTGAGGAAGCGAGTAAGGCCTTAATATTGAAGGGCCTCATGCAGGCCCCACAGCAACCAGCCCGAGACTCCATTTCCCAGCAGAACAAGCGGGCACTTAATGACTGGCTAATAGCATTATCAAAAAGAAGGCGGGAGCGCATTTTTACAACGTCCTCCCTGAGTCCACTCTCGGTGATTGGCACAGCGCTGATCGATATGCAGCCCATGAAAGAAATACAGCCCGAAGATACTCAGGACTGACCGAAGGAGGATAAGTCTTTTTCTTGAAAGTTATCTCTCTGCCTGATTCTGTGTTTATCTGCTCCCTCTCATTGCAGCGAGATACGATTTTCGTGACCTGGTGGGGGCGGGGAGTCTTCAGAGAGGTGTCTTTGGCACCCTGCATGTTCTACTTCTTAATTAAGGAGCCTCAAAATAAGATATGTCTCCTCTCTAAAGTACTTGGATGCAGACCACCTTTGAAATCAGGGAAAACGAATGAAGCAGAGAAAGGGAAAATTGAGAATATAATAGACTAACACAACAGTAAAGGACTGAACAGTTGTGTGACTATTCCAGGAATTCTTGTCCTGACAGGAGACACAGGCATTTGAATTAAACATGACTTGGGGTATACCCAGGGTAGGGCATGCTTTGGGGAGGGAGGGGAGTCAGCTGCTATGTGCATGGAGAATACCGGATAATAACATCTAACAACATCCCGTGCTGACATATTGGAAGATCACTGACGTCACGCAGAACATTGGACTGTGCCTTGTTGACGTTTTTCCGTGGTTTTTTTTTTGTGCAGTCTCAGTGTTTTAGAGCCTAACAAAGAACTAGGCAGGCTCGAGGGAGGATACACTAGAAATAGTGATTCTAAGGGAAATCTCTGTTTTCCCTCACTTCCTCTGCCAGGTATATCCCCGTATTACTAGGGGGAAATACTTGGCTCTTAGAGATTCACTGGGAATTTTAGTGAATCTCCTGTTTTGGAAGTCATTTGTTAATATTTAGTACTTAAGATGTGTTTTCTACAAAGTTGTTCAAGTTACTCGTTGATGCTGATGGTTATAGAGAGAGAAAAGTCACTGCCATTTTATGTAGCCTTTGCGTTTGCACTTGGATGCAGAGTAAATAATAGATCGAAGTGGGGTTATTTGCTTCTCATTTACCGATATAATGTCACGCTGAGAAGTGAAAATTATTTCCTTTAACGTAAACGGTCTAGCCCACCCTATTAAGAGAGCTAGAACAATTTCATACTTAAAGAAAACAAAGGCAGCTTTCCTTTTATTGCAGGAAACTCATATGAATAAAAAAGAGCATGAGAAGCTAGCGAAATTTGGCTTTAAAGAGGTGGTTGCTGCGGATTATCCTGGGGGGCGTAGATGGGGAACAGCCATTTTAATTCCACATTCAACCCCATTTGATCTTACAGATTCATTGACAGACAAGCAAGGTAGATACTCTGCAGTCAAGGGCCAATACAATGGATCAGGCTTACACTTGTGTCAGTATATACTCCACCTGCATCAGATATATCTTTTATGAGACTTGCTCCTAAAGTATTGCAGTGGGCAGAGGTTATTGATCATAGGAAGGATCTGAACCTAGGCTAAATCCCACATTGGATGCCTCGGGGCAGTATGTAAAGGGAGAAAGGTCGGGCTAAGAAGGTTAACAAGCTCCTACAAGAATTGGGTCTCATAGATGCTTGGCGATCACACCATAAGAACACCAAACAATATACATACTTCTCCCTCCCACCAAGTTTATTCTAGATTAGATTATTTCTTATTGCCAATAGAATCCATGGAGGTTTGTGCTTCGGTGGACATGGGATCTTGTTTATTCTCAGACCATGCCCCCATCCAAATATATTTAACAATAGGCCCACCTAAACGCTCCACCTTCTGGCGATTGAACCTATCTTTGCTTCAAATTAAAGAAAATCAAGAAACAATAAAGAATACTATAAAACAAGCTATACAAGACAATAGAGCTCCTGACATATCCCCAAGTACTTTATGGGATACAATTAAAGCCCTAGTTAGGGGAAAATTTATAGAGATGTTGGCTAAAGCAAAAAAGCAAAGTATCAAAAAACAAAAGGATTTACAAAGCCAGATTGAGGAGCTAGAAAAGCAACTGCAACACAGCCTTAATAAAGATAGAGCTAGGTTACTCAAATCATTGAAAGAAGAGTATGTAAAGATCCTGGACTACCAGGTGGAACAGAAATTAATCTATTTGAAGCAGAGATTCTATGAGGGAGGGCCGAGGGCCTTAAAGCTTTAACTAGTACATTACGGCAATATAGGAGTAAGGCAACCACAACCAAGATCAGGGACCCGTTAAACACACACTGCAGTTTAAAACTGAGGATATAGCAGAGTCCTTTCGAAAATACTATCAAAGCCTATACGCCAAGGAAATCTGCCTTCAACTCAGGTTATTAGGGAATACCTGGCCTCTAAACCTTCGAACCTTACGGAAGAACAGAGGAAAGCTTAATCGAACCCTTTGTGGACTGGGAGATTGTTCAGGAAATTCAAAACCTGAAGACTGGAAGGTGTCCGGGTTCGGATGGGCTACCTGCTGAATTTTTAAATGTTTTAAGGAAACTGTGGTACCTTTACTTAATGAAACCTACAACCATGTAAACACAGCAAAAAGCCAGATACCCCATCCTGGTCCCAGACGATGAGTGTCGGTCATACCAAAGCCGTCCAGAGACACTACTAACTGTGCATCTTACCGTCCTATATCCATTTTGAACACAGACTACAAGATTTTGATGGCCATTTTGGCCAGGAGGTTCAAAAGTTCTTCCGCCTGATACACATGGACCAGGCGGGCTTCATCTGAGTAGACAAACTGTAGATAATATTAGGAGGACCATCAATATTATAGACCGAATTCAAACTAAGTCTATCCCGGCCTGCATAATGAGTTTAGATGCGGAGAAAGCATTCGATCAGGTTTCCTGGGAATTTCTTCAGGAGACTCTGGACGGCTTTGGATTCCTATCACTGTTTTGCCGATTAATTGCTAAAATATATAAAAACCCGATTGCATATATACGGGCAAATGGATACATATCTCACCCTTTTAATTTATATAGGGGTACACATCAGGGGTGCCCCCTATGTCCCATATTATTCGCCCTTTATATTGAACCGCTGGCTCAAACCATACGATTAAATTCTGATATGCAAGGTATAAAATGGGGAGATACAGTACATAAAATTGCGTTGTATGCAGACGACGTACTACTGTACCTATCTGATTCAGAGAATTCCATTTCTTTTTTTGGAAATTAAAGTTTATTGAAGAGCTTTTTCTTTTCTCTTACAATTAAATCCATGCATTAACAAACAGACATAAGTCCATTCTACTCATATGCACAAATATATATTTAAAGTCAGAGAAGTGAGACCAGGAAAGAAGAGAGAATTCAAAGAAGAATAGACAGGAAAAGGAAAGGAAAGGAGAAGAAGAAAAAGAGAAGTCCTGAGGGGGAGAATGCCTCATATTCTTCAAAGAAATAAATAGGAGAGATAGGAAAAGCGAAAAGGACAACCAAAAACTTAATCATTTACAAATCATACCTGTATGCATACTACCATAACTTTAAGCAATTGATAATAGGGTCATCGTCTAAGAGGGAGACCCACCCAAACACCTCATTCCTAGTTATACACTAATATAGCAAACTCCCCGTAGAGGGAGCAAGGATCGGAAGCTGTTACTATGTATACGATGCAACTTTAATGTGATGGAGCCTCCATCCCCGTCCCCAATCCACCCTTCTGAACCCGAACAAGGAGACTGCATCATGTATGTCTTGCTAGGACTTCTAATACAGATTTCTTTTCGGGAAGCCATGAATTGCATAAAGGGATACCATCTTTCCTTGAATTTCTCCGTGAGAATCTTAATTTGGCTGTTAGATACTCTGTATCTAAAATCCTCGTGCAAATTCTGAACCAGGAGGAGAAGGTAAACTTGTCAGGAGTCAACCACAGCAAGTTGATGGACTTATATGCTGCCGTTACCAGGATCCCGAATAATAGACGGGAAGATCTTGATGATAAGGGGGGGGGGACACAGTCCCAGCAACCAGTATTGTGGGAGATCTGGCAAGCCAGTCTCAAAAATCGACTCAAAAGCATCTTTTATTTCCCTCCAGTATTCCTGCATAATATTACATTCCCAGTAAATATGGAAATATGTACCGACCTGCTGGCAGTTCCTCCAACAAAGGTCAGAGTAATGTAATCCATAATGCTTAGTTACCACTGGGACCCTAAAAAATCTCATAATAATTTTCCAATGGAATTTCTGCCAGTAAAGAGATGAAGTAGTGGTCTGTACTGCCTTCCAAATTTGTGACCAGTCTGTCTCCGATAAACAATAATTGCAATCTCTATGCCACGCCTCTTTAATACTCTGTACTGGGTCTGTCTCTGCATTGTAAATCGCTTTGACTAATTTAGAGATCATATCTTTTAGATGTGGGGATCTAATTAGGGAGGATAAGATTGAACGCACTGGGTTAGTTAGGGACTCCGAGTTAAATTCGATTGCTTTTACATTTACTTGAATGTAATGTCTTAGCTGAAGGTATTGGAAAAAATCCTTTTGTTGTAAACTGAATTCTGTTCTTAATTGCTGGAAGGATTTAATTGAGTTTTGCTCAAAAAGTTGACCTAAACTAGAAAGACCCACTGGTGGAAACCAGGTCCCACTTAAGTGGTCCAAAATCTGAACAACTTAATATAGTTGTATTTGGGTTAAGCTTTAAACTGATGCCCAGCTTAAGTGTATGTCCTCAAACTTGGGTAAGAACCCTCGTAAGGGGTTCCTAAACTCAACTGTCTCAATCTAGGGAATCTAAATGTATTAAGTCCTGGCCTTTCCCAAGGAAGATCGGCCTCTTCAATTTGGACCCATTTTGGTGGGGGATCCCGGTCCAGGGCCACCAGGGTCTGCAACTGAGAGGCCCAGAAATATTTCTGAATATCGGGTATCCCAAAGCCACCCTTCTCCCTAGGAGCCACCATGGTCTTCCACCTTACCCGTGGCTTTTTTCCTAGCCAAAGGAATTTAGAAAAGGTGGATCTCAAATCCTGCCAAAAGTTTCTTGGGGGCTTATATGGGATGGCGCTCAATATGAACAGTAGACGTGGAAGAATATTCATGCGTATTGTTTCCCCCTACTCGAAACTGAGAGGGGGAGCTCCCTCCATCTGTTACAATCCTCTCTAATCTCTTGAAGTACTTTCAAGTGGTTTGTAGAATATAAGGTTTGAAAATCCCTAGGAATCCATGCCCCCAAGTATCTAAACCCAAACTTACACCACTTAACTTGCTGTACCTCTGGCAATGGATGGCCCCTGACACCCCCTAGTGGAAATAATTCCGATTTATCTGGGTTAATTTTATAACCCGAGAAGGATCCAAACTCCTTAAGGAAGGTAAGAATTCTGGGGACCGCGTTTAATGGGTCTGAAACATATAACAGAGTATCATCTGCGTGTAACGAAATCTTGACCTTCACACCCCTAACCTGGAGACATGTAAAAGATCTGATTGCCTAATATACAGGGCCAGAGGTTTCTAAACTAAGGGCAAATAGAAGAGGAGAGGGCAACCTGTCTAGTGCCCTCTCTATCTCAAACTGGGTGGAAATCATCCCATTAACCGGACCTGGCTCTAGGCCTGGGTATAAATTTAAATCCATTCTGAAATTTGTCCCAAACCCAAAGCCTCCCATTACTAAGTCTAGATATTGCCAATTTAAGCGATCAAAAGCTTTTCAACGTCTAACGCTAATCGTCTGAGAGTGGTGAATTTAATGGGTGTTGAACTGAGGTGATCACATTTAGTGATAACCTTATATTGTCTTGTATGTGTCTACCAGGTATAAACCCGTCTGGTCGGATGAACCAAGAAAGGGACCACTTTTTGAGTCGTACATCAATTATTTTGGTAAATATTTTAGCATCCTGGTTAAGCAATGAGATGGGTCTGTATCCAGCACAGGATGATGATCTTTTCAGGTTGGGTATAACGAAACAAGGGCCTCCCCATGTGTCCGACAGGGAATCCGGTTCCTCGCACATTACAAACTCTGACGAAAAGTGGGGATAAAGATCTGAAAATTCTTTATAGAATTCGAAATAAATCCATCCGGACAGAGCCCTGCGGATCGCAGGGGTTTTAATGGCACGATCTCTTCCAGTAAAAGGGAGCCTCTAATACTTCCCTCTGGGCTTCCGACAAGACCGGCATTTCCAACCCTGGTAAAAAGTTCTGGATTTTTTCCCTATGTTCTTGTGTTTCTTCTTTTGAATAAAGTTGTCTATAAAATTCTGCAAATTCTTGAGCAATCTCCCCCGGGAGGCTCTTGTAAGAAGATTTCGGGTGGTCTTTACTGACCTTAGCTACATATCTGTCAGCTGCCTGCTTACGAAGCCTCAAAGCAAGTAATTTGCCTGCCCTCTCCCCCGTCTCGTAATAACGTTGCCCCGTATATCTAAGGGAATTTTCCACCCGTCTTTGCAACAAAGCATTATAAGTATTCCTGGACTCTTATCAACTTTTTAAGAGTAGATTTGGATCCTGTGCGTTTATGTAGTGTTTCAAGGGTAGCAATTTCAGTGAGAACTTCACTAACACGGGCTTTATGTTGTTTATACTTATAAGAGGAATAGGAAATTGTATGACCCCTCACCACTGCCTTCAGAGCATCCCATATATATTTAGGTTTGGAGAGTGCCTCCGTATTTTCCTCTAAATAATGCTGGAATAATTTTTAGTAGAATCTATATATTGTTTGTCATTGAGAAGTCAGGATCAAACCTCCAGATGCCCCCCTTCCATTATACCCCAATGAAGTTTGGCCTTAACCATGGCATGATCGGAAATCGTAATCGGGAGGATGGATACGTCTTTAAATGTATGCAAGTCACTTCTGTGTGTATAAAATCTATCCAGCCTAGAATGCATCTTTGAGGCCGGCGAATAGAAGGTAAAGTTTTTGACCGAGGGGTTAAATTGTCTCCAGGGGTCGGTTAACCCAGCCTCTACCAGCAAACTTCTAAGCAGTTTAGAACAGGATTTAGAGGTAGGGGATTTAGTTGAACTCCTATCCAAACTGACATCCTTTACACAATTCCAGTCCCCCATTAGGATAATTTGTCCCGGTGGTAATTTGGCAATTGAATTAAATAGGGATCGTAGGAACTCTCCGGAAGGTGGGGTAGGAGCGTAAACCCCAACTAAATGTAAAGTTTGGCCCTTATAATTCCCAGTGACTATCAGCTGATGACCTGTACCAGAATTGTTTATTGAATGGATCTGAAAGGGAGACCTCTGCGGCATAATATGGCCACTCCTCCTTTTTTAGAATGAGGGTGCTCATCAGAACACACCATGCCCACCCAGTCCCTTCGCAATTTCATATGTTCTCCCCGGGTTAACTTAGTCTCCTGCAAGCAAGCAATGTCGCACTTTTCTCTTTTAAATTCAGTTAATACTTTAGCCCTCTTAATGACATTATTAATGCCCTTAACATTTAGTGAACAAATTATCATATCAGACATATTATTAATCCACGATTATTACAACTTGTTATGCATCCTATTTTCATTTGTGTAGTTGTAACATTGGTTAATGTCACGAGGCATCCTCCCCAATACAAGAAATAAGAGAAAGAAAGAGAAGAAAGGAAGAAAGATAACACAGTAATAAACACAACTTTTAAGACCAATACTTGGTCTAGGAATCTGAAGTATCCCTCAATGGAGAGTAAAAACAAGCCTCCAGTGCGGGATGGCATCGACAACAGGTCTATGCCAGAACTGGAATTATCAAGCGAGGCACCCATCTTAGCCATCCTTCAACAGCCTGGCAGGTGCACCGGCATAGATTAGGGGTGTAAAGATGTACCAAACCCCCTTGAGGGAACAACACTCCGTCGGGAGTGAAAGGGCTGGAAATAACCCCAGAGCCCTGGGGTGTTACCTGCCTGTGCCCTCAGTAAGTCTCTTAGATATGGATCTTTCTGGGAGGGGCAGAGATACCTAGCTTACCCCTCAAGGTACCAACATGTTTGCAAAAAAAATAACACTTTCCATGAAAAGAGAATCCGATGTAACAAAAGTTGAGGGATGGGGAAAAAAGAGAAAAAAAAAAGGGGGGGGGGAGATCCAACCTCTACATTGGGTCACCCTGTGGTGAGATGGCCAAAACATTAGTTGTCCAAATAGCATAAGACCCACCCTGTTCCCCCTCGATCCTTCCACCCAAGAAGGGAGAACGGGAGACCACAACCACAACCGCTGGCCATTGATACACCCAACCCTGATTCGTGACTCAGATAATATGAGTCAGTATAAATTTGATACCAAAAACAAACCCGTCCCTACCTCCCAGCTCCATAAGAAGACACCACCAACCTGCTTGTAGGCTTCTCACTGGAATTGGAGTAAAGCGCACTCTAGCTTGCGGTGGTCCCGCTAGAAGAGCAGGAACCAAACAGAAATCAGGAAGCCCACTTCCAACAGGGGACCTCAATCTTTATCGGACTCAGGAGGTCCGACCAAAGCATACCCATCATCCCCAGGGGTACAAAGAAAGGCCCCTCAATCGACCTCTGAGCGCCAGTCTATATACAGGCTCCCGGGCCTAACCCATCTAGGGGGAACGGGAGGCCCATAGGACGCCAGGTGGAAACAGTTCCATGGATCCAGCTCAAAAGGAAAAAAAGAAATTAAATAAAGCGGAAGGCCCCCAATTCAACCAAATAAGCCCTGCAAACATCCTTTTCCTCTGCCATTAAAGATTTTTAAAATTATAGCTGGTGAAGTCTATCGTGTTCCGTCCTCTGGCGAACCAGATAGGCAGGTAAGTGATCAGTTAAGACTCTAAATGCATAAGGTCTGATGTGGGAGCTCGCTTCTGGAAAATGGTGAGAGCATTAAACATTGTATCCCCAGCGACACCAGGCGGAAGTATAAACAATGCCAACAGGGCGAAGTTAGCTCCCTTTATGTTGAAGCTTCTCTCTAGTGATCCATCTGGCGAGTCCGTGCAAGGGCAGAACAGAATCCGCTCTCGGTAAGCCCAGTACTGTTCTTTGATCCTGGCACTGTTGCCCATAACAATCTCTCGATTTCCTTTTCAGCTATTTCTTCTTTTATATCTGGAATCTAGATATCATTTGAGCCAGAAAGTCTTTGGCCAGGAGGGCGTGTCATATGTTTTCTGCCCTCCGGTGAGTCTACCCACAGTCTGGCTGGATACGTGGTTGGGCCCTGAAGCCTTTTCTCTCTAAGTTGTTTCACGATCCCGAGCACTTTTCTCTGGCACTGGGCCAAGGAGGGGGAGAATCCTGATCCACATACACCTTCATTCCGTCAAAATTAAGATCTTTCTTTCCACACGCCAGACGCAGAACCTTTTCCTTTGTAGTATACCGAAGGAATTTAATTAAAATTGCTCTCGGGGGAGCCCCTTGTTTGGGCTTAGGGGCGAGGGTTCTATGCGCCCTCTCAATCTCCAATGGAGTGTCTTCCTCGATCTGTAACTCCGTTCTCAGCCAGCAATCCATAAAGGAGATCATATCTGCCTTCTCAGCTCCTTCCGGGATTCCCACGACCCGAATATTGTTACGTCTGGAGCGTGCCTCAGCATCTTCAGCTTTGGCTGACAGCGCTTTCTCTCTTCCATATAGAAATGCCAATGATCTGCCAAGCCATATGTTCCGCCTGCAGCCTTTCTACCTGCTGTTCAACGCCGTAGATCTTATCTGTGTCAATCTTCACCATTCATCACAGATTGGTACTGGCGGAGATCAGGACCCAGCAGCCTTTTTTTTTAAAAGGCTAGGCGAGCCGACGCAGCATCGGCGCCGTCCTCGAGGCCGACGTACTACGTGGCGCTCGAGGATTAGCCGTTAGGGGGCGTCAACTCTGCCTGCTTACCAGTTCTTCGTCTCCCACCGTCGAGGTCGCCTCGTGGGAAGCCTAGAAGCGTTTTTCAAATATTAGGCCTTGAAGCCTGCGTCTTAGTCGTAGGGTCTACTAGTTCTGTGTTTGCCTCCACTTGACGTCGCTGGTAAGATCTTTCCTTATTTTACTGTTTAAGCGGCGTCGAGTCTGTTTTTGGTGTTTTTTTCTCCGTAGGTCATATCGCGGTGGGCAGGAAATCTCTCAGAAGGCAGGCGGCCCCTGCGTCGGTGCCCGTGCGACGCAAGTACTCCGTCACCAACCAACATGACCGGTGCCTTCGTGCCTTGGCCCTGCCGACATGGATTAAATGCGGCGCCTGCTTCTCGATGGACCGGCGTTTTAGAGACAGCGGTTCAAAGTCGGGCGAGCTCTGCCGGCTTTCGGAGGTGGGCGCGCGCAGCCAGACCAAGCCACGTTCTCTGACCCTTCCTCCGGGTCCCTCCCAGTTCTCTCCGGACCGGCGGAGGAGGAAGCCTCGCCTCTTCTAGCCCTAGCGTGGCGAAGCTCCTTCATGGCGCAGGAGGCCCGTCCTGCTTCCTCCGGGGAGTGGCGGGGCGTGCTCTGGCAGTCACCCTTCCCGGTGAAGGCTCCCCAGTGTCGCTCCGCGATCCGTCATTCATTGCCGTCGGGGCCTTGGCGCCGTTCCGCGGTGCTGCGGGTCCTGTCGGCGCCCGATGGCACCGACCAATTTCAGCGCCACGTGGGGCAGCCGGCGCCGTTGAAGTGCCGACACTGCTCCGCAGCGCCGTGAAACCGCCTTGACGTCGTTCTGCCATATCTCACCTGGCGCCGCTCGCACGAGGTTGAGCATGGCGCCGTGAAACCTTTGGTGTCATCCGTCGGCGCCGTGCCTGGCGCGTTGGGACTCGATGCCACTCATGGCGCGGCGGTCTCGCAAGCGCCGTGGTCGGGCGGTCGCTGGAGTCATCGGCGCGCCTTGGTCCTCAGCGCGCGCGGCAGGCGGCTGGGCGGCATGGTCGACTCCGAGGCTGGAGTTTCTGCTGGCGCCCGTCTCTGTCCCAGGTGCCTTCCCTGGCACCGGTGGACCTGATAGTGCCGCAGCTGGCCCGGCCTGGGACTTCTGGCCCAAGCTACCCTGCCACCTTCTGCTGGCACGCTTGCGGTGCTGTGGAAGGGCAGGTTGCTGAGCTCCTGGGCCTCGGAAGGTATCCCTTCCTCGACCCCTTACTATTTGCTTAGGGCCTCAGACTCTTCCTCTTGGTCGGAGTCCAGCTCGAGTCGAATGGGCAGTCACACCCTTGGGGTTGTCTGCAAGGGAGGGACGAGTTGGTGGTTTCCTCTTGGTCTCGGCCAGCCCCTCGGGGTGAGTCGGGTTCCCTCTAAGGCTAGGGTCAGTGGTGTTGACCAGCGGGCTGTGGTGCGTGCCACCATCACCTTGCAGCCTGGCCTTGGGGTTCCTTGACCCCTCTGCAGTGGTACCCCCTACTGTGGCGTCTCGGTCGCCCAGCTTTGGGGTCTATCGAGGAGGCCACGCGGGGGAAGGTGCTCTTTCGGGATTGCCCCTCAGGGGCGGCCCTGGCTATTGAGCTGCCTAGGCTGGCCACTTGAGGGCTAGGACCCTTCCAGATTCGAAGGGTCGGGGGTGTGGGTTCGTGGCGGCCCTTCTCTGGGACCCACCGGGCCCTGGATGGAGCCAGGTGTGGACTTCCGCCCTTCCCTTGGGTTCTGAGAGGGTCCCATTCTTTGAGGCAGGGACCGTCCTTCTGGACCTTCACGGCCCCAGTCGCCTCACTTGGGGATTCTTTTGGGCAATCTAGGCAGTACCGAGCGGTTGTGCAGCTGTCGACTCGCGGTCTTCAGGACTCCCGTGGAGCCCGTGGTCCGCTCCTTAGCCCTGGCAGAGGTCAAGCGGCTTCTTCTCTCGGCTGTCCCTCCCCTCTGCCGCCTTCTCCTCGTTCCCAGGTATCCTTGGTCCCTAAGCGGGCCTCTCACCTGGGAACAGTTCAGAGCGGTGGCTGCTCGTTTCCTGCTTAGGTTAGGGCTTTGGACAGCCAGGTTTTCCACCCCACCCGAGCAGCCACCCTCTGAGCCCATGGTGACCTCCAGCTCCTCATCCCTTCTTCTGGGGAGAGGAACCTTCTGTCCTCATCTCTCCTGCTGCTGATCTCTCTGAGTATCAGCATTTCCTCGTGAGGATGATGGAGACCTTCACCTTTCCCCTTTTCTCTTAGCAATCCGGAGCATGCGCTGCGCCTTTCTAGGTGATTTTGGGACAGCCACCCTCGTGGTGCTGCCTTGGCCTGCTCCCTTTCGGGAGGCATCCATGCGTTTCTGGCAGAGGCCCTTCTCCGGAGTTCCTGCCCCTAGGGACCTCTGCCAGAGGTATTGCACTTCCCCGGAGTCTCCAGGCTCCTTGCCTCATCCGAGTCGGTTGATGACCTGGACACTCCAGATGGGCTTGCGCTCTCCACCGTGACCGGCCCCAGATCAAGATTCCTCAGTTTTGATTTCTGGGGAGAGGACTTTCTACCGACATGGCTGCTTCTCTCCATTTCTGCGCATCAGGCCCTCACGCTGCCTATAACAGGTACTTGTGGTCAGCGCTAGGTCAGGTCCTAGCCGCTCTGCCTGACTTCCGGAGCAAACCAGGCAAGCCATTGCTCTCTGCACGTGGCCTGGAGCTAGCAAGGCACCAAGCAAGGGCATCTTACGCGCCAATGAGGGTGGCTACCAGGGTCGTAGGGACAGCGATCTGCACCAGAAGATCGGCAGCCGCCTTTCCAGTTGTCACCCTTGGCCGGCGTGGGTGATTTGCTCACTACCAGGAACCTATCTCTTTTTCCGTAGGAGGCGAGGCGGCGGTTGTCGGGCAAATTCCTTCCCCTCCGGGAACCCGTCGCTCTCCCCACTCGGGCCTCCTTGGGCCCAGAGGTTTCCCTATAGTGTGTCACCCACTGAGGGCTAGGGACACGGTCCCTAGGGTGCAATCAGTTAACCCCCTTCAGGGGGGCTTGGTACTCACCCATCTGTGATGAATGGTGAAGATTGACACAGATAAGATATGAAAATGACGTACTTACCATAATTATGATCTTTCTGTGTATCTTCACCATTCATCTCAATCCCTCCCTCCATCCCCCTTGGGGCTCCAGTCTCTGGATTCCTCCTCCCTATGTGCCTTCCCTCTCTTCGCTGCATAGGTGCCGGAACCTCTGGGGCAAAGGGCAGTTCCCTCCACTTGTTATTCCTGTATGGTGGAACTGGTATGGGAAAGTGTCTTTCTTTCTTAGCCCCCTCAACTTTTGCCATCTTCCGGCACCCTTGCATGAGTGAGATTAGTGGGGACACACAAGGGGGGACAGTCTTCCCTAAGGGGTACAGTTTGAGTGGCACTCCTTCTCTTCTACATATCTTCACCCCTACGGGGTGTGAGCTGGTGGTTGCCCTCCTTCTGTTATCCATCTACTTAAAAAAAAAAAAAAATCTTCCCTTTTTTTCACCAAATATCTCTTTACAGAGAGAGTACTGAGTCCCTGTACCCTGTCCTTCTCCAGAATAGCCGACTCTGCTTTGGGGTATCTGCCAGTTATTCTGTGCCTTGAAATCTGGCAGTCAGCTTTGCTAATTCCTTGCAGTACCTATACAGTCTGGTGACGGACAAGGGTCCTGGATCCTTGTTACCTCTCACTCTCTCCTAAAATTCTCTCCCCCTTTCCCTCCCTTCTTCCGTTTCCAGAGATTGGGGCCCCTACCCAATCCCCTTAGTCTTACTTATTCTATGCTGTCCTCTCAGTCGTTATTTCTCCTTTTAGTTCAGTTTTCTCTTCCTTTTTCTGTCCCTTGGACTCTCTTGTTCCACCCTCCATCCCTTCCTCTTACCTCTCCGGCGACTCAGAACTGGTAAGCAGGCGGAGTCGACGCCCCCTAACGGCTAATCCTCGAGCGCCACGTAGTACGTCGGCCTCGAGGACGGCGCCGATGCTGCGTCGGCTCCGCCTAGCCTTTTTAAAAAAAAAAAAAAAAAAGGCTCCCTCGGGGTCCTGATCTCCGGCCAGTACCCATCTGTGATGAATGGTGAAGATACACAGAAAGATCATAATTACGGTAAGTACGTAATTTTCATTTCTGGACTCTAACTTTTTAAAATCCTTTTGGATATCTGATACTTTGGCATCAATTTTGTGCCACAACTTGATAATCTTCCTGGACTCTGCCCTCGTATTTATAGAGCCAGAGTCCGAGCATGAGTCATCAGCTCCTGATGCGGAAAGCACCGATGAACGCGAGGGTGCTGGGCTGAGGCCTGCTGGTTGTCTACTCGAGGTACTCATCAATGCCATTTTTTGTACTTGGGAGCCCGTTTTTTTCGTGCGGACCACCCCTAGTCCTTTCTTGCACCTTTATCGAGATCTATGGATGCAAGATGCGATCGATAGACGCCGGATTCTCTCAGAAGGCTAATGTTGGTTACCAGTGCGGGAAACTAAGCAGCCATTCCTGCCTGCTACATCACTGGAAGTCCCCGAGAATTCCATTTCTAAAGTTTTTCAACAACTAGAGCATTTTCAAGATGTCAGGCTACAAATTAATTTGGGCAAAAACAGAAATTTTGACATTTAATTTTACCTATCACAGGAGCTTAAGGCAAGGTTTCATGAAGTAGGATTGTCCCATTATTAAGTACCTTGGGTGAAATTAGGAAAATCTCTCAGGTCCTTATTCAGAGACAATTACCCCCCACCCCGAAGAGCATTTGGGCAGATCTACAAAGATGGGCGCTCCTTCCTCTTCCCTTTTATTCAAGATTATAAGCCATTAAAACAAATATTTTACCAAGGTTACTATATCTTTTTCAAACAATTCCATGCATAATACCAGTAGGAGAAATAGTACAATGGCAGGGAAAAGTCATGCCGTTTCTGTGGGCATATGCGCACCCAAGAGTGAATGCGAGGATCCTATGTCTACCGAGGCAGGCAGGGGGAAGGGCATGTCCAAACTTGCAGAACTATTGGCTTGCAGCCCAAATGAAAATGGCCCTGCTTTGGTCGCACCCATCATACATATCCCATTGGAAACAAATGGAACTTAATAGCCCCACAAATACAACTTTAGCAACGGATATATTTAACCCGCCTGCCCACGTAGAGTGTGCAGCTTATCAGGGATATGCCCTGAAAACAACACTGCAGGGATGGCTTTGGGGGACCAAGAGAGGCTATACAGCTAAAAACATGTGGAGATATAGGAATTGGTGCTCCAGTCCTGAGTTTAGACCACCGAGTTATCATAAATGGTATGTGCCAATTGGAGAGAGGCGTCTATGCTCCTTGGCAGTTCCTTAAGGGGCAGGATGTTCGACTTTTTGAGCTCCTAAGAATCCACAACAAGTGGAGTAGTTCTGACTGCCTGTATTATTATCAAATAAAAGATTTTATAAATGCTAAACAGAAACAGATGCAGGCCTGGCAGGACGAAAGACCTTATCCATATGCCTTTGAGACAATATGAGAGAGCACCAATGGAAGGGGAGCAATAACCATGTTATATAACAACTTGATTGCAGATAGGGGTTACAATATAAAGAAGATTCAACAGAAATGGACGGTAGAGTTAGGGATCTCCCTGAACTCTCAACTTTGGGAGAAAATCTTTAGAAGCACCTGGAGGACTACCTCTTCCCCAGGTTGGCAAGAGTTTACCTGGAAACTCAGAATTAGGTTCTTTTATACCCCAATGAGGCTAGCTAAGATGGGACTACTGACTCAAGGGGTTTGTTGGAGGAAATGCGGGAGCACTTCTGCAGACCATTCACAGGTATTCTGGTTTTGTAGTGAACTCCGAAGCTTCTGGAGGCAGATCTGTGACCATTTGTCTAACTTGTTTGACTTATCAACCGCTATAGCCCCGGAACACTGTTTGCTTGGCCTCTATCCGGAGGGGGTGGAGGGAAGGGAGGCACAATACCTTTGGGCCATTCTAACAATGGCCGCCATGAAGGCAATAACAAAACATTGGCTGCAACCAAACCCCCCAACTCTAAGAGACTGGCTAACA
Organism: Neoceratodus forsteri; assembly: GCA_016271365.2. Lineage (NCBI taxonomy): Eukaryota > Metazoa > Chordata > Ceratodontiformes > Ceratodontidae > Neoceratodus > Neoceratodus forsteri. The sequence continues at coordinate 713,785,327 of CM057458.1, forward strand.
ATAATGTCCCAGATTCAACATATGGAGGATATTACTCACTCCATAAATCATCAAAATGAAAAGTTTATTAATAGATGGAATAGATGGGACAGATATCAAAGGGAGGCCTTCCCAGCCACCTGAGGTTTTAATATGGAATTGAGAGATACATGCCTGAGCATTGGGTCCTCGAGATAAATGGGGACGACACCAAATTGGCTTAGCAGACTGTGGTCGGAGCCCTTTTACACACCCCTGCTTCCTACCCTGCCTCCCACCCTTCTTTCTTTGTTCCTCTTTTTACATCTCTCTAAACTAGTCATGAGTCATATATGGGCAGAAAATAAGTTTGATAGCCTCTTTAAATGATTTAATTTGCAGTGACAGTTAGCTGTTTAGCTCTCTCTCCCAGTTTTGTTTATCTATAATGTTTTACATATTAATTGGTAATATTGAACCTCGACTCTCTTTACATTTCTGAGAGACAAACATACCTTAGTAAAGACTGGATGAATGTACTTAATCTTTATTCCAAAGCAGATTTGGTTATAAAATAAGATATTTTCTTTAAAAGTCAAAGATGGAAATATTGTCCAGATTAACACAACAAAGTAGTTGTATTGTGAATATATACTTGTGAAAACAATGTCTAAATAATAAACAAGTATAAAAAAAAAGATGCAGCTTGCCCACCTTCTGAAGCTGGGCTCAGACATCGGCAGTGTTGACACCTCTGTGCATGGATCGGCTGCTGGGTACTGTCTCTGGCACCATTCTTGTTTCGGGTGTCGGTTTACCCCGGACGTACAGGCTAATATTTGGACACCCCTTCCATGGGGCAGCCCTTTTCGGGGGTGATGTTCAGGACATCATTTCTACCTTGCAGGAGTCCAGGCGGGCCCTCAAATTGATCCATTCACTCTGTCACACCCAACCTAGAGTGGACCAACATCAGTCCTTTCATCAGGCCTCCCACAGGTAAACTTGGAGCCAGCCGGCCAAGTGTCACCAGAAGCGCAAGGCCACAGCAGCCCCTGATGCTGCCAGCAGAGCTCCCACGGCCCCTCTGCCCATGCCTGCCCCCACCTCCTGACTCCTTACCCTACCCCCCTTCCAACCGAGGATCCAATGGAGGTAGTTGGGGGTCGGTTCTCCTACACCTGGATGGGTGGAGGAAAGTGACCACAGACAGTTGGGTGCTCCAGATCATAACTCACGGTCACACTCTGGAATTCCTAGAGTGGCTGCCCGAAAAATCCTCTTGTCCACTCTTCTTACCCTTCAGCACACATTTCTCTGGTCTGGGAGGAAATTCAGGCTCTTCCTCAAAAAAGAGCCATAGGGCCCGTCCCTCAGGCTCAGTGGGGAACAGGGTTTTACTCCCACTTCTTCCTCGTCCCCAAAAAGACCGGGAATCTTCGGCCCATCCTGGACCTGAGTCACCTGAATCTGTACATCGAGTACAAGTGCTTCAGGATGGTCACCCTTCAGGGACTGTTACCCCTGTTACACCAGGGGGACTGGTCTGCTCTCTGGATACACCCTCTTAGTAAGGCCCGATTGTGGGGCCGAGGCACTAAGGGATACCATGTCTGTCAAGAATAAACTCTACTGAGATTAACTTCTGCTGGTGTTTGCATTGCATTTACTGCCCTGGAGTGCACACAGTCTTTCTGGATTTCTTGCTGTTTTGAAGGTTCAGCCTCCTTCTTCATGTGTGCACCCTGGTATGTACCTGTGTCACACCTGTTTTCTAAATTACTCTCCTCTCTGGATAGGCAGGATGCTTACCTGCACATCTGAATTTTTCCTGCCCATCATCACTTCCTCCGCTTCCACATTCAGGAAGCTCACTATCAGTTTCAGGCCCTTCCATTTGACCTTTCCTCTGCACCCGGGGATTTACCAATCCCTGGCAGTGGTGGCTGCCACATTGAGGAGGCAGGGCTTCTATGTGTTCCCATATGTGCATGATTGGCTGCTTGCAGCTCCCTCCAGTGAATGTTTGGTCAGACCCTGGAATCAACCTTCAGTCTTTTCTAGGCCCTACGGATCACTATAAATCTACCAAAGTCGTACATCTCTCCTTGCCAGCACCTCCAATACGTAGGTGTGGTCCTGGACACCAGTCAGGGCAAGGCCTGTCTGCCGAGGACAGAGCGGAGTGACTGATGGCACAGGCTCATCTGATTTCCTCCAGTCAGCAGGTTCCAGCCAGGGTCTTCCTATGCCTTCTGGGCCACATGGCAGCGGCGGTTGCCACGGTCCCCTTGGCTCAGCTGCATACGCAGATTCCCCAGTCGACCTTGAGGGTCTACTGGGAACAGTGTACCAGTTGGTCCTGGTCTCTGACATGGTCCGGAGCACTCTGTCATGGTGGCTGGACCCAGCCAACCTCCTTCAGGAAATCTCCTTTCAGCTCCCGATCCCCCAACAGGTTCTCACAACAAATGCATCCAGTCTGGTCTGGGGCATTCATCTGGCCGAGCATCAGACCTAGGGTACCTAGTCACAAGTGGAACAGGGTCTCCACATCAACGTCCTTGAGATGTGGGTGGTCCTTTACAGCCCTGCAAGCCTTTCAGACTCATCTCCTTCCCAGTCCACTGCTGGTGCAGAAGGACAACATGTGTATGGTATACTACCTCAACAAGCAAGTGGGGGACCCATTCTTACCTGCTGTGTTGGGAGGCGATAAGTGTCTGGTTCTGGGCCATCGAGCACAATCTGGAGCTCCCGGCCATGCATATTCAAAGCATCCAAAACATCTTGGCTGACAGTCTCGGCTGCTCCAGGTCATCGCTCACAGAGTGGGAGCTTCTAACCTCAGTGGTTGAAGATCTCTTTGGCAGGTGGGGCCGTCCAGAGTTGGACCACTTTGCATCCCCATTCAATGCAAAACTGCTGCTTTTTGCTTGTTGATCCGGGCCTGGAGTTTTCTGGCGAGACTCATTGTCCCCTCTCTTGGAAGGGAGGTTTCTGTATGCCTTCCCTCCCTTCCACCTCTTGCAGAGGTTCTGCTCAAGCTCCAGTTGGAGGAGTGGAGATGATTCTCATAGCTCCCTTCTGGCCACTCCAGATTTGGTTTCCCTGGTACAACAGCTAGCCGTGGAACCTCTGGTGTCCTTTCCCCTGTGCATAGGCTTGCTCTCCCAGGACCAGGGCACCCTGGTCCATCTGGACCTCAAGTTCCTGCATCTCCATGCATGATTTCTGGAGATCTAGCTGTTGCCTGCTTTGGGGTATTCTCTAGGGCCGCTGATGTCCTGGTGGTGGCCAGGAAACCTTCCACCAGAGACACTTATGCTATGAAATGGAAGCACTTCTCCATTTGGGCTGCTGCTCACCATTTGGATCCATTCACTTGCCCGATGAACCAGGTGTTAGAATACCTCTTTTCCTTTCGGATGCAGGCCTGAGGTACTCCTCCTTTAAGGTGCACCTTTCTGCCATCTCTGCGTACCATGCACTATTGTGGACAAAACTGTTGCAGCTTGAGGTGTTCCACACATTCCTGTAGAGCATTCTGCATCTGAAACCTCCTATTCAGGACCCAGTCCCTCCATGGGACCTCAACCTTATGTTGGAGAAACTCACTTTATCTCCCTTTGAACCGGCCGCGAGTTGCGAGCTGCGCTTTCTGTCATGGAAAGCGCTCTTTTCAGTTGCTGTTACTTCTACTTGAAGGATTTCCGAGCTACAGGCTGTTATGTGTAAGGAGCCTTATTTGGCTTTTCACAAAGACAGGGTGTCTTTGCATACTAATCCTAAGTTTTTACCTAAGGTGGTGTCTGAGTTTACTTTTAATCAATCCATCCACCTTCCTGTTTATTTTCTTGAGTATTTGAATCAGGGGGAGGTGTTGCTCCATTCTTTGAATGTTCACAGAATGTTACGGTATTACACGAACTGCGCCAAGTCTTTGAGGAAAATTGACCAGTTGTTTGTTTCGTTCATCCCCAAGTGAGAGGGTGCTCCTGTTTCTAAACAGTGTTTGTCTAAGTGATTAGCTGATTGTATTTTTTATTGCTATCGCCAGTACAAAAAAACCCTTCCGGGCGTGGTCAAGGGTCATTTCAGCAGGGGTATGGCTGCCTCCACAGCTTGCTTCAGAAATGTGTCTGCAAGACGGCCCAGTGGTGCAGAGGGCTGAGGCGCTGGACGTTTCACTTCGCAGCACGCCGGTGACCCGTGTTTGGGCGCGAACCTGGGTCGTGGGAGGTTGTCACGGGGGGGGGCGGAGCGGGATGGCATGGCCGACAGGCAGCTCTCCTCTCCAGTCAGGTGGAATGGCATGCCTTGCTCATGGCTACTCCCCTGGTGGAGGCCGAGGGGCTGCACAAGCAGGGTGCCGTCAGTAGGCCAATGGAGCAGGTGGAGGAGGGTCGTTACCGGGCCTGTAAGGCACTTACGTGCCTCCACATGCATGCGACCTTCTCCTGGGGCCCTCGGGGAAAAATGGGGAGAAAAATGGAGAAAAAAAAAGAGTGGCAGGATGGCGACCGATTCTCCGCAGGCACCGCTTCCGGACCAGGCGTAAGGTAAGCCCCGGTAATTCCGGGGCGCAGAGCTGGGGGAGCCGGTCAGATGGGGGCCGTACGGGGAGGAGTATAAATAGAAATCATATAAAAAAAAAGAAATGTGTCTGCTGCTGACATCTGTGCAGCTGCCACCTGGAGTTCTGTCCATACTTTTACTAAGTATTACAATCTGGACATCGCGTCTAGGCACAGGGCCAGCTTTGGCCTGGCAGTTCTTCAGGGCCTTCTGTCATGAGCTCTTGACTGCTGACTTGTCCTCTCCGGTGATGTTACCTGGTGATAACTGGTACCGCTTGGACTCAGTCCTACCAGTGTGGCCTGCTGCAAGACCTTTTCGAAATAAGCTAGTGCAGTTATGTAAGAATTTACCATAACAGTAGATCTTTAAGAGAAGCTTTTGCAGCAGGCCCAGTTTTCCCTCCTTCCTTCCCCCTGCTATTCCTTCTCTGTGGACCTTCTTCTGCCTCCATTTTGGCTCTTAGGAAACCTTCTTGGTTTTCCTGCAGCTGACCATATGGGGTCTCCAGTGGGAGAACTGAGGTGATGTGGGGGACTGCCTTCTTATATAGGCTATGCTGACATCAGTTGACTGACGTCGGTGGGGGGGGCGATTCCCCATGGTAGACCGCTAGCTGGTAGTTTTCCTTGTGTTCTTAGTGGTTTGCAGCTTAGTCCTACCGGTGTGGCCTGCTGCAGGAGCTTCTCTTGAAGATCTACTGTTACGGTAAGTTCTTACGTGACTATACTTTTCCAAAAGGCTAGTTTCAGCTACAGATAATAAAAATATTAGCATACCTTTCAAATCTACTTTTGTAGGTAGTTCCAATGCTGAACACTAGAAGTGTTTTTTTTTTTTGTTTTGCTTTTTTTACATCCTGACCCTTGCCAGCTCTACGATGCTACTTCTAAGCCAAATGTAATGGCCATATTTTTTTCTTGACAAAAAAACTAAATAAACACATTTATAACATACTCAGTTTCTGGTGGAATTAGAAACATTTACCACCAGTTAAAACTGGAAGATGCCTGGCATCTGTTATAGTGAAAAAAGGTAGGTTCACATTTTTTGCCCAATTTTGTTGAAGTGCTCCTTTAAGACACTACTTCAACCGTTTCCCCACAACTTACCCTGATATGTTGTCTCAAAAACAAAGCTCTTTAATCCGTACTTATGTTCAAACAACATGAAGTCTTGCTATATTATGACATATGCAGTGAGTCCCAACCTTCGAACTGCTTCGAGGTGAAAGAGTTAACTTTCCATGGCAGGCATGGAACGCTGAGCTCGAGCTCGGTTGAAAACTCTATCTGTTGTTCTTCAAACTCAAACTGTCAGATTCTTTACTCCGCCTCACTGAACAGTCGCTCCGGAGATTTCTCCTTCTTTCGGTTCATTTTGTCGGTTAAAGTATTATTTTCTCGGTTTTGACGAATTTAAGCCTCAACCGGTCGGTTCAAGCTCTGTCTGTGGTATTTGTGAGTACTAGATAGGTTTTACATGTATTTCTTCTGTGTGAACTTGTAAGCGGTTTATCGGTTCGGTTTTAACCGATCAGGTTGTTTAAAATACATTAATCTGTCCTTTAGAGTGTGGTTACGGTTCTTATAGATTACTAAAAAGCGGATTTATTACAGTTTTTTCACGACCCATATTGCACGGTTGGGAACCGATAAGAGGTCTTACCTGGCGGATTGCCATAAACGGGTAAGTTTGGTTAGGCTGGCATTATGTCTGAGAAACTCAAAAAAACCAGGCCCACTGGGTTTCAACACTGCAGTGTCTGTGGGGAAGTCTTTGCTAAGGCTGACCCCCACACCACCTGTGTTTATTGTCTGGGGTTTGACCACCTCAATGCAGACTGCCAGATTTGCAAAAATTTTCCTGCAGCTACCCTGGAAAAGAGAGTTGGTAGGCTCAGGGAAAGGCAGGCCAAAAGTTCCGCTGAACCGGATGGCCAGCCCAGTTCGGTTCCAACTGAACCGGAGGGAGTGCCCTCTGACCAGGGCGAGACTTCCTCGGGCAAAGGAAACCGACTCGGAGGAGTCGGTTCCAGCAAAGGACTAGGAAATCAGCTGGTGTGGAGCCAAAACTTTCCTCTCAACCGCTGAAGAAACACAAGCGATCAAAAATTGTCCAGTCGCTTTTCGGTTCCGACGAATCGGCACCAACAGGTAAGCGTACGGTTCGGCTGGTTCCACGGTTCAGGAGTATGATTTAGAGGATTTTATGAACTGGAGGAGGGAAGGAGTATGAGGAGAGTGAATGTGGATTTGAAAGTCTGGATGTGCCCATTGAACTGGACATCTCCCAGACAGACCTTCAGAAGTGTCTCCTCCTAGGCTTTCTGAGTCCCTTCTCATTTTATGTTTTATAAAAAGTGGCTAAAACCCTCCAGCTCCTGTGGAGGAGCTGTGGATGATCAAGAGGAGCCTATGTGGAAATGATGGATATCCCAGAGTCTAGGAACTGTCTATTCCTTTGCATAAATCCTTTGGAAACAGACAGTAAAATTTACAAAACTCCTCACACTATACCTCCTGTGGATAAGAGAATGGACAAGAGGTACACATTGTCAGGCTCTGATAGGAGTTTCTTACACAACAATGCAGCCATGTTGGGGTAATGCAGGCTGCAGCCTGTGACAAGGCAAATATTCCTTTGCTTCACACCCCCTGACAAGGACTCCAGGAGGATTGATGCTGCAAAGAAACAGTACATGGCAGCATCCTTGGGACTCAGACAGGCAAATTATATGCTATGCTGCTAGATACCAGAAATCAGATGGGATACTGTTGTAGGCTCTAGCAAAAAGGTCCCTGGCCAGCTTGCCGAGGAGCTGGAGCAGGTGGCTGCTGATGGTAATGAGGCATCTAAGGTGCAATTCCATGCTGCAGTGGACTCTTAATGATGTGTCATCCAAGAGTCATGGCTACATCTGTGGCGCCATGAATGGCTTGGCTCAGATGTACTAGCCTGTCACGGGATACCCAGACTAAGGCCATGGATTTTCCTGTTGTGGGTAATTCTCTGTTTGGGGAGTAGACAGAGAACTACATGAAGAAAATGGATGAGTATAGGACCACCTATAGGAGTGCACAGGCCAAGGAAAGGCAGGCCACTCCTCAAAGGCAGCCTTCCAGGGGCAGGAGCAGGCCTTTTCATAGGCATTTTTACCAAGCCCAGGCCTCCGCTTCTGCTTACGCCCAGAGGGGGTTCTTTAGAGGGAGAGGCAGACGGGGTACAAGCAGGCCTGCTTCCACCCCTCAGCCTAAAGCCCCTGCCAAGCATGCACCCTGATGGGGTGGCCAGGGCCGATTCTCAACTACCTGTAGGGGGCAGGCTGGCTTACTTTGTCCAGGACTGGAAGTCTCTGACATCAGACAAGTGGGTCCTGGAAGTAGTAATCAGAAACTGGTTCTCAGCTTCAAAAATTTCCAAAGATGAGAACCAGATCCTTCCACCTGCAAATCCACCAGGGCACTTGCCCTAGAGGCAGAAGTCTCTTCCTCCTGGCTCTCAGAGCCATGGAAGGGTTCCACCCTACACCAGGGCAAAGTTGTACTCCAGTTACTTCCTTACCCCAAAAGACAGAGATGGCGGCCCATCCTGGATCTCAGATACTTAAACAAGCACCTTTTAAAACCAAAATTCAAAATGGTGACTCTGGGAATTATTCTACCCTCTCTAAGGCCAGGGATTGGCTAGCATCCCTGGACCTCAAGGATGCCTACTTCCATATTCTCATCAGAAGCTCCCATCAAAAGTACCTCAGGTTCAAGCTGCCCTCAGGCCATTACCAGTTCAGAGCAATGCCCTTTGGCCTCACCTCTGCTCCAAGGGTATTCACAAAATGCCTGGCAGTAGCAGTTGCCTACCTAAGAAGGCAAAAATTGCCAGACTTCCCACCTGGACTGACTGTCTCATAGTAGGTCAGTCTCCAGACCAAGTCAAATTACATCTTCAGATAACTCAGCACTGCTTACCTCTCTAGGTTTCCTTCTGAATCTTCCAAAGTCAGTTCTAGAGCCTGTTCAGCTCCTCACCTTCATAGGCAGAGCTGAACACAGAGAAGCCAGAGCCTTCCCTCCTTTGGACAGGGCAAGGACCCTGGTCTCTCTGGCCTCCTCATTCACCCTGCAGGTCTCTCGACCAGCAAGGCATTTTCTACAGCTCCTGGGACACATGGCTGCTTCTACAGCAGTAGTGCAGGAGCAAGATTTCAGATGAGGGACATCCAGTTCCATTTGAGAGCCTTTGGTCTCAAAGAAAGGACCCTCTAACCAAGTTGATCCCAGTAACTCGAACCCTGATCCAAGCCCTACAGTGGTGGCAGGATCAGAGCAATCTGAGACAAGGGTTCCCTTTGTCACTCAGTCTCACTCTTTAATCCTTACTACAGATGCATCCCTCTTGGGGTGGGGAGCTCACAATGAAATCCTCACTACCCAGGGATTGTGGTCCCCTCAGGAATCTCTGCTCCACATCAACCTGTTGAGCTCAGAGGTTTTTCTAGCACTTCAAGCTTTTTCCAAATCTGTTCAGAACAAAGTTGTACAGGTCAGAAAAGACAACTCCACCACAATGTGGTACATCAACAAGCAAGGAGGCACTCGGTCTACAGCCTTGTGCACCAAAGCAATGAAGTTGTGGTCTCTGGCTTACTCCCTGAACACTTCCCTTACGGTAGTTCACCTCCCAGGCAAGGACAATGTCCTGGCAGATGCTCTCAGCAGGATTTCCCAGGGCCATCACAAATGGTCACTGGATCCCCTGGTCCTGGAGGTATTATTTGCCAGATGGGGCACCCCACAGATAGATCTTTTTGCAGCCCCAGACAATCACCAACTTCCCATTTTTTGCTGCAGGCCCCCAGTTTTGAGCTCAGTCCCTCTGGATGCCTTAGTTCTCACTTGGGAAGGGAAGTTTCTCTATGCTTTTCCCCCCTTCCCTCTCCTGTTCAAAGTGTTAGTCAGAATCAGATCTCAATCCTACAAAGTGATTCTGATTGCTCCAGACAACCCTGGTATCCACTCCTACTGTCCTTAGCAGTCCATCTTCCCCTGTGTCTTCCCAGGAATCACAATCTGTTAACCTGTGCCCAGGGAAGGGTTTGGTACCAAACCTTAAATCTCTCAGTCTCAAGGCCTGGCTCTTGAAGAGTTAGAGTTTGCTGATCTACACCTCTCCCAAGGTGTAATGGATATAATGAAGGCTTCTAGGAAGTCTTCCACCAGAACTACCTACAATTCCAAATGGAAGAGGTTTTCCATATGGTGCTCTGGGAAGCATATTTCCCAGAATCTGCTGGTTTACCCACAGTCCTGGATTATATGGTCCATTTAAACACTTTGGGGCTGAGACCAGCTACCCTAAAGGTGCATTTGGCAGCTGTGTCTGCTTTTATTTCTAGCAGGTAAACCCTCTTCTCTTTCAGCTCATCCTGTATTCTCTAAGTTTTTTAAGGATTGCTTCACACCAACCTCATTCAGGGACCCTGCCCTGCCTGGGATCTTAATGTTTGCATTGCTCAGCTTATGCAACCTCCCTTTGAGCCTTGTCTTCAGCAGAGCTTAAGTATTTGACTTGGAAGACTGTGTTTCTGGTAGCCATCACTTCTGCCAGACGCATAAGTGAATTACAAGCTTTGTCAGTGGAGCCTGATTTTATCTCCTTTCATAGAGATAAGGTGGTCCTCAGGACTAACAGGAAGTTCTTGCCTAAGGTGGTTTCAGATTTCCACCTTAATCAATCTATATCTCTTCCAGTGTACTTCACTGACCATTCCTCCTCTGGCAGGAGGCTGACAACTAGATGTGAAGAGAGCCCTTAGTTACTACATTGAGCATACCAAGGGTCACAGGTTTGACTCCTCTAACTGTTCCTCACTTATGGTGAGGTTGGTAAGGAAAACCTGCCACTAAAAGATCCATTGCCAGGTGGATTGTCTGTTGTATCCAATTCTGTTATGAAAAGCTGGGTAAGGTTCCTCCCTCAGGCCTGAGGGCTCACTCTACCAGAGGTACAGCTGCTTCCTGGCTGCTGCGGGACATCCCATTCTAGAGATTTGTCAAGCAGCTACCTGGAAAACAGTTCACACTTTTACCAAGCATTACTCCCTGGACATCCAGGCTAGGAGTGATGCTCAGTTTAGCACAGCTGTGCTTCAGAGCCTATTTCCTAAGTAGGTTCTGTCCCTCCTCCATGGAGGTACTGCTGTGTAGTCTGCATATGTCATAATATAGCAAGACTTCATGTTGTTTGAAGAAAAAATTACTCACCTTAGTAATGTTGTTTCTTCTGATGGAGTCTTGCTATATTATGACCTCCCCTGCCTGCCCCTCTCAGAACCTCTGTTTTTGGGATGTAGGTGGGCAGTGCAGTGTTGGCACTTAGTAGATACCCACCTTGTTATTTTCACCCCTCCTTTTTTGGGGTGACTGGGTGTTGTGTTTTTTCATTTTGGGTCTCTCCTGACTTGAGTCTTTGTTTTTGGGACCAAAAATGTGTTCTTATCTAGTAGCCAGTTGGCTGGTGTGAGGTTTACAGCTTCCACACAGGACCTTAGTGAGTTTAGCTCGAAAGATCTAACAGATTGAGTTTGAAGAACAACAGACAGAGTTTTCAACCGAGCTCGAGCTCAGCGTTCCCATGCCTGGCATGGAAAGTTAACTCTTTCACCTCCGGAGCAGTTCGAAGGTTGGGACTCACTGCATATGTCATAATATAGCGAGACTCCATTAGAAGAAACAACATTACTAAGGTGGTAATTTTCTTCTTGTCTGTGTGACCTAAACAGGCAGACTCTGCTTCTTTGTATCTTTATATACAGCCCTGTTGGACTCACGTGGCCCTCTTGTGTAACCTAAGCTTTTCTATTGTCGCATTTTGCTTGTTGAGCCAAAGTGGCTTCCTCGGCCTCTTGGTCTTTTTTTTACAAAATTAATACAAGTTTGGGTGGCTCCCAGTATTGCCATTTAAATCGCTGCCTCCTTGTTTTTTGTCCCCATCTAGTCTGTGCAGGTCCTCCAGCTGTTTGTCTGTTTTCATCTTCATTTTGTTGAACTCAACTTTCCTGAAGTGAGGGACGGCTGTACTGGATTAAAGTTGCTCAGACACCAAACCTAATAAGAAAATAAAAATAAAAAATAAACGGCAGTTACAGACAAAGAATATCTAAGCAGTGCCCAGAAATTTATGATGAGAAAAACAGATATGTGGCAATGTGTTTGTGCTCCATGAAATGAAGGCAACAGAGTCATATTGGGTGGGTGGACCAGTCAAAGCATTTGAATGAAAAAGATCAATTAACTTTTCTTCAACAGTTGGACACAAGACATTTCCCTTCATGGGTACCCTGTTTTTTGAATAATTTAATTTAATTATTGATTTAAAACAAACTGGAAATCTAGTGTCATCTGTGTTGTAGAAATCAGTAAATTTTTTGTTGGAGCGCTAATACAATGGCAGCATTCTCTGATCCTGTGCTGTATTTTGCACATTACAATTCCCTCCACTCCACTGCCCCTGCTGCTGCCCTAATTCACTTCCTCTTCCCCCCATTTCCCTCCACCCTTCCCTGCTGAACAAAGCACCAACAGCACTCCACGCACTCTTCGTATTGCTGCCATCTGCACTTTAATTCCGTACCTAGCAGTGCCTTGTTCACACTCGGTTGTGTTCCAAGTTACACTTATGTAACCCCTAATTGGCGCTGTCCCAAGGGCTACTACCCCTGCCTGCTTGACTAGTAGCAGGTTAAGGGGCCTGAGTTCTGAAACGGGTGCCTCCACCCGGAGGTCAGGGTTGGTAGTGTTCAAGCTAACCTGGGCATAGCCCTCTGGGACACTGTAACCCCCCTCTTTCCTTACTAGTGGCCGGAACAATACACAATAATCACTTTCACAATATCCCTGATACACCACACAAGTACCCATACTTTACACTTACCACCAGGGCTTTTCTCTGGCTCGGCCCTGGGGACCCCTTGTAAAACAAGGTTATACACTGCAAATAACAGCAGTACAGTACTCTTGCACAAACTGGAACCACAGTCAGGATAAATGCAAAAAAGAGTTGGATCTGATTTATTTATGGGACTTGGACAAGGAAGGGGCATGATCAGGTTAATTTGCTTAAAGGCTCCATCAGTCAAACAGTTATGCATGCACTTCAGGGTCCCTTAGCAGTCACACACTCTGGGTACCCAGATGGAGAATGGTGGGCTAGCCAGGAACGTTGTAGCTGGTTGTGGCCCTGTGATGGAGGAAAACAACATGCATAATCACACACTATTTGTAATCTGGAGCCGGAGGGCTCAGTTCTTGATAAGAAAACAACAAGACAATCAGATGACACACTTTTAGATTTGGCTGTTGTTGCAGGGAGCTACCCTGATGATTACTCACAATACCCAAGACTGGACGAAAATCGAGACAGCAGGTGGTTAATCTGGAGTGCCAGGAGAAGCAGGACCCACATGATTCGTCAAGACGTTGTTCCTGTTCAAGCGTGGAGCAGGGGGCTGATCCCCAGGCAGGTCTCTCGTCGGTGGCTTTCTCTGTGCAGTGGGGTAGTCTGGCAGGGCCAGTGTGGCATGGCCCAGGCGAATGGAGATGAAGCAGATTCAGTCCAATTAGGCTGGATAAAAGCTTCCAGCAAGCAGAACACAGTTCACACAGTGGGGAACCAAATCACGACCCACTTTCAATACACAGCACATTTACATGTAAAGAGTCTAGTACCAGCAAGCAGAGCACAATTCACACAGTGGGGAACCAAATCACGACCCACTTTCAATACACAGCACATTTACATGTAAGGAAATTCTACTGTACCAGGCAAACTCCTCTCCGGTCATGATCGCAAAGTCTCTGCACAAACCGGGGATTCAAAAGCAGCTGGAAATCCTGACAAGCCGCTTGCATTCAGCAAAATCTTCAATCTTTTTCAGGTATGAGCTTGGCAAAAAATCAGTGGCTTACTTTGTTCTTACAAATTTGGATTTAGTCTGAAATAACTCTCTTCTCTCCCTTGCAGGGGCAGCAGGCAGACAAGAAGGCCACAACTCAGGCCTTTCCACAGTTCTCCCACGCGAAACTACTCAGACGGCTGCTTGACTGTCTCAAGCATGTTGCTTTTTCAACTCCGAACTTAGGTCCGACTCAAACTGCAGCAAGCCTGGGAATTTCCCCAATATCCAAAAGGTTTGGTTGGCTGATTCATCTGTCAGTCACAACAGGAGCTCCACCTTCAGGTGCAAAAAGGCGCCAAAAGCCCAAAACTACAATTCCTACAGATTTTGACTCCAGACAGCTCCTGTAGTCCGGCTCCGTTTTAGGTCCCACCAGTACTGATTTGTCCACTTTGCAGTCCCGGGCCAAATGGTGGGGATAAACAAAACAGTCCTTGCTGCAAAGAAGGCAGGTTAGACAAACTACATTATCATTATCACTGTAAATGATTTTCAGCAAATAGTTACATCTTTCAACAGAGCTCCCTCTCAGATTACTTATGACTGCAATCCAGGCAGCTCTTAAAGAGACAGTACACAGAGGCTATACAGGCACTCTCTGGCAATCCCATTTAAACTGCTAAAATGCAGGGAACCAGCCTGGCAGTGAGCATTTAGGCAAGCTCGAGGAAGACTTTTGGGGAACCCCCATTTGTAGGGGGTTACACCCTTCTCTGCCTGGAGAAAACTTGGCGTCCGTGTGAAGTCTGTACCATCATGCACCAGTTAACATAAACTTATTACTTTACTGTACATATTCATGATACTTCATGATACTATATCCATTCTGACAACACATTGTGCATATTTCACACAAGTAAACTGAACATTACTATACTGAATCAGGTAATAACTTCTTGTACCTTAAACAATAAAGAGGGGTCCTTCCCCATCAGCTAACTTGGGGCTAGAGGGGCAGGGGCACCATGGTGAAAGGGAAAGACAAGTAACCTGGAATTGGCTGTCAAGCTCAATTTAGGCAGTGAGCTTGGTGAGACATAAACACCTTTGTGCACCACATTGAGAGGCAAATATACTGGCCTCCCGGGAGAATTATAACTGAGGCGTACTACTGGCTTGTCAGCTCGGCCAGTCTTAATGAGGAGGACAACTACAGTCTCTGTACTGTCAGCACTAGTCTGAGGACTCTGGCTTGTGAGGGGTACCTCTGCCTGGGTGGAATGTCAAACTTGGGGGCACTGTCGCTCCTTGCCTGCAGGCTCAGTTTCTACAACACTTGACTCATTTGCGAAGGCTCAGGCACAGTCAAGCTTTGAGGCACTGAAGGGGTGGTCAGCACTCTCATAGTGTTCTTCAAGTTCTGGTATGTCACCAGAAAGACTCAAACCCTCAGCCCTTCTTCAGGCAAATCATACAGTTCCACAATACACAGAGACCCAACACCTTCAGACGTGATAATTTGCACTTCACTTGCTGGGAGCATTTTCTCCAAGGACGAAGCTGGGAGGTGAGGCAGTCCAGAAGGCCCAACTTCATCCCCACAATTTATCAGAGGGTTACCTCGAAACACCTGACTCAGTTCATAAGAGGGGTAATATGCATGGTCATATTCACTTTCGTCAAACTCTCCCGCCTAACCTAGGGGGTCGTCCTAAATTCCATTTGAAACTTGCCACACTGAAAGAGGTGCAGCAACTCCTATCCAACTTAAAACCTGAGGGCTCTCCTGGATACGACTCACGGGAACCAACATTTCTTAAACTGGGTGCCCCTGCCCTAGCTCGCCCCATCCATGATTTGTTTAACCAGTCATTCTTCTCCAACACTGTGCCAGATAAGTGGAAGGTAGCAGTAGTAGTCCCGGTCCACAAAGGGGGACCTAACTGCATAATAGAAAACTATCACCCTATATCTCGTCTGTCACATCTGGCTAAACTACAAGAGTGTATAGTGCACAATCATTTACAAGACTATCTCGACTCTCACAGTCTGCTATCACCCTGTCAGCATGGCTTTAGAAGAGTCACAGTACTCTCACTGCACTCATAAAAGTAACATATGACATCTTCCAAGCTACGGAAAAAGGCCAGGCCACTGGAGCCATATTCATGGACCTCACAAAAGCATTTCTGCATCTACTTTGCCTGGACCACAGTTTGCTGCTACGGATCAAGAGCTATCTTTCCAATCGACTCCAGAAAGTTAAATGGGATGGCTCCCAGTCTGAACAAAAAACAGTTTCCCATGGTGTCCCGCAAGGCTCCATTGTGGGCCCCATGCTATTCTCACTCTTTATCAACGACCTCCCCAAATTCTGCGGGGGAGCCACAGTTCATCTATATGCAGACGATGCCATCATCTACTGCTCCTCTCCAGTTATAGACCAAATCAGTTGGGACCTTGCCTCAGACTTCGCCTCCCTAGAAGACTGGTTCCAGAGTAATCATCTTGTTCTCAACTCAAAAAAAACAAAATGCATGGTCTTCGATCATCGACCTGAGCAAAAGCTTAGTCCACCTACCCTTGGTATCTCCACTATCAAGGGAGACTCGTTAGAGGTGGTCCACTCCTTCAAATATCTGGGTGTTACCTTGGACTCCGCCCTCTCGCTCAACTCCCATGTCTCAAACACTGTCAAAAACCTCAACCAGAAACTCAGACTCCTCCTGTCGCATGTGCCGCACCTCACACTTGCCTCGGCAAAAAATAGCCACAGCATCCCTCCTCCCCCTCCTATCCTATGCTGCACCCCTCCTCCTCCTCGGCACTAACTCTGCCTCCATGTCCCTCCTCTCTCAGGCCTACCACAGGGTTGGTCGCTTTGCCTTGGGGGCCCCACCCGCTCTCACCATTGTGATGTCCTCGTCTCACTGGGGTGGTCCTGATATGAAGCAAAACTGAGCTTCTCCACCCAGAGCCTCATGTTCAAGCTCATCCACAAATTCACCCCTCCTTGCCGCTGACAAATCCCATGCACACTTTGCTCAGCCTCTCCCCCCCCCCTTCTCATTGTTCCCAAATTACGTCTTGCTGTATCTAGATGCTCCTTTTCACATACTGCTCTAACTGGCTGGAACTCCTCCCACCCTCCATTCTCTCCTGCTCCTCCTCTCGCCAATTCCAGTCACATTTGTCTGACTTCCTTTCTAACTTGACTACCTGCTCTTGCTTTCGCGGAAGGGCGCCTGCCCAGTAACTCCTTTGTCTTCCACACGGCAGCCTCCCCATGCCTTATCCTTCCTCTCACTTCTCTACTGCTCCCTCCTAGTATAATATTGAGAGTAGTACGTATAGAATCTCTGATCCTAGCCATTCCCATTTTATATTGCTACTGTTTAATACGAAATTTGTATTATAACTGCACTGTATATAGCCTTCTCTATGTAGGCTTGCATCGCTCGCCAAAAGAAAGTCTGAAATTGATTGTTTGTGTAATTGCAATATCTCGTCTCGACATGTACTCTGCCTAATGCCAACTTTGTAACATGAGAACTGCATTGTTGATCTCACCTGTAACTTCATGGTTGCTCCTCAACCCCGAGTCGACCCTGAAAAAGGGACTGTAATTGTCTTAGTGGACTTACTCAGTTACAAAACTCAAATAAAATAAGTGGACTGACGGTCACTATCATTCCGGGGCCTGCTGCGGAGGAACTCAAATTCAGGACCACTGTAGGCTGACTTGTCTTTCTTGCAGCAGCACGCAGTCACTGGCCCAGGGCTCAATTTCTGGGGTTCAGCCTCAATCATGACTTGGCCGATAGGTAGCAAGTGGTTATGGTGCATGGTCTTGACAGCTTTGGAGTTGTTCTCTGGGTGCACCTTGTACACAGGTGAATCATCCAACTTTCCAATTACTCATGGGGAAGATGGTGCCACTGATCATCAATTTTGTGTTTACCATGCAGTCCCAAATTGTGTAAGAACACACAGTCTCCAGGTCGAAGCTCTTGAGCCTTTACTTTTTTATCAGACCTCTCTTTGTTGACTAGATTTCTCTTGGTGGCCATTGTCTGGGCCAGTTGATAGGCATGGTTCAATTGAGCTTTCAGTTTTTGTACATATTGCAAGTAGTTTTCGGCTCGGACCCCATCTGGAGAGACCCCAAACAGACATCAACTGGCAGCTGGGCCTCTCTCCTGAACATGAGGCAGTAGGGGAGAACCCTGGCTGGCAGTATAGCCTAGAGGTTAGAGGAACAAGGTGTGAATGGCGTGATACATCAGCAGACCAGACCTGAGTTTGAGTCTCACAACCTTCACTTACATACTGTGTGACTCTGAGCAAGTCACTTAACCGCTCAGTGCTCCCAGGTCACCCCTGAAAACAGGCACTTGTGCTTAGTGGGCCTTACCCGGTTACCAAAGACTAAAAAAAACAAAACAGTAGCATAATTTTTCATGCAATTGTATGCGTGTACCAAGGTGCTAATCTGCTGGCTCCATTTATGCTTGTCTTTTGGGTGGAGGGTGCCCAGCATGTCTAGAAGGGTGCAGTTAAAATGTTCTGGTTGAGGGTCTCCCTGTGGGTGATAGGGGGTGGTTCTTGTCTTTCTCACCCCCCATAGAGAGAGAGCATTTGTTTGATTAGCAGACTCTCAAAGTCTGCCTTGATCAGAATGAATCTGCTGGGGGGCACCATAGTGAATGGAAAATTTTCCACTAGCACCTTGGCCCGCGGTAGATGCCTTTTATTCTTTGGTGGGAAAAGCTTATGCATACCGTGTGAAATGATCTGTAACCACTAACACATTGCCAATGTTTGGCTGATCAGGTTCTAAGAGAAAGTCGTCTGTAGACTTGTTCCATGGGTGCTGATAGTAATATTAACAAGGGGCTGCCCTCTGAGGCAGGGCTTTCTTTGCGAGCAGCGACTACAAGTCTTTACATGGTGCTCAACATCAGCCCCATTTTGGGCCAGTAGAAGCAAGATAGTATCAGGTCAAGGTTCTGTCAATGCCGAGGTGCCCATGTGATTGTGGAGGACCTCAGTACCAAATCTTAAAAAGCTGTGGGCAGGACCAATTGCTGCTTGTTACTTGCCACTATGATCTACTGTCTCTCTATACAACAACTGATTGTGCAACTTCAATCTGGGCCTTCTTTAAACAATAAAGCAGTTATAAGTCAGTGGAATGTAACTTAGACACATCTTTCCCAGCACGAGGGCATCAAGTGCTGGCTGAATCATAGGATCTTGAGATTGAGCCCACTAAATGCTGTCATTGTCAAATTGAGGTAGTGCACTAATATCTAGAGCAGAGAAGTGGCAATAAGCAGCTGGCATGCAGGTGTCAGAAGGGCCCAAACAATCTACTTAAGTCCACTGGGTCCCAGAACATCTGTTCATCTCTATCAAACCTTTGGCACAGTGCTCGAATGTCAGGTTCAGACAGCCTGACCCAATTACTCTTGGAGTGGGCCTTAGGATTGGTGTCAACATCAATATGGTTCAGGCCTGGTCTGTATTCGACAGCACAATCATAGGTTGATAATGCAGAAAGTCACCAGTGCCCAGTGGCATCTAATTTAGCTGAAGTCTGTACATAGGTCAACGGGTTATTGTTAGTCTTCACCAATATCTTTGCCCGATAGAGGTATTCATGAAACTGGTCAATGATGGTCCTTTTAGCACAAGGAACTCCAACTTATGCAGGGTAGTTTTGTTCAGACGAGGTCAAGCTCTACTGGCGAAGCTGCTGGTCTCAGGCCATCCTCATGGTCTTGATACAGCACAGCTCCTAGACCCTGCAGACTAGCTGACCATATACAACACGTAGGGTTTGGTGGGGTCTGCATAGGCGAAGATGGGGGTGTGGGTGAGCTGGTATATGATCTCATGGAAGGCTACTTCACAGTCTGGCATCCAGCGGGGCCCAAAGAGTTCACCTGGGTGGAAGTATACTTTTTCTGGTTCTTGCGGCCCTTTTGTGTATTTACAATTGGTAGGAGGGTAACCCTGGGTAAGGTTCAAGAGTGGGTGAATCACCTTGGAATAGTCTTTTATGAACCTGCGGTAGTAGCCACAGAACCCCAGGAAACATTGTAGATCTTTCTGGACATAAAGTCTCCACCACTCATTCACACTAATGGGATCTGCGCCGGAGGCACTAGGACTCAGCGGGAGCAAACTTTTTGATAGAGGGTTGGCCAGAGATGGAGTAGAGAGCAGCACTGTGAGCCTCAGCTTATGCGGTAATGGCTGTCTCGGAGTTGACCTCAACCGCCTCAGTTCCTTTTTTCCACGGCTGATGCGCTTCAGGGACGATGTCACCAAGTCCGCCGAGTCAAACTTCAAACTAGCAGCTTAGTTTTTAAGTTTTATTGTTTTGTAGTAATATTTCAAATAAGTTCCGCTTAGTTTATTTATTCTTAATTAAAGAAGAAGTCTCAGCCTACATTGACGGAGTCACCATAGGCGGTCAGGTGACAGTAGGAGACTTAGTGAAAGCTGTTCAGTCAGCCGGGCTGGGTCCGGTCCGCTGCCTTCTCCGGGCAGGGTCTGACAGACGGACAGTCCAATGCCGAGGGTGGGTGGTCCCCTTGAAAGCATAAAGTAAATGGTCGCACTCTGCATCATTGACCTCGAGCTCTTCTTCGACCTACAGGTCGAGAAAGAAGGCATCACTCGAGGTAAGCCCTCTGATATGTCTCTTGCGTGAGCGGTCAGTTATTGGGGCTAGTTGCCAGTCTCCTCCTTCAAAGTCGCGGTTTCTGTTTCTGGTAGCCGACATCTTTGACATGAGACCTACCCGCCTTCTGGTAGGTCTTCAGATGGCGTTTTCATCACTGGGCTGCTCTTATGGAGCAGTAGGCTCGGAGGGTTGGTCCAGCTGCTGGCCGGTCTCTCAGGGGCCTTGGGCTTCTTCAGAGATCAGGTAGGTGGTTGAGCCTCCCTACTCGCAGCACCATCTTGATTGCCCGTTGACTCCAGCAGTGTTTCCCCTCACGGCTGCGGCGCGGGCAGGCCACCGATGCCTTTATCTCCTGGTATTCATCCTTCTTTTCCTCAAATCCTGTTTTAGTCTTGGGATATTTTCGGCCCTCGGCGTCGTAGCACGTTGGCGGCGTCTTGGTGCGGTAAATACGTGGCGCCATCCTCGGCCCTGTTGACTTTCTCAGCCCCATGCGCCTCGGCGCCATCGCCAGTGCCGTGGCTTGTCGGTGCCACCCTCAGCACCGTGCGCTTCATCGGTGCTGTCCTCAGTGCCATGTGGCTTCTCAGCGCTGTGTTCGCCACCATCCGGCTTTTCAGTGCCATGTGGCTTCCGGTGCTGTCCGGCCTCTCAGCGCCATGCGTATTTTCGGGGAGCGTCGTTTCTTGGCGCCAAGGCCTGTGGGGCATCATCAGCCTTCAGGACTCCTCCTTTAACCCTTTTCCTTCCTCATTTCCTTCTATTTTCACTCCTTTCCTGTCCATACAGTCCCTCCAGGACTGTCAGGAAAAAACAATGAGCCTGACCCAGACCTTAAGCTGGGTGATGATGTGGAAAGAACAGGATCTATTCCTACTGCAGAGCCTGTGGTCAGGACCTGTCTTTTAAGTCTCTGCTGAAAACTTGAATTCCACTCTTTCTCTCAAACTACAGATATCGATCCTGGGAAACTGTTAAGACTCAATACCTCCATGTTCCGGAGATCCCTTTGGATTTGACTCCTCGGTATAGTCCTCCTTTGAGATGCTATCTCAAATGGTATGGAATAATCCTGCTCTCATTCCTTGGTGGCTAAGTCCATAGATAGGAAATATGCTGCTCCCAAAGATCGACCCATTTTGGCATCCCAAGCTTTTGCAGATCCTATTGTAGTCTTGGCAGAGAATGATAAGGTCGTCCTTCCACAAAACTACAGCTCGACCTATTAACAAAGAATCTCATCTGATAGACACTTTAGGTAAGACCGTTTTGCTGCTTCCACCCTAGGTATGCGTATTGCCAATTACCAAGGCTATTTCTCTCAATATGAGTATATCCTTTGGCATTCACTCAAACAAATGGTTGAAGCTCTACCGAGTCGGACAATAATTCAGAGCTTCTTCAAACCATAACCAGGGGTATCGAGTCCAACAACCAGCAGGTTAAAGCAGCTATGGGCGCTTTCGATACTGCTTCTAGAGCGGCGGCGGGCATTTGTACCCACCGTCATTCCTGGCTGCGCACTTCAGGTTTCACGAATGATGCTCAGCAACAGGTAATGGCGTTGCCCTTCGATGGTGTGTATCTCTTCGGCCCTCAAGTAGAACAAGCTCTAGAGGCTACACAAAAGACTAGGTCAGCCATTAAATTGGCTCGACCTCCTCCTGTTCCTTCTCAAGGGGGTGTTAATAAACACCAGTTTCATAACCGTCAGTCCTTTTGAGGCAAAGGCAGGGGAAGTTTTAATAAAAACCATGCCCCCCAGCCTCAAAAGAAAACACAGCAGAAGGCGCAAGGACCCAAAGCGCCTAGTGCCGCCTTCTGATTTGATGGCCCAAGTCCCACCTCAGCTGCCCAAGGTGGACTCTTCCTCAGTGGTGGGAGGTCGTCTGACTCACTTCTACAATCAATGGAAGTCCATAACCTCGGACAAATGGGTCCTCCGGATAATCCGAGGTATTCCCTCAATCTTTTGGAGACCCCTCTGGATTGTCCCCCAGGCGACAGCCCTGGCTGTCAGCTCTTCAGTCAGATCTTCTCGCCTCCGAGATACGGGGCCTTCTGAACAACAGGGCAGTGGAAGTAGTTCCGCTGGATCAGCGGAACACAGGATTCTACTCCCATTACTTTCTGGTTCCAAAGAAAACCGGGGCATGCCCCATTTTGGACCTCAAGCTAAACAAATTCCTTCCCAGAGAGAAATTCAAAATGATATCACTAGGAACCCTGTTATCTTTGCTTCATTAACACAACTGGTTAGCCTACCTGAGCATGCAGGATGCTTACCAGCACATTCCTGTTCACCCAAAGCATCACAAATACCTAAGGTTTGTGGCTTTGGGACAGAGTTATCAGTTCAGAGTCCTGCCCTCTGGGCTATCCTTGGGGCCACAAGTTTTTACAAAGTGTTGTGCAATTCTCGCAGCGCGTCTCAGAAAAATCAGAATACAGGTGTTCCCATATCTGGACAATTGGCTTCTAGCAAGCCCTTCCAGACAGGGAACTCTCAATGCTACTAGCCACGGCTTCACACTTTCTCACGACCATGGTAGTCCTGCTAAACCTAAAAAAATCATAGGAACCCTTCTGGATACCTCCTGTGCGAAAGCATTTCTTACAGAGGACAGGAGGAGCGATATCCTTCAGATGGCCCGATACATACGAGAGAACCGCTCAGTTTCAGCTCTCTTGATGCAACGGATGCTAGGTCTCATGGCATCCTCGGTGTTCACTGTGCCCCTAGCACGTCTCCACATGAGAACCTCTCAGTGGATGCTCAGTACTCAGTGGTCCCCGACCACTCACCCTTGGTCCTTTCTCATCAAGATGACAGAACCTCTGAAGAGATCACTCACCTAGTGGTCGCAAGAGGACAGTCTTCTGGAAGGGTATCCCTTTGCTCCTCTGGATCATCAGATTTCCATTACCACAGCTGCGTCCCTGATGGGGTGTGGAGCTCACTGTCAGACTCTCCACACTCAAGGTACCTGGACTCAGGGCGAGTTCCAGCTTCACATAAATGTCTTGGAAATGAGAGCCGTCCTTTATGCAGTCCGGGCTTTGAAGGACATTCTCTGTCACAAGAACATTCTCCTTCAAACAGACAACAAAGCAGTGATGTATTACATCAACAAGCAGGGCGGTGCTCACTCTTACCCTTATGCAGGAAGCGATGAGAGTGTGGGAATGGTGCTTGGAACACAAGGCTCTAATTCAAGTGGTCTCCCTGCGGGAGTGCAGAGCAGACTGGCAGACCTTCTCAGCAGAACAGAGACAGATCCTCATGAATGGTCTCTCGACTCAACCATAGTTCAGTCACTGTTAGCAGAGTGGGGAACTCCAGGCCTGGACCTTTTTGCATCCCTACTCAACACAAAACTGCCTCTCTTCTGCTCCAGAAATCCAGAGCCTGGCATTTTCTGTCAGGATGCGTTCAGGCTGCAGTGGACAAAACGCTTTCTATATGCCTTTCGGCCTCTTCCTCTAATTCATAGGGTACTTCTCAGGTTCGAGTCCCAAGGGGACAAAATGATCCTCATTGCTCCCTTCTGGCCTCGACAGATATGGTTTCCACTACTCAACAGTATGTCGGAAGCCCCTCTAAAACCACTTCCCCTTCAGACGAACCTTCTGACTCAGGGGCCTGTGGTCCATCCCAACCTGAGATCATTTCACCTTCATGCTTGGCTCCTGAAGAGATAGAAGTGAACAGGTTCAATGTCTCTCACAGGGTTTCAGATATTCTTCTGGCTGCGCGCAAGCCAGCCACTAGGAAAACTTACAGCCAAATGGGCGTTTTTCGCTCTGGTGTGCAAAATCCTCTTTGAACCCCTTTTCCTGCCCACCAGATAAAGTTTTAGAGTACCTCTTAGACCTCTCAAATTCAGGTCTGCAATACTCTACAGTTAAGGTTCACCTTTGTGCCATCTCAGCTTATAATGAGCCAGTACTTTCCTTGTCACTGGCTCATTTACCTGTGGTTAAGAGGTTTCTTAAGGGAATTCTGCATACCTGACCTCCAATAAGAAGTCCAGTCGCAGCCTGGGACATTAATCTTGTGCTAGACATGCTCACTCGAAAACCTTTCGAGCCTCTAGCTACCTGTGAGTTAAAATTTCTCACTTGGAAAACAGCATTCCTAGTGGCCATTACCTCAGCCCGCAGGGTCTCTGAGATACATGCCCTAGTCACAGACCCTCCGTATACGGTGTTTCATAAAGACAAAGTAGTTCTTAGGACCCATCCTAAGTTTCTCCCTAAGGTTGTTTCAGAATTCCACCTAAACCAGCCTTTGGTCCTTCCTACTTACTTTGCAAACCTCCAAAATGAAGGAGAGCATTCTCTTCATTCCTTGGATGTCAAGAGAGCTTTGCACTTCTGTCTAGATAGAACAAAAGATTTCCGCAAAGCTCAACAACTGTTTGTTTCCTTCAGTGAGACCCGGCTGGGTCAACCTGTCGCTATCAGATGTATTTCAGCATGGCTGGTGGCATGCCTTCGCCACTGTTATTCCATGGCGCAGGTTACGCTGGAGGGCAGCGTGTACGCTCACTCTACTAGAGCGGTCGCGGCATCCCTAGCGGAAATCCGCAATGTGCCCATTGCAGACATTTGCAATGCGGCTACCTGGAGCTCAGTGCATACTTTTGTCAAACACCATGCCCTAGATGTCCATGCCAGATGACATCTTTCTTTTGGCAGAACCATCCTTAATGGACTCCTGTCCTAAAACTGTGAGCTCTTGGTCTCCTGCCGTCCTCCTGGGGATTATTAGCTCAGTACTCTCCCATTAGTGTGAATGAGTGGTGGAGACTTTATGTCCAGGAAGATATGGAAATTACGTACCTACCGTAATTCTTGATCTTCTTAGGCGAGTCTCCACCACTCGTTCACACCCCCCTCCATCCCCCGAGCTCACCTCTGTTATTGGTCTTCACTCCCTCAATCTTTAGGCTGTGAAGACTTCTGTGTTGACCCTTCTTACACGGGTCGTCTGGACTGTCTTGTGCCTGTTTTTTTTTGGTTAGGCTATCCTTCTAGGTTAGGTTACACTGCACCTCCACAGGAAAAAAGGTACTGAGGTGGTTGGAGGGTCGGCCCGAGATAGTCATTACCCTGCGGGCTGAGGCTTGCAGTGCTGCTCCTCGTGGCTCCATCTCTGACGCCGACCCTCTAGCAAAAAGTTTGCTCCCGCTGGGTCCTAGTGCCTCCGGCGCAGATCCCATTAGTGTGAATGAGTGGTGGAGACTCGTCCAAGAAGATCAAGAATTACGGTAGGTATGTAATTTCCATTTGTTTCAGATTATGGGGCTGGGGCCAAGTAGTCAGTGCTTTTACCTTACTGGGATCAGTCTCTATCCCTTTTGTAGATACTATGTGCCCCACATACTTCCGGAGGTTTGGAAAACCGGCCTTGTCAGTGGACAGCTTGAGGCCGAAGTTTTCCAGTCGGTCTAGGACTTTAGGTTCTCATGCTCCTTTAAGGTGCTCCCATTCACAATGACATCGTCCAAGTACACCAGGCATTCCAGCAAATTCATATCTCCCACCACACGTTCCATCAGTCACTGAAAGGTGGCTGTGGCATCCGATATCCCCTGTGGCATCCTCAGAAATTCATAGAACCCCAACGGACAGATGACATGAATGAAAAAATGAGACTTTATTTATATGGCACCCTTCTCAAACCAAGGCGCCTTACAATATGTAAAACAATAAGCAATAAATAAATACAAATCCATAAATAATTTATGTAACACTAAATCTGAGCTCCAATTCACAGTCAGTTAATTAAAATTAATCTTCAACCATAAATAGGTCTTGAGGGCCTTTTTAAACTCCTCCATAGTCGCACACTGACGAAGCGGACCAGGAAAGTAAGAATTCCAGAGGGTCAGAGCAAAAACACAAACACGAGCACCTGATGACTTTAAAGAAACCCTCGGAATCTCTAGCAACCCCTCGTCCACCGGCGGAGAGATCGCCTGGAAGCGTGGGGAACAAAAGCTCTTTCAAGTTGTCTGGACCCTGTCCTTGTAGGGCTTTGTAGGTCAAAAGACCAACTTTGAAGGTGATCTGCCACTGAATCGGCAGCCAGTGCAGATTGCTCAATACCGGCAAGATATGACAGGTACGACACGCACCCGTCAATAATCGGGCCGCAGCGTTCTGCACTAGCTGCAAGCGGCGGGATATCAACCCCAGGAAGCCCTAGATAAATGGAGCTGCAGTAATCCAGGCGTGAGGTCACAAAAGCATGAACTAGTGTAGGAAGGTCAGCTGGCGGAACAAGGTGCTTAATCCTGGCGATGTTCCTAAGATGATAAAGGAAAGTTTGACAACTGCCGACACCTATGAGCGCAGTGTCAGTTCATTATCAAAATCACCCCAGGTTCCACACCTGTTCAGAGGTGAGAGCTGGATACCTCCAGAAATAAACCTGAGGATAAATCAGCTCCCATCCCTCTACCCTGCGACCTGGGTCCACAACCAATACCTCCGTCTTCTCCGAGTTCAACTTTAGCCAGCTCGAACTCATCCAGTCGGTGTTTGGTGAGGCAGCTACTGTATTAATGACCAAGAGAGCTCTATTCTGGTCAGTGCAAAGACAGGTAGAGCTGAGTATCATCTGCATAGCAGTGAAACTTCAACCATACCTTCTTACAATGTCTCGAGGGTAGCATATACACTGCAAACAAGATGGGAGACAACACGACCCTGTGGTACCCACATGACAGTGAGTGGGCAGGAAGAATTTAATCAAGACACTGCTCTCTGAGTCCTGTCAGTGAGAAAATCTAAACCAACTGAGGACTGTCCTGACAGACCACAGATAAACTCAGGTGCACAAGGCGTCCCCATGGTCCACAGTGTCAAAGCTGATGAGAGATCAAGAAGAACAAGAATGGAACTATTCTTCTGATCTCTAGCCATCAGGAGATCATTGAGTACCTGAACCAGTGCTGTCTCGGTACTATGCCTCTTTCGAAAACCAGACTGGAGGGGTTCATAGATGTCATGGATGGTTAAATGGTTCTCCAATTGTGCAGCCACCACCTTCTCAATAATCTTCCCAACAAAGGGAAGATTAGAGTTAAGCCTGTAGTTAGCATGACAGTCGGGGTACAAGGTAGCTTTCTTCAGGAGGGTGTCACCACCGCCTCCTTCAGGGAGCTAGGAAACTCACCCGTATCCAGGGAGCACCAGACTATCCATGCTAGAACCTAGCCAATAGTCCCAAGACAACCCTTTATCATGGAAACTGAGCCCGGGTCTAAACTACAGCACATAGGGCGCGTACTCTGGACAATCCTCATGACATCAGTGAACTCAGGCCGGTCAAAGGAACTCCAGGAGAGACGAGAGAGCAGCAAATGCCGATCAAAACTTCTCCAATAGAGAGGCGGTTGAGTTCTACCTAATGTCGATACCTTATCTGCAAAGAAGCGAACAAGCTCATCACACTCTAATTGTGAAAAGGCTTTCCAAACCTAGAGACAGGCTGGGTTGCACAGTCTGTCAACAGTTCAAAAAGCTGAGCTGGTCGGTTCTGAGCAGCATAATCTCTGGACAGGAACTCTGCCTTCTTAAGAGATTGTGGAATGATATAGTTGATAATGTTCCATCAATCTAAGATGAGTCGGCATCAAGGGCAGTTCTCCCCATCAACGCACTAATCTTCGTCTTTGTTGCACATCTCCCTCAAGGCCTCATCAAACCATAGAGACCGAGGTTGAAGGGGAAGGCGAACCTGGACAGGAGCAGTTTGATCCAGAGCCGAGGAGATAGCCCTATTATAGGCCAGCACCAAGGCATCAGGATCATTGCTCACTTCAGAAAACTCCAATAGGTTAAGTGCTGCTACCAGGCCCAAAGAGCTAATATCTCGTAAAGAACAGCACTTAACCATCTCCACAGGGGTAGACCTATGGTGGGGGGGGGGTTCAAAACATAGACTTTGACGGCAGATAAGGACCACTTGGCCCACCCAGTCTGCTCATTTCCCTTCCTATTGGATAAGCTGCAGATTCTAGTTAACCAACAACCTACTTCCTGCAACCCCCCACTACAATTGCCTTATGTCTGTCCCATGCATGTTTGAATTCCTGCATTGTTTTAGACCCAACAGTCTCCCCAGGAAGGTGGTTCCATGCATCCACCGCCTCTCCGTGAAAAAAATGTCCTCACATTACCCTGAGCCATCCACCCTCTATCTTTAAATTGTGCCCCTTGTTCTTACACATCTCTTTTCTGAAGATGCTACCTTCCTGGACTTTGTTGATTCCTTGAGGTACTTAAAGTTTCTATCATGTCCCCCTGTCCCTCCTTTCATCAAGGGTATACATATTAAGCTCTCTCAGTCTCTCTTCATATGGTTTCTGATGCAGACCCTGCACCATTTTATTTGTCCTCCTCTGGACTGCTTCCATCCTGTCTATGTCCTTGCGTAGATGGGGTCTCAAAACCGCACACAGTATTCCAGATGGGGTCTCACCAACTGTCTGTACAGAGGGATAACCATACCTTTTTTCTACTTGTGATGCCCCATCCTGTGCATCCCAGTATCCCTAGCTCTCCTTACTGACTTCTCACATTGCTTACCCTCCTTAGGTCATCGGATATGACTACCCCAAGTCCCTTTCCATTTTTGTTGTTGTTAATACCTCCCCTGCTATTGTGTACTCTTCTCCTGGGTTTTTGTTTCCCAGGTGCATTCCTTTGCACTTCTTTGCATTGAATCTAAGTTGCCATATGTCTGACCATTCCTCCAACCTTGCCAAGTCCCTTCTCATCCTTTCTACCCCACCTTGTGTATCAACTCTGTTACAGATCTTTGTGTCATCTGCAAAGAGGCATACCTTTCCTCCAGACCCTCTGCAATGTCACCTATAAAGATGTTAAAGAGGACTGGACCCAGTACTGAGCCCTGAGGTACTCTACTAGTAACCCCCCTTTCTTGAATGTGTTCCATTCACTATTACCTTCTGTGTCCTGTTGTGCAGCCAGTTTGCTACCCAAGCTACCACCTAGAACCCACTCCCAGGCTGGCTAACTTGATTATTAGTCTTTTGTGTGGGACTGTGTCTAGGTAGGCCATATCCACAACCCCTCCCTGGTCTATTACTTTGGTCACCCAGTCAAAGAAATCAATTAGATTCATCTGACATGACCTTCCTGCTGTAAATCCATGCTGCTTTGGGTCCTGTTGCCCGTTGCCTCTAGGTACTCAACAGTTCTTTCTTTTAGAAGTGATTCCATCATTTTCCCTACCACTGAGGTCAAACTTACAGGTCTGTAGTTTCCTGCTTCTGCCTTGCTCCCACTTTTGTGAAGAGGACTCACATCTGCCCTCCTCCAGTCCTCAGGTACCACCCCATCCTCCCATGATTTGTTAAAAGTGTGGTCAGTGGTGTCACTAGGTCCCCCTTAGTTCTTTTAGGATTCTGGGGTGAATCCCGTCAGGCCCCATTGCTTTGTCCACCTTGAGTTTTAGGAGTTCTTTCAGGACTCTTTCTTCTGTAAATGGACTGGTGTCAACCCCTACCCAGAGTGCTTCTATTGTCTGGTTTAGGTAACTCCTCCTCATCTTCTTTGTGAATACTGAGCAAAGTATTCATTCAGTATAGCTGCCTTTTCACTGTCTCCCTCTGCCCACCTCCCCTCTCCTTTATTAATCTTCACTATTCCTCCTTTAACCTTTCTATGCTCCCTAATGTACCTATAGAAGGTTTTATCCCCCTTCTTAACTGAGTTGGCTATTTTTTCCTCGGTTTGGGCCTTTGCTATTCTGACTGCCTTCCCCACTTCTTTCTGCTTTAATTGATACAGTTTCCTGTCGCGCTCCTTCTGTGATTCCTTATACTTTTTGAATGCAGCCTTTTTCTCCTTAACCTTCCCTGCCACCTCTTTTGAGAACCATAGTGGCTTTTTACTCCGCTTTGTTTTCTTTATTTCTTTCACACAAAACTGAAGCCCACAGTGTAGTGATCGGACCAACTGACGGGTTCCGCCCCCATGTCAGTGGCCTCAATCCCCAGGAGGAAGACTAAGTCCAAGCAGTGACCGCTTTTATGCATGGCAGAAGTAACCACTTGTGTGAGACCCAAAGATGTCATTAATTGGAGGAAGTGTTGTCCAAACTGCAACTATTCATCATCGATCCAGGCATTGAAGTCACCCAGGGCCATCAGCCTGGGAGACTCAAATGCCATGTCGATGATGAAGTTGGATATTTCCTGTAGAAGGCGTTTCTCATCCCTGGTGGAGCGGTAGATGAGAACAATTCTACATCCACACCTGCCACAACAGTACACTCAAGGACTCCACCTCCTCAACTGGTACACTTGTGAGTCCCAATTCGGTCATGAAACAGACCGTAACCCCCCCCACCAGTCCAACCTTGGGCGATGTAGCACCGAGTACCCAGCTGGAATTGCTGCCTTCAAAGTTGGACCGGCATTACCAGCCAGCCAGGCCTCAGTAATGCAAGCCAGATCCATGGACTCCACAAGATCTGCAATAACTGCAGTCTTGTTACTAATGGATCTGGCATTGCACACCACCGCTCCGGTTGGACGGGTCACTGAAGTGGAACAGACTACTTGCCCAATACCATTACTAGTAGAGGTGCCCTTGGGTATGGAAACCAGACAAGGAGAACCTCACTCTGAATCCATTTAGCCCAGGGTGTCTTCTGGTCTCCACAACCCCAATTCAATGTTGCAGCTCATTCGGCCTCCACTGTCCACACCCTCAAAACCCTCCTCCCCTCCATTACAATCCCCAGCACTCTACAGCACTGGTAAGTTGACAACTGTAATGGCATGGGGAGAAAGGGTGGAGGGCATGAGAGTGGAGGACAAATAGCGTCACGACGTGGTGGCAGACCCTCTACACATAATGAAGGCTGTTTTGTCATGGTCTTCCAGGGCCATTGGGATCTGGTAGTATCCGCTGCAAAGATCTAGCACCAAGAACCATTTGCTCCCATTCAAAGCAGTCCAGGGCATCTTGTATATGAGGCATAGTGCATTGGTCTGGGATGGTCCTCCGTTCAAGGTTCGATAATCAACACATCCTCACAGGTCCATTCTTCTTATGCACAACCTCAGTGGGAGAGGCGTGGGCTCCTGGATTCTGTATCACACCAGCAGCAGTATTTCCTGCAGGTGTCTTCTCACATCATCTATGTCTGCTGGGGCTGGCGTCGAGACCTCTCTCTAAATGGCCGTTCATCGTACAGGCGTATGTCATGCTCCACACCCTGTACACATCCCACATCCCATTCCTTCAATGAAAAAACTTGGTCTCTCTGGGCAAGTCTCTTGCTAATTCTAGCCTTCCATTCAGCTGGTAACGGGGAGTCACCAAAGTCAAACAACTCTGGGGTCACTCTCTCCTTCTCACCAGGGTGCTTGTTGCTGGGTAATACTGCAGTGTCTGTGCAGTGTACCGTAGCTAGGGTGCACCCTCTGTTCACCTGGATCTCCCAATCTGACACATTGTGAATCTGGACCACCATTTGTCGTGCATAGGCATGGGCACGACCAGGCAAGATGCCAGGCTTGACCAATAATCCTTCTGGCAATTTTCCATCGCCTGGTGCATCCAACATCAGTATTTTGTTCTTGACATCTTTCTGGAGGCGGACCTCTCCTTGAATGGTACACTGGGTGTTAGGGGCCAGTACCATTGAATCAGGATCCTTCTTCCACATGATTCCCACCGGTTCATCCTAGTCTACTTCCATGGGTTTGTGTTGCAAATCATAGGCCCTCTTGATCAGAGCCAGAATTCTCAGGGCCCTCCCAGTCCGTCACCCTTGTCTCTCGTGACAGAGTTGCGCCAGTCTCCCAAACATATGGGCATTTGTCCCAATAAGCAGGGGGACCCCATCATACAGTCCGGTGGGGGGACACACTAGAGTCAATGTCTCTACTCGCTGCTGTACACCAGTTACAGTTACAGGAAAAGACAACCAGAGGCAGACATACCCTAGGTAGGGATAAGACTTGTCGCTCAGGCTGCACACATGTAGGCCTTCCAGGGATTGTAATGGCACATCAGATAAGTGTTTCTCATACTAGTCCTGAAATACAGTGGTCACTTGCAACCCACTGTCGAGCACAGCCCGAGCATGGATACCATTGATTTTCACATAAGTCTCCATCGAAGGGCCCACTATTCTGGACCAGTCTGGAGGCAGTAGCAGAGGCCTGGACAGATGATTTAGCCACAAAGAAATTTGAGTTAGTATGTCTTGAACCCTCACTGCGGTCATTACATGCACTCCTGCGTCCATTGATTTGCTTTTAGGAGCTCCCTTGGAGTCTGTTTGCTACCTTTTCTAAGTCTTTCTGAGGGCTGGTACTCTCTCTCTTCATATGGCCATCCTTCCCACAGTTGCGACAAATGATAGACTCCTGGGTCATCCTTGGAGAGAATATTGCATGGGGGACTGAGGCAGTAACAAAGGATCAGGGTCCAATATCTGCTTGCAGCGGTGAGAGTGGTGCAACGTAACTTAACAGTTCCTTTAGGGTCGCAGTCAATTCTTGGATTTCAGCCTGGGAGCTACCCTCGGTAGAGGATACCTGAGGGTGCACCCCCACCCCCATGGCAGTGATGTCCTGAGAGGGACCAGAATCTTATTCCATGGGGGAAACCCTTGCAGAGGCACCCATCTTCAACTCTCGGACTTCTTTTAGTAGCTCGTCTTTCCAATGCTGGGCCCAGGGCACGAAGTCCTTTGCATTCTCAGAGTGCTCGTTAAGCGCAGACTTTTGCCCCTGAGCCTCACTTGGCTGATCATTCTCAGTAACTTGCGCAGCAGCAGCAGCAATGTGTGCATTTCCCCCATGGGGTTGCCTTTGCTCAACCCCCCAAATTTCTTTTATTAGCTCATCATAGGAGGGGGGTGATTCCAGTCGGGTGGCAAGGTGCAACTGAAGTAGTAACAATTCTGAAAATGGAGCAGACTTAAGGATCCGGTCCAGCCTAGTTTGATCTAATTCATTTGACGGCAAACTACCCTTTCTGAGGCACTCTTATAGCAGCTTTTCAAGCCGAGGTACATACACAGACAATAGCTCCCCTGGATACTGCTGAGCGTTTCTTACTCTCCAGCACAGATCCTCATCTAAATCCAGGCTCCCATACACATTCTCCAATGTATCCAGATAGTCCTGTGCAGTTGCTTCGGGGTTATTGGCCCGCTTGGCACAGATGGTAGCCAGGGCAGGACCTCTGAGGCTTTCACGCAACCTCTTTCATTTCTCTGCTTCTGAGCATTGCCATTCAAGTACTAGAGGAGCGACATAGTCTATTCATGTCTCCCAGTCATCCTTCTCCTGGGGGGTGGAGAGGGTGCTCGAGAAGATTCTCAGCCTTCGATAGGAGTCATGACTAATGGCAGGTACAGATATAGGGACCAGCATTGGCATGGGCACAGAAGGCAGGGCCATAACTAGTGCTGGAGTGGGAGGGGGTGTTGGGGAAGAAATACCTCCCAGGTGGCAGGAACAGTTTCTTAAAGTCCTCTACGGTTTTCCCTTTCTCCAGCAACAACTTAGCAAATTTCTCCTCAAAAGTCTCAGATGATGGTGGGAGCTCATCCTCCCCAGGTCGTTACTGTCTTTTGTTATCACTCTCCAGGCAGCTGGAACCCCTTCTGGGGCAGTAGTCTGTGTCACTTTAGAGCTGTCCATGAGGTCACTACACTCTACTAAGGCTATGAAAGTTTGGGCAATCAAATCAGCCTGTCGACCCACCACCACAGGGTTTTTTAAACATTCAACTTTGGAGAGTGGTCCCTCTACAGTGTCTCTACTGGTACCCAGGGGAATATCCAGTATAAGTAGAGCATTTTGGGGGGTGATCTCCTGCCCAGTACACCACCCCACCAACTGGTGTACAGTCATTTCTACTGAGGTAGCCATTAATCTTTAACAATAATTTGTAATATTTGGCCACTAGAAGGCACAAAATCCCAGTGGTGAGTCTCAAGATGTAACCTCTAGGGTTGCGCTATCCCAAGGCTACTAGCCCTGCCTGTTTAGCTAGTAGCAGGTTATGGGGCGGAGTTCTGAGCGGGTGCATCCACCCGGAGGTCAGGGTTGGTAGTATTCAAGCTAACCTGCACAGCCTCCAGGACACCATAACCCTCCTCTTTCATACTAGTGGCTGGAACAATACACAATTATCACTTTCACAATATCTCTGAAATAACACACAAGTACCCAAAATGTTTACACTTACCACCAGGGCTTTCCTCTGGCTCGGCCCTGGGACCCCTGTAAAACAAGGTTATACACAGCAAATAACAGCAGTACAGTACTCTTGCACAAACTGGAACCACAGTCAGGGTAAATGCAAAAAGAGTTAAATCTGATTTATTCAAGGGACTTGAACAAGGGAGGGCATAATCAAGTTAATTTGCAAAGGCTCTATCAATCAAACAGTTATGCATGTAACCCCTACACCCTGCCTTTTTGCAAATGACAGGTGGTATGCTGTTAAAGCTGACAGCAGTACCAGGTGGGGACTGGGTTTGGGGAGGACTAGGTTATTTCTCGGCATAAGGGGCCTAGGTTTGGCTACTCTGCACAGGGGCACCAAGTGAAATCCGAACACAGGAAGTAATAACTGTAATGTCAATACCAGGAATGGGATTCTAAGTGTGGCTTTTATTCTCATTCAAACTAAGCAGAAGCATGAAGACGGACCCCAGGGGCTACATTCCTGGTAATGCAAATAAGAGATACAGAACACTTCTTCAACATTTCAGCCCTCAGGCTCTGAACCCACCAGGCACACAGCCCGGACTTGCATGCTGCTTTGGCTACACAGCCCGACTAGTACACTATTTGGGTTCTTCCTGGCCCGGTTCCCCTGCCGGCCACCTGATCTCTGTCCATATGGCGGTAGACCACATTTTCTGTTGGTGGCTCCCCAAACCACCTTAGAGTCTTCGACTCCTTAAGGGAAATTTCCTTTCAATCCCACATCTGGGTACTTCCCTCAGCACTTGGCAAGTGCCTGAGGCAAAGTAAAAGAGCCGCAGAGCAAATCCGTAGAGGTGAACCTGGTTACTAAAGGTGGGGGTTCTCCCACCTCCACCTTCCACAATCCATACCTGGCCATTTCTCTGGACATTAAACAACTCTTTTTGAAAGTTTGGCAATGTAGATTAAAGGGTAAACGTATAGCACATTTCCTCTACATGTCTTGACTTTCCCCTTGTACTAAACTCGAACATACTTAACATCTCTTCCTGAAAAGCTTGACAATGTATATTAAAGGAAAATGTATAGCACATTTCCTCTACATGTCTTGGCTTTCCCTTGTGCTGGACTTGAACATACTTTTACTTTGGCTAAGCCTATTCCTCTAGGCCTCCCACTAATTCAGCAGTCCAAACCCCACTTTAACACAGTTCATGTGAAACATAGACCCTCTGACAAGAGCAGAACTCACCCTTTGGTTGCAGGTGCCCCACAGGTGAATCTTGACAGCCTCTGGTGCCACAACACATTTCAGAAAAATAAGGCAGCTTCTTCCCTAGCCAGAACCAGGAGGTTTCCTGTGGAATAACAGGCAAACCTTCCACCCCCATCCCCTCAGGGATGGGGCACAGAGACAAGTATCCAGCGGTCTCCACCACTTCAAGAACAGCTTACTGTGTTCCTCTTTGGTGGAAACACACACTTTCCCTAAAGTAGCTCTGTACCAGAGCTTAGACTCCAAGAGCCTGTGCACAGACTGCTGTGCTCCTCTCTTCTTCACTGCTCACTCACAACTGCTGCTGCTCACTGTTCAAAAACTCCCAACATTCTAACCTATCTCCCATCTGCAGATTCCAATGTGGCTCATGCAGCTGCTATAGTTCTATGGTGATGTCATCCCTCAGTCTCAGATGAGACTGAGAACAGAGTGAGACAGTGTGAAATCCATTGGACTGGAGTTTCACAAGCTGCCTTCCCTGCCTACCACTAGGTCTTACTGAGTTCTAGTGACCCCGGGTAACGGGGGGTTACTCGCCTTGGGCCAGGAAAATATCTGTCATAGTCATTATTTACCCGGCTTAGGCCATCCCACCCTATGTGCTACCTGCGGAGGGGGGTGATCAGGCCCTCTCCTACCATGTGCTAGCACAGGCAGGCAACACTAAGGGCCTAGAGGCCTTTGGCTGACATATCAGCCTCTACTCTACCCACTATCTATGGATGCCTAGTGGCTCTGGTAGAACTGTCCAGAGCATAGCCCTAATAGCTCAGCATTGCAGTCCCTATGGCCATTCAGGACCACAGCCTGTCTGTCCCCCCTATCCCTCTTGGGAAAATCTGTCTGCCTCTAACTTAACACCCCAAAATTAAAAACAAACAGGGGACCTCCCCGACCTTGGGCACCATGCAACCACACACTAAGAACTAATACCATCTTTTACATTACATTACTGCCTCCTACCCCCACAACCACACCTGTGGAAAGAAAGGGTTACTACAGGAACAACAACAATAACAACAGCAGTACTTTAACTACTACACACTAAAGTACTATTTAGGAACTCTGATGAGCCCCTCCTCTTCTTATCTTCTCTTCTGTCTTCTTCAGGAACACCTGCAAGAAAAAAAAAGACAACACACACTCCTAATCTGCATACACAGTCTATCTAAACCCCTACCATCAAAACACTGGAGAATCCCAAAAAGATTTTTTTAGAAAAGGTAGAAAAACAGTATATACACTAGAAAACAGTAGGAAAACAATGACATTATTTACAATACACTTTTGGGGGATGGAATGCCCTAAAAGTCCCATCTAGTGACCACAGTGCCTGAAGGCTAGTCCATTAAAGAGTCTCTCCTGGGCCGGAGCCCGGTGAAGCACAGTTCTAACAGGCCATAGTCCCGAAGGGGAGAGTCTTTGAGGACAGTTCACACATTCTGGAGTCTGCTAGTGTAGGGTGTGTACTGCAGTGTCATAAGGATAGAAAAGTTTGGACTTACCAGCCCCTTGTAGAAAAAATAATACACACCGACCTGCTCCTGAGCCAAAGACTCTCCCTGGCAGCATTCTTCCGATACAGCTGGGCGGACATCTTCCGGGAACTACAGGAGGGACATCTGGAAACTGCTGGGGTGATGTCATCTCTGGAGATGGAACCTTAGAACAGGAACAAAAAGGAAAACAGCTGGTCTGACGTCATCCGATTACCAGGCGATGGATCAGGATACAGCTGGGCTGGTGTCCTCTCTGGATCTGAAGTCATCTGGTGGGCCAGTCGATGGATTCTGGAAAGTCAGTACTCTGTAGAACTGATGAACGTGGGGCATCTGAGTCCTGGATGTCCATACTGGCGGAACAACAAGGGCACTGCAATGGCTGGTGTGGCAGTATTGACTACCACTATTCTGCTTTCCATCTGGTGGGCATGGGCACATTGCAGGAGATCCTTGCATTGAGGCCAGTAGTACCGGGTGTCAGGAGCTTGAATTATTACCCTGTCTGGATGCACATAATTCACACTGTGAAAGGTTTCACGTCCCTCTCTATCCACTATTCGAACAGTGTCCTGTCTCTTTTCTACTGGGTGTATTTTTCATGAAACAGTCTGTTCCTGACATACTTGTTTGCACCAGGATGCACACATTTCATTGCTTCGGCCCAGATCCAGGATTTCCTGCTGTTCTCAATCTCCTCCCAGACTCTCCGAGGAAAAGTAGGAAAGGACATCCCATAGATTTAATTTGCCTTCCTACGAACCAGTCTCTCCTCTTTACTAGCTTTGGTCAACCTGGGACCGCTGGCCTGGCTGGGGGGCGGCCAGTCCTGGTTATGCCAGCTAAGCATTCTCAGTGAGATGAAAAATGGATCCCTGACTTCTTCTTCTTGCACAGCCAGGGCAGTGGCATCACCACTCTCTTCCATGCATTCTTCCAAGGCAAGAGCTTGAGGCTGTGTACACGTTCCTTTCACAAGGCCACATAGGTTCCCTTCTTCTTCTTCCTCACTGAGAATCTGTGCTTCAGGAGTGAGCAGTCGTCCCTCCTCCTGAGACTATCCAGTCATCACTGGGCACAGTCGACCTCCCAGTCAAAGGCCTCCCTCATCTCATCTTCTCCTATGAGACTTGGGCTAGGCCCCCAGTGGTCTACTGATGCTCTGTCTGAATTATCTTTCAAACACCATGAAGTCTTGCTATATTATGACTAAATGCAGTCAGCCACTGCAGCTGAACTGCCCCGAGAGAGGAGGTTAACTCAGAGAGTCTGGAGTTCCACAGCCGAGGGCGCTATACAAAACTCTATCTGGCCAGTTTCAAATGAAACTGTCAGATTCTTCTCCGCTTCACTGAACAGTCGCTCGGAGATCAGCTCCTTCACATCGGTTCATTTCTCGGTTCAGCGGTATTTTTGGTTCATTTGAACCGGCAAAAATATTTATTTTACGCATTTAGTTAAAAGCTCTATCTATAACCTTAAGTAGAAAATTTAAAGTCTGTGTGGAAATTCAATTATCGGTTCGGTTTTGAAACGATCGATTTGCTTAATTTAACGCTTTAAAGTGTGGTTGGGCTTTTAGAGGCGGTTCTGTTCTTATCGGTTCTAAAACCTTGCTTTAAAATAGGTTTTTCAAATATCCTGACACGCGTTAGGAGCCGATATGGGTGTCTTGCCTGGCACTGCCATCAAAAGGGCAAGTTTTTGGTTAGGCTGGCATTATGTCTGAGAAACCCAAAAGAAAAACCGGGCCCACTGGGTTTCAACACTGTGATGTCTGTGGGGAAGCCTTTGCCAAGGCTGACCCACACACCACTTGTGTTTATTGTCTGGGGGCTGACCACCTCCTGTCAGACTGCCAGGTGTGAAAAATTTCCTGCAGCCACCCTGGAAAGAGATTGGGCGGCTCCGGGGAATGAGAGCCAAGAAGTCCGCTGACCCAGATGGCCAGCCGGTACAGTACCCACTGGACCAGAGGAGTGCCCTCTGACCAGGCGAGACTTCCTCGGCAAAGGAAGGCTGGTTCAGGGAACCAGTCTCAGTGAAAAAGACTAAGAAATCAGTAGGTTTGGAGTTCAAAATTGTCTCTCCAACTGCTGCAGAAATAGCTAAAGCCATACAGATTGTCCAGTCACTGTCTCAGGGTCCTGCCGAACCACCCACAGTTGGTAAAAGGTTGGTTCGTTCAGTGCTCAGTGGTTCAGGAGTATGATGTTGAGGAATTTTATGAACCACAGGAGAGGGAGGACGAATTTGATCATTACATGTGTGGCTGGGAGGGTCTGGAGCGTGCCCATTGAACGGACATTTCTCCAGACAGACCTTTAGAATCTCTCCTATTCTGTCTGAGTCCCTTCTCATTTTATGTTTTACAAAAGGTTGCAGAAACCCTCCAGCTTCCTTTAGAGGAAGCTGTGGATGAGCAAGAGGAGCCTGATTATGTAGAAATGATGGATATACCAGAGTCTAGGAGGTTGTCTATTCTTTGCATAAGTCATTTAGGAAGCAAACAACAAAGATTTTAAAAATCCTCATTCTGTCCTCCTGTAGATAAAAAATGGACAGAAGATATACCCTTTGTCAGGCTCTGATACAGACTTCCTCACTGAGCAGTGTAGTCATGTAGGTGTGGGCACAAGCTGCAGCCTGTGACAAGGCTAATATTCCTCTGGCCTCAAATCCTCCTGATAGGTTCCAGGAAGATTGATGCCATGGTGAAAAAAAAACGACATATAAGGCAGCTTCTTTTGGGACTCAGGCAGGCAAATTATATGGCTTATGTGGCTAGATATCAGAAATCTGAGTGGGACACAGTATTGCGGTTAGCCAAGCAGGCCCTGGCAGCTGGCTAGTGAGTTGGAACAGGTGGCTGCTGATGGCGTTGAAACTCCAAGTTCAATTTCATACTGCTGTTGATGTTAATGATGTTTCTCTAGGGTCATGGCCACTTCTGTAGCTTTCCGTAGGTTGGCATGGCTCAGGTGCACTAATCTGTCCCAAGATACTCAGTCAAAGGCTGTGGATTTTCCTGTTGTGGGTAATTCTCTGTTTGGGGAACAAACAGAAAACTATATAAAAGATGGATGAATACAGGACTACCTACAAAGTGTCAGGCTAAGGAGAGGCATGCCACTCCACAGAGGCACGCTCCCAGAGGTAGGGGCAGGCCTTTCCACCAATTTCAGGCCTCCTCTGCATTTGCACAGAGGGGTTTCTTTAGAGGCAGAGTTAGACGGGGCACAAGTAAACCGTCCCCCTCCCCTCAGCCTAAGGCTACTGCCAAGCAGGTACCCTGATAGGGTGCCCAGGGCCGATTCTCCTGTACCAGTGGGGGGCAGGTTGGTTTATTTCAGCCAGAACTGGGTGTCCCTAACTTCGGACAGGTGGGTTCTGGAGGTAATAGTAGCCAGGTCTGGTTCTAGCTTCAAACAGTTTCGAAGATGAGAGCCAGACATTTTCCCTGCAAATCCTTCAGAAGCCCTTGCTTTGGAAGCAGAGGTTTCTTCTTTTGGACTGCAAAGCAGTAGAAAGGGTCCTCCCTTGCCATCAGGCAGGGGCTGTACTCAAGATACTTTCTTACCCCAAAAGACAGGAGAATGGCTGACCCATTTTAGATTAAGGTACCTGAACAAGCATCTTTTGAAACCACAGTTCAGAATGTTAACTCTGACAATGATTTTGTCTCCTGAGGCCAGGGACTGGTTAGCTTCCCTGGACCTCAAGGATGCTATTTTCATGTTCTGATCAGGCCTTCTCACCAAAGTACCTCAGGTTCGAACTACCCTCAGGCCACTACCAGTTCAGGGCAATGCCCTTCGGCCCACCTCTGCGCCAAGGGTATTCATTGAAATGTCTAGCTGTGGTAGTGGCTCATTTAAAGCGGCAAGGGATTGCTGTGTTTCCCTACCTGGACAACTGGCTCATAGTGGGTCAGTCCCAGATCAGGTAAAATCCCACTTGCAAGTCACCCAGCAGCTTCTCACTTCCCTGGGATTCCTGCTGAATTTACAAAGTCAGTTCTCGAACCAGTTCAGGTACTAACTTTCATAGGTGCAGAATTGAACACAAAGTTAGCCAGGGCATTTCTCCCTCGGAAAGGGTAGACAGACTCATTGCCCTGGCATCCTCCTTTACCTCTGGGTCTCTCGACCAGCAAGGCATTTTCTGCAACTCCTAGGGCACATGGCTGCTTCCACAGCTGTAGTGCAAGGAGCAAGATTCCAGATGAGGGACATTCAGTTCCATTTGAGGGCCTATTGGTCTCAAAGGAGGACCCCTTCCAAATTGGTTCCAGTGACCTCAAACCCTGATCCTGGCCTTACACTGGTGGCAGGATCAAAGCAATCTAAAACAAGGGGTCCTTTCTATCTCCGCTTTCCCCACTCCTCACCCTCACCACGGATGTGTCCCTGTTAGGGTGGGAGCTCCACTAAGGACCTGTCCACTCAGGGAGTGTGGTCTCCCAGGAATCTCTGCTCCACATCAATCTTTTGGAACTCAGAGCTGTCCTTTTAGCTCTTCAGGCGTTTTCAGCTTCTGTCCAGAACAAAGTAGCTCAAGTCAGGACAGACAACACCACAACAATGGTATATCAACAAGCAGGGGGCACCGGTCATCAGCCTTGTGCACCCAAGCAATGAAGTTGTGGTCTCTGGCTTACTCCTGAACACCTCCTGATAGCAGTTCACCTTCCAGGAAGGACAATGTCCTGGCTGGATGCCCTCAGCAGGATTTCTCAGGGCCATCACGAATGGGCTCTGAATCCTCAGGTGCTGGGGTCAGTCTTTGCCAGATGGGGCACCCTCAGATAGATCTTTTCGCAGCCCCAGACAACCACCAACTTCCTCTGTTTTGTTGCAGGCCTCCAGTGCTGGGATCCAGTCCCCTGGACGCCTTTCAGTTGGATTGGAAGGAAGTTCCTGTTTCCCCTTCTTTTTCAGGGTACTAGTAAAAATCAGATCTCAGCCCTGCAAGGTGATTCTGATTGCTCCAGATTGAGCCAGACAGCCCTGGTACCCACTGCTTCTGTCCTTGACAGTTCAATTCCTGCCCCGAGCCTGCCCAGAGTCCACGACTTACTGGCCTGCACAGGGAGAGTGTGGTATCCGGACCTCAAATCCCTCCATCTCAAGGCATGGCTCTTGAGGAGTTAGAATTTGCTGACTTACACCTTTCTCAAGGTGTTTTGGATATTTTAAAGGCTTCAAGAAGCCTTCCACTAGAACCACTTACAATTCTAAGTGGAAAAGGTTTTCCATCTGGTGCTCTGAGAAGCAGATTATCCCAGAATCTGCTGATTCTGCCCATTTTACTGGACTATTTGGTCCATTTAAATTCCTAGGCCTTGGGCCAGCTACCTTAAAGGTTCATCTGGCAGCTGTCTCTGCTTTTCTGTCAGCAGGGAAGCCTGCTTTTTCTTCTCACCCTGTGCTTTCCAAGTTTTTTAAAGGGTTACTTCACACCAACCCTCCTTTTCGAGAACCAGCTCCCGCTTGGGACCTGAATGTTTGCATTGCTCAGTTAATGCAACCCCCCTTTGAGCCTCTGTCCTCAGCAGAGCTCAAGTTTCTGACTTGGAAAACTGTTTTCCTAGTGGCTATCACTTCTGCCAGACGCATAAGTGAACTACAGGCCCTGTCAGTGGAAGAAGATTTTATCTCTTTCCACAGAGATAAGGTAGTCCTCAGGACTAACAGAAAGTTTTTGCCTAAAGTGGTTTCAGATTTCCACCTGAACCAATCCATCTCTCTTCCAGTATTTTCCACTGAGCATTCTTCCTCAGGTGAGCGGAGTCTGCACAGCTTGGACGCCAAAAGAGCCTTAAGCTACTATTTGGAAGCAGCACCAAGGGTCACAGGTTTGAATCCTCCAACTCTTTCCTTACCATGGCGAGGTTGGCAAAGGAAACCTGCCACTAAGAGGACAATTGCAAGGTGGATTGTCTCTTGTATCCAATTTTGTTATCAAAACTAGGTAGAGAACCCCTCAGGACTGAGGGCTCACCCACCAGAGGTACAGCTGCATCTCTAGCGGCTGCTAGAGATATTCCCATTCTGGAAATCTGTCAAGCTGCTACTTGGAAAACAGTTCACACTTTTACAAGCATTATTCCC
Source organism: Neoceratodus forsteri (assembly GCA_016271365.2). Classification (NCBI taxonomy): domain Eukaryota; kingdom Metazoa; phylum Chordata; order Ceratodontiformes; family Ceratodontidae; genus Neoceratodus; species Neoceratodus forsteri. Next base: position 713,828,566 of record CM057458.1, read on the forward strand.
TGGATATTCAGTCCAGGAGAGATGCTCGTTTGGCACAGCTGTGCTTCAGAGCCTATTTCCTAAGTAGGTTCTGACCCTCCTCCATGGAGGTACTGCTGTGTAATCTGCATTTAGTCATAATATAGCAAGACTTCATGGTGTTTGAAGAAAAAATTACTCACCTTAGTAATTGCTTTTCTTCTCATGGAGTCTTGCTATATTATGACCACCCTCCCTCCTGCCCCTCTCAGAACTTCTACTTGGGTAGGGGTGGCAAATTAGTGCAAGCACTGTGTCATGCCATTTTAGTTCTTCCCTTCACCCCTTTATTTAGGGTTGAGGAATTAGGTATTTCTGTTTTAAGTAATATGTTGGCCCCTTCCTGGACTTGAGTCTTGGGGGAAGGGGGGTCTAATAGTGCTTGTGAGAGAAACTAATAATACTGTTATTCATTGTTATTATTATTATTGCTGTTTATATTGTTGTTATTCCTACTAGTAGGTAGCCACTTGGCTAGTGTAGAGCTTTCCACACAGACTTGTTGCTTAGTGTTAGCTTCAAAGATCTGACAGTTTCATTTGAAACTGGCCAGATAAACTTTGGTATAGCGCCCTCGCACTGTGGAACTCCAGACTCTCTGGAGTTAACTCTTTCCTCTCCGGGGCAGTTCAGCTGCAGTGGCTGACTGCATTTAGTCATAATATAGCAAGACTCCATGAGAAGAAAAGCAATTACTAAGGTGAGTAATTTTTTCTTCTGCGATCCAGCATCCGAAACATCAGCATACTGTTCTGTCTCTAAATCTGCACCCTCTAGCTTTATGCCACACTCCCCCAAGGGGCCTTCTTCAACAGGCTCCGCCTGGTGCTGTGTGCTGCCAACTACAAATTCCTGAACTTTTGTTCATGTGGGAGCCAAACGAATCTTGGGCACTTTAAACAAGCTGTATTTCTCTAAGCACCCCGAACAGTGAGGTACCCTTCCAGCATTTAAGCATATTAAACACACTTGCACTGGATATACAGGAATCACCACATGAGAAGGCAGTTGTCCTCCATAGCAACACCTTTCAATATCCCTTAACTTATTTACTTCTGCTGCTACTGCAGCCTGGGCATGATCCGGGTAGCGGGCTCTTCCTGAGGCCATGACTGCAGGAAAAACAAACAAATGCTCACTGTTACTGAAAGTCCCACTTCAATGAACACTTTCTTCTGCTTTTAAAATGGCTCCTCTGCTGCTGTGTTTACATTACTACCCAACCCTATAATGGCGGCAGCAGCACTCCTGCGCATCAACATTCAGAAATTGGGTCAAGCCACTACGCATCCGATTTACACACACTACTGGTGACTTTGCTCAAAACTGCACAAACTTGTGCTGTTCTTTTCCTAGCACATTTATATGATTTGCCACGGACTTTTCACTTACTGAAAACATTTCTTTAGCTCACAGTCCCTTAAAGCCTCAGGATTTCAAGCACAGGATTGCCTGTAACTAGTGCTGCATATTTTGCTACAACTCACAGTCTCTCTACTGGCTTTGAAACTTTAAACTGATACTGAACCCATAACTATGCTCACAGTCAATGGCGTAACAGACTTGCTTTAGCTGGTGAAACTTGACACAGACTTTATTTGCAAAGTGACTACACTGCTGCACACATTCAGCTGGCTTTTGGCAGAAAATCACTGTTTTGAGCAGTTTTTACTGTTGGTACTCACTGTTATCAGTAGCTGTTTGCTGCAATGGAAAACGGCCTGCAGCCAGTCTTGGAGGCCTCAGAAAGGAAGCGGGTGGGCAGTCCTGCGGATCGTCTCTCCGATCCCCACACTTACAATCCAGTCGATCGAGATGTGGGTTGAGCCCGATTTTAAACAGAAAAGTCTATTTTTAGTACTTTTCCAGCGCTTTTTAATCACTGCGACGCTCCCCCTCTAAGCCAGTACACGCACTCCACTCACACTCCTTCTCGAATGCTGGGCAGTCACTGTAGAGCTGGCTGGGGGTGGGACTGATTGCAGCCTCACCAATCACACGACGCCATGCAAATGAGCCTCTTTCCCTCGCGAGTGCTCTTCTCCTCACGGTGATCATCGAGCAGGCAAATTTAAACTGCAAAGCACTTTTTTTTTCCTCTAACTGACTCCACGGCGGGAGCCCATTTCAACCATTTAGCATGGCCATTAACACAGCAAGTCTCTCAGTTTACTATATGACACAATTTTCCTGTTGCTACCCCTAGTCTTCCACACTTTTCTTTATCACACAGTTTACTAGAAAGCATTTCCAACGTCCAGGGCACAATTATCCTGTTGCTACCCCTAGTCTTCCACACTTTTCTTTATCACACAGTTCTTTAAAAAGCATTTCTAATGTCCAGGGCACAATTTTCCTGTTGCTACCCCTAGTCTTCCACACTTTTCTTTATCACACAGTTCTTTAGAAAGCATTTCCAATGTCCAGGGCAAAATTTTCCTGTTGCTACCCCTAGTTTTCCACACTTTTCTTTATCACACACAGTTTTTTAGAAAGCTGGCAAAGACGCTGTAAATATTTGATGCAGGACAAGGGCATAGTCTTTCAGCTTTACTGCTCCTTGGTAAACAGTTGGCATTTTAACAGCAGCATATGAACCACAGCACACAGCGACACACTAGTTAAACTTGCTTCAGCTTTTTGGGCTACCCACTGCCAGATAACCAAAACGCTAGCCCCTTGCCCGAGCACCTTTCCTCCCTAATTTAAAATCCAAAGCGGCACCTCCATTTTGTTAGCCCTACACCCCTGCCTTTTTGCAAACGACAGGTGGTATGCTGTTGAAGCTGACAGCAGTACCAGGTGGGGACTGGGTTTGGGGAGGACTAGGTTACTCGGCACAAGGGGCCTAGGTTTGGCTACACTGCACAGGGGCACCCACGTAAATCCAAACACAGGAAGCAATAACTGTAATGTCCAACACCAGGAATGGGATTCTAAAGTGTGGCTTTTATTCATATCCAAACTGAACAAACAAAGCATAGACGGACCCCCACGGGGATACATTCCTGGTAATGTAGATAAGAGATACAGAACACTTCTTCAACATTTCAGCCCTCAGGCTCTGAACCCACCAGGCACACAGCCCAGACTTGCACGCTGCTTTGGGTACACAGCCCGACTTGTACACTATTTGGGTTCTTCCTGGCCCGGCTCCCCTACCGGCCACCTGATCTCTGTCCATATGGCAGTGGACCACATTTTCTGTTGGTGGCTCCCCAAACCACCTTAGAGCCTTCGACTCCTTAAGGGAGATTTCCTTTCAATCCCATGTCTGGGTACTTCCCTCAGCACTGGCCAAGTGCCTGAGGCAAAGTAAAAGGCCCACAGAGCAAATCTGTAGAGGTGAACCTGGTTACTAAAGGTGGGGGATCTCCCATCTCCAGCTTCCACAATCTATACCCGGCCATTTCTCTGGACATTAAACAACTCTTTTTGAAAGCTTGGTAATGTAGATTAAAGGGTAAACGTATAGCACATTTCCTCTACATGTCTTGACTTTCCCCTTGTACTAAACTCGAACATACTTAAACATGTCTTCTTGAAAAGCTTGGCAATGTAGATTAAAGGGTAAACGTATAGCACATTTCCTCTACATGTCTTGGCTTTCCCCTTGTGCTGGACATGAACATACTTTTACTTTGGCTAAGCCTATTCCTCTAGGCCTCCCACTAATTCAGCAGTCCAATCCCCACTTTAACACAGTTCATGTGAAACATAGGCCCTTTGGCAAGAGCAGAACTCACCCTTTGGTTGCAGGTGTCCCACAGGCGAATCTTGACAGCTTCTGGTGCCGCAACACATTTCAGAAAAATAAGGCAGCTTCTTCCCTAGCCGGAACCAGGAAGTTGCCTCTGGAATAACAGGCAAACCTTCCACCCCCATTCCCTCAGGGATGGGGCACAGAGACCAGTATCAGCGGTCTCCACCACTTCAAGAACAGCTTACTGTGTTCCTCTTTTGGTGGAAACACACACCTTTCCGTAAAAGTAGCTCTATATCAGAGCTTAGGCTCCAAGAGCCTGTACACAGACTGCTGTGCTCCTCTCTTCTTCACTGCTCACTCACAACTGCTGCTGCTCACTATTCAAAAACTCCCAACATTCTAACCTAACTCCCATCTGCAGATTCCAATGTGGCTCATGCAGCTGCGATAGTTCTATGGTGATGTCATCCCTCAGTCTCAGCTGAGACTGAGAACAGAGTGAGACAGCGTGAAATCCATTTAACTGGAGTTTCATAAACTGCCTTCCCTGCTTACCACTAGGTCTTACTGGGATTCTAGTAACCCAGGGTAACAGGGGAGGTTACGCATGCACTTCAGGGTCCCTAAGCAGTTGCACACTCTGGGTACCCAGATGGAGAATGGTGGGCTAGCCAGGAACGTTGCAGCGGATTGGGGCCCTGTGACAGAAGAAAACAACATGCACAACACACACTGTTTGTAATCCGGAGCCGGAGGGCTCAGTTCGTGAAAAGAAAACTACAAGACAATCAGATGACACACTTTTAGATTTGGCTATTGTAGGGAGCTACCCTGATGATTACTCACGATACCAAAGACTGGACACAGGCTGGATTAAAATCGAGACAGCAAGTGGTTAATCTGGAGTGCCAGGAGAAGCAGGGCCCTCACGATTCGCCCAGGTGTCGTTCCTGTTCAAGCGTGGAGCAGGGGGCTGATCCCCAGGCAGGTCTCTCATCGGTAGCTTTCTCTGTGCAGTTGGGTAGTCTGGCAGGGCCTGTGTGGCAGGGCCAGGCCGAATGGAGATGAATGTGGATTCAGTCCAATTAGGCTGGATAAAGCTTCCAGCAAGCAGAACACAGTTCACACAGTGGGGAACCAAATCACGACCCACTTTCAATACACAGCACATTTACATGTAAAGGATTCTACGGTGCCAGCAAGCAGAACAGAGTTCACACAGTGGGGAACCAAATCACACCCCACTTTCAATACACAGCACATTTATATGTAAGGAAATTCTACTGTACCAGGCAAACCACTCTCCGGTCATAATCGCAAAGTCTTGGCACAACCCGGGGATTCAAAAGCAGCTAGAAATCCTGACAGGCCGATCGCATTCAGCAAAATATTTGGTCTTCTTCAGGTATGAGCCTGGTAAAAAATCAGTGGCTTAATTCGTTCTCAAAAACTTGGATTTAGTCTGAAATAATTCTCTTCTCTCTCTCTCTCTCTCTCTCTCTCTCTCTCTCTCTCTCAAGGGCAGCAGGCAGACATGCAGGCCACAACTCAGGCCTTTCCACAGTTCATCCTCGCGAAACTACTCAGACGGCTGCTTGACTGTCTCAAGCATGTTGCTTTTTCAGCTCCCAACTTAGATCTGACTCAAACTGCTGCAAGCCTGGGAATTTCCCTAAGATCCAAAAGGTTCGGTTGGCTGATTCTTCTGTCAGTCACAACAGGAGCTCCCCCTTCAGGTGCAAAAAGGCGCCAAAAGCCTAAAATTACAATTCTTACAGATTTTGACTCTAGACAGCTCCTGTAGTCTGGCTCCATTTTAGGTCCCACCAGTACTGATTTGTCCAATTCGCAGTCCCAGGGCAAATGGTGGGGATAAACAAAACAGTCCTAGCTGCAAAGAAGGCAGGTTAGACAAACTACATTATCATTATCACTGTAAATGATTTTGAGCAAATGGTTACATCTTTCAGCAGAGCTCCCTCTCAGATTACTTAGGACTGCAATCCAGGCAGCTCTTAAAGAGACAGTACACAGAGGCTATACAGGCACACTCTGGCAATCACATTTAAACTGCTAAAATGCAGGGCACCAGCCTGGCAGTGAGCATTTAGGCAACCTCGAGGAAGACTTTTCGGGAACCCCCATTTGTAGGGGGGTTACACTTACATTATTTGTTTCATTTCAGTTACTCTGCCTTAATCATCTTGTTCATTTTATTGCTAATTGATTGTTTAACTTATAGTTTTGATTTTTGATTGTGTAAGCAACTTTTATAACTTACTGCTGTACTCTCCTCATTTCCCCCTCCCTCCAGGATGCATCTAGAAACAAGCTGTTTCAGATCAGTATGATCCTCCAGGAACCAGTCTTCACCATTGATTCACACCAGTCCATTGATTCACACCAATGGGTTCTGAGCTGGAGGTGCTAGGACCCAGTGGGAGCCAGAACTTTCAGGAGGGCCAACGCCAAGGTAGGCTGTGCGCATGCGCGTCACGGCAAGACTAGCTCACGCTACATGGCTTACCTCAGCACTGACCCTCAATCGCTTCAGTTCTTTTTCCCCCACCGTTGAGTGCGTTTCAGTGATGATGTCGCTCGCCCACCATGAGTCAGAACTTTACTTCTATATAACAACAGTGTTCAGGTCTTCTCGGTTTTAGTGTTTAAAGTTAGTGTTTGTTATTTTTGTTTCAGTTTAGTAATTCAAAAAAAGATTTTCTGTCAGTTTCTTTCAACCCTATGAAACTACGGTCAAGGACTATGGACGGTGATGGTGACAGTAGAGATCCTTTTCAGGCATGCTGCTCCAGCAGCGAGGCCATGTCTGGTCCACTCTGAGAGGTAGGACAGCCCTCCAGTAAATACAGAAAGAACAGGTCCATTCCTGATCCCGGTTGTGGACCCTGTGCTGCTCGACCTCAAGTTCTTCCTCTTCCCGTTGGAAGGGGAAGAAACAGTACTGCATGAGGTCATCCTCTAGTAGGTCTGCTGTGAGGTCCTTGCCATCTAAGAGCAGGAGGTCTTCCCCAGCGCTGTTGAAGTCTCTGATGGTTTCTGCTTGTGGGCGTTCGAGATCTTGGGCCGGGAGCTCTTCCCTGTTTTCCTGTGGGGATTCCGGTGGGCAGTTTCATTACTGAGCAGCTCTTATGAAGCAGTGGGTACAGTGTCTGGCTAGTTTGCCCCCTTCTTGCGGAGCCAGCCCCAGGCCTCGTCGGGCCAGAGGCATTGGACGGTCAGACCCGCAGTCAGGACATTCCAGCTAGGTGGAGCATTTGGCTCTTTTAACAGCTTCTCGGTCCTTGCCAGTGACCATGCTGCTAACACTTGTTCTGCTGGCCACACCCCCTTGCAGTGTCACTCTCTTGGGAATGGCCCAGGTACCTCTGCCGGTCACTCCTGTGGTGGCTGGACATTCAACACCACAGGCGGCACCATGCTTGGTGCCCGGATCAGGCCCTATGGGGCCTGTTCCAGCGCTATGCCTGGTGCCACAGCTGGTGCCAGAACCGAGACAACTCTTAGCACTGAGCCCAGTCTTTTTGACAATGCTGCCTCTGACATTGGCTCCCCTTTTGCTGGTGCCAGCTTCTCTTTTGCCAGTGCCAGGATCGGTGCCAGTTCCCTCTTTGCCGGCACCAGGGTCAGTGCAAGCTCCCCTCTATGCTGGTGCCGTTGTCACCTGTCTTTCCGACTCCTAGAGCTGGGTTAGGCAATTCTAGGTTCACCTTTCTCCCAGACCCTCTTCATTGAGAGGAGCTGGAGGTGGATGAATCTGACCCAGATATCATTATTTCTGAGGGTGGCGATGATGACTCTTTTTACAGCCTGGATAATTCAACACCAATCCCTTCCCCAGTTTCACAGCAGGATCTTTCTTTTCAAGCTCTTCTTCGCAACATATATGTAACTCTTGCTTTTGAACCTTTGGCCACTGACCCAGGGAAACATCTTTGTCTGGAGTGGCTCAGTGTTTCCACGATGCCGGTCAGCCTCATACCTCCTATCCCTGCTACAATTGAGACACTCTCGGATGCAGTGTGGGCTAGGCCTGCATCTATCCCCACAGTCTTTTGGCAGATGGACAGTAAGTATACTGCCCGTAAGGCAGGGGTGTTCAAATCAAAACTTTTAGTACTTGCCCAGCCATGACTGTAGCTGAATTTTCACTTGCCGCTATTCATTAAAATGAAATTAGCTGTCTTTCTATACATGCCCTTCAAGGAAATTTACTTGCCCCAGACAGGGGGCAATGGTATTTCCACACCCCTGCCGTAAGAACAGGCCTATCCTTGCTTCCCAGCCTAATGCTGACAAGATTGTCATTCTGGCTGAGAATGACAAGGCCATTCTCCCTCAGGAGCTCACAGTGCATCCCATCAATAAGGAATCGTGTAAGATAGATACAGTGGAAAAAAGGCATTCGCTGCAGCTACCCTTAACATGCAGATAGCAAGCTACCAGAGGCATTTCTCCAAATATGAGTATGACCTTTGGACATCTCTCAAGTCTCTTGTGGAGACCTTGCGTGAGTCACAGACTAAGCTTAAAATACTTGAGACTGTTACCCATGGCATTGAGTCAAACAGTTGAAGGCAGCTATGGATGCCTTTGACACTGCTTCATGCTCTGCTGCTGCAGGGATCTGTATTAGAAGACACTCCTGGCTTCAGATGTCTGGTTTCTCCAGTGACTTCCAAAAACAGGTTATGAATGTTCCCTTCAGTGGCTCCTATCTGTTCGATCACCAGATAAAACAGTACCCTGAGGCCTCTCAGAAGACCAGAACGGCCATCAAGACTTCTTGACCTGCCCCTTCTCATCCCCAGAAGGGAAAGGGGTGAGTTTTTTTATCATAGTAAGCAGTCCTTTCGAGGCAGAGGCAGTGGAGATCAAGGTAAGTGCCAGCCTCCCCAGCCACAAAAGAAAGTGCAACTGAAGGCACAAGCCCCAAAAGCTCCCAGTGCCACTCTCTGAAATTCCGGCCCTGGTCTTGCCTCAGCTATCCAAGGCAGACGTCTCCTCTCCAGTGAGGGGGCCTCTGATGCAGTTTTACCGTTAGTGGGAATCCATCACCATGGACAAGTGGGTCCTCGGGTTCATCTGGGAGGGATATTCACTGAATTTCTCAGAGCTCCCTCCAGATTATCCACCCAGGAAGCAGACCCTCCTTTCAGCATCCATGTCAGACTTTCTCATAAGCAGATTGTGGGCCTCTTGAGCAACAGGGTAGCTACCTTAAGAAACTGAACAAGCTCATACAGCGGGAGAAGTTCAAAATGATCTACGTAGGGACCCTGCTGCCGCTCCTCAAGCCACAGGATTGGGTGGCTTCCCTGGACATGCAGGATGCCTACCAGCATATCCCAGTCCACCCAAGTCACCACAAATTTCTCTGCTTTGTGGCTTTGGGTCAGTATTACCATTTCCAAGTCCTGCCCTTTGGGCTATCCTCAGCGCTTAGAGTCTTTACAAAGTGCTTTGCCATTCTTGTGGCACACCTTTGAAAGCTCAGACTCCAAGTTTTACCTTATCTAGATCACTGGTTGTTAGCCAGCCCATCCAAGCAAGACACTGAACCAGCAGTGGCCACAGCATCTCAGTTCTTGACCTCCATGGGGTCCTGCTAAATCTGGAGAAGTCGCAGCTTCAACCCTCCAAGCAGCTCCTCTTCATTGGAGTTCTCCTGGACACCACCAAGGTGAGGGCCTTTCTTCCAGAGTCCAGAAGGAAAGCCATCCTTCATATGGCTCTCGCCTCATGCAGCGAATGTTAGGCCTCATACCCTCTTCCGTTTTAACAGTACCTCTGGCCCGGCTACACAGGAGAACTACACAGTGGATGCTCAGCATGCAGCGGTCCCTAGCACCACATTCTCAGTCTTATCTCATCAAGTTACAAAGCCTCTGCTTTCATCACTTCCATGGTGGACATAGGAGGACAACCTCCTCCAAGGTCTCCCTTTTTCTCAACCAGAGCCTCTGGTAACCCTTACCATGGATGCGTCTCTGTTGGGATGGGAAGTCCATTGTCAGGGCCATTACACTCAAGGAGTCTGGAGCCCTTTCAAACAACATGAAGTCTTGCTATATTATGACATATGCAGTGAGTCCCAACCTTCAAACTGCTCCGGAGGTGAAAGAGTTAACTTTCCATGCCAGGCATGGAACTTTGAGCTCGAGCTCGGTTGAAAACTCTGTCTGTTGTTCTTCAAACTCAAACTGTCAGATTCTTTACTCTGCCTCACTGAACAGTCGCTTCGGAGATTTCTCCTTCTGCTCGGTTCATTTTGTCAGTTAAAGTATTATTTTCTCGGTTTTTTGACCGAATTTAAACCGCAACCAGTCGGTTCAAGCTCTGTCTGTGGTATTTGTAAGTACTAGATAGGTTTTACATTTTCTTTCTGTGTGGAACTTGTAAACGGTTTATCGGTTCGGTTTGAACTGATCAGGTTGTTCAAAATATATTAATCTCTCCTTTAGAGTGCGGTTCCCGGTTCTTATCGGTTCTAAAAAAAAGGGATTTAATTACGTTTTCCCGCGACCAATGATACGGTTGGGAACCGATAAGAGAGTCTTGCTTGGCGGATTGCCATAAACGGGCAAGTTTGTTTAGGACTGGCACTATGTCTGAGAAACCCAAAAGAAAAACCGGGCCCACTGGGTTTCAACACTGCAGTGTCTGTGGGGAAGTCTTTGCTAAGGCTGACCCCCACACCACCTGTGTTTATTGTCTGGGGTTTGACCACCTCAATGCAGACTGCCAGATATGCAAAAGTTTTCCTGCAGCTACCCTGGAAAAGAGAGTTGGTAGGCTCAGGGAAAGGGAGGCCAAAAAGTCCGCTGACCCGGATGGCCAGCCCGGTTAGGTTGAAACCGAACCGGAGGGAGTGCCCTCTGACCAGGGCGAGACTTCCTCGGGCAAAAGGAGAGCTGACTCGGAGGAGTCGGTTCCAGCAAAAAGGACTAGGAAATCAGCTGGTGTGGAGACAAAACTTTCCTCTCCAACTGCTGAAGAAATAGCCAAAGCGATTAAAATTGTCCATTCGCTTTCCCCGGTTCCGACCAAACCAGCACCATCAGGTAAGCGTACGTGTTCGGCCGGTTCCACCGGTTCAAGAGTATGATTTAGAGGAATTTTATGAACCGGAGGAGGGGGAAGAGGAGTATGAGGAGAGTGAATGTGGATTTGAAAGTCTGGATGTGCCCATTGAACCGGACATTTCCCCAGACAGACCTTAAGGAGTGTCTCCTCCTAGGCTTTCTGAGTCCCCTTCTCATTTTATGTTTTATAAAAAAGTGGCTGAAACCCTCCAGCTCCCTATGGAGGAAGCTGTGGATGATCAAGAGGAGCCTGACTATGTAAAAATGATGGATATCCCAGAGTCTAGGAGACTGTCTGTTCCTTTGCATAAATCTTTTGGGAAACAGACAGTAAACATTCTAAAAACTCTTCACACTATACCTCCTGTGGATAAGAGAATGGACAAGAGGTATACATTGTCAGGCTCTAATACGGAGTTCCTTACACAACAATGCAGCCATGTTGGGGTAGTGCAGGCTGCAGCCTGTGACAAGGCAAATATTCCCTTGGCTTCACACCCCCCTGACAAGGACTCCAGGAGGATTGATGCCATGGCAAAGAAACAGTACATGGCAGCATCCTTGGGACTCAGACAGGCAAATTATATGGCTTATGTTGCTAGATACCAGAAATCAGATGGGATACTGTTATGGCTCTGTAAAGCAGGTCCTAGGCCAGCTTGCCAAGGAGCTGGCGCAGGTGGCTGCTGATGGTATTGAGGCATCTAAGGTGCAATTTCATGCTGCAGTGGACTCTAATGATGTGTCATCAGGGTCATGGCTACATCTGTGGCTCTTCGCAGAATGGCTTGGCTCAGATGTACTAGCCTGTCAGGGATACCCAGACTAAGGCCATGGATTTTCCTGTTGTGGGTAATTCTGTGTTTGGGAGCAGACAGAGAATTACATGAAGAAAATGGATGAGTATAGGACCACCTATAGGAGTGCACAGGCCAAGGAAAGGCAGGCCACTCCTCAAGGCAGCCTTCCAGGGGCAGGGCAGGCCTTTTCATAGGCCTTTTACCAAGCCCAGGCCTCCTCTTCAGCTTATGCCCAGAGGGGTTCTTTAGAGGAGAGGCAGGCGAGGTACAAGCAGACCTGCTTCCACCCTCAGCCTAAAGCCCCTGCCAAGCAGGCACCCTGATGGGGTGGCCAGGCCGATTCTCCACTACCGGTAGGGGCAGGCTGGCTTACTTTGTCCAGGACTGGAAGTCTCTAACATCAGACAAGTGGGTCCTGGAAGTAGTAAGCCAGGGACTGGTTCTCAGCTTCAAAAAATTTCCAAAGATGAGAACCAGATCCTTTCCACCTGCAAATCCATCAGAGGCACTTGCCCTAGAGGCAGAAGTCTCTACCCTCCTGACTCTCAGAGCCATGGAAAGGGTTCCACCCCTACACCAGGGCAAAGGATTGTACTCCAGGTACTTCCTTACCCCACAAAAAAGACAGGAGAATGGCGGCCCATCCTGGATCTCAGATACCTAAACAAGCACCTTTTAAAACCAAAATTCAAAATGGTGACTCTGGGAATTATTTTACCCTCTCTAAGGCCAGGGGACTGGCTAGCGTCCCTGGACCTCAAGGATGCCTACTTCCATATTCTCATCAGAAGCTCCCATCGAAAGTACCTCAGGTTCGAGCTGCTCTCAGGCCATTACCAGTTCAGAGCAGTGACCTTTGGCCTCACCTCTGCTCCAAGGGTATTCACAAAATGCCTGGCAGTAGCAGTTGCCTACCTAAGAAGGCAAAAAAATTGCCATCTTTTCTTACCTGGGCGACTGGCTCATAGTAGGCCAGTCTCCAGACCAAGTCAAGTTACATCTTCAAATAACCCAGCAACTGCTTACCTCTCTAGGTTTCCTTCTCAGTCTTCCAAAGTCAATTCTAGAGCCTGTCCAGCTTCTCACCTTCATAGGTGCAGAACTGAACACAGAGGAAGCCAGAGCCTTCCTTCCTTTGGTCAGGACAAGGACCCTGGTCTCTCTGGCCTCCTCATTCACCCTGCAGGTCTCTCGACCAGCAAGGCATTTTCTGCAGCTCCTGGGACACATGGCTGCTTCCACAGCAGTTGTGCAGGGAGCCAGATTTCAGATGAGGGACATTCAGTTCCATTTGAGAGCCTTTTGGTCTCAAAGAAAGGACCCTCTAACTAAGTTGGTCCCAGTAACTCGAACCCTGATCCAAGCCCTACAGTGGTGGCAGGATCAGAACAACCTGGGACAAGGGGTTCCCTTTGTCACTCAGTCTCACTCTTTAATCCTTACTACAGATGCATCCCTCTTGGGGTGGGGTGCTCACATGGGCGACCTCACTACCCAGGGTTGTGGTCCCCTCAGGAATCTCTGCTCCACATCAACCTGTTGGAGCTCAGAGCAATTTTCTAGCACTTCAAGCTTTTTCCAAATCTGTTCAGAACAAAGTGGTACAGGTCAGAGCAGACAACACCACTACAATGTGGTACATCAACAAGCAAGGAGGCACTTGGTCTACGGCCTTGTGCACCGAGCAATGAAGTTGTGGTCTCTGGCTTACTCCCTGAACACCTCCCCTACGGCAGTTCACCTCCCAGGCAAGGACAATGTCCTGGCAGATGCTCTCAGCAGGATTTCCCAGGGCCATCATGAATGGTCACTGGACCCCCTGGTCCTGGGGGTAATATTTGCCAGATGGGGCACCCCGCAGAAAGATCTTTTTGCAGCCCCAGACAATCACCAACTTCCCCTTTTTTGTTGCAGACCCCCAGTGTTGGGCTCAGTCCCTCTGGATGCCTTGCTACTCAATTGGGAAGGGAAGTTTCTCTATGCTTTTCCCCCCTTCCCTCTCCTGTTCACAGTGTTAGTCAAAATCAGATCTCAGTCCTGCAAAGTGATTCTGATTGCTCCAGATTGGGCCAGACAGCCCTGATATCCACTCTTACTGTCCTTAGCAGTCCATCTTCCCCTGTGTCTTCCCAGGAATCACAATCTATTAACCTGTGCTCAGGGACGGGTTTGGTACCCGAACCTCAAATCTCTCAATCTCAAGGCCTGGCTCTTGAAGAGTTAGAGTTTGCTGATTTACACCTCTCCCAAGGTGTAATGGATATATTAAAGGCTTCTAGGAAGCCTTCCACCAGAACTACCACAATTCCAAATGGAAGAGGTTTTCCATATGTGTTCTGGGAAGCATATTTCCCAGAATCTGCTGACTTACCCATAGTCCTGGATTATGTGGTCCATTTAAACACTTTGGGGCTGGACCAGCTACCCTAAAGGTGCATTTGGCAGCTGTGTCTGCTTTTATTTCCAGCAGGTAAACCCTCTTCTCTTTCAGCTCTTCCTGTATTCTCTAAGTTTTTTAAGGGATTGCTTCACACCAACCCTCCATTCAGGGCCCCTGCCCCTGCCTGGGATCTTAATGTTTGCATTGCTCAGCTTATGCAACCTCCCTTCGAGCCCTTGTCTTCAGCAGAGCTTAAGTATTTGACTTGGAAAACTGTGTTTCTAGTCGCCATCACCTCTGCCAGACGCATAAGTGAATTACAAGCTTTGTCAGTGGAGCCTGATTTTATCTCCTTTCATAGAGATAAGGTGGTCCTTAGGACTAACAGGAAGTTCTTGCCTAAGGTGGTTTCAGATTTCCACCTTAATCAATCTATTTCTCTTCCAGTGTACTTCACTGACCATTCCTCCTCTGGCGAGAGGAAGCTGCACAGCTTAGATGTGAAGAGAGCCCTTAGTTACTACATTGAGCGTACCAAGGGTCACAGGTTTGACTCCCTCCAACTGTTCCTCACTTATGGTGAGGTTGGTAAAGGGAAACCTGCCACTAAAAGATCCATTGCCAGGTGGATTGTCTCTTGTATCCAATTCTGTTATGAAAAGCTGGGTGAGGTTCCTCCCTCAGGCCTGAGGGCTCACTCTACCAGAGATACAGCTGCTTCCCTGGCTGCTGCCAGGGACATCCCCATTCTAGAGATTTGTCAAGCAGCTGCCTGGAAAACAGTTCACACTTTTACCAAGCATTACTCTCTGGACATCCAGGCTAGGAGTGATGCTCGGGTTGGCACAGCTGTGCTTCAGAGCCTATTTCCTAAGTAGGTTCTGTCCCTCCTCCATGGAGGTACTGCTGTGTAGTCTGCATATGTCATAATATAGCAAGAGTTCATGTTGTTTGAAGAAAAAATTACTCACCTTAGTAATGTTGTTTCTTCTAATGGAGTCTTGCTATATTATGACCTCCCCCACTGCCTGCCCCTCTCAGAACCTCTGTTTTTGGGATGTGGGTGGGCAGTACAGTGTTGGCACTTAGTAGATGCCCACCTTGTTTTTTCACCCCTCCTTTTTGGGGTGACTGGGTGTTGTGTTTTCTCTTTTTTTTTGGGTCTCCTGACTTGAGTCTTTGTTTTGGGACCAAAAAATGTGTTCTTATATTTAGTAGCCAGTTGGCTAGTGTAGGTTTACAGCTTCCATACAGAGCCTTAGTGAGTTTAGCTCATAAAGATCTGACAGTTTGAGTTTGAAGAACAACAGACAGAGTTTTCAACCGAGCTCGAGCTCAAAGTTCCATGCCTGGCATGGAAAGTTAACTCTTTCACCTCCAGAGCAGTTCGAAGGTTGGGACTCACTGTATATGTCATAATATAGCAAGACTCCATTAGAAGAAACAACATTACTAAGGTGAGTAATTTTTTCACAAAGTCCCATGTCCACATCAATGTGTTGGAGATGAGAGCACCGTTTACGCCCTCCGGGTCCTGGTGGACTTCGTCCGCCACAAGATAGTACTCCTCCAGACGTACAAGTCTGTCATGTACTACATCAACAAACAGGGAGGAGGACACGCTTATCTTCTCTGCAGGGAGGCAATGAGAGTGTGGGAATGGAGTCTAGAACAGGACGTTCTGATCCAGACGATTTGTCTACCAGGGACTCAGAACAGTCTAACAGACGAGCTCATCCTGACAGAAGCAGATCCTCATGAGAGGTCACTGGCACCAGACATCATGCAGTCTCTCTTTAACAAGTGGGGAACCAAGATGTGAATGTTTTTGTATCCCCACTCAACGCCAGACTGCCTCGATTCTGCTCCAGAAATCTAGAATGTGGTGTTTTCCGTCAGGATGCATTCAGGCTGCGATGGACAACTAACTTTCTGTACACATTTCCTCCATTCCTCCAGTTCAGAGGGCACTGCTCAAGCTGGAGGCACAAGGGAGCAAAATTATTTTGATCGCACCATGCTGGCCTTGTCAGATTTGGTTTCCCCTGCTCAACAAATTGTCAGTCAGCCTTCTGAGAACCCTCCCTCTCTGGACAGACCCTCTGACGCAGGGGTCCCTGGTTCACCCCAGCCTGAGCTCCCTACATCTCTACGCCTGGCTCCTGAGGAGATAAAAGTGGGCAGGTATAAAGTGTATCAGAGATTCTTTTGGCTTCTCATAAGCCCTCTACCAGGAAAACTTACACAGCCAAATGGAAATACTTTTCTGTATGGTGCTCCAAATCCCATAAAGATCCATCCATTGCCCACCAGACAGGGTTTTGGAGAACTTGCCGGCTCTCTCCGATGCAGGCTTGCAATACTGTACAGTTAAGGTCCATTTGTGCGCTGTTTCAGCATACCATGAGCCTGTACAGAACCTCTCTTTAGCTCAGCTGCCTCTATTTAAGAGGTCCCTGAAAGGCATTTTGCACACAGGGTCCCCAGTCAGGAAACCTGTTGCCACCTAGGACCTGAACCTTGTGTTGGACATGCTCACCTGTAAGACCTTTGAACCCCTGGCCACATGCTACCTCAAATTCCTAAATTGGAAAACTACATTTCTAGTTGCCATCACTTCTGCCCACAGAGTCACTGAGATACATGCATTGGTCACAAATCCTCCGCATACTGTTTTCTATAGAGAGAAGGTGGTTCTCCATACATATCCCAAGTTTTTACCTAAAGTGGTGACGGAGTTTCACTTAAACTAGCCTTTGGTGCTACCTACAAACTTTCCCAACTTTCAGAATGAAGGGAAGTGTACCCTCCACTCTCTGGACAGTAAAAGAGCCCTCACATTCTACCTCGATAGAACAAAGGACTTAATATACTAACATACTATTTGCCAGCAGATTAGGCCTTACGGTCTATCAAGTCTGCTCGAACCTTAGATCCTTAGTTGGGTGCCGAGGCCTTCCCATCCCTTGTGCTCAGAAACCCCTATCATCCATCCCACCCCTGGGACAGGCCATCATCTGATACATCCACTTTCTGTGTCTGTCCCACCCTCTCTTGAAGCCCTCCACTGTGGATCTCTGAACCAGCTCACCAGGCAGTGCATTCCAAGGGTCCACCACCCTCTCAGTGAAAAACCTCCTCCTCTTTTCCCCCCCTCAGCCTTCCACCTTCCAACTTCAAACCATACCCTCTGGTGATACCTCCCTGCTTTAGTCTAAAGATCCCCTCCACGTTTACCTTATTTATTTCCTTGAGGTACTTGAAGACCTCAATCATGTCATGAAAACAGGCAGAGCTCCTCAAGTCTGTCCTCATACGTCAAATCCCCTAGCCCTCGTATCATCTTAGTTGCCCTCCTCTGTACCCTACCCAGGAGCTGTATGTCCCTCTTCAAGTGTGGTCTCCAGTACTGTACACAGTACTCAAGGTGTGGTCTAACCAGTCCATTGTACAGTGGCAGAATCACTTCCTTGCTCCTAAAGGTGATCCCCCTTATGATGCATCCCAACATCCTGTTTGCCTTGCTAGCCGCTCTCCTGCACTGCTCAGAGTTATTCATACATGCATCCACCATGACCCCTAGGTCTTTTTCCCTATTGAGGGCCTCCAGTGTCTCCCTCCCAGGGTGTACCTGTGTTTAGGGTTCCTCGACCAAGATGCAACACCTTGCACTTGGTGATATTAATTAATTTCCATGTGTGAGCCCAGCTTTCAGGGTGTCCAGGTCCTTGCAGGCCACCTCCCCTCTTCTCCCTCAACTACTGCTCCCATCTTGGAGTCATCTGAAGAGACTCATTTTACACCCTATACCCTCCTGATGTCGATATGTATGCATTAAACAGGATCGGACCCAGGACCGAAACCCTGCGGTACCCCACTACCAACCTCTCTAGGTTCGAGAGCCCCCACAGACCACTACTCTCTGGGTGCGCCCAGCTAGCCAGTTTTCAATCCATCTGACCATCAAAGGGCCTACTCCTAACCCCATCAGTTTCTCCACCAGACCATTGTGGGGGACAGAGTCAAATGTCTTGCTGAAGTCCAAGAATAATACATCCACAGGCTTTCCCCTGTCCAGTTCTGATGTTACCCATTCGTAGAACTCCACAAGATTGGTTTGACATGATCTACCTGGCACAAACCCATGTTGCCGATATCCAGACCTCCACCTCCTCCAAGTACACCCCAATCGTTCCTTTAGTATACTCTCCATTAATTTCCACCCGAGGTCAAACTGATGGGTCTATAATTTACCTGGTACTTCCTCGACCCCTTTATGGATTGGCACCACATGTGCCTCTCTCCAATCCTAAGGTACCCTCCCTGTCTCAAGTGACCTGTTGAAGAGCTCTGCCAGGGTGCAGCCAGTATGTCCGCAAGTCCCATAGTACTCTCGGATGAATGCCATCCGCCCAGGAGATTGTCTTCTTTAGACCTTGAGGGTAACCACACCCTTTGGCAGAGATAGCATCATCCGTCCTCCACCTTACTGGCCTTTTATCCTTATCCAGATGTGACACCCTGGGGTACCTCTCCCTCCTCTTTCTCCATTTCTGTTGCTCCCCTGATCCCTCACTGCCTTCTATCCCTTAGTGCCCTTGCTTTGTAGATATCCCATCCCCTCCCTAGTGAACACAGAGGCAAAGTACTCGTTAAATACCTCTGCCTGGTCTCGCCTCTTCCACCCACCCTCCTTCTGATCTCATTCTACTGAGATGGCCCTTAGTTTTCTCCACTCCCCAATGCTTCCAGAAGAATATTTTTCCCCCTCCATGTATCCCCTGTGCCATCCCTTCTCTTTACTGGACTGCTCCCTCACCATCGGGTGACTTTT
Source organism: Neoceratodus forsteri (assembly GCA_016271365.2). Lineage (NCBI taxonomy): Eukaryota > Metazoa > Chordata > Ceratodontiformes > Ceratodontidae > Neoceratodus > Neoceratodus forsteri. The sequence goes on from CM057458.1 coordinate 713,847,407, forward strand.
CTAGATGCAAGATGGCACATTTCTTATCCCCATCCCCTCTTGTTGTTTTATATTTTTGTAGGTCGCCTTCTTTCTCTGACTGCTACCTGTACCTCACTGGACCACTAGCATGGTTTATGTGACCTTGCTCCTGCATTTCAACTAGCAGATCCTGACTGCTTCATGAAGTCCCGTTTATGACCTCCCATCTCCTTTCCACACTTGTCTTTGATGTAATCCTTCAAGTGATCCTTGAGAATATTTCCCATGCCCACAAAGTCTGCCCCCTGAAGTCCACTGCCAGTGTCCTAGATCTCCCCCTCCCCATGCTTATTTGAAACCAGACAGCATTGTGGTCGCCTCCCAGTCAGGGGGTCCTGTACAACCACAGGTCCCTTACCAGATCCCCATCTGCCAGAACCACGCCCAGGACATGCCCCTCCCTTGTGGCTCCATCACATGCTGTGTTATGAACACATCCTGGAAGCCGCCAGCAGCCTCTGCTCCTTGGCCACCTTAGAGGACATGGTTCCCCATTTTGTACCTGGCATATGGGTCCCCATCAACACCACTCCTTCCCTTTTGGTCCACACTGGGCAATGATGTTGTCCAGCAAACCATCCTCTAGAACATCACTCATCCCGGGGGCCTATATACTACACCAAGCTTGACCTTATCTCCTGCTGGGGATCGTGGAGTGACCCATAAGGCCTCCACGTTTCCTCCTGCCTCTTCTACCCTAGCAATTTCTATGTCATCTCTAATGAACATAGCCACTCCACCCCCTCTGCCTCCTTTCTATCCTTCCTAAGCATAGTGTACCCCCATGTTTAGGTCCCAGTCATGGTTTTTGTTGGCCCACATCTCTGTGACCACCGCCACATCCACCCTCCCCTCGAACAGCATGGCCTGGAACTCTGGCAACTTGTTTCCCAAGCTCCTGGCATTTACTAACACCAACCCCACCCTTATCCCTGATCCTCTTTGTTGAACCCCACCCAGATTCCTTATACTTCCAACCTCCCTCTGCTCCTTCTGAAACCTCCACCCCAGTCTATTTCCCCTCCCCCTTGGGAAGCAGGCTGCTCCCCTCATCTGGAGGAGGGGCTTCTGGTCAGCCCTCCCTTATCCCTCCCCCCACAAGTTTAAACCCCACCTTTCTTGAGTGTAGTCAGCCATCCCCTGTTTAAGGACTTCCTTCCCTAATGGGGCAAGATGAAGCCTGTCCTTGGCATATAGTCCCTTATCCTCCCAAACTCCTTTCCAGTTCCCTAATACCCCCAACCCACTCTCTTCACCCCACTTCCTGAGCTAGTGATTAACCTCTGTGAGCTTCATTTTTTTCTCCACTGAAGCCTTTGGTACTGGCAATATCTCCGAAAAGGAAATGTTGCATCCATTATCCCGACAGACTCTGGCAAGTTCTTGGAACCTTGCTTGGACTTCCGACAGTCGAAGCAGCTCTTTATTTATCTTTACCCCAATTGGCTGGGTCAGCCAGTTATAATCAGATGCCTCTGCTATTCTATAGTGCAGGTCAAACTGGAAGGCCAGGTTCACGCCCACTCCACTAGAGCAGTCGCTATGCCCTTGGCAGAGATTTGCTCTGTTTCTATCATTGATATTTGCTGAGCTGCCACCTGGAACACAGTACATACCTTTATCAAACACTATGCCCTGGATGTCCATGCCGGGCAGCATGCCTCATTTGGCAGGACAATCCTTAATGGACTTCTGTCCTGAGTGAGCACCGGCTTCTGCCGCCCTGCCTGGGGGACTTTCAGCTTTGTTCTCTAACCTATTGGTGTGCATCATTGGTGAAGATTGGTTCTTGGAAGATAATAAAATTATGCACTCACCGTAATTCTTGATCTCCTAGGAACATCTTCACTATTAATTCACACACTCACCCTCCATCCCCCGGGCTCACTCTTTTTGTTTATTGATCTTCACCCATTGTTTTTGGTTTGAACTGTGATGACACTGCTTCTTGTTGTTGACCCTTCTTACATGGGTCACAAGGGATATCTTATGCTCTTTAGTTAGATGTGTTATTGTTAGTTAAGTTACGCTGCACCTCTTCAGTAAAACAGGTACTGAGGCAGTTGAAGGCCAGTGCTGAGGTAAGCCATGCAGTGCAAGCTAGTCTTGCGGTGCCACACATGCATACAGCCTACCTTGGCGCCAGCCCTCCTGAAAGTTCTGTTTCCCACAGGGTCCTAGCACCTCCAACTCAGAACCCATTTGTGTGACTCAATGGTGAAGATGTTCATAGGAGATCAAGAATTGCAGTGAGCTCGTAATTTTAATTTTTTTCTGGTAAATCTTTTGAAGTAAATAAAAACATTGAGAAAAATGTTCTGTTTTGTTTATTTAGTGAGCGGAAACCCAGAAACCCCAAATACAGGCAAGTCTTCAGAAGTAAAGGAGGGGACTAAAGATGACAGCACATCAACAGGCTTACTGGGAAGAGCTAGAAGGGTAAGTAAAGTTACGGACAGACTTAACAGTTTAAAGAAATGTATCTATATATATATATATATATATTCTGTGCCCCTATATTTAGGGTTGAGTAGGCACTTTAATGTTAAACCTCAAATTTTGTGCATTAATAATTTGGCAACCATTCAACAGATTTGCACAAAATTTGGAATGCACGGTCTGGTATGGTAAATCTCTTGATTTAACAAATTGCGTTTTGGTCAGACATATGGTTTTTGTGTAGCGAAGCACAAAAAAATGCACTTTTCCTCACTTTTGTGTGTTTTTTGCCTGTGGCACTGTGCAGCCACTGTGTGGACTATTGGTCTGAAACCTAGCATATAGAAAGCGCTTGGGTCAAAGAACATGGCACTTTTTGTTTGGTGAAAAAATATGAATCCATTCAAAAGTTATTGAAGTTTGAAGTTCCCATTATATCCTATGGGAAGATTTATATGTATATTTTGCGAAAGAAAAATGGGGTTCTGCCCATCTGGTCATCCCCTCACGGTCAAAGAATTTTCAGGCTCGTGGAGGAAAAATTTTCGGTTATGAAATTTTTCGGCCAAGAAGAGCTCTATATCTTGTTTTCGGAATTTTAGGTTGGAAAAATGTTGTAGTTTTCTCCACAGGTGACTTTTGGGGCAAATGAGGCATGGGTTTTGCTCAGGGGAACCCCCCTCTATCGAACCATGCATTTGGATTGCTTCGGTTTAGTAAAAAAATTGACTTTTAAAAATTAAAATTCTTCTTTCACGGCTCGCTAATGATCTTCGTTCGCAAGCCTGCAAATTCTTCGGTCTTGAGATGATTTTTGTTCGCTAGCTTCCTCCGCGAGGGGAAGACCAGATAGCCAGATTTTCACAACCAGATGTCCATGGGGAAGACCAGATGACTCTAGGGATGACCACATGGCCCAAATTGGGATGACCAGATGACCGTTCACAGCCAAAGATTTTGTTAGTTCGCGGCCAAAGGTTGCGGTCGAAGATTTTCTAGCAAATGAAAAATATTTAAAGCTTTACAAATTTTAAATTGCATATCTCAGTAACAGTTTGGTCTTTTTACTTGAAATTTGCAGGGTGTTGAGGGGATGACCTAGAGATGTAAATTATGCTGTTTAGATGTTGGGGAGTTAATTGGTTGCAAAGATATTCAATGACGTAGTTGACGTTTTTCCCTAGGATTACATTGCGGTCTGTGTCATGACTTTCGGCGCCATTACCTCGGAAACGAAGCGAGATGCAGACTTTTTGCTACTGGCGGTTTAGATCACCTTTCGCCGTTATCTCAGGAACGAAACGAGATACAGACTTTTCGCTACTGGTGGCTTAGATCACTTTTACGCTGTTATCTCAGAAACGAAGCGAGATACAGACTTTTTGCTACTGGATGCTTAGATCACTGTTAAGTGATCTATGCTGCTGGAACAAGATTTTAAACTGCACAGTAAGCCTGCAGTGGAATATTTTTAGTAGATCGCACAGTTCATGACATATTGTTACATTTGTGTTCCAAAGGTTTGTTGCTGTATAGGGATGCTGTGCAAAGCTGCTGCTAGAGCGATATATTGTTATGCAGTGTCATAGTAGTTACTCTACACCAATACCCTTGGCAGCCTGGTGTGCCCCGAGCTCTCCACCAATACATGTTTTTTTACTTGTTATAGTACACTTTTTCAAAAAATAAGGAAATTCATGGCAAAAAACTGCATTTAATGCTTCATTTAGGGTTAAAATGAAAAAAGTCAGGAAATGAAACATTAGGGTTGAGCCCATAACCCCCCTCCCACACACACCCTGCACTTCCATCCTCCACAGACTGACAGATGCCAGGGTGTGCCATCAGGGTCGTGAGGCCTAAATCTCACCCCATTTTCCTTTACTGTAGCATGCCGACCTGCTTACACATGGAATGGAGTGAGAGTTGGGCACACAACCCCAATGGCACCCCTGTGTCTGTCAGTCTGTGGAGATGAAGTGCGGGGTGTGTGTGGGTAGGGCTCAACCCTATGTTTCATTTCTTTACTTTTTTTCGCTTTAACACTAAATGATGCATTAAACACATTTTATTGCCATGAATATATACATTTTAAAACGCGACGAATCGACCGTGTGCCACATACATATATATATAGATATATACATCTATATATATTTATTTCAAAGGTTATCTGTTTGGGTAAAATCCTGTTTCTGTGTAGGCATAACAGTGAGTTACAAACTTACCGTAATATAGTAATGTAAGTTGAAAGGGACGCTAAGTCCATCATGTCCTCCTCTGCTTCATAAACAGGTATGAATAAGTTTGCAGTGCAAACATGTACTAATCTGAAGGGGTTCCCTGCCCATTGTGCTATCCAGGGTATCTAGTGATTCCTGTGGCAAGCAGAAATTTGTCCAGGCCTACCTTGAAGGCTGATACTGTCTTCATGTCCACTATCTCAGCTAGTAGGCTCTTCCAAAGGTTCATCATCCTGAAAGAGAAGTACTTTCTAATGTTAATCTGGTGTTTACCACCTCTGAGCATCAGGGCATGCCCCCGCATCCTGCTGGAGGACACCAGTTCAGCCATCTTTTCTAACATGTCAGTACCCTTGAATATGTGAAAGGCGGAGATCAAGTTTCTTCTTACCATACATTAGTCTCTATATGTTGTATCAGGTGGCTTGAGAGAAATAAATGAGTAAGACCACCAGTAATCCAGATGGCCACACTTTAGGGCCACAATGAATTGAGGCTTGAGAACCATTGCATTAATTCTTTACACAAACAGATGATATAGAGGATTGTGTATGACTGCTCATACACAAGGATATTTTTCACTCAAGCGGTTTCCGTGGTAACCAGTGACCTCGAGAGTGCAGCTCGAGAGGTCCGTTACCACGGAAACAGCGAGAGTAAAAAATATCTTTGGAGTGTATGAATGAGCGATCATACACAATCTTTTATAGTGTGTGGTCACTCATACACTCAGCTGGTGTCCTTACTTTTTTCTTTTAGTGCCTTCCGGGACTGCTCTCACCACCGTGTCCATTCAGCGAGGATTGCAGGTCACCAAAACACGCATACGCAACTGCTATAGTCCTGATAGGGTGAGATCCGTCGGGGGCGCTTACCTGTGGAAGAGAGGCCCCCAATGGAGGAGGAGGAAGCTGGGAACTGTCTGGGTTCACATCAGCTCCTAACCGCAAATCCGGAGGTGTGCCTGGAGAGCGACCACCTGGTGAAAGCCCCTCATCTCCAGTCCCTCGGTTAAAGGATGAGAGAGGTGGATCCACATTACGTGATGAGGGGGAGGCCTGGTGAGAAGAACCCTCCAAGGGAGGCTGAGATAGGTCTGGCAGCTGGGAATCATTGGGGCCCTCGCCGGACCCCAATGCCAGGTCAGTTGGGCAGACATCGTCAGATCCGACGTCCGAGTTATTGGCCGAAATGACCACACAGCCATCAGACTTGCCGATGCTTGACTTATCAGTCGAAGCTGGGTGGGCTGCAGAGTCCCTGGAGCCCATGTGCTCGTCAGATGGGCCGACGAATGACTTAGAGCCTCCTTTCAGCACAGCAGCCCCCCCCCAATGGAGAGGAGTCTGAGCACAGCTGAGGCCGAAGCCGAGGATCCCGCAGCCACTATTACTAGTGGCAACGGGAATCCTGAGGACTGCTCCTGAGGCAGGGCAGGCTGGGCTGCAGCAGCCAACTTCCTGGAGGAAGGAGAACGCCTTTCATCCGAGGGGCCAGCAGGTGGCCTAGGACGAGAAGGGGACTTCTCCTGGTCCCGATGTTTCTCCTGCGTCTTCTTCTTGTGCCTGGGCTCGGTGGGAGAGGTGGAAGCGCTTCTCAACTTTTAGAGTGCTTTCTCTATGGTGGCCATTCGTTGCTTTAGAATATGAGCCTTGAGGGCCTGCTGGCGATGCTTCCATGTGGCCAGATTAAAGCTGGTGCTGGCTTCACAGTCCATGCCTAGGCAGAAGAGGCAGAGGGAGTGCGAATCCTTGTGCGGTAGTTGCGCGCTGCACGAAGCACACTTATTTTTGTGCTCGACGGAAGACAATGACGGCATGCACAGAAGAAAACCAAAGACTGTAGTTTTGAAAGAAATAAATGGATACTCATCCGAAAGCAGTCGAACTGCAATGTACGATCTCTGCGAGATCTGACGGATCAGGTCAATGGTGGAAAATAACTGGAAGGCGGGTGTGGGGACTCCCCGCTATATAGGGTCACGCTGCCATCCATCACTTGACATTGGGTTGATGGTCCCCCATCAGAGACTGACGACTAAAGCTTTCTGTGGGTCCTGACACCAGGGGGTGCAGTCTCAGAGTGATTACCTACTGCAAGAGCCCTCTCGAAGTAAGATTAGCATTTTTGAATAGATGGATTTCCATCCGTAACAATGTTCTACCATACACTATTTAAAAGTTATGCCTAATAAACTGATGTTATATGGAGAATTACTTATGGTAAGGGGTGTATTATGAATGAGTTTCTATAAAACGGTGTCTGGTTTATTGTGACTCTACACTGGTTAAAACCCTACATGGTACTGGGTTAGTCTAGCATATACACCTTCCCAGAAGACATACTAGAGGTGCATTGATCAAGAGCACAACCAGTCAGTTTCAGAAAGCTCAATATGCTAATTACATATCGTCAGGGTCAAAAAGGTCACAGTGCAACTCAAACAACAAAGCAACATCAAAAAGAAATCACACAAATAAAAAAAATGACCCCCACCCCCACAGCAGCATTGCTGAAGAATCACAAACTAAAGGAAATCCATCCAACAACTTTGAAAAAACATACGGTACTTCCTGCTCGCAAATGTAAACCCCAAAAGCCTCAGTCCTACTTACACAAGAAAAATACTTTATAAATGCCTAATAAAAACACAAACTACTGTATATTCCAAAACTATGATTCTTCACAACAGAAACATGCATATGTACATCACTAAACCATTATCGAAACATCTACAAATGTTGCTCTAAAAGCAAATAAAATATCTATATATCTAGAAAAAGAAGACAGCTAAAACTTGCTGCTTGAATCTCAGCTGCCCAGCAGTACACCTGAATGAGGTCTAATCAGTAGCCTAGGCTACTATCTCTGACTGGGCACATGGAGAGAACAGGAAGCACAGCCCAAGCTTCCAGTTTAGCCTCATAGATCACATGGGAAGTATGGGAATTAAAATTCAGGAATACCTATTTAAAGCAACTAAATAATCCACTCCCTTGCAGTGCAACCACACCCAACTAGTGCAGTTTACTAGCTGCAACCTAACTCATGCTGCATATCTAATTATGCTAAGGTCCTAATGGCATCCATTTAAAGACACAGCACCAATTTAAAACACTACCACATTGTTAAAAAAAAAACTGACATTACTAAACATTTTATAAGTGGAATAAAGGAGTTCCATTGGGGGGATTATGCTGTGTTAATGTACCTCATGTTGGTTGAAGTCCCTCACCCTATGGGCTTGGGATGCTAACCCACCACTTGGTACAGTAACATAGCATACTCCTTCTATGTCATGCCTCAGTCCTTGTTTTTTACACACCTGAGGTGTGTGATGCCCATAAACCCTGAGAGCAAAATAATATTACTAGGGACGTGGATATGATGTTCTATCCATACTTTCTGGCAGTGTCCTTTCCCTTTATGACATGCTGGAATGTCTTCAAGATTGCTCCTCCCATCCACACAGGTGGTAACTCTCCTAGCTCTGCCCCATGATGCCAGATCTTCATTTACGCTGGAAGAAGAAGGTTCCTTCCTTACCGCTCTCATGCCGAAGAGGCCCTTTGTGATTTATTTCATTCAAACTTAAATAAAATCTTATCTTCAGGCTTTACTTCTTGCTGCCGACATGGACGACATGAAGTCCACTACGGGCTCTGGAAATGCAGTTGTGGGCAGAAGATATCCCAAACTGATCCGCACAGCTTGTGTGTATACTGCCTGGGCCACGAGCATAATACTCAGGCTTCCATCCCTCGACTTTGGAGGATCGCTTAGCCCTCCTTCTCTTTGGAAGTCCTGATGATTGGGACCTGCCCATGAAATCTGAGGATGCCCATCAGGTGATCTCCAAAACTGCGGGGTCCGCTGAACAACTTGCAGCATTTGAGGAGGGTGCTGCCCAGGCTGCAGCACAGGTGTCCTTGCCTTCAGCCTTTTTACCGCCCTCCTTTACTGGGACATTTAAGGAACTGTGCCAGGCCCTCCATACCCATGGGCAGGGTTTATCGGGCACTAAATCTAAAAAAGGAGAGAGAGACAAAAAAAAACGGTCTCATCATGGGATCAAGAGCGCTCTCGGGCCTCTGATTCCCATGCTTTGCCAGAGTTGCCTACTATAGTCGGTGCTTTGGCTTTGGCTGCTGACTCCACAGTCTCCCCATCAGGCCAGTTGGTCGAGACTTCGGTCGGCGCCACTGGGATATTTCTCGAACCTCTCGACCCGTTGTCTGCTGAGAAGGTCAGTACCTTGTTATCCATGGTCCAGCACCCCTGATTGTACCCCCACCTCGTGGACAGCAACATATATGTAGGTACATGTACTAACCTTAGGGCAGAGACACTTATCGTATAAGCATAAGTGTCAGGATCTGTGTTCTACTGTATTTTCCTAATGCATATTAAGCTCCATTATGTTTTACCAATGTATCTTAGTCCTGGGAGATGCTTTCCACTTTATTTTTGCTGTATTATGATAAGTAAGGCAACAGTGCCATCTTTAGTGCTTGTACATCAATGTAATTGCAACTGACCTTGGACTTGTAGAGATCCCATTGTCTGTGCTATTTTATGCAAGCTAAGCACATTCGTATGTTAGTTAGGATGGTTACTCAGGCCACCTGCTACTGTCCAATTATATACTTTTTTATGTATCTTTTTTAGTAGTAACCATAGTGATTCAAACAACATGAAGTCTTGCTATATTATGACATATGCAGTTTGTCCCAGCCTTAGAACTGCTCCGGAGGTGAAAGAGTTAACTTTCCATGCCAAGCATGGAATCTTGAGCGTGAGCTCGGTTGAAAACTCTGTTTGTTGTTCTTCAAACTCAAACTGTCAGATTCTTTACTCCGCCTCACTGAACAGTCGCTCCGGAGATTTCTCCTTCTGCTTGGTTTATTTTGTCGGTTAAAAAGTGTAATTTCTCGGTTTTTTAAACCGCATTTGGTTTCAGCACTGTAGTGTCTGTGGGGAAGCCTTTGCCAAGGCTGACCCACACACCACATGTGTTTATTGTCTGGGGTTTGACCACCTCAATGCAGACTGCCAGATTGCAAGAATTTCCCTGCAGCTACCCTGGATAAGAGGTTGGTAGGCTCAGGGCGAGAGCCAAAGTCCGCTGACCTGGATGGCCAGCCCAGTTCGGTGCCAACCGAACTGGAGAATGCCCTCTGACCAGGGGCGAGACTTCCTCAGGCAAGCGAAGAGCTGACTCGGAGAGCCAGTTCCAGCAAAGAGGACTAGAAAATCAGCAGGTGTGGGCCAAAATTTCCTTCTCCAACCGCTGCAGAGATAGCAAAGCGATCCAAATTGTCCAAGCTTTCCCGGTTCGACCGAACTGGCACCATCAGGTAGCGGTCGGTTCGGTCGGTTCCACCGGTTCAAGAATATGATATAGAGAATTTTATGAACGGAGGAGGAGGATTATGAAGAGAGTAAATGTGATTTTGAAAGTCTGGATGTGCCCATTGAACCGGACATCTCCCCAGACAGACCTTCAGAGTGTCTCCCCTAGGCTTTCTGAGTCCCGTCTCATTTTATGTTTTATAAAAGTTGCTGAAACCTCCAGCTCCCTTTGGAAGAAGCTGTGGATGAACAGGAGGAGCCTGACTATGTGGAAATGATGGATATCCCAGAGTCCAGGAGATTGTCTATTCCTTTACATAAATCTTTTAGGAAACAGACAATAAAAATTTTAAAAGCTCCTAACACTATACCTCCTGTGGATAAAAAAATGGGCAAGAGGTACACATTGTCAGGCTCTGATACGGAGTTCCTTTCACAACAATGCAGCCATGTTGGGGTAGTGCAGGCTGCAGCCTGTGATAAGGCAAATATTCCCTTGGCTTCACACCCCCCTGACAAGGACTCCAGGAGGATTGATGCCATAGCAAAGAAACAATACATGGCAGCATCCTTGGGACTCAGACAGGCAAATTATATGGCCTATGTTGCAAGATACCAGAAATCCAGATGGGATACTGTTATGGCTTTAGCGAAACAGGTCCCTGGCCAGCTTGCCAAGGAGCTGGAGCAGGTGGCTGCTGATGGTATTGAGGCATCCAAGGTGCAATTCCATGCTGCAGTGGACTCTAATGATGTATCTTCAAGAGTCATGGCTACATCTGTGCCTTTTCGCATAATGGCTTGGCTCAGGTGTACTAGCCTGTCACAGAATACCCAGGCTAAGGCCATGGATTTTCCTGTTGTGGGTAATTCTCTGTTTGGGGAGCAGACATAGAATTACATGAAGAAAATGGATAAGTATAGGACCACTTATAGGAGTGCACAGGCCAAGGAGGGCAAGCCACTCCTCAGAGGCAGCTTTCAGGGGCAGGGCAGGCCTTTTCTAGGCCTTTTACAAGCCAGGCCTCCTCTTCAGCTTATGCCCAGAGGGGTTCTTCAGAGGGAGAGGCAGGCAGGATGCAGAGCAGGCCTGCTCCACCCCTCAGCCTAAAGCCCCTGCCAAACAGGCACCCTGATGGGATGCCCAGGGCCGATTCTCATTACCTGTAGGGGCAGGCTGGCTTACCGTCCAGGACTGAGGTCTTTAACATCAGACAAGTGGGTCCTGGAAGTAGTAAGCCAGGGACTGATTCTCAGCGTCAAAAATTTCCAAGATGAGAACCAGATCCTTTCCACCTGCAAATCCATTAGAGCTCTGCTTTGAAACAGAAGTCTCAACCCTCCTGGCTCTCAGAGCTGTAGAAAGGGTTCCTCCCCTACACCAGGGCAAATGACTGTACTCTAGGTACTTCCTTACCCCAAAAAAGACAGGAGAATGGCAGCCCATCCTGGATCTCAGATACCTAAACAAGCACCTTTTAAAACCAAAATTCAAAATGGTGACTCTGGGAATTATTTTACCCTCCCTAAGGCCAGGGGACTTTCTAGCGTCCCTGGACCTCAAGGATGCCTACTTCCATGTCCTCATCAGAAGCTCCCACAGTACCTCAGATTCGAACTGCCCTCAGGCCATTACCAGTTCAGTGCAATGCCCTTCAGCCTCACCTCTGCCCCAAGGGTATTCACAAAATGCCTGGCAGTAGCAGTTGCTCACTTAAGGAGGCAAAAGATTGCCATCTTTCCTTACCTGGACGACTGGCTCATAGTGGGTCAGTCTCCAGACCAAGTCAGATTAGACCTCGAGGTTACCCAGCAGCTGCTTACATCTCTAGGTTTTCTTCTCAATCTTCCAAAGTCAGTTCTAGAGTCTGTTCAGCTACTCACCTTCATAGGCGCAGAACTGGACACAAAGCAGGCCAGAGCTTTTCTTCCTCTAGAAAGGGTAAAGACCCTGGTGGCTCTGGCCTCCTCCTTCACTCTGCAGGTCTCTCGACCAGCAAGGCACTTTCTACAGCTCCTAGGGCACATGGCTACTTCCACAGCTGTAGTGCAAGGAGCAAGATTTCAGATGAGGGACATCCAGTTCCATTTGAGAGCCTTCTGGTCTCAAAGGAGAGATCCTCTAACCAAATTGATCCCAGTAACTCGAACCCTGATCCAGGCCCTGCAGTGGTGGCAGGATCAGAGCAATCTGAGACAGGGGGTTCCTTTCATCCCTCAATCTCACTCCTTGACTGTTACTACAGATGCATCCCTCTTGGGATGGGGAGCTCACATGGGCGACCTCACCACCCAGGGATTGTGGTCCCCTCAGGAATCTCTGCTCCACATCAATCTGTTGGAACTCAGAGCTGTTTTTCTAGCACTTCAGGTTTTTTCTGCATCTGTTCAGAACAAAGTGGTACAGGTCAGAACAGACAACACCACTACAATGTGGTACATCAACAAGCAAGGGGGCACTCGGTCTTCGGCCGTGTGCACCGAGGCAATGAAGTTGTGGTCTCTGGCTTATTCCCTGAACACTTCCCTCATGGTAGTTCACCTCCCAGGCAAGGACAATGTCCTGGCAGATGCTCTCAGCAGGATTTCCCAGGGCCATCACGAATGGTCACTGGATCCCCTAGTACTGGAGTTAGTATTTGCCAGGTGGGGCACCCCTCAGATAGATCTTTTTGCAGCCCCAGACAATCACCAACTTCCGCTTTTTTATTGCAGACCCCCAGTGTTGGGCTCAGTTCCTCTGGATGCCTTCCTTCTCGACTGGGAAGGGAAGTTCCTCTATGCCTTTCCCCCCTTCCCTCTCTTGTTCAAGGTGCTAGTCAAAATCAGATCTCAACCTTGCAAGATGATTCTGATTGCTCCAGATTGGGCCAGACAGCCCTGGTATCCACTCCTTCTGTCCTTAGCAGTCCACCTTCCCCTGTGTCTCCCCAGGAACCACAATCTGTTAACCTGTGCTCAGGGGAGAGTTTGGTATCCGAATCTCAAATCCCTCAACCTCAAGGCCTGGCTCTTGAAGAGTTAGAATTTGCTGACCTACTCCTTTCTCAAGGTGTACTCGATATCTTGAAAGCTTCTAGGAAGCCTTCCACCAGGGCTACTTATAATTCTAAATGGGAAAGGTTTTCCATATGGTGCTCTGGAAAGCATATTTCCCCAGAATCTGCTGACTTGCCCACAGTCCTGGATTATGGTCCATCTAAATACTTTGGGGCTGAGGCCAGCTACCCTGAAAGTGCATTTGGCAGCTGTCTCTGCTTTTATTTCAGCAGGAAAGCCCTCTTCTCTTTCTGCTCACCCTGTATTCTCCAAGTTTTCAAGGTTGTACACCAACCCTCCATTCAGGGACCCTGCTCCTGCCTGGGATCTTAATGTTTGCATTACTCAGCTAATACAACCCCATTTGAGCCTTTGTCTTCAGCAGAGCTTAAGTACTTGACTTGAAAAACTGTGTTTCTAGTAGCCATCACTTCTGCCAGGCGCATAAGTGAATTACAAGCTTGTCAGTGGAGCCTGATTTTATCTCCTTTCACAGAGATAAGGTAGTCCTCAGGACTAACAGGAAGTTCTTGCTAAGGTGGTTTCAGATTTCCACCTTAATCATCTATATCTCTTCCAGTGTGCTTCATAGACCATTTCCTCCTCTGGCGAAGGAGGCTGCAATTGAGATGTAAAGAGAGCCCTTAGTTACTACATAGGCGTACCAAGGTCACAGGTTTGACTCCCTCCAACTGTTCCTCACTTATGGTGAGGTTGGTAAAGGGAAACCTGCCACTAAAAGATCCATTACCAGGTGGATTGTCTCTTGTATCCAATTTCGTTATCAAAAACTGGGTAAGGTTCCCCCTTCAGGCCTGAGGGCTCACTCTATCAGAGGTACAGCTGCGTCCCTAGCTGTGGCCAGGGACATCCCTATCTTAGAGATATGTCAAGCAGCTACCTGGAAAACAGTACACACTTTCACCAAGCATTACTCCCTGGACATCCAGGCTAGGAGTGATGCTGGGTTTTACCAGCTGTGCTTCAGAGCCTATTTCCTAAGTGAGTTCTGTCCTCCTCCATGGAGGTACTGCTGTGTAGTCTGCATATGTCATAATATAGCAAGACTTCATGTTGTTTGAAGAAAAAATTACTCACCTTAGTAATGTTGTATCTTCTAATGGAGTCTTGCTATATTATGACCTCCCCCCCTGCCTGCCCCTCTCGGAACCTCTGCTCTTGGGATGTGGGTGGGCAGTGCAGTGTTGGCACCGTGATGCCCACCTCGTGTATTTCACCCCTCCTTTTTGGGGTGTTTGGGGTTGTATTTTATTTTATTTTATTTTTTTGGATCCCCTGACTTGAGTCTTTGTTTTGGGACCAAAAAATGTGTTAATATTTTAGTAGCCAGTTGGCTAGTGTAGGTTTACAGCTTCCACACAGAATCTTAGTGAGTTTTGCTCGTAAAGATCTGACAGTTTGAGTTTGAAGAACAACAGACATAGTTTTCAACCGAGCTCACGCTCAAGATTCCATGCCTGGCATGGAAAGTTAACTCTTTCACCTCCGGAGCAGTTCTAAGGCTGGGACAAACTGCATATGTCATAATATAGCAAGACTCCATTAGAAGAAACAACATTACTAAGGTGAGTAATTTTTTCTTATCGGGGTATAAGACCCTGTGTAGTACGTAGCTTCTCTGAGACAAGAGACTGCATTTACCTAGGTAAGGAAAACTGGAAACTCTCCCAGTGTATTCACTGTTGGTATTAAGCCTGTATTATTTACCTGTAATAAATATCATTAATTACATGTGCCCCACTTGTCTGTTGTCGTTTCCTTTGTGCCGTTCCACCAAGAACCTAAGAAAATTAATTTTTTACCACCTTACAACCTCCATTTCTAGAACTCCGGTCCTTCCATTTTCCCAGGGAGGGATGGACCAGGGTACTGTTCTGCCCTCTCTCAACCCGGAGCACTCGGACCACGAGAGGCCTCAGCTTGCTCTGGCCCCCTCTGAGACCCACTGCCAGTCCTCATGGGGGTCAAAGTCAAGGTCCCGCTCTTGGAGCCCCGACTCGGACAGCCCATTTCAATCTCGACACTCACTCTCTCAGCGTTCGGGCAAGCGGAGCCACCACTATTCCTTGTCCTTGTTGGATGAGGAGATGCACTGGCGCAAGTTGCATTGGCACAGTGAGGAGCTTATGTGGCAGCAGCTCTAGCTGACCCAGATTAAGCTGATCCCAGCCACCCCGGCTCTTCCTTGGGTGCCACTACCGGAGCCGCAGCAGACCCTGCCCCGGCAGAAACTGGTTTGTATGGTCCCAGTGCGGCCCCCTCTGGCTTCTCCACCGATTCCGGTGGAGCCATCACATAAACAGCTGACGACCGGTGCTCCGAACAAGTAAGCTCAGCAGGTTAAGGGTTTACGACATGGCTATCGGTCACTGTCACCCCAGAATGGCTACCACCCTCGCGGGGTTAGTGGGGACTCGGGCGGTCGACCGCTGTTCCACGAGTCTTCAGAATCAGAAGAGTCCTCCTTACACTCCCAACCGCTGGATGTGGAGTTGACGTGGGAACTTTCAATGGATCAAGGGCCCATGTCCTTCATGGGCCTTCTCCATCTCATTTCAGAGTCAACGGGTCTCCAGCTGGAGCCTGTTCAGAAATGGGAATGGTACCCGCTGACCGAGATCCTCGACTGGGGTGGCTCTCCAGTGGAAGCCTTCCCAGTCCAAGATGCTATTCTTGGTCATGCCCTGGAACTGTGGCAGCACCCGGCCTCTTGCCCTGCACTGTCGGCCTGGATGGCCCACAAGTATGCGGTCCCTATCAGCTCCCTGTCGGGATTCACGGAACACCCCTCGGCCGAGGGTCTTGTGGCTGACTCTGTGTATGCACTGGCAACATGGTGGATGTTGACAAACCCCCCTGACAAGAAGTCTAAGAAATTGGACCATCTGGACAAAAAGGTGTATGCCATCTCCTCTCCCAGCCTTTGGCAAGCGAGCTCGGCACTCCTCATGGCCCATTTCTTGCACGCCCTCCTGGGTTCCCTGGATGAGGTGCTTCTTCACCTGCCCACAAATCTGCATACTACGGTCAAGCAGGTCAGGAACCAAGGCCGAGCTGCTATGAAGCAGCAGTTCCAGACGACCGTGGACATTGGCGATTCATGTGCCCGATCCGTGGCCACAGCAGTTGACATGCGCCTCAGGGCTTGACTGTGCATCTTCACCTTCATGGGTGACACGCATTACAAATTGGCAGCTATTCCCTTCTTGTGTACCGACCTGTTCAGACCCGGTGTGGAAGGGCACCTCACTTGGATTGAGAAGTACAGCGCCACCTTGGACTTGGTTACTTCTGCCTAGAAGGACCAGAATGGCTACAAACCTCAAAAGAAGAAGCCCTTTTGGACCACCTCCACCCCAGCAGCTAAACCTGCCCAGACCCCCTCTGGACACTAACAGACCTGGCGTCCCCAGCCCAAATTCGTGGCCTCGGTCATCATGAAGCCAGGAACTAGAGGTCCTGGCGGCCCCTCTGCCGGTCCCTCCTCCGCTTCCAGGCCTGCCCAGTGATGGGATGGGGGGGTGCCTCCCCCATTCTTGTCCTGAGCCCCCTGGGTCCTCCCATGAGGGGCTGGCTCCGCCACTTCCTTTCTACCTCGTCTGCTGTTACCACAGACAGGTGGGTCCTCAAAGTGGTCAGTCATGGTCTGCCTTTGGAGTTCAAGCCTTACCTGCCTTGCTGAGCCCGCACTCCATGGCAGGGTATAGTGTCCGTCGACATCCTGTCAGCCCTTTGGGATGACATTGCCTAGCTTCTCTGCAAGGAGGTCGTGGAGCCTGTCTTGGACCCTCCAGAACACCCAGGATTTGTCTCCAGGTATTTCTAGGTGCCAAAACGAACAGGGGGCTGACGCGCCATCTTAGATCTGCACAATCTAAACAAGTTCATCAGACCGCACACCTTCAGGATTGTCACTCTGTCTCAGATTACACCACCCCCAAGCAAAACATTTGGTTCTGCTCACTGGATCTACAGGACACGTTCTTCCACGTCCCGATCTGTCCATCACACCAGTGGTTCAGAGCCGAGGGAACCCTCTGTGAGTTCCAGGCTATGCCATTCAGCCTGTCCTCGGCCCCCAGGGTCTTTACCAAGTGCATCACAGTGGTGGTAGCCCACCTGAGGCACCAGGGAGTCCGATTATACCCTACCTGGATGACTGGCTTGTCCAGGCAGGAGGTGGAGCGGTCCAGGGACCTGGCCCTCCAGATCTGCGCTTCTCTTGGCCTGCTGGTCAGGCAGGCCAAGTCAGAACTCATGCCCCTGCAGGTGATCTGTTTCATCAGGGCGGAGCTCGACTTTTGCAGAGCCAGGGCCCGGCTCATGGCAGACAGGGTGGAAGTTCTCTCCTCCTTTGCCTGATCATTTCGGTTTGGTTGTTGTGCTCTGCTCAGGATTCCTGTACCTACTGGGATACATGACGACTTGCAGCAGCATGGTTCATTGGGCCTGCTGGAGAATGCACTCTCTGCAGTGGGAGCTGGCCAGTTAGTGGTCTCAGTGCCAGGGTCACTGCTACCAGGTGGTCACTGTGACCCAGTGGATGTGGGATGCCCTCCAGTTGTGGTTGGTACCGGAATATCTGCAGGAAGGTATCCCATTTCTCCACCCAGAGCTGGCGGTCACCTTGACGACTTATGCCTCTCTCATGGGCTGTGGTGCCCACCTGGGGGAACACAGAGTCCACGGGCTCTGGACCCCTGAGGAGTCACATCAACCTGCTGAAGCTTCAGGCAGTTCAGCTGGTGCTGACTGCTTCAAACAACATGAAGTCTTGCTGTATTCTGACATTATGCAGTTAGCCCGAGGCACTTGAACTGCTTCGGAGAGGAAAGAGTTATCTCTATGCCTGAGCATAGAACGTTGAGCTCGAGCTCGGTTCAGACATCTGTCTGCTGCACTTCCAAGTGTAACCATCAGATTCTTTATTCCGCCTAACTGAACAGTCGCTCTGGAGATTTCTCCTATGCTTTCGGTTCAGTACAAGTAAAAACGTTGGTTTAATACCCTTTTTTTCTGTTATTCTTTCGGTTCAGATCCCTGTCTGTGGTACAGTAAGTGTATAGATAGTGGACTGATTGTTAAAGTGTGTGTTTTTGTGTGGAAATTGTAAAAAAAAAAAAAAGTTTCTTTTATCGGTTTGGCTGAACAAATTGTCTGGGTTCTTTAATTGAATTTGTGGGTTAGTGTGAGGTACTGGTCCTTATCGGTTCTAAAAAAAAAAACGTGTTTTAACATTTTTTTCCAATACCCGTATCACGGTTAGGAACTGATAAGGGAGTCTTGCCTGGCTGAAGCCGAGTAAAGGGTAAGTTTTTGTTAGGATGGCTACGTCTGAGAAACCCAAAAGAAAAACCTGGCCCACTGGGTTTCAACACTGCAGTGTGTGTGGGGAGGCCTTTGCTAAGGCTGATCCCCACACCACCTGTGTTTACTGTCTGGGGTTTGACCACGTTGATTCGGACTGCCATATCTGTAAAAATGTTCCTAAGGCCACCCTGGATAAAAGATTGGGCAGGCCTAGGGAAAAGGAGGCTGAGAAGTCCGCTGACCTGAATGGCCAGCCTGGTTCGGTTCCGACAGAACATGAGGGAGTGCCTTCTGACCAGCGTGATACTCCGGGAGGAAGGAGAGCCAATTCCGAGGGATCAGTTCTGTCAAAAAGAAAGAAGAAGACAAATCGGCTGGTTCGGATCCAGAACCGCATCATCCAACCGCCGAAGAAATTGCCCGGGCAATTAGTATTGTGGAATTGCCCCGTCCGGTTCCAACTGATCCGGCGCCATCAGGTAGGCTTTCGGTTCGGTTGGTTCCTCCGGTACCGGATTATTCCCCTGAAGAGTATTATGAACCGGACCTGGAGGGGGATGAAGATTATGATGATAACAACGATAATGATGGTATAGAAGGTCTGGATGAACCCATGGAACCGGACATCCCCCCAGACAGACCTTCTGTTGTTTCCTCTCCTAGGCTTTCAGAGTCCCCTTCCCACTTTATGTTCTACAAAAAAGTGGCAGAAACCCTCCAGCTTCCTTTGGTTGAATCTGTTGAGGAACAAGAGGAGCCTGACTATGTGGAGATGATGGACATCTCAGAGTCCGAGAAACTGTCTATTCCCCTCCATAAATCTTTTGGGAAACAGACACATTGACTGCTTAAGACTCCAAATTCAATACCTCCTGTGGACAAACAAATGGACAAGAGGTATATGCTGTCAGGCTCAAGTACAGATTTCTTGTACCAGAAGTGCAGCCATGTTGGGGTTGTGCAGGCTGCAGCCTGTGATAAGGCAAACATACCCTTGGTTTCACACCCCCCAGATAAGGATTCCAGGAAGATAGATGCCATGGCTAAAAAACAGTATTTGGCATCTTCTTTGGGACTCAGGCAGGCTAACTACATGGCCTATACAGCCAGATACCAGAAGTCCAGATGGGATACTGTTCTGGAATTGGGTAAACAGGCTTCCCCCCAGCTAGCCAAGGAGCTGGAGGAGGTGGCTGCTGATGGGATAGAGGCATCAAAGATCCAGTTTCATGCTGCTGTGGACTCCAGTGATGTATCATCATGAGTCATGGCTACATCTGTGGCTTTTCAGAGAATGGCTTGGCTCAGATGTACTAGCCTTTCACAGGATACCCAGGCTAAGGCCATGGATTTCCCTGTGGTGGATAATTCTCTGTTTGGGGAGCAGACAGAGAATTATATGAAGAAAATGGACGAATATAGGACCACCTACAGGAGTACACAGGCTAAGGAAAGGCAGGCAACTCCTCAGAAGCAGCATTCTAGGGGCAGGGGCAGGCCTTTTCAAAGGCCTTTCTACCAGGCACAGGCCTCCTCTCCTTTTCCTCAGAGGGGGTTCTTCAGGGGGAGAGGCAGAAGGGGAATGAACAGGGCTGTATCCTCCTCTCAGTCCAAGGCTCCTGCCAAGCAGACACCCTGATGTGTCAGCCTGGGTCGACTCCCCCCCACTCCAGCAGGAGGCAGGCTGGATTACTACTTCCAGGCCTGTAAGTCTGTTACCTCACACAAGTGGATTCTGGAAGTAGTAAGCCAGGGACTGGCCCTCAGCTTCAAAAGATTTCCAAGGCTGAGGGTCAGGTCTTTTCCACCTGCAAGCATCTCCAAAACCATTGCCCTAGAGGCAGAGGTTTCCTTTCTACTGGCTGTCAGAGCTATAGAGAAAGTTCTTATAGTACATGGGGCAAAGGTCTGTATTTAAGATACTTTCTTACCTTGAGAAAGACAGGGGAGTGGCGACCCATCCTAGATCTAAGATACCTAAACAAGCATCTACTAAAGCCAAAATTCAAAATGGTGACTCTGGGAATAATTCTTTCCTCTCTGAGTCCAGGGGATTGGCTAGCCTCCCTGGACCTCAAGGATGCCTACTTTCACATTCCCATCAGGTGCTCCCACAGAAAGTACCTCAGGTTCGAATTGCCTTCAGGCCATTATCAGTTCAGGGCAATGTCCTTCGGCCTAACATCAGCACCAAGGGTATTCACAAAATGCCTAGCAGTAGTAGCGGCCTTTCTAAGGAGACGAAACATCTCCATATTTTCGTACCTGGATGACTGGCTCATTGCGGGGCAGTCTCCAGACCAAATCAAGTCAGACCTACAAGTGATTCAGCAGTTGCTCACTTCTCTAGGATTCCTCCTCAATCTTCCAAAGTCAGTTCTCGAACCAGTGCAACTCCTGACTTTCATAGGGGTAGAGTTGGACACTGTTCAAGCAAGAGCCTTTCTTCCTCTAGCAAGGCTAAAGGCCCTCACAGATCTGGCTTCTTCCTTTTGCCTCCTGGTGTCTCGACCAGCAAGGCATTTTCTTCAACTCCTGGGCCACATGGCAGCCTCCACTGCAGTGGTACAAGGTGCCAGATTTCAGATGAGGGACATTCAGTTCCATTTGAGGGCCCTTTGGTCCCAGAAAAAAGATCCTCTAACCAAACTGATTCCAGTGACTCAGACCCTGATCCAAGCTCTCCAGTGGTGGTTGGACCAGAACAATCTCACTCAAGGAGTCCCATTCATCACCCAGCCTCATTCTGTGGTTCTCACCACCGATGTCTCTCTCTCCTGGGATGGGGTGCTCACTTGGGGGCACTTACAGCACAGGGAGGGTGGTCTCCTCAGGAGTCTCTTCTTCACATCAATCTCCTAGAGCTCAGGGCAGTGTACCTGACTCTACAAGCCTTCTCAGAATCAGTTCAGAACAAGGTGGTTCAGGTCAGAATGGACACCACCACCACCACCATGTGGTACATCAACAAGCAGGGAGGCACCCAGTCTATGGCCTTGTGTACAGAAGCTATGAAAATATGGTCCCAGGCTTATTCTCTATAGACTTCTCTGTTAGCAGTCCACCTTCAAGGGAAAGACAATGTGCTAGCAGATGCTTTGAGCGGGATTTCTCAGGGCCATCACGAGTAGTCCCTGGATCCCTTAGTGTTGAAGGTAATATTTTCAAGGTGGGGCACTCCAGAGATAGACCTCTTTGCAGCCCCAGACAATCACCAACTTCCTCTCTTTTGTTGCAGACCCCCAGTATTGGGCTCAGTCCCTCTGGATGCTCTACTTCTGGATTGGCAGGGGAAATAGAAACATAGAATTTGACGGCAGATAAGGATCGCTTGGCCCACCCAGTCTGCCCATTTCCCCACCTAATGGATAAGCTGCAGATCCTAGTTAACCAGCAGCCTACTTCTTTCTACCCCCACACCCTAGAATTGCTTTATGACTGTGCCATGCATGCTTGAATCCAACCACTGTTTTTGACTCCACAACCTCCTCCAGAAGGCCGTTCCATGCATCCACAACCCTCTGAGTGAAAAATACTTCCTTACATTACCTCTGGCACGCCCCCCATTCTTCAAATTGTCCCCTTGTTCTTGCACACGTCTTTTTTTGAAAGATGCTACCCTCTTGGACTTTGTTGATTCCCTTGAGGTACTTGAACGTTTCTATCATGTCCCACCTCTCCCTCCTTTCATCGAGGCTATACATATTAAGCTCCTTTAGTTTCTGTATGCTTCCCCCCCCTTTCCTTTATTGTTCAAAGTTCTGGTCAAGATAAGGTCACAATCTTGCAAAGTGATCCTGATTGCTCCAGACTGGGCCAGATAGCCTTGGTATCCTCTATTACTGTCCCTGGCAGTCCATCTTCCCTTAGCTCTTCCCAAGAATCACAATCTGTTAACCTCCTCTCAGGGCAGAATATGGTACCCCAACCTTCGGTCTCTCAATCTCAAGGCATGGCTTTTGAAGAGCTAGAATATGCCAGTCTAAATTTGTCTCAAGGGGTTCTGGACATTCTCAAGGCCTCTCGAAAACCTGCCTCCAGAAAAACGTATAATTCCAAATGGAAAAGGTTCAGCATTTGGTGTTTTAATAAGCACATATCCCCAGATTCTGCTGACTTGGCTACAGTCCTGTATTATATGGTTCACCTTAATGGCTTATGCCTTAGACCAGCTACCCTCAAAGTACACTTGTCAGCTGTTTCTGCATTTCTGTCAGTAGGGAAGCCTTCCTCACTGGCATTTCACCCTGTTTTCTGTAAATTCTTTGAAGGATTGCTTCATACCAATCACCCCTTTAGAGTTACTCCTGCTTGGGATCTTAATGTTTGCATTGCTCAGCTTATGCAACCCCCTTTTGGGCCTTTGGCCTCAGTAGAACTTAAGTACTTGACTTGGAAAACTGTGTTCCTGGTAGCTATTACCTCTGCCAGGCATATCAGTGAATTACAAGCTCTGTCAGTAGAGCCTGATTTCATCTCATTCTATAGAGATAACGTGGTCCTTAGAACCAGCAGGAGGTTCTTACCCAAAGTGGTTTCAAACTTCCATCTGAACCAGTCCATGTCTCTTCCTGTGTTCTTCACTGATCGTTCTTCTTCAGGAGAAAAAAGATTAAACAGTTTGGATGTTAAAAGGGCTCTGAGCTACTACATTGAGCGTACTAAGGCACTTAGGTTTGACTCCCTCCAGTTGTTCCTCACTTATGGTGACGTGGGGAAGGGTAAACCTGCTACTAAAAGAACTATTGCCAGGTGGATTGTCTCCTGTATACAATTCTGCTATAAAAAGCTAGGCAAAGTACCCCCCTCAGGCCTGAGGGCTCATTCGACCAGAGGTATAGCTGTTTCTCTGGCTGCTGCCAGAGATATACCCTTATTAGAGATATGCAAAGCAGCCACCTGGAAAACAGTTCATACATTCACCGAGCATTACTCTCTGGATATCCAGGCTAGGAGTGATGCTAGGTTTGGTACAGTAGTACTGCAGAGGCTATTCCCAAAATAGGTTTGATACCCTCCTCCATGGAGGTACTGTTTGGTACTCTACATAATGTCAGAATACAGCAAGACTTCATGTTGTTTGAAGAAAAAATTACTCACCTTAGTAACTGTGTTTCTTCTAATGGAGTCTTGCTGTATTCTGACTTCCCTCCCTGCCTCCCCTCTCGGAACTTGGTTTTGGGAAGTGGGCTGGCAGGTGCAGTGTTCCACCTCAGGGGTACAATTGGCATGCCTCCTTTGTTAGAGAAGGGGAGTGGTTTATGTTATGTTGGTTGTTACTTATGGTTGTTCACTACCTAGTTTTTCTTTTGGATTTCTCGACTTGAGTCTTTTGGGATCCAAAATATTTGGTTGCCCTTTGGGCTAGTAACTTTGCAATTTCCACACAGTAGGTGTAGCTAGTTAGTATTAGCTCGTAAGAATCTGACGGTTACACTTGGAAGTGCAGCAGACAGAGGTTTCAACCGAGCTTGAGCTCAACGTTCAATGCTCAGGCATAGAGTTAACTCTTTCCTCTCCAAAGCAGTTCAAGTGCAGGGGCTAACTGCATAATGTCAGAATACATCAAGACTCCATTAGAAGAAACACAATTACTAAGTTGAGTAATTTTTTTCTTTTGCTCCACATTTTCAGGGTCAGGTGGTCCAGGTCCAGATGGACAACACCACAACCATGTACTACCGCAACAAGCAGGGTTGGACATTCTCCCTTTCTCTGTGCAGGGAAGCTCTCCACGTGTGGACCCTCATGTGGAGCTTGGAGGACGATCTCCTGGCCACCCATGTGGCTGGTGTCTCCAACCAGCTGGCGGACACTCTCAGCTGTGTGGTCGAGGCATCTCACGGGTGGTTTTTCCACCCAGAGGTAGTACACAACCTGGTCTCTCAGTGGGGCACCACTCTGGGGGACCTGTTCACCTCCAGGGAGAACGCAAAGCTGAGTGTGTTTTGTGCCCATCCCCCTCAGCCGGAAACGCTGCAGGGGGATGCCTTTTCGAGGCCCTGGACCCTGGGCCTCCTCTATACATTTCCTCCACTTACCTTGATCCACAAGGTGTTACTCAAGGCGAGGAGGTACAAAGCATGGGTGATCCTGGTGGCTCCCGATTGGCCACACCAGTTCTGGTACACCGATCTTCTCAGCCTCAGCAGCAGGCTTTAGGCTTTCGTTGCGTCTTCCCGTATGCCCAAACCTTCTCTCGGTCAGTCAGGGGAAGGTTCTCCACCTCGACCTTCAGTCCCTGCATCTGACAGCCTGGTTCCTGAGTGGCGAGAGTTCCAGGCTCTGGGTCTCTCCAGAGATAGCCTCAGCGCTGTCAAGGCTTCTCAGAAGGAGTCGAACTGAAAATGCTATGCCTTCAAATGGAAGAGGTTCTCTGTTTGGTGCCAGGGGAAGGGGTTGGACCCTTTATCTTGTCCGGTGGCTAGCACTCGTGATTACCTTTGGTCCGTCTCTCAGTCGGGCCTTCGGTCGATGATCCTTAAGGTGCATCTGGTAGCCATCTGTGCTTACCGGGTGTTATTTGGTCAGCAGTCGGTGGCCCAGGAGAAGGTGGTCTGGCGCATTTTTTAAAAAGGTCTTGACCACATTTCCCTTCCAATGTATGAACCACCAACACCTTGGGACTTGTTGCTGGCTTTGGCAAAACTCGTGGGCAAGCGATTCAAACCAATGCACAGGTATAACTTGTCACACTTGTGGAAGACTGCCTTCGTGGTGGCTATCACATCAGCCAGACAGATCAGAGAGCTCCAAGCACTTTCGGTGGAGTCTCCTTACCTCGTCTTCCACAGGGACAAGGTTGTCCTTTGTCCCAACCTGAAGTTCCTCCCGAAGGTTGTGTCTGATTTTCAGCAGGTGATTAATCTCCTGATGTACTTCACCAACCACACCTCAGAGGCCAAGCACAGGCTCCATACGTTGGACCTGCGGTGAGCGCTGGCCTATTAAGGAGCGCATGGCTAGAGTTTGAGAGGTTTGCCAGTTGTTTGTCACCTATGCTGAAGCCGCACCGGACAGACTGGCAGCTAAGTGGACGATTGGCAGGTGTATTGTATCCTGCATCAACCTCCGCTATAGGTTGGCAGGTAGGGAGCCTCCCGTAGGGCTAAGGGCTTATTCCACCATACATACTGCTGCCTCGGCGGCTGCTTCCAGAGATGTCCCTATCCAGGAAATCTTTTGGGCTGCTATCTGGAAGTCAGCACACACCTTCATTTCCCATTACCACATCTACCTTGAGTCACACTGGAATGCTGGTTTCGGGGCCCAGTTCTCCATTCTCTGTTCCCTAAATAGGGGGTGTGCGCCTTGCCCCCTCCTCCCAGGAGAACTGCTAGGAGTCTGCCAGAAAGTGTGGATAGAACATCATATCCCTGTCCCTAGAAAAACAGATTCTAGGGACATGGATATGTTGTTCATCCACACTTATTATGAGTCCCTACCACTTTAAATCTTGCCGGAAGGTCTTCAAGCTGGCTTCTCCCACCAACCCGGGTGGTAAAACTCTCGGCTTCGCCCCATGACGCCAGATCTTCCTTACCGCTTGGAAGCTCAGGATCCCTCCTTAGTGCTCTGCGTTTTCGACTGGTTCCTGAAAATTTCGGTCTTCGAATTCATTGGAAGTGTCCTTTCTGAATCTTCGATCTTTTCTTCTTCGCTACGGCGATGGCTCAGTTTTCCGGCCCCGAGAGGCGGACGGTTAGTTCCTCCAGGAGGGACTCGCATTCCGCGTGCGTTTATTGCCTGGACTTGGATCACGATCCTCAGGCTTGCAATTTCTGTTCTGCCTTCGGTCAGCTCTCTGGAGGACCTGCGGCCGTTCGAGGCTTGGACATCGGTAGTTTTTCCGCTCCGAGATTCTCTCGGACCGGCGGTGTCCACTTTGACTGTTTCTCTGCAGTTTGATCCTGCCGGGAAGGCGGTTCCCTCCCCTCTCCCTCGATTCTGCGGCGCTTATCCGCTGTCCTTGGATTCAGCTCATTCAGCCTCGTTCAAGGGCTTCGTCATTCCTCTCCTCCAAGGGAGGGACCCTGGACACTGCGCTCGGCCTAAGGCTAAAGGCCGCATGAGCGGGGTCTCTTAGATTGGTGGGGCGGGAACTCTCCCCTCCCCTCATCGGCCGGCCTTTCGACTTGATGAGAGATTCATGCTGGCCTCCGCAGTATCCCGTCAGGTCAGCCGGCCAGGTCCCCGTCGATGTTATCGAGTCTCTCGACCCGTTTTGGGGGTCTTCTGGTGCTGCCATCCCTCCGCCTCCGGTGGAGGCTGAGGCTCTGTCCTCCCCTTCGGGTTGACAGCCCTCGGTCCTTTCTTCTGAGCTGAGGGAGGAGCGGGTGTGTCCCGCTCCTTCCCAGGCCCGCCCTCGGTCCCCCCGAGGATTTGGGTCTCGGTCTCGGTCAACCTCTCGGTCTAGCCGCTCACGCCGATCTCGGCGTTCTCAGTCGAGGCACCGAGTTAGGTGGCTTTGCCGTTCTTCCTCGTCCCCCTCCTCGGATGAGGAGCGGTTTCGATGCCATTGGCGTCGGTGTTATGAGGAACTTATGTGGCGACAGCAGTTGTTGTCCGGGTATCAATTGACCCCGATTCATTCTCCGGATAGCAAGCAGCCACCGCTCAGTCGGCAGCCATTCGAATCGGTCGAGGAGCCCTCTCCAGGGCCGGTTGCTCGTCCGACCCTCGCTGCCCCTCCGCCTTCGGCGGGGTTCAGGCCAGGCCATGACCTGTTCTTTAGGTCACTCGGTCCCCTCACTCCTGCCTGCCTGCCCCCGTGGACGAAGAGTGCCTCGGACCTGTGGCAGCTTTTTGCAGACCCTTCGGAGCCTGAAGCAGGCTCTGCTATGTTTCCTAGCAGGGAGGACCCGGGGTCTTCCCAGGAACATTCAGTAGACAACAGCCCATCGTCTTTGAAGGGTCTGCTTCAGCTCATTTCAGAATTCACTGGGATGCAGCTCGAGCCCGTCTCAAAGCCAGCCTTACCCTCACGGAGATTCTGGAGCAGGGGTTCTCCCTCGGAGGCCTTCCAGTGGCTGAGGCTATCGTGGGCCCAGCCTTGGAGCTATGGTGGCGGCCTACTTCCTGCCCTGCGCCTTGACCAGGGTGGCTCGGAGTACCCTGTCCCTGTCGGTTCTCTGCCCGGTTTCTCGGAGCACCCCTTGGCTGAAGGGCTAGTCACCGACGACGTTTTCCAATGTCTTGGAAACGCTGGGGATGTGGATAGACCCCCTGACAAAGAGTCCAGAAGGATGGACTATGTCGGGCGCAAGGTTTACGCTGCATCCTCCCTAGGCCTCCGTCAGGCCAGCTCAGCTGCACTGATGGCACATTTCTCCCATACCCTTTTGGGCTCCTTGGACGAGGTCCTCCCTCTTCTCCCGGCCGACCTGCGGACCACGGTTCGGCAGGTGCGGGACCAGGGTAGGGCGGTGGCGAAGCAGCAGCTCCAGACAGCTCTGGATCTAGGCGACTCCTGTGCCAGATCAGTGGCGGCCGCAGTGGCCATGCCCCGCAGGGCGTGGCTGAGGTTATCTCCTTCTCTTTGAAACCCAGCATGAGTTGGCGGACATCCCTTCTTGGGACTGACCTTTTCGGCCCTGGAGTGGAGGGACATATCCATGGGCCGAGAAGTCTGATGCCACTCGGACTCGGTCACTCTCGCCCGGAGGGTCAAGGGCAGCCGTCAGCCTTTGCATAAGCCCCTTTGCCCCCTGAGCCCTGGGGCTGCACCGGCCCAGCATAAGGGCCAGCAGGCATGCGCTGGGCGGCCTGTTGCCAGTCCAGCGTCTTCCTCCAAAAGGAAACAGGGAGGCAGGAAACCGAGAGGCCCCTCGGCTCCTTGCCCCTCTAAGCCTGCTCAGTGATGGGCCAAGGGGCACTGCCCCGACCCCGTCGTCCCAGCCCGGGTTTCCCCATGGGGGGACGGCTCCGCACCTCATTCTGGGGGTATTTAAGGGTGGATCCTGTCGCAGGTTGCGAGTGGTTTCCCCTTTTTGAGCCATTGCCCCATGGGGATCTTGGGTCCTCTGCCTCTGTGTCAGTCGTACCGACATGCCTGGCCCTCTAGTTAGAGGTGATAAGGAAGGCTGCGGACCCTTCCCCATTCAACCCTGGGTTCGTGTCCAGTGTTCCTGGCCTCAAGCGGACAGGGGCTCGCCTATTCTCCCGTTGCGCCTGGATGGTCTCTCTACTTCAGGTATCCAATCCTCAGGCGTGGCGTGTAGCTGTTTCCTGGGTCTCAGGATGTACCTACTCCTCGTTCCATCCGTTTCTTGGGAGGCTCCACCCCTTCTTTGCGGGGGATCTCCTTACGAGTTCCTAGCCAGGCCCTTCTTTGCTCAGCAGTCTCTGCGGCACTGAATGGTCCAGATGTAACCCCACCCGGAAGGCAGACTGGTCTCCCGTTTCAGGAGCCAAGTGGGAACTCGTACCTTAGTGGTGAAGCTTCTTTGGGACTAAGCTCGACTCTTGAGTCCGAGCTTGGCTCCGGGTGGACAGGGCTGAGGTTCTTCCTCCTTTTCCCGGTCGGGTTGGCCGGGTAATTAAGTCCTGCCAGGACCTCCTGCTCCTCCTGGGCCTCAGGGTGGCCTTCCCTTAGTGGGAGGGGCCAGCCAGAGGTCACAGCGCTGCGTCCCTTGGACCAGTTCATGGCTAACAGCCCAGGAGTTAAGGGAATGCTCCCTTGGACCGTTCCAACTTCGGCAGGAGAACATCCTGTTCGTTCACCCTGAGTCGGCGGTCTTCTCCGACCGATGCTTCTCGGATGGGTGGGGTGCCCATCCTGGGGAATACAGAATGCTTCGCCTCTGGTCTTCTCGCGAGTCCTGATGTCCTTCCTGCTTGCTGGAGCACAGGTGGTCCGCTTAGCCTGCACCGCTCGCTCCGCTTGTACGGGGTCTAGAGGTCTAAGTCCAAGTAGGACAACACCACGACCATGTGCTACCTACCCCGCCAGGTTCGGTCGATCCCCTTGTCTTGGTGCAAGGAGGTTCTCTGCATTGGGTTGTTGCGCAGTCGAGGGTTCCCAGCCATCTGATGGCAGGAGCCCCAATTCCCTGGCTGCTGCCCTAAGCCAGGCTGCATACCTCATGGTGGTCTCCCCTGCCGGAGGTAGCACAGGATCTTCTCCCTCTTCCCTCCGGGGAGAATACGAGGCCGAGACTGTTTTTTGCCTGCCCCTCAGCAAGGTCTGCTGCAGGGGATGCCATCGGGACCTCGGACCCCGGGCCCCTTCGTGCCTCTCCCCCATTTCCCTTGACCTGCGGGCAAGGCGAGGAGGGACTTGGTGCAGGTGATGCTGGTAGCCCCATACTGGATTGCCAGTTCTGGTATCCAGCTCTCCTCAGTCTCAGCCCCAGGCTCCCGAGGAGGCCTGTAGTCCACCTGGTCCTGTCTTCCTTATCAGGGGAAGGTTATCCATCTGGACCTTCAATCCCTGCACCTGTAGGCCGCCCACCCCTGTGCGGCTGGGGGCCAGACCTAGGGTCTTCGGCAGGTCCTCGACCTTGGTGTCCTGCTAAGAAATCGGCCAAGATGTTTGTTCTCTGGAGAAGTTCTCCCTTTTGATGATGGGATGAGACGTGCCCTCCCGTCCCTAGGCGAGCATTCCGGACCATCTGCGGTCCATCCTTAAACCAGGGCTTCGGCCGACGACCCCCTAGGTGCTTCTCTGGGTCACCCCTGTCTTCCGGGCGTGGGCCGGGAGGCAGTTGGTGGTGCGGAGAAGGTGGTCTGGCACTTCTAAGCCTCGATCACGCCTCCCCTTTTGGGGAGAGTATCCCCGTTTCTGTGGGATCCTTGCTGGTATGGGCTTAGCTCATGAGCAAGCCATCCGAACCTTTTGCACAGGTGCGAGTTTCCCCCACCTGTTGTGGAAGAACACCTTCTTGGGGCCACTCCGCCATCCAGAAGGTGGGGAGAGTTCCAGGCGCTCCTTTACCCTCCCTATCCGGTCTTCCACAGGGACTAGGTTGTCCTGCGCCCCACCCGAAGTCCTTCCGAAGGCGGTGGTGGAGTCTTCCCTTCGGGGGTATTGCCTCTGCCAGGGTTTACCCCATTCACACCTCGGAGGCAGTATACAGGTTCCACATAGGAACGGTTTAACTCACCTACCTAGGGAGTGTAAAGCTAAAGTTCGGGAGAGGTTCGCCAGCTGATCATCATCTTCGCTGAAGCCGCATCTGGCAGATTTGCAGCCCAGTGGAGACGACAAGTGGGCGGGTCACCCTGCATAGGTCTCCACTATAGGCGGGCAGGCATGGAGCCTCCCAGAGGATAAGCGCTCTTTTACCGTCCTTCCGCTGCATCGGTGGCTGCTTCGAGGATACTCCGGTCCAGGATATCCGCCCAGGGCTTCTGCAGGCGAGCTTTACCGTTCCCCTTCCACATGTCGACCTTTGGGTGGCGCCGAGTGCTGAGTCGGGCCTCGGTTCTCCAGTCTTTCTACCTAAGTAGGGGTGTGCGCCTTGCCTCCCTCCTCCCGGAGAACTGCTGAGAGTCTGCCAATAAGTGTGGTTGAACAACATATCCATGTCCCTAGAAATACAGGTTACTCACCTGTAACAGGAGTTCTAGGAATGGTATTATGTTGTTCATCCACCGACCACCGACCTCCCGGCTAGCACGCACAACCTGGCTCGCGGGCTAGGTCTGGCGTCATGGGGTGGGCCGAGTTTTACCACCGGATGGGTGGGAGGAGCCAACTGAAGACCTTCCGGCAAGATTTAAGCGGCAAGGGACCTGCCAATAAGTGTGGATGAACAACATATACCATTCCTAGAACTCCTGTTACAGGTGAGTAACCTGTATTTACTCACCTGTAACAGTAGTTCTTTTTTTTTTTAAACTTTCAATCTTTATTTAGTTTTTTGCAAGAAAAACTTTACAACAAAAGAATCCTATAGTTACAAAACATTAATAAATAATGGAGAACAAGAAAAAATAATACATGTAATGTGCACAGTTATTATGGGTGAACAAATAATTCATACAATGCTGCTTAAGCGGGGGGTAAGGGCAAAATCCATTTAGTTCAACGCTACATTGGTAAGTAAGGAGACTTAAAATTTGAATTATGGAACAAATTCTGTACGTAAGGGCATTATGTATAGAACCCACTTTCTCCATTCATTTTCAAAACCTTTGTTTCTTATTAAGTATGGCAGTGAGCCGCTCCATCTTATATAGGTCTATCATTATCTGCTGCCATAAATCAAGTGTAGGAGGAGAACGAGCGCTCCACCTCTTGATGATAGCTTTTTTGGCAGCTAGAAGAGCCAGATTCAGAAAATTTTTTGAGGGAACCTCAATGGGCTCTTGGGATATACGCCAAAAAGGAACAAATCAGAGTCCAGAATTAGGTCAGACAATATTAGCTGATGGAGAGCCTCACTAAGTTGGGAGAAAAAAGGCTGCAGAACCGTACACGACCAGAAAACATGACTCAAGGTTGCAGGGGAATATCCACATTGCCTCCAACAGTTTGATCCTGCATGAGGCATGTACTTCTGGACTACTATAGGGGCCCTGAAGTACCTAACCGTGAGCTTCCAGGAAAAGTCCTCCCAATTGCCTGAGCTGACTCCTCTATACATATTTTTCAAGTGGGTCTGCCAGAAGGGAACAGACAGCTCAGTCCCCAGGTCCCTTTCCCAGGCCTTTCTGATTTTATCAAGAGATTTGCTCTGTAACTCGCATAAGCTTCTATATATTATGGAAATCAGATGTGATTGAATTGGTCTCCCATCTATGGCAGATACAATTATGAATAGGAGGTTAGCAGGACGGGAGTCCATCCATTGTGGTCTTCCTAATGAATTAAGATAATTCCTAGCTTGGAAGTATCTAAATCTGTCAGTATAGAGAACACTATATTTTTGGGTCAATTCTGTTAGGGAAAGGACAGTTCCTTTGGGCATAAAATGATACACCAGATGAAGGCCCTTCTTGAGCCAAGTGCGATACCCGTAGTCCATCTTACCTGGGAGAAAGGCGTCCAGGTAAGGGAGGGAATAGATGGCTGATCTCCGGGGTTTGAATTAACTTGATGATAGAATTCTTTGCCAGGATTTGATTGTTGATTGAGTACATGGGTTAGATATCATGTCTGTCCTTACTGTTGGGGGAGAAGAAAGCAGGGCGCCATAAATGTCTTTGAATTCTTTTCCCTCCATTTCCACCGATTTCCATCTGGAAATATACGTCTGATCCAACCAGTATAGAGGTATTCTTAATTGGCAGGCCTGATAGTATAATCTAAAATTTGGTAGGGACAAGCCCCCTAGATGTCTTGGGAGCTGTAGCGTTGTAAGGCTAATTCTGGGTTTCCGGTTTGCCCAGATAAAGGAGGAATTTTTTTTTCTGTAGGATTCGGAAAAACCTATCTGGAATTAGAATTGGAAGGGTCTGAGCAAGGTAAAGGAAACCAGGCAAAATTAACATCCTAATCGACTCTACACGTTGGGTCAGGGACAGGGGAAGAACCCTCCATCTCTCCAGGTCTAGCAAGGTCCTGGATAGAAAGGGGGCATAATTTAGTGCAAACAGGTCACAATCTGGGGTACCCATTTGAATTCCAAGGTATTTTATACTTTTCAGATGCCATTTGAAATTATAAGCTTGCTTCAAATTGGCCTGCGGAGTAAAGTTCCAAGCGAGGACCTCAGTTTTACTTTCATTAATTTTGTATCCGGAGATAGCTCCAAATTTTTTTAGGATGTCCCATAAGAGGGGGAGGGCAGCTTCAGGGTTGGTCATATATACTAAGAGGTCATCAGCATATAATGCTAATTTATGTTTTATTGCTCGGACCTCTATCCCCAACAGGCCATCCTCCTGCCTCAAGGCCTGGGCCAGAGGCTTGAGGTATATTGCAAATAAAGGGGAAAGGGGACACCCCTGTCTGGTACCCCAGAAAAGAGCAACAGGGCTAGAGAAAGAGCCATTTATCCGGATGTAGGCTTGTGGATGGGAGTACATTGCTTGTATTGATTGGATAGTAGTCTGCGGGACATCAAAGTGCTCCAACACCTCCCACAGAAAAGGCCATTCGACCCGGTGGAACGCCTTCTCTGCGTCTAGGGAGAGAAGAAGAAACCGGGACCCACTGTCCTTCACACCGCTGCCATAGGTGCAGGGTCCTCTTGATGTTGTCTTGTGTCTGGCGCCCTGGAACAAAACCTGTTTGATCTAAGTTTATTATTTTGGGTAGAAACGTTTCAAATCTTCTGGCCATTATAGAGGCAAACAACTTGTAATCTATATTGAGGACTGAAATGGGCCTGTAGGAAGAACAAGATGTTGCGTCTTTTCTTGATTTCAGGATACTGGAAATGTATGCGTATTGCCAAGAGTCTGGAATAGGCTCCCCAAGATGCACTGCTCTGCAGGCATCTAACAAGGCTGGAGACAGGTCTGCTCGGAAGGCCTTGTAAAACTCCCCAGTATAGCCATCTGGACCCGGACTCTTGTTAGCTTTGAGGGCTGCTAATACTTGCTCTAGTTCAGATATAGAAATTGGACTCTCTAAAATTTGTTGCTGCCTCTGAGATAACTTCGTTAGATTGAGATTTTTCAGGAAGGCCTTCATCGCCTGTAACTCTCCAGAGCATTCAGTGCCATACAGGCTCCTGTAATATCCCTGGAAGGCCCGTTCAGTTTCTCGGGGTAAGGTGACTATCTTCTTAGAGCCAGGGTCCCTGATTTGGGTAATATTTGTTCTAGATCTGTGCTGCCTGAGCCTGTGAGCTAATAAACGAGTAGCTCTAGGGCCTCCTTCATAATATTTTTGTTTGAGAAGCTGCAACGCTTGCTCTGTGCGTATATCTAGAATCGTCTGAATCTGTTGTTTAGTGTAACAGTAGTTCTGGGAGTGGTATATGATGATCTTACTTCTAGAGGGTTTCTGCAATGGTTCTTCACAAGTAGTACTGCGCCCCCTGGCATCAGGACCGCATGGCAAACTTGTAGCTAGCAATCATCAGTGGGGATCACCCCCAGCATCAGGTGATGGACGTCAGCATGACTATAAATAGGGGCGGTCCTCCGCCCTCCAGTTCTTTCCCTCCGTCAACCTGAATCGTCGGACCTCGCAGTGAAACAGCTTCAGTTGCCTGCACATTTTTTCACGTAGTTACCGTTTGCTTTTTCCAGTCCTCCAGCATTGCATGTCGTCTCATCGGCCCAAGAAAAAGTGCTCCAAGTGCGGTGTGCTGATCCCGCATGGGGATGACCACTCCCGCTGCATCCTCTGCCTGGGGCCTAAGCACCAGACTTCAGATTGTTCTGTCTGCCAGGCCTTCAATCAGGCCACGTGCACCTGTTGCCAGAGGACCCTCGATGCCCATTTATTGAAACGACTGGCATAGATGGAAAGAGAGTTCCAGGAGCTGAGGGAATGATCGTCTTCAACTGCCCCAGAAAAGAAAAAGGAGAAGGAGAAACGCCGGGAGTGGAGCCGTCCTCCTCAGAGGAAAAGCAGCCAGACAGCCAACACCATTTTGGGTGGGGCCTCCACCCTCGTGAGTATTCCACCTCCTGGGCCTTCGTCTGCTCCGGTGGATCGGACGCTTTCTCCCCCCTCCCTCAGAAGTCAGTGGGCAGTCGGGGGTTTCCTCTTCTGAGGAAGTAGTTGCAATACCTGCTTTTAGCTCGGCTGATAAGCTGCCTTCTGGCTCTGCCGCTGGGCATCTGGCCCAGGCTGATCAGCCTGTCTCTAGCCTCCCAGCTTCTGTCAGCCCAACCATGGTCTGTAAGTGGACCGTTGGCTCCTCCGGCGCCCGCCAGACTGTCACCTCTAAGTCAATCACTGGCGTGCCTGACGACTGCGTGGTGACTGCTCTCCCATCGGATTCACTTATGGTCCCCGAAGTCCGGCAGAGCGAGCTTTCAGGTTCCCCACCTTCCCATGAGGGTTCTCCCTCTAGGGAATCACTGACCTTACCCAACCTTTTTGGGCCTGATCTCCAGGAGCCCCTAACATCGGACATCCACGAGACTCCTGCCTCTTTGACAGACCTGTCGACGGGGCTCTTCCGGACTTTCCCCCCTCACCAGTCTCGGTCCTGCTGTCAGATTGGCCCCCGACGTCAGATCCCTCGCCGGACCCTCTTTGGGGCAGGATGGACCAGAATCTTCCTGGATCTTCAGGGGTTCCATCTCTGACCCCGGACCCACCGATGGACCCAAACCCCAATGGTTCCTCGGCATTGCCACTCTCTGGACCTTATGCTCCTCCTCCATCGGGCCGAAAGGGTTACTACCGTGGCTACATGCCACAGTTTCTCCAGTACCTGACGCCAGGGGGTCCAGTGCCAGGTTACCTGCATCCGATGCCAGGTTACCCGACATCTGGTCAGGCTCTCCAGTACCAAGGTTACCAATACCCCTATTGGTACCAACCACCTAGCTACCCCTCTTATTCTATGGGGTACTTAAGGTACCCTCCACCACCTCCTCCTCCACCTCCTTAGCCGGAACATCAAGAATCCATCCCAGCTTGGTGGAAGGACGCCAAGTCCCAACTCCTACAAGAGTTGGGTCAGCCCCAGCTGTTAGTCAGGGCAACCCCATCCCATAGGGTGCCACCAGGAAGCCCTGCTCCTTCCAGCAGAGTTTCCAACAGAGATACAGGCGGTCTGCTGTCAGGAATCTCTCTGGGGGCCAGAGTTACAGAGGCGGTTCCAGGTGCCACTTCTTTGCCAAGCAGACCGGTATCCTCTGACTCAGATGAGGATTCAGACTTGGGGGACCACTCCGAACCCCACTCTCCCATAGAGCCTCAACCAAATGAGTCATCAAAATCACCTCCGGAGGATCCATCTTTCGCAGAACTCCTCCAGTCCATTCAAAGGTCCTGTTGGTGGGCGTCCCATGAATTGGACCCTAAACACAGAAGACTTACAGAGCATCTGGACCTAGTTAATGCGGACCCTCTCCCTATTCCACCTTGGACAGGGCCACATGAGGATCTGACATGTACAATTTGGCAACAGCCGTCATCTATTCCTGCGGTTTCTAAGAAAGCCGACTGGACTTACCACCCCCCTGCAGGGGTTTCCTATCTTACGGCACAACCTAAGGCAGACTCTATTGTCATCACAGCAGCTCACGGTAGGTCGTCCCAACCCAAACATATCAGTGCCTCTTCTCCTGACAAGGAGTCAAAACAAATGGACCAATATGGATGCAAGGTCTATACCTCTTCTACCTGTGCCATACATTCACTCAACTACATAGCCTGCATGGTGGCATTCCAGAAGATGGCCATGTCCAACCTGGAAAAGAACATCCAAGAAGTACCTGATGAACAACTTGGGAACAAACTTCTGGACAAAATCAAGCTGAATAAATCATCCTGCCACCATGCTCTATGAGCCACCTACGACTTGGTCGATTCGGTGGCACATTGCACGGCTACGGGCGTTTGCCTAAGGCACCTTGCATAGCTATGTCTCGCAGAGTTGGCACAAGATGTGCAGAGCACACTTCTGGATGCTCCATTCGGGGTCCAGTTCTGTTTGGCAGCAATACTAAAGACATAATTACAGAACTGCAAGAAAGTGGCAAATCCCTGAAAGATGTCTGCTCTATGTACCGCTCGGGTCAGAAACCCAGGCAGAATTTTTGTCGCCAACGGAAATGGAACAAACAGAACCAGGACAGACACCAAAACAAACATCAAACCCCTGTCTCTGGTGCTTAACCCCCCCAGGCTAAGTTCTCAAAGACAGCCACTGGGGGCAAGACACCCCTTCCCTCAGCGTCCTGACTTATGGGCCTCCTCCCCCGTTACTTCCCCTCCCCTCGTAGGAACCAGTGGGGAGAGAATTCGGCCTCCACCTGGAAGGATGGAAAGCTGTAACTGCAGATGCGTGGGTCCTACAGCTAGTCACAAGAGGTAACTTGATAGAGGTTCTGGAGAGACCCCCCACCAACCCTCCAGGCAGGTTTCATTACCTGTCAGGTATACAAAGTTTGGTCCTACAGGAAATCCAAGATCTGCTGCAAAAATCAGCCATAGAGCAGGTTCCAACAGAGCAGATAGGAAAGGGGTTTTATTCCCACTTCTCCCTAGTACCCAAAAAGACGGGAGATCTCAGGCCAATCCTAGATTTCAGCATGCTCATCCTCTTCGTAGAATACAAGTATGGTTACGCATGTTGACAGTCCAGGGACTCTTGCCCCTGCTCCAACCAAACAACTGGCTGTGTTCCCTGGATATGCAGGATACCTACCTACATATCCCCATTCTTCCGGCCCACCACCACTTCCTGAGATTCTCCTTCCAGGAGGAGCATTTTCAGTTCAGTGCCCTCCCCTTCGGCCTCTCTTTGGCACCTCGGGTTTTCACAAAGTGCCTAGCAGTGGTAGTGGTGACCCTGCGTCGCAAGGGCACCTATGTGTTCCCATACCTGGACGATTGGCTATTTTCAGCCCCATCCCAGGACAGTCTGAAGAATTCCCTTTCCTTCACCCTGGACCTTTTCTCCAGACTTGGCATCACTGTCAGTTACCCCAAGTCTGAACTGTCACCCTCCCAGCACCTCCAATTTATAGGAGCAGTGCTGGACATGGTCCAGGGCATGGCCTTCCTTCCTGTGGACAGGGCGGAGACCCTTATCCTACAAGCCGCACTGGTGGCCTCCTCTCATTGGACCCCAGCGCACTCTGTCTTACGACGGCTGGGCCTGATGGCAGCCACCATACCCACAGTTCCACTGGCCAGACTGCACATGAGGGTGACCCAAAGGTCTCTCTATGTCCAATGGGATCAACGCTTGGATGACATGGACCAGATGGTGCTAGTCTCCAACAGCCTGCAGAGGGGTCTCCTTTGGTGGCAGGACCTTTCCAACCTCTCAGTGTGGGGCCCATTCCACTCCCCATCCACTGCTATGACTCTCACATCAGATGCATCGAACATCGGATGGGGGGCCCACCTGGGAGACCATCGAACACAAGGGACTTGATCCCCTATGAAGGAGAATCTTCACATCAATATCCTGGAGACAAGAGCAGTGCTCTACGTTCTCCAAGCATTTCAGTTCCTCTTAGTTCCGGGAACACTTTTCATCCAGACTGACAACATGGCAACGGTCTGGTACATCCACAAATAGGGAGGCACCAGTTCATACCCCCTTTTCAGGGAAGCAATGCAGGTGTGGTACTGGGCTGTTCAACATGGCCTATCCTTGACAGCAGTCCATGTGCCAGGTGTTCACAACATTCTGGCGGACAGTCTTAGTCGATTGGTTGCCAGGGCTCACGAGTGGGAATTAAAGCAGGAAGTAGTGGAAGATCTCTTCCTTCAATGGGGTCGGCCAGAAATAGACCTCTTCGCCTTCCCATCAAATGCAGAACTACCCAGCTTTTGCTTGCTTGTTCCCGAGCGAGGTGTTTTTTGGCGAGACGCACTGTCTCTATCTTGGACAGGGAGATTTCTGTACATTTTCCCTCCCTTTCCTATTCTGCAGCAGATTCTGCTAAAGCTACAGGCAGAGGGGGTGCAAATGATCTTCATTGCCCACCTGTGGCCTTGGCAGATTTGGTTTCCACTGATACAACAGCTAGCGCTGGAACACCCAGTACCTCTTCCTCTCTCTCTCTCTCTGCCTTCTGTCCTAGGAGCAGGGCACCCTGGTACACCCGAGCCTCAAATCTCTCTACCTTCATGCGTGGCACCTTTGGACATAGCGGGATCCCACTATGGCGTCTCCTCCAGAGTCGCTCAGGTCATAGTGAAGGCCAGGAAACCCTCCACTAGATCCATGTATGCTATGAAGTGGAAAGATTTTCTATTTGGGCCACAGCCAAAGGTCTAGACCCGTTTTCCTGCTCAGCGTCCTGGATCCTAGAGTACCTCTTGCACCTGTCAGAGTTGGGCCTTAGTTATTCCTTTCTGAAGGTCCATCTCTCTTCAGTTTCAGCCTACCACCTTGCAGTGGAGGACAAAACCTTAGCTCAGCTAGAGGTTTCCAAAACCTTTTTGAAGGGGTTCCTTCACCTCAAACCTCTGGTCCAGAATCCTGTTCCCTCTTGGGATCTTAATTTTATTTTAGAAAAACTTACTTTGCCCCCTTTTGAGCCAACAGCAAGTAGTGATATACATTACCTGGCATGGAAAACTCTCTTTTAGTTGCTGTCACTTCAGCTTGAAGAGTTTCAGAGCTTCAGGCTCCTGTTTGAAGAGAGCCTTACTTAATTTTCCACAGAGACCGGGTGGCTCTGCAGACTAATCCTTCCTTTCTTTCAAAGGTAGTTTTAGAATTCGCCCTAGATCAAAATGTTGAACTGCTGGTGTTTTACCCAGAACACGCCAACAGGAGGGAATATCTCCTGCACAGCCTTGATGTGCACAGGAATTTGAGATATTACGTCTCAAGGACTAAGGAGGTTCACAAATCGGATCAACTCTTCATAGCCTTTGCTCCAAAGTGCCAGGGCAAGGCTATTTCTAAACAGACTTTGACTAGGTGGCTGGCAAATTGTATTCATTACATTTACCAGAAGTACGAGAAGCCCCTTCTGGGGACAGTCAAGATCACTCAACTAGGGGAGTGGCCACTTCCACTGCCTTTTTCAGAAATGTATCCACTGCGGACATATGAGCAGCGGCCACTTGGTCCTCTGTCCAAACCTTCATGAAACATTACAGCCTAGACATTGCTTCTAGGCGCAGGGCTGGATTTGGTCTAGCAGTCCTGCAAGGACGTCTGTCATGAGCAGACTGTCTTTGGCAGACATTTTCCTCCTCCCGGAACCTAGTCTCCGAAGTCTTCTATTTAGTTGACTGCTTGGTATTCAGTCCTACTTGTGAAGACCTACTGCAGGAACCCTCTCGAAGTAAGATATAGATTGATATTTTATTTATAAAGTGCCCAATTCCTGGGACTCTGAGCATTGTACAAAACAACAATCAAAATGCCAACAATTAAACCATACAAATAAACATATATTCATACAATAGTTATAATATAAAATCATATCAATTATCATTCCATAATCAAAAATCTGAGAACGCCTGTTGAAACAAATGCCTTTTAAGCCCTTTTTTAAAGGCTTCTACCATGGGGGCCCTCCTTAAATACTCTGTTAAGGAGTTCCACAGGGTAGGTGCTGCAACCGCAAATTACTCTCCAGAATGCCGCAACCTTACCCTGGGAACCCCAAGGAGGTCTTCCTCGGCAGAACAGAGTGCCTCAGCTGGACAGTAAGGATAACAACTCGTATCTGGGAAATGATAATATTCTTGTAAAGAATGATTCCAAACTCCGAAGGGGTGTAGAAACCTTCAGGAAAAAACAATAAACTCGGAGTCTGCTGTAGCTTCTCAAATCATTTTCATTTATTTCAAAACAACACCCCTACGTTTCGCTGCTAAGAGCTTGATCACGGGGCTTCTTTGTCTACGTAAAAATAAATTTGCACATTATTGTACTTATATCAACTCTCCATATGGTATGTAAATTGAATATACATAAGGTTATGATACATATTATCTACCTTCAAAAATAAACATTCTATGTATATAAACACTTTGCACTTCGCTTTCAAAATCGCTCTTCTCCCTGACAAAGAATACAATTTTGTCATTTAATGATGTATTTAAACACCCAAAATCAAAGCCATGCCAGAATGTAACATAAGTATTTAAACTTAATGTCCCAATAACTCGCATACTACCATATGGAGAGTTGATATAAGTACAATAATGTGCAAATTTATTTTTACATAGACAAAGAAGCCCCGTGATCAAGCTCTTAGCAGCGAAACGTAGGGGTGTTGTTTTGAAATAAATGAAAATGATTTGAGAAGCTACAGCAGACTCCGAGTTTATTGGTTTTTCCTGGACAGTAAGGAACCAGGAGATCTTGCAGGTATACAGGACCCCATATAGCAGTTATGTAAGAACATACCATAACAGTAGATCTTTGAGAGAGGTTCCTGCAGTAGGTCTAGATTTCCCACCCACCTTCCCCAACTCCTGAGTTTTTAACTTTCTGTTCCCTTCCCAGGACTTTGTTTTATCCAGGGCTCAGGGTTCCAGGAGTTTCCACTCCTTTCTTTCCTGCTTCCTCTTTAGAGGTCTCCGGCAGGAGAACTGGAGGGCAGGTGGGAGACTGCCCCTATTTATAGTCACGCTGACGTCCGTCACCTAACGCCGGGGGCGGTCCCCACTGATGATTGCTAGCTACAAGTTTGCGATGCGATCCTGACACCAGGGGGCGCAGTCCTACTTGTGAAGACCTACTGCAGGAACCTCTCTTGAAGAGCTGCTGTTATAGTAAGTTCTTACGTAACTGCTATTTCATCCACATTGACCCACCCGACTTCCCCTGGCAAGTGGCACACTGTTTTTGCTTCCAGCAGGCAAAAACTGGCATCATAGGGCAGAGCTGGGGGAGTTACCACCTGGGTGGATGGGAGGAGCCTAATTAAAGACATTCCAGCATGTCTCAAAGGAAAGGACACTGCCAGAAAATGTGATGAACATCATATACACTCCTAGAACTACTGTTACAGGTGAGTAACCTGTTTTTTGCTTTTTAATAATTGCTGGTTACTGAGTAAGCAGACCCGACTACACAGCTTATAATGTTTTTCACCTTGGCTGGGTTGATGAAGTGAAAGAAAAAGCTGTGGCTGTGTTCTGGAGTACAAATGTGTAATGGGGAGAGAGCGGCGGCTGGGTTATGTGAAGCGAGAGAGAGAGAGTGAGAAAGAGAGAGCGTTGTGCAACTTGGAGAGAGGCCACAATCTTCGCTCTGTGGCTGGGAGAGCAAGTGAGAGAGAAAGCAGGTATGTGTGCAGTAGTGGACAGAAGTGTGCAGTGTGGAGACAGAGACCACAGTGTAGACTCTGCTGCTTGGAGAGAAGTGGCGGCAGGAATGTGTGACTCATTGCCAACAGTAGCTGGACAAAGAAAAGGAACATCACGAGAATGTTTTTAATTGCTTGATAGAAGTGAGTTTCTGTTGATGGGCAACCTAAAGTGTGAGGAGTTTTCTGAGGATGAGGAGTTATGTGAGCTAAGAAACTCATCCTGTGAGTGGCAGCTGTGGTTGATTTTCCTGGCACAAGTTTCAGCTTTCCTCATAGCTAACAGAATGATTGTTTGAAATGTGAAAGATCTACTGCGAGCCAAACATGCTAATACATGGGTAATAATACACATATGTGTTTTATGACTCGTATATCACGAAGTTTGAGAGTTTCAGTAATCTGTGTGTGAAACTTTCGAACCAGCAATGATATAAACCTAATATGCAGTGGACTGAGATTATGCAGCTTATCATCACTTGTAAGTAGAACTGCCCAGAGAGAATTTATAACATATGCAAATGATGGAATCTTTTGCATCATCCACTTTTCAAATGCTGCCTTATACTAACTGCCTTTGTTCTAAACCCCTCAGATTTCTCTCTCTGCCTGTCAACACTAGATGCTCAGAGATCCTCTCCTCATCATCTTTTGTTCTGACGTGAGAAACCTCATAAAATATTATAAATATTCTTTACAATTCATTTGCTGCCTTTTACTTTTTGTTATTTTAGGTAAACCCATAGTTTTAGTGTTTAAATTGTAAGTTCTCGGTTTCTCCGGTTCAGTATATAGCAGGGGGTAAACTGAGGTTTATTTTATATTTATCGAGTTTTCTGACTAAAAAATCCATTAGTTATGCTTAATTTTATTAAATTAGTTTGTTTTAAGAACCGCTAATACCGGTTCCTGGACCGATAGCCTCGGTTAATTTTATCTCGGTTCCCGGGTCCTGCAACGGTTCCAAACCGACCGCAACTGCTAAATAAACTTAAATTAAAATATTTATTTTTAGCGGTTGCAACTGTTATTGGCTTTACATTGAAAATGTTATAAAAAGAAACTGGAGATCCCGGTTTCAAACCTTGTATTCAGTGTGATGAAATTTTGTTAAGTCAGTCATTCTCTTGTTCTGCCTAGCTGGACATGAACATTTAAAAGCAGAGTGAAAGCTGTATTACATGTCCTGGAAAAACTACTGAAATGCCTGGATAAGGCTTTAAAAAAAAAAAAAAAACTATCACCACCTAAGGGTCCCTCCAGCTCTAACCAGCTGACACCCTAAGTTACTGTGGGTGACTCCACAACAAATACTGTAACTGCTACCCTGAGATGGGCATATAAGCAGTTTTTAAGAGGCTTGTTGAACCAGCTGACTCCCTGGTTTCCTCAGTGAAATTGAAGAAAACTAAGCACACATAACCCCCTGCTGACAGCATTTTGTGGACTTCTGTGCCTGCTCTAAAGCCTGCCAACTCCCTCAGAAATTGCATGCTGGTTCTGATTGGGGAAGTATTTGCCAAGACAGGTAAGCACAGTTGTGTATTGCTTCCCTTGGCTATGATCACTTAAATGAATATTGTGAAATCAGTAAACTTTCCCAGGGGGAAAAAGTGTGGAGAAATGCCTGGAACGGCTAAAGAAAACACTTTCAGGTTGCAATGGCTGCCTGTCTCTCAGCAGCAGACCTTTGCAAAGCAGTCTTCCTAATATTTAAAAGGAAGAATATGTAATTTTATGAAATGGAGGAGAACCAATTGAATCTGAGGTTTCCTCGGAACATGAGTTTGTCTGTCCCCATCTGAGGATCATTCCTCATTCTTCACATTGGTGAGAAAGATGGGCTGACACCCACTAAAGCTTCCCATTCCTGTGAATAAATTCTTTGTGGAAGATACTTTAAAGATTTTACAAACTCCAAGCTCTGCTCCCCTCTGGATAAGAGGATGTATAAGAAATTTCAGCTGGACAGGAGGGAACTGAAATTTATTCCCCACCCTGTCTACCAAGGAGTGGTTAAAGTGACAGTCTGTGACAAAGCAAAGATACCCCTGGCATCCTGTCCTCTTAACAAGGATCCCGGGAAAATTTGACAACATGGCTTAAAAATATATATTTATCAGGTGCCTTGGCCATCAGGCAGGCACATATTTCAAGCCTATGTCAATACCAAAGTCACTGTGTTAGTTGGCCCCTGCTATGTCAGCCAAGGCCCAGACTCCCCTGTCGGATGATCTAGCTGAAACAGCTAAATTTGGT
This sequence comes from Neoceratodus forsteri, assembly GCA_016271365.2. Taxonomy (NCBI): domain Eukaryota; kingdom Metazoa; phylum Chordata; order Ceratodontiformes; family Ceratodontidae; genus Neoceratodus; species Neoceratodus forsteri. The sequence goes on from CM057458.1 coordinate 713,891,905, forward strand.
TTGAGAGCAGCCAAATAACAGTTCAAGTGGCTGCTGCCAGATGGATGGCAGGTACAGTGGTTCAGAGGAGGTTTGCCTGGCTGCGAGTCACAGACCTCACTTAGGATACCCAAACCAAGGTTATAGACTTTCCAGTCGAGGGTAATTCCTCTTGGGAGAAAGATAAAGGCTTACATGAAAAAGGTGGATATGTATATGTATATATATATGTGTATATATATATATGTGTGTGTGTGTGTGTGTATATATATATATACTGTATCTATATATATATATATATATATATATATACACACATATACATACATACACACACACCACAACAAGCCCCCTTTTTTCTATCAGGCTGGGGCTGCGCCTCAGTGTCAGCAGTACCCACAGCAGAGGTATTACTGGCACCACAGACAAGTGGTCCTGGATGTAGTGAATCAGTGATTGTCTCTGAAATCAAATTCCTTCCACTAACAACAGCGGAAAAAGGACTAGAGTGGTTGCAAAAGAGACCAAAGAAGGGCACTTCAGGCTCTGACCAGCCAACACCCTCCAAATCTGCATGTGAAACTGCTGTCTCTTACTTACACACCCCTGAGAAGGGTGATTCAGGTTTTTTTTTTTTTTTTATTAAAAAGGGTGAGTGGTCCGGCTGTTTCTCCGGTCCCCTCCACGAAAACCAAAAAGACAAAGTACGTCAAACCCCAGGAAAAAACCTAAAGGGGTTCCTGGCATCACTGTACTTTGATTATTTTCACACTCCCACAAGGGAGTCTCACAGAAAGTACTTCAGGTTCAGACTCTCATCAGGTCACTCTCTAGGACTGTACACAGTGGTTGGATTACCTTCAAAGATAAGGTGTCACAGTTTCCCCATATCTAGATGACTGCCGGGTGGTGGTAGAATCACTCCAGTAAGTGAGTCTGCAACTCACCTAGGGTTTCCTGGACTCTCTAGGGTCCTTGATAAGTCTAAAGAAAGTCTGACCTTCAGCCCAGGAGTGTAGCCAGAAATTTCTGTTTTGTACACAGTCTCCAACAGTTACACCCCCCAGTTAAAAAATGTACACATCCTTTCCAAATGGCACCCCTTTCCAAACAAGTCAGATTGTTGTCAGATAATTCCTCTAATCTCTGAAGAGGTTATACATGCATCTGTTTTCTAAACAACAGAAGTTTAAACAGAGACACTCCTCAGTGGCCTACATTCACCCAAATACTACAGATTATAATGAAAATGTTAACAGAAAGGCATGTGGTTTGTGACAGGCACTCAACAAAACTGTATACAAATGTGTACAGTGAGTATGCCTGTCTGCACCCTTGCCAAGTTCAGCCTGCTCAAACACTGCAGTTCATAGGAGCAGAGCTAAATACCCTGCAAGGCAGGGTCTACCTGCCCCTACGCAGGGCAAGAAGTATTCCACTAATAGTGGGCTCATTCAGGCTGAATGAACAAAACAAAACTGCAAGACAGTTTTCTTTAGCTACTGGCCACGGCATCTGCCACTGGCACAGTCTTGGAATCCAGGTTATAGATCAGGGCCATTCAATGCCACCTCATGGCTCAATGGTGTCAGAGACAGGACCCTCTTTTAAAACTAAGTCTAGTAACAAGAACATTGTTACAGGTCTCCAATGGAGGAAAAGAGGGAACCAATCTAAGGGAGGGGCTTCTTCCTTTTCAGCAGAGCCCTATCAGTTGTCTGACAACAGATGCATCCCTACTAGACTGGGGTGCCCATCTGGGGTTCACACCACCCAAGACACATGGTTAAGTGCAGATTTACTCCTGCACATAAACCTGCAGGGGCTAAGAGTAGTGTTACTGCACTAAAGCTCTTCACACAACTACTACAAAGGTGATACAGGTCAGAACAGACAATACCTCCACAATGTATTACATTAATAAATAGGGAGGGACAAGGTTAAGCCCTCACTGCTCAGGACTTATGAAAATATGGAGTCTAACATGCTCCATGGGTCCCTACAGGATGTTCATTTGCCAGGTAGGGACACTAGCTTGGCAGATACCTTGACTCAGATCAACCAGTCCCATCAGGAATGGGCCTTGAATAGTCAGGTGGTACAAGTTATCTTCAGAAGGTGGGGCATACCAGAGGTAGACTTGTTCGCATCCCACCACAACCACCACCTGTCACAGTACTAAGTCAGTCAGAGATCTGGGACCAAGCCCCCCTGAATTCTCTAGTTCTGAGTTGGCCAGGGAAGCATCTGTACACTTTCCTTCCTTCCCTTTGGCATACAATGCATTTCTCAAGCTCAGGTCCCAGCCAGCATCAATGGTCTTGATAACACCAGACTGAGTCAGGCAGAAATGGTTCTCTCTGCTACTCTTCATGTCTGGTTCCAAACCAATACACCTTTTCTCAGAGCACAACCTGCTAACCTCCAACCGGGAGGCTTCTGTACCCAAACCTTGGGTCATTCAAGCCCAAGTCATGCCTCTTGAGGGCCTACTGTACAGTATGCAGCCTTGCATCTTTTTCAGAAGGGGAAAAGTTTACTATTGGTATTCAACTGGAAAACTGTTCCCAGCACATGCTGGGGTCAAACAGTGACTGACTAACTTACCTATTTATATTCATTGGACTTGCAGTTCAGCATCCTCAAAGTCCACCTAGCTACAGTATCTGCTTGCGTATTAGCTGGACAAAATGTTTTAATGGTCCCAGTTCCTAACCCCAAAGAGGTTCTTTTAGGGCCTGGCACATATCAGCACAGACTGGTGTTCCAACTGTGCTGGACTATTTTACCTATTCGCTTCACTGGGCTTGCAGAACAGTACCTTACAGGTCCATCTGGTCTCAGTATCTATTTAATTCTCAGTTGGACATAATGTTTTTCACACATCAAACCCTATCTTCAAAGGGTTCTTTAAAGGCCTGGTCCATTTGCACCCCCTCAGAGGGAACCGGTGGCAGCATGGGACCTAGATGTGTGCATAGTTAGGCTCATGGGTCCCCCTTTTTGAGCCTATGTTTTCAGCTTATTTGAAATATCAAAAAAAAAAAAAGTATGTATACTTTTTTTCCTTGTGGTAGTGATTTCTACCACAAGAATCAGTGGCCTCTTGTCTCTCTGCATTGAACAGGACCACATTTCATTCCACAGAGACAAAATTATATTCTGGGAACAAATAAGTTTTCTTTTAAATTACTTCTGATTCCCATTTGAATCAAATCATTATGCATAAATACATAGATACTGTACATAGACAGTGTCGGCGTCAAAAACCTACATTCCACCCAGTCTGCCCATCTTACCTGTCTTTTCACTGAACACTTTAGTTCTGGTGAAAAGAGTCTTCATGATCTGGATGTCAAAGGAGCTTTTTAGCTATTGCTTGATAACCACTAAAGTCCATAGGCAGGACAGAAGACCTATGAGAATGTGGGAAAGGGTAATCCAGCATCAAAAAGATCAATTTCTCGCTGGACAGTACAGCTTTTTCAGTTTTTGTTATTCTAAGGCTGGAAAGGAGCCCCCTACAAGGTTGAGGGCCCATTCCACAAGGGGCACAGCAGCTACTATAGCAGCTGTCGGGGATGTTCCCCTAGTGGACATCTGTAAAGCAGCTACCTGGAAAACAGTACACACCTTTACAAAGCATTACAGTCTGGATATTCTCTCCAGGGGTGATGCAAGGTTCGGCACAGCAGTCCTGCAAAGTCTGTTCCTAAAATAAGGTTCTGTGTCCACCCCCAAAGGTACTGCTTAGTAGTCTGCATAAAGTTATGAATACCTGAGTATTATTGGGATTAGAAGAAAAAATTACTTACCATAGTAATCTTGTTTCTTCCAAGTGATTCTCAGGTATTCATAACTTTCCCACCATGCTTCCCCTTCTGGAACCTTTGGCCTCTGCACCCTGAATACTGTGCTCAGGGTAGAAATGCTATTTCTGGCACACGTGTTGTGACTGTGATCACTATTGTTGTCCCTCCCTTTTCAGGTGATTTGGACATTCAAGGGTATCCTTTCATATGGTATGTCCTCCAGTTGGAGGACCCTTTTCTGGGTGTTGAGGAAGTTCCTCTATTATTATTAGGATTAATCGTGTTGTGGTTATTATTATTATTATTGGAACTATCATCATTACACTTTAGTCCCCATGGGCCTGTCTTCCAGGCTTCCAGGAAATCTGAGGGGTTCAGAACAAAGGCATTTAGTATAAGGCAGTATTTGAAAAGTGGCTCATGCAAAAGATTCCATCATTTGCATATGTTTCAAATTCTGTCTCGGCAGTTCTACTTGCAAGGATGACTGCATAAAGTTATGAATACCTGAGTATCACTCGGAAGAAACAAAATTACTATGGTAAGTAATTTTTTCTTTCGAGTCAGGCCATTCTATATCCCCTATATATCCTGATATATCACAGGAAATCTCATTGAAATGAAATTAATGGGATTTCTTGTGATATCTAGCTATATCTAGATGTACGGGGCTTATCTCTGCCTACCACTGTACTCTACCACAACTAAAGAGTAAAGAAAATCAGTACATAAATGTATTTCATAGCTGGAATATTAAGCTGATGTAGACTTCTGATTTTCAAAGAATCGATCTTCACCATTGATTCCCACTTGTGGGTCTGTGCCAGAGGTGCTAGGTCCCCTGGGAGCCAGAACATTTATGGTGGGAGCTGGTGGCACAAGTAGGCCCTGCATGTACGTCACCTCACATGCCCACTGGTATACAGTGGCACCACCCACAACCATCTTAGTTATTTTTTTCCTACTGTTGAGTGTGCATCAGTAACATCGCCACTTTCCTCGTCAGGGCCCAAACTTCATTATCTACCCAATGACAGTGGTCAGTGTGTCAGTTTAAGTAATCACTCAGAAATCTACAGTTTCTCTGAGCTCTACCTTGTGCCAGTGGTTGACGATCATGGAAGAAGGTAGGTAGCCTGAAGAGGCAATTTACTGTGACAAAGGGGTTGTGTCTGGCCACCCCCTCTGTCTGGGGGTGGTCTGGCAATGGGCAGTCCGCATCTGGGAGGATGGACAGTCATTCCAGAGTCGCAAAAAGAAATGGACCAGATCCCACACACGCTCTGCATCGAGGTCTTTGCACCATTTGGCTTCAACCTCTTCCCTCAAAACAGGGAAGAAACGGCACCAATCTAGGTCATCCTCTGGTCATTCTGCTGTGAAACACTTGACTTCCACGGGCCTGTGTTCCTCACTGTTTTCACTGACAACACCCGGGATGCCTGGGTCTGTGAGATCTGTGTCTCCATCCCAGATCTTTTCTCTCTCCTTTACAGGGGACTCCAGTGGGCAGCTTGGCCATTGGGCAGCTCTTATGGAGTGGTGGGTGCATCGTATAAGGCAGGCAGTGCCATTTCTGGTGCCGGACCCTGACTCCTTGGGGTTGGCTGGTTTGCCACCATCTGTGGTGCTGTCATCAGTTCCTTTGGGGATGGCAGAGTCATCAGTACCATTGGCAATACCACGTGCAGCACCGGGGTCAGGCTCTTCAGGGCCTACTCTGCCACCAATGGAGTACTTACTGTACCTTTGTTATGCTGCCCTGCAGTATTCCACAGTCTACTGTGGAATACTGCAGTGTACTACACAGTGTACTATACAGTCGTGGCCAAAAATATTGGCACCCTTGCAGTTTTTTCTAATAATGCACCATTCCTTCCAGAAAATTGTTGAAATTAAAAAATATTTTGGTATCCACATATGTATTTCTTTGGTTTGCAGTGGAATAAAACACAAAAAGCAGAAAAATTTACTAAGTCTTAGCTTATTCCACACAGAAATCCTTAAATGGCCCGGACAAAATTATTGTCACCTTTTAGAAGTAGTTAGAAATAATTAGATTTCAAGCAGGTGATTCTCCTTCACTTTGGAACTGAACTCACCTGTGGTGAGTTGCAGGTGCCTGCAATATAAAAATCACTCATTTAATCAGTTTGAATAGAGAAAAGGACTCATTCTCCTGTTTTGTGTCACTGTGTGTACCGCAATGAGCATGGAGAAAAGAAAGACAGCTAGAGAATTGTCTGAGGAGGTCAGACAGAAGATTGTAGCCAAGCATGGACAATCTCAAGGCTACGGATCAATCTCCAGAGACCTTGATGTTCCTTTTTCCACCGTACGTAATGTTATCAGGATGTTTAAGGCCCATGGCACTATAGCCAACCTCCCTGGACGTGGCCGCAAGAGAAAACTTGATCGAAGATTGCAGTGCAGGATTGTTCGAATGGTGGAGAAAGCACCTCGATCAACTGCCAAACAGATTCAAGCTGACCTTCAGACACCAGGTACGACAGTTTCAACTCACACCATCCGTCGCCAAACTCAATGAAAGGGGGTTATATGGTAGGAGGCCCAGGAGGAACCCCACTGCTGAGAGAGAGACATAAGAAAGCCCGACTGGGGTTTGCCAAAACACACCTGAACAAGCCAAAATCCTTCTGGAGAATGTCCTGTGGACAGATAAGACCAAATTAGAGCTTTTTGGTACAGCACATCATGTCTATGTTTACAGAAAACAAAATGAAGCCTTCAAAGAAAAGAACACCTTCCCTATAGTCAAACATGGAGGAGGTTCAGTGATGTTTTGGGGTTGCTGTGTTGCCTCTGGCACTGGGTGCCTTGAACGTGTGCATGGCTTCATGAAATCTGAAGATTACCAGGCCATTTTGGAGCACAATGTTGAACCCTGTGTCAGAAAGCTGGGTCTCCGTCGAAAGTCATGGGTCTTCCAGCAGGACAGTGACCCCAAACACACTTCAAAAAGCACCCAGGAATGGTTCAAGACAAGACGCTGGACTGTTCTGAAGTGGCCAGCAATGAGTCCAGATCTAAATCCCATTGAAAACCTGTGGAGAGATCTGAAAACAACAGTTGGGAGAAGGCACCCTTCAAATCTGGGAGAACTGGAGCAGTTTGCACAAGAAGAGTGGGCCAAACTGCCAGTAGAGAGGTGCAGGAAGCTCATTTATGGCTATAGGAAGCGGTTGATTGCAGTTATTTTGACCAAAGGCTGTGCTACCAAATATTAAGTCTAGGGTGTCAATAATTTTGTCAATGCCATTTCTTTTCATTTTTCTGATTTAAAAGGATATATTAAATTCTGAATCAAAAACAAAGGTTCTGTAATATTAACAGAGAAATAAAGAATTGTGGAGACCAAATACTGTACTGTTGTTAATTTAAACTTATGTTTAGAGGAAATTATGTGCAAATTTATTTTTACATAGACAAAGAAGCCCCGTGATCAAGCTCTTAGCAGCGAAACGTAGGGGTGTTGTTTGAAATAAATGAAAATGATTTGAGAAGCTACAGCAGACTCCGAGTTTATTGGTTTTTCCTGGACAGTAAGGAACCAGGAGATCTTGCAGGTATACAGGACCCCATATAGCAGTTATGTAAGAACATACCATAACAGTAGATCTTTGAGAGAGGTTCCTGCAGTAGGTCTAGATTTCCCACCCACCTTCCCCAACTCCTGAGTTTTTAACTTTCTGTTCCCTTCCCAGGACTTTGTTTTATCCAGGGCTCAGGGTTCCAGGAGTTTCCACTCCTTTCTTTCCTGCTTCCTCTTTAGAGGTCTCCGGCAGGAGAACTGGAGGGCAGGTGGGAGACTGCCCCTATTTATAGTCACGCTGACGTCCGTCACCTAACGCCGGGGGCGGTCCCCACTGATGATTGCTAGCTACAAGTTTGCGATGCGATCCTGACACCAGGGGGCGCAGTCCTACTTGTGAAGACCTACTGCAGGAACCTCTCTTGAAGAGCTGCTGTTATAGTAAGTTCTTACGTAACTGCTATTTCATCCACATTGACCCACCCGACCTCCCCTGGCAAGTGGCACACTGTTTTTGCTTCCAGCAGGCAAAAACTGGCATCATAGGGCAGAGCTGGGGGAGTTACCACCTGGGTGGATGGGAGGAGCCTAATTAAAGACATTCCAGCATGTCTCAAAGGAAAGGACACTGCCAGAAAATGTGGATGAACATCATATACCACTCCTAGAACTACTGTTACAGGTGAGTAACCTGTTTTTTTTTGCTTTTTTTAATAATTGCTGGTTACTGAGTAAGCAGACCCGACTACACATGGCTTATAATGTTTTTTTCACCTTGGCTGGGTTGATGAAGTGAAAGAAAAAGCTGTGGCTGTGTTCTGGAGTACAAATGTGTAATGGGGAGAGAGCGGCGGCTGGGTTATGTGAAGCGAGAGAGAGAGAGTGAGAAAGAGAGAGCGTTGTGCAACTTGGAGAGAGGCCACAATCTTCGCTCTGTGGCTGGGAGAGCAAGTGAGAGAGAAAGCAGGTATGTGTGCAGTAGTGGACAGAAGTGTGCAGTGTGGAGACAGAGACCACAGTGTAGACTCTGCTGCTTGGAGAGTGGCGGCAGGAATGTGTGACTCATTGCCAACAGTAGCTGGACAAAGAAAAGGAACATCACGAGAATGTTTTTAATTGCTTGATAGAAGTGAGTTTCTGTTGATGGGCAACCTAAAGTGTGAGGAGTTTTCTGAGGATGAGGAGTTATGTGAGCTAAGAAACTCATCCTGTGAGTGGCAGCTGTGGTTGATTTTCCTGGCACAAGTTTCAGCTTTCCTCATAGCTAACAGAATGATTGTTTGAAATGTGAAAGATCTACTGCGAGCCAAACATGCTAATACATGGGTAATAATACACATATGTGTTTTATGACTCGTATATCACGAAGTTTGAGAGTTTCAGTAATCTGTGTGTGAAACTTTCGAACCAGCAATGATATAAACCTAATATGCAGTGGACTGAGATTATGCAGCTTATCATCACTTGTAAGTAGAACTGCCCAGAGAGAATTTATAACATATGCAAATGATGGAATCTTTTGCATCATCCACTTTTCAAATGCTGCCTTATACTAACTGCCTTTGTTCTAAACCCTCAGATTTCTCTCTCTCTGCCTGTCAACACTAGATGCTCAGAGATCCTCTCCTCATCATCTTTTGTTCTGACGTGAGAAACCTCATAAAATATTATAAATATTCTTTACAATTCATTTGCTGCCTTTTACTTTTTGTTATTTTAGGTAAACCCATAGTTTTAGTGTTTAAATTGTAAGTTTTCTCGGTTTCTCCCGGTTCGGTATAACGGGGTAAACTGAGGTTTATTTTATATTTATCGGAGTTTTCTGACTAAAAAAATCCATTAGTTATGCTTAATTTTATTAAATTAGTTTGTTTTAAGAACCGCTAATACCGGTTCCTGGACCGATAGCCTCGGTTAATTTTATCTCGGTTCCCGGGTCCTGCAACGGTTCCAAACCGACCGCAACTGCTAAATAAACTTAAATTAAAATATTTATTTTTAGCGGTTGCAACTGTTATTGGCTTTACATTGAAAATGTTATAAAAAGAAACTGGAGTTCCCGGTTTCAAACCTTGTATTCAGTGTGATGAAATTTTGTTAAGTCAGTCATTCTCTTGTTCTGCCTAGCTGGACATGAACATTTAAAAGCAGAGTGAAAGCTGTATTACATGTCCTGGAAAAACTACTGAAATGCCTGGATAAGGCTTTAAAAAAAAAAAAAAAACTATCACCACCTAAGGGTCCCTCCAGCTCTAACCAGCTGACACCCTAAGTTACTGTGGGTGACTCCACAACAAATACTGTAACTGCTACCCTGAGATGGGCATATAAGCAGTTTTTAAGAGGCTTGTTGAACCAGCTGACTCCTGGTTTCCTCAGTGAAATTGAAGAAAACTAAGCACACATAACCCCTGCTGACAGCATTTTGTGGACTTCTGTGCCTGCTCTAAAGCCTGCCAACTCCTCAGAAATTGCATGCTGGTTCTGATTGGGAAGTATTTGCCAAGACAGGTAAGCACAGTTGTGTATTGCTTCCCTTGGCTATGATCACTTAAATGAATATTGTGAAATCAGTAAACTTTCCCAGGGGGAAAAAGTGTGGAGAAATGCCTGGAACGGCTAAAGAAAACACTTTCAGGTTGCAATGGCTGCCTGTCTCTCAGCAGCAGACCTTTGCAAAGCAGTCTTCCTAATATTTAAAAGGAAGAATATGTAATTTTTATGAAATGGAGGAGAACCAATTGAATCTGAGGTTTCCTCGGAACATGAGTTTGTCTGTCCCCATCTGAGGATCATTCCTCATTCTTCACATTGGTGAGAAAGATGGGCTGACACCCACTAAAAGCTTCCCATTCCTGTGAATAAATTCTTTGTGGAAGATACTTTAAAGATTTTACAAACTCCAAGCTCTGCTCCCCCTCTGGATAAGAGGATGTATAAGAAATTTCAGCTGGACAGGGAGGGAACTGAAATTTATTCCCCCACCCTGTCTACCAAGGAGTGGTTAAAGTGACAGTCTGTGACAAAGCAAAGATACCCCTGGCATCCTGTCCTCTTAACAAGGATCCCGGGAAAATTTGACAACATGGCTTAAAAATATATATTTATCAGGTGCCTTGGCCATCAGGCAGGCACATATTTCAAGCCTATGTCAATACCAAAGTCACTGTGTTAGTTGGCCCCTGCTATGTCAGCCAAGGCCCAGACTCCCCTGTCGGATGATCTAGCTGAAACAGCTAAATTTGGTTTGAGAGCAGCCAAATAACAGTTCAAGTGGCTGCTGCCAGATGGATGTGAGGTACAGTGGTTCAGAGGAGGTTTGCCTGGCTGCGAGTCACAGACCTCACTTAGGATACCCAAACCAAGGTTATAGACTTTCCAGTCGAGGGTAATTCCTCTTGGGAGAAAGATAAAGGCTTACATGAAAAAGGTGGATATGTATATGTATATATATGTGTATATATATATATGTGTGTGTGTGTGTGTGTGTATATATATATATATATACTATATATATATATATATATATATACACACATATATACATACACACACACCACAGCAAGCCCCTTTTTCTATCAGGCTGGGGCTGCGCCTCAGTGTCAGCAGTACCCACAGCAGAGGTATTACTGGCACCACAGACAAGTGGTCCTGGATGTAGTGAATCAGTGATTGTCTCTGAAATCAAATTCCTTCCACTAACAACAGCGGAAAAGGACTAGAGTGGTTGCAAAGAGACCAAGAAGGGCACTTCAGGCTCTGACCAGCCAACACCCTCAAATCTGCATGTGAAACTGCTGTCTCTTACACACACCCTGAGAAGGGTGATTCAGGTTTTTTTTTTTTTTTTATTAAAAAGGGTGAGTGGTCCGGCTGTTTCTCCGGTCCCCTCCACGAAAACCAAAAAGACAAAGTACGTCAAACCCCAGGAAAAAACCTAAAGGGGTTCCTGGCATCACTGTACTTTGATTATTTTCACACTCCCACAAGGGAGTCTCACAGAAAGTACTTCAGGTTCAGACTCTCATCAGGTCACTCTCTAGGACTGTACACAGTGGTTGGATTACCTTCAAAGATAAGGTGTCACAGTTTCCCATATCTAGATGACTGCGGGTGGTGGTAGAATCACTCCCAGTAAGTGAGTCTGCAACTCACCTAGGGTTTCCTGGACTCTCTAGGGTCCTTGATAAGTCTAAAGAAAGTCTGACCTTCAGCCCAGGAGTGTAGCCAGAAATTTCTGTTTTGTACACAGTCTCCAACAGTTACACCCCCCAGTTAAAAAATGTACACATCCTTTCCAAATGGCACCCCTTTCCAAACAAGTCAGATTGTTGTCAGATAATTCCTCTAATCTCTGAAGAGGTTATACATGCATCTGTTTCTAAACAACAGAAGTTTAAACAGAGACACTCCTCAGTGGCCTACATTCACCAAATACTACAGATTATAATGAAAATGTTAACAGAAAGGCATGTGGTTTGTGACAGGCACTCAACAAAACTGTATACAAATGTGTACAGTGAGTATGCCTGTCTGCACCCTTGCCAAGTTCAGCCTGCTCAAACACTGCAGTTCATAGGAGCAGAGCTAAATACCCTGCAAGGCAGGGTCTACCTGCCCCTACGCAGGGCAAGAAGTATTCCACTAATAGTGGGCTCATTCAGGCTGAATGAACAAAACAAAACTGCAAGACAGTTTTCTTTAGCTACTGGCCACGGCATCTGCCACTGGCACAGTCTTGGAATCCAGGTTATAGATCAGGGCCATTCAATGCCACCTCATGGCTCAATGGTGTCAGAGACAGGACCCTCTTTTAAAACTAAGTCTAGTAACAAGAACATTGTTACAGGTCTCCAATGGAGGAAAAGAGGGAACCAATCTAAGGGAGGGGCTTCTTCCTTTTCAGCAAAGAGCCCCTATCAGTTGTCTGACAACAGATGCATCCCTACTAGACTGGGGTGCCCATCTGGGGGTTCACACCACCCAAGACACATGGTTAAGTGCAGATTTACTCCTGCACATAAACCTGCAGGGGCTAAGAGTAGTGTTACTGCACTAAAGCTCTTCACACAACTACTACAAAGGTGATACAGGTCAGAACAGACAATACCTCCACAATGTATTACATTAATAAATAGGGAGGGACAAGGTTAAGCCCTCACTGCTCAGGACTTATGAAAATATGGAGTCTAACATGCTCCATGGGTCCCTACAGGATGTTCATTTGCCAGGTAGGGACACTAGCTTGGCAGATACCTTGACTCAGATCAACCAGTCCCATCAGGAATGGGCCTTGAATAGTCAGGTGGTACAAGTTATCTTCAGAAGGTGGGGCATACCAGAGGTAGACTTGTTCGCATCCACCACAACCACCACCTGTCACAGTACTAAGTCAGTCAGAGATCTGGGACCAAGCCCCCTGAATTCTCTAGTTCTGAGTTGGCCAGGGAAGCATCTGTACACTTTCCTTCCTTCCCTTTGGCATACAATGCATTTCTCAAGCTCAGGTCCCAGCCAGCATCAATGGTCTTGATAACACCAGACTGAGTCAGGCAGAAATGGTTCTCTCTGCTACTCTTCATGTCTGGTTCCAAACCAATACACCTTTTCTCAGAGCACAACCTGCTAACCTCCAACCGGGAGGCTTCTGTACCCAAACCTTGGGTCATTCAAGCCCAAGTCATGCCTCTTGAGGGCCTACTGTACAGTATGCAGCCTTGCATCTTTTTCAGAAGGGAAAAGTTTACTATTGGTATTCAACTGAAAACTGTTCCCAGCACATGCTGGGGTCAAACAGTGACTGACTAACTTACCTATTTATATTCATTGGACTTGCAGTTCAGCATCCTCAAAGTCCACCTAGCTACAGTATCTGCTTGCGTATTAGCTGGACAAAATGTTTTAATGGTCCCAGTTCCTAACCCCAAAGAGGTTCTTTTAGGGCCTGGCACATATCAGCACAGACTGGTGTTCCAACTGTGCTGGACTATTTTACCTATTCGCCTTCACTGGGCTTGCAGAACAGTACCTTACAGGTCCATCTGGTCTCAGTATCTATTTAATTCTCAGTTGGACATAATGTTTTTTCACGCATCAAACCCTATCTTCAAAGGGTTCTTTAAAGGCCTGGTCCATTTGCACCCCCTCAGAGGGAACCGGTGGCAGCATGGGACCTAGATGTGTGCATAGTTAGGCTCATGGGTCCCCCTTTTTGAGCCTATGTTTTCAGCTTATTTGAAATATCAAAAAAAAAAAAAAGTATGTATACTTTTTTTCCTTGTGGTAGTGATTTCTACCACAAGAATCAGTGGCCTCTTGTCTCTCTGCATTGAACAGGACCACATTTCATTCCACAGAGACAAAATTATTCTGGGAACAAATAAGTTTTTCTTTTAAATTACTTCTGATTCCCATTTGAATCAAATCATTATGCATAAATACATAGATACTGTACATAGACAGTGTCGGCAGATAAAGGCCTACATTCCACCCAGTCTGCCCATCTTACCTGTCTTTTTCACTGAACACTTTAGTTCTGGTGAAAAGAGTCTTCATGATCTGGATGTCAAAGGAGCTTTTTTAGCTATTGCTTGATAACCACTAAAGTCCATAGGCAGGACAGAAGACCTATGAGAATGTGGGAAAGGGTAATCCAGCATCAAAAAGATCAATTTCTCGCTGGACAGTACAGCTTTTTCAGTTTTTGTTATTCTAAGGCTGGAAAGGAGCCCCCTACAAGGTTGAGGGCCCATTCCACAAGGGGCACAGCAGCTACTATAGCAGCTGTCGGGGATGTTCCCCTAGTGGACATCTGTAAAGCAGCTACCTGGAAAACAGTACACACCTTTACAAAGCATTACAGTCTGGATATTCTCTCCAGGGGTGATGCAAGGTTCGGCACAGCAGTCCTGCAAAGTCTGTTCCTAAAATAAGGTTCTGTGTCCACCCCCAAAGGTACTGCTTAGTAGTCTGCATAAAGTTATGAATACCTGAGTATTATTGGGATTAGAAGAAAAAATTACTTACCATAGTAATCTTGTTTCTTCCAAGTGATTCTCAGGTATTCATAACTTTCCTACCATGCCTCCCCTTCTGGAACCTTTGGCCTCTGCACTCCTGAATACTGTGCTCTCAGGGGTAGAAATGCTATTTCTGGCACACGTGTTGTGACTGTGATCACTATTGTTGTCCCCTTCCCCTTTTCAGGTGATTTGGACATTCAAGGGTATCCTTTCATATGGTATGTCCTCCAGTTGGAGGACCCTTTTCTGGGTGTTGAGGAAGTTCCTCTATTATTATTAGGATTAATCGTGTTGTGGTTATTATTATTATTATTGGAACTATCATCATTACACTTAGTCCCCATGGGCCTGTCTTTCCAGGCTTCCAGGAAATCTGAGGGGTTCAGAACAAAGGCATTTAGTATAAGGCAGTATTTGAAAAGTGGCTCATGCAAAAGATTCCATCATTTGCATATGTTTCAAATTCTGTCTCGGCAGTTCTACTTGCAAGGATGACTGCATAAAGTTATGAATACCTGAGTATCACTCGGAAGAAACAAAATTACTATGGTAAGTAATTTTTCCTTTCGAGTCAGGCCATTCTATATCCCCTATATATCCTGATATATCACAGGAAATCTCATTGAAATGAAATTAATGGGATTTCTTGTGATATCTAGCTATATCTAGATGTACGGGGCTTATCTCTGCCTACCACTGTACTCTACCACAACTAAAGAGTAAAGAAAATCAGTACATAAATGTATTTCATAGCTGGAATATTAAGCTGATGTAGACTTCTGATTTTCAAAGAATCGATCTTCACCATTGATTCCCACTTGTGGGTCTGTGCCAGAGGTGCTAGGTCCCCTGGGAGCCAGAACATTTATGGTGGGAGCTGGTGGCACAAGTAGGCCCTGCATGTACGTCACCTCACATGCCCACTGGTATACAGTGGCACCACCCACAACCATCTTAGTTATTTTTTCCTACTGTTGAGTGTGCATCAGTAACATCGCCACTTTCCTCGTCAGGGTCTAAACTTCATTATCTACCCAATGACAGTGGTCAGTGTGTCAGTTTAAGTAATCACTCAGAAATCTACAGTTTCTCTGAGCTCTACCTTGTGCCAGTGGTTGTCGATCATGGAAGAAGGTAGGTAGCCTGAAGAGGCAATTTACTGTGACAAAGGGGTTGTGTCTGGCCACCCCCTCTGTCTGGGGGTGGTCTGGCAATGGGCAGTCCGCATCTGGGAGGATGGACAGTCATTCCAGAGTCGCAAAAAGAAATGGACCAGATCCCACACACGCTCTGCATCGAGGTCTTTGCACCATTTGGCTTCAACCTCTTCCCTCAAAACAGGGAAGAAACGGCACCAATCTAGGTCATCCTCTGGTCATTCTGCTGTGAAACACTTGACTTCCACGGGCCTGTGTTCCTCACTGTTTTCACTGACAACACCCGGGATGCCTGGGTCTGTGAGATCTGTGTCTCCATCCCAGATCTTTTCTCTCTCCTTTACAGGGGACTCCAGTGGGCAGCTTGGCCATTGGGCAGCTCTTATGGAGTGGTGGGTGCATCGTATAAGGCAGGCAGTGCCATTTCTGGTGCCGGACCCTGACTCCTTGGGGTTGGCTGGTTTGCCACCATCTGTGGTGCTGTCATCAGTTCCTTTGGGGATGGCAGGTCATCAGTACCATTGGCAATACCACGTGCAGCACGGGGTCAGGCTCTTAAGAGCCTACTCTGCCACCAATGGAGTACTTACTGTACCTTTGTTATACTGCCCTGCAGTATTCCACAGTCTACTGTGGAATACTGCAGTGTACTCACAGATGTACTATACAGTCGTGGCCAAAAATATTGGCACCCTTGCAGTTTTTCTAATAATGCACCATTCCTTCCAGAAAATTGTTGAAATTAAAAATATTTTGGTATCCACATATGTATTTCTTTGGTTTGCAGTGGAATAAAACACAAAAAGCAGAAAAATTTACTAAGTCTTAGCTTATTCCACAGAAATCCTTAAATGGCGGACAAAATTATTGTCACCTTTTAGAAGTAGTTAGAAATAATTAGATTTCAAGCAGGTGATTCTCCTTCACTTTGGAACTGAACTCACCTGTGGTGAGTTGCAGGTGCCTGCAATATAAAAATCACTCATTTAATCAGTTTGAATAGAGAAAAGGACTCATTCTCCTGTTTTGTGTCACTGTGTGTACCGCAATGAGCATGGAGAAAAGAAAGACAGCTAGAGAATTGTCTGAGGAGGTCAGACAGAAGATTGTAGCCAAGCATGGACAATCTCAAGGCTACGGATCAATCTCCAGAGACCTTGATGTTCCTTTTTCCACCGTACGTAATGTTATCAGGATGTTTTAAGGCCCATGGCACTATAGCCAACCTCCCTGGGCGTGGCGCAAGAAAACTTGATCGGGTGCAGTGCAGGATTGTTGAATGGTGGAGAAAGCACCTCGATCAACTGCCAAACAGATTCAAGCTGACCTTCAGACACCAGGTACGACAGTTTCAACTCACACCATCCGTCGCCAAACTCAATGAAAGGGGGTTATATGGTAGGAGGCCCAGGAGGAACCCCACTGCTGAGAGAGAGACATAAGAAAGCCCGACTGGGGTTTGCCAAAACACACCTGAACAAGCCAAAATCCTTCTGGGAGAATGTCCTGTGGACAGATAAGACCAAATTAGAGCTTTTTGGTACAGCACATCATGTCTATGTTTACAGAAAACAAAATGAAGCCTTCAAAGAAAAGAACACCTTCCCTATAGTCAAACATGGAGGAGGTTCAGTGATGTTTTGGGGTTGCTGTGTTGCCTCTGGCACTGGGTGCCTTGAACGTGTGCATGGCTTCATGAAATCTGAAGATTACCAGGCCATTTTGGAGCACAATGTTGAACCCTGTGTCAGAAAGCTGGGTCTCCGTCCGAAAGTCATGGGTCTTCCAGCAGGACAGTGACCCCAAACACACTTCAAAAAGCACCCAGGAATGGTTCAAGACAAGGCGCTGGACTGTTCTGAAGTGGCCAGCAATGAGTCAGATCTAAATCCCATTGAAAACCTGTGGAGATCTGAAAACAACAGTTGGGAGAAGGCACCCTTCAAATCTGGGAGAACTGGAGCAGTTTGCACAAGAGAGGGCCAAACTGCCAGTAGAGAGGTGCAGGAAGCTCATTTATGGCTATAGGAAGCGGTTGATTGCAGTTATTTTGACCAAAGGCTGTGCTACCAAATATTAAGTCTAGGGTGTCAATAATTTTGTCAATGCCATTTCTTTTCATTTTCTGATTTAAAAGGATATATTAAATTCTGAATCAAAAACAAAGGTTCTGTAATATTAACAGAGAAATAAAGAGAATTGTGGAGACCAAATACTGTACTGTTGTTAATTTAAACTTATGTTTAGAGGAAATTGTGAGTTATTTGAAAAAGTGCAAGGGCGCCAGTATTTTTAGCCATGACTGTATCTGCATACCACAAACCTTTAGGTACCCTCTACCTGGCACATTTGCCCCTGTTTTAGAGGTTCCTTAGGGGTGTTCTGCACACAAGGTCTCCCATCAGGAAGCCAGTGGCTTCCTGGGATATCAGTCTTGTACTAGATATACTCACTCGCAAGCCCTTTGAGCGTATTGTGACTTGTAACTAAGTTTCTGTCTTGGAAAGCACCATTTTTGGTAGCTATGTCCTCTGCACACAGAGTACCTGGAATCCATGTGTTGGTCATAGATCCTCGATATGCTGTTTTCCATAAAGGTAAGGTGATTATCCATACACACTCCAAGCTTCTACCTAAAGTAGTATCATTCCATCTTAATCAGGCTATTATCCTGCCTACCTACTTTGTCAACTTCCAGAATGAGGAAGATAGGACTTCCCATTCACAGGATGAGGGGTCCTTAGCTTTTACCTTGACAGAACTGAGGATTTCAAACAATCTAAGCAACTATTTGTCTCTTTCAAACCCAATCAAAAGGGGTAACCTGCTACTGTCAAGTGCATTTCTGCCTGTATTGTAAATTGCCTTAGCCACTGCTGTGCTATGGTTCAGGTTAAACTGGAGGGCAAGGTACATACTGACTCTCCGCTACAGCAGTTGCCAATTCAACCTCGAAGAAATATACTGTGTCTTTTGGAGGAATTAGCAGAGCTGCAGCTTGGAGCATGGTGCACATCTTTACCAAGCACTGTGCCCTGGTTGTCCATGCCAGGTAGCATGCAACCTTTGGCTAGACAATTCTGAATGGATTATTATCCTGAGTGAGCCATGAGCTCCAGCCTCCCTAGTCCTCCCGACTATCTCTGAGCTTGGTACTCTGACCCACAAGTGGGAATCAGTGGTGAAGCCTGACTCTTGGAAGGTGTGAAAATTACATACTTACCATAACTGTTGATCTTCCAGAATATCTTCACCATTGATTACCACACCCACCCACCGTCCCTCTGACTCATTCCAAAATTCTCCCGTTGGTCTTCACCAGTTTGTACTTGACTTTTGGCATAAAGACACTGGCTACTGTGTTTGGTGGCCCTCCATAAAGCATTTTGTTTTAGTACTAAAATTAGTCACAAACCTCCCTGTCACATACCTGGCAGTGGTTGTTGTCGGCCACCCCTAGATAGCCTCAGTCTCTGCCAGCTGAGTTTGAATGTGCCCACTGCCTAGCCTGTGACTAGGTAGGAGCCCTCTGCCATGCTGATGTGACACATTTCTGTCTTAATTGTCAATCCTGCAGCCTAATGTTAGTGAATAACCTCAGTCACATTTTTAATGAGATCCTCCCAAGTCGGCTGGATATGGATATGTCATTCATATACGTAAGGGCAAGTCATCTGTCCTGAACAGAAGGTGGTCCAGCAGCTGCTGAACAGTTGCCGGCATGTTCTCCATGCTGTAACAGTCTGCTTTTTTGAGACTCACCTTGGCTGTCTCAGGGGCCCTCAGGTCCTTACCAGACATACCTCGAGGGGGCCGGCCTAGGTTCTTGGAATACCATGGTATTGGAACCGTAAATGCACTCAGTGCCTCCACCTGGGGTAGTAATTAGGAATACCTGAAAATAAATTACAGGTTAACACCCCCCAGGAACATATAGTAGTTGCCCCCACAGTACCTTCCCCACACAACCAACAATTTCCACCTTTTGCAATAAGTCACAGTACCAGAATGTCACATTAACAATTAACAATTTTATTTTAGGGAAGGGGGGAAAAGGAGAAATATAGCATGACAAATTTAACAACTGTAGAGTCCTTTTTACCTTACACAACCTCCACCTCCCACCCATGAGTACACCCAGCTTTCAATAGGATAGCTGCCCAAACGTCTATAGAGTCCCTAGGGTAGGTACCACACTGATGAAACAAGTGATGCAGAGGATCTTTCATCTGGGCCCAAATACTTTAGACAGATGCAAACCTTTGATACTTGGGCCTGTGCACACTTTTGATCTTAGACAGTCCTGTCCAGGATTTCACCCCCTTTGAATTTTAACTAGCTGGAAAAATTGATGAGGGTTTCCCCAAAGCCGCAGCCCAGGTACTTACAGATCTGTTGACTGTCGATGGGTTTTGCAGATACTTGAAGTCAAAATACCATGCTGGCGATAGGATTTGGGGTTGAAACACAAAAACACTGACTGAAGCAATGATAAAATTCGCCCTTCACCTGCCAAACCTTTCCCAACTTCACCCTTGGAGGGCCTTTGTATGCTGTGTTCACCTGACAGGCCTTTCAGCTCTTTCTCTCGAAGCATTCTCTCCTTGTCCAGGTACAAATTCTTTTTCTGCCCAGGTACAAATTCTTCCTCTGTCCGGGTACTTCTTCCTTCTCTATATCTCCAACTAGGAGAAACACCAAGAACTCACATTTTCAAAGTTGGCAGAGCACTGTGGTTTGTTAGGTAGTGACCTATACAGTCACTAAAGTCCAACCATAGATTCAGTACCATTCTGCATGGCAGAGCAGTCCATTCCTTCTGGACCTACCTGAGAAAACTCACTCACTCTTCAAACTGCAGGATCTTCCTTCCCCAGTCATAAGTTCAGATCTCACAGGCTCCATCTCTGGAGCATAACTCTCATCACAGACACTGGTTCTCCTTCTGGAGCAAAATTCTCTTCACAGAAACTGTCTCTCTCTCTCCCTCTAGAGTAAAATTCCTTCATGCAGTGGCAGTCAGGCACAGATTCCATTCTCACTGGCTCTCTCACTAGAGCAAAACTTCCTTCTCTCCCAGCCAAAGGTTTTATTCGAGCAGCGGCTCACCAACGGCTTTAACACAAATTCACAAAGGCTCAGTGCAGCTTGTCTTGTACTGTGGCCAAGGAGACCTAGGAGCAAACACACAGTCATTGAAATTCTCAAATCTTTTCCACCATACAAAATCTTAAGCACTTGGAAGTCACAGTCCACCACAGTGCTGCCACCACTGTGGTTTCAGTCACTCGCAGCTCTCTCACAGCTAGATATTAATGGACTAAGCAGCTCTCTCATAGCTGAAGGTTTCACAAACTTCAATGGGCACTGGGAGTCACGAGACTGGCAACCCCTGGGCAAGCCGTCTTGAATCCTTGAAACCACCTCTCTTTGCCATCGGGCTTGAGCCCCCCGCTCCCTCTGGAGGGGCTCTCCCCGAACTGACTCTGAAACCAAAAGTCTCCTCAGTTTTAGGAGCTCGCTCAGCTTCTGATTGGTTAAAACACTTATACTTCTGAAAAATTTATGTTCATTAACCTCCTTCGACACCCCATTGGTCCTCTGAATTGGCACCTAAAATGTCCCTCCTTTTACTCCCACAAGTCTCTCTTCAGTCCCATAAGTCCTTTGATGTAGTACTAGCTCTCTTATTGGCTATTTCAGGGATCAGGGGGCACAAGTATGACTGCTAAAATTCAGTTCCTGAAAATGTCCCAATTTCATAGTTCTTTTACAGCCAAAGCAAACACTTTTAACATGTATTTTCCCCACAGATTTATAGCATTCCCACTGCCTGGTTACACAAATGCAGAGTCTTCACTTTCTGTTCACCTCCCTGTCCATCGCTGCTGCAGAAAACACCCCCCCCCCCCGAGCAACAGGAGGGCTCTCATTAATATTCATGCTGTTCAATTAATATTCATGAAGCCGTGATTTAGGCGCCAGTGGCACTCTTCAACAGAATACATTGGGGGCTTCTTTCCTATCTCCTCCGCAACTCCCGACTCCATTCATTGAAAGCAGAGGGTCAAGAGCACCAGAGAGGCTTGATTTTGACCGCTGCAGTGGCAACAAGGCAAATGCCCGAACCTCGCATGTGTGGACCGCCAACCCACCTGGGCACGGAATTCCTGATTGGCAGCACCGTGGGGGGCATGGAGCCATTTCAGTAAGCCCAACAAAGTTGGGGGGCTTACAATACCAAATGTCATCTCTTGGAATGGGGTGATAAATGCTAACCTTTCTCTGGCTTTGGGGGTCGAGGGTGCCTGCCTTGTGTCAAGTCTATAGTGATCAAGTACTTGACCCTCCTGACATTTCCATGACCTTATCCACCCTGGGCATCAGGAATACATCAGACTCTGTGCAGCTGCTGAGCTTTTCAGTAGTCCATGCAGAACCTCACGGTCCCATCCTTTTTGGGACTAAGCACTGTGAGAGAGGCCCAGAGACTGTTGGGTTTTTGTATGTCCTGAAATGCCAGCTTTTTTTGTAAAATTCACATCTGTAGCCTGTTTTACTCTCTTTGGGACCCTACGTGCTGGATGCCTCATTGAGGTCTGTGTCCCTTTTCCACATAGTGTTAGGCATTGTGGTATACCCTGACCCCTCTGTGAACATGTCTGAGAAAGATTGCAGCACCTCATTTATCTCGACTGCCTGTGAATATGTTAGCTGCTCAAAGAGGGGCATGGTGTCCCCATATAGTCTTCCCTAAACTTCTCTAAGGATATCTAATAATGGATCCGCCTCATTCTTCTCCACTGGGTAGCTACACCCAGAAAGGAGCATTTCTTCTCTATTGTGGAGAAGTGTTCTCACAGACATCTAGGACAGTGACCAGGTCAGTCAGGGAAGCCAAGGCAGCAAAGGAGCTGAAGTTGACTCAGGGGATCGGGGGGGAGGGGTTCTTTAAATACATAAGGGGTAAGAGGAGTTGTAGGGATAACATTGTTAGAATCAAGAGAGAGGGAGGATGGGTGGAACAAGGGGAAGATCAGGCAGAGGCACTCAGTGAGTATTTCTGCTCAATGTTCACAAAAGAAAGGGATGGCCCAATACCGCAGGAAGAAAGGGGGCAAAGGTGGAGGGGGTGGCAGAGATAACAGATGAGGTCATCCAAGAGGACTGAGTTCTGAAGGGCCTTAAAGGCTTGCGGGTGGAGAAGGCACCAGGACCGGGCGGTGTACACCCAAGGGTCCTGAAGGAACTGGCAGAGTTGTCGGCACGCCCTCTGACAGACCTGTTTAACACCTCCTTCGAGACGGGGAATGTACCCAGGGACTGGAGAATGGCTCTTGTGATACCCTTCACAAGAGTGGACCCAAGGACCAACTGGGTAACTACAGACCGGTGAGCTTGACTTCCATAGTGGGGAAGTTGATGGAAACCATTCTGAAGGAGAGGTTGATAACCTTTCTTGATAGCAGTGGCCTTCAGGATGAGAGATAGCATGGGTTTGTCATGAGAAGATCTTGCCAAACTAACCTGATCGACTTCTTTGACTGGGTCACTAGGGCGGTTGTCGAAGGCCACGCTGTGGATGTCCTGTATCTGGACTTCAGCAAGGCTTTCGACTCTGTGCTGCATAGGAGGTTAATGAGCAAGCTGAGGGACATGGAAGCAGGGGAAAAACTGGTGGGGTGGGTTGAGAGCTGGTTGCAGGGCAGACAACAGAGGGTAGTTGTAAGGGAGACATTCAAGCCACGGCCAGTAATGAGTGGAGTACCACAGGTTTTAGTGCTGGGCCCCGTTTTGTTCAATGTCTTCATTGGAGAAATTGCAGAGGGGTCAAGAGTAAGATCTGCCTGTTCACGGATGACACTAAGATGTGTGCAAAAGTGGACAATGAGAAAGAGAGGCAGGCACTCAGAGAGGATCTAGCTAAACTCGAACACTGGTCTAGGGAGTGGCAGTTGGAGTTTAATGCTAAGAAGAGCAAGGTCATGCACCTTGGAGCCAGAAATCCCAAGAACAGCTACTGGCTGGGGGAGTGCAGGTAATGGCTTCAGAGGAGAAAAGGGACCTGGGTGTAATAGTCACAGCGGACATGATGTTATCTGCACAGTGTAGGAGAGCTGCAGCAAGGGCAAATAGGATGCTGGGGTGCATTGCCAGAGGGATCACCTCTCAAAAGGAGGAGGTCATCCTGCCGTTGTATAGATCACAGGTGAGGCCACACTTGGAATACTGTGTACAGTATTGGTGCCCATACCTCAAAAAGGATATGAGAATACTGGAGGGGGTACAGCGCAGGGCTACAAAAATGATCATGGGACTAGGGGAGTTACCATACGAGGAAAGGTTGAAAGAGCTCATCATGTACTCGCTGGAAGACAGAAGGGTAAGAGGGGACATTATAGAGACCTTTAAGTACTTGAAAGGGATAAACAAAGTCAGGGAGGGAGGATTGTTCCGCTTAAAGGATGGAAGGGTCACTAGGGGGCACAGTCTGAAGTTGGGAGGGGGAAGGTTTAGGAGGGAGATGAGGAGGCACTACACAGAGAGAGTGGTGTCAGGTTGGAACGCACTGTCAGGCAAGTTAATCACTCAAAGGACAGTGGATAGCTTTGAGGTTGGGATAGAGTCAAGGGCAGGGTTAGTACAGACAAAAACACAAAGGGGGGAAGGACCAGAAAAGAGGAGGAAGAGAGTGGTTTAGGTGGGGGTAGGGCAGCGGTAGTGATTTGAAACGAAAAGCTGCACAATCGGGCAGACTTGATAGACCTGTGGGACTTTTTCTGCTGGCAATTTTGTATGTTTGTATGTGATATACCCTCTCTTTGTTGCTCCTCTTGGGTGATTTCAGAACATAATTCACACCATTAACCTATCTTATAACTGAATATGAACCCTCCCAGGCTACCTATAATTTATTTTGCCATACAGGGAGTAAGGCCACCTGTACTGTTTTGTTTTTTATGTCCCAAAGGAGCAGCTCAACTATCCCTGTCAGACATCAACGATCTTACAGTATTAAGCATAAGTGAAGCTATTTCCCCACCCCTGGTTTGCAACAGCTTTTACAGTTTTAGCCTTTTAAGTAGCATAACACATAGAAGAATTCTGGAACCCATGTAGAAAAATAATTGTATGTTCAAGTGAGGGGATCGCATTGTCACACCTCACATCCGTAGTCACAAAGAGAATGTGCTCTATTAGTCACCGGCACATTCTACATCCCAAACGGCATCCATCAGAACTTGAAGCAGTCAACCTTTCCCTGGCTTCAAAGGTCAGGGGTATCTGCCAGTCAATCCCCTTTCGTCAGGTCTCTAGTCAATAAGTTCTTGGCACCTTCTCCTAATTTTTATATGACCTTATACTTCCTGGGCATCAGGTTTGCATGAGACTGTGAAGCTGTCAAGCTTTTGCTAGTTCACACAGAACCTCAGTCTTATCCTTTTCCATGTCTATATGGTGTTTAACCATTGTGGTATATTCTGTCAGTGAACTTGCCACAGAAAGATTGCTGCACCTCATTCATCTCAGCTTCATGTGCAGTTCATCTCAGCTTCATGTGCAGGCGCTAGCTGCTCAAACAGGGTGATGGCATCTACAAAGAATCCTCCCTGAACATTTAAAAAAGATCTAATAGTGGATCTACCTCCTTCTCCTCTGGGTAGCTACAAACAGAAGGTGCTATTTTTTACCTGCCTTGATAAGGTTCCATCTTTTTCACGTGCTGTATCCTCTGCTTTTGCCTCCTATTGGTTCATTCCACAACATAATTCACAAAATTAACTTTTTTAGCACTGAATATGAGCTCCAACAGAGTGCCAGCTGTTTATTTTGTTGGACAGGGATGAGCACCATTACATGTCATCAAACCTCACTTTCCTATGCTCCGGCCTCACGGTTGTATCAAGTTTTCGTTGCTGTTGTGCAGTGGCCAGACGATCATGGGCAAGCTTCATGAATTCCTTGAGCCATAATCTGAAGTTCAGGATGTGCTCCACTCCTTGGAAAGCAAGTTCACCCTCCCATTTATCTGTTACTATATCTAGGGACTCCCCCCACACTGTTGCCAAACAAGAGCTCAAAGGGTAAAAAAACTGTAGATTCCTGAGGGACTTCCCTACAGGCAAATACAAGATGGGGTAAGTACTTGTCCCAATACAGTACCTCTCATGTTGGTATGTAAATGCTCTCATTATTGTCTTAAGCATAGCATTAAAGCTTTCCATCAAACCACTTGTCTCCTAATGGTATGGGAAGCCCCTAAGTTGCTACATACTACACTTTTCCTACAGACTTGTCATAAGGGTAAAATTTGTGACCAGGTCAGACAATGTCCTGGAGAAATCCTACTCTGCTGAACATCCCACAGAGTATGTCTACCACTTTCCCCACCTGTATGAATGACATGGCTGCAGCCTCTGGCTACCTGGTTGCATACTCCATGACCACCAATATGACCTTCTTGCCTGTGTGACTTGGGGTACTCAGCAGCCCCATGACATTCACAGCTACCCACTGAAAGGGTTTCTCACTTATAGTCAAGGGAACCAATGCTGCTGCAGTTTTGACCTCCCTCCCCAACCTTATGGAGAGAAGTCCAACAGTAGTTTGTCATATCTTAAAAAATACTGGACCAGAAAAAGTTATTTATAAGTCAGCTTGTAGTCTGAATAACTCTCAGGTGTCCTGAGAAAGGAATCTTAGGGATTAAGGCTAGGAGTTATTTTATGTATTCCATAAGGACACCTAACTGCCAGTACACACCTTCCTCGGGCCCTCTTTTGGGTACCCACTCCCTGTAAAGTAACCTTTCTTCCAGTATACTACCTTTTTACCTTCTTCCTAAGAATCAGTCAGCCCTGGCTGCCAGTTACCTCAATTTATGTAGGGATGTGTCAACATGCTAAGCTTACCATGCTTAATCCTCCCTAGAGTACTCCTTTTCTTAATGGGGAACCTGCTTACAGCTAATGTTTTCGCTGCCTGTAGCTGTGAAAGTGAACTACCACCCCTTGCTAGTGCCAACAGCCATGCTGGCTGCTTCCTCTGCTTTGAGGTTGGGAGTACCTCTGGCTGCCTGCCCTCTCTCTGTCACTGTCTCTCCCTCCTCAGTACCTTGTCTGTCTCTTATGGGTGGAGGAAGGTTTTAATGGGACTGTGCTGGCTCACCCTCTTCATTCCCATCAGCCCTTATTAGTTGTTGCCTCCTTGCCTGACTCCAGGTAGTGACACAGCAAACATCTTCGCTGTTGTCTTTTCTCATTATTTTATCAAAGGTGAAGTCTGGTATCACCCAGGGCTGTTTAAATAAAAACTAGTAGGACTTGTCCGACCACGACTGTAGGTGAATTTGCACTTGCTCCTCAATCTTTTCAGTGAAATCAGCTCTCTCTCTCTTTATACTTGTCCTACAAGGAAATTTACTAGCCCTAGACAGGGAGCAATAGGATTTGCATAGCCCTGGTATCATCCCAACCTCTTATACCCTTTTACCACCTTTTCCAGGCAGAGTAACTCAGCAAACAATATGTACACCTTGGGGAATGGTCACTGAACTAGCAAGCGTTTTAGCATCTGAGTCAGTGCTTTGAAACCACAGACATTAATCTCTGCACCCAGGAACATTTCTGCTTATGAGGTGAGGTTTTTCAGCCAATAGAAGTGCCCAGCAGTGGAGGCACTGGATGCACTTTCTTAGCTTTGGAACTTCTGGAGAGCTTATCTTTTTCTGTTGGTACCTCAGTTTTAAGAAAAATGTGGGTATCTCATGGACAATTGCTTCTGATAGCTCTGAAGTGGTCAAGAAGATCTTGGTCCTCTGATCTAATCACTTGACAGATTGGGAACTGTTCTGTCTTCATTTCAGTGAGATTTGTTGAGCCAAGGACCAGTGTTTCATCCAAATGCGTCTTAGCTACAACTAGCTGCCTGGCTCCTAAATGGAGGGGACTTCTCAAGTGGGGCTACGCAGAAAAGGTGGTAGACACTTTTATGTCTTCTAGAAACATTTTATATCTGTATCATATGATAGGATTTGGATAATGTTCATTGGATGATCCAGACAATCAGGGATCCGACCTAGAGTGGTACAGATCTTCAGTTTTCTACACACATGGGTAAACACAGTTCTTTCACTCAGATCGATCCGGAATACCTCCATGGAATCTCAACACAGTTCTCCATACTCTTTGTGAGCCTTCTTTAGAACCATTGTCAAAGGTCTTGGAAGAAATCCTCTCTCTAAAGACCTGCTTCTTAGTAGCTATTTGTTCTACAAAAAGGATTAGAGAGCTCTAGGATTTCTGATGTAAGCTGGCATTGTACAGAAATGGTGGTGTGTGTTTTTGTGCGTGCGTGCGCATGTGCTTTCACAAATTCTTTAGCCTGCAGTCTCTAGTAGTTAACTGGCAAACTGCAGAAAAACTGGCAAGTGCAAAGTGATGCAACACAAAGAAAGGCTATGCACACAAGGATGATATGAATCCTCAAGTCTTTTTTTTTCCCTCCATTCTTATTTAGTAAGCTGCAATGTGCGCAAAATGAGTATTAACTTGCCATGGTAGTACTACATTGTGCTTCAGCTACCAAAGACCAGATAGATGCTCCCCTATGTATCAGTGTGAACACGTCTTTCTCAGTGGTTGAGGAAGATGTGAAGATGCTTATTCACATTGATTCGTAGAGGAGTGTCTGGTGTTAGGTGATTAGAAGCGTGACACTGCCAAGGTGAGTTAAATATTTATTTTGCACATATTGCACTTCATTAAAAAAACCTGAAGATGTATGCTGATCCTAGTGCACACAGCCTTTCTTTGTGTTACAGTATAGTTTTGGCAGTAGCACCTTTGAACCAAGTTCTGGGGACTTGTTTTGTATTAAAGTGCGGAGTGATGGCCTTGACTATTTTCAACTGTTCTTTAAGATA
Organism: Neoceratodus forsteri; assembly: GCA_016271365.2. Lineage (NCBI taxonomy): Eukaryota > Metazoa > Chordata > Ceratodontiformes > Ceratodontidae > Neoceratodus > Neoceratodus forsteri. The sequence goes on from CM057458.1 coordinate 713,920,353, forward strand.
TTGATTGACATGAGGTAACTTGACTCTGGGCACCACTGTATTTATAAGGCTATATCATGTTCCCTCTCTCTGTTCTGTCCTCCAATTAGTACATAACCATGCCTTACAATTGGCCTGTACAATTGCAAGACCACTTCCTTGTTTCAACTAGTAAAGCCCTAATGCAACCCAGTAGCCTATTTATCTTTCCATATACTCTTTCATATTGACAAAAAATTACGTACTGCTGTTTTATTATTACCCCCGTGATTCCATTCTTCTATTGAGGGTACCCCATGTCCGCTTTATTCAGTTTTCTAAACATGGAATGCTGTTGCCAAGTTGGCATCACCTTGTATTCTTTGCATTGAAGTTTCACTGCCATGGTCCACTCCAGACCAACAGTAAAATCTTTCTGTCCCCTCATCAGTGTCAAACCTTCCCCAGAGCTTCATGATGTTTGCTGCAGACAGACTCACCTTGCTGTGCGTCTCACTCTTTTGTGACTTGTATTGAATTGTATTGGTTCCAGCACCAATTCTTGGGTCACCCCCACATGTAACCTCCAGCATCTGAGATTTTCCATTTAATTACCAGTCCAACTATGTAGTTTGTTTCCAAGTCCTGAGTCACCCTTTTCTGGATTGGTCTTTTAAAGTGCTAAACTGAAAGCTTTACTCAAGCCGATGTAGAGGATGTCTGCTACCTAGTTCCTATTTATCACCTCTTCACTGTGTCAGAGAAGTTATTCAGACTGCTTTGTCATAGCTTCTTATCTGTATATCCATTCTCTTCCAAGAAATCCACAATCTACTGTTTGATGATTGACTCCAACAACTTCCCACTTTTGAAATCAGACTCACAGATCTATACTTACCCAACACCACTGTTATGTAGGGGGGACCATATATACTATCCTCCAGTCTTCGGGACCTCCCCAGATGGTAGTGATTCCATAAATATGCCTGCCAGAGGGGCTACTAGTGACTGGCTCACCCTCTTCAATATACTCAGGTGTAGCCCTTCTTGGCTGGGGGATTTGGTCGCATTTCATTCTTGCAGACCCTTCAGAACCTTTATTCTGGGCACTATCCCTATCCCTAGCTTTCTGTTCTCGCTACCTCTGAACTTGTTTTTGCTTTCAGATAGTGCTCATTACAGCTATTTGCATTTCTACTGTGAGAACCAAACTGTGATAGCCCTTTAATATGTTGGCCTTTTTTTATATATTTCTCCGCATGTATACCATTCTTTCTGATCTCCTTGATGTTCTCCTTTGTATGCCTTTTTTTCTCTTGTATATCTGTATAGGGTCTTGTCATTCCTTTTTTTCTATAGAACTGTTTCTTTCAGCCCTAGCTTGTCTCCCAGGGATATACCCTGTTCACAAGGATGTACCCTGATCAGGCCTGTTAGCCCTATGTCCTCCTCAGGACTCCTAGCTCACCCTGGCATGTCTCGTGTGTCTGCCCTCCCCATGGCTTGGGCCCCAGTGGAGGGGTCATGCTCTCCCCCGAGGCAGTCTACTATGTGGACTAGGATCCAGTGCTGACTGGCACTAGAACCCAGAGGAGTTCCATACAACCCAGTCCTTCATACAGATGGCAATGGGATTTTCACCACTGTTTTCTCCCTGGCTCCATCAAATACCCAAGGTGTGAGCTAGCCTCTTTTGGTATCGGCTGCACGCAGTGACATCCTGCAAAGGGAGAAAACTCCCTTGGCCCATCACAGGAGTTGCTGCAGCACTGGTGCCCGACACCTTCCCACTCCAGTTGCAATGCACTGCCACCAAGTCTGCCTCCCGCGCGACTATCCAAGCTCGATTCTGAACTTGAGTCACCTGCGTGGCAACGCAGTGCATTGCCACTGGCCCATCGGGGTGACCCATATCATTCTTTTTGACTTCCTCCCTATCCTTAGTTCTGTGCTTGCTTTTGTCTTCATTATGGTGTCCTTAATAATAGCCATTTTTTCTTTCTATGTAGCCCTGTTGACCTCATTTAGTTTCCTCGTATACCTTGATAGCCTTTCTTTCAACCCTTATGCTTCACTCACTCGTTTACTGATCTGAATAGTTGCTTTTGTTTCTTGGCCTTTTCACAAATCTCACACAAGACTGAGTTACCTCAGATGTCACATTCTTTATTTTAGGAACATGTATATGGTGTGCTGTCCACACTTCTGGCAGAATCCTTTCCCTTTAAGAACTGGCTGGAAGGTCTTCAAGCTGGCTCCTCCCACCCATCCAGGTGGTATCCTCCTCAGCATGGCTCCATGATGTCAGATCTTCCTTTCCACTGGAAGCATCAGGTTCCCTCCATTGCAGCTCCACGCTAGGTATAGGCCCTAATTTTCCACATTTTTCGGTCTTCAAGTTTTTTGATTGCTCTTTGCCTCATGGATCTGGTAGACCACAAAGCTGGTTCAGGTTTCAAGTGGTGCACGGCATGCCAGCAGAAAATGTTGTACATGATCTGCACTTATTGCCTGGGAGTTCAGCACGACTCTCAGGCTTGAGGCCTATGCCACACCCTTCAGTCCTCCACCTTGGAGGGCCGTTATGCAGATCCATGAGGTGGAGAGCTAGCTCCGATTTGAATTTGGCGCCGTTTTTCTAAACCTCCAGCAGGACTTATTCAAAAATGCTTCCTACTTGCTTCTCAGCTGGGCGCTGTCTGTTTAACTGCATTTAAGCTCCCTAGGAGCTGCTGCTTAGGAGCTGCTTCCCTTTAGAGGGATATTTTACTGTGCATTTATGCTGAAGTGGGCACTCTGAATTAAATCTTAGACTGCCTGCCATTTCTGTGCAGTTATTTTTAAAGTATACTCCTGTTTAAATGTGTACTCAGAATGTAGCTGAACAGTAGCTATTTTTTCTTCTTTTACTGTAAGTAGCTAGATAGTGTACTCCGATTTGAACCTGAGTAGCTGGTGCTAGCTAGTTATTTTCTTGTACTCTGCCTGCTAGTAATTTTCGAATACTTTGCCTGCATATCACGGTTCATCGCTTGCCTCACTGTCCCTCATTTCTCTATTCCAGCGTAATTTTCTTTTTATTCTTATTCCCTACTCCTGCTCTGAGATTCTTCCTGTACCATCCCTCCCCTCTACAAGTCTTTTGTTCTTTGTCTCCTCCCTGTAGTTGCTCTAATCTCCCTTCCCCTCTCATCCTAAAATTTAACCTGTGTTTAATCATCTCCTGTCTTTCTTTCTTCCAGGATCTGAGGGCTAATTGATTCGGCTGCCCTCCTCACCCCCCCGGGGCCGGCGCTGCATGAGTCCACCAGAAGTAAGGTATGGAGAGCTAGCTCTGATTTGAACTTGGTGCCGTTTTTCTAAACCACCAGTAGGACTCATTCAGAAATGCTCCCTACCCGCTCCTCAGCTGGGCGCCATCTGTTTAACTGCATTTAATCTCCCTAGGAGCCACTGCTTAGGAGCTGCTTCTTTTTAGAAGGATATTTTGGCCCACCTATCCTCCCCTACCCCCTCACTAATTAAGTGCACTATCGCTCTGCCCCCTGTTGTCTTATTGGAGGACACATGGGATAAATGGTTTTATTCTGACTCTCAGCTGGCTTTAACCCATTAGGTGTGGGAACTTCTTTGGCAGCACTTCACACTTTATTACAATTCCTGCTCTACACTTAACCCACTATGTTATCCTTCTGCTTAGCCAAGAACTTACTGACAAGCTGGTGTTTCCTATAATGCATTCGGAATACAGTGACTGTTAATGAATAGGCAACCCCCTCCCTGAATTCCCTTTGCTTGCCTATTTCGTTCTCCACCCACCCTATACTCCACCCGTTCAGGGCTCGCCCCTTGAATCACTATGCCTGATCCAGCATTGCAAAATCATACTACTCTTTCCCAGGGTCAAGAAATTCTTTGTCTCCTTTCCTCCCACCGCCTTCCATTCATTCTCTTACTTGCATACTGGTCCTGTCTGGCGACATCGAACTGAACCCTGGACCACCAAAGGGGTGTTCACTCCCTCCCAAACAGCTAGCCCTGCCTGGTCACACATAAAAGGACTTAAGTTAGCACACTTAAACCTTCAGAGTGTCAGAAACAAAATGGCTGAACTCGAAGCTTTAGGTCTGCATTATTTTATTTATTTATAATAATGTTTCACCAGGAGGGCACACTGAACAAGTTACTCATCTCACGCTGCGACCTGGGGGGAGGGGGTTACAAGAGGATAGGAAAACAGAGGTTATACAATTATTGGAAGGAAGAACAAATTATAAGTTGTGTAAGAACAGGTAAGACAAAATAATGTAACCGTAGTTCGCTACACAGGCAGTACAGCTTGTAAATACAGCAAAGGAGTCCACAGGGAGGATACAGCATAAATAGGCAGTACAATATAAACAAACATAACAATCATAGTGCTATGGTATACATAGTGCACACTCAAAGTAGTACACAAGTGCTGAATAGGATTAGGGAGGGGGGAATAGTAAGCATTGAAAAGGCGAAGGAGGAGGAGCAGGGGAGTAGGGAAGGGGAGGCTGCCAACACCATTTACCCATCTGGATGAGGAACCCTGCTATGAGAGCTAGGGCTGAAGAGGGGGGATGCTACTCAACCCTGGGTCCCCCTCCAGGATGTTGTGAACCCTGCAAGGGGGGTTAGGAGTCGGTAGATAGGAACTAAGAATAAAGGTAGTTAGGGTGGGTTAATGTAGGATCAACTGGGAGAGAGGAAATTGTGGAGGGCAGTGCTAAGGGAAGAGGTGGAAAAGGAGTGGCGTAGTTGAGGGGGGACGGAATTCCAGATTTTAGGAAAACGATAGGCGAAGCTAGTCTGACCGATGAGGATGAGGCAACATGGGACCACCAAAGTGTGCGTGTCGCTAGATCTAAGGGAATGGCAGGGGAGAGGAGGATTGGAGAGTGAGGAAGAGAGGTCAGGACGTAGTTCTCCAAGCCAGAATTTGGAGGTTAGTTTGGCACAGTGGGAGATAATGAAAGGAAGGCAAGGGAGCGATAGAGTTCACAGTGATGGGTACGAGAAGGAGAGTCAAGGGCAAAGCGAGAGAAGGAGTTAAAAAGAGTATCCAGTTTGGTTAGGGAAAATTTGGGAGCAGCACCATAGACTACTTCACAGTTTTTGAAAATGGGGAGTATCATCCTCTGGACAAGTTCACGCCTCACAGTCAGTGGGATACAACTACGATTCCTGTATAGGGCACCAAGCTTGGGGCACAGTTTCTTCAGGATGGCATCAATGTGTACAGAGAAGCTGAGGTGTTGGTCCAGCCAAACACCAAGATATCTAAATGAGGATGTGTCCACAATGGTTGTCCCGTCAAGGGTGTGGAAGGAGGGTAGCGTAGTGATCCTTGAGAGCCTCTGCCTGGTGCCAAAGTTCATAGAGACTGTCTTCTTGGTGTTAAGGAAGAGCTGATGGGAGGCAAACCAGAGCTGAACTTGGTTGAAGTCATTCAGTAGACAGACTTCCACATCAGCAGTGGTTTTACCGGAACTGTACAAGACCGTATCTTCGGCATACATATGGATGGAGGAGGCGGAGCAGACAGTGGGAAGATCATTTAGGAAGATAGAGAAGAGCAAGGGACCAAGCACTGATCCCTGTGGGACTTCAGTGTTGATAGGGAGGAGGGAGGTGGAGTTGGACATTTTTACCAGTTGGGTCCTGCTGATGAGGTAGGATTTAAACCAGTTTGTAGCAGACAAAGCAAGACCTGATGCAGAGAGGGAGTCAAGAAGCAGAGAATGGGAGACAGTGTCAAAAGCTTTGCCTAGGTCGACAAAGATGGCAGAGGTGATCAGGCCATCGTCCATCCCAGTAAGTATGGAATCGGTGAGCCTGAGGAGGGATGTGGTTATTGCGTGGTTCTTCCAAAAACCGGATTGGTACTGGGTGAAGAAGGAGTTATTAGTGATGAAGGGGGAAAGTTGGAAGAGAAGCCAGTGTTCCTGGAGTTTATCAAGGGTGGGAAGGAGAGAGACTGGGCGATAGTTACTAGGGGTGGACGGGTCGCTGCCCTTGAGGAGAGGAAGGACAACAGCATGTTTCCAGGATGTGGGAACTTGAGCAGATGTAAAGGAGAGGTTTAAGATTAAAGAGATAGGATAAGCAATAGCAGGAACAGAGAAGTAGAGAAGTTTAGGATCAAGATTGTCAGGAGAAGGTCCTTTAGAGGGGTTAAGGGAGAGGAGGGCGCTTAAAGCTTCAACAGGGGAGATGGAGAAGGAGAAAGGGGGAGAGGCAGACAAGGGATGTGGTGGGGGGCTTGAAGTAGGAGCTGGTTTGGGAGGGAGGGAACTTGGTAGAGACGTGGTGCAAGAGGTGTAGTAGGCATTAAATTCGTTGGCCACCTAATAGGGTCAGATACCTCAGAATTATTTTTTTTAAGAACTGGGGTGGGAGGGTGAGAGGGAGGAGAGAATAGGGCATGGACCACCCTCCAGAATTTGGATGGGGAGATTTGGACTTAGCCAGTCTGGTGGCCTTTGTGCAAGAGTTGCAGAGCATTCTGTACATGGCATAATCGTTGGGGTGCTTGGTTGATTTGTGTTTTCTCCATGCCCAGTCATGCTTCCTGCAGCAGGCCAGTAATCCCAGGTTGATCCAGGGGAGGTGTGTCCCATGGACTCTAGTCCTCTTGAAGGGAGCAAATGCGTTCCAGGTGGAAATGAATTTAACCTTGAAGTAGTCGAGGGCTTGATCGACAGAAGCAGCAGAGGAGAGAGGGGCCCAGTCTGTAGAGGCAAGTTTGAATTTGAGTGGGGCAAATTCTAAGGATTTGAAGGAGCGTAGCTGGATGATTTTTGGAGGGAGGTTTTGGGCGATGGACCTTGCAAACCATGAAAATTGGATTGTGGTCGCTAAGGGCGTCGGGAAGGATCCCTGGCATGATTACGTGGTGTTGATGTGTAGTGAATGCCCAGTCAAGCAGGGTATGATTCTATGTTTTAGGGTTTGGGCAGGTGAGCTCAAGTATAAGTTGGGTGAGGTTTAGTGCAGCAATGTCGTTCTGTAGTTTAGTCGACTTTAGATTCAGGTCGCCCAGTATGAACAGTTCAGCAGATTGTGAGATAGAGGTGATGTATGATAGGAGTTTCTTCGTGACCGAGGCTGAGATGTTAGGACGACGGTAGATATCAGCTACAAAAATGGGGACAGTGTAAGGAAGGGTAATGTGGGTAACAAGGGCCTCGTATGAGGCTGGGACAGAAGAAGATAAGATTGTTGTAAATTACAATGAGGACAGGATATCCATGGCCACGCCCCCACCCCGACTTGACCAGTCTTGCCTGGAGAGGGAATAACCAGGGATGACGATGGCATTGTCTAGGATGCTTTTTTTGAGCCAGGTCTCAATAATAACTAGAATGTCTGGGGTGTGGGATTCCATGAGTGTTTGGATGATGTCAGTTTTAGGTAACAGGCTACAGATGTTTAAGTGAAGAGGTTTCAGCCCATTGGGAATAATCGTCGGGATTGGGGAGTTGGATGTGGTGGAGTTGGGGGAGCCTCCGAGGGGGGAGAAAAGAGAGGACCGGGGTTGGGCTGGATATTCTCAGAAGAGATAAGGAGGAGGGCAAGGATGAAGTAGTGTAATTTAGGACTTTTATATTGAAAGTGGGATGTTTAAGGGGAAGAGGAAGGGGGCTGGGAGAGAAGGAGATGAGATGGAGATAGGCAAAGTGATATGGAAGAGAAAAAAGAGAGGCAGGAGGGAGGGGGAAAAGAAGGACCATGTTTTGAAAGGGGTGGCGGGGGTGACAGCAAGGATGAAGAAGGTATCAGGGAACAGAGGGGGGAAGGATGTAACAGTGGGTGAGATAGGGAAAGGGGAGATGAAGATCAGCACCAGGAAGGGGGAGGGAAGAAAGAGGTAATGTGTTATCATTTTTGGGGAGGGAGATAGGGGATTGCGTTCAGTACGACACTATTTGACTGAGAATATGGAGAGCAGGAGGTAATGGAGGAGGACAAGATTTAAAGCTGATCCCTTTAAGGGGAGGACTAAACACAGTGGCAAAGTTGGATGGAACTTGTAGGCGGAGCCAAAGCCTATTTAATAGAAGTCGGGGCCGGGGAGGTGGGCTGGACAAGTTTAGCAGATCAGGATAGAGCAAGGACAGGAGCTGGCCAATGAGGAGCTGGGTCCAGGCTAGGCTGCCGACCGGGTATTCAAGCTAGGAAGAGCAGGCTTCCAAGGTGAGCTGAGACCATGCCTGAAGTCTGGGCTGGTGGGCAGGACGGGAACTTGGCGGCCGGCACAGTTCAGGGCTGGTCCACTTTCGGCAGAAGCGCCTGCTCAGGGCCAGTGTCCTGAAAGGGAGGAGAGATTAGACAAGGTTTTAGCAGACAGGGCCAGAGGTTGAAACGGGGGGGCAGTTCACAGAGTGGAACAAACAGGAAGGGAAGGAGTGAGAAAAGGAGGAGGGGGAAGAGAAAAAGAAGATTAAGGAGCTGCCAGAAGGGAGATGCAAGTGGGTCGGGGGGCCCTAGGACAATGGCACTGGGAACATGGCTAGACAAAAGTCAGGAGAGTTAGATCTGAAAGGGGGGGGTGAAGACAGGGGACATGAGAGAGGTGGATGGAGAAGTAGATTCAAGGGAAGTCCGAGAAATGCTCACCGAAGTGGGAGCAGCGGCTTACAGCATGGAGAGGAAGATGAGAGGAAAGAGCAAAAAAGAAGATTACGCCTAGGCTGAAAATTGCACAAAAAGAGCTAACACTTTAAACAGGCCTTACAACAAAATTGCTCTAGCTATGCTGAAGTAATAAGCTAGCATTAAACAGTAATTACTTACCAAATTTAGCAGATAACAAGCTGTGTGAGGCAAATCTAAAGAAAATAACACTTTAAAATCCTAGTTCCACTTTAAAAAAAATCGGCACTGGAACCAAGGAGGAATGGCGAGCCAATCAGGATAGAGCAAGGACAGGAGCTGGCCAGTGAGGAGCTGGGTCCAGGTTAGGCTGCCGACCGGGGATTCAAGCTAGTAAGAGCAGGCTTCTGAGGCAAGCTGAGGCCGTACCTGAAGTCTGGGTGAGCAGGCAGGATGGACCTTGGTGGCTGGCACAGTTCGGGGCCGGTCCGCTTTCGGCAGAAGCACCTGCTTAGGGCGAGTGTCCTGAAGTCTGTGCGGGTGGGCAGGCAGCATGGAGCTTGGCATCTGGCAGGGTTCAGGGCTGATCCACTTTCAGCAGAAGCGCCTGCTCAGGGCGAATGTCCTGAAGTCTGGGCAGGCTGGACAGAGCTTGGCGACAGGCACAGTTCAGGGCCGGTCCGCTTTCAGCAGAAGCTCCCGCTCAGGGCGAGTGTCCTGAAGTCCGGGTGGGAGGCGGGCAGGATGGAGCTTGGCGGCTAGCACGGTTCAGGGCCGGTCCGCTTGGCAGAAGCACCCACTCAGAGAAAGTGTCCTGCAGTCTGGGCAGGCGGGCAGAATGGAGCTTGGTAGCTAGCACGGTTCAGGGCTGGTCTGCTTTCTTCAGAAGTGCCCGCTTAGGACTAGTGTCCTGAAGTCTGGGCGGGTGGACAGGATGGATCTTGGTGGCCAGCACGGTTCAGGGCTGGTCCGCTTTCGCCGAGTGTCCTGAAACATTATACATTATAAGCCGGATGTCCTATGCGTCACTGAATCCTGGTTTAAACTCTCAATTCTGTCCCACGGAATAGCCCTATCTGGATACTCCTTTTTCAGGAGACACCGACACTCTGAAACGAGACGGGGGTTACTGGTATACGCTAAGATAGTGCTGTCAGTCAGTACCCTACCAGGATTTTAACTTAACTCTACTATTGAACATCTTCTCCTTACAGTCACCCTTGGGCAAGTCAAAAAGTTAATCATAGGTTGTGTCTACCTTTCTCCAAACATTGCCCCATCCTCTTACTCTGAATTCTTCACAAAATTAGATACTTTTCCTCATGGACATTATCATCTGCAGGCTGGCTAGGAACAAACAGGAACCAGTATCGCTGTCCCCCTCTACTCCTGGCCAGCGCAGAATCCATAAGGTGGCGTGCCTCTGACCAGGCTGGAGTGCCGAAGCTGATCTCCAGTCCGAGACAGGGCATAGCATCAGCCGCTGTCCAGTCTACTCCTGGCCAGCGCAGAATCCATAAGGTATGGTTCCCCAAGCTGTTCCAGCTCCTCTTCTCCTCCAGACCTGCTGCAGCCACCGACTGGATGGCTTTCCCTCTTCACTGCCTCTCATTGGCTGACTCCTTAGTCCACTTTGGACTATTGCTCCCTGTCTTTTGGACACTTTTTTTGGCTTGAATTTGAATTGCTCTGCTGCCTGTTCTTTCTTCTCACCCCTTACTTTTTTAAAGTATTGACTTTTCCATTTGCAGCTTATAACTCCTAGCCACTAGAGGGATACATCTTCAACGCTTGGCTTGTCTGTCTATTGTAATTTATGGGGATCATGTGACTGTCTTTTTTTTTTTTTTTTCCATTTGCTAATTATACTTTACTACCAGCCACAAGGGGCGCATAACTATCTCAACAACTATACTGATAACTGAATCCATTCAAAAATATCTTGACCTACTTGTATCGGCTGCCTAGACCCATAATCTCTGAAAATAACCCTATTAATCCAAGCAGTAACTGTTACCTTACCACTACCAATTGCATTACCTCACCAAGCAAAGTACCCAACAATGCCGCCTCTAGCCATCAGGATCGTACAGGGTGTAATCCTACTGTATCATATTTGCCTCTTGGGACACCCGTGTACTGCATCCAACCAAAATGGTCATTTCTACCTCCTGAAGGTAGTGCTAAATGCCTATGGATCCATAACCTCACCCTATCACATGGAGACCAGCAGTAGTCATCAGAAACCCTTCATGCCCTGGGAGTGATCACACCAAGTCACTGACCCTCCTATAGTTCCTTTCCTCTACGGATATGTTACTCACTTTGGATCCACATTATCAAGACCACGGTCCCGAACTAACAAACTTCTTCTGGACCATCTCACTTGACTGCTTCTTCTCCTACTGCTACTGTTGAGCAATATACATCCGAACCTGGGCCATCCCCATGGCTTAAGTGCACAGTCACAAAAATCAGCTGGGCTTAGATTGGCCTCAATAAACATCTGTAGCATTCTTCCCAAGATGGTCAACCTGAAGGTGTGGGTATCGCGACATAATCCAGATGTGCTATCTGTAGTGGAATACTGGCTTTCCACTAAGATACCAGATACAGCCATCGCACTACCTGGCTATATCCTGTTTAGGCAGGGCTGCCTCTCAAAAAGAGGCGGTGGCTGTGTCATATACACCAAAGACTATCTGCAGGGGCATGGCCTGCCCCGGCATGAGTGACAACTTACAAGCACTGGCCATCAAACTGATCCTAGGCACACGCAATAGAGTGCTTACCCTGCTCTCAGTATACATCCCACTGAAACAGACCACAGCTGGCACCAGCAACTTTATGGACTGTATCAGTACCCTGAGCCTCAACACAGAAATTATACTTCTAGGTGACTTCAACATCAACTGGCTCTCTCCATCATCTGCCAGTATCAAGGACACTTTGTCTGCCATCCACTTCTCCCAAATGATAGAATCTCCAACAAGAGTCAGTTACAAAACTGGCACTAGCACCCTGCTGGATTGGATACTCACTAACCGTCCTGCACATATCGAAAATATTACTGTACTCCCGGACTCTCTGAGTGACTACTTCCCTGTCACATGCACCTGGAATAACAACTACAGCAGACCCCTGCCAGAAATATATCAAGCCGTGTCCTCCTAAAAAAACATCTTCAACAACTCAAAATAGACCTCAAGTACCAAGACTGGTCTGACCTGTATGAAGCCAAGGACGTGAATGTAGCCCCTGACCTCTTCATAACCAAATTCAGTTTTTTCTGTGACAAGCATGCCTCGATAAAAACAAAATCGGTCAAAGGACACTACAACCCCTGGATTACTCCAGATCTGCTAGAGCAACTGTCCTCAAGAGATCATCTCTGGCAAATGGCACAAGCACGTGGCTTAGCAGCAAACATCCAGCGGTACAAACAAACAAGAAATGACTGCTTGAAAGCCATCCGTCATGCAAAAAGCACCTACTGCAAAGAGGCCCTCACTAGTTCATGAAATAGCAGCAAATGCTTTTGGGACAGCCTCAATGACATCACTGGGAAAGACCCCAAAAATGCTCCAGCTATGCTCACAATCAATGGGGGGCCATCCTTAGTCCCTCTTCTCATTGCCAGCTCCCTAAATCATTCCTTTACAGACCTAAGCAGTGTGCTCACTGCTAACTTCTTCAGTCCCCTCACCACAAATGACCCACAAGGGAAAAGATTGCCTCCCCATGACCAACCACTGTTTCACTTCAAAGCAGTCTCTGAGGCCAATGCCAGAAAATAACTGGAAAAGGTACTAGGGAAGTCAAGATGCAATGGGGACTCCCTAGACCTAAAATTTGTTAGCCTGGCACTTGAAGAAGTTCTTAGCCTGCTGACGCAAATTATAAACCTCTCACTCTGTCACTCACAATTCCCTCAATGCTGGAAATCTGCGACAGTTACCCCATTGCATAAAAGTGGTGATCGGACTCTGCACAATAACTATAGACCAATTTCAATACTCCTTCCACTCTCCAAGGCCCTAGATCGGATCGTGGCCGATCAACTTGTGGTGTACCTCAACCACCATCAACTACTGTGTCCTGAACAGCACAGGTTCAAGGTGGCCACAGCACCGTCACGGCCTTGCTAGAATTTACGGGATACATCCACCACGCATTACACCAAGGCCTCATGGTAGGAGCCACATTCATTGACCTATCAAAGACATTTGATATGGTGCATCATGGGCTCCTCCTCAAACAACTGGCTGACATTGGGCTCTCCTCTGAAACTCTGGGTTAGTTCACTAGCTACCTGAACAACTGCTATCAGCAGGTTAGGATCGGGGATCTGATCTCTGACAGCAGTCCTGTCAGATCTGGTGTACCGCAAGGATCCAAATTAGGGCCACTACTGTTCAGCTTATTCTTAAATAACCTCCTGACCTCTAGTTTGTGTCAAATGCTCCTTTACGCAGCTGATGCAGTTTTATTCACCAGCAGCCAACACCCTGAACATTTGGAGGCGGATCTACAAAGTGGCTTTGCATTCGCGGAGCAGTGGTTTAAGGACCATAGACTGGTCTTGAATTATAAAAAGACCATGATGTTCTCCACCCCACAAAGCAAACACAGAACCTTCCTACTTGCAGTTATGAACATTGGGAGTGCCACTCTTGAACTTGTTTGGCACTTCAAATACCTAGGCATCACTATCGATTCCACCCTATCATATGCCGAGCACATCGACATTACTGCAAGGGCCATCGATATCAGAATTGGGATCCTGTATCGGTACAGGCACTGCCTCACACACAAAGCCCTGAGCACTGCCATCAATAGCCCAATTGTCTCACTCATCAATCAAGGGCTGGTGATCTATGGATCTGCAGCAGACACAGCCCTCCACTGCATCTCAACCGCAATGAATAAAGCCTGCCGTCTCCCTCACAGGTGCTGCTAGACTCGTGCACACTTGTGATCTCTATACTATGGTTGGCTGGCTACAGCTTAGTGGAAGAATCAGGTACCAAACCTGCCTCCTTGCTAAAAAAGCCTCCTTAAACCTTCTGCCACCAGGAGTGCAGAACCTACTGACCCCTTCCTGGAGCAAAACAAACCAGAAGCGCTGCCTCTCAGGTATTTCATGTGCCAGGGTGCCGCACTACCTTGGCTGAGCGGGTTTCTTATACCAGACCCCCCCTCTGGACAATTGCACTACCTCAGGACATCTGTGATGCAGCAACAATTGGCTCTTTTAAACACAAACTGCGTCAACACCTTCTCACCACGGGTACCTGTGCCTGCCCCAACTAAATCCCGCCTCGTCAGTAATCCTATTGCCGTAGTCTGTACTTACCCTCTAGCACTTCTTAACCCTGTCACTGTTCCACTGGGTAGCCCCGACCTTGCACTTCACTGACCCACCTTCCTCTCCCATGGTGTTGGCATGCCCCACCACCTTGCTTCCGTACCCCTACCCCTCCACCTCCTACCCCCACCCAATGCACCCCTTCTTCTTACCATTACTTCTCCCTCCTTCTCCTCCTTCCTCTGTCTACTCTACTGAATCTTCCCTTGTCAGTCTTCACCATTCATTACTGCTTGGGTGTAAGCCGGAGGCGTGCACCTGCTACGGGAGTTTTTTTTTTTTTTTGGAGAGGAGTTGGTGCCAACGGCACCACCCCCAAGAGCGACACACTATGTGGTGTACGAGAGGCAGCCGTTAGGCGCCTCCTCCATCTCAGTTCTGTTTCTCCCGCCGTTGAGGCAACACCTGCTGCGTGAGTTCAACAGTGCTACGCCATTAGGCCCTCTCTCTACGACTTTGTCAACAACTCCGTCTCAGTTTGTTTTCCCGACGCCGTTGCCTGTAAGACTGTTCTTTTCTTTAATATTTTAATGGTGCTGGGAGCTTTTCTGTTTTATAGTTAATTTAACATCATATCTGGTTCGGAAGCTAAGTGTAATTCGAAAGCGGGCCATGCCCCCATGCGGCGGTGCTACTGTGGCCGGCATTTTTCAATTACAGACCAACATGATGTCTGCCTTCAGTGCCTGGGACCGAACCATGATATGGACAGATGCGACACCTGTTTCTCGATGGACCACCATGTTCTCGAAGTCTGCATGTTCAAAATCGGCAAGGTCCCGACGACTTTTGGAGGACAGCATCACTCTCGGGCCTCCCAGACCAGGTCTCTAGGCTCTTCCTCCGGGTCCCCTCCCAGGCGTATATGGTCTGGTGAGGAGGAGGAGGTCTCCTCATCTTCCAGCCTTGCCAAGGAGGAGGCCTCTTTCGCGGTGTTGGAGGAACGCCATGGTCCCTCCCAGGGCCACGTTGGGGACATCGTCTCGGCAGTCACCTCTTCGGAGGTGCAGGCTCCCCCAGTGTTGTGGCCCATGGTTGCTGGGTCCAGCATTGGTGGGCCCTCGACGCCACCCTCCGGTGCCGTCTGAGATCCGGGCGCCGTTCACGGTGCCGGTGATTGGGGCAGCGCCCTGTGTGGTGCAGTTTTGGCTTTTGGTGCACTCACGGTGCCATAGGTCTGGTCGACTCCGTGAGTGGCGCCGTGTTGGGTTCCGGCACCGCAGGCAGCGCTGGAGACTTAACTGGAGCCATGGGCGGATTGAGGCCAGGTTCTGGAGCTGCAGGTGATGTGCCGGGACCGTATGGCGTCATGCATTACACCGGTGCTCTTAGCAGCACCGTTTCTCAAGGGACTCTTGGGGTGGCCAGCACCAAGGTCCTTCTGATCGACTTTTCCTCGGAGGCAGATGATTCAGAAGTAGACCTGACCTGGTTCCCCGATTCTTCGGAATCAGAGTCTTTTCTGGAATGCGGTGTCAGGTGGCCCAGTGTTCTCTTTCCTGAGTCTCCCAGATGATCTTCCTCCAAGGATTCCCAGGCTGGGGGTGGCCTGGAATCCCTTGGGGAGGGCAGTTTGGAGATTAGAGAGCGGTCTGTTTCCTCAGAGGGGGCTGTGGCAGCTGCCGTTTCCGGTGCTGCTGTGCCTTCTCGGGGTGGACTAAGGGTTCTGTCTCCAGGGGGCCCCCCCCTTGGGAGGCCTCAGGATCGATGGAACCTATCGCTGGGGTTGAGGAGGGAGGCGTTCTCAGAGTCTAAGGGGTTGAGAGGCCGAGGTGAGGGGCGTCAAATTCTGCCTGCCTGTGGGGACGAGCTGGAGTGCCAAGCCCCACCTCTCCCTCTTAGGCTCAAGGGACCCCTCCAGTGGCATTGCTGCAGGTTGCCCTTCTGGACCCTTTCAACTCCAGGTGCGTCACAGGGGAGATTCCCTCACCAGGCTGTTCCAGAGTTCTCTTCCCCAGGGTTCCATTTTGCGACCTGGTTTGATATCCAGGATCCCGCCAGCTCGGGCTCTGTTCCCTGGATTTCAGAGCCCTAGCAGAGGACAGTTACCTTCTTGTAGGTGCCCTTCTCCCATTCCTCTGCAGCCACCCACCTCTCTTCAAGGCCATGTCGGTCCTATGGGCCCGTTATCCTGAGAGACGTTCAGAGGCTCAGCGGAGGCCTTCCCGTCATATGTTGGGTATATGCAGGAGCGGGTTTTTCGCCTCTCCCCACCGCCGCAGGAATCCTCTGGGCATTCGAGTTCCTCACCTTCCTCGACTCCCTCCTCAGAGGGAGAGGAACCCTCTGCTCACCTTTCATCCGACGCTGATTTCACAGAATATCAGCACTTCCTATCGAGGATGGGTAGGGATCTCCGTATCTCCTTTCTCAGACGAGACAATACCGAGCAGCAGATGTGTGAATTCCTTGGGGAATTCAGTGCCCATCATCTGGTGGTGCCATCCTGGCCTATCCCTTTCCAGGAGGCGTCTTTCCGCACCTGCAGTGTCCATCTGCACCTTTTTCAGCCCCGGTAGACTGCAGGAGGAGGTATTGTGCCCCATTGGAATCTCTAGGTACACTCCCCAACCCACTCTCAGGATTGGAGTTCCTAGAGACTTCTTCTGGGCACTGCTGCTTGGCGCATGACCATCCACCAGACTCTGATTCCCTACAATTTGACCAGTGGGGGCGAAGAGTGTTCTCTTCCTCTCATGCGATGCTGTACATTGCTTCACATCGGGCTCACCATGCTGCCTACAACAGGCATTTATGGTCGATGCTCTCTCAAGTTCTAGCATCAATGCCTGATATGGAGCAATCCAGACTAGCCATTGCCCTCTCCACTATAGGCCTGGAACTGGCAAGGGACCAAGCAAGGGCATCCTATGACACCAGTGAAGTGGTTTCCAGGCTTGTGGGGACAGAAATCTGCATTAGGCGGATGGCATGGCTTCGCCTGTCAAGATTGTCACCCCTGGCCCAGCGTAGGGTGATTCACACTGCCTTCCGAAGGACCTGCCTTTTTTCCACCAGGGATAGGAGGCTTCTGCAGGGGCTTCCTCCGTCTTCTTGTCTCTGGGGGACACCTCCTAGCTCTCCTTGGCCTTAGGCTTCCTGTCTTGTAAGGCCTGGGTCTCTTCCTTCTGTTTCTCATCAACAGGAGGCTGAGGGTTTTATTCCCTTAGGATTTTTCCTAGTCCCCCTTCGGGGCGGGGGGGGCTTGTTACTCACCCAAGCAGTAATGAATGGTGAAGATTGACAAGGGAAGATATGGAAGTTACGTACCTATCATAATTCTTGATCTTCTCTTGTATCTTCACCATTCATTACTGATACCTGCCCATCTTCCCCTCATGGGCATCCTTCTTCGGTGTCTCCCCCTCCCTGCTCATTCCTCCTCCCTCCCTTCATGGCCTAAAAGCCTAATTTAAAAAAAAAACACTTTTTTTTTTGAGCCTTCCGTTCTTCTCAGAACGGATTCATTTAATTGAGGAAGAGAGGGGAACGAGTAGAATTTATCTCTATCCTGAGGGAACTCTTTCTGATTGCCCCTGGGGGTGATCTCTTGGCTCCTTCTTAAGTCAGGCTGTTCAATTCACAGTTAAAGAAACCATTCCTTAAGTGGTTTGGTTCCTTTTTCTAGGTCCCTGTGGCATGTCTGAATCTCCTGTTTGCGCCAGTCTCTGCTAGTTAAACACTGCTCTGGCACTTAAATTCCTTGAACTGGTAATCTGTTTTTGCCTTACCTTCAGGGAGTCAGACTGAGTTCCCAGTCTTCCTTCCACAAAGGGGTGCCCTCTGTAGGGCTTCAAATACCCCCCCTTCCCCCACCACACATGTCTGTGTTAGCACGTAACGTGCTGGTGGTCTTCCTTCCCTTTCCTAGTTGGGTGCTCTCCTTTCGGAACAGATTCTGCCTTGGCAGTCTGTGAGCTCTCAGCTACAGTGTAAGGAGTTGGGGATGCTGGGAGGTGCAGAGAGTCTGCCTTTTGTATAACAAGCTGTGTAAAAGGTTCAGTTGAACCTACTTCTCCAGGTTTCTTAAGTGGGATCCTTGCTCCCTCACCTTGGTTCCGAGCTTACAAGCCAGTTCTCACAGTTTGGCAGAACTCCTCCCTCCTCCCAGCATCCCCCCTTTCTTTCCCTCTTCTTCCTTCTTCTCTCTTTCTCTCCTTTACCTGTTCTTCCCTCAGAGCCGCCCCATGAGTGAGGCCCTGCTGTCCCATAGGGTAGGTTTCTTTTTTTCTGTCCTCTGTCGGCTTATTCCTTTTTCAGTTTATATCTTTTCCTTTACCTATCCTTGGCTATCTTGCCTCGCTCTTCTTTTTTCTTATCATTATTTTGCCTCTCCGGCTTACAGAACTGAGATGGAGGAGGAATCTGCGGCACCTAACGGACACCCATCGCACACCACATAGTGTGTCAGTCTTGGGGGACGGCGCCATTGTTGCAGACTCCTCAAAAAAAACAAAAAACTCCCGTAGCAGGTGTGCACCTCTGGCTTACACCCAATCAGTAATGAATGGCGAAGATACAAGAGAAGATCAAGAATTATGGTAGGTACGTAATTTCCATTTTTTGTCTCTCTTTGACGCAGGCATACATTGTACAATGCCTCAGTATAGTGTAACCATGAACTTTATCTGTATTGTTGTACCGTAACATGTGTTTGTATATTTGCTACCGAACCACTCTGTATTTTAATTTTTATGTATCACTTTGTACTTGTTAACTGACATGGAACCAATTAATAAGCATCTGCTCACTGGTGCTATCCAAGATTTCAAAATAAAAAAAAATAAAATGAAATAAGTATCTAGCTGCACTCTTGGATGTCAATTTAGAGCAAGTAATTGACCGACCTATAAGACTTAACATGAAGACTGGGAATCACAACCTACTTGACTGGATGCTAACAGAGAACAAACGCCATATCAAAGCTTCTGGGATCTTCCCTGATGCCCTAAGTGACCACTCCCCCACCGACTGTGTTTGGAAGAACAACCCGCCATGCCCCCCTCCAAAACAATAAAATCTCATGACCTAACAAATTGTAATCCTGATGCTTTTTTGAATAGCCTGAACTCTGTTGACTGGACCCCTATCACCTCCCTTCTGGATATAAATCTAGCCCTGGACTATTTTGTTAAAACTTTCTCCTCAATCCTTGACTCCCACACCTCTTCTAAACTTAGAAGAGCTAAAGGCAACCACTCCCCCTGGCTTACTAAGGAAGTAAGGCACCTAATGCTCTCCCGTGACAAAGCCTGGAACTCAGACTGGCAAACCTATCATCATTTGCGGAATGTATGCAAAACTAAAGCCACCAAGTCCGAGCCGGGCTGCTTCCAGTCACTTCAAATCAATCGTCTCACCAACCCCAAACATTTCTGGTCCCAAGTCAATACCTTACTCAAGGGCAAGGAACGTACCATTCCCCTGGACATGATTAATAAAGGTATAAATCTAACACCTCCCTTGAAGATTACAGCCAGGATAAATCACTTTTTCACGGACCTAGACACCTACAAAATTGGCCTTCCTGTAGGACCACTCGACCAAGTCATCACCAGTCCCGAGTCCCTCCCCCCATCCTTTCCACCTGAAACTCACCAAATGCACTGAGGTTCTCAAACTCCTAAACAAACTTAATCCAAACAACTCACCAGGATTCGACACCCTTCCTCCCAAATTCCTTAGGATAGGTGCTGTTGTTGTTGCTTATCCTGTTGCCCTACTAATTAATATATCCTTCCTCTCGCAAACCTTACCAGATAAATGGAAAACTACAATAGTGGTCCCAGTACACAAGAGCGTCCACACTAACCTCACCGAAAATTGCAGGCCTATATCAATTCTATGTCCCCTTGCAAAAATTCAGGAAAGCATACTCTATAATCAGTTATACTCCTTTTTTGAATTGTCTAACGCCCTTAACATCTGTTAGCATGGTTTCCAGAAACTGCATGGGACCGATACCACTCTTCTAAGGGTCACCGCCAACATACTGTATTTCATCCAATGGATCAGGGTCATGCTACTGGAGTGGTCATTGTAGAACTCACAAAGGCATTTGACCTTGTTAATCACCAGCTGCTACTAGCAAAACTGAATTCTCTTGGCTTTGATGCTAACTCTCTCTCGTGGTTCTCTAATTACCTGTCTAACCAAATGCAGTGCGTCAAGTGGGCTGTTACCTCACCCCTATCACCCATTAAAGACAGGGTCCCCCAGGGTCCATCCTGGATCCTCTTGTTTTCCATATTTATCAACAAATTTCCCCACAACTATGGTGGCGCTTCGGTACAAGTCTATGCCGATGATGCCATCCTATATAGATCTGACAACATTGTCTCCTCCATCAAGTCCATCCTAGAGAAGGATTTCCAGTCGCTGGAAACCTGGTTCCATGAAAACTTACTGGTGCTTAATGCCAAGAAAACAAAAGCAATATTGTTCCACCACACCTCTTTTGACATGACTAACCAGCAACCCGTAGTAGTCAACACCTTGGCAGGGAAGGCACTTGAATGAGTGAACTCCTTCAAATACTTAGGGGTTACACTAGATGAACATCTCTCATTTGAAGCTCATGCTGATAGAGTAATAAAGGCAACCCATCAAAAGTTGGGCCTACTTTATCGAACTGACCCTTACTTGACCCTCCAAGCCAGGAGAACAGTTGCTTTGGCCACTGTTCTCCTGGGCCTCTTCTGTGGAGCCCCCCCTTCTCTCAGCTAAGCAATCTATCCTGTCCAAATTAGTGCAAGCCTACCACAGGATTGCCCATTTTGCAGTTAATGTTCCTGCTTGTACGCATCACTGCGATGTGCTCCAAGCACTAGGTTGGCCGCCTTTGAGGCAAAGTTAGACTCCCCCTTACACTGCACTACATTCAGACTCATCCACCTCCTGTCCCACCCATCCTCTCCAACCTGCTCGTGTTGAAACCCTTCTGTAGGACCCTATGCTCCTCTGACCTCCCACTGCCTGTCCTTCCCAAAACATGGTTAGTCATAGGCAGGAAATCCTTCTCCTTAGCACCTCAAAGATGGAATAACCTCCCTCAGCAATTACTTTCCTGTATGTCTCTTCCCCCTATTTAAAGAATACGTCAAAGAAATTTTCTTTCCTCCTCCAATCTGTACCTGTACTTAAACCAACCCTTTCCGTAACCTTGGCCCTCCTCTCCATTTCGAGCTGCCTTTCCTTTGACCCCCTCCTCTGCTGCATCCCTCCACTATTCTTTCTCTCCCCCACAACTTCAACTCAGTCCATTGTATATTTGTATATATCTTTATTTTTTAATATCTGTAAATACACTGTTTATATGAAAATAATTGCATTGTATGTCTCCTTAACCTAATGTTAAATCAAATTATTATTGTATGTCTGTTCCATGTAACCTATTACCACCCTGCCTTCTCCGTAACCATTACTCTAAACTGCTCCTGCTGAAAATGTATTTCTCTGGGTCACCCCTGAAAAAGGTGGATGCCATGGCTAAGAAACAGTACTTGGCATCCTCCTTGGGGCTCAGACAGGCTAATTATATGGCCTATACAGCCAAGTACCAGAAATCTAGGTGGGATACGGTTCTGGAGCTGGCTAAGAAGGCTTCCCCCCAGCTGGCCAAAGAACTAGAGGAGGTAGCTGCTGATGGAATTGAGGCATCCTAGATACAATTCCATGCTACTGTAGACTCCAATGATATGGCATCAAGAGTCATGGCTACATCTATATCTCGTAGGAGATTTGCTTGGCTTAGGTGTACTGGCCTCTCACAGGATATCCAGGCTAAGGCTATGGATTTCCCTGTGTCTGGTAATTTTCTGTTTGAGAAGCAGACAGAGTCTTACATGAAAAAGATGGATGAATACAGGACCACCTACAGAAGTGCAGTGGCCAAGGAGAAACAAGCTATTCCTCAGAAGCAGCAGTCTAGGGCAGGCAGGGGCATGCCTTTCCAGAAGCCTTTCTACCAAGTCCAGGCTTCCTCTTCTTTCCAGCAGAGTGGGTTCTTCAGAGGGAGAGGCAGAAGAGGAATGAGCAGGGCTGCATCCTCTTCTCAGTCTAAAGCCCCTGCCAAACAGACACCCTGATGTGGCAGACTGGGTCGCCTCCTCTATCCCAGTAGGGGGCAGGCTGGCTTACTACTTCCAGGCCTGGAAGTCTATCACTTCAGACAGTTGGGGCCCTGGAAGTAATAATCCAGAGACCGGCTGTCAGCTTCAAAAGATTCCCCAGAGTGAGAGCCAGCTCTTTTCCACCTGCAACAATTTCAGAAACAATTGCCCTAGAGGAAGAAGTATCCTCCCTACTAACCCTCAAAGCTGTAGAGAGGGTTCCTCCACAACACAGGGACAAAAGACTGTATTCCAGATACTTCTTTACCGTAAAAAAGACAGGGGAGTGGCTACCCATCCTAGACCTGAGATATCTGAACAAACATGTTACAAAAACAAAATTCAAAATGGTTACTCTGGGAATAATTCTTCCCTCTCTGAGGCCAGGAGACTGGCTAGCTTTTCTGGATCTCAAGGATGCCTATTTCCATATACCTATCAGGTGTTCCCACAGAAAATACCTCAGGTTCGAGTTGCCTTCAGGTCATTACCAGTTCAGAGCCATGCCCTTTGTCCTGACTTTGGCCCCAAAGGTGTTCACAAAATGTCTTGCAGTAGTGGTAGTCTCCCTCGGAAGGCAGGGCATCTCTGTCTTCCCTTATCTAGATGACTGGCTCATTGTAGGCTAGTCTTCCGACCAGGTCAAGTCAGGTCTAGAGGTTTCCCAGAATCTGCTCAGTTCTCTAGTGTCTCTCCTAAATCTCTCCAAGTCAGTCCTCGAACCAGTACAGCTCCTCAACTTCATAGGGGTAGAGCTGGATACTATTCAGGCAAGGGCCTTCCTCCCATGTTCAAGGGTAAAGGCCCTTACAGATCTGGTTTCTTCTTTTTGACCTCTGGTGTCTCACCCAGTCAGACATTTTCTTTAACTCCTAGGCCACATGGCAGCCTCCACTACAGTGGTTCAAGGAGCCAGGTTCCAGATGAGGGACATTCAGTTCCACTTAAGGTCCTTTTGGTCTCAGAAAAAAGAGTCTCTCACAAAACTGATTCCAGTGACTCAGACTCTTGTCCAGGCTCTCCAGTGGTGGTTGGATCAGGACAATCTCAGACAGGATGTCCCATTCCTCAGTCAAACACCCTCAGTGGTCCTGACCACGGATGCCTTTCTCCTGGGGCAGGGAGCCCATTTAGGAGCCCTCACTGCACAGGGTGTTTGGTCACGACAGGAGTCTTTCCTTTGTATCAGTCTTTTGGAGCTCAGGGCAGTGTTCTAGCCCTTCAGGCCTTCTCGGAATCAGTCAAAGGCAAAGTGGTTCAAGTCAGGACAGACAACACCGCTACAGTGTGGTACATAAACAAGCAAGGGAGCACTCTGTCCATGGCCTTGTGCATGGAGGCCATGAAGCTATGGTCTCTAGCTTACTGTCTTCAGACTTCTCTGACAGCAGTTCATCTTCCAGGGAAAGACAATGTGCGGGCAGATGCTTTAAGCAGGATTTCTCAGGGTCATGATGAATGGTCCCTGAACCCTTATGTCCTTCAGGAGATTTTCAAGAGATGGGGCACTCCATAGATAGATCTCTTTGCAGCCCCAGACAATCATCAACTTCCCCTCTTCTGCTGCAGCCCCCTGTCCTGGGGACTGCTCCTCTGGATGCTCTCCTGTTAGACTGGACGAACATGTTTCTCTATACCTTTCCTTCCTTTCCTCTGATATTCAGAGCACTGATCAAGATCAGGTCTCAACATTGCACAGTGATTCTGGTGGCTCCAGATTGGGTCAGGCAACCTTGGTATCATCTGTTGCTGTCTCTTGCAGTGTCAATTACATTGTTTCTGCCCAGGGGGCATGACCTCCTGACCTCTTCTCAAGGGGGGATTTGATTTCCCAATCTTCAGTCTCTCGGACTCGAGGCTTGGCTCTTGAAGAGTTAGAATATGCAGGTCTAAATCTCTCCCAGGTGGTAATGGATATCCTTAAGGTTTCTAGGAAACCTTCCACCAGGAAAACTTACAATTCCAAATGGAAAAGTTTCAGCATTTGGTGTTCTCAGAAAGACATATAACCAGATTCTGCAGGCATTGTCACAGCCTGGACTGTCTGATTCATCTTAATGGGCTAGGCCTTAGGCCTGCTACCCTTAAAGTTCACTTCGCAGCTGTTTCTGCCTTTCTTTCTGCAGGGAAGGGATCTTCCCTGGCATCGCATTCTGTCTTAAGTAAGTTTTTCAAAGGTCTGGTTCACATTAACCCGCCCTTCAGGGAGCCCACTCCAGCTTGGGACTTGAATATTTGCATTGCACAGCTTATGCAACCCCCCGCCTTTAACCTTTAATCTCTGCTGAGCTTAAGTACTTGACTTGGAAGACTGTGTTCCTGGTAGCCATTACTTCTGCCAGGAGAATCAGTGAATTATAGGCCTTGTCAGTTGAATCTGACTTCATCCCTTTTCACAGGAATAAGGTGGTCCTCAGGACAAGCAGAAAGTTTCCACCTAAAGTGGTTTCAGATTTTCATTTGAATCAGTCTGTGTCTCTGCCTGTCTTTTTCACTGACCATTCTTCTTCAGGGGAGAGAAGACTGCACAGTCTGGATGTTAAGAGAGCTCTAAGCTATTACATAGAGCAAACTAAGGCCCACAGGAATGATAGCACTCAGCTGTTTCTTACCTACGGTGAAGTAGGAAAAGGTAGACCTGCACAAAAAGATCTGTTGCCAGGTGGATTGTCTCCTGTATCCAATTCTGCTATTCAAAATTGGGGAAAGAGCCACCCTCAAGTCTGAGGGCACGCTCAACCAGGGGTACAGCTGCTTTCTTGGCAGCTGCTAGGGATATACACTTGGTGGACATTTACAGAGCAGCCACTTGGAAAACAGTTCATACATTCACCAAGCATTACTCTTTGGATACCCAGACTAGGAGTGATGCTAGGTTTGGCACAGAAGTACTGCAGAGCATGTTCCCCAAGTAAGGTTCTGTTATTCCCTCCTCTAGGGGGTACTGCTTGATAGTCTGCATATATTTAGAATACAGCAAGACTTCATGTTGTTTGAAGAAAAAATTACTCACCATAGTAATGTTGATTCTTCTAATGGAGTCTTGCTGTATTCTGACCTCCCTCCCTGCCTCCCCTCTCAGAATCTAGTCTTTTGGGTTGTGGGTTGGCAGGTACAGTGTTGCACCCAAGAGGTGTACCTTGTTCCCTGCCTTACCATATGTTTTTTTTTTCTTAATGGTTGGGGTTTTTATATAGATTGTTCACTATCTACATATATTTAGACTTGAGTCTTTTGGACCCAAGTTTTGTTGCCTATGGCTTAAAGTTTTAAAACAATTTCTATAGCTTTAGTTAGTTAGTATTGCTCATAAGAATCTGACAGTTACACTGAGATGCACCAGAGACAGAAGTTTGAAAACCAAGCTCAAGCTTAACATTCTATGCTGCTGCATAGAGTTAACCCTTTCCTCTCCAGAGCAGTTCAAGTGCTGGGGATAACTGCATATAGTCTGAGTATAGCAAGACTCCATTAGAAGAAACAACATTACTATGGTGAGTAATTTTTTTCTTGCTGCACCTCCTGCTGAAAAAGCAAAGGAGCTTTCAGCGAATGAACCAGCCATGCCCTCTGCGGAGGACATAGCCAAAGCCCTGCAGGTGTTGCAGGCTGTTCAGGCTGTCAGTTCCCTCATTCCCCCACCAGTTCCCCTGGTTCAGCCCTCAACTCCCCCCAACCAGGAACCAGAGTTTCTTTATGAGGAACCATAGGATTGAGCCTGAGGTCTCCTCACAGAGCAGGGACACAAAGATTACTTGCCTCACTATGGCTTTGTGAGACAAATGGTAGATACCCTCACTCTTGCCACAGAAGAGACAGTGAAAGATGAGGATGAGGTTGAGTTTCTAGATATGATGGGACTAGTCGCCACTAAAGGGAGAGGTGCTGAGGACCCGCTCTCCCTCCACTCATTGCACCAGCAGGGTGCTAGCTCATGCTTTGCTTTTTTCTTTCCCTTCTTACAGCAGGGAACTGAAGTAAAGGACTGTGCATTGCTTTGTTTTTCCTTTCTATGGCAAGGCAGTGATATGGAGGACACTTGTATAACTACCAGAGTAGCAGGACACTGGATAGTTCCCTCCAGCGGGGATCTGAGTGAGTTAGCTGTTGTTTTTTGTGTTTTTTTGATGCAAGCTGCATTTTTACGCTCACCTATCCTACCCCCACTCTGCTCCCCAGGACTTACCTTGGTGCCCCCGCAGATGCCCCCTGCATACCCCCCAGGGCAGGGCTGTGGCACCAGACCAACTTGTCTAGGATGGGAGAAGGTGTTTGCGGGGAGTGCCCTCCAACAGTACCTCCCTGGCTTTTCTCCCAGGGCAGGGTTCAAGGCGGCCGGGCTGCAAGCACTGGAATAGGTCGACAGGGAAGAGCCAGAGGAGCAATCAGAGCTGAAAGCCAGGAGCGGCCATCATGCAGCGGCCTGCAATTGTGGATGCTTTTTCCCCCAGGGTGGGGATGTGCAGTGATGTCCAGCATCTTCCCCGCTCCCCAGAAAGTGATGGCACTGGCTCGGCGTACTCCCACCCTCCACCAGGGGTCTGCATTGTGTTGGATACTCTGACCCCTCCCCCCTGGAGAAGGAGAGCAGTCCCTAGAATGCTCCATCCTTTTCCCCTGGCAGGCCCTCTAACGTTCCAGGTCCGTTCCCGAACCCAGGTTGTCAGTGTTGCAGATGGACGCCCTGCTGCTGTGCCGGGTGGGCTGGCAGTAAGCTGTTGTTTATCCTCCAGCGGGGATCTGAGTGAGTACCTATTATTTCTCCTTCGGGGCACGGTTTAACCTCAGACAGGGGTCTGTGCAGCTACTTCACTTGTCTTTGATTACAAAGGGATCTGAGGGTTAAAGTCACTCTCTAAGTGGGCTGTTTACAAAGGTTTATGAACTATACATCCAAGACAGAGTCTGGCATAGAGGATAACTTAATATACTGCAGAGTGCGCTACATGTAAATCAGCTATGTACTTGAACTTACAACTAAATCGGCTTTGTACTGTAACCCTAATCTTTTGCTTTAACTTGTAATAAAACATGTTATTTGCATGGTGATCGGCAGTGTAATTCAAGCCACAACTTTTGAATAAACTCATTTTCTAACTTCCTTTTGGCAACCGTCACAGATCTGACTTGTCAGTCTGTGATGTCACGTCACAGCTAGCAAATTAAAAAACTGCAAAAAGGGGCACCTGTTTCAAACGCTGGGTAGGGGCTTTAAGTAGCCAGAGGTTTCACTACCACAGTCCACACACCCCACGCCGAGAGGACATTGGAGAATGATAAGGATGGCAGTACAGGCAAGCTAAAGGAAGCAGTTTTTTG
Organism: Neoceratodus forsteri; assembly: GCA_016271365.2. Lineage (NCBI taxonomy): Eukaryota > Metazoa > Chordata > Ceratodontiformes > Ceratodontidae > Neoceratodus > Neoceratodus forsteri. Next base: position 713,947,731 of record CM057458.1, read on the forward strand.
GAACTGCCATTTCAGCAGCTGGCCAGAAGTGGACATGAAGGAATAGGAGTGAGTGAGGCAGGTAGTACATCATCTTCGTTGTCTCCACCACCTGTGGTTATCTGGCCTCGGGGCAGGCACAGCACAACAGTAGCTCGGTGGAGTTCTATTAAAACAAGTTGCTGGAATCAATATAGGAGCTGCCATTAACTACCAGCGGCAGTTCCATCTCCATCTGGGCTGATTGTTTTCTGCGGGGAGGCGCTGAGGACCCCTCCCTCCCTCAACCCACCCACCCTGGACTCATGTAGCTTTATAGGCAGGGTATCGCACCTAGCTTTCTCCAGAAATCAGAAAGAGGAGGTACTACTTAAGACCACAACAAGGCACATTAACATAATAAAACAAACAAAATAATGTTGTTTCTGTTTAACAGCTCAGGTTCAAACACCTACAAAATGGATATTATACACTGTAGACTGTGCAGGTCACCCTATGTCAGGACTTATTTTCAGCATCCTGGCCCCAGTTCTGCTTGCTGGACCATCGCCAACCTTAGGGCACAGCTGCAGGAGACCTGGACACAAATATATGCACTGTGGGACAAAACACATCGTAACAGACCAGCACCAACTCTGCTTCCTACCCACCATGACCCAAGGGTCAACCCCTGTCCCAGACAGGGTATGGACACAGAGGGTTGGCAGGTGGTCAGGAGGGACAGACGTAGCAAAACAGCTTGGAATAACAAACAGAAATACGAATATAATACCAGCATATCTACAATAAACTGGTATTCTGGTACTGGAAGGAAATCAAAACATAGACTGTGTCAATGCAACAAACTGTCATCAATCTACAACCAGTGAAGTAACAAATTGTCGTTAATCTACAGCCAATGAAAAAAGCCAACTGAAAGAAATAAAAAAGTAAAGGGAAACTAATCATAACTGGGGATTTGATGATCTGCGGCATGAAACCCCACCTAAACACAATCGTTGATACAGAGATAGTAGTCAGGTGTCTCCCAGGAGCTTCCATAGAAAGGGACACTGACCTCATAGTAAAGCTCGTTCAAAGGGAAGGAGAAAACACGCACAGTGTAATCCACCTGGGGACAAATGATCTGGCCAACCAGGCAAAGGTGGAGGCCAAAAAGCACATAATGGAGCTAGCACATAGATTAACTTCTCTTTCATCCACTTTAGCCTTCTCAGAGGTGCTACGAGTCTGAGAAAAAGGCAGTAGCACCAAACAAGTCAGGGCAACAGAAATTAGTGGCCTTAACTCATGGCTGTAGGAATGGTGCCAAGAAATAGGATACTGCTTCATAGGGAACTGGCAGAGCTTCTGGGAAAGAAGATTTTTTTAGGTATGATGGCCTGCACCTCACCAAGGAAGGAGTGGGGGCACTTGGCCAGACGTTTGACGCATATGCGGGTCATTTAAACTGAAAAAAGGGGAGATGATGACAGCACACACCACAGATATCAGTGTGCCAGTCACCACTCCCCCACAACTCAGAGAAACAGAGGAGATACCAACTACATCAGGTGCACCTCACCAAGGAAGTTGTGAGGGTGCTTGGACAGAATTCCGATGTATACGCTAGTCATTTAAACAGAGAAAGGGGGAGATGGAGACACCACACACCACGGATATCAGTGAGCCAGTCACCAGTCCCCCACAAACCTGTGAAACTAATGAGATACCAAATAAGGCAGGAGAGACCAACGGATCATGGCAATAAAAAAATAAGAAACGCCACCATAAAAAGGGGGGGGGGGTCACATATAGAGGGCACTGGTTGTAAATGCGAGGAGCCTGAACAACAAACTTCCTGACCTCACAGCTATCATGGCAGAGGATGAGCTGGACTGGGTGGTGGTGACGGAAACCTGTTTCACCGAAAACCACAGCTAGGAGACAGCAATTCCAGGGTACAACCTTTTCAGAAAGGATAGGAGGGCAAAAAGGGGGGGAGGGGTTGCACTGTATGTGCGGGAGGGAATAAAAACTACTGAGATTCAAATGCCTCTCAGTGAGACTGAAACACCATGGTTGACAGCCAACACTGGGAACAGGAAAACCATTGGAATAGGGGTGGACTATAGACCCCCAACACAGGGTGAAAATGAGGACAAGGAACTACTCGAGACAATCCACAAACTAACAGGTAAGGGTGAGGTGATACTGATAGGGGAATTCAACCTACCAGACATACATTGGACAACACAAATGGCTGCAACAACAGAAAGCAGGGACCTCTTAATGGCCCTGCAGGGAGCAGATCTGAGGCAGCTTGTAGAGTCTCCAGCAAAGAGTGAAGCCATCCTGCACCTGTTCCTCACAGTGAGTGAGTTAAAGAAATCGAGGTAAGGAGCCATCTAGGAAATAGCAGTCATCGTATGGTCAGATTCAAATTTAACATCACAAAGGACACTAGTCACTCCAGCACTAGGGTTCTGGATTTTAGGGTAACAGACTTCCAAAAATGAGAGACAGAATAGCGAAAAATCTTAAAGATGGAACAGGAGGAGAGGTGGATAAAATGTATGAAAACATTAAAGGAGCTATTACAGCGGTCACAGACCAATACACCAGACAAAAAAAGCAAGGCAAAGAAGAACATGAATCCACTATGGTACTCCAATGAGACAGCAACCACAGTATAGGAGAAAAAAAAAGCTGCCTACAAAGCAAAAGAATTTGACACAGTCCCACACAAAAGATTAATAAACAAATTAGCCAGCCTGGGAGTGGGTCCCAGGGTAGTAGCATGGGTAAAAAATTGGCTAGACAACAAGACACAGAGAGTAATAGTAAACAGAGTCCACTCCAAAGAAAGGGGGGTTACTAGCGGGGTACCACAGGGTTCAGTACTGGATCTGGTTCTTTTTAATGTCTTTAGACATGACATTGCAGAGGGACTGGAAGGAAAAGTATGCCTCTTTGCAGGCCACACAAAGATCTGCAACAGGGTTGATACACAAGGGGGTGTGTGGAAAGGATGAGAAGGGACTTGGCTAGGTTGGAGGACTGGTCAAAAGTATGGCAGCTAGTCAATAAAGAAGTGCAAAGTAATGCACCTGGGAAACAAAAACCCAGGGGAAGAGTACACAATTGGGGGGGGGGTACTAATAACAACAAAAATCAGATGACCTGAAGGTAAGTAAGCAATGTGAGAAGGCAGTAGGGAGGGCTGGGGGATACGGGGATGTACAGTGAGAGGCATCACCAGTAGACAACAGGAAGCTGTTATCCCTCTGTACAGACAGTTGGTGAGACCCCATCTGGAGTACTATGTGCAGTTCTGGAGACCCCATCTCTGCAAGGACATAGACAGGATGGAGGCTGTCCAGAGGAGGGCAACTAAAATGGTGCAGGGTCTGCACCAGAAGCCATATGAAGAGAGACACTAAAGGAGCTTAATTTGCATACCGGGAACGGGGGGGGGGACATGACAGAAGCTTTCAAGTACCTCAAGGGAATCAACAAAGTCCAAGAGGGTAGCATCTTTCAGAAAAAGAGATGTGCAAGAACAAGGGTGCACAATTTTAAGATAGAGGGGGAACAGCTCAGGGGCAATGTGAGGCAGTATTTTTTCACAGAGAGGGTGGTGGACGCATTGAACAGCCTTCCTGAGGAGGTTGTGGGGTCAAAAACGGTGGGGGAATTCAAGAATGCATGGGACAGACATGAGGCAATTCTGTTGGGGGGCAGGAAGAACTAGGCTGTTGGTTAACTAGGATCTGCAGCTTATCCAGTATGTAGAGAAATGGGCAGACTAGGTGGACCAAGCGATCTTTCTTTGCCGTCAAAGTCTATGTTTCTAAATACAGAAGAAGACAAAGAACCATACAAAGAGAAAATGAAGGAAGCAGGAAAGGTGATAAGGAATGCTAAAGTCCATACTGAAGTGAAGTGAGGATTGCAAAAGAGATAAAAAAAGGGCGCCAAGACCTTCTTTGGGTACATAAAAGAAAACTAAAGGAGGAATAGTAAGACTAACAGTAGACGGGTGAATGTAGTAGAGGGGGATAGGGAAAAAGCAAAAGTCCTAAACAGGTGCTTCTGCTCAGTGTTTACTAAGGAAGAGAATGGGGAACGGGCCAGAACTATAAAGAAATAACACCCCTGGGGACAGGGGTTGATACATGCCCCTTCATGGCTGACCAAGTCTTGGAAGCACTGAACAATCTGAAAGTGGACAAGTCCGTGGGTCCAGATAATATGCATCCCAGAATCCTGAAAGAACTGAGGGAAGAGCTGGCAGAACTCTTCACTGAATCGCTGGTGAGCGGAGAGGTTTCCTAGGACCGGAGGAGGGCTTCAGTGGTTCCACTTGACAAATCTGGATGCAGGGAGAAGGTAGGAAAATACTGCACGGTAAGTCTCTCTTCTGTGGTGGGAAAACTGATGGAATCACTACTCGAGCAGAGCATAATAGCATTCTTTGGATCCAGTGGACAACAGGATTATAGGCAACACAGATTCACTGCAGGAAGATCATGCCAAACAAACCTGATAGAATTCTTCGACTGGGTAACCAAAGCCATAGATAATGGAGGGGCCGTTGATGTAGTTTACTTAGACTTCAGCAAGGCCTTTGACTCTGTCCCTCACAGAAGGCTCATAAAGAATTTAAATGGCATGGGGTTAGGGCAGGCGGTGGAACTGTGGGTATAAAACTGGCTGCATGATAGAACCCAGAGGGTGCAAGTATGTCAATGTCAATGTCAATTTTATTTAAAAAGACGCCCAATCCCAAAGGTTCTGGGCGCCGCACAAAACTGTACAGTATGTCATACCGTATACATTTCATTAAAATAACATACATATAAATTCAATTTCCAAAAGCCTGCATAAATAAAAAGGTCTTCAGACGGTTCTTAAAAGCCTCTACAGTGGGGGCCTCTCTCACTTCCAGCGGCAACGAGTTCCAGAGAGCTGGAGCAGCAACTCCAAATGATCGATCCCCAGCTGATTTCAATCTCGCTCTCAGAACTTTGAGGCTGCCACTATTAGAGGAGCGGAGATCACGGATAGAGGTGGACGGTACCAGGAGATCAGAAAGGTAACCAGGGCCCTGTCCATGTAGGGTCTTATAGGTGAGAAAACCCACCTTGAACAATACTCTCCACTTGACAGGCAGCCAGTGCAATTCCCGCAATACCGAAGTAATATGACAGAACTTACTTTGTCCAGTCAAAGCTGGGCAGCAGCGTTTTGCACTAGCTGCAGTCTGCAAAGAGAAGTTCGAGGACCCGAGATAGAGGCATTACAGTAGTCAAGCCTAGAAGTGACTAAGGCATGTACCAAAGTAGGGAGGTCCAGAGCCGGAACAAGGGGCTTAATCCTGGCGATATTTCTCAGATGAAAAAAACAGGAACGAACCACAGAGGATATTTGAGCCTCCATGGACAAATTCCTGTCAAAGATCACACCAAGGTTATGCACCCATGGGGAGGCCATCAATGACACAGCTCCTAGCACAATGCCAGTCACAGATTCAGAGGCCATCCCATCACGAACTCTGTTCGACTCCACTACTAGTACCTCAGTCTTGTTAGGGTTCAGTCGCAGCCAGCTGGAAGACATCCAGTCATTTATCTCAGCCAGACAGATATTTATCACATCCACTGCATTTGATGTTCCTGGGGCAAAGGAAAGGTATAGTTGAGTATCATCAGCATAGCAATGAAAACTCAAACCATACCTCCTAATGATCTCCCCCAGGGGCAGCATGTATACTGCGAACAACATGGGGCCAATACCGAACCCTGAGGGACTCCACACGAAAGGAGGTAGGGTGCAGATGAGAAATTACCCATCACAACCCGCTGCCTCCTGTTAGTAAGAAATGACTCAAACCATTTGATGACAACACCGGTGAGTCCGCATAACTCCCTCAGGCGGAAAAGCAATACACTATGGTCCACAGTATCAAATGCTGAAGAGAGATCGAGGAGAACAAGAATTGTCTTGTCCCCCCGATCTCTAGCCCTGAGGAGGTCATTTTGCACCCGAACTAATGCAGTTTCAGTGCTATGTCTGGCCCGAAAAGCTGACTGGAAGGGATCATACAACTCGTGGGTCATGAGATGTTCCCCCAACTGAAGTGATACCACCTTCTCAACAATCTTTCCCAGAAATGGAAGATTGGAGGTAGGACGGTAATTTGCCCTAATCTCCGGGTCCAGAGAAGCTTTCTTTAAAAGGGGTCTCACCAGAGCCTCCTTCAAGGCATCTGAAAAGACACCCTGACTCAAGGAGCACCGGACAATCAGGGCAAACACCGGGCCAACAGTGTCAATGCACCTCATCAAGAAGCGCGTTAGCACGGGATCCAGTTCACAAAAGGTATACCTCAAGTTGGCCACTATCTCAATGACGTCACGAACCTCCACTGGCCTAAACTCCCCCCACCTAGAGAGAGTGCTCTTAGAACACAACTGGCGACCACTGACAGCAATGATATTGCTGGCTGAGGAAACCTCCCGCTGGATCGCAGACATCCTGGCCGAGAAAAACCGAGCAAATTCCTCACAATCCTCATTCGAGGAAACTCTTCCGGGCTGAAGACAGAGTGGATGAAGAAGTCTATCAACAGTCCGGAAGAGTGAGGCTGGTCGGCTTCTCCCAGCAGCTATCTCCCGAGACAAAATATTGTCTTCTTTTGGTTGATTGCCTCCTGATATGCGCCAATAATCGCTTTTAGGACCAGGTTGTCAGCCCCCAGACGGTTTCCTCCAGCGACGCCAATCTCCGACCCAGCTTCTTCATTTCCTGAGATCGCTATCATACCAAGGTGACCTCAGGTAAGAAGTTCTGGGTGCATTACGGGCTGGAGTGAGGAGTCAATGATAGTGCCAGATAGCACCTCATTATAGGCGTCTACCCCTCGTCAACTGCTCGGCAGCATGCATCACCCACCCTTGATAGATCAACTGCGCCAAATAACCCTCGGGGTAAGATCTTTAACGGTGCAGCAAAATATCTCAGAAGGGAAAGAATTCACTGACGGGGCTAAACATGAACTTCACCGTGCAGTGATCAGACCAAGCCACTCGACTAATGTCGAGATTAGCGATCTCAAGTCCCAGTGAGAACACCAGGTCCAATGTGTGGCCATCCTGGTGAGTAGGCACGCCGACAGACTGCACCAGCCCCAAAAGGGACATACTCTGCAGTAACTCGTCGGCGCACCTTTGACCTCTATCCTCGGCCCAAACATTGAAGTCCTCAAGAAAAATACATCTTGGGGAATCCAATGTTTTGCCGGCAACAAACTCGGCGAATTCCTGCAGGAACCCCCCCCATCGGACCAGGAGGGCGATAGATGAGGATCCTGCAGCCAACACCAAGTCCTCCACGAATGGCCACACACTCAAATGAACCTGGGGTTCCCACCGGGTGCACGGTGAAGTCCAGGTTTGATTTAAAACAAATAGCTACACCGCCTCCCCTACGATTTTCTCTGGGGCAGTGCACCACAGTATAACCTGGGGGGACTGCAGCCTCAAAAACAGGGCCAGCATCATCCCCCACCCAGGTCTCTGTAATGCACACCAGGTCGACCGATGAAACCAGAGCGGCAATAATAGCCGTCTTGTTTCTGATCGACCTGGCGTTGCATAGCACTGCCGTCAGAGATATTAAGGGTGATGCAGCCCTAAAGGTCACCTGGCCACTTGGCCTGGTGGCCCCTCTGGAAATAGGCACCAACCACGTCTGGCTTCTTCTAGGTGCTCTATTTATTCCAGGGCATCTCCTGGACTTAACCACCTCAATCGTTTGAACAACCTGCTCCTGGTCATCACACAGCGCATGCGCAAAGCAATCCCCACCAATCCCCACTTCCCTACAACGTCTGATAATAATATCAGATACAGGTAGGGGGATAAAAGGACGCAGTGCATGCAACTGTGAATTCCCATAAACAATTCTGGGCTCCAAGAGCCGTCTGTCAGAAACCCTACACATATCTAATTAAATAAGCCAAATGGCACATACAAAATCATGCAGGCAATAACATAAAACTCTACTTTATAATAAAACTGGTAGACATACAGAGCTATTAAAACAAAATTCCCACCTCTCACCCGTCCCTCATCCAGAGCAAACAGATTTCAGCTCCGAGTGGCGCTCGCGCCACTCACAACGCTCGCGCTGGCGAGCGGCATCCGTTTAACCAGTGCCTCCTCACTCACAGAGCCAATCAGCTAGCAGCCCCCCTCTCACAGCTCCAGCTCCAGCTGGCAGCTCATTTGTGCAAGTTTACACAGCCTCTCACGCTGTGTCCAGCACAAGTAGAGTGGGCAATTAAATAAGATAGTCCAGCTCAAAACAAAGCAGCAGTCCTGGTTAATAACTTCGCAGCTAGTACAACAGCTGCAACGAGTGAGCACCTTATCGGGCAGCAGAGGAAAGTGAAATACAGAAATGCCGCTGGCGAGCGGCGTCCGCGTTTAACCAGTGCCTCCCCACTCACAGAGCCAATCAGCTGGCAGCTCGTTTGTGCAAGTTTACACAGCCTCTCACGCTGTGTCCAGGTAAATGGCACATTGTCAGCAGAATGGGAGGTAACCAGCGGGGTGCCTCAGGGCTCCGTGTTGGGGCCTCTACTGTTCAGTATTGTTATTGCCGACATCACTGAGGGGCTTAAGAGGAAGGTGTGTCTTTTGGCAGATGACACAAAGATATGCAACAGAGTGGACTCTCCAACAGGAATAACGAAAATGAAATTTTATTTATTATTTATTTATTTATTTATTTAGGGATTCGGATCATACCTTTCAGCTCAGAGCTCTTTTACAAAGGTTCCACGTCAAACAGTGACAATGACAGCAATAACAAACAGTTTACATACAATACTCAAATAGTAGGTAGCTAGTATACAGTAAGGATACAATGTCATTCATAGTACCAATGGTGATAGTACAGCGTCAAGAGCATTCAACTAGGATAAAGGACAGTGTTTATATGTAGCGAAGGAGATAAACAGGTGTGACACCTAGTATGAGAGTCCAAGGAGGAGTCAAGGTGAGGGGGAGGGGAGACGGGGGGGTGGAAATCAGGAGGAAATCAGACTTAAAGAAACTTGAAGTGTGGTCTACAGCATGGCAGATGAAATTCAGTGCCAAAAAATGCAAGGTTATGCACCTAGGTGGGGTAACCCTAAAACTGAATATTTTCTGGGGAGAGAAAGACTAGCAGCAACCATCCAGGAATGTGATCTGGGGATCATAATATCAGACGACCTGGAGGTGGGAAGACAGTGCGAGAAGGTGGTGCTAAAAGCAAGTGGCATGCTGGGTTGCACTGGGAGAGAAATCGTAAGCAGAAAGTGGAGGTGGTTTTACCACTGTACAGGGCACTGGTCAGGCCCCACCTGGAGTACTTTGTCCAGTTCTGGAGACCACTCCTCACAGGGGACATAGATAAGTTGGAGACAGTGCAAAGGAAGGCAACAAAAATGATTCAGGGATTACACCAGAAACCATACGAGGCAATGTTGAGGGACTTAAACATGTACTCCCTGGAACAGAGGAGGGAGAGGGGGGACATGATTGAGACTTTTAAGTACATCAAGGGAGTAAACAAGGTCCAGGTACAGGAACTCTTTCATCTAAAGGAGGGTAGTAGAATAAGAGGTCATGATCTGAGATTGAAAGGGGGCAGGTTCGAGACCAATATTAGGAAATTTTACTTCACAGAGAGGGTGGTGGACAATTGGAACAGCCTACTCACAGAGCCCATTGGGGCCAAAACTGTCAGGGGCTTCAGGAGAGCTTGGGATAAGTACAAAGGGATCATTTGCAAGAACAGGGACCAGGGAGGGGGGTAGTAACTTACAAATCTTGGGCAGACTGGATGGACCTTGTGGTCCCCTTCTACGTTTCTATGTTAAAAGGCTTCTGCTGCCTATTCACAAGTCCCTGAAAAAGGCTTCCCTTAAGATTCTGCAGACTCCCACATCCATACTAGGGGATAGATAGGAAAATAGATAAGAAATACCAGCTTGATAGAACAGACGTTGATTTTCTTTTTGTTCATCTTGACTATGACGGCACTGTTCAGGCAGCTACCTGCAATAAGGCCGGGGTACCTTTATCCTCTCATCCCCCTGAGGAAGGCTACAGGAAACTTGATAACATGGGAAAAAAAGGATACCTGATAGCTTCCCTCCTCCTAAGACAAGCTACCTACATAGCCTGTACAGCTCAATACCAGAAGGCTCTCTGGTAATCAGTTCTGGCCATGAGTGACAAGGTGACTGGTGACGTGGCTATTGTCCTGGCTGAAACAGCTAGAACAGTTCTGGATGCCACTAAGTATCAGTTCCACATGGCAGTAGAATCCAACGATATAGCTTCCAGGTTCATGGCCCTTGCCATCTCCATGAGGAGATTTGCTTGGCTCAGGGCTGCCAACCTGTCACAGGATACTCAGGCGAAAGTCATGAATTTCCCATGTGAGAGCAACTCTTTTTGGGGATGAGGCCTATATGAAGAAGGTGGAGGAGTATAAGTCCACCTACAGGAGCAACTGGGCTCAGGAAAGGCCTTCCACATGCTACAGATCCCAAGGTTGGGGAGGCAGGGGTTGAGGTCGCTACCCTAGACCCTTCTTTCAGGCCCAAGCAGCGTCAGACTACCAGCAACTCACAGGTTACTTTAGGGGTAGGGGCAGGAAGTCCACAAGGCAGGCTGAACCAGCACCAGCGACTAAGTCCCAGTCCAAACAAAACCCCTGACATGTTTGCACAGGTTACCTCCCCACCCCCAACAGGAGGCAGGTTGGCTCACTTCCTCCAAGCATGGAAAGCCATCACCACAGACAAGTGGCTCTTGGAGATAGTGAGCCAAGTCCTTCCCCAAGTTTCAGAATGTTTCCCAGACTGTAGAGCAGAGACTTCAACCCAGCAGCCTCATTAGAAAAGGCACTGCTGGAGCTGGAAGTCACCAAGCTACTGCAGATGAATGCAGTGGAACCTGTCCCCACATCACAGTGGGGAAAGGGCTTCTACTTCAGATACTTCCTTACTGAGAAGAAAAATGGGGAATGAGGACCTGTTCTAGATCTCAGGCTTTTGAACAAGCATCTGACAAATCCAAAATTAAAGATGGTCATTCTGGCCATGATCTTTCCAACCCTGCAGCAGGGAAATTGGCTGGCCTCTCTGGACCTCAGTGACGCCTATTTCCACATACCTATCAGACCCAGCCACAGGAAGTACCTGAAGTTCAGGCTGTCCTTGGGTCATTATCAGTTTTATGTACTCCCCTTTAGCCTCACTTCTCCTCCCAGAATATTTACCAAGTGCCTGGTCGTGGTCGTGGCACATCTAAGAAGATTGGGGGTCACAGTATTCCATTACCTGGATGACTGGCTGTTCATAGGAGAGTTCCCCCCAAGCACACCAGGGATTCTCTCTCTCTCTCTCTCTCTCTCTCCCTTACTCAGGGTGCCTTGGAGTCTATAGGATTTCTCATAAATGTCAAGAAGTCCCAAGTGGAACCTGTCCAGGTCCTAGAGTTTATAGAAGCAGAACTAAGCACCCTGCAAGGGAAAGCTTTCCTCCCACAGGACAAGGTGGATAGCATACTAGTGCTGGCAGGCTCCTTCAAGCTCAACTGGCCCAGGCCAGCAAGACATTTCTTGCAGCTCTCGGGCCACATGGCTGCTGCCACAACCATAGTGCCAGGGGCTAGGTTCCAAATGAGAGATGTCCAGTTTCATCTAAGGTCCTTTTGGTCACAGAGAAGAGATTCTCTGTCCAAGATAGTGCCTGTCACAAAGTCTCTTCTGCAGGCTCTAAAATGCTAGCAAGACAAAGACAATCTCAGATGCCCTTGCAACAGCAGACTCCTTTTGTCATCCTAACCACAGATGCCTCGCTCTTGGGTTGGTGGGGCACATCTGGATGACTTGACAGTAAGTGGCACCTGGTTTCCCCAGGAATCAATCTTGCATATCAGTCTGCTAGAACTCAGGGTAGTTCTCCTGGCTCTGCAGTCTTTCACCTCCCAGATACAGGGCAAGGCAATACAAGCCAGAACAGACAACACAACTACTACGTACTACATCAACAAACAAGGGGGCTCCAGGTTGACCCTGCTGTGCACAGAGGTCATGAAGGTATGGAACCTTGCTTACTTCCTGCAGGTATCTGTGTCTGCAATCCTCCTGCTAGGGAAGGACAATGTCCTGGCAGATTTCCTCAGCAGAATCGGCCAGAACCACCATGAGTGGTCCCTTAATAAGCAAGTCTTAAACTCAGTATTCAGAAGGTGGGGCACTCCAGAGATGGATCTCTTCACCTCCACAGAAAACCACCAGTTGCCCCAGTTCAGTTGCAGGCCTCCAACTTGGAGGACAATGCCAATGGATGCCCTGCCACTGGATTAGTCAAGGAGGTTTCTCTATGCCTTCCTTCCCTTTCCCCTGTTGCTCAGAGCCCTCATAAAGCTCAGGACTCAACCAGCAACTATGATCCTGGTGGCTCCAGACTGGGCAAGACAGCCATGGTACTCCTTTTTGTTGGCCCTGTCCATGTTACAGGCCATCCATCTTCCTTAGAGGCACAGTCTCCTTACCACATACAAAGGCAGGATCCTAAACTCCAGTCTGAGGTCCCTTTGCCTCAAGGCCTGGCTCTTGAAGACCTAGAGTTTTCTGCTCTATAGCTCTCTGAGGAAATTCTGAATGTTCTCTTGGTTTCCAGGAAACCCTCAACCAGGAAAACCTATGATTTCAAGTGGAAGAGGTTCTCCCTATGGTGGAAACAGAAGGAGGCGAACCCTTCTCAGATGGGGCTGCCTCTGCTACTTGATTACTTGATCCATCTGCACTCACTGGGCCTCAGACCCTCCTCTCTAAAGGTCCATCTTGCCATTGCAGTATATATCTCAGCTGGCAAAGAAAGGTCAATAGCCTCTCATATCATCTTCAGGGAGTTCTTTAAGGGACTCCTTCACTTCCATCCTCTCCTTAGGGAGCCAGTCCCTCCTTGGGACCTAAACATTTGCATAGCCAAACTCAATGGAGCCACTGTTTGAGCCATTGACTACCACAGACTTGAAATATGTTACCTGGAAGACTGTCTTCCTGGTAGCCATCACTTTTGCTCAGCAAGTCAGTGACTTGCAAGCCCTGTGCAAAGAGTTCAGCTGTATCACTTTCCACAAGGACAAGGTGGTGCTTAGGAACAATAGGAAGCTCCTTCCTAAGGTGGATTCCGAGTTTCAGCTGAACCAGTCAGTCTCCCTACTGGTCTTTTTCATAGCTAATTCCAGCTTATGTGAGTGAAAGTTATACAGCCTGAATTTCAAGAGGGCACTCTGCCACTATTTTGACCACAGCAAGGCTTTTAGGCCAGAACACACACAACTGTTCCTGATCTGTGGGGAAAAGGTAGACGAGCTTCTAAAAGAACCATTGGATGCTGGATAGTCTACTGCACGCAGTTCTGTTACAACAAGGGTGGTAAACAGCCACCTCGGGGCACACTCCACTCGTGGCACAGCTACATCAGTAGCAGCTGCAAGGGACATTCCCCTATTGGAGATCTGCAAAGCAGCTACCTGGAAAACTAGACACACTTTCACAAAGCACTACTGCTTGGATATACAGTCCAGAAGTGATGCCAGGTTTAGCACTGCAGTACCTTTTCCCTAAGTAGGTTCAGTACCCAGCCTCCCAAGGTACTGCTTGGTAGTCTGCAATTAGTTAAGCATACTGAGGGATTCCTGGGGCTTGAAAAAAATTACCACAGTAATGTTGTTTCTTCCAGGGGATCACTCAGTATGCTTAAACCTCCCACCCTGCCAGAACCAGAGAGAGGTTTCTGCATCCCTGCTGGTCACTTCTTGTCCTGTTTGTTATGTATGTTAAAGTTTAACTTTGCAAAACAGTCTGATCTTCCTGGACATAAAGTCTCAACCACTTATTCACACTAATGGGACTACGCCGGAGGCACTGGGACCCAGCGGGAGCCAAAAATCTTCAGGAAGGCTGGCGCCTAGGTAGGGCCATGAGGATGCAGCACCTCGAGCCCTGCTCATGCCGTATAGGCTACCTTGGCGTCGACCCTCCAACTGCCTCAGTTCCTTTTTTTCCACCGTCGAGTGCACTTCAGTGATGACGTCACTCGCCCACCAGGAGTCAAATCTTCACGTCTGTACGACAGCAGCTATAGCATTTCAGAATTGATTAGTTTTATTATTTTATTATCAGTTAGAAGAAAAAAGTAAATAAATTTTAGTAAGTAAATTTTTCATCAGAAGTCTTCAGCCCTCCTTCGGCAGAGTTGACCGTGAACGGGGCGGGTGACAGTGGGGAGACTTCGCATAAAAGCTGTGTTGTCAGCAGAGCTGGGTCTGGTCCACCACCCTCTGTGGAGGGGGGGGGGTCTGACTACAGGCAGCCCAGTGCTCAGGGGATAGGCAGTCTTCCTAAAAGCACAAAAATAAGCGGTCCCATTCTTGATCCTCGTTGAGGACTCGGCACCGTTTGGCCTCGAGTTCTTCTTTGGCCTCCCGGTTGAAAAAGAAATGATACTGCTCGAGGTCGCCTTCTGGTACGTCTGCACATTGATTGTCGGTTACCAGCGGCAGGGGTCCGACTTGTCTCCTCCAGGGTCTCCTCCAGTTTCTGTTTCTGGTGAAGAGCATCCTCGACTCCGGTGTTCCTCCCCGCCCCCTGGAGAGTCCTCCGGTGAGCAGTTTCACCATTGGGTCACACGTATGGAGCAGTGAATTTGGCGGTTGCCCCATCTGCCTGAGCCGGTGAGTCCATTGCCAGGGCCTTTGGGCCTTTCGGTTTTGGACCTGCGGGCAGGGCGGATGGGGCTTCCTAGTCACGTGATGCCTTCTCCGGTGTTGTTGACACTGCACTCTGTTGTTTTTTCCCCCTCATATGGCTATGACGCAGGGGTCAACACTGGTGCCTTTATCTCCTGCTGAATTTCTCAGACTTTCCTCAGCGAGTCAAGGGTTGGTAACCTCTGGTTCGGCGCCACTGGCTCTGGTTCCTCTAGTGCCAGTGCTGTGCCCTGCGCTGTGTCCTGTGCCGCCGCTGCCAGTATTCTTAGCGCTGCCTTCTGTTACAGCACCTGCAGTGCTGCATGGGGCACCAGGGTTTTTGACTCCAATTTGTGGTGCTCCTCCTCCTCCCTTTCCTATCTATTCAGTCCCTTCAGGACTAGTAGGAGATGATATTGAGCCTGATCCTGATTTTCAATTAGGGGATGACTTTGGCAACGATTCCTCCATAGGGGTGGTGAATAACGCTTCTCTTATGGCAGAGCCTGTGGTCGAGGACCTTTCCTTTAAGTCCCTGCTTAGAAATGTGAATACCACTCTCTCTTTCCAGGCTTCAGAGATCGATCCTGGGAAATTGCTGCGCCTGCAGTACCTGCACATTCCAGACATTCCTGTGGAATTGTCTCCCTCCCCACCCGTGCAACCCTCTTTTGAGACTCTCTCACAAATGGTGTGGGATAATCCGGCACTTATTCCTTCTGTGGCTAAGTCCATAGATAGGAAATATGCCCCTCCCAAGGATCATCCTATTCTGGCCTTGCACACTTTTGCTGATGCCATAGTTGTCCTGGCAGAGAATGACAAGGCCATTCTTCCTCAAGAATCTACGGCACGTCCGATAAACAAGGAATCTCACAAAATCAACACCTTGGGAAAGCAAGTCTTTGCTGCTTCCACCCTGGGCATGCGCATTGCAAGCTACCAGGGTTATTTCTGTCAATATGAGTATACACTCTGGCACTCTCTCAAGACCACGGTAGAAGCTCTCCCAAATTCAAAACTTAACACAGAGCTTCTTCAAACCATCACTAGGGGCACTGAATCCGATAACCAACAGCTTAAAGCTGCTATGGAATGCCTCTGACACTGCTTCCAGAGGCAGCAGCAGCTGGTATATGCGCTCGACGCCACTCCTGGTTACGCACGTCTGGATTCACAAATGATGCCCAGCAGAGAGTTATGGCTTTGCCTTTAGATGGTATGTACCTGTTTGGTCCTCAGGTCGAGCAGGCGCCAGAGGCTACACAGAAAACTAGAACAGCTATCAAGACAGCCAGACTGCCATCCGCAGCCCCTCAATGGGGCAGGAACTGGCATCAGTATCATAACCGTCAGTCCTTTCATGGTGGAGGCAAAGGTGGCTTCAACAGAAACCAAGCCCCTCAGCCAAAAAGAAAATGCATAAGAAGGCATAGGGCCCCAAAGCACTTAGTGCCACCCTCTGATATTCTGGCCCAAGTCCCACCTCATCTGTCCGAGGTGGACTCTTCCTCAACAGTAGGTGGGCATCTGACTCAATTTTGTGACCAGTGGAAGTCAATCATGTCAGACAGGTGGGTTCTCAGGATAATCCGTGAGGGGTACTCTCTAAATCTTTCAGAAACCCCTCCGGATCACCCATCCAAATGACACCCAAGCTGTCTGTCTCTCAGTCAGACCTTCTTGCTTCCGAGATTCAAGGCCTTCTAAACAACAGGGCAGTAGAAGTAGTCCCGCTGGTTCAGCAGAACACGAGTTTCTACTTCTGTTACTTCCTAGTTCCAAACAAAACAGGCAGCATGCACCCAGTTCTCAATCTGTGTCCAATTCTTGATCTGAGGAAGTTAAACAAATTCCTTTACAAGGAAAAGTTCAAGATGATATCACTGGGTACACCTTTACCTTTGATTCATCAAAATGATTGGCTTGCCTCTCTGGACATGCAGGATGCCTACCAGCATGTTCTGATGCACTCAAACCACTACAAATACCTCAGATTTGTAGCATTGGGGCAACACTACCAGTTCAGAGTCCTGCCCTTTGGGCTGTCCTCAGCGCGGCAAGTCTTTACAAAGTGCTTTGCAGTTCTCGCAACTCATCTCAGGAAGCTAAGAATTCAGGTGTTCTCGTGTCTGGATGATTGGCTCCTAGTAAGTCCCTCCAGACAAGAGTCTCAGGAAGTTGTAGCTACGGCTTCCAAATTCCTCACATCCATGGGAGTCCTGCTAACTTTGGGAAAGTCACAGTTACAGCCCTCTCAATGGCTTCTCTTCATAGGAGCCCTTCTGGATACCTCCAGCAAAAGCTTTTCTTCTGGAGGACAGAAGGAACGACATCCTTCAGATGGCCCACTTCATCAAGAAGAAAGACTCGGTTCGAGCTCTCTCAATGCAGCGGATGTCACAAGATCATTCTCCTTCAAATGGACAACAAAGCAGTGTTGTACTACATTAACGAGCAGGGCAGAGCACACTCTTACCCCTTATGCAGGAAAGCTATGAGAGTGTGGGAGTGGTGCCCAGAGCACAAAGTACTGATCCTGGCAGTCTACCTGCCGAGTGTGCAGAACGATCTGGCAGATTGTCTCAGTAGAACGGAGACAGACCCTCACGAGTGGTCTCTCGACACAAACATTGTGCAATCACTCTTTGAAGAGTGGGAACTCCAGACCTGGACCTTTTTGCGTCCCCACTCAACGCAAAACTGCCTCTCTTCTGCTCCAGAAATCCAGAACCTGGTGTTTTTTGTCAGGGTGCATTCAGACTGCGGTTGACAAGACGCTTTCTGTACGCATTTCCTCCTCTTCCCCTAGTTCAGAGGGTGCTACTCAAGCTGGAGGCACAGAGGGGCAGAATGATCCTCATCGCCCCATTCTGGCCTCATCAGATCTGGTTTCCATTAATCAACAGATTATCATAAACTTCTCCAAGTCAGCTTCCACTTCATATGAACCTGCTGACCCAGGGCACTGTGGTCCATCCCAACCTGAAGTCCTTTCACCTCCATTCCTGGCTCCTGAAGAGATAGAGGTGAACAGGTTTAACGTTTCACTTAGGGTCTCAGATATCCTGTTAGCTGTCATGCAAGCCAGGTACTTGAAAAACTTACACGGCTAAGTGGAAGCGGTTCTCCATCGGATGCGTGAAATCCTCCTGGAATCCTTTTTCCTGCCCACCAAACAAAGTCCTAGAGTATCTTCTAGAGCTCTCAAACACAGGCCTGCAATACTCGACCGTAAAGGTTCACCTTTGCGCGATCTCAGCATATCATGAGCCTGTATAGTCCATGTCTCTAGCTCAGTTACCTGTGGTCAAGTGGTTTCTTAAGGGCATACTGCATACTAGGCCACCGGTCAGATGACCGGTAGCCACCTGGGACATTAATCTTGTGCTAGACATGCTCACCCATAAACCTTCTGAGCCCCTAGCTACTTGTGAGCTGAAGTTTCTGACTTGGAATATCACCTTCCTTGTAGCCATTACCTCCGCTCATAGAGTGTCTGAAATACATGCTTTGGTCACAGACCCTCTGTATACTGTATTGTACAAAGACAAGGTGGTTCTTAGGACCCACCCTTAGTTTCTCCCCATGGTTGTCTCAGAATTCCATCTGAATCAGCCCTTGGTCCTTCCAACCTACTTTGCGAACTTCCAGAATAAGGGGGAACATACCCTGTATTCTCTGGATGTGAAGAGAGCTTTGCGGTTCTACTTAGACAGAACTAAAGAACTCCGTACATCAAAATAACTATTTGTCTCCTTCGGCACGGCACGGCTGGGTCAGCCTGTTGCTATCAGATGCATCTCGGCATGGCTAATGGCATGCCTTCACCAGTGCCGCTCCATGGTACAGGTTAAGCTGGAAGGCAGAGTATACGCGCATTCTACCAGAGCAGTTGTGGCACCTCTAACAGAAATCCGAAACGTGCCCATTGCGGACATCTACAGTGCAGACACTTGGAGCTCCATGCACACTTTCGTAAAGCACTATGCTTTAGATGTTCATGCCAGGCAGCATCAGTCCTTTGGCAGGACAATCCTTAATGGACTTCTGTCCTAAATGAGCTCCTCTCTCCTGCTGCTCATCTCGGAGGATTATTTTAGCTTGGTACTCTCCCATTAGTGTGAACGAGTGGTGGAGACTTTATATGCAGGAAGATATGGAAATTACATACCTGCCGTAATTCATGATCTTCTTGAACAAAGTCTCCACCACTCATTCACACTCCCACCCACCCACCATCCCCCAAGCTCCCTCATCCTGTTTTTTGCCTTCACTCCCTTGTTGGGCTGTGAAGACTCTGTTGAGTTGACCCTTCTTACACGGGTCATTCGGACTATGTTATTTCCGACATAGGTTAGTTTCACTAGGTTATTTTATGCTTCACCTCCTCGGTAAAAAAGGTACTCAGGCGGTTGGAGGGCCGATGCTGAGGTAGCCTATACGGTGCAAGCCGGGCTCATGGTGCCACTTCCTCATGGCCCTACCTATGTTCTGGGCCTTCCTGGAGATTTTTGGCTCCTGCTGGGTCCTAGCGCTTCCGGTGTAGTCCCATTAGTGTGAATGAGTGGTAGAGACTTCATCCAAGAAGATCAAGAATTACGGTAGGTACGTAATTTCTATTTCTGTGCTCTGTTTTGCTAAAAACTGGTATTTTTATTTACCCATTTAAGGAATTGTTTTTGTTAAGATAGCATAGTTAGGGGGTCTTCAGCCCATTAGGCTTTGTAATGAATCTAAGCAGTTTAGAAAGCAGCAGCACCTAGGGACAGCAGTTTGAATTGCTGCACGAGCCAATGATGCATTCCATCATTTACATACTTTCCAATCTCTCCTGGGCAGTTCAACACAGGAGGCTGTCTGCATTAGTTATGCATACTGAGGGATCCTGTGACAGGGTAGAATAGGACCCTGTCCCAGTTGTTATGGAGAAAGTGTGTAAATGCAAGGGTCTTTCCTTTTCTGTCTCTTCTCTGTCTGCTTGCGCAACCAAATTTTCTGTGAGCCTTTGGACTTGATCAACCCGATGGGCTCACAGTTCTTTGCCTCTCACTGTCTCTGAGTCCTCACGTACTGTCTGTTTTTCTCCTTTGCATATTCAGGTCTGCTGCTATAAAAATATGTGCAAATCATTGTATGGAAATGTAACTGCTATTGGGATCCCTTGTGTTTGGAAAATATATAGCATTACTGTTGACATGTATATAATTATAATTTGAGATGACTGCAAAAAGCTGTTGGAAGCTAGAGGTTACCAGCATTCAGTTTTTAAAGCTGTGCAAAAGGGGGCCTCAACTCAGCAAGCACGCTGTGTTCTAGCAGCTTCTGCCTGATATTTACAAAAACAGGATGCTTGCTAAGAATGGGTGTTGAAAGGACATATAAAGGAGTTAAGCTGCAACTGCTGAAAAGGAAAAAGGGACACAGAGACTGTAGGAAAACTCTATTTTATTTTGCCTTTGTAAATAGTTGTACTGAACAAGTTTATTTTTTTATGTTACTGCTACTGTAAATAAATATTTTTGGTGAATTCTACAACTGCTGCTGGTTTTCCTATGCTTCCTGACCCGCGCCTCGATGACAGATCCCTTGGAAGAAACAACATTGCTATGGTAATTTTTTCTTTCTGCCCACTTATTCTCCAACCTTACTATCTATTATCTATCTATCTTTTGCTGTCTGCAGGTTCTCCCCGCTCCTTCCTTCCTTCCTTCTTACCAGGAAAGACATACTGAGATGCGAAGCTCGTTTCCACATGTGTCCTGGGGAAGGGGGTAATGGATAAGTACAAACAAGCAGAAGCACAGTAATAACAGTACAACAATACATAGTATGTACAATAATATACATTACCATGGCAAATAATAATGCAGGGTAAACATCAGAAGTGTGAAACACCTGGTACACACAAGAAAGTAACTTCAGAAATATAGGAAAGAGTAGGAGAGAGAGTAAGTGTAAGAGGCTGGGAAAGAGAGGCTGGGGGGTGAAAAGGTAAAGTAGTGGTGGAAGTAAAAGAGAGAGTAGAAGAGAACAGATTATGGTGGGTTGGGTGGGGGAATAAAGTGTTGAGATTAGGAAGCGGTAGAAAGGGTGAGTACTGGGGGTGGGAGTGAGTAAGAAAGAAGTAAGGGAGTGGGAGGAAGTGGTGAAGGTGGATAGGAAGAGGAGATGAGGTGGAGTGGTGAGAAGTATAGAGGTTGCAGTAGATAAGGAGAAGTGCAGGGCTATGGGGCTAAGGGCATTTACAAGAGGGGGCAGTATGCGCCTAAAGAAGAGAGGAAAGAGAGCGTTTGGAGTTGGCAGAGTGAATTGTTGGTGGAAGGGAGATCCAAAGATTAGGAAGGCAGAAGGAGAAACCCGACTGGCCAGCAAGGGATTTATGAGAGGGGAACAAAAGAGAGTGATAACCTCAGTTACAGAGAAAGTACATGGACGGGGGCATAGGGTAGAGGAGAGAGCTGAGGTAATGAAGTAAGGAGGCACAGTGAAGATGGCAGTCCTTCAAGGAAGGAAGGGAGATATCAATGAACAGAGAACTGTAGTGAGTCCGGGGAAGGGGGGCAAGACAAGGCAAAATGGCAAAAGGAGTGGAAGAGGGGATCCAGTCTGGCCAAGGTGGATTTCAGTGCAGTACCATAGACTAAGTTGCCATAATCCAAAATCGTGAGAATCATTTTAATGATGATGTCCCAGTGGGCAGATATAGGGATACAGCTTTTGTTCCTATAATTTGCAGTGAGCTTAGGGTGGAGTTTTTTGTACATGGCATCTATGTGCTGAGCAGAAACCCAAGTGGCGGTCAAGGCAGACACCGAGATATTTAAATGAAGGTACATTGTTAGTTTTTCCCCTATGAAGGGTGAGGAAGATAGGGAGTGAAGGGAATCTAGAAAGCCTCTGCCGTGTGTGGAAACACATGCTGACCATCTTCTTAGCATTAAGGGATAGTTGATTAATCCTTAACCATTTCTCGACAGTGTTGAAATCAAGTTGAAGCCTGGATGTTAACTCTGATTGAGAAGAGCCAGAGGAAAACAGGACCATGTCATCTGCATACATGTGGTTGGATGCAGAGGAGCATGCTGAGGGGAGGCCACTGAGGAATATGGAGAAAAGCAAAGGGCCAAAAATGGAACCTTGGGGAACGCCGGTGTGTATGGGTGGAGGGGAAGAGTCTCCAGATCTTCCTGGACATAAGTCTCCACCACTCATTCACACTATTGGGATCTGCGCCGGAGGCACTAGGACCCATCGGGAGCAAACTTTTTTGCTGGAGGGTCGGCGCCAGAGATGGAGCCGCGAGGAATGGCACCGCGAGCCTCAGCTCGCGTGGTAATGACTATCTCGGCGTCGACCCTCCAACCGCCTCAGTTCCTTTTTTCCCGCCGTCGAGTGCACTTCAGTGATGACGTCACTCGCCCGCTGGGAGTCAAACTTCAAACTAGCAGCATAGTTTTCAGTTTTCTTATTTTGTAGTAATATCTCGATAAGTATCGCTTAAGTTTATTCTTTAAAAATATAAGAGAATTCTCAGCCTACTCTGATGGAGTCGACCATGAGCAGGTCAGATGACGGTAGGGAGACTTCGTATGAAAGCTGTTCAGTCAATCAGGCTGGGTCCGGTCCGCCACCTTCTCCAGAAGGGGGGGTCTGACAACGGTCAGTCCAATGCCCGAGGGGATGGCGGTCCCCGCGGAAGCATAAAAATAAACGGTCGCATTCTCGGCACCGTTCGGCCTCGAGCTCTTCTTCTGCCCACAGGTCAAAAAAGAGAAGGCATCACTCGAGGTCGCCCTCTGACATGTCTGCGCGTAGACGTTCGGTTATTGGGGCTAGTTGCCAGTCACCTCCTCCTTCGGAGTCGCCAACCTCTGCTTCTGGTAGTCAACGGCTTCGACATCGGAGCCCTACCCTGCCTGCAGGTAGGTCTTCAGATGAGCAGTTTCATCAGTGGGCCGCTCTTATGGAGCAATGGGCTCGGAGGTTGGTTCAGCTACCTGGCTCGGTCACTCGGGGGGCCTTCGGGCTTCTTGAGAGACCAGGTAGGGTGGTTGGACTTCCCTGATCACGCAGCTTCTTCTTCGGTGCCGTCGACTCCGCGCTTAGGTGTTTCCCCCCCTCACATGGCTACGGCGCAGGGGGCCACACCGATGCCCTTCTCTCCTGCTCTTCTTCCTTCAAAGCCTGTTTTTCAGAGTCTTGGAGTGTTTTCGGCGCTGTCCTTGGCGCTGTGCGGCCTCTCAGCGCTGTGCGGGTCCTCTGTGCTGTTTTCAGTGCTGTGCGGGTCCTTGGTGGCATTTTCAGCGCCATGCGGGTCCTCGGTGCTGTTTTCAGCGCCGCGTGGTCCCTCTGCGTCGTTCTCGGTGCCGTGCGCCTCTGCGGCACCGGGGGCTCTCAGGGCGTCCTCCGTTTTTCAGGACTCCTCTTTTCACTCTTTTCCTTCTTCCCTTTCCTCTGACTTTCATTCCTTTCCTGTCCATACAGTCCCTCCTGGACTGTCAGGAGATGACACTGAGCCTGACCCAGACCTTCGGCTGGGTGATGAAGTGAAGGAAGCAGGATCTATTACTGCTACAGAGCCTATGGTCGAGGACCTGTCCTTTAAGTCTCTGCTGAAAAATTTGATTTCCACTCTTTCTCTCCAGACTACAGACATCGATCCTGGGAAATTGTTAAGACTCCAATACTTTCATGCCCCGGAGATCCCTACGGATTTGACTCCTCCGGTTCAGCCTTCCTTCGAGACGCTGTCTTAAATGGTATGGAATAATCCTGCTCTCACCCCTTCGGTGGCTAAATCCATAGATAGGAAATATTCAGCCCCCAAGGATCGTCCCATTTTGGCATCTCAAGCCTTTGCGGATCCTATTGTAGTCCTGGCAGAGAATGATAAGGTCGTCCTTCCTCAAACTGCTACAGCTCGACCTATTAACAAAGAATCTTGTAAGATAGACACCTTAGGTATGAGAGTCTTTGCTGCTTCTACCCTAAGTATGCATATTGCCAGCTACCAGGGCTATTTCTCCCAGTATGAGTATATCCTGTGGCACTCTTATCAAGCAGATGGTTGAAGCTCTACCAGAATCGGATACAAAGCCAAAGCTTCTTCAAACCATTACCAGAGGTATCTAATCTAATAACCAGCAGGTTAAAGCAGCTATGGATGCTTTCGACACTGCTTCCCATTCAGCAGCTGCTGGTATTTGTACCCGCTGTCATTCTTGGCTGCGCACTTCGGGCTTCACGAATGACGCGCAGCAGCAGGTAATGGCGTTGCCCTTTGATGGTGCATATCTTTTCGGTCCTCAGGTAGAACAAGCTCTAGAAGCTACCCAAAAGACTAGGTCAGCCATTAAGTTGGCTCGACCCCCTCCGGTCCCCTCTCAAGGGAGAGTCAATAAACGTTAGTTTCATAACTGTCAGTCCTTTCGAGGCAGAGGCAGGGGAGGTTTCCATAAAAACCAACCTGCCCAACCTCAAAAGAAGACACAACAGAAGACGCAAGGGCCCAAAGCGCCCAGCGCCACCTTATGAGTTTCTGGCCCAAGTCCCATCTCAGCTGCCCGAGGTGGACTTTTCCTCTCCGGTGGGAGGTCGTCTGATGCACTTCTACAACCAGTGGAGGTCCATAACCTCAGACAAATGGGTCCTTCGGATAATTCGCGAGGGGTATTCACTCAATCTTGTGGAGACCCCTCCGGATCGTCCTCCCAAACGACAACCCAGGCTGTCAACCCTTCAGTCAGACCTTCTCGCTGCTGAGATTCAGGGCCTTCTGAACAACAGGGCAGTAGAAGTAGTGCCGCTGCATCAACGGGACACAGGGTTCTACTCCCATTACTTCCCGGTTCCAAAGAAGTCCGGGGGCATGCGCCCCATTTTGGATCTCAGAAAGCTAAATAAATTTCTCCCCAAGGAGAAATTCAAAATGATTTCTCTGGGAACCTTGTTGCCTTTGCTTCATCAACACAACTGGCTAGCCTCTCTAGACATGCAGGAGGCTTACCAGCACATTTCTGTTCACCCGAGCCATCACAAATTCCTGAGGTTTGTGGCTCTGGGACAACATTATCAGTTCAGAGTCCTGCCCTTTGGGCTATCCTCGGTGCCACGGGTTTTTACAAAGTGTTGTGCAGTTCTCGGAGCGCACCTCAGAAAGGTCGGAATACAGGTGTTCCCTTATCTGGACAATTGGCTTCTGGCAAGCCCTTCCAGGCAGGGAACTCTGGACGCTGATGACCTCTCGCTTCCTTACATCCATGGGAGTTCTGCTGAACCTCAAGAAATCGCAGTTGCAGCCCTCCCAGAGGCTCCTTTTTATAGGGACTCTTCTGGACACCTTCTGTGCAAAGGCTTTTCTTCCAGAAGACAGAAGGAACGATATCCTTCAAATGACCTGTCACATCGGGGAAAACGACTCAGTCCCAGCTCTCTCGATGCAGCGGATGCTAGGCCTCATGGCATCCTCAGTGTTCACTGTGCCCCTAGCACGTCTGCACATGAGAACCACTCAGTGGATGCTCAGTACTCAGTGGTCCCCAACCACTCACCCTCAGTCCTATCCCATCAAAGTGACAGAACTCTTAAAGAGGTCACTCACCTGGTGGTCTCAAGAGAGCAATCTCCTGGAAGGGTATCCCGTTGCTCTTCTAGACCATCAGATCTCCATACCACAGACACATCCCTAATGGGATGGGGAGCTCACTGTCAGGCTCTCCACACTCAAGGTGCGTGGACTCAGGTCGAGTCCCAGCTTCACATAAATGTTCTAGAAATGAGAGCCATTCTTTATGCGATCCGAGCGTTGAAGGACATTCTCTGTCACAAGAACATTCTCCTTCAAACGGACAACAAAGCAGTGATGTATTACATCAACAAGCAGGGCGGTGCTCATTGTTACCCCTTATGCAGGGAAGCGATGAAGGTATGGGAATGGTGCTTGGAGCACAAGGCTCTAATTCAAGCGGTCTACCTACCGGGAATACAAAACGAGTTGGCAGACCGTCTCAGCAGAACAGAGACAGATCCTCACGAGTGGTCTCTCGACTCAACCATAGTTCAGTCACTATTCAAAGAGTGGGGAACTCCAGACCTGGACCTTTTTGCATCCCCACTCAGTGCAAAACTGCCTCTCTTCTGCTCCAGAAATCCAGGGCCTGGCATTTTCTGTCAGGATGCGTTCAGGCTGCAGTGGACAAAACGCTTTCTTTACGCTTTTCCACCTCTTCCTCTAATTCAGAGGGTACTCCTCAAGTTCGAATCCCATGGGGGACAAGATGATTCTCATTGCTCCCTTCTGGCCTCGGCAGGTGTGGTTTCCACTACTCAACAATATGTTGGCAGTTCCTCCGAGACCACTTCCCCTGCAGATGAACCTTTTGACTCAGGGGCCGGTGGTCCATCCCAACCTGAGATTGCTTCACCTTCATGCTTGGCTCCTGAAGAGGTAGAAGTAAACCGGTTCAATGTCTCTCGAAGGGTTTCAGATATTCTTCTGGCTGCGCAGAAGCCAGCCACATGGAAAACTTACACAGCCAAGTGGAAGCGTTTTTCGCTCTGGTGTGCAAAGTCCTCTTTGAATCCCTTTTCCTGCCCACCAGATAAGGTTTTGGAGTACATCTTGGACCTCTCAAATTCAGGTCTACAGTACTCTACAGTTAAAGTTCACCTTAGTGCCATTTCAGCGTATCATGAGCCAGTTTTTTCCTTAACCCTGGCTCACTTACCTGTGGTTAAGAGATTTCTTAAAGGAATTCTGCATACCAGACCTCCTACAAGACGTCCAGTTGCAGCCTGGGACATTAATCTTGTGCTGGACATGCTCACTCGGAAACCTTTCAAACCTCTGGCTACCTGTGAGCTAAAATTTCTCACCTGGAAGACTGCCTTTCTAGTGGCCATTACCTCAGCCCACAGGGTCTCTGAGATACATGCCCTGGTCACAGACCCTCCGTATACTGTGTTCCATAAGGACAAAGTAGTTCTTGGACTCATCCTAAATTTCTTCCTAAGGTTGTGTCAGAATTTCATCTAAACCAACCTTTGGTCCTTCCCTCTTACTTTGCGGACTTCCAAAATGAAGGAGAACGATCTCTTCATTCTTTGGATGTTAAGAGAGCTTTGCGTTTCTATCTAGATAGAACCAAGGACTTTCGCAAAGCCCAGCAGCTGTTTGTTTCCTTCAGCGAGACCCGGCTGGGTCAACCTGTTGCTATCAGATGTATCTCAGCATGGTTAGTGGCATGCCTTCGCCACTGCTATTCCATGGTGCAGGTTAAGTTGGAGGGCAGAGTTTACGCTCACTCTACTAGAGCGGTCATGGCATCCCTAGCGGAAATTCGCAACATGCCCATTGCAGATATTTGCAACGCGGCCACCTGGAGCTCAGTGCATACTTTCGTTAAACATTATGCACTGGATGTCCATGCCAGACGACATTCTTCCTTTGGCAGAGTCATCCTTAATGGACTTCTGTCCTAGAAACGTGAGCTTTTGGTCTCTCCTGCCGCCCTCTCGGGGGATTATTAGCTCGGTACTCTCCCAATAGTGTGAATGAGTGGTGGAGACTTATGTCCAGGAAGATATGAAAATTACGTACCTACCATAATTCTTGATCTTCTTGGATGAGTCTCCACCACTCATTCACACGCCCACCCTCTGTTCCCCGCGCTCACCTCTGTTGTTGGCCTTCACTCCCTCAAATCTTTAGGCTGTGAAGACTTCTTTGTTGACCCTTCTTATCCGGGTCGCCCGGACTATCTTATGTCCGGTTTTTAGGTTAGGCTATCCTTCTAGGTTAGTTACGCTGCACCTCCTTGGTAAAAAAGGTACTGAGGTGGTTGGAGGCTTGACGCTGAGATAGTCATTACTGCGCGAGCTGAGGCTCGCAGTGCCGTTCCTCATGGCTCCATCTCTGGTGCCAACCCTCCAGCAAAAAAGTTTGCTGCCGATGGGTCCTAGTGCCTCCGGCGCAGATCCCAATAGTGTGAATGAATGGTGGAGACTCGTCCAAGAAGATCAAGAATTACGGTAGGTACATAATTTTCATTTCTCACTGATTTAGATCTACCTACAAGATAGGAGTTGAATCACCTGGTTGCGGAGTCAGATAGACCCACTGATTTTAGTCTCTCTCCAGCAGAAGAGGGTGGGAGACAGTGTCAGAAGCTTTTGTTAGATCGACAAAGGTGGCAGCAATGAGGAGGCCTCGTTCCATGCCAGAATGGATATAATCTGTGAGCCTGAGGAGAGAGGAAGTGGTGGAATGATGTTTGTGAAATCCAGACTGGAAGGGTGGGGGGAGGAGGAGTCGAGGAAAGGGGAGAGTTGAGATAGAACTGTGTGTTCTTGAAGTTTGCTTCTAATCTATCATAAAACTCATTTTATTGTATTCCACTTTTCTAAAGTTGGTAACCACTGTACGGGATATTTTCTGCTCATTTCCCAGCTCTCTGTTGAATCTGATGCTGTTATTGTCACTCTGACCTCCTGGATGCTCATTAGTAATGTATCTGAGTATGTCCTGGTTGTACAATACCAGGTCTAAAGATACCTCCCCTCCAGTGGGATTGTGCACACACTGTTTGAATATGTTGAACAAAGATATTCCATGAAGCAATAGAAGACCAGGACTGACATTTTAGTCTCCTCGAGATAGAGCTGACCACTTTTATGATCTTAAGAATGTATTTATTAATGTATGTCTCGTTAAATGTGATCCCAAGCTTGACCTAATCACTAAATTTTCTTTGCACAATTTGCTAGTATTTTCATTGCAGAATCACATACACATTGAACACAGATGAGAGACAGAGGCTAACCGTTTTGTTCCTTACTAAAAAAATGTTAATGCTCATTATTCTTTTATTACTAGATTTCCTTATTTAAGAGAAAATCCTCCACAAGTCAGAAACACAGTGAGACAAAATCTGAGGTTTCTGTCCAGGATGAAAAAAGAATGGAAAGCCAAAAAGAAATCCTGAGTCAAGAGAATAAACATGAGAAAACAAGCCAAAATAGCACAAAAGAAACCATATTGCCTAATCAAGATGTAACAGAAAAAGCGCAAAATAATCAGGACAAGAAATCTGGTACTTGTGTATTACTCTAATAAAGTCAGTCAAACTCTTTGGGCACATGCTGCACTTTAAACTGGGAGAAACAGAACTTTTTTTTTTAAAAATGAAATCCGTTGATGGGGACAGTACTAGTGAGGCCCCGTCCACACTACACCGCTCAGTCCCCGTAACGGACAGAAACCATTACAGCCAGGGAGCTGTACAGTGTGTCCACACTGCAGCGGTGTCCGGTACGAGACCGGTACCGCCAGTCCACACCTCGGGAACCGGACGACCGTTACCACGGCGCCCAATCTCACAATGCAGCTGGCGCTGCGCTACGGGCCCTGCAGGGGACTGTTACCACCCATCCACACTACTGCCGGTAACGTTAATGAAGCGGGACTGGTTTCATAACCATTGTTAAAACCACCTCATATGTGGTTTCAACAACGGTTACGAAAACGCCTTCTGTAACGTTACAGGTGTAAACGCAAACCGTTGCAGTAATAGTTTGGGCACTCTGTAACGTTACAGAGGCGTAGTGTGGACAGGACCTGAGTGCATCTTTCATGGGGGCAATGATCACTGCTAATATATTTTTATCAACAGTTAACAACAATGTCACGTGAGTGTATCATGTGAATCTATCTTTTTTATCAGGTGTTGTGGCCTTAACTGTTAGATGTTTTGACAGAATATACATTTTTTTAATATTTTTATACACAAAGGTACTACAGTTCCTAGTAATATTATTTTGACACTTTTATTTGGAGCTGAAATAAATGGTTTGAAACAGGATCAAACCCCTCCTCCAACACTGAGTGGGTGCAGTATTTTGAATCAATGTTGGCCCTTTCAGGGGAGAAGCAGACTGCATTCTCATCAGTTTG
The DNA here is from genome assembly GCA_016271365.2 of Neoceratodus forsteri. Taxonomy (NCBI): domain Eukaryota; kingdom Metazoa; phylum Chordata; order Ceratodontiformes; family Ceratodontidae; genus Neoceratodus; species Neoceratodus forsteri. Next base: position 713,977,470 of record CM057458.1, read on the forward strand.
AATCCATTAGATGAGATAACATGATATGAGAGTTGGGGTTCAGACTTACTGTAAGTTAATGCTATAGATGGCCTCTTCTTGCTCATTGTTTTTAGCTGTGGATCAAACTATGAACTGTTTAAACTGTCTTTTGTTTTGAATCAGTCTGTACACCTTTAGGTTTTGGAGGGTTCTTTCAGCTCTGGGTATTATCTATTTTGTTCTTTGTGCACTTCTTTTGTATGTAACACAATCTAAAGTTTTTATACCAATGTAAACATGTGAATAGATATATTTAATTTTTGTTATGTGTTGCTTGAAACAATTGTGGAAGATATTGGTGTGAAAGTTTATACATTATTTTAATGAAATAAATTGAACTGCATTCCTGTTTAGTATGTAACATTTCATTGGCAAACCACAATCTGGTGATACTAAATCCAGTTTCAGAAGGTTGGGAAAGGTACTGATGGGGAAAACTGCCACACTGTCATTCACGGGGGAGGTGTTGCCTGTATGGGACAGAGGAGGAGGAGGAGGAGGAGGAGTGAGGTAGGAGGAAATAAGACATTTAATTTGTGGCTAAGAGACTGGTGTAGGGTTGTGGATTTGTGAGGGACTGGGAAAGATTCTGGAATAAGAGAAATGCCCTTTATCTCACTAGAGATAGTTCACTGGGGCAGAAACTAGACTCATACAGTACATGGACAGTTATTTAAACTGAAAGGAGGTAGCTGAAGCTAGAGGCACTCTTGCAGGTAGGAGATACAGGGGGACTACAGTAGAGGCTACCCCAGTTACAGGAAAAAGGGGCAGGGGCAGTTATTAATAGCAGGAGCGTGAGACTGGATAACAAGGGTGAACTTAAAGTAGAGATGCTAGATTATTTATTTATTTGTTTGTTTGGTGACCAGGTAAGTACACTAAACAATTAAATGCCTGTTTTCAGATACAACCCAGGAGGGTACAAGACAAGTTATAAACAATCCACATACTTGACAAAGCAAAATACACATTGAAAAGTCTGCGTGAGGAGCATTTAAACTAAACACACAATAGAAGCAAAGTACCAAGAACAAGTTCAGTAAGAGAGTAAATTTCAAATGATACAACAGTTTAAACATATAAGGGATTAACAAAAAGTAGTGTAGTCAAGGAAATTAAGGCAAAGATCTAGACAATCTGACCACACAGCGTGACAGAGCTTTGATAAAACTGGTGGTACTAGTTGGGGTTAAAATCAGGTACCGACCATGGATAGTAGGAGATGAGCCTTCAGAGCTGCTTTGAAGGATGACTGGGTGGGAGAATTGTGAACCTTTTTAGGGAGGGAGTTCAAAAGCCTTGGGGAAGATGAGGAAAAGGCCTGGTTCTAGGACCATGGATATGTTGTTCATCCACACTTCTTGGCATGTCCCTTTCCCCTTTAAATCTTGCCGGAAGTCTTCAAGCTGGCTTCTCCCACCCACCCGGGTGGTATAAACCTCGGCTGCGCCCCATGACGCCAGATCTTCCTTTCCACTGAAAGATACAGGTTCCCTCGTGCTTCACAGCAATTCGTAGGCCTGGATTCAAAGCATCGGTTTTTACCGCAACTTTCCTTAAAACTCATTCGAGTTAACAATTCCAATAGTAGCGCATCGGACATGGAGGATAAATCTGCTCCTGGATTTCGCCGGTGCTCCTGCGTCCAGAAGATGTCACGCACTGATCCCCACCTAACGTGAGTCTACTGCCTAGGTGTCGGACATAACACCTCCACCTGCACGTTCTGCCTGGCTTTCCATCCTAACATCCTGGACGACTGATTGGCGTGCCTAAAATTGGGGAGACCGGAGAAAAGGAACTTGCCGGTGAAATCGAAGGAGGCGAGGTGGGCAGTTTCCGCGGCTGTGGGATCCGTCGAGCAGTTGGAGCAAATGAAGGCTTTCGAGGAGAAAGCGTCTCAAGCTTCAGCCAGTCTGAGCTTTTTTGTTCCTCTGAACCTCGGTTCCACCTTTTCGAGCTCCTTCAGGGAGTTGTGCCAGTCTCTCCCCACCAGGGGTGAGGCACCCTCGGGCTCGCACTCCTTCCGCCCTCAGAAGAGGGATAACGACCCGAAGTCTTCGTCCAAACGGAGACGTTCTTGGGACCGAGAAAAGTCCGAGTCCCGGGAACACGCAATCTCGACCTTGGTCGAGATCGCATCCTTGGCCGCCGGCTTCACGGATCTTCCATCTAGCCAAGAAATTGAGGAAGTGGCCAACAAGGTTGCGATTTCTCTCGACCTAATCGACCCTATTTCACCAACTCCAGTCGACGATTCTTTGTAAAGGATTCTGGTCCTTGTCTTTCCCGATGAGGAGACCCAGCCCTCTGGTGTCACCATCGAGGAACTGGTTCTGGACCCTCGGTTTTCACCAACCCTGGTGTCTTCCCAGTCGACCGAGTCGGGCAGCCCGATCTTGATCGAGGTCCAGAACCCCCTCGGTCGAACGACCGAAAAATAGTCATAAACATTCTAAAAAGAGGCATCGCCGCAGATCCTCATCCTCCTCGGACAAGGAGAGGCTTCGACGGAAACTCCATCGACACTTTGAGGATCTTATGAGGCAACAGCTGATTTTGACCGGGCAGAAGCCGGCTCTGCCATCCACCCTGGCCATCACCCTGGCCATCACTTAGGTACCGCCTCCTGGGCCGACTCCTCCGGAACCGAAGTCTTCGATTCCCTCGCCTGCAGGGCCGGCCCATATCCCGGCTTGGCCCATCTTGGTCTCTCCACCGATTCTGGTGGAACCACTGCCAAAGCAGCCTCAGGGAGGGGCTCCCTCAAAAGAGGACCATACAGACACTGGGCTTTCCCGATGTCTGTCCATCACGGTTACCCCTGACCGCCCCCGGCGGATCAAAGATGACATAGGCGGGAGACCGTTGTACCACGACTCCTCAGACTCTGACGTCACAGGACTGCACTTCCATCCTGGGGATGATGAGTCCTCCATGGCGGGTTTAGAGGAGGGTCCTTCCATCTTTCAAGGCATTCTCCACCTGATCTCCGAATCCACCGGAATGCCCCTGGAGTCTATCCAGAAAAAGGCGGAGTACCCCCTTACCGACATCCTAAAAAGGGGGGATACCCCAATGGAGGCCTTTCCAGTGGACGAAGCCATCACTGGCCCGGCCCTTGAGCTCTGGCAGCACCCAGCTTCCTGCCCAGTACCGTCTGCCCGCATGGGCCGCAAGTATGCGGTGCTCATGGGGTCCCTGCCGAGATTCACAGAACACCCTTTGGCCAAGAGCCTGGTGACCACTTCTTTGTTTGGATGTACTGGTAGCTTGGCCGATGCAGACTGACCCCTGGACAAGGAGTCCAAAAATATGGACCACTCTGCCTGCAAGGTCTACGTGGCCTCTTCCTTAGGCCTTCGTCAGGCCAGTTCGGCTGTCATTATGGCACACTTCTCTCATGCCCTCCTTGGGTCATTAGATGAAGTCCTCCCTCATCTCCCAGCAGACATGCAGGCCACGGTCAAGCAAGTCCGTGATCAAGGGCCATGCTGTTGCAAAACAGCAGCTCCAGATGGCCCTAGACATTGGGGATTCTTGTGCCCACTTTTTAGCTGCCGCAGTAGCCACTCGCCGTAGGGCCTGGCTGAGGCTTTCCTCCTTCCCAGTGGATACCCAGCACAAGTTAGCTGACGTTCCTTTCCATGGCACCGACCTTTTCGGTCCAGGAATGGCTGGTCACCTTCAGCGTATCGAGCAGTCTAATGCCACCTTGGATGCTACCTCTGCAAAAGGTTCTTTGGGCAAGAACCAGCAGGAAAGAAATAAGAAGCCATTTCGGCATTCTTCCCCCGTGGTCAGGCAGCAGTCCTATCAAGGAGGCCAGCAGCAGCAGCAGGCCCAAGCTTAGCGCCCATGGCCCAAGCAGGGTCCTCAACAGCCCCGTAAAGGAGGCGGAGGTGCAGGTCCAGGAGCCTCCTCCTCCTCCTCTAAGCCCGTGGGAGGCCGGGTCTGCCACTTTCATTCCGCCTGGTCTGATATCACTTCAGACAGGTGGGTTCTTGAAGTGGTCAGTCAGGGACTGCCTCTAGAGTTCAAACAGTACCCTCCCAGCCGAGCCTGTACCCCACGGGGGGGGGGTCTCAGCTTGCACTCAGTCAGCTCTTCGAGACAACATGGCTCAGCTCCTCTGCAAGAACGTGGTACTTCCAGTGCCGGATCCTCCTACAGACCCAGGCTTCGTGTCCAGTTACTTCCTGGTGCCCAAGCGGATGGGGGTTGGCACCCCATCCTAGATCTCCACGACCTGAATCAATATCTCAGGTCCTGCACCTTCCGGATGGTAACTCTGAGCCAGATCATACCATCCCTGGACGAAACATGTGGTTCTGTTCACTGGATCTACAGGATGCGTTCCTTCACATCCTAATCTGTCCATCCCATCAGTAGTTCCTCTGCTTCAGAATCAGAGGGATGCTGTACAAGTTCCGAGCCATGCCTTTTGGCCTGTCATCAGCTCCACAGGTCTTCACCAAGTGCACTACAGTAGTGGAAGCCCATCTTCGGCGTCGAGGAGTACGAATCCACCCTTATCTCGATGACTGACTCTTGGCAGGATCCTCCTTTCAGGAGGTGGAGAGGTCCAGGGATCTGGCTCTCCAAACCTGCTCCCAACTCGGCCTCCTGATCAACGAGGCCAAGTCGGAACTCATGCCTGCTCAGGTGATGGGCTTCATCGGGGCAGAGCTCGACTCTTGTCAAGCCAGAGCTCGGCTCCTGGTGGACAGGGCAGAAGCTCTCTCCTCTTTTGCCCGATCATTTCTGGTTGGGCACTTGCGCCCTGCCCGGGACTTTCTGTGCCTTCTAGGCTACATGTTGGCGTGCACCTCAGTGGTCTGTTGGGCCAGGTAGCACATGCGCCCCCTCCAGTGGGAGCTGGCCACCCAGTGGATGCAGCACCACGGTCATTTCAACCAGGTGATCACTGTAACCCAGAAGATGTGGGACGCTCTCCAATGGTGGACCACCCCAGAATGGTTGCAGGAAGGGATACCTTTTATCCGCCCCAAGCCGACTGTCGTCCTTACGACCGATGCCTCTCTCATGGGCTGGGGAGCCCACATGGGGGACAACAGGGCCCATGGGTTCTGGACCCCCAAGGAGTCCCGATGCCACATCAACCTGTTGGAGCTCAGAGCAGTCAGACTGGCACTGTCAGCTTTCGCTCCTCAGCTCCGGGGTCAAGTGGTTCAAGTCCAGACGGACAATCCCATGACCATGTACTATATCTACAAACAGGGTGGCACGCACTCCTGTCTGCTGTGCAAGGAGGCGCTCCGCATCTGGACCCTCGTAAGTCAGCTGGAGGCGGATCTCCTAGCCATTCATGTGGCAGGAGTCTCGAACCAGCTGGCGGATGCTCTCAGCCGCATAGGCCAGACATCCCACAAGTGGTCTCTCCATCCAGAGGTAACTTACAGTCTGTTCTCTCGCTGGGGCAAACCGTTGGTGGGTCTGTTTGCCTCCAGGGAAAACAACAAGCTGAGGCTCTACCATGCCCGCCCTCCTCAGCAGGGCTTGCTGCAGGGGGATGCCTTCTCAATGCCGTAGACCCCAGGCCTCCTCTACGCCTTCCCTTCATTTCCCTTGATCCACAAGGTGCTACTCAAGGTGAGGAGGGACAAGGTGAAGGTGATTCTGGTAGCCCCAGACTGGCCATGCCAGTTCTGTATCCAGATCTCCTCAGCCTCAGCTGCAGGGCCCCAGAACGGCTTTGTACACTCCTGGACCTGATATCACTGAACCAGAGGAAGGTATTCCATCTGGACCTTCAATCCCTGCACCTCACAGCCTGGTACCAGAGCGGCTAGAGTTCCAGGCTCTGGGTCTTTCCGAGGATGTCTTCACCATGGTGGAGGCATCTCGTAAGGAATTGACCAGGATATGTTATGCCTTTAAATGGAAGAGATTTTCCATTTGGTGCCAGGGTAAGAGTCTGGACCCCTTATTTTGCTCTGTGGCTAACATTCTCAACTACCTTTGGTCCCTCTCCAAAGGGGGTCTGCGGTCATCGACCCTTAGGGTGCACCTGGCAGCCATTTCTGCTTACCGGTAGCGGGCCGGTCAGCCGACACTGGTGCAGGAGACAGTGGTTGGGTGCTTTTTCAAAGGCCTGGATTACATATCCCCTCTGGTGCGTGAAATTCCACCTCCATGGGATCTGTTGCTGGTTTTGGCGAAGCTCATGGGCAAGCCATTCGAACCTATGCACAAGTGTGCACTCTCACACTTGTCGTGGAAGATGGCCTTCCTGGTGGCTATCACGTCAGCCAGAAGGACAGGGTAGCTCGTCTCGCTGTCGGTGGACTCCCCTTATCTGGTCTTTCCCAGGGACAAAGTTGTCCTGCGCCCCCACCCAAATTCCTTCTGAAGGTGGTATCAGAGTTTCACCTTAACCAGGTGTTGACTCTGCCGGTATACTACCCTAATTACACTTCGGACGCCTAGTACAGGCTCCATACTTTGGACCTGAGACATGCTTTCTCCTGTTATAAGGAGAGAATGGCGGAAATTCGTGGTGAGGTTCACCAGCTGTTTGTCACCTATGCTGAAGCTGCTTCTGGCAGACCTGCAGCCAAACGGACCATAGCAAGATGGATTACATCATGCATAGGTCTGTGCTATGAGTTGGCAGGCAAGAAGCCTCCCAGAGGGATAAGAGCTTATTCTACCCATCATACTGCTGCATCGGTGGCTGCTTCCAGGGACATCCCTATCCAGGAAATCTGTCGGGCTGCTACCTGGAAGTCAGCAAACACCTTCATTACCCACTACCACATTGACCTTGAATCACGCCGGGATGCTGGTTTGGGGGCCTCGGTTCTCCAATCTGTATTTCCCAAGTAGGGGGTGTGCGCCTTACCTCCCTCCTCCCAGAGAACTGCTTGGAGTCTGCCAAGAAATATGGATGAACAACATATCCACGCTCCTAGAAGAACAGGTTACTCACCTGTAACAGTAGTTCTAGGAGTGGTATATGTTGTTCATCCACACACACACACCCGACCTCCCCGGCTTTAGGCGCACAACCTGGCTTCCAGTGGGCTAAGATCTGGTGTCATGGTGCGGAGCTGAGGTTTATACCACCCGGGTGGGTGGAAGGAGCCAGCTTGAAGACTTCCAGCAAGATTTAAAAGGTAAAGGGACATGCCAAGAAGTGTGGATGAACAACATATACCACTCCTAGAACTACTGTTACAGATGAGTAACCTGTTGTTTCCCATATTGATTGAGCACTTGGAGGTGGCCACAGAGATGGTATCTGTCAATCGAAGTGAGTATGTAGAGTAAGTACAATGTAGTATGATAGGGGTGGCTGGGGAGGCCGACCTGAAAATTTTGAAAAGGAAACATCCTAAAAAATAGTACTGTGAGGCAGAGCGGGATGGACAACTAACAGAGGAGCAGAGGGAGTAATGATGAATTAGGTGGGAGGAGGACAGGGCAAAGCGGCAGATGTTGTATGCAACATCCCATTTATGAAATGAGGTGTTGGGGGCATTTGTGAGGATAAGCTAGAGAGGTAGTAAAAAGCAAAAAGAAGAGTGCAGGTAGGAAGAGAGGAAATATGAGGGTGGTTTGAAAGTTGGTTTGCCTTAATACCAGCAATTTAAACAACAGCATTTGTGAGCTGCAAGTGTTCATGGTGGAGTCAAAGTTAGATTTAGTCACTATCATGGAGACGTGGGCTGGTGCCAACAATGGATGAGATTTAATCATCCAAGACTATTACTTACTTAGGAGTAATAAGGACATTGGGAGGAGGAGTAGCCCTGTACATTAGGGATGGAATAGAGATGATGCAAAATGCAGCTATAAAAAAAAGTGGGGAGGGTTACTTGAATCTATCTTCGTGCAGCTGATGGCATCTGCTAGGAAGAGAGTTTGGTTAAAAGTGGTCTTCCAAGCAGCAGGGCAGGATGAGGAAGGGGACAGAGAACTGATAGAAAAAATCAAAAATGGAGCAGCAAAGAGGGATATGTTATTAGTTGGGGAACTAAGTCTGCCAGATATAGATTTGGATATTCCAGCAGCTAAGAGCAATAGGAGTCGGGGAACCACTGGATACTGTACAAGACTGTCTGTTGATGCGTATGGTCAAGGATCATACAAGGCATGATGCCATACTAGATTTAGTTCTCACGAATCTGGACATTATGAGGGGTGTGACAAATAGGGAGGTTCTTGGGTCCAGCGATCATAATGCTGAGTAGGTAGAACTGACGGAAAGGAATATTGTACCCCCCCACCCCTTGAAAACACTGGTCACTGACTTCAGGAGAGCAGATTTGGGGAAAATTAAGGTATCAGTGAAAAGTTGACTGACGTGAATTAGATTGTGGAGGTGGAGGAACAATGGAGCAGGTTCAAAAGTACAATCCTTGACGCGATCAGGGCATGTGCAGAAAAAGTCACAAAAAGGAACAAACACAGAAGACCAGTATGGTTTTCAGAGAGGGTGAGGAAAGCAGTGAGGGTAAAGAGAATGGCCTTCCTTCAGTACAAAAGTGAAAGAGACCTGGCAGGATTATCAGGCTAAACTGAAATAGGCCAGAGTTGAAGTTAGGAAGGTAAAGGAAGATAGCGAGCGAGGTTGCCAACAGAGTTGCTGGTGGGAAAAATATTTTTTTAGATAGTCTTTTTTTTAGATACATTAGTGATAAAAAAAAACAAAAAAACGAGGGAATTAGGCTAGTTGAGGAAGGTAGGGTAGTGGAGGAGAATGGGCAGAAGGCGTGTGTACTCAACGATCACTTCTGATTGATCGTTACTGTGGAGAATAATGATCCTCTGCCAGAGAGTGACAGAAAGGCTAACATGGGGGGGGGGGGGTTAAAATATGGGTGAAGTACATGTTTCAGTAGACGGTAAAAAAGGACTAGAGACTCTCAAAGTAGACAAGGCACTGGGCCCAGATGATCTACTCCCACGAGTGCTTAGAGAATTGGTTGTAGTACTGGCTGTACCCTTAACCAGTATGTTCAATAACTCACTGCAATCAGGAATGGCACCAATGGATTGGAGGTCTGTTGACAGTACCACTTCATAAGGGGGGTAGGGAGAAACCAGACAACTATAAGGTTGTCAGTCTTACCTCCATAGTAGGTAAATTGATTAAGACCATAGTGAAGGTGAAGGAAAAATCTTAATTCAAGTGGGAGGTCTTGCAGCAGGCTTTTACAATTAGGACTGTGCCACAGGCACTAGGACCCATCGGAAACCTTTAGCTAGCAGTGTCCAGCAGGGACCGCCCCCGACACTGGCTCCACCCCGTCGGCCAGTGGTATATCAGGGAGTGGTCCACAGCCCCACCTCAGTTCTTCTCCCGCCACAGACCCTCTTCCACTGGCTCTTCAGTTGTCTTTAGAACATTATAGTAGTTTTTCTAGCAAAGTTATTATTCTGTATCATCTTTTTTTGTCGAAAAGTCTGTTTTTCACTTATTTGTTCTTCACTGCATGTCGACCTCACTGGCTTCGGTCTCCTCAACTGAAAAGAAGAGAGCAAAGTGTACCTGTGACCATCAGATACTGAAGAAGGACAAACGTGAGGCCTGTGTCTTTTGCCTGGCACCTGACCATGACACCAAGGCCTGCTCGATCTGCAGTGGCTTTACAGGCAGGACTAGGACTCACCGCCTCAAGGCTCTTAAGGCCCATATTTTGGAGCAGCAGGTGGCCATGATGCAAAGCTAACCTGCGGAAAAATCTTCCTCTTCTTCCCGGTCTGCAAAACACAAGGAGAAGAATCAGGACTCTGAAGAATGCAAGTCCCACGAAAAGGACCGGGGCTGGTTTGAAGGGCATTTGCGCTCCTGATTACCGCACAGGAACAAGACCTCCTCTGGGTCTAGCTTGGGAGGTTCAGATCATTCTTCCCACCACTCGCAACACTCTGCAGGGCGACAAGACTCTTCCACTCCCGCCAAACCACCGATGTTGGGCAGTGGTAAACAGGGGCCCAGTCTCCACACTGGCCTCTTCTACCCTGAAGGTGAAGGCAGCGCTCTTGCAGTCACCCTCCGCTTTAAGGGTCGGGACCTCAACCTCTTCTTCCACGGGGACTTCGATCCCATCGCGCAAGGTCCCGACTTTGGTCTTTCTCAGGGATCCGGGTAAGACCTCCGAGCACAGGGAACAGGAGTCAGGTTCCAAGCCAGCTTTGGCTCACCGCCCCTCAACGACTCAACCTCTAAAGTCTGAACTGACGATGGTTTCCAAGCCAGATGGCTCCAAACCATCAGCGGTGCCGGAGAAAGGGCGAACATCATCCAACACATCCTCAGACCCTGAACATTTGCCAGTCCATAGGGCCTCTACCCCTGAGGACCAGGAACATGGGTCCACTCCCTCTTCCAGGGACCCACCGGACCTCCCTTCCTCGTCTATAGCTCCACTGACAGAACAAACCTCGCCACATGGCGGGGTCTGCAGCCTTGCAGTTTTCTAAGGAGGAGCTAACAAAATTCTTACTGTTCTGGTGGGGCCAGGTCAAAAAAGATGTGCTTCCACTGCAGCCAGATCCAACTCCAACACCAGAGGAAGAGAAGGACAAAGGTTGGGGGGAAAAGTCTTCCTCTCCAGTGCCTAAAGAGTCCTCACCTAAACCCAAACCTAAAACATACTCCAACTGATCTTCCTGGACATAAAGTCTCCACCACTCATTCACACTAATGGGAGTTCACCGGCTGCTCTAAGACCCAGCGGGAGAAAATTTTTTTAAGAGGGCCGGCGCCAGAGATGGAACCATGAGGAAGTGGCACCGCAAGCCTCGGCTCGTGCAGTAAAGACCATCTTGGCGTCGACCCACCAACCACCTCAGTTCCTTTTTACCCACCGTCTAGTGTGCTACCAGTTACGATGTCGCTCGCCTGCCGGGAGTTAAACTTCACTAGCAGCAATAGTTCACTTTGTTATTTTGTAGTTTTATTTCGAAGAACCGATTATATCCTATATATTTAAATTATACATCAGGAAATCTTCAGCCCTCCATCGACGGAGTTGACCTTGAGTGGGTTAGGTGACGGTAGGGAGACTTCATATGAAAGCTGTTCAGTCAGCTGGGCTGGTTCCGGTCTGCCGCCCTCCCCAGAGTGGGGTCCGACAACGGATGGTCCAGTGCTCAGGGGGATGGGCGGTCCCCACGAAAGCATAAAAGGAAACAGTCCCATTCTCGGTGCTGTTCGGCTTCGAGTTCCTCTTCGATGCATAGGTCAAAGAGAAAAAGGCATCACTCGAGGTCACCCTCTGGTATATCTGCATGTAGACGATCAGTTGTTGGGGCCAGGCACTGGTCTCCACCTCTGTCGGAGTCGCCAGTCTCTGTCTCCGATGGCCGACCTCTTCGACATTGGAGCCCCTCTCCACCTTTTCGAGGAGCTTCCAATGAGCAGTTTCATCAGTGGGCTACTCTTATGGAGCAATGGGCTCAGAGGTTGGTCCAGTTGCCTGAGCCGGTCACTCTGACGCCAGGGCCTTTGGACCATTTGGCTCTGGGGAGACGGGTAGGGAGGTTGGGCCTTCCTAGTCACGCTGCGCCTTCTTCGGTGCCGTCGGCTCTGCACTCTGGTGTTTATCCTCCTTACATGGCTGCAACACAGGGGTCCACACTGATGCCTCTATCTCCTGCCATTTTTCCCTCTTTTTCATCAAATCACAGTTTTTGGTTTTTTTTTGAAATAGCAATTTATTGAGAAGTATTTTCAAAGGAGATACAGATAGAAATAGACATTTTGACAATGCAGTTCCGCAATCATTGAATGCCATGATAACCATCAATGTCTATAGGGAAAGATAGAGAGATATAAATCCAACACTAGAAAGAAAAGAAAAGGAAACAGTGGTCTGAGGTCCGAGAGGGATTGGTAAAGTATAAGAAGAAAGTGAAGAAAGGGTGGTAGGAGTTATTATTTAAAGAGTAAAGTAGAAACATGACACAAAAAGTGGGAGAGTACCGTCTGAGATCAAAAGAACACGCAAGAAGATGAAGACAAGGAAGAAGTAAAAGAGAAAGTTAAAGAGAGCAAGCAAATAAACAACAAAACAGACAAAAGCGCAGTTGATACGGGGGCCCAAGCATGCCCCCCTGCTGGACACCAGGGCATATTCCTTCCCCCTAATGGATACCACAAGGCAGGTCCCCCTGTTCATATTGTACAGCATAAAAACAATGTCAGATCAAATGTTAACTTCAAACAACATGAAGTCTTGCTATATTATGACAATTGCAGTTTGTCCCACCATTAGAACTTCTCCGGAGGTGAAAGGGTTAACTACCATTCTAAGAATGGAGTTTAGAGCGCGAGCTCAGTTAGAGAAGCTCTGTCCGGATAATTTCAAACTGAAACTGTCAGATTCTTTACTCCGCTTCACTGAACAGTCGCTCCGGAGATTTCTCCTACTGCTCGGTTCATTTCTCGGTTTAAACAGTATTTTTCTCGGTTAAATTCAACCGCGAGTATTATTATTTTTAACCGCAAACCGATCGGTTCAAGCTCTGTCTGTGGTATTGTAAGTAATAGACAGGTTTTTATTTCTGTGTGGAACTTGTAAATGTTATCGGTTCGGTTCGAACCGATCAGGTTGGTTAAAACTTTAAAGTTTAAGCATTTTAAAGCTTTTAGAGTGCGGTTCCCGGTTCTTATCGGTTCTAAAAAAACGGATTTCATTACGGTTTTTTCCACGACCCGTGACACGGTTGGGAACCGATAAGGGTGTCTTGCCTGGCACTGCCGTTAAAAGGGCAAGTTTGTTGGTTAGGCTGGCATCATGTCTGAGAAACCCAAAAGAAAAACCGGGCCCACTGGGTTTCAACACTGTAGTGTCTGTGGGGAAGCCTTTGCCAAGGCTGACCCACACACTACATGTGTTTATTGTCTGGGGTTTAACCACCTCAATTCAGACTGCCAGATTTGTAAGAATTTCCCTGCAGCCACCCTGGATAAGAGAGTGGGCAGGCTCAGGGAACGAGAGGCCAAAAAGTCCGCTGACCCAGATGGCCAGCCCGGTTCGGTGCCAACCGAACCGGAGGGAGTGCCCTCTGACCAGGGTGAGACTTCCTCGGGCAAACCTAAAGCTGGCTCTGAGGAGCCAGTTCCAGCAAAGAAAACTAAAAAATCAGCAGATATGGAGTCCAAAATTCCTTCTCCAACTGCTGCAGAAATAGCAAAAGCTATACAAATTGTACAGTCACTTTCTCCGGTTCCGTCCGAACCGCCACTGTCTGGTAGGAGGTCGGTTCGGTCGGTTCCACCGGTTCAAGAATATGATATTGGAGATTTTTATGAACCAGAGGAGGGGAAGGAGGATTATGAACAGTGTGAATGTGACTTTGAGAGTCTGGATGTGCCCATTGAACCGACATCTCCCCAGACAGACCTTTAGAATCTCCCCCTATGCTTTCTGAGTCCCCTTCTCATTTTTTGTTTTATAAAAAGGTTGCTGAAACCCTCCAGCTCCCATTAGAGGAAGCTGTGGATGAGCAAGAGGAACCTGATTTTGTGGAAATGATGGATATCTCAGAGTCTAGGAGATTATCTATCCCCTTACATAAGTCTTTTAGGAAGCAAACAATAAAAATTCTAAAAGCTCCTAATTCTGTGCCTCCTGTTGACAAAAAGATGGACAGGAGGTACACTTTGTCAGGTCCTGATACAGACTTTCTTTCACAGCAATGCAGTCATGTTGGGGTAGTTCAGGCTGCAGCCTGTGATAAAGCTAACATTCCCCTGGCTTCACATCCTCCTGACAAGGACTCAGGAAGATTGATGCCATGGCTAAAAACAATACATGGCAGCGTCCTTTGGACTCAGACAAACAAATTACATGGCTTATGTGGCAAGATACCAAAATCTAGATGGGACACTGTCATGGCTTTGGCTAAACAGGCCCCTGGCCAGCTTGCCAAGGAGCTGGAGCAGGTGGCTTTGATGGTATTGAGGCTTCCAAGGTGCAATTCCATGCTGCTGTGGATTCTAATGATGTATCCTCTAGAGTCATGGCTACATCTGTGGCCTTCGTAGGTTAGCTTGGCTCAGGTGTACTAACTTGTCACAGGATACCCAGTCAAGGCTATGGATTTTCCTGTGGTGGGAATTCTCTGTTTGGGGAGCAAACAGAGAATTACATGAAGAAAATGGATGAATACAGAACAACTTATAGGAGTGCACAAGCCAAGGAGCGGCAAGCCACCCTCAGAAGCAGACCCCCAGGGGTAGAGGTAGGCCCTTTCACAGGCCTTTTACCAAACCCAGGCTTCTTCTGCTTATGCTCAGAGGGGTTCTTCAGAGGCAGAGGCAGAGGGTGCAAGTAGGTCTGCTCCCACCCCTCAGACTAAAGCCCTGCCAAACAGGCCCCTGATGGGGTGCCCAGGCAGGCTCCTACCTGTAGGGGCAGGCTGGCTTACTCGCCCAGGACTGGGAGTCTCTAATATCAGACAAATGGGTCCTGGAAGTAGTAAGCCAGGGTCTGGTTCTCAGCTTCAAAACATTTCCAAAGATGAGAGCCAGATTTTTTCCACCTGCAAACCCTCTAGAGACTTTTACCTTAGAAACAGAATTCTCAACCCTCCTAGCTCTCAGAGCTGTAGAAAGGGTTTCCCCCCTACACCAGGGCAAGGGTCTGTACTCCAGATATTTCCTTACCCCAAAAAAGACAGGAGAATGACGGCCCATTTTAGACCTAAGATATCTGAACAAGCACCTTTTGAAACCAAAGTTCAAAATGGTGACTCTGGCAATGATTTTACCTTCTCTAAGGCCAGGCTAGCTTCCCTGGACCTCAAGGATGCCTATTTCCATGTTCTAATCAGAAGCTCCCACCGAAAGTACCTCAGATTCGAACTGCCCTCAGGTCACTACCAGTTCAGAGCAATGCCCTTCGGCCTCTCCTCTGCCCCAAGGATATTCACAAAATGTCTGGCAGTAGCAGTTGCTCATTTAAGAAGGCAAAGGATTGCTGTTTTTCCCTGTCTAGATGACTGGCTCATTGTAGGCCAGTCTCCAGAACAGGTCAAATCACACCTGCAAGTTACCCAGCAGCTGCTCACCTCTCTGGGCTTCTTGCTTAATCTTCCAAAGTCAGTCTGGAACCTGTTCAGGTACTCACCTTCATAGGTGCAGAATTGGACACAAAGCAGGCCAGAGCCTTCCCACCCTTAGAGAGGGTAAGGAACCTGGTGGCCCTGGCCTCCTCCTTCACTCTGCAGGTCTCGACCAGCAAGCACTTCTTACAGCTCCTAGGGCACATGGCTGCTTCCACAGCTGTAGTGCAAGGAGCAAGATTTCAGATGAGGGACATTCAGTTTCACTTGAGAGCCTTTTGGTCTCAGAGAAAGATCCCCTTTCCAAGTTGGTCCCAGTGACTTCAACCCTGATCCAGGCCCTTCAGTGGTGGCAGGATCAGAGCAATTTAAGACTGGGGTTCCCCTTCATCCCTCTGTCGCATTCTTTGACCCTCACTATGGATGCATCCCTTCTGGGATGGGGAGCTCACATGGGCGACCTCTCCACTCAGGGAGTGTAGTCCCCTCAGGAATCTCTGCTCCACATCAATTTTCTGGAACTCAGAGCTGTCTTTCTAGCACTTCAAGTGTTTTCTGCATCTGTTCAGAACAAAGTGGTACAAGTCAGAACAGACAACACCACCACAAGGTGGTACATCAACAAACAAGGGGGCACTCGGTCTTCGGCCTTGTGCACCGAAGCAATGAAGTTATGGTCTCTGGCTTATTCCTGAACACTTCCTTCATAGCAGTTCACTCCCAGGAAAGGACAATGTCCTGGCAGATGTCTCAGCAGGATTTCCAGGCCATCACTTAATGGTCACTGATCCCCAAGTACTGGGGATAGTTTTGCCAGATGGGGCACCCTCAGATAGATCTTTTGCAGCCCCAGACAATCACCAACTTCCACTGTTTTGTTTCAGGCCCCAGTGATGGGCTCAGTCCCTCTGGATGCCTTTCTCCTAGATTGGGAAGGGAAGTTTCTATATGCTTTCCTCCTTCCCTCTCTATTCAAGGTGCTAGTCAAAATCAGATCCCAGCCTTGCAGGATGATTCTGATTGCTCCAGATTACCAGGCAGCCCTGGTACCCACTCCTTCTGTCCTTAACAGTCCATCTTCCCCTGTGCCTCCCCAGGAGACACAATCTGTTATCTTGTGCCCAGGGGAGGGTTTGGTATCCGAATCTCAAATCCCTCAACCTCAAGGCCTGGCTCTTGAGGAGTTAGAGTTTGCTGACCTACACCTTTCTCAAGGTGTTACTTGACATCCTGAAGGCTTCCAGAAAGCCTTCCACTAGGACCACTTATAATTTTAAATGTGAAAGTGTTTTCTATCTGTGCTCGGGAAGATATTTCCTGAATCTGCTGATTTGCTCATTGTTCTGGACTATATATGTCCATCTTAATTCTTTGGGCCTGAGACCAGCTACCCTGAAAGTTCATTTGGCAGCTGTCTCTGCTTTTATTTCAGCAGGAAAGCCCTCTTCTCTTTCCACTCACCCTGTTTTTCCAAGTTTTCAAGGGATTACTTCATACTAATCCACCTTTCAGGGACCCGCCCTGCCTGGGATCTTAATGTTTGCATTGCTCAGTTGATGCAACCTCCCTTTGAGCCTCTGTCTTCTGCAGAGCTCAAGATTTGACTTGGAAACTGTTTTCTAGTAGCCATCACTTCTGCCAGGCGCATAAGTGAGTTACAAACCTTGTCAGTGGAGACTGACTTTTATTTCCTTTCACAGGGATAAAGTAGTCCTTAGGACTAACAGGAAGTTTTGACTAAGGTGGTTTCAGACTTCCATTCAACCAATCTATCTCCTTCCAGTGTTCTTTACTGACCATTCCTCCTCTGGTGAGAGGAGGTTGCACAGTTTAGATGTTAAGAGGACCCTTAGTTTACTATATAAGAGCGCACTCAAGGGTCATAGGTTCGAATCCTCCAACTTTTCTCACTTTTGGTGAGGTTGGAAAAGGTAAACCTGCCACTAAGAGATCCATTGCCAGGTGGATTGTCTCTTGTATCCAATTTTGTTATCAAAACTGGGAAAGGTTCCCCTTCAGGCCTGAGGGCTCACTCACCAGAGGTACAGCTGCGCTCTATAGCTGCTGCCAGGGACATCCCTATTTTAGAGATATGTCAGCAGCTACCTAGAAACCGGTACACACTTTCACCAAGCATTACTCCTTGGATATCCAGGCCAGGAGGATGCTAGATTTGGCACAGCCGTGCTTCAGAGCCTATTTCCTAAGTAGGTTCTGTCCCTCCTCCATGGAGTTACTGCTGTATTCTGCATCAGATAATATAGCAAGACTTCATGTTGTTTGAAGAAAAATTACTCACCTTAGTAATGTTATTTCTTCTAATGGAGTCTTGCTATATTATGACCTCCCCCAGCCTGCCCCTCTCAGAACTTCTACTTCTTGGGTATGGGGTGCAGTCCAGTATGGCACTGGTTATGCCCATTATATGTTTTTCACCCTTTGGGGTTTTGGGGTGTGGTGTTTTATTCTCATCTTATTTTATTTTCTGGTTCCCTGACTTGAGTCTTTGTGTTGGGACCAGGAATATGTGTTAATATTTAGGTAGCCAGTTGGCTAGTGTAGGTTACAGCTTCCACACAGAACCTTAGTGAGCTTTTGCTCGTAAAGATCTGACAGTTTCAGTTTGAAATTATCCAGACAGAGCTTCTCTAACCGAGCTCGCGCTCTAAACTCCATTCTTAGACTGGTAGTTAACCCTTTCACCTCCGGAGCAGCTCTAATGGTGGGACAAACTGCAATTGTCATAATATAGCAAGACTCCATTAGAAGAAACAACATTACTAAGGTGAGTAATTTTTTCATGGTGACTATGAGAGACCAGATACAGTTTAAGCATACTTAGCGAACAAGTCCATTATAGGCCTCCCCTCTTACGCAGCCATGAAATGCAGAAAAGGTAGCCATCTCGTTTTGAACTTATCTACAGATAATCTTAATTTAGCTGTTAAATATTCCATATCTATTATCCTGGTACAGATACCCATCCATGTTTTGAGAGTAGGCTTATCCGGGGTGAGCCACGAGAGAGTGACAGCTTTAAGAGCTGCTGCCACAAGAATTCCAAACAGGAGACAAGCAGATCTAGAAGCCAACTGGGGGGTGGCAATCCTAATAACCAGTACTGCGGGGAACTTGGTAGTGTTAGCTCAAAAATATTGTTAAATGTATCTACTATTTCCCTCCAGAACTTTTGTATAACATCGCATTCCCAAAATATATGGAGGTGGGTACCAACCAACCGACAGTGTCTCCAACAAAGATCGGAGCGGTGCAATCCAAAATGTTTTGTCGTCACAGGAACTCTAAAAAATCTAATGGCTATTTTCCAGCAAAATTCTCACCAGAAAAGGGAGGATGTCGTAGTGTGAACAGACCACCAACTAGAGTTCCAATCAGCGTCCGACAAGACCGTCCCCATCTCCCCGTGCCATTTCTCCTTGACCAGTTGTAAGAAATCTCTTTCGGCCTGATTCATCCCTGTGACCAACCTGGAAATTATTTTCTTTTCGTGGGCTGACTGATCAGGAAAGAGATGGACTGAAGTACCGGGTTACCCCCCGGCGTTGTGCCCATCTCAATTTGTTGTTCGTTTATATGGGCATAGTGTCTAATCTGAAGATAACGGAAGAAATCCTTATTATGGAGGTTAAATTCCATTTTTAGTTGCTGAAGCGATTTAAATGAGTTCTGATTAAAAAGCTGGCCAAGATTAACCAGCCCCATTCTTGCGCAACGGCGGAAGCCTATATCCCACCTTAGTGGACCAAAATCCGTGCAACTCTGGATAGTTGTGCATGGATTAAGCTTTAGACTAATGCCTAATTTTAAGTTCATGTCTTTCCATACCTGTGAAATCAATCTTGTGAAAGGGTTTCTGAAATCCAACTGACCCAACCAAGGTGTGTCCAAGAAGATTAAATCTGAGATATTTGCCAAAGGAGAATCAGCCATCTCAATCTGGACCCACCTAGGTGGGGGGTCACGGGTCATGGTCACTAAAGGTAATAATTGTGACGCCCAAAAATATTTCTGGATATCCGGGATACCAAAACCACCCCTCTCCCTTGGGGTGACCATTATCTTCCACTTCACTCGGGTTTTCCATCCAGACCATAAGAATCTGGAGGGCGTAGACCTTACATCGTGCCAGAAATTCCTGGGGGGCTTTAAAGGGATGGCTCCCAGTACAAACAACAGTCGAGGAAGAATATTCATGCGAATGGACTCTCCCTTGCCAGAAATAGAGAGAAGAAGTTCCTTCCACCTGTTACAATCCTCCCTGATATCCTCCAAAATCTTTAAATGATTCATGTTGTATAAAGCCTTAAAATCTCTAGGAACCCATATCCCCAGATATCTAAAACCCGTCCTGCACCATTTAATTTGCTGCACCTCTGGTAGGGGTTGATTCTTAGCCCCTCCCAGTGGATATAGCTCGGACTTGTCTGGGTTAACCTTATAACCTGAGAGAGTGCCAAATTCAGAAAGAAAATTGAAAATCTTAGGTACAGCTACTACCGGATCTGAAATATATAGTAAGGTATCATCTGCATGAAGAGAGACCTTAACCTCGACCCCTCTAATTTGCAAGCCCCAAAAAAGATCTGATTGCCGGATATAAGCAGCCATAGGTTCCAAACTAAGGCCGAACAGGAGAGGGGAGAGAGGGCAGCCCTGCCTGGTACCCCGCTCAATCCCGAATTGCCCGGAGATCGTACCATTCACCCGGACTCTGGCTCTTGGCTTGATGTATAGGTTAGAGATCCAGGCACGAAATCTCTTTCCAAACCCAAATACCCCCAATACTGAATCCCAATATTCCCAATTTAGGCGATCGAAGGCTTTCTCCGCATCCAACGATAGTATTGGTGAAAGAGGAGAATCAATGGGGAGCTGCGCAGAAGAGATTACATTGAGGAGTAGCCTAATATTGTCCTAAATATGTCTCCCAGGAATGAAACCAGTTTGGTCCAGGTGGGCAAGGGTGTGAACCACTCCTTGCAATCTCATGCTGATAATTTTAGCAAAAAATCTTAACATCTTGGTTAAGTAGCGAGATGGGTCTGTACCCTGCACAGGAGGCAGGGTCCTTCCCGGCCTTCGGCAAAACCGAGATAATGGCCTCCTCCCATGTATCCAGCAAGGCACCTGATTCCTGGGCCACATTGCAAACTTTTAGAAACAAGGGAACCAGATCTTTCTGAAACTGCTTATAAAATTCAGAAGTGAATCCGTCCGGTCCGGGGGCCCTCCCAGAACCCAGGGATTTAATGGCTGCTTGCACCTCTGTTTCCATAAAGGAAGCCTCTAAGGCTGCCCTTTGGACATCTGATAATACAGGGAGCTTTACCTCCTGCAGAAACTCCTTATTTTTTCTATTATGATCTGGTGTTTGTTCTTTCTATATAGTTGTTCGTAAACTTTGCAAACTCCCGTGCAATTCTCGCTGGGAGGGTCCTGCAGGAGGTTAGATAATCCGAGCTACTCCTAGCTACATACCTATCTGCCACCTGTTTACGGAGTCTGAGCTCCAGCAGTTTGGCCGCCCTCTCTCCTCTCATAGTAACGCCATTACATATCTAAGGGAATCTCCACCTGCCTTTGTAATAAGGAATTGTACGCTCCCTTGCTTCCCTTAATTTCTAAACACCTCTGGGATCCAGTACATTTATGGACTGCCTCTAGGTCTGCAATAGAAGCAAGAGCCTCCTTGATGCGAACCTGAAACTGTTTATTTCTGTGGGAAGCAAATGCAATCGTATGACCTCTCACTACTGCCTTCAAAGTATCCCACAGAAATTTAGGTCTCGAGACTGCCTCAGTATTTTCTTTAAGGTAACACTGAATAACTCTCCTCGTCGACTCTGTATATTGTTTATCGTTAATTACTCCCAGGTCAAACCTCCATAATCCCCCATCAACATCCCAGACGAGCTTTGCTTATCATGGCATGATCGGAATGGTCATGGGGAGGATAGATATATCTCTGAAGGAATGCTATATTTCTCTGAGTATAAAATCTGTCCAATCTGTGTATGTATTCGAGACAGGAGAAAAGAAAGTAAAGTCTTTCACAGAAGGGGTTACACTGACGCCGACGATCTATTATTCGCTTCGCAACCAGGTTGTGGAGTAAACGGGAGCACGATTTCTGACCCAGGGTTTTGGTAACGCTTCCTGTCCATACTACCACATCCTCGACGCAATTCCAATCCCCCATTAAAATAACCTGGCCAGGGGGTAAGCCGGCGACTGAATCGAAAAGAGACCGGAAAAACTCACCTGAGGGTGGAATGGGGGCATAAACTCCCACCAAATGGATCGTTTGCCCCTTGTAAACTCCCAAGACTGTCAGTTGGTGGCCCCGCCCTGATTTGGCCACCTTTTGAATCTGAAACAAAAGGCCCCTATGAAGTAGGATTGCCACCCCTCCTCTTTTGAGTTGTGGGTGTTCATCAGAGTGAACCGTGCCCACCCAGTCTCTCATGCACTCTTTATGTGCTCTCTCAGGGTAAGCTTCTCTTGCAGGCAGGCAATGTCACACCTTTCCTATTAAATTCTGCCAATATCTTTGCACGCTTAATCACATTATTAATCCCTTTAACATTCAAGGAGCCTATAGTCAAATCAGCCATACCTTGTTTGTAAACCAAGCTACAACATTCTTACTGATCTTGCATCCAACCAGAAAATAATGGAACCCAAGCACACAATGAGTTACTCTCCTGAAAGTAAAAAAAAGAGCAGAAAAGAAAGAGAAAGAAGAAAGTAGGTAAAACATCAGACATCACAGCCACTCAAATGCACACTCAATCCAAAGGCTTGTGTGCCCAGCACCAAAGGCACCGGGTCTACCTCCCCTACGGGAGTGCAACAACCAACAGTTGCTGCAAGTAAGATCTATGGCAACCTGGGTCATCGACTGAACCAAAACATTTTAGCTCAGTCGGCCCCCAGGCGCACGAAGGGGAGAACAACTATTTCTCCCCTAGAGGGAACAGCACTCCACGCGAAGTGGAAGGGTCAGGTGGCTCCCCCTCTCAAGGGAGTCCCTAGTCCGTGCCCTCTCTTTATGTTTTGAAAAAACTTCCGGGAGGGGTTCTGAACCAAAATACCCCTCTATCATCTGGCGCCAACTCCATTGCGGGACCTTTATTATCCCCTCAGTTCCCTTATCCCTCATGTGAATCCTGTAGGAGAATCCAGTCCAATTGAATCCATTGGAGGGAGAGAGAAAGAAGAGGAAAAAACCCCAACCCCCCCATAACCCCACCCCCTCACCCAATATTACCCTGGGGTATAAGAGAGAAAAAAAAACCCTCACCCTGTTAATGACATCATCCAACTGGAGGGTCACCTGCCACTAAAGCTGGTTGCCCCTTTAAGAAACCCAATGGCTCATAGCAAAAAGCACGGTTCATGGGGAGGGAGGTTAGTAGAGACAACCCACACACAAACCGTAGTGTGGCACTTAGTTTCTAATGCGGATGCTGACGCCTCTAGAACCCCCCAGTGAAACCACCGGGGAGGATACAGAGGTGATCAGGCTGTCCCCAAGCACTCCCCCAAATCCCTCTTTACACCACCAAAGCCCCAGGCAAGAGAACTGAACCCTACTACTCCGAGAGGTCCAATAATGCTGATATGTGATGGGTGGTCCCCCTCACCCTCCAGTACTACTACCACCACTTCCAGAGACCCCCCTCCGTCTATATTATTGAGCCCACACCCTCCCATTGCAACATCAGATCCCCCTTCCCACCCTGGCAGTAACACCTACTGCGGGTGCAGAGGAATACGAGGTAGGCCACGAAAAAATTGAGGGGATCATAATATAAGCTGGACTCCAGGAAGGAGTCCCCCTTGGAATGCTGTCGGGTGGAGCTCAACCGCCAGAACAAAAAGGTCCACCCATTCAAAACCCTACTCCACGTGTCGAGGCCCGCAAGCTCCAAGTGACCTTCCAGCCCTCCCGGAGCAGGAGAGCCACCAGGGATGCAGAACCAGTGACAAGGAGACCGAGAAAGGGGGCAAGGACCCACAGGTGAACCCACTAACCACCCGGTCTCTCCATACTGGGCCTATTAAAGTTAGTTAATGGTACAAAAAAAAAAAATCATCATAGCCAGGCTAAGATAGTGTTCAGTAGTCAAAGCATCAGTGGGTTAGATAGGACACCAGGTGAACGTCGCAATATTTCAACCAGTCTCTTCTGAGCTGTTTTTTCTAAGAAGCCACTTGGATAAGTCCGCATGCAAAGGTAACACTGAATCCATCCTGGCGCTAGGCCGATTAGATTCCTTGGAACCTGGAACCACTGCCCACAATAACTGCTCAACTTCTTTTTCAGCGATCTCTTCTTTAATGTCAGGTACTGAGATATTGTTGGCTTCCAAAAAGTCCCGAGCCACCAGCAATGAATCATAAATTTTTGGGCTCTCAGGTGTTTCTAACCACAATCTGGCAGGGTATCATAACTGGGCTTTCCAGCCCCTCTCTTTAAGCTGTTTAATCACTCCCAACACTTTCTTCCGATGCTGGGCCAAAGCTGGGGGGAAATCTTGCTCCACAAATACCTCCGTGCCATCAAAATTCAAATCCTTCTTCACCCATGCCAATCGCAAGATCTTTTCTTTAGTCGGAAATCTCAGGAATTTAATGATAATGGCTTTGGGGGGAGCCCCCTGTCTGGGCTTCGATGCGAGGGCCCTGTGAGCTCTTTCAGTCTCTAATGGGGGGGTCTTCTCCCAACTGTAATTCAGTCTTTAACTAGCAGTCTATAAAGCATAACATGTCAGACTGCTCGGCTCCTCTGGGATACCAACCACTAATATTGTTCCGTCTTCCAGAACGCTGGCTCAGATCCTTGGCTCTTGCAGCTAAAATTTCTCCCTCGCATACAGAAATGATAAGGATCTTCCAAAAGCCATATGTTCCGATTGCAACCCCTCAAGATGCTGCTCTACTGAGGTGGTTCTCGATTCCAGTTTCTTGAAATCCTTCTGAATATCTGTAACTTTAGCATCTATTTTGTGAAGCAGCTTAATAATTTTCCTTGATTCAGCTCTGGTACTAGTCAAGCCCGAATCGGAACAAGAATTGTCGACTCCTGATACTGAGAGCACTGATGAGCGTGAGGGGGCCAGGCTGAGGCCTTCCATACTTCTACCTTGCTGATTTTCTGGGACGACTTTTGCTATTAATGAGCCTCTTTTTTTTGTCCGAACCATCATAGGGCATTAACCCAATCTGATTTACTGCTTAAAACCCCAGGATGCGTGCGATGAAAGTGGGATTCTCCTTTAGAGTTGTATTAGGGGATCAGAGCGATGAGTTAAGCCACCATTGCCACTGGCTATGTCACCGGAAGTCCATCAAATCACAGTTTTTTGACCTCTGGGACACTCTCGGCACCATCAGCGGCGCCACAGGCTTATTCGGCACCATGCATGGTGCCACGCACTCTGGTGCCGAGTGTGGTGCCGGGAGCTCTGTCAGTGCTGTGTGGGCTGTCGGCGCCATCCTCCGCACCATGTGGGCTGCCGGAGCTGTGTGAGGCGCCACTTCGGCAGGCGCCTTCCTCCTTTTTCTTGGCGCCAGGGGCTAGCAGAGCACCAACCGGTCTTCAGGGGTCTTCGACTCAGATTCTGTCCTCTTCTGTTCTTCCTCCCAATTTTTACTCCTTTCCTGTCTATGCAGTCCCCCTGGACTGTCAGGAGATGATTTTGAGCCTGACCCAGATCTTTGTCTGGGTAATGATGTTGATGATACTGCCCCCGGAGCAGGAATCAACCCTTCTGCAGAGGCTGTGGTGGAAGACCTATCCTTTAAGTCTCTGCTAAAAAATTTAAACTCTACCCTTTCTCTCCAAGCTTCAGGGATTGATCCTTGGAAGCTTTTACAACTCCAATATCTTCATGTCCTGGAGATCCCTATGGATTTAACTCCTCCGGTACAGCCCTCTTTCGAGATTCTCTCTCAGATGGTGTGGCAGAGTCCGGCTCTCATTCCTTCCGTGGCTAAGTCCATCGATAGGAAGTATGCTTCTCCCAAGGATCATCCTATTTTGGCCTCACAAGCCTTTGCTGATGCCATTGTGATCTTGGCAGAGAATGATAAGGCCATCCTTCCTCAAGGATCTACGGCCCGACCAATAAACAAAGTATCTCGTAAGATAGACACCTTAGGTAAGAGAGTCTTTGCTGGCTCAACCCTGGGCATGCACATTGCCAGCTACCTGGGCTATTTTTCTCAATATGAGTATGTACTTTGGCATTCCCTTAAAGAAGTGGTGGAAGCTTTACCTGAATCGGAAGCTTGCTCAGAGTTGCTTCACACCATAACTAGGGGTATTGAATCCAATAACCAACAGGTCAAAGCTGCAATGAATGCCTTAGATACCGCCTCCTGGGCAGCAGCTGGCATCTGCACCCGCCACCACTCTTGGCTTCGTACTTTGGGCTTCACGAATGATGCCCAGCAGCGAGTTATGGCTTTACCCTTTGATGGTATGTATCTGTTCGGGTCCCAGGTGGAGCAAACTCTGGAGGCCATGCAGAAGACTAGGTCGGCCATTAAGACGGCCAGTACTACAGCCGCTCCCTCCAGAGGAGGTCTGAACAAGCATCAGTTTCACAATAGTCAGTCCTTTTCCCGCAAAGGCAGGGGAGGTTTTAATAAAAACCATAACCCTCAACCGCAGAAGAAAGCACAACGGAAGGCACAAGGCCCCAAAGCGCCCAGTGCCACCTTCTGAGTTTCTGGCCCAAGTCTCACCTCAGTTGTCCAAGGGGAACTCCTCCTCAGCGATGGGAGGACGTCTGACTCAGTTCTACAATCAATGGAAATCTATAACATGAGACAAATGGGTCCTCTGGATAATCCTCGAGGGGTACTCTTTCAATCTTTCAGAAACCCCTCCAGATCATCCTCCCAAATGACAGCCCAGGCTGTCAGCATTTCAGTCAGACTTTCTTGCTTCCGAGGTACAAGGCCTTTTGAAAAACAAGGCGGTAGAAATAGTTCCGCTGGATCAACGAAAAACACAGGTTTCTACTCCCATTACTTTCTGGTTCCAAAGAAAACTGGAGGCAATTGCCCAATTCTGGATCTCAGAAAACTAAACAAATTCCTTCACAAGGAAAAGTTCAAGATGATTTCACTTGGTACCCTGCTACCTTTGCTTCATCAGCACAATTGGCTAGCCTCCCTGGATGTGCAGGATGCCTACCAACATACTCTCATACACCCAAAGCACCACAAATACCTAAGGTTCATGGCATTGGGTCAACACTATCAGTTCAGAGTCCTGCCCTTTGGGCTATCCTCAGCACCTCGAGTTTTTACAAAGTGCTGTGCAATTCTCGCGGCCACCTCAGGAAAATCAGAATATAAGTGTTTCCATATCTGGAAAACTGGCTCCTAGCAAGTCCCTCCAGACAACAGACTCTAGAGGCCGTGGCCACGGCCTCAGACTTCCTCATGCCCATGGGAGTCCTGCTGAATCTCAACAAGTCACAGTTGCAACCCTCCCAGAAGCTCCTCTTCATAGGAACTCTTCTGGAAACCTCCTGAGCGAAGGCTTTTCTTCCAGGGGACAGAAGAAGCGATATCCTACAAATGGCCCAATACATCAGAGAACGCAGCTCAGTTCGAGCTATCTCGATGCAACGGATGCTGGGCCTCATGGCATCCTTGGTGTTCACTGTGCCCTTAGCTTGTCTCCACATAAGAACCTCCCAATGGATGCTCAGTACTCAGAGTTCCCCAACCACTCACCCTCAGTCCTTTCTCATCAAGGTGACGGAACCTCTGAAGAGGCTGCTCACCTGGTGTCCCAGGAGGACAATCTTCTGGAAGGATATCCCTTTGCCCCTCTGGATCATCAGAACTCAATTACCATGGATGCATCCCTGATGGGTTGGGGAGCCCACTACCAGGATCTCCACACTCAGGGTACGTGGACTCAGGACGAGTCCCAACTCCACATAAACGTCCTGGAAATGAGAGCCGTCCTCTATGCAGTCCAAGCTTTGGAGGACATACTTTGTCACAAGAACATTCTCCTCCAAATGATCAACAAAGCAGTGATGTACTACATTAACAAACAGGGCGGTGCACACTCTTATCCTTTATGTAGAGAAGCGATGAGAGTGTGGGAGTTTTGCCTGGAACACAAGGTCTTGATTCAGGAGATTTACCTGCCGGGAGTCCAAAACGAGCTGGTAGACTGTCTCAGCAGAACAGAGACGGATCCTCACGCGTGGTCTCTCGACTCAACCATCCTTCAGTCACTCTTCAAAGAATGGGGAACTCCAGACCTGGACCTTTTTGTGTCCCCACTCAACACAAAACTGCCTCTCTTCTGCTCCAGAAATCCAGAACCTGGCATTTTTTGTCAGGATGAGCTCAGGCTACGGTGGACAGGATGCTTTCTATATGTCTTTCTGCCCCTTCCTCTAATTCAGAGGGTACTTCTCAAACTGGAGTCTCAGGGGGGGCAGAATGATTCTCATTGCCCCATTCTGGCCTCGGCAAATATGCTTTCCACTACTCAACAGTCTGTCAGAACCCCCCCCCCCGAAGACGCTTCCCCTCCAGGCGAACCTTCTGACCCAGGGTCCCATGGGCTATCCCAACCTGAGGTCGCTTCACCTTCCCGCTTTGCTCCAGAAGAGATAGAGGTGAATGGGTTCAATGTCTCTCATAGAGTTTCTGATATCCTTTTGGCTACGCGCAAGCCTGCCACTAGAAAAACCTATACAGCCAAATGGAAGCGTTTCTCTATCTAGTGTGCAAAATCCTCTTGGAATCTTTTTTTCCTGCCCACCGAATAAAGTCTTGGAGTACCTCTTAGACCTCTCAAATACAGGTCTGCAGTACTGTACAGTCAAAGTTCATCTTTGTGCCATTTCAGCGTATCATAAGTCGATACTTTTCATGTCACTGGCTCAGTTGCCTGTAGTTAAAAGGTTTCTTAGAAGTATTCTGCATACTAGACCTCCTATCAGACGCCTAGTTGCAGCCTAGGACATTAATCTTGTGCTAGACATGCTCACTCGTAAACCTTTCGAGCCTCTAGCTACTTGCGAATTGAAGTTCCTCACTTGGAAAACGGCCTTCCTGGTTGCCATCACCTCGGCCGTTAGGGTTTCTGAAATACATGCATTGGTCACTGACCCCCTCGTACACTGTATTTCACAAGGACAAAGTAGTTCTTAGGACTCATTCTAAGTTTCTCCCTAAAGTTGTCTCAGATTTCCATCTAAACCAACCTTTAGTCCTTCCTACCTACTTTGCAAACTTCCAAAATGAAGGGAAGTGTACCCTTCATTCACTGGATGTTAAGAGAGCATTGCAGTTCTATCCAGATAGAACAAAAGAAATTTGCAAAGATCAACAACTATTTGTTTCCTTCAGCGAGACCCAGCTGGGTCAACCTGTCGCTATCAGATGTATTTCAGCATGGCTGGTGGCTTGCCTTCGCTACTGCTATTCTATGGGGCAGGTCAAGCTGGAAGGCAGAGTGTACGCTCACTCTACCAGAGCAGTCGCGGTATCTCTTGCGGAAATCTGCAACATGCCCATTGCAGATATGTACAATCCGGCCACTTGGAGCTCCGTACATACTTTTGTTAAGCATTACGCCTTGGATGTCCATGCCAGACGACATCTGTCATTTGGCAGGACCATTCTTAACTGACTTCTGTCCTAAGTATGTGAGCTCCTTATCTCCTGCCGCCCTTCTCGGGGGCTTATTTAGCTCAGTACTGTCCCATTAGTGTGAATGAGTGGTGGAGACTTTATGTCCAGGAAGATATGGAAATTATGTACCTACCGTAATTTTTGATCTTCTTGGATGAAGTCTTCACCACTCATTCACACACCCACCCACCATCCCCCAAGCTCACTTCTCTGTTTTTGGTCTTCACTCCCTCAATGGTTGGGCTGTGAAGACTTTATTGTTGACCCTTCTTACACAGGTCATTCAGACTATCTTATGTCCAATTTTTAGGTTAGTCCTTCTAGGTTAGTTACACTGCACCTCCTCGGAAAAAAAGGTACTGAGGCGGTTGGAAGGTCGACGTAGAGAAAGTCTTTACTGCACGAGCCGAGGCTCGCAGTACCGCTTCCTCGTGGCTCCATCTCTGGTGCTGGCCTGCTTGAAAAAAGTTTTCTCCCATTGGGTCCTAGTGCCTCTGGCGAGTTCCCATTAGTGTGAATGAGTGGTGGAGACTTTGTCCAAGAAGATCAAGAATTACGGTAGGTATGTAATTTATATATACCCGTGGTCGGACTTTACACAAGGAACGTCGGCACTGACATCACTTGAGGTCTCTCAGTACCACCCATCATTGCTCTCCTAGTAGAAGGCGGTCAGACAGCCGACGCCGGTCAGAAAACCGTTGTTGGCACTCTACCAGCTGTCGCCAGTCCCATAGCCATTGTCGGTCCCATAGCCGATACCGGTTGACCAGTTGGAGTTATTCTTATGGGAGGAACAGGTCCTTGTCTCATTCTAGACCAGCCTCCTCTTCTTCCAATGGCCACAGTTCAAATCACAGTTCTTCTGGGTCCGACTGTTCTCTCTCATGTGAAAGGCCAGTGTCCCCGGATGAGAAGGACACTCGCAGATCTCCTCCTGTCGATCCTACCTTTATGGACATCATGAGGCACATCCAGTCCGCCAGCAGATGGGAGATGGAGGACCTCGATCCGGAGCACTGGAGATTGGCAAAGTACCTGAGACAGAAGGAGCCAAAGCCTTTGGTCATTCCTCCTCTTGTAGATACCTTCCAAGATCTTACTCGGATCACGTGGAAGCACCACTCCGGCGGCTTCCAAGAAATCAGAAAGGCTGTATCGAGCCCCGAGGGAGGAGCCTTTCTTGGTGGAACACCCTCAGGTGGACTCCATGGTGATTACAGCTGCTCACGATAAATCTAAGAAGCCTAAACACCTCAGTTCGCAGCCTCCCAATGTTGAGTCCAGAGTTTTGGATCAGGTTGGCAAAAAGGTCTATTCTGCCTCCACCTGCTCTATCTGATACTTAAACTTCCTCATGCATATGGTCCAGTACCAGAATGCCATGTGGGAGAAGGGCTTAGAAGTGGCTCAGGCCTTGCCAGACTCAGCACAAAAGACCAAGCTTCTGGACATCCTGAAGTCGGGTTCGGACTTAGGCACTCATGTCCTGAGGGTCTCGTGTGACACTGCAGACAAGGCCTCGAGGGCAGTGGCTTCTGGCATTTGCCTTAGGTACCATGCATGGCTCAGAGTCTCAGGATTCTCCCAGGATCTGCAGTCTGGGATCCTGGACCTTCACTTCCAGGGTTCCATCCTTTTTTGGGAGGAGATGGAGAAACTCATCTCTCGC
This sequence comes from Neoceratodus forsteri, assembly GCA_016271365.2. Taxonomy (NCBI): domain Eukaryota; kingdom Metazoa; phylum Chordata; order Ceratodontiformes; family Ceratodontidae; genus Neoceratodus; species Neoceratodus forsteri. Next base: position 714,007,912 of record CM057458.1, read on the forward strand.
CTCCAAGATTCTGGGAAGTCCATCTGGTCCATCTGAAAGATGTATAAGGGGGACCAGAAACCTTTCTGCAAATGGCCTTTTTGTAAGCCCTCAGGGCAAAATACACGCAGCCAATTTCTGCAGAGAGGTGGCTTTAAAAGAAAGACACCAATCCAAGCTTCTGCGAGCTCCACCTCTGGAGGCCCCAAGTCCTCCCAGCAGCCCTCTCTGCTGGTTCCCGGATCTACTCAATGACTTGCTACCTGCCTCCCCACCTCCAGTGGTCACTTCTCCCTCTACTTAGAGGGATGGAGCAGTGTCACTACAGACCTCTGGGTGCTAGACCTAATAAAGAGAGGGCATACTCTCAAGTTCATCCAGATCCCTCTGAAAAAACCACCAGGGTCCTCCCATTATCCTCCTTCACACATTCCTCTGATAGAAGGAGAGATCCAGGCCCTTTTGCAGTAACGGGCAATAGAGCCAGTCCCCCCGGATCAACAGGAACGGGGCTACTATTCTCACTTTTTTCTGGTACCAAAAAAGACCAGGGACCTTCGTCCCATCCTGGACCTCAGTTCCTTAAATCTCTTTATAGAGTACAAGTGGTTTAGGATGGTCACTCTGCCAGGCCTCATTCTCCTTTTGCACCAAGGGGACTGGCTCTGCTCCCTTGATATGCAAGAAGCCTACATGTACATAAGGGTTTTTCCTCCCCTTCGGAATTTCCTGAGGTTCCACTTCCAGGGGAGGCATTATCAGTTCTGATCCTGCCATTGGCTTCTCCTCCGCTCTTCGAGTCTTCACCTAATGCCTAGTGGTGGTGGCTGTGGCTTTTCGAGGCCAGGGCCGTTATGTCTTCCCCTATCTAGATGACTGGCTCCTTGGCAGCTCCTTCCAGAGCTCAGCTGCTTCGCACTCTTGGAGACACCTTTACACTCTTTCGAGAGCTGGGGATCACCCTGAACCTTCCAAAGGCTTCCCCAGAGCCAGGCCAGCAACTCCTACTTATTGGAGCGGTCCTTGACACAGTTCAGGGCATGGCCTTCGTCTTGCAGGACAGGGGGGATCATCTAAGTGGCGTAGCCTGGATGGTATCCATTGATTCACAGGTCCCAGCCAGGACCTTTCTCAGACTTCTGGGGCACATGGCGGTGGCCATCCCCACAGTTTCCTTGGCTCGCCTCCACATGAGTGTCTCACAGTGGATGTTCAGGGTGCAGTGGGACCAAAGGTCAGATGACCTGGACCAGCCAGTCAGGGTCTCCGACCCAGTAAGAAGGATTCTTTCCTGGTGGTTGGACCCCTCCAATCTGGAATGAGGGGTCCCCTTTCGACGTGAGCCCCTGAGATGGATTATAACGACAGATGCTTCCTGTCTCAGTTGGGGCACTCATCCGGGAGACAGACAGACCTAGGGGACATGGTCTCCAGATGAGCAACATCTCCATATCAACATCCTCAAGATGCGAGTGGTCCTGAACACCTTGTGCACATTTCAGATAGACCTCTCGCCAGGTCCTCTTCTCATCCAGATGGACAACACTTCGGTAGTGTTCTATGTCAACAAGCAAGGGGGCACACATTCGTACCCCCTATGCCGGGAGGCGATGAGGGTCTGGTATTAAGCACTGGAACACCGCCTAGACCTCACTGCTGTTCATGTTCCAGGCATCCAAAATGTCTTGGCTGACAACCTAAGCCAGTCTCGGTTGAAGACTCATGAGTGGGAGCTCCTCCAGTCGGTTACAGATCAGCTATACGACAGGTGGGGCCCAGAGTTGGCCCTCTTTGCATCTCCACTCAACGCCAAGCTGTCCAGTTTCTGCTCATGGGAGCCCATGCCTGGTGTTTTCTGGCCAGACACTTTGTCCTTCTGTTGGACAGGGAGGTTTCTATATGCCTTCCCTCCCTTTCTCATTCTTCAGAGGGTACTTCTGAAACTACAGGCCAAGGGGGCAGAGATGATCTTCATCGCTCCATTCTGGCCTCGGCAAATGTGGTTCCTACTACTTCAGCAGCTGACAGTGGAACCTCCAATACAGCTGCCACTGAGCTCGCACTTGCTGTCTCAGGATCAGGGAACATCGGTCCATCCGGACCTCAAGTCCCTGTATCTTAATGCTTGTCTCCTGCAGACTTAGTCAAATCCAGGTTTGTGGTCTCCCAGGAGGTGGCGGACGTTCTCATAGCAGTGAGAAAGCCCTCAACTAGATCTACTTATGCCATGAAATGGAAAAGATTCTGTCTATGGGCTTCGCCCTGTCACTTGGACCCTCTCACCTGTCCAGTGAACTAAATCTTAGAGTATCTCCTCTCCTCATTAAATCAAGGCTTGAGTTACTCCTCCATAAAGGTACATTTGTCAGCAATTTCTGCTTACCACATACCTGTGGAAGGGAAAACATTTGCCCAACTGGATATGTCCCATACCTTTTTGTGGGGCATTCTACACATTAAGCCTCCCATCAGAGATCCAGTACCCCCCCCCCCCGGGATCTCCTCTTTATGCTGGAGAAGCTAACCCTTCCCCCATTCCAGCCTGCCGCGTAATGCGAGCTTCGCTTCCTTTCCTGGAAAGCGTTATTTTTAGTTGCAGTTACTTCTGCTCGGAGGGTTTCCGAGCTTCAGGCGGTGATGTGTAAGGAGCCTTATTTAATTTTTCACAGGGACAGGGTATCCTTGCAAACCAGTCCTAAGTTTTTTTTTTGTTTTTTTTTGTGTTATCTTTTTTCACCCCCTACATGCTCCTCGGCAGCCACTCCTTCAGGCTTGCCAAGGCAGTCTTCTGACCCATCCGTCCTCCGAGACTCTGCCTCAGATCGCAGCCGATCCCCAGGGTGACCCGGCGTAACCCTTCGCCGGATGGGTCCCCCTCCTCTTAGGGAGAAGGCACCAGTCAAGGAGCAGACTAGCGCTCCTACTTTAGCCCCAGGGATGCTGCTGAGGTGGAGAGCTCGGTAGGACCTTTGATGGCCTCAGAGCGCTGGGCAGCCATCATCCGGCTACCGTGAAGCGGTATTTCCGCTTTTCTAGTTACTCCCTCATTTTCCTTGCATGCGTCCGCAGTGCTCCTGGTCTCCACCAGAGGCCGCTGCAGCGCGACAAGTCCCCGCTACCCACCCCCAGGAGAGGAGAGCAGTCCTATGGACGTTCGATCCTCTCCGGCCCCTGCCAGCCCCCGACAACCCGAGTCCGTTCCCAAACCCGCGTCGCCGGCGTGGGATGAGGTAAGGCACCAGCCCCTCAACCCTCTGCACCACTGGGCCGGCAGTCCTAAGTTTTTACCTAAAGTAGTGTCCGAACTTAAGTTGAATCAGGACATCAACCTTCCGGTATACTACCCAGGTCACTTGAACAGAGGGAAAGCACTCCTGCATACTTTGGATGTCGACAGGGCACTAAGGTACTATTTAAAACTCACTGCTGTACACTGTAAGACAGAGCAGTTGTTCATGGCCTTTGCACCTCTCTGCCAAGGGCATGCCAGTGTCTAAATAAACACTATCAAAGTGTCTGGTTAATTGTATTGTTTTCTGTTACAACAAGTACAACAAACCTCTACCGGGCTCAGTTAGGAGACATTCTACCAGGGGAGTGGCTGCTTCCTTCTCATCCTCGTGAAATGTCTTTATTGGAGACACCTGTGCAGCAGCTACCTGGAGCTCAGTGCATACTTTTGTTAAGCAATACAGCTTGGACATTGCTTCTAGGCGAAGGGCAGGTTTCAGCCTAGCAAATCTTCAGGGCCTCCTATCCTAAAGGTGCCCTTTTCTAGCACTATTGCTTACTGCTGCCTCCCAGTTACCTGTTTCTTTTTGCGGGACTGCTTGGGATTCAGTCCTAATTGTAATAGCCTGCTGCAAGAGCTCCCACTCAAAGTAAGATAGTACAGTTACGTAAGAACTTACTGTAACAGTAGCTCTTACTTTGAGAGGGTTCCTGCAGTAGGTCTTCACAAGTAGGACTATGCCCCCTGGCATCAGGACCGCATGGCAAAATTGTAGCCAGCAATCATCAGCTGGGACCGCCCCTGGCATCAGATGATGGACGTCAGCGTGCCTATAAATAGGAGCGGTCCCCCTCCCACCCTCCAGTTCTTTCCCGCCGTCGACCTGAATCGTCAACCTCGCAGTAGAACAACTTCAGTTGCCTGCCATTTTCTAACTTTGTTGTTCGATCTAACGTTGTATTTTTTCCTATCCACAGCGGGGGCCCAAGAAAAAGTGCTCCAAGTGCGGTGCACAGATCTTGCACAGGGACGACCATTCCCATTGCGTCCTCTGCCTGAGGCCTAAACATAAGACTGCAGAGTGTTCCATCTGCCAGGCCTTCAACCAGGCTACATGCACCTGTCGCCAGAGGACCCTCGATGCCCATTTAATAAAACAAAGACTGGCATCAATGGAAAAAAAGCTCCAGGAGCTGAGGGAAAGATAATCGTTGCCGGCCTTAGAAAACATCCCGGCCTGGTGGAAGGACGCTAAGTTTCAGCTGCTTCAGGGGTTGGGGCAACCTCAACTGGTGGTCAGGGCTACCCCCCACCAAGGGTGCCACCCACTAGTCCTGCACTCTCTAGTAGAGTCTCAGATAGAGGCTTGGGCATTCTGCCCTCCAGCATCACTGAACACAAGCTTTCTGAATCAGTCCCAGATGTTTCCCAACCTAGTAGGCCGGAATCATTGGACTCAGATGAGGATTCATACCTGGGTGATCAATCAGAGCCGCACTCCTCTATTGAACCCCAGCTGAAAGAATCCCTGAAATCCCTTCCAGAGGATCCTTCCTTCACTGAGCTACTTCATTCCATCCAAAAGCCCTGCTGGTGGGCTTCCCCAGAATTGGACCCCAAACGCAAAAGATTGGTGGAGCAATTGGATTTGGTCAATGAGGACCCCCTCCCCATTTCCCACTGGACAGGGCCACATGAAGATCTCACTGCCACCATCTGGCAATAGCCGTCGTCCATCCCGGCCATCTCAAAAAAGGCCAATAGGACATACCACTCCCCAAAAGGGGTTTTCTACCTTACTACTCAATCCAAAGCTGACTGTGTTGTAATCAGCTCAGCTCACAATAGGTCAGCACAGCCCAAACACCTCAGTGCCTCCCCTCCAGACAAGGAGTCAAAGCAAATGGACCAGTATGGTCGCAAGATTTATACCTCCTCCACTTGCACCATCCACTCCTTGAATTACATGGCCCACCTGGAAAAGGACATTCAGGAGGTACCTGATGAACAACTCAGGAATAAACTCCTGGAAAAGATTAAATAAATTGTCCTGCCGCCATGCCCTTCGTGCAACCTATGACTTCGTCCACGTGGTGCAGCCACGGGCATCTGTCTCAGGTGCCTTGCTTGGCTCCATCTGGCAGGGTTGGCACAAGATGTATAAAGTACAATTCTGGACACTCCCTTAGGGGTCTAGTTCTGTTTGACGGCGACGCCAAAGACATAATCATAGAATTGCAAGAGAGCGGCAAATCTCTGAAAGATGTCCATTCCTTTACTGCTCGGGTCAGAAACCCCGGCAACCCTTTCACCGCCAATGGAAGTGGAACAAACAGAACCAGGGCAGACGCCAGAACAAGGTGCCGGCCCTCGAGTTCTGGTGCTCAAACCCCCCAGGCCAAGTTCTCCAAAACCGTCTCTGGGGAAAAGCACCCCACCCCTCTGCATCCTGACTCCCTACCCCCCTTTCACTACCTCCTATCCCCGCAGAGAAACCGGTGAGGGAAGATTCGGCCTTCACCTGGAGGGGTGGAGGGCTATAAGTGCAGATGCATGGGTTCAGCAGCTCATAGCAAAAGGTCACTCGATAGAGTTCCTGGAGAGACCACCCTCCAATCCTCCGGGCAGCTCTCATTACCTGTCAGGGCAACAATTACTGGTCCTACAGGAAATTCAAGCTCTGCTGCAAAAATCAGCCATAGAGCAGGTTCCACCACAGCAGGAAGGAAGGGGATTTTATTCTCGCTTCTTCCTAGTTCCCAAAAAGACGGGAGATCTCAGACCTAGCTTAGATCTCAGCATGCTCAACCTCTTCATCAAATAGAAGAAGTTTCACATGTTGACCTTCCAGGGACTTCTACCCCTGCTCCAACCAAACTCTTGGCTGTGTTCCCTGGATATGCAGGATGCCTACCTTCATATCTCCATTCTTCCGGCCCACCGTCGCTTTCTGAGATTCTCTTTCCAGGAGGAGCATTTCCAATTCAGAGCTCTTCCCTTTGGCCTCTCTTCAGCACCTCGGGTTTTCACCAAGTGCCTAATGGTGGTAGCGGCGTTCCTACACTGCAGGGACATCTTATGTGTTCCCATACCTGGATGATTGGCTATTTTCAGCTCCCTCCCTCCCTGGACAGTCTGAAGGACTCGCTTTCCTTCACTCTGGACCTGTTCTCCAGTCTGGGTATCTCGGTCAGCTACCCCAAATCCCAGCTATTACCCTCCCAGCACCTCCAGTTTTTTGGAGTGGTGCTGGACACGGGCCAGGGCAAGGCCTTTCTCCCAACTGACAGAGCAGAGACCCTCATATCTCAAGCGACACTGAAGGCTTCCTCTCGTTGGACCACAGCGCATTCGGTCCTGCAACTGCTGGGGCTGATGGTAGCCACCATTCCCACAGCCCCTCTGGCCAGACTATGCATGAGGGTCACCCAGTGGTCTATATGAGTCCAATGGGACCAGCGTCTGGACGACATGGACCAGAAGGTCCTAGTCTCCAGCAGCCTTCAGAAGGATCTCCTTTGGTGGCAGGACATGTCCAACCTTTCGGTGGGCATCCCCTTCCACCCTCCATCTCCCACCATGATTCTCACATCTGATGCCTTGAACCTGGGATGGGTAACGCATCTGGGAGACCATCGGACACAGGGCACCTGGTCACCCATGGAGGAGAATCTCCACATCAGTATTCTAGAGACAGGAGCGGTGCTCTCTGCTCTTCAGGTCTTTCAGTCCCTCTTGGTTCCAGGAACACTACTCATACAGACAGACAACATGGCCACTGTCTGGTATCTCAACAAACAGGGAGGCACCCGATCTTATCCCCCTCTGCAGAGAGGTGATGCGGGTGTGGTACTGGGCCATTCAACATGGCCTTTCTTTGACAGCAGTCCACTTGCCAGGTGTTCATAACATTCTGGCGGACAGTCTCAGCTGATCAGTCACCAAGGCTCACAAGTGGGAGCTAAAGCAGGCAGTAGTAGAAAATCTGTTTCTTCAATGGGGACAGCCAGACATAGACCTCTTTGCCTCCCCATCCAATGCAAAACTACCCAGCTTTTGCTCGCTCATTCTCAGGTGTGGTGCTTTGTGGTGAGATGCATTGTCTCTTTCCTGGACAGGCAGATCTCTATATGCTTTCCCTCCCTTTCCTATTCTACAGAAGATTCTGCTGAAGCTCCAGGCGGAGGGGGCCCACATGATTCTCACTGCCCTACTGTGGCCTCAGTAGATTTGGTTCCCTCTAATACAGCAGTTAGCATTGGAACCCCCAATACCTCTTCCTCTCTCTCACGACCTTCTGTCCCAGGAGCAGAACAACGTGGTACACCCAAGCCTCAAATCATTCCACCTTCTCGCGTGGCACCTGTGAACTTAGCGGCCTCTCACCATGGTGTCTCTTCCAGAGTCGCTCAGGTCTTAGTGGAGCCAGAAAACCCTCTACCAGATCCACGTATGTCATGAAGTGGATGAGATTTATTATTTGGGCTACAGCTAAAGGCCTAGACCTCTTTTCTTGCTTTGCTCCCCAGGTTTTAGAGTACCTCTTGCACTTATCAGATTTGGGCCTCAGCTATTCCTCTCTGAAGGTCCATCTCTCTGCGGTTTCGGCCTACCACCTTCCGGTGGAGGGCAAAACCCTTGCTCAGATGGAGGTTTCCAAAACCTTTCTGAAAGGGATCCTTCATCTCAAACCTCCTGTCCAGAATCCTGTTCCCCACTAGGATCTTAATTTTATGTTAAAAAAGTTTACTTTACCCCCTTTTGAGCCAGCAGCAAGCTTTGATATGCGTTTCTTAGCATGGAAAACGCTCTTTTTAGTTGCTATCACTTCAGCTTGAAGAGTTTCAAAGCTTCAGGCTCTAGTTTGTAGAGAGCATTATTTGATTTTCCACAGAGACCAGGTGGCTCTGCGGACTAACCCATATTTTCTGCCAAAGGTAGTTTGGAACTCACTCTGAACCAAAATGTCGAACTGCAGGTATTCTATCCCGAACACTCCAACAGCGGAAGTATCTCCTGCATACATTTGACGTACACAGGATTCTGAGATATTATGTCTCAAGGACTAAGGAGGTTCGCAAGACGAACCAACTTTTTGTGGCCTTTGCTCCTCAGTGTCTGGGCAAGGCTATCTCCAAACAAACTTTATCTAGGTGGCTGGCAAATTTTATTCATTACATTTACCAGAAGTACAAACAAAACCTTCCGGGAACGGATAAGGGCCACTCAACTAGGGGAGTGGCCACTTCCACTGCCTTTTTCAGGAATGTGTAAACTGCAGACATTTGTGCAGTGGCCACTTAGTCCTCTGTCCACATCTTCACTAAACATTACAGTTTGGACATTGCTGCTAGGTGCAGGACTGGCTTCGGTCTAGCAGTCCTGCAAGGTCTCCTGTGATGAGTGACCTGTAGTTGGCAGACATTTTCCTCCTCCCAGAACCTCATCTTTGACTACTCCTTTTTTAGTTGACTGCTTGGTATTCAGTCCTACTTGTGAAGACCTACTGCAGGAACTCTCTTGAAGGAAGATATAGTAGTTACGTAAGAACTTACCATAACAGTAGATCTTCAAGAGAGGTTCCTGCAGTAGGTCTAGATTTCCCACCCACCTTCCCCCAGCTCCTGTGGTATTTTCTCTTTATTCCCTTCCCAGGACTTTGTTTTATCTAGGGTTTAGGGTCCCAGTAGTTTCCATTCCTTTTTTCTGCTTCCTCTTTAGAGGTCTCCGGAGGAAGAATTGGAGGGCGGGCGGGGGACCGCCCCTATTTATAGGGGCGGTCAGTCACCTGACGTCAGTCACCTGACACTGGGGGTGGTCCCCTCTGATGATTGCTAGCTATAATTTTGCCATGCAGTCCTGACGCTAGGGGGGCACAGTCCCACTTGTGAAGACCTACTGCAGGAACCTCTCTTGAAGATCTACTGTTACAGTAAGTTCTTACATAAATGCTATATCTTCAAGAGGAGATCTTATCTGTGTCAGTCTTCACCATTCATCACAGATGGGTTACCTGGCCGGAGGTCAGGACCCCGTGGGACCTTTTTTTTTTTTTTTTTAAAGGGGTAGGCAGAGCCGACACACCATTGGCGCCGCCCTCGAGGCCGACGTACTGCATGGCGCTTGAGGGTTGGCCGTTAGGCTGTGTCGACTCCGCCTGCCTACCAGTTCTTCGTCTCCCGCCATTGAGGTCACCTTGTGGGAAGCTTCTGACAAGAAATTTAGGCCTTCAGCCTTTCGAGATCGGCGTTTTCAGTCCGTCGGTTGCCTGTCGGTTCTGTGTTCTGCCTTCACTCGACGTCGCCTGGTAAGATCTTTCCTTTTTATTTGAATTCTGCGACGTTGAGTCTGTTTTCGAGTTTTTTTCCGTAGGTCATGTCTCGGTCGGAGGGCAAGAAGTCTTCGAAGATGAGTCGGCCCCCCATGTGTCGGTGCCCGTGCGGCCGAAAATTCTCCGTCACCGACCAGCACGACCCGGTGTCTTGAATGTCTTGGCCCGCTTCATGACATGGACTTGTCTGCGGCGCCTGCTTCTCCATGGACCGCGGGTCGCCAGACAGCGCATTGAAAGTGGGCGGCTCCGCCGACTCGACCGGTGGGTTCACCTCGTTGGGCCAAGCCGTGCTCTCTCAGGCCCTTCCTCGGGTCCTCCCGGTTCTGTCACGGACCGAGGAGGAGGGCCTCGGCTACTGGCCTGGCCATCGCGAGGCTCCTCCCACAGGCGCAGGAGGCCCGTCCCACTTCCTCCCAGGAGTGGGCGGAGGCGCCGCGAACAGTCGCCCGCCCTGGGGTAAGGCTCCCCAGTGTCGCTCCCACGGCTTGGAAGGCCCAGGTCGGCACCATCCTCGTGCCGCAGAGCCTCTCGTGGCGTTCACGGCACCATGGGCCCTGTCAGTGCCGTTGTCGGCGCCGACTTGTCGCTCAGTGCTGTGGGCTCAGTCGACGCTGTTCGCGGTGCCAACGCCATTTGCGGTGCCATGGGACCAGATCCAGCGTCCTCCTTTGCCATGTCTCGCGGCGCCGAGGTTGAGCATGGCACCGTGCCTTTGCGGCTAGGCGCTGTGGGGCCTTTGACTCTGTCTGTCGGTGCCGTCCTCGGCACCATTCGCGGCACCGAGGGGCCGGTCGGTGCCATGTTCGGTGCCGGGTCTGCCTTCGGGGCTGTCGTCGGTGCTGCTACGGTCCTCGGTGCCGCTCGCGGTGCCGTGGGGCTGGGTGGCGTCAGTGTCGCCACCGAGGGTGCTGCTGGTGCTGCTGTCGGCGCTCTCCCTGTCCTTGGTACCACTCCCGGTACTGGTGGATTCGACAGCGCTGCAACTGGCCCTGGCACTGGACCTCTGGCTCGAGCTGCCGTGGTGCCTCCTGCAGGTCCCGCTCGTGGGGTTCGCGGAGGGCACAGGCACGGCTGGAGCCGCAGCACCTGGCTGCGGGCCCGGTGTGAGTTGGTTCTGCCTGCCCTCCTACGGTTTGGCTCAGAGCTTCGGACTCTACCTCTTCGGAGTCGAGCTCCAAGTCGGACGAGCAGTCACACCCCTTGGGGTTGGCTGCGGAGGAGGGAAGCACTGTGGTCTCGTCGACGAGTCGGAGCCAGCCCCCTAATGAGGAGAGTCAGGTGGCCCCTGAGACTAGGGTCAGTGATGCTGACCAGCAGGCAGTGGTGCGAGCCACCATAGTTCTGCAACCTGGTCTTAGGGGTTTCATCGACCCCTCGGTGGTGGTACCCCCTCCAGTGGTGTGTCTTGATTGCCCAACTTTGGGACCCATCAAGAAGCCTACAAGAGGGGAGGGTACTGTTACTGTTCCCTGGGTCTCCCCTTCGGGGGCTGCCCATAGATGCCAGCTACCTAGGCTGGCCCTCTCGAGGAGGAGGACTCTCTCAGACTCTGAGGGGTCGAGGGGTGTGGGGTTGGTGCATCGGCCTTTTTCTGGGGTCCACTCGTGCCCTGGACGGAGCTGTAGTGCGGATTTCCACCCTTCCCCCTCGGGTTCCTTGAGGGAGTCCCGTTCTTTTGAGGCAGGGGACTGTCCTTCTGGACCTTTATGGCCCCAGTTGCCTCACTGGGGGGATTCTTCTGGGCGCAGCCAAGGCAGTACCAACGTGGTTGTACAGCTGTTGGCTGTGGGGTCTTCCGGGGCACCCTCCTCGGGTGCTCACGGTCCGCTCCCTAGCCCTGGTGGAGGTCAGCCAACTTCTCTTCTCGGCTCTGCCCCTATCCCTCTGCCACATTCTCCTGCGCTCCCAGGCATTCTTGGTCCTAGCGGCCCTCTCACCTGGGAGCAGTTCAGAGCAGTGGCTGCCCGGTTCCCTGCTTATGTTAGGGCTATGGACAGCCAGGTTTTTCAACCTCCCCCCGTGCAGCCACCCTCTGAACACATGGTGACCTCCAGCTCCTCATCCCCCTCTTCTGGGGGAGAGGAACCTTCTGTCCACAACTCTCCGGCTGCTGATTTCTCGGAGTATTAGCGTTTCCTCGTGAGGATGTTGGAGGACTTGCACCTTTTGCCCTCTACTATCAGCAATCCTGAGCATGCGGCGTACGCCTTTCTAGGCGATTTTGGCGAGGCCACCCTTGTGGTGCCACCCTGGCCAGATCCCTTTTGGGAGGCGTCCTTGCGTTTCTAGCAGAGGCCCTTCTCCGGAGTTCCCACCCCAAGGGACCTCAGCCAGAGGTATTGCGCTCCCCCGGAGTCTCCAGGTTCCATGTCTCATCCGCAGTCTGGCTTGACGCATCTGGACACTCCTGATGGGCTTCGCGCCCTCCACCGTGACCGGCCCCCAGATCAAGACTCCTTGGATTTTGATTTTTGGGGGAGGATGACCTTCTACTCAACACGGTTGCTCCTTTCTATTTCTGGTCATCAGGCCCACTATGCAGCCTACAACAGGTTCTTGTGGTCCAGGCTAGGTCAGATCCTAGCCATGTTGCCTGACTCGGAGCAAACCAGACAAGCCATCGCGCTCTCTGCACGTGGCCTGGAGCTAGCTTGGCACCAAGCGAGGGCATCTTATGATGCCAGTGAGGTAGCTACCAGGGTTGTAGGGACAGCGATCTGCACTAGGAGATCGGCATGGCTACGTCTTTCCTGGTTGTTACCCTTGGCCCGGTGTAGGGTGATTAGCTCCGCCCACCAGGGTACCTACCTTTTCTCCCGTAGAGTGAGACAGCGCTTGTCGGGGCAGCTTCCTTCCTCCTCCAGGGGGACCCTGTCTCTCTCTCCCCACTCTCGGGCCTCTCCAGGCCCTGAAGGTTCCCCCCCTTAGTGTGTCACCCACTGAGGGCTGAGGGACCCTGTCCCTTAGGGTGTAATGAAACAACTCCCTTCGGGGGGGCTTGGTACTCACCCATCTGTGATGAATGGTGAAGACTGACACAGATAAGATATGAAAATTACATTACCTACCGTAATTCTCATCTTTCTGTATCTTCACCATTCATCCAACCCACCCACCATCCCCTTGGGGCCTCAGTCTCTGGGTCGCCCTCCCCCGTGGCTCCCCCTCTCCTCTTTAGGAGCGAGGTAAAGTAGGGACACACGGGGGGTATTCTCCTATGAAGGGTAGACAGCTCGAGCGGCACTCCTTCTCTACTACTTGTCTCCACCCCGATGGGGTGGGAGTTGGTGGTTGCCCTCCTCCTGTTCTCCTTCTGGTTTCCATCCAACTATTTAAAAAAAAAAAAACAACTTTTTTTCATCAAACATTTTTCTTGAGAGAGTACTAAATCCCTGTACCCTGTCCTTCCTCCAGAATAGCCGACTCGGGACTTCCGGTGACGTCACGGTGAAGATGGCAGCTTAGACGAGGCACTCTCTCGACTGACCCTATAATTTTCCTCCAGCATCCCTAATCTAACGACATCACACCAAACCGACTACAGGAGGATAGCTTACAATGCCCAAAAAAAGGGGATAATAAGTTCTTAATCCTCGCTCATCTAGATGAAGAGAAGTCTCAGGACGAAGGCTCAGAAAGCAGGGACTCGCGGGCCTCCCTCTTTCTTGCGGGCGTGGATGCGCGGCCGGGCCGGCAGGCTTCCCATATAATACTTCAGAACCAAATGGCACAAATGCTAGCAGAGCTGAGAGATTTTCGCTGAAATGAAATCCACGGCTACCGCACTGCGTACCGACATCGGGAAGCTCGAGCAGAGGCAGGAGAGTAGTGAGACTCGCATGGTCGAGGTGGAAGGTAGGCTTGAGGAAGCGGAGCAAGCCATCGCCTGGCTACAAAAGGAAGCCAGAGCGTTGCAAACCAGAGCAGAGGATGCCGAAAGCCACAACAGAAGAAGCAACATAAGGATTTCGGGGCTCCCCGAGGGCTCGGAAGGCCAGGACATGATAGGCTACGTCCAGAGGTTCCTCAGGGAAGCGCTCCCCCTACCAGAAGGCCTCTCGATGGAGATAGAGCATGCACACCGCATGTTGGGCCCAAGACCCCAACCGGGATCCCGTCCACGAACTGTCCTAGTCAAGTTTCTGAGGTTCCAAGACAAAGAAGCGGTGTTAAGGGCAGCTTGGAGAAAGGGAAGTGTGTTCCTGGGCCAGCAGCGTCTATATTTTGAAAACGATTATGCTCCAGAGATAATGGCACGAAGGCGCGCCTACTCCGGCGTCATGAAAGCGCTGAAAAAAGCTGGGATTAAATTTTGCACCCCGTATCCTGCTAAGATGGTCATCCTCTTCCCTGAAGGGTCCAGATCGGTGGAGATGGCGGAGGAAGCAGTGTTGGAGCTGAACAAGCGGCGTATTGAGATTCCCCAGACCAGACCTCCTCCAAAAGAGCCCTCGGTGGCTACGAAACTTGTCCACAAGCTGTGGAGTGCAGAGCAGAGGGACGAGAGATGGAAACAAGGTGCTGAGGCCATCAAGAAGATAATTGGAACCTTACACGAGAAGCAGACTTCTTCAGAGGGACTGCAGCCGTTGGAGACTGCCAAGAAGACGTGAAGACAGCAAGTAAAGGACTTCCATATTTACCACGATGTAAATCTGGGTGGGCCCGGGGGGGGAGAGCGAAAAGTGGCACATTGTGAGGGTAACTGGAGGGAGTGGATTTCAGTATAAGCAGAAGCTTGCAGAGTTGCACAGGTTCCGGCTGCGTGGGGGAGGCAGGGTCTTGGGGTTATAACGAATGGTGATGGGTGCTGGGAACCGAAGGGTAGCTGGGGGGGGTAGGCCATTGCCGTTGGGTCGGGCCGCTTATGGGGGAAGCCGGATTGTGTGTAGCTGGAAGCCGGAAGCATCATGGAAGTGGCGGTGATTGGAGCCGGAGCCATAGAGGACCGCGCAATCGGGCTTTCCAGCTCCACAAATTCTAGGGAATGGGAGTTGAGAGCGGGATGGTGGGGGAATGTAGGAGGGTTTAAAGGAGAGGAATGGGTCTGTTCAGCATAAGGAGGGGAAGGGAAAAGTAGCAGAGGTGGGGGGGGAGGATCTCTCTTCTTCTTCCTGCTTCCTTTCTCAATACAGCCCGGGTGAATTGAACCTGGATAAGCAGCAGAAATGCAAGTGCACTGCTGGATGGCATTTAGCTAGTTGGGTAGAGCCGAAGGGCAGAGTAGGAGGGTGGGAGCTGAGCAGGAGATCCGAGCGCTTTGGAGGAAGGGATAATAAGAGGGGGGGGGAGTGAAGAGGCTTGACCCCTGCGATCAATAAGCGGTTCATCCTGCTATAGTGACCACGATAAGGTGGTCACCTGGCTAGTCGGCTGGAGGAGAGGGTCCTACGAAAGGAGACAGCGGCTGGAGGTCATTGAGGTGCCGCCTCCTCCTGAATACCCACTTGGATGGCAAGGGTTCACTTCGGACCTACTCGGGTATGGGGCTGGGGGGCGGGGAGGAAGGGGGGAATCCACAACTTACTGGAGTGGGGGGTGGGGAAGCAGCTGGATGGAAGCAAGCTAGATATACACTTGTCGGAGTCCCCTGGGGAGCTTCCTCTTTGTCAACCCAACCTCATCCCTTGAATGTTGAGGAGGAATGAGTGAAAGAGTCTACTGCGGGGTCTAGCGGACCCAGCCTGGGTCATGGTGTTGCGGGGAAGGGGGGAGATGCTGGCCTACATGGGGGGGTGGGCGCTCCTCGCGGTCCGGGGTGCCGAGCGGGGCCTGGAATATTGGGGTACCTTGTACCTCGGGGGGGCCTCCCCCCCCTCTGGTGCCATGGGTGCTGTCCGTTGGACCGGCCCACATACAGCCAAATAATCCCAGGACCAGTGGGGCGCGAGATGGGGATGAGCCACCTGCCGGTCATCCTGGCATCCTGGCGCCCTCTGCCCGGCAGAGTCTCTGCACCAAGGTCTGAAGGGACATTCCAGCATGCAGAATTCTCTTCTACCCGGTTCATTCCCCTATTAAACCTTCCAGGGATCGCAGGGGGACAAGTGCTGCATATAACAGTCACCCGACCCATTTCCTTTTCCCCGATAGCACAGTGTGCTAATGCTCAGTGTCCTGGGCTCACGGCAAGGTTCCCTTGCCCTAGGGTCAGATTTTCTGACCTGTGGAAGTGCTAGTTACTTAGCTTGTAGTGTTAACATGTATATTTGTTATGCTTTGTTGGTTACAGTTAGACCAGCTTGTTACTGTATTGTTTTTTGTTCTATGTTAGTCGCCAGCCACAATCAACTAAGCTCGGTGGGGGTGTCCTCTATGGGAGGCGGGCCTAATGCCATAATGATGCTACCAGGTAGTAAGCCAGTGTGCCGCTACTGATCACTGATGGATATGGCTAAGGTAAAACTACTTTCCCTGAATATAAATGGCCTCGCTTCCCCAGTTAAGAGATCAAAGACCCTGGCTTTTCTCAGACGCTCAAAAGTTGACCTTACATTTTTGCAGGAAACCCACATGAATACGGTGGAACACGCAAAATTGGCTAAACTCACTAGGGGGCAGGTGTTCTATTCATCTGCCAAATCTGGCAGATGCAGGGGCGTGGCCATCATCATCTCTCCAGGTATCCCCTTTGAGGTTAGCGATACATGGGCTGACCCGAAGGTTGCATGATCTTGGTACAGGGGGTTCTACACGGCAAGCGGGTGACCATGGTGAATCTATATTTCCCCCCGGGGATGCAGGTGACCCAGCTTAGGCCATTATTAGACAAAGTGGTACAAAAAACAAAGGGAGTGCTCATGATGGCGGGTGACCTTAACTTTGTTATCGACCCTCATCTTGATTCCACCAGTAATAAGCCTCCTAGGTCGCCAGCCGCCCAGAAATTCTTTAAAAGGTTTGCGACCGAGGCAGGATGGGTTGACGCCTGGAGACGGCTTCATCCCCACTCGAGAAATTACACTTTCTACTCTGCTGTACACCACACCTACTCCCGCATAGACCAGATATACACACATGTGGAAGATCTGGGGATGCTGAATGAAGTACAAATTGGAGACATTGCTCTCTCGGACCACGCGCCTCAGGTCTCCACATGGGATTTTGACCTCCAGCCTAAACGTACGGTTTGGAGGCTAAATCCTTTTCATCTACGCTCTAAAAAGTTCCAGGAATTTATAGTAGAGAAGATACAGGAGATTAGGGAGGACAACCCGATTGCAGATTCCACTCCTGCCATTCATTGGGACACGATCAAAACAGTATTGCCGGGACACCTAATAAAATTCACAGCAGAGCAAGAAAAACAGCGAAGAGCTCGGAGACGGGAATTGGAAGATTCTCTCCACTTTTTACAAATGGCACACAAACAAGGGATACTACGGTGCTCCCTCAACTGCAGCAAACTAAGCTTGAATTAGACAACTTGGTGCGGCGGAGACTGAGATAGCCCTCACTTTCTAGCCAGAAATTCTATGGGAGTGGGGCCAAGGGCTGCTTCGGGATGCTGGCGTACCAGGCCGAAAACAGAAAAAGGTGTCACGATATGCTAATCCTTCATCCCCTTGGGGGGCTGCGGTTCACCAGGTCCCAGGATATAGCCAAAGCCTTCGCGACTTACTACCAGTCACTGTATACCCCAGAAAAGCAAGTTCCCACACACCATGTGTTGGAATTCTTGTGAAGGGTCAATCTTCAACGACTCACAAAGGCCCAGGGCCAGGCCCTGACTGCTCCGATCTCAGAGGAGGAGGTGCTGGCCGTCGTTAAGAAGGCCGAATCTCAGAAATCTCCCGGTCCAGATGGGTACGTTGCGGAATTCTATAAAGTGGCTAGGACCCAGGTCCTGCCAAACCTTTGCTGTGCCTTTAACTGGGTCATGCAGGGGGAGCCCTCTCCCCCGTCCTGGGCCTATGCCTCTATATCGGTCATCCCTAAGCCGGATAAAAACCCACAATTATGTGCCTCCTACAGGTCGTTATCGGTTCTTAATCAGGACTATAAATTCTTTATGGCAGTCCTAACTCATAGAGTCGACCAGATTCTCCCCTCACTGATTCATAAGGACCAGACAGGGTTCGTTCGCACACGCTCGACCACAGACAGTATCAGGTGAACTCTACATGTGATGCACGGGTGCACTCTGAGGGTCCCGTCCCTGTTGGTCAGCTTAGATGCAAAAGGCATTTGACAGGGTGTCGTGGCAATTTCTTTATGAAACATTATATAAATTGGGCTTCCCTTCCACGCTTATAAAGGTTCTGCAAAACATATACTCCGCCCCGCAGGCTTGCGTAAAGGTTAATGGACACCATTCCAGGTACTTCCCACTACATAGGGGAACAAGGCAGGGCTGTCCCTTCTCTCCCCTTTTATTTGCGATTTTTATAGAGCCCCTGGCCCAGAGGATCAGGGAGGCGCATGATATCACGGGGGTAGTGGTGGGGGAGGTAGAGCACCGTATAGCCCTTTATGCAGATGACATACTCCTATACTTACGTAATCCTGAACAGTCTCTCCCTGTGGTTAAATCGATATTGGAGGATTTTGGTGTAGTTTCAGGATACAAACTAAACCTCAATAAAACCGAGTTGCTCCCCTTCCATTTTTCTCCCACTCAGAGGGCAAAAACCGCTGTTCCTGGGAAATGGGAGTTAGGAAAGCTTAAATACCTTGGGGTACATTTGCCGAAATCCCTGGGAATTTTATAAATATAACTATATTCCACTTATAGAACAACTTAAAACAGACCTGGCCACATGGGCGGCCTTTCCTTATGGGCTGGCGGGTAAGACCGACCTAATTAAAATGGTGTCCCTCCCCAGAGCACTGTATGTGTTCCAGAATATTCCGATACAGATACCCAGGCAGACCTTTAAGGAGATTGACAGATACATCACTAAATTTATATGGTCCAATAAAAGACCCCGGGTGCGTCTTAAGATCCTTACCCTTCCTAGAGATGAGGGGGGTCTGGGTCTCCCAGACTTCAGGTTATATTACCAAGCTGTTAGTTTAATATATATGGTATCCAGGCAAACCAGAACAAATGTTCCACATTGGCTGGGTATTGAGCAGGTGCTGATGGATGATAATGCATTCTACAGCTCTCTATACAATCCCGGGAACTCTGGGAAGAGATTTACACAGGGGAATCTCTGGCTCGAGGCTTCGGTAAGGGGTTGGCATCATATCCAGAACAGTTGCCAACTGTCTACATTTTCGCCTCTCTTGTGCCCAATCTCCAGCTTGGGTGATTTCCCACCAGGAGTCCTCAGTGGTGGTTTCTGGCAGTGGGAGAGGAGAGGCCTAAAATACTTAAGTCAAATAGTCAGACAAGGCACAATGTGGGCCTTTAATGAGGTACAAAAGGAATTTGGTATTCCCAAGGAAGATTTTTTCCGGTATCTTCAGCTTAGGCATTATATGCAGTGCCTCCCCCGGGAAATCTGGGACCAGGAACGGATCCCAGCACTAATACAAACCCTTACAGTACATATTAGGATGCATCGCCAAAACAACCTGATATCAATGTACTACCGGTCCCTGAAGATTCAGAGTTCCGTTGACACAGAAGGAATTCGGACGCGCTGGAGCCAGGAATCAGGCTACTTGATAACCCCAGAGGATTGGCAGAGGGCATGGAAATATTCAGCTAAGGTATCCAGCTCACATGTCTGGAGGGAGTTCTCTTGGAAATGCTTAATTCGCTATTTCAGAACTCCTGTAATTACTGGTCACTACGCCCCGGGTCGGGGGGCGGGCTGTTGGCGTTTGTGCGGTGCCACAAGGGCCGACCACACCCATGTGATGTGGAGTTGTCCCTCCTTGACGCCTTTTTTTCTTGCCTGCAACACCATTTCCAACAGATATTTGATCCCCAATTTCAGTTGACAATGGAGATGGTTTTGTTTTTGGTCCTGCCCCATAACATGCGTGGCCCAATGACTAGACACCTTTTACTTATACTCCTCACAGTGATCAAAAAAGCTATCATAAAATACTGGCTGACCCCTAAAGTACCCACCATA
Source organism: Neoceratodus forsteri (assembly GCA_016271365.2). Classification (NCBI taxonomy): domain Eukaryota; kingdom Metazoa; phylum Chordata; order Ceratodontiformes; family Ceratodontidae; genus Neoceratodus; species Neoceratodus forsteri. The sequence goes on from CM057458.1 coordinate 714,027,488, forward strand.
CAAGACTGGTGGGCCATTACCAAACAAATCTATATTATGGAAAAAATAACACATAGCCTAAATAATCAAGAAAGGAAATTTGCAGAGAGGTGGACCCGCTGGCAGATATATTATATGCTAAAAGACCCAACCTTTGTTCCATGATGAGAGGGAGACAGTTGAGGGCTGTGTGGGCTTTCTTATATCAATTTACCCTATTGATCCCTGGGGCCTGGACTGGGGGGGGGTGACACTTGGTCCCACCTCGGGGGGTTGGAGGCCCACTTTGGGGGAGGGCACCCCCACCGAACCTCTGGCTGGGGGGTGGATTGGAAACTAACCCCTGTGACTAGAACCACAATTACATTATGCCTTGTGACTTGATAAACTGTAAGTCTGGGATCACCCTGTACGGACTATGTTGGTTTGATATCCCATTGTTGGGCTGAATCTGGAGCCAATTAAGGCTAAGAGTAAAAACTTTTTCCTTTTCTCTTTTGGGTCTAACAAGGTATCATCAAGGTATGGACACTATTCCTCTCTGAGTCTACCTTTGAATTGTATGTCTAATTTCACTATGGCTGATGGTCTGGCTGACTTATGTGTAAATAAGTTAAAATACCAATAAAAATGATATTTACAGAATAGCCGACTCTGCTTCTGGGGTATTTGCCAGTTATTCTGTGCCTTGAATTCTGGCAGAGAGCTTTGCTACTCCTTGCAGTTCCTATACAATCTGGTGACGGACAAGGGTCTCGGATACCTTGATACCTCTCCCTCTCTCCTAAATTCTCGCCCCTCCCTACCCTCCTTTCTTCTGCTTCCAGGGATTGGGGCTCCTACCCAATCCCCTTAGTCTAATCTCTTCTTTGCTGTCCCCTCAGTCATTATTTCTCCTTTTAGTTCAGTTATCCTTTCCTTTTTCTGCCCCTTGGACTCTCTTGTCCCACCCTCCATCCCTTCCTCTTACCTCTCCGGCGACTCAGAACTGGTAGGCAGGTGGAGTCGACACAGCCTAACGGCCAACCCTTGAGTGCCACACAGTACATCGGCTTCGAGGGCGGCACCGATGGTGTGTCAGCTCCACCTACCCCTTTTAAAAAAAAAAAAAAGCTCCAGCGGGGTCCTGACCTCTGACCAGGTAACCCATCTGTGATGAATGGTGAAGATACACAGAAACATCAGAATTACGGTAGGTACATAATTTTCATTTCTTGCGGCAAGTGTTGCTTTGCCTCCCTCCTTCCCCCTGGTGAGCTGTTTTGCATTTTGATTTATGGCAAGCTTCTGCCCGGACCGCCTGCTGGCCTTACCAAATGGGTCTCCCTCAGGTGAACTGAGGTGGAGCTGAGAAACGCCCCTGATATACCATTGGCCAACGTCGGGGCGGAACTGGTGTTGAGGGCAGTCCCTACTGGAGACTGCTAGCTAAAGGTTTCTGATGGGTCCTAGCGCCTGTGGCATGGTCCTAATTGTAATAGCCTGCTGCAAGAGCTCCTCTCCAAATAGGTCACCAAGAGCACAGTTACGGTAAGTTCTTAAGTAGCTGCACTTTTATGACTATTTGAAGACTACAGCCTCCAGGATGAAAAACAGCATTGCTTTGTGTCAGGGAGGTCATGGCAGACTAACCTGCTAATGTTTTTCAGTTGGGTCACCAGGGTAGTAGATAAGGGGTAGGCAGTAGATCTGCTTTACTTCTACTTTAGTAAAGCCTTTAATTCAGTAGCTCACAGGAGGCTGCTGAAAAATGTGGAGGATTTTGGAGTTGATCCGGGTTTAGTTAAGCGGGTTGGAAACTGGTTAAAAGAAAGGTGAGAGAGTAGTTGTAAAAGGGACGAAATCAGGGGATAGAGTATTCACAAGTGGAGTACCACAGGGATCAGTCCTGGAACCTGCCCTGTTTAATATGTACATTCGTGATACTGAAGTGGGTATCCAAGGAAAAATTGATCTATTCTTGGATGGCACATAGGTGTGTGGAAGGTTGATCACAATAATGGGGTTCAAGAGCTCCATGAAGTCTTAAGAATACTGGATAAATTGACTTGGGTATGACAGTTGAAGTTTAATGCCAAGAAATGCCAAATCCCAAAATCCACTCTGATTTGTGCAAGGTAATGCACATGGGAAACAAAAACCCAGGGGAAGCGTACACAATGGGGGGTGAGATACTGACAACAGTAAAAATAGAAAGGGACCTTGGGGTAATTATATCAGATGACCTAAAGGTGGGCAAGCAATGTGAGAAGGCAGTAAGAAAGGCTGGGGGGATACTGGGATGCATAGGCAGAGGCATCAATAGTAGAAAACAGGAAGTTGTTATCCCTCTGTACAGACAGTTGGTGAGACCCCATCTGGAGTACTGTGTGCTGTTCTGGAGAACCCATCTCCGCAAAGACATAGAGTGGATGCTGTCCAGAGGAGGGCAACCAAAATGGTGCAGGGTCTGCACTAGAAGACATACGAAGAAAGACTAAAGGAGCTTAATATGTATACCCTTGAGGAAAGAAGAAAAGATTACTCACCTTAGTAATGTTGTTTCTTCTAATGGAGTCTTGCTATATTCTGACATATGCAGTGAGTCCCAACCTTCGAACTGCCCAGGAGATGAAAGAGTTAACTTTCCATGCCAGGCATGGAACGCTGAGCTCGAGCTCAGTTGAGACTCTGTCTGTTGTTCTTCAAACTCAAACCATCAGATCTTTACGAGCTAAACTCACTAAGGTCCTGTGTGGAAGCTGTAAACCTACACTAGCCAACTGGCTACTAAACATAAAACACATTTTTTGGTCCCAACACAAAGACTCAAGTCAGGAGACCCAAAAATGAAAACACAACACCCACTCACCCCGAAAAAGAAGGGGTGAAACAAAAAGGGTGGGCACCTACTAAGTGCCAACACTGCACTGCCCACCCACATCCCAAAAACAGAGGTTCTGAGAGGGGCAGGCGGGGAGGGGAGGTCAGAATATAGCAAGACTCCATTAGAAGAAACAACATTACTAAGGTGAGTAATTTTTTCTTCAAACAACATGAAGTCTTGCTATATTCTGACATATGCAGACTACAAAGCAGTACCTCCATGGAGGAGGGACAGAACCTACTTAGGAAATAGGCTCTGAAGCACAGCTGTGCCAAAACGAGCATCACTCCTAGCCTGGATGTCCAGGGAGTAATGCTTGGTAAAAGTGTGAACTGTCTTCCAGGTAGCTGCTTGACATATCTCTAGAATAGGGATGTCCCTGGTAGCAGCCAGGGAAGCAGCTGTATCTCTGGTAGAGTGAGCCCTCAGGCCTGAGGGAGGAACCTTACCCAGTTTGTCATAGCAAAATTGGATACAGGAAACAATCCACCTGGCAATGGATCTTTTAGTGGCAGGTTTCCCTTTGCCAACCTCACCATAAGTGAGGAACAGTTGGAGGGAGTCAAACCTGTGACCCTTGGTACACTCTATGTAGTAACTAAGGGCTCTTTTGACATCTAAACTGTGCAGTCTCCTCTCGCCAGAGGAGGAATGGTCAGTGAAGTACACAGGAAGAGACATAGACTGATTAAGGTGGAAATCTGAAACCATCTTAGGCAAGAACTTCCTGTTAGTCCTGAGGACCACCTTATCTCTATGAAAGGAGATAAAATCAGGCTCAGCTGACAAAGCTTGTAATTCACTTATGCGTCTGGCAGAAGTGATGGCTACCAGAAACACAGTCTTCCAAGTCAAGTACTTAAGCTCTGCTGAAGATAAAGGCTCAAAAGGAGGTTGCATAAGCTGAGCAATGCAAACATTGAAGTCCCAGGCAGGGGCAGGGTCCCTGAATGGAGGGTTGGTGTGAAGCAATCCCTTGAAAAACTTGGAGAAAACAGGGTGAGCTGAGAGAGAACAGGGCTTACCTGCTGAAATAAAAGCAGACACAGCTGCCAGATGCTCTTTCAGTGTAGCTGGTCTCAGCCCCAAGCTATTTAAGTGAACCATATAATCAAGGACTGTGGGCAGATCAGCAGATTCTGGGGAAATATGCTTCCCAGAGCACCATATGGAAAATCTTTTCCATTTAGAATTATAAGTAGCCCTGGTGGAAGGTTTTCTAGAAGCCTCCAGGATATCCATTACACCTTGGGAGAGGTGTAGATCAGCAAATTCTAACTCTTCAAGAGCCAGGCCTTGAGATTGAGAGATTTGGGGTTCGGGTACCAAACCCTCCCCCGAGCACAGGTTAACAGGTTGTAATTCCTGGGAAGACACCGGGGAAGATGGATTGCTAAGGACAGTAGGAGTGGGTACCAGGGCTGTCTGGCCCAGTCTGGAGCAATCAGGATCATCTTGCAGGGTTGAGATCTGATTTTGACTAGCACTTTGAACAGGAGAGGGAAGGGGAAAGCATAGAGGAACTTCCCTTCCCAATTGAGAACTAAGGCATCCAGGGGGACTGAGCCCAACACTGGGGTTCTGCAGCAAAAAAGGGGGAGTTGGTGATTGTCTGGGGCTGCAAAAAGATCTATCTGCGGGGTGCCCCATCTGGAAAAAATCACTTCCAAGACTAGGGGATCCAGTGACCATTCGTGATGGCCCTGGGAAATCCTGCTGAGAGCATCTGCCAGGACATTGTCCTTTCCTGGTAGGTGAACTGCAGTGAGGGAGGTGTTCAGGGAGTAAGCCAGAGACCACAACTTCATTGCTTTTGTGCACAAGGCCGTAGACCGAGTGCCTCCTTGCTTGTTGATGTACCACATTGTGGTGGTGTTGTCTGTTCTGACCAGTACAACTTTGTTCTGAACAGATTTGGAAAAAGCTTGAAGTGCTAGAAATACTGCTCTGAGTTCCAACAGATTGATATGGAGCAGAGATTCCTGAGGGGACCACAACCCCTGGGTGGTGAGGTCGCCCATGTGAGCCCCCACCCAAGAGGGAGGCATCTGTAGTAAGGATTAAAGAGTGAGACTGGGTGACAAAGGGAACCCCTTGTCTCAAATTGTTCTGATCCTGCCACCACTGTAGGACCTGGATCAGGGTTCGAGTTACTGGGATCAGTTTGGTCAGAGGGTCCTTCCTTTGAGACCAGAAGGCTCTCAGATGGAACTGAATGTCCCTCATCTGAAATCTTGCTCCCTGCACTACTGCTGTAGAAGCAGCCATGTGCCCCAGGAGCTGTAGAAAATGCCTTGCTGGTCGAGACACCTGCAGGGTGAATGAGGCGGCCAGAGAGACCAGGGTCCTTGCCCTGTCCAGGGGAAGGAAGGCTCTGGCCTTCTCTGTGTCTAGCTCTGCGCCTATGAAGGTGAGGAGCTGGACAGGCTCTAGAACTGACTTTGAAAGATTTAGGAGGAAACCCAAAGAAGTGAGCAGTTGCTGAGTTATCTGTAAGTGTAACTTGACTTGGTCTGGGGACTGGCCTACTATGAGCCAGTCATCCAGGTAAGGGAAGATGGCAATTTTCTGCCTTCTTAGAGAAGCAACTACTACTGCCAGGCATTTTGTGAATACCCTTGGAGCAGAGGTGAGGCCAAAGGGCATTGCTCTGAACTGGTAATGGCCTGAGGGCAGCTCGAACCTGAGGTACTCTCGATGGGAGCTTCTGATGAGAATATGAAAGTAGGCATCCTTGAGGCCCAGGGACACTAGCCAGTCCCCCTGGCCTTAGAGAGGGTAGAATAAGTGCCAGAGTCACCATTTTGAATTTTGATTTTAAAAGGTGCTTGTTTAGGTATGTGAGGTCCAGGATGGGCTGCCATTCTCCTGTCTTTTTTGGGGTAAGGAAGTACCTGGAATACAATCCTTTGCCCTGGTGAAGGGGTGGAACCCTTTCCACAGCTCTGAGAGCTAGGAGGGAAGAGACCTCTGCCTTTAAGGCAAGTGCCTCTTATGGATTTGCAGGTGGAAAGGATCTGGTTCTCATCTTTGGAAACTTTTTTGATGCTGAGAACCAGTCCCTGGCTTACTACTTCCAGGACCCATTTGTCTGATGTCAGAGACTCCCAGTCCTGGACAAAGTAAGCCAGCCTGCCCCCTACAGGTAGGTGAGAATTTGCCCTGGCAACCCCATCAGGGTGCCTGCTTGGCAGGGGCTTTAGGCTGAGGGGTGGAAGCAGGCCTGCTTGTACCCAGTTTGCCTCTCCCTCTAAAGAACCCCCTCTGGGCATAAGCAGAAGAGGAGGCCTGGGCTTGGTAAAAAGGCCTGCCCCTGCCCCTGCCCCTGGGAAGCTGCCTTTGAGGAGTGACCTGCCTTTCCTTGGCCTGTGCACTTCTGTAGGTGGTCCTATACTCATCCATTTTCTTCATGTAATTCTCTGTCTGCTCCCCAAACAGAGAATTACCCACAACAGGAAAATCCATGGCCTTAGTCTGGGTATCCTGTGACAGGCTAGTACATCTGAGCCAAGCCATTCTTCGAAGTGCCACAGATGTAGCCATGACTCTTGATGACACGTCATTTGAGTCCACTGCAGCATGGAATTGCACCTAGGATGCCTCAATACCATCAGCAGCCACCCTCTCCAGCTCCTTGGCAAGCTGGCCAGGGACCTGTTTTGCTAGAGCCATGACAGTGTCCCATCTGGATTTCTGATATCTAGCAACATAAGCCATATAATTCGCCTGTCTGAGTCCCAAGGATGCTGCCATGTACTTTTTCTTTGCCATGGCATCAATCCTCCTGGAGTCCTTGTCTGGGGGGTGTGAAGCCAAGGGAATATTTGCCAAGTCACAGGCTGCAGCCTGCACTACCCCAACATGGCTGCATTGTTGTGTAAGGAACTCCGTATCAGAGCCCGACAATGTGTACCTCTTGTCCATTCTCTTATCCACAGGAGGTATAGTGTGAGGAGTTTATAGAATTTTAAATGTCTGTTTCCCAAAAGATTTATGCAAGGGAATAGACGGTCTCCTAGACACTGGGATATCCATCATTCCCACATAGTCAGGCTCCTCTTGATCATCCACCATTTCCTCCACAGAGAGCTGGAGGGTTTCAGCCACTTTTTTATAAAACATAAAATGAGAAGGGGACTCAGAAAGCCTAGGAGGAGACACTCCTGAAGGTCTGTCTGGGGAGATGTCCGGGTCAATCGGCACATCCAGACTTTCAAATCCACATTCACTCTCGTCATACTCCTCTTCCCCCCCCCCAGTTCATAATATTCCTCTAAATCATACTCTTGAACCGGAGGAACTGGCCGAACCGAGCGCCTACCTGACGGTGCCGGTTCGGTCAGAACCGGGGAGAGCAACTGGACAATTTTGATCGCTTTGGCTATTTCTTCAGCGGTTGGAGAGGAAAGTTTTGGCTCCACACCAGCTGATTTTCTAGTCCATTTTGCTTGAACTGACTCCTCAGAGTCGGATCTCCTTTTGCCCGAAGAAGTCTCGCCCTGGTCAGAGGGCACTCCTTCTGGTTCGGTTTGAACCGAACCGGGCTGGCCATCCGGTTCAGCGGACTTTTTGGCCTCCCTTTCCCTGAGCCTACCAACTCTCTTCTCCAGGGTAGCTGCAGGAAAATTTTTACAAATCTGGCAGTCTGCATTGAGGTGGTCAAACCCCAGACAGTAAACACAGGTGGTGTGGGGATCAGCCTTGGCAAAGACTTCCCCACACACACTACAGTGTTGAAACCCAGTGGGCCCGGTTTTTCTTTTGGGTTTCTCAGACATAGTGCCAGTCCTATCCAAACTTACCCGTTTATGGCAATCCGCCAGGTAAGACCCTCTTATCGGTTCCCAACCGTGTCACGGGTCGTGGAAAAAACCATAATAAAATCCGTTTTTTTAGAACCGATAAGAACCGCTAACCACACTCTAAATCACAGATTAAGATTTTTTAAACAACTTGATCGGTTCAAACGGAACCGATAAACTGTTTACAAGTTCCACACAGAATAGAATTAATGTAAAACCTATCTAGTACTCACAAATACCACAGACAGAGACTGAACCGACAGGTTGCGGTTTAGATTCGGTCGAAAACCAAGAAAAACGGTACTTTAACCGACAAATGAACCGAGCAGAAGGAGAAATCTCCGGAGCTACTGTTCAGTGAGGCGGAGTAAAGAATCGACAGTTTGAGTTTGAAGAACAACAGACAGAGTCTCAACTGAGCTCGAGCTCAGCGTTCCATGCCTGGCATGGAAAGTTAACTCTTTCATCTCCGGGGCAGTTCGAAGGTTGGGACTCACTGCATATGTCAGAATATAGCAAGACTTCATGTTGTTTGAAGGGAGAGAGGGGGCATGATAGAAACTTTCAAGTACCTCAAGGGAATTAACTAAGTCCAAGAGGGTAGTATCTTCCAGAAAAAGAGATATCCAAGAACAAGGGGGCACAATTTGAAGATTGAAGGGGACGGCTCAGAGGTAATGTGAGGAAGTATTTTTTCACTGAGAGGGTTGTGGGTGCATGGAACAGCCTCCCTGAGGAGGCCGTGGAGTCAAGAACAGTGGGGGACTTCAAGAATGCATGGGACAAGCATAAGGCAGTCCTAGTGGGGGGTAGGAGGAAGTAAGCTGTTGGTTAACTAGGATCTGCAGCTTATCTGTTAGGTAGGAAGATGGGCAGACTAGATGGGCCAAGCGGTCCTTATCTGCCGTCAAATTCTATGTTTCTATGTTTCTATCAGACTGGACCCCCTCTTTCACTCCTTCTATCTAGCCTTGGACTTCCTGCCTCACACTCACCACTGCTCCTTATACTCTGCCCTCTCACTCTCCTCCCTTGAAGATCGCTGTCTAATCCACTATGCCTCTTTTGTCTATAAATTCTGACTGGCCTCCTTTTCTCCCTACTTTAGCTCTCTCTCCCCCACCACCGCCCTCCTCTCTTGCACCCTCCGTACCCTTGGCTGTCATTCCTTCACCCTTCCCTCTCAAAAATCCCTTGCCAGTCAGGCTGCCTTCTGTTTGCACTTTCCTAAATTCTGAAACTCTCTCTCCCCTACTATTCGCTCTGCCTCTTCATTTGCTTTCTACTCTCTGCTCCATGACCGCACAGCTCCCTCCTGTGCCTGCCCTTGAGTCATGGCCTTCCCCCACTCCTCAGTCTACCTTTTTCCCCTTTTTTCTCCTCCTCCTTGCCCTCTCCTCACAAATCCTCCTCCCTCCTTTCTTCCTCTTGCTCTGCACCTTCCTTGCCCACACCAACTCTGCACTCCTCCCTATAATGCCCTAGCCCCTGCTACTCTCTCTGTTGAATTGTACTGTTGCTTGAACCCATGGGACAGATCCCCCACTCTATCCTTTTAAAATTGTAGCTAAATTTTACCTGTCTGTTTGGTGAACCTCGTTTTGCACTGTTTAAAATTGTATCACCGTATTCCCTGGTGCCCCTTCATTGAATTGTACTGCTGCTTGAACCAATGGGACATATCTCCTGTCCTGTCCTTGTAAAATGTTTAGCCTATATTTTTGTTTTCTCATTTGATGGGCCTCATTTTGCACTGTTTAAATTGTATCTCTGTACGATGTTTTTATTGTATTTTTTTATTTGTTCTGTTTTGTTCTTATAACCGTCCTCCCCCTTCAACACAGGACACATCTTGAAACAAGCAACATTTCAGCTCAGTATGTCTTTCCTGGTGAAGCTTTTGAAATAAATGAATAAATAAAGGTAAAGTTATGCACTTAGGTAGACATAATCCTTGCATTGAATACTGGATAGGAGCAGGGCCTTGACCGGGGGCAAAATGGCCGCTGCTCCAGGAGGGCCCACATTAGCAAGGGGCCCGGCCTAGCTGGCAGCAAGCAGCATTATGCTGCTAGTGTTATTGTGTCTGCTTGGCTTGTCTCCAGTCCTGGTGTGTCTACTGTTTGCGGCACCACTACCTAGCAGGCCTGTAATGGAAGAGCATGCAATGTGCAAGAGGCATCCTCCTCTGAACGTGTGACATGGAGAAGGACGCATCACACAAGGGAACCGCCAATAACGGACCTGCCTGCCTGAATTAAACTCACAGACTTTTTTTTTGTAATTTGAAAGTTTATTTAATGTTTTGCCACCCCCCCCCCCAGCCTGCTTAGGCAAGGTAACTACAAGCAGACGAGGTTGGGGGGGGCAGAGCTGCCACAAAGAAGATGCAAAATGCCTCTGAGACAAGGAACAAAGCAAAAGTGAAAGCTGCCTTGCACCTTCCTAGTTTCTGCTTCCTGCGGGACGATTGCCGAGGAGGCACAACTGAGCTCATCTACAGCCTTCCTGCATCCTGCTTTATTTGTTTGCTGCTTCCTGCCTGCCACCCAAGACTGACAGTCACAGCGCAAGTACTCCTTAAAGCAGCAGTGCAACAAAATTTGGCAACAAATTGGTCCATACTTTCTTTCACTGTAAATGTTTCCAGGCATCTTCCAGTTTAGTTTGGTGGTAACATTTTCTAGTTACACTAACATTTGAGTATTTTATGAAGGTTTTTATTTAGTTTTCTCTAAAGATAAAAATGATGGGCACCACATTTGGCATATAAATAGCATTGTAGACCTTGTAAATGTTAGGATCGAGAAAATAAAAAAAAATCATGGTTCTCAGCATAGGTGATACACAGAAAAGTAGATCTGACATGTATTATAATATAGTGTATGGGAGAGGGCTGTTCTGTATAAAAATAAAAAAGTAAGCTTCCAGCAGTGAATTTTCAGTGTACTGAACCCATACACTATACAAGATAATGTATGGGCATCAGTTAACAACATCGCTAAACTCTTGACCCATCTCTGAGTCTCGACCTCCACATTCAATCTACCTGTAAGCAGGTAATCTCCAAACTCGGTATTGCCTACCATACCTGTTATGCGCTCACTCCCTTCACAAGGCTGGCCATTGCCCATGGGATACCACTTCCCTCTCTCACATATGGGGTTGCCACATATGTTTCTGCCTGCAAACTCAAGTCTACGAAGGTGGGATGTTACCTACAATAATATTTGTCGCTTTGCATCTTGCTCCTCCCGTCTGAAACATCACTGTCTCCTCTACTCAGATCTGGGTTGGCTTCCTCCCCAAGAACTAAGGTCTTACGCACTTGGATCCATTACTGACAGCATCATCAGATCCCACTCACCTAAACCCCTGGCCAGTCTCTTTCTCTACCACAAAATGAACTATGCTTTGTGCTCTGTGGACCATGTCCTTGTTCTCATTCCAAGACATTGTACTTCGAAAGGTGGTCGTGCCTTTGCCTGTCATGCACCACTTTTCTGGACCACATCCCCTTTAACCCTACGTCAAAATGCATCCCACATCTCCTTTGAGAGAGAACTATACCACTATCTCTTCTCCTCTTATGTATGCTCCTGTTTCAAACTGCCATAACCCAAACTCTCAAATCCCACCCCTCTCTTTATTTGTCCACTGGGAGCCTAGGATCTACTCCAACGGGGTGCACTTTTTCAGTCTCATAGCCCTTTTCTTTCCATTCTACTTTTCCTTTCTGTTTGATTTCTCTGTGTACTTTCTCATTTAACTGCACAGCCCTCCTCTTCCATCACCTGCTGAATCTGTATTTTTGGGTAACCCGCACTTACCTCACCATATCTATTTCCCCCAAACTATTGCCTCCTCCTCTCTCCTCCTTTCTCTCTATCTCCCCTTTCATCAAACTCTGCCTGGCTACTACTTGCTCTCACAGCACTTTATTCCTCACTGTTTGAATACTGCTCAGTTCTTTAATAATAACCTGGTTGCTGTCTCTTACATGTAAACTTAAATACTGTATTGTTTTTGTCATATATTTACCGCTGTAAATTGTTCAAACATTTGCATGTTACTTGTATTATGTACAAATATGTTTCTATTTTGAAGTTTTGTCTCTGTACCCTCCCGGATCGTGCCTGAAAATAGTCTTTTGGCTAGTGCACCTTACCCGATAAACAAAAACTAAATAAATAAATAAAAATAAATAAGATTCACTTCTTGAGGTTACCAGGCAACAGTAAACCTCTTGAGCTTCGCTCTCAAGGTTTACACAGTTGCCATAGTAACCTCTCGAAGTGAATACAGCGTTGTTATTTACCGATGCCCATACATATCCTAATTTATTGTAGCTGAAACTAGCTTTTTGGAAAAAATGTTTTTCGTTACACCGCTGCTTTAAGGGCTTCAGTCATCTCTTGTCCTTCCTGCACATCAGTCCCCAGCACTGCCTACTGCTGGCCCATGCTGCAAGCACAGCTAGAAGAGCTGTAAATAATCGTTGCTCTGGCTCTCCTCCTATGTCTGTGTTCATTGCTGGAGAATCAAAATTTCTTTGCCAGGCACAGTAGACTGCACCTAAGGGACTGTCACTTGCTGCTGCTGCTGCTGCTGGCACTTCTGGGATTTGAGAAGTCAAACTTCAACTTTAAGGCAAGCTTCAATCAAGACATTTAAGTCTGCTGCTGTTTTCCAAATTCTGCCCTTTTCCTGAAACAACAGGTACATATTATTTGGTTACTTTACACTGATGTTTGATGATGTGGCTTGATAATTGTGCTGAGTGGGGGACTTGTTAAGAAAATTGTGCAGGTCTGGGAAGGTGGGATGATCCATGCTGAGTGGGGAGCTTGTATAAAAAAAAGAAAACTGTGCCTGTGTGAGAAGGGAGGTGGAGGGTGGTAAGGTCCATGCCAAGTAGTGGCCTTGTTAAAAAAATGTGCAGGTCTGAAAAGGTGGACAGAGGGTGGGTAGGTCCATGCCTCGAGGGGAACTTGTGTAAATAAAAATTAAAAAAAATGTGTCCGGGAAGTTGGGTCGAGGGTGGGAAGGTCCTTGCTGGGTGGGAGGTTTGTTAAAAAAATTGTGCGGGTGTGGGAAAGTGGGTGGAGGGTGGGAAGATCCATGCCAATTGGGGAGCTTGTGTAAAAAAAAAAAGTGCTTGTCCGGGTTGGAGGGTGGAGGATGGGAAGGTCTGTGTTGGGTGGGGTGCTTGTTAAAAAAAATTGTGCAGGTCTGGGAAGGTGGGTGAATGGTGGGAAGGTCCATGCTGAGTGGGGAGCTTGTGTAAAAAAATTGTGCTTGCCCTGGAAGGTGTGTGGAGGGTGGGAAGGTCTGTGCCAAGTGAGGGGCTTGTGTAAACAAAAACAAACAAAAAATTATGCTTATTCTGGAAGGTAAATGGGAGGGGTGCATGGTAAAAAATTGTGCTTGTCTGGCAATGTGGTTGGAGGGAGGGAATGTCTTTGTTGGATGGGGGACTTGTTAAAAAAATTGTGCAGAAGGTGGGTGAAGGGTGGGAAGTTCCGTGCTGAGTGGTGGGCTTGTTAAAAAAAAAAATTTGCAAGTCTGGGAAGGTGAGTGGAAACTGGGAAGGTCCATGCCTAGTGGGAGGGCTTGTGTTAAAAAAAATGTTCAGGTCTGGGAAGGTGTGTGGAGGGCGGGAAGCTTCTGTTAAAAAAAAAATTGTGCTTGTCCAGGAATGTGGGTGGATGGTGGAAAGGTCAATGCCAGGCAAGGGACCTGTTAAAAATAAAATTGTGCAGGTCTGGAAAGGTCAGTTTCAAGTGGGGACGGCTTGTGTAAAAAAAAAAAAAAGACCAGATAGGTCACCTCTTGTCTTCTTCTCCCTCCTGTTTCCTGTCACTGCTACCCAATTGCTAAACCTAAAGCCTTATGCTGGATTCAGCCTGTTCTGCATTCACCAGGCCCTGTCACTGCCGGCCTGGTTTTGATCAGAATAGAATAGAAAGAGAGAATAAAAACAAGGACAGTTATACAAAACAGAAATACCAATAACAAGGACATTATGTAGAATGAAAAAAAGAAAATAACAAGGACAGTTATAAAGGACAGAAAGAGAGAACAATAACAAGGACCGGCATATGGAACTGACAGAACGATAACGAGGACACAGGAAGTCGAAGTGCTTCAGCCAGTACTATAGGACTAAAATCTTACTGGTTTTGCTCTGGAGCTCATCGGCTGCAGGTAATGGCATTAAGTCACAGCATACTGGTAATCTGTCTGCATTGTAGCATTAACTAGGAGGAGTTTATCATTGAAGTTCAGAAATGGGATACAGAAAGTTTGTTATTTTTGGAATTTTTTGTTTTGCTCAATTTTCCTCTCCTTCTGTGGATTCGTGGTAATTATTTGATGTTCAAACTCTTTTTCAAACTGAACAGAACTAGACTTTTTTTAATGCGGTTTTCAGTAATGGATATCCGTAACTTTTTCATACTAAACTTAACATGAGACCCCAGGAAGATGAGATGTCTGAAAAATCTTGCTCAACAAACAAACTTCCACAAACTAAATATCTTGATGTAGTTCTGTGCTGGTTACAATCAGAATGCATGGTAGCACTATCCTAGTACATAGAAAAAGAGAAAAAAAAAAATAACACTGACGTTTGGTTCCAGATATTAACTGATGGTGCAGGGCCTCTAATATCTTCACTTGTGGTGTCACCACTGTCCCCATCAGGGATGCGGATAGCCACAGTGCCTCCACTGGTTACTTCAGTGCCGGTGGGGTTGTTGACACCACTGGTGGTGTTGCATGCAGTGCCATGATCAGGGTCCTTAGGGCCTACCCAGGTGCTTCTTGTGGTTCCACTGACAGTTCTGCATGAGCCTTCAGTGTTGGGATCGTTCCCTCTGGGGACGGTCTTGGGGTCATGCTCACCGCCAGTGTTGGTACTGTTTACCAGGCCCCATATGGGGCCAGGGCCAGTGTATCTGAGGCCACGGCCTGCACTGCAACTCTTCAAGCCCATCCTCTACTACTCTCCAAGTGAAGGTGGTGTAGATGAGGAGGAGTTAAACTCTGACGTCATAATCTCTGATGGTGAGGAGGATGACTAGTATTACGGTCCAGAGAACTCAGAACCAATTCCTGCGACTATACCTCAGGAGAATCTCTCCTTCCAGGCTGTGCTTATGTAACATCCCTATAAATGGGGGTTCCCAAAAAGTCTTCCTTAAACTTGCCTAAATGTTCACTGCCAGGCTGGTGTTCTGCATTTTAGCAGTTTAAATGTGATTACCAGAGCCTGTATAGCTTCTGTGTACTGTTTCTTTAAGAGCTGCCTAATTACAGCTTAAGTAATCTAAGAGGGAGCTCTGTTGAAAGATGTAAATATTTACTGAAAATCATTTAGAGTGATAATGATAATGTAGTTTGTCTAACCTGCTTTCTTTGTAGCAAAGACTGTTTTGTTTGTCTCCACTATCTTGGTCCTGGACTGCAAATTGGACCAAACAGTACTGGTGGGACCTAAAATGTAGCCGGACTATTGGAGCTGTCTGAATTCAATATGTGTAGGAACTTTAGTTTGGAGCTTTTTTATGCCTTTTTTGCAACTGAAGGGGGAGCTCTTGCTTTGACTGACAGCCAAATCAGCCAACCAAATCTTTTGGATCTTGGGGAAGTCCTGGGCTGCTTGCAGTTTTCAGTTAGTTCTGAGCTAGGAAGTAAAATGAGAGGAGCTGAAATGATTTTTGGGCAGCAATCCTGAGTGGATTTGCATGGGAAAACTGTGAAAAGGCTATGTTTTTGGTCTGCATGTCGGTGTGTTGCTTCTGAGAGAGAGAGAAGATAATTATTTTGGACTAAATCCAAGTTTGTGTGACTAAAGTAAGCTACTGAAGTGGGCCAGGCTCAACCTGAAGAAGACCAAAGATTTTGCTGAATGCGATCAGCCTGTCAGGAGTTCCAGCTACCCCCAAGCTCCCGGTGTGTGCAGAGACTTTGCGATTGTGACCAGGGAGCACTTTGCCTGGTACAGTGGAATTCCCTTACATGTAAATGTGCCATGAGCTGCTAGTGGGTCATGAGTTAGTCCCCCACTGTGTGAACTGTGTTGTGCTTACTGGAAGCTGTATCCAGCCCAAAATGGACTGCATCCAAATTTGTCTCCATGCGGTCTGGGCCTTGCCAGACTGGCCCAGTCAGACCACCCACTGCACAGAGAAGTCCTCGACGAGAGACCTGCCTGGGGATCAGCCCCCTGCTCCATGCTTGAACAGGAACGATGCCTCTGTGACTCATGTGGGCCCTGCTTCCCATGGCATTCCAAATCAACCACCTGCAGTCTCGATTTTCATCCAGCCTGTGTCCAGTCTTGGATATCGTGAGTAAATACCAGGGTAGCTCCCTGCAACAACAGCTTAATCTGAGTGTGTCATCTGATTGTCTTGTTGTTTTGTTTCCTTTATGAACTGAGCCCTCTGGCTCCGGATTACAAATATTGTGTACTGTGCATGTTGTGTTTTCCATCACAGGGCCCCAACCAGCTGCAACCCCCCGGGCATCGGTCCTGGCTAGCCCATCTCTTCTCCACCTGGGTACCCAGAAGTGGATTGTCTGGGGGGGACTCAAGGCACATGCATAACTGCTTGATTGATACAACCTTTAAGCTAATTAACCTGATTTTGCCCCTCCCTTGTTCAAGTCCCCCTGAATAAATCAGATCTTACTTTTTCTGCATGTAGTCTAACTGTGGTTCCAGTTTGTGCTCAAAGTACTGTACTGTTGCTATTTGCTGTGCATAACCTTGTTTTACAGGGGGTCCCCAGGGTCAAGCCAGAGGAACCAGCCCTGGTGGTAAGTGCAAACAGTGTGGGTACTTGTGTGGTATATCAGGGGTATTGTGAAAGTGATTATTGTACAGTGTTCAGGCCACTAGAGGGAAAGAGGGGGGTTACAGTGTCCCAGAGGGCTGTGCCCAGGTTAGCTTGACCACTATCAACCCTGACCTCTGGGTGGAGGCACCCATTTCAGAACTCAGGCCCCTTAACCTGCTACTAGCCAAGCAGGCAGGGGTAGTAGCCCTTTGGATAGCACCACATAGGGGTTACATCTTGGAGGCTCACCGCTGGGATTAGCGTCTCCTAGTGGCCAAATTTGTGAATGGCTATTAAAAATAAATGGCTACCCCAACAGAAGTGGCTGTACACCAGTTAGTGGCGTGGTGTACTGGGCAGGAGATTGACCCCCAAAATGCTGTACTTATCCTGGATATTCCCCTGGTTACCAATAAGGACACTGCAGAGGGAGTACTTTCTAAGGTTGAATGTTTACAAAACCCTGTGGGGGTGGTGAGTCGACAGGCTAATCTGCTCGTTCAAAGTTTCATGGCATTAGTAGAGTGTAAGGACCCAGTAGACAGTTCCAAAGTGCCATGGACTATCACCCCCGAAGGAGCCCTCACTGCCTGGAGAGTGATAACTAAAGACAGTAAAGATCTCTGGGAGAATGAGCGCCCCCCCCCCCATTATCTGAGACTTTTGAGGAGAAATTTGCTAAGTTGTTGCTGGAAGAAGGGAAAACTGTGGAGGACTTAAAGAACATATTCCTGCCACCTGGGGGTGTTCTTCCCCCGACACCCCCTCCCGCTCCAGCACCTGTTATTGCCCCTCCTTCTGTACCCATGCCAATGCTAGCTCCTATGTCTGTATCTGCCATTAGTCACGACTCTTACCGAAGGTTGAGAATCTTCTCCGGCACCCTCCCCATCCCCCAAAGGGGAGAATGATTGGGAGACCTAGATAGATTGTGTTGCCCCTTTGGTACCTGAATGGCAGTGTGCAGAGGCTGAGAAATGGAAAAAGATCATAGAAAGTTTGAGGGGTCCCACCCTAGAGGCCATTAAATTTCTGAGGTCCACAAACCCTGAAGCATCTGCCCAGAAGTACCTATCTGCACTCGGAGGCAATTTTGGGAGCATTGAGTCAGGGGAGAACTTGATGTGGAAATTTCGAGGTACAAAACAATGGCCAGGGGAAAGTTTGTCTCCATATATTACTCGTCTGGAAAGAGTGCTGCAGAAGACTTACCAAAAAAGTGGGGTAGCCGCCAGTGACTTAAACCATGTTAGGTTGGGGCACATACTGTAACACGCAAAGCATTCTAAATTGCAACTCCTTCAATTAAGGCTCCCAGATAGAAGAGGTGACCCACCGGACTATTGTGACTTGATAAGAGAACTCCGGGAGGTTGAAGATGAAGAGGGGGATTGTAATTCTAGGGTGAGTGCAGCCCAAGTGATCACGGCATCGGAAGGCCCTTCCGCAGTGGGGACCAATGAGGGTGTGCCGCCATGAGATGAACTGCTGAGGGAGTTCAGGGAAACAAAAAACAGTCTCTTTATGAAGGCTGCTTCTGCAAGTACAGGCACCGACCCTTATCCAACTGCATCTACTATGGGGGTGGAGGTGTCCACCCAGCATCACCTGCTGACAGCAGCTCGAAACGTGATGTCTTGACTATGGAAGTAAGAGAATTGATGAGATGTCTCCAGTGCTCACCACACAGCAGACAGAGATGGCACCAAGATTTTCAGTTGGTAGTACCACCGCCCCAGCTCCCAGTGTGATGCCTCAGCCATGTCAAATACCAGAAAACATATTTTGCCATAATTGTGGGAAGGATGGGCACATGAAGAGAGAATGCTGGTCCACAAAAGACCTAGATAAAGTTGTATATAGGCTTCAAGGCGAGCTTCAGAGAACGAATCAGCAGTCACGGAGTGCCCAAAATGACCGCAGTGAGGATTCAAGAAGTAGTAACTCAAATCCCTATTTGGCTAAATCATCTGTCCAGGCCTCTGCTGCTGTCCCTCCAGACTGGTCCAAAATAGTGGGCCCTTCAATGGAAACTACCATGGCTGTGAATGGTATTCCTACTTGGGCTGTGCTGGACAGTGGGTTGCAAGTGACCATTGTATTTAAGGATTGGTATGACAAACACTTATCTGCTGTGCCCTTACAATCCCTGGAAGGCCTACATGTGTGGAGGCTGAGCGACAAGTCTTAACCCTACCTAGGATGTGTCCTCCTCTGGTTGTCATTTTCTGCAGCTGAACTGGTGTGGAGGAGCAAGTCAAGACACTGGCCTTAGTATGTCCCCCTACTTGACTGTATGATGGGGTTCCCCTGTTAACTGGGACCAATGCCCATATGTTTGGGAGACTGGCACAACTCTGTTGCGAGAAACATAGGCGATGGACTGGGAGGGCCCTAAGAATTCCTGCTCTGATCAAGAGGGCCTGTGATTTGCAACAGAAGCCCAAGGGAGTGGACCAAGATGAACCGGTAGGGGTCGTGTGGAAGAAGGATCTTGATTCAATGGTACTGGCCCCTAACGCCCAGTGTATCATTCAAGGGGAGGTCCGCCGCTGCAAAGATGTCAAGAACAAAATACTGATGTTGGACGCACCAGGCAATGGAAAATTGCCAGAAGGATTATTGGTTAAGCCCAGCATCTTGCCAGCTCGTGCTCATGCCTATGCATGACGAGTGATGGTCCAGATTCATAATGTGTCAGATCGGGAGATCCGGGTGAACAGAGGATGCACTGTAGCTACGATACACTGCACAGACACTGCAGTGTTGCTCAGCAACAAACCCCCTGGCAAGACAGATAGGGTGACTCCCGACTTGTTTGATTTTGGTGACTCCCCGTTGCCAGCTGAATGGAAGACTAGAATTAACCAGAAACTTGCCCAGAGAGAGCAAGTGTTTTTGTTGAAGGAATGGGATGTGAGATGTGTCCAGGGTGCGGAATATCACATACGCCTGCACGATGAACGGCCATTTCGAGAGAGGTCTCAACGCCTAGCCCCTGCAGACATAGATGATGTGAGAAGACACTTGCAGGAAATGCTCGCAGCTGGTGTGATACAAGAATCCAGGAGCCCATATGCTTCTCCCATTGTGGCTATGCATAAGAAGAATGGAACAGTACAAATGTGTGTGGATTATCGGACCCTCAACAGGCGGACCATCCCTGATCAATACACCATGCCCCGTATACAAGATGCTCTGGATTGTTTGAATGGGAGCAAATGGTTCTTGGTGTTGGATCTTCGAAGTGGATATTACCAGATTCCGATGGCTCTGGAGGACCGTGAGAAGACAACTTTCATCTGTCCTTTGGGGTTCTATGAATTCTTGAGAATGTCACAGGGGATATCGGGCACCCCAGCCACCTTCCAACGACTGATGGAATGAGTGATGGGAGACATGAATTTTCTGGAATGCCTGGTGTACTTGGACAATGTCATTGTGTTTGGGAGCTCCCTAGAGGAACATGAGAGTTGACTGTTCAAAGTACTAGACCAACTGGAAGATTTCGGCCTCAAGCTGTCCATTGAAAAGTGCCAGTTTTTCCAACCCTCTGTGAAGTATGTGGGGCACATAGTGTCTACAGAGGGGATAGAGACTGATCCTAGTAAAGTTGAAGCCTTGGCTACTTGGCCTCAGCCCCACAATTTGAAAGAACTACAATGTTTCCTGGGATTCTGTGGCTACTACCGGCGGTTCATAAAGGACTATTCCAAAGTGATTCGGCCACTCTTGAATCTTACCCAGGGTTACCCTCCTACCAATCGAAAATACAAAAAAGGGGTCATCAAAGAACCAGACAAAGCATATTTCTGCCCAGGTGAACTTTTCGGGTCCTGTTGGATGCCTGACTGTGAAGCAACTTTCCACAAAGTCATATACCAGCTCATCCATGCCCCCATCCTCGCTTATGCTGATCCCACCAAACCCTATGTGCTGCATACTGACGCCAGTCTGCAGGGTCTAGGAGCTGTACTGTATCAAGACCATGAGGATGGTTTGAGACCAGTGGCATTCGCCAATAGGAGCTTGACCCCATCAGAGCGAAACTACCCTGTGCACAAGTTGGAGTTCCTTGCATTAAAATGGGCCATTGTCGACCAGTTTCATGATTACTTCTATGGGGCAAAAATATTGGTGAGGACTGACAATAACTAGTTGACCTATGTACAGACTTCAGCTAAGTTAGACGCCATGGGGCACCAGTGGCTTTCTGCATTTTCAACATATGATTATGCTGTCGAATACAGACCGGGCCTGAATCATATTGATGATGACGCCCTATCCCAGAGGCCCATTTCCAAAAGCGACTGGGTCAGGCTGTCTGAACCTGACATCCGAGCATTGTGCCAAAAGTTTGATAGAAATGAACAGATGTCTACGGACACAGCAGACTGCTTAGCAGATTGCTTGGGCCCCTCAGACACCTGCATACCGGCTGCATATTGCCACTTTTCTGCTCTAGATATTAGTGCACTACCTCAGTTTGACAATGACAGCATTCAGTGGGCTCAGTCCCGAGATCCTATGATTCAGCCAGCACTTGACACCCTTCGCGCAGGAAAAGATGTGTCCAAGTTACGTTCCTCTGATCTGCGAACCACTTTATTGTTTAAGGAAGATCCCAGGTTGAAGCTGCTTAATCAGTTGTTGTATAGAGAGACAGTAGATTAGGGTGGCCAAATAGACAAACAACAATTGGTCCTGCCCACATCCTTCAAAGATTTGGTACTGAGGTCCCTCCACAATCATATGGGCCACGTCGGTATCGACCGGACCCTTGACCTAGTATGATCTCGATTGTACTGGCCCAAGATGGGGGCCGATGTTGAGGACCATGTAAGGACTTGTAGTTGCTGCCTGCAGAGAAAAGCCCTGCCTCAGAGGGCTGCCCCCTTGTCAACATTACTACCAGCACCCCAATGGAACTAATCTGCATAGACTTCTTGAGTTTAGAGCCTGATCAGCGAAACATTGGCAATGTGTTAGTGGTTATGGACCATTTCACATGGTGTGCACAAGCTTTTCTTACCAAAGATCAAAAAGCATCTACCTTAGCCAAGGTGCTAGTGGAAAATTTCTTTGTCCACTATGGGGCCCCCCCAGTGAATTCACTCTGATCAGGGCTGGGACTTTGAGAGTCGGCTAATCAAAGAAATGCTCTCTCTCTATGGGGGGTGCAAAAGTCAAGAACCACCCCTTATCACCTGCAGGGGGATCCTCAACCAGAACGCTTTAACTGCACCCTGCTAGACATGCTAGGCACCCTCCACCCAAAAGATAAGCATAAATGGAGCCTGCAGATTAACACCTTGGTTCACGCATACAATTGCATGAAGAATGGTGCTACTGGGATCTCTCCCTACCGCCTCATGTTCAGGAGAGGGGCCCGGTTGCCTGTTGATGTCTGTTTTGGGGTTTCTCCCGATGGGGTCCGGGCTGAAGATTACCTGCAATATGTACAAAAACTGAAAGCTCAATTGAACCATGCCTATCAACTGACCCAGTCAATGGCTGCCAAAAGAAATCTAGCCAACAAAGAGAGACACGATAGAAAAATAAAGGCTCAAGAGCTTAGGCCTGGAGACCGTGTGTTGTTGCGAAATTTAGGATTGCATGGTAAACACAAAATTGCTGATTGATGGCACCATCTTCCCCATGTCATTGTTGAAAAGTTGGATGATTTACCAGTGTACAAAGTGCACCCAGAGAATAACTCCAAAGCTGTCAAGACCATGCACCGTAACAACTTGCTACCTATTGGTCAAGTTATAATTGAGGCTGAACCCACCAAGATTGATTCCCCTGGACCAGTGACTCATGCTGCTGCAAGAAAGAAACAGAGTCAGCCTGCCCCCGTGGTTGCCGATTAAAGACTTCCCCCTCAGCAGGCCCAGAATGATAGTGACTTCCAGTCTAACTCGGATGACAGAGACTGTGATAATGCCTATTACCCCTCATATGAACTGAGTCAGTTGTTTTGTGGAAATCCTATGTTGAATTATGGGGATGAAGCTGGGCCTTCTGGACTGCCTAATGCCCCGGCATCATTTTTGGAGCCAATGCTCCCTGAAGGTGAAGTGCAAAGTATCACGTCTGAGGATGCTGAACCTGTATCGTGCAAGTGTATGATTTGCCAGATGGAGATGCTGATGGTATGAGTCTTTCTGGTGACATGCCAGAACTTGAGGAACACTATGAGGGTGCTGACAACCCCCCCCCTCCACTGCCAGAGTGTCTCCAAAATGAGCCAAGTGTTGTAAAAACAGACTACAGAGTAAGGGGCTGACAGTGCTCCCAGCTTGGACATTCCCCTTCATGCAGAGGCACCCCTCACAAGTGATGAAAACTCCAAGATCGTTGCTGAAAGTACAGAGACTGTGGTTGTTCACCCCAGAAAGACTGGCTGAGCTGTCAAGCCAGTAGTGCGCTTCAGTTACGATTCCCCTGGGAGGCCAGTGGATTTACCTCTCAATGTAGTCCACAAAGGTGTTTATGTCTCTCAGAGCTCACTGCCCAAATTGAGCTTGACGGCCCATTCCAGGTTACTTGTTCTGCCCTCTCACCATGGTGCCCCTGCCCTATCCAGCCCCAAGTTAGCTGATAGGGAAGGGCCCCCTCTTGCATTGTTTAGAGTACAAGAAGTTATTACATGATTCTGTATAGTAATGTTTTATTTACCTGTGTGAAATATGCATAATGTATTGTCAGAATGGAAATGATATAGTAGAGTACATTGAAATGTATAGTAAAGTGACAAGTTATGCTAATTGATGAATCAGATAGTACTTGTACAGCATGCTAATGGTATAAATATCTTGTATATGTTGCATTTTCAATGCTATGATGGTACAGACTTGACGCAGATGCCAAGTTTTCCCAGGCAGGGAAGGATGTAACCTCCCTACAAATGGGGGTTCCCAAGAAGTCTTCCTTGAGCTTGCCTTAATACTCACTGCCAGACTGGTGTCCTGCAGTTTAGCAGTTTAAATGCAATTACCAGAGCCTGTATAGCCTCTGTGTACTGTCTCTTTAAGAGCTGCCTACATGCAGCTTACGTAATCTGAGAGGGAGCTCTGTTGAAAGTTGTAACTATTTACTGAAAATCATTTAGAGTGATAATGATAATGTAGTTTGTCTAACCTGCTTTCTTTGTAGCAGTGACTGTTTTGTTTGTCTCCACTATCTTGGTCCTGGACTGCAAATTGGACCAAACTGTACTGGTGGGACCTAAAATGTGGCCGGACTACATTAGCTGTCTGAATTAAAAATCTGTAGGAACTTTAGTTTGGAGCTTTTTTGCGCCTTTTTTTGCAACTGAAGGGGGAGCTCTTGCTTTGACTGACAGCCAAATCAGCCAACCAAATCTTTTGGATCTTGGGGAAGTCCCGGGCTGCTTGCAGTTTTCAGTTAGTTCTGAGCTGGGAAGTAAAATGAGAGGAGCTGAAGTGATTTTTGGGCAGCAATCCTGAGTGGATTCGCATGGGAAAACTGTGAAAAGGCTAAGTTTTTGGTCTGCATGTCGGTGTGCTGCTCCTGAGAGAGAGAGAGAAGATAATTATTTTGGACTAAATCCAAGTTTGTGTGACTAAAGTAAGCTACTGAAGTGGGCCAGGCTCAACCTGAAGAAGACCAAAAATTTTGCTGAATGCAATTGGCCTGTTAGGAGTTCCAGCTACCCCTAAGCTCCCGGTGCGTGCAGAGACTTTGCGATTGTGACCACGGAGCGCTTTGCCTGTTACGGTAGAATTCCCTTACGTGTAAATGTGCTATGAGCTGTTAGTGGGTCGTGAGTTAGTCCCCCACTGTGTGAACTGTGTTCTGCTTGCTGGAAGCTGTATCCAGCCCAAAGCGGACTGCATCCAAATTTGTCTCCATGCGGTCTGGGCCTCGCCAGACTGGCCCAGCCAGACTACCCACTGCATAGAGAAACCAGCGACAAGAGACCTGCCTGGGAATCAGCCCCCTGCTCCACGCTTGAACAGGAATGACACCTCTGCGACTCATGTGGGCCCTGCTTCTCCTGGCATTCCAGATCAACCACCTGCAGTCTCGATTTTCATCCAGCCTGTATCCAGTCTTGGGTATCGTGAGTAAATACCAGGGTAGCTCCCTGCAACAACAGCTTAATCTGACTGTGTCATCTGATTGTCTTGTTGTTTTGTTTCCTTTATGAACTGAGCCCTCTGGTCCTGGATTACAAATATTCAAACAACATGAAGTCTTGCTATATTATGACAATTGCAGTTTGTCCCACCATTAGAACTGCTCCCGAGGTGAAAGAGTTAACTACCATTCTAAGAATGGAGTTTAGAGCGCAAGCTCAGTTAGAGAAGCTCTGTCTGGATAATTTCAAACTGAAACTGTCAGATTCTTTACTCCGCCTCACTGAACAGTCGCTCCGGAGATTTCTCCTACTGCTCGGTTCATTTCTCGGTTTAAACAGTATTTTCTCGGTTAAATTCAACAGCGAGTATTATTATTTTAACCGCAAACCGATCGGTTCAAGCTTTGTCTGTGGTATTGTAAGTAATAGACAGGTTTTATTTCTGTGTGGAACTTGTAAATGTTTATCGGTTCGGTTCGAACCGATCAGGTTGGTTAAAACTTTAAAGTATAAGCATTTTAAAGCTTTTAGAGTGCGGTTCCCGGTTCTTATCGGTTCTAAAAAAACGGATTTCATTACGGTTTTTTCCACGACCCGTAACACGGTTGGGAACCGATAAGGGGTGTCTTACCTGGCACTGCCGTTAAAAGGGCAAGTTTGTTGGTTAGGCTGGCATCATGTCTGAGAACCCAAAAGAAAAACCGGGCCCACTGGGTTTCAACACTGTAGTGTCTTTAGGAAGCCTTGCCAGGCTGACCCACACACTACATGTGTTTATTGTCTGGGGTTTGACCACCTCAATTCAGACTGCCAGATTTGTAAAAATTTCCCTGCAGCCACCCTGGATAAGAGAGTGGGCAGGCTCAGGGAACGAGAGGCCAAAAAGTCCGCTGACCCGGATGGCCAGCCCGGTTCGGTGCCAACCGAACCAAACGTAAAGTTGGCTCTGAGGAGCCAGTTCCAGCAAAGAAAACTAAAAATCAGCAGGTATGAGTCAAAATTCTTCTCCAACTGCTGCAGAAATAACAAAGCTATACAAATTGTACAGTCACTCTCTCGGTTCCGTCCAAACCGCCACTGTCTAGTAGAAGGTTGGTTCGAGTCGGTTCCACCAGTTCAAGAATATGATATTGGAAATTTTTATGAACCAGAGGAGGGGAGGAGGATTATGAACAGTGTGAATGTGACTTTGAGAGTCTGGATGTGCCCATTGAACCGGACATCTCCCAGACAGACCTTTAGAATCTCCCCTATGCTTTCTGAGTCCCCTTCTCATTTTTTTGTTTTATAAAAAGGTTGCTTAAACCCTCCAGCTCCCATTAGAGGAAGCTGTGGATGAGCAAGAGGAACCTGATTTTGTGGAAATGATGGATATCCCAGAGTCTAGGAGATTATCTATCCCCTTACATAAGTCTTTTAAGAAGCAAACAATAAAAATTCTAAAAGCCCCTAATTCTGTGCCTCCTGTTGACAAAAAGATGGACAGGAGGTACACTTTGTCAGGTCCTGATACAGACTTTCTTTCACAGCAATGCAGTCATGTCGGGGTAGTTCAGGCTGCAGCCTGTCATAAAGCTAACATTCCCCTGGCTTCACATCCTCCTGACAAGAACTCCAGGAAGATTGATGCCATGGCTAAAAAACAATACATGGCAGCGTCCTTGGGACTCAGACAAGCAAATTACATGGCTTATGTGGCAAGATACCAAAAATCTGGATGGGACACTGTCATGGCTTTGGCCAAACAGGCCCCTGGCCAGCTTGCCAAGGAGCTGGAGCAGGTGGCTACTGATGGTATTGAGGCTTCCAAGGTGCAATTCCGTGCTGCTGTGGATTCTAATGATGTATCCTCTAGAGTCATGGCTACATCTGTGGCCTTTGTGGATTAGCTTGGCTCAGGTGTACTAACTTGTCACAGGATACCCAGACTAAGGCTATGGATTTTCCTGTGGTGGGGAATTCTCTGTTTGGGGAGCAGACAGAGAATACATGAAGAAATGGATGAATACAGAACAACTTATAGGAGTGCACAAGCCAAGGGTGGCAAGCCACTCCTCAGAACGAACCCCAGGGGTAGAGGTAGGCCCTTTCACAGGCCTTTTTACCAAACCCAGGCTTCTTCTGCTTATGCTCAGAGGGGGTTCTTCAGAGGCAGAGGCAGATGGGGTGCAAGTAGGTCTGCTCCCACCCCTCAGCCTAAAATCCCTGCCAAACAGGCACCCTGATGGGGTGCCCAGGTCCGGTTCTCCACTACCTGTAGGGGGCAGGCTGGCTTACTTCGTCCAGGACTGGGAGTCTCTAACATCAGACAAATGGGTCCTGGAAGTAGTAAGCCAGGGTCTAGTTCTCAGTTTCAAAACATTTCCAAAGATGAGAGCCAGATTTTTTCCATCTGCAAACCCTCTAGAGACCTTTACCTTAGAAACAGAAGTCTCAACCCTCCTGGCTCTCAGAGGTGTAGAAAGGGTTTCCCCCCTACACCAGGGCAAGGGTCTGTACTCCAGATATTTCCTTACCCCAAAAGACAGGAGAATGGTGGCCCATTTTAAACCTAAGATATCTGAACAAGCACCTTTTGAAACCAAAGTTCAAAATGGTGACTCTGGCAATGATTTTACCTTCTCTAAGGCCAGGGGACTGGCTAGCTTCCCTGGACCTCAAGGATGCCTATTTCCATGTTCTAATCAGAAGCTCCCACCGAAAGTACCTCAGATTCGAACTGCCCTCAGGTCATTACCAGTTCAGAGCAATGCCCTTCGGCCTCACCTCTGCCCCAAGGGTATTCACAAAATGTCTGGCAGTAGCAGTTGCTCATTTAAGAAGGCAAAGGATTGCTGTCTTTCCCTATCTAGGCGACTGGCTCATTGTAAGCCAGTCTCCAGAACAAGTCAAATCACATCTGCAAGTTACCCAGCAGCTGCTCACCTCTCTGGGCTTCTTGCTCAATCTTCCAAAGTCAGTTCTGGAACCTGTTCAGGTACTCACCTTCATAGGTGCAGAATTGGACACAAAGCAGGCCAGAGCCTTCCTACCCTTAGAGAGGGTAAGGAACCTGGTGGCCCTGGCCTCCTCCTTCACTCTGCAGGTCTCTCGACCAGCAAGGCACTTCTTACAGCTCCTAGAGCACATGGCTGCTTCCACAGCTGTAGTGCAAGGAGCAAGATTTCAGATGAGGGACATTCAGTTTCACTTGAGAGCCTTTTGGTCTCAGAGAAAAGATCCCCTTTCCAAGTTGGTCCCAGTGACTCGAACCCTGATCCAGGCCCTTCAGTGGTGGCAGGATCAGAGCAATTTAAGACTGGGGTTCCCCTTCATCCCTCTATCTCATTCCTTGACCCTCACTACGGATGCATCCCTTCTGGGATGGGGAGCTCACATGGCGACCTCTCCACTTAGGAGTGTGGTCCCCTCAGGAATCTCTGCTCCACATCAATTTGCTGGAACTCAGAGCTGTCTTTCTAGCACTTCAAGTGTTTTCTGCATCTGTTCAGAACAAAGTGGTGCAAGTCAGAACAGACAACACCACCACAATGTGGTACATCAACAAATAAGGGGGCACTCGGTCTTCGGCCTTGTGCACCAAAGCAATGAAGTTGTGGTCTCTGGCTTATTCCCTGAACACTTCCCTCATAGCAGTCCACCTCCCAGGAAAGTACAATGTCCTGGTAGATGCTGTCAGCAGGACTTCCCAGGGCCATCACGAATGGTCACTGGATCCCCAAGTACTGGGGATAGTTTTTGCCAGATGGGGCACCCCTCAGATAGACCTTTTCGCAGCCCCAGACAATCACCAACTTCCACTGTTTTGTTGCAAGCCCCCAGTGATGGGCTCAGTCCCTCTGGATGCCTTTCTCCTAGATTGGGAAGGGAAGTTTCTATATGCTTTTCCTCCCTTCCCTCTCCTATTCAAGGTGCTAGTCAAAATCAGATCCCAGCCTTGCAGGATGATTCTGATTGCTCCAGATTGGGCCAGGCAGCCCTGGTACCACTCCTTCTGTCCTTAGCAGTCCATCTTCCCCTGTGCCTCCCCAGGAGGCACAATCTGTTATCTTGTGCCCAGGGGAGGGTTTGGTATCCAAATCTCAAATCCCTCAACCTCAAGGCCTGGCTCTTGAAGAGTTAGAGTTTGCTGACCTACACCTTTCTCAAGGTGTTCTCGACATCCTGAAGGCTTCCAGAAAGCCTTCCACTAGGGCCACTTACAATTCTAAATGGAAAAGGTTTTCCATCTGGTGCTCGGGGAAGCATATTTCCCCGGAATCTGCTGATTTGCCCATTGTTCTGGACTATATGGCCCATCTTAATTCTTTGGGCCTGAGAACAGCTACCCTGAAAGTTCATTTGGCAGCTGTCTCTGCTTTTATTTCAGCAGGAAAGCCCTCTTCTCTTTCCACTCACCCTGTTTTTTCCAAGTTTTTCAAGGGATTACTTCATACTAATCCACCTTTCAGGGACCCGGCCCCTGCCTGGGATCTTAATGTTTGCATTGCTCAGTTGATGCAACCTCCCTTTGAACCTCTGTCTTCTGCAGAGCTCAAGTATTTGACTTGGAAAACTGTTTTTCTAGTAGCCATCACTTCTGCCAGGTGCATAAGTGAGTTACAAGCCTTGTCAGTGGAGACTGACTTTATTTCCTTTCACAGGGATAAAGTAGTCCTTAGGACTAACAGGAAGTTTTTGCCTAAGGTGGTTTCAGACTTCCATCTTAACCAATCTATCTCCTTCAGTGTTCTTTGCAGCCATTCCTCCTCTGGTGAGAGGAGGTTGCACAGTTAGATGTTAAGAGGGCCCTTAGTTACTATATAGAGCGTACCAAGGGTCATAGGTTCGAATCCCTCCAACTTTTTCTCACTTTTGGTGAGGTTGGAAAAGGTAAACCTGCCACTAAGAGATCCATTGCCAGGTGGATTGTCTCTTGTATCCAATTTTGTTATCAAAAACTGGGAAAGGTTCCCCCTTCAGGCCTGAGGGCTCACTCTACCAGAGGTACAGCTGCGTCTATAGCTGCTGCCAGAGACATCCCTATTTTAGAGATATGTCAAGCAGCTACCTGGAAAAGCAGTACACACTTTCACCAAGCATTACTCCTTGGATATCCAGGCCAGGAGGATGCTAGATTTAACACAACCGTGCTTCAGAGCCTATTCCTAAGTAGGTTCTGTCCCTCCTCCATGGAGGTACGGCTGTGTATTCTGCAATTGTCATAATATAGCAAGACTTCATGTTGTTTGAAGAAAAAATTACTCACCTTAGTAATGTTATTTCTTCTAATGGAGTCTTGCTATATTATGACCTCCCCCCCAGCCTGCCCCTCTCAGAACTTCTACTTGGGTATGGGGTGGGCAGTCCAATGTGGGCACTGGTTATGTCCATTATAGGTTTTTCACCCTTTTTGGGGTTTTGGGGTGTGGTGTTTTATTCTACCTTATTTTATTATTTTCTGGTTCCCTGACTTGAGTCTTTGTGTTGGGACCAGGAATATGTGTTAATATTTAGGTAGCCAGTTGGCTAGTGTAGGTTACAGCTTCCACACAGAACCTTAGTGAGTTTTGCTCGTAAAGATCTGACAGTTTCAGTTTGAAATTATCCAGACAGAGCTTCTCTAACCGAGCTCGCGCTCTAAACTCCATTCTTAGAATGGTAGTTAACTCTTTCACCTCCGGAGCAGTTCTAATGGTGGGACAAACTGCAATTGTCATAATATAGCAAGACTCCATTAGAAGAAACAACATTACTAAGGTGAGTAATTTTTTCTTATGTACTATGCATGTTGTGTTTTCCATCACAGGGCCCCAACCAGCTGCAACCCTGGGCATTGGTCCTGGCTAGCCCATCTCTTCTCCACCTGGGTACCCAGAGGTGGACTGTGTGGGGGGGACTCAAAGCACATGCATAACTGCTTGATTGATACAACCTTTAAGCTAATTAACCTGATTTTTGACCCTCCCTTGTTCAAGTCCCCTGAATAAATCAGATCTATCTTTTTCTGCATGTAATCTGACTGTGGTTCCAGTTTGTGCTCAAAGTACTGTACTGTTGCTATTTGCTGTGCATAACCTTGTTTTACAGGGGGCCCCTAGGGTCGAGCCAGAGAAACCAGCCCTGGTGGAAGTGCAAACAGTGTGAGTACTTGTGTTGTGTACCAGGGATATTGTGAAAGTGATTATTGTACAGTGTTCAGGCCACTAGAGGTTAAAGAGGGGGGTTATAGTGTCCCGGAGGGCTGTGCCCTGGCTAGCTTGACCACTACTAACCCTGACCTCTGGATGGAGACACCCGTTTCAGAACTCAGGCCCCTTAACCTGCTACTAGCCAAGCAGGCAGGGGTAGTAGCCCTTGGGATAGTGCCACATAGGGGTTACACTTAGAAATATGCATTCTGCATTGAATTACAAGCCAGCATCCATAGACCAGTCTAGGCACCTCCAGCTGGAGTTTCTAAACATTCCTAACATTGCGATCTCCTAGTTCCTTCCATCCAGTCAGTTCTAGAGATACTTTCAGAGGCAGCTTGGAGGAGGCCAGCTACTGTGGCAGCTGTCCTGAAACAGGCAGACAAGAAATATGCAGCGCCTAAATTTAAGCCCATATTTTCACTCAGCCAACAGCAGATGCCATTGTTATCCTGACTGAGAATGAGAAAGCTGCAGTGCCCAAGGAGGCCACCACGTACCACACTAATGGGGAGTCACAGAAGGTGGACACCATGGGCAAGCAGGTCTATGCTTCAGCTACCCTTGGCATGAGGATAGCTAGCTACCAGGGTCACTTCTTAAAGAGCGGGTATGCCCTCTGGAACAAACTTAAGTCTCTGGCAAAGGCCCAGCTAGACACAGAACAAGACACTGGTCAAAAATTAACCACACAGCCACTCTCACCACTTAAGGCCAAACTCAGGGAACCAAACTGAAAAAGTGCAAAATTCCTTTTATTGCCAAAGGCTAAACACATCAAGACGGTCCAAGTTGGACCCAGTCACCAAATAAGAATAATGCTCCAGTGCCTTGCCACCAAAGGCTTCATCAGGGGGTGGGGATGCAGAGGAAAACACACTGTTAAATAGTCCTTATTTGACGATGTCATTTGAGTGACAGATTTTGTTAAATAAGAATCCATATCTTTAAAAGAATTTGATACAGTGTAATCTGTATAATGCATTAGTGCTGTAATGCCATTACCAAAAATAATAAATGACTTATTCATAAGGATGTTACACAGAAGTGCAAAACATTCATGTCATACAAAAAATTCATGCCATACAAAAAAGGTAATACCCTGCATAGACAGCAAAATGCTAAACTTCTCCAAGTCAGTTTTTTTGTAAACATGATCAGTTTACTAAATAAAAAGTTAGAAGACAAGTAAAGTTAGAAGAAAGGCCTCAAACATCTCAATCCAAAATGCCTGGTGTGATCAGCCCTCTTGTCATGCAGGAGGTCCCTCGGGATCAGCAACACACGTAGTGGAATGAAGTTAAGTGATTCCGTGTCTGGGTTCCAGAAAAAGACAGAGCTACTGCAGAGATCTGTAAAGGGACAAAACAACATATACATCACAATACATTAGGCAATATCACATTAGCACGTCATTCTTACAATATTTCATAGTAATGTTAAATCTATCAGATAAGAGTTTTTTGGGGTTGGGGGAAACCATTTTAAACTTTTGAGGGAATTGAAAGTGGGAGTAATGGGGGGCTTAAAATAGAACAAGACATGCTGCTGGTTGTTACTGAATCTAACAGCCACCAGCTTAAAGGCTCTATCAATGACTATTCAGCAGCACCTTGCTCCATGGCTACAGGTATTTACATCAGGCAGCACTCCTGGCTGAAGACTGCTGGCTTTACTCTGGACTTCCAGCAGAAGATCATGATTGTGCCTTTGAAGGCAGTTATCAGTTTGGACAACAGTGGGAGCAGAGGGGTAGGGGATTTGACTCATTTCACAAAGAACAGTTATGTAAAAACTTACCATAACAGTAGATCTTCGAGGGGATCTCAGTCATCGGATCACACCGTAGGAACTAAACTGTCAGTGAAGCTTGATCCACACAGAAGATTTTCCAGCAGTACAACTGGTGCTGCCCTTGCCAATGCCACCTGCCGACATCATCAACCCTATAAAAGCATGAGAGGCCCCTCCCTGCTCAATCCCCTCCCCCAGAGACCAATGGAGCAAGCTCCTGCTGTGGGGGACCGAGGAGAGAGAGAGAGAGAGAGATATGCCGAGGCAAAGTAAAAGGCTGGAGACACCAGATAATCAGTCTGAAAAGAGGACCCCAAATAGGGGAATGGTGGAAGGGAAGACTGGCCTGATGACTGAGATCCCCTCGAAGATCTTACGTTAACTGTTCTGTCTTCTTTGAAGGTATCTCAGTCATCAGGTCACACCATAGGAACAAGTTCCAAGCAGTTACAAGCACATCAGGACAATATGGGAGGCTGGTAGACTGAGGCATAAGACAGAAGGCCCTGAAGAACAGCCTGGCTGAAACCTGCACAGGCTCTGGAGGCAATGTCCAGACTACAGTGCTTGGTGAAAGTATGGACCATACTCCATGTGACGGCAGCACAGATGTCATCTGCTGAGACCCCTTTGAAGCAAGCCACAGAGGTAGCCATGCCCCTTGTGGGGTGGGCTTTCACCACCCCCAGCAAGTCCTTGCCATGTTTGTTGTAGCAGAACACAATACAGTTGGCCAACCATTGTTTGGAAACCTGAACACCCTCTCTTTCTTGGGCAAAAGAAACAAAAAGCTGCTTTGACTTTTTGCAGTCCTTAGTTTGCAGCAGATAACACTTCAGAATTCTGTGCACATCTAACATACAGTATGGAGCACTGCTTCCCCTGGACTGGCACGCTCCAGAAAATACACAGGGAGGTGGATAGATTGGTTCAGGGTAAACTCAGACACCACCGTGGGAAGGAACTTAGGATTGGTGCACTAAGACACCTTGTCTTTGTGAAAAATCAAATAAAGCTCTGCACACTAGAAAATCTGAAGCTTAAAAATCCTCTGAGCAGAAGTGATAGCAACAAAAAACAATGCTTTCTATAAAAGGAAGTGTAGCTCTCAAGTCGCAGCTGGCTCAAATGGAGACGGGGGCAATTTTTCCAAAACAGAATTCAAATCCCAAGCTGGGAGACAGTTGTGGATTGGGGGCTTCAGATGCAAGATGCCCCTGAGAAAGGTACAGGGCACATCTAGCTGAGCTACAGTGCGACCATCCACCAGCTCGTGGAAGGCAGATACAGCTGGAAGGTGCACCTTGAGGGAGAAATACTGGAGGCCTGAGTCTGATCTTGAGATCAAGTAGTCCAGGATTTGGCCCACTGGACAGGTGAAAGGGTCCAGATGGTGCTTGGCTGCCCAGATGATGAACCTTTTCCACTTCATGGTGTAGGTGGCCCTAGTGGAGGGCTTTCTAGATGGTGCTTGGCTGCCCAGATGATGAACCTTGTCCACTTCATGGTGTAGGTGGCCTAGTACAGGACTTCCTAGCTGCCATCAGGACATCAGCCACTTTCTG
This sequence comes from Neoceratodus forsteri, assembly GCA_016271365.2. Taxonomy (NCBI): domain Eukaryota; kingdom Metazoa; phylum Chordata; order Ceratodontiformes; family Ceratodontidae; genus Neoceratodus; species Neoceratodus forsteri. The sequence continues at coordinate 714,061,620 of CM057458.1, forward strand.
GGAGACCCCTAAATGGGCAATGGCTATGTTCTCAGGAGCCAGGCATGCAAATAAAGGCACTTGAGGTTCAGATGGACCAGGGTCCCCTGAGCCTGCATCAGCAGACCCTGGAGTCACCAGAGGTTCCGGTGCTAACTGTTGCAGTAACAGAAATCATATCTGCCTTGGCCAGTAGGGTGCTATCAGAATCATGCTTGCCCCCTCCATCTGCAGCTTGATTAGCACCCTCTGAATCAAAGGAAATGGAGGGAAGGCATGAAGGAACCTCCCACTCCAAGAGAGGGACAATGCGTCTCAGAAAACTCCAGACCCTGGATCTAGTGAGCAGAAATTGAGCAGTTTAGTGTTGAGTGAGGAGGCAAAAAGGTCCAACTCTGGATGACCTCGCCTGTTGAACAGGTCTTCTGTGACAGACGACAGAAATTCCCACTTGTGCATTCTGGACTTAGTCTGGCTGAGGCTATCCGCCAAGGTGTTCAACACACCTGGGACTTGGGCTGCTGAGAGTTACAGGCCATGGTCCATTGCCCAGTACCAGCTCCGCATCGCTTCCCTGCAAAGTGGGGTATGAATGCATCCCTCCTCTGTTTGTTGATATAGTAGATCACACTGAGACTATCTGACTGAATTGACAATTGGCCTGGAGAGAGGGGGTTCTGGAAGGCCTGCATGGCATACAGGACCCCACTCATCTCAGAGACATTTATTGGGAGGGATGTCACGACCAGGGGCCAGTCTGGAAGGGACCCAGGTGCACCCCCCAGCCCAAGCTGGAGGCATCTGTGGTGAGGATTGGCTGGGGGGAAGAGATCAGGAATGGGACCCCTCATAAAACATTCTGGGGTTCCATCCACCACTGAATGACTTTGCAGACTCGGGAGGCAACCAGCACCAGCTGCTCCAAGTCATGGGTGTGTTGGTCCCACTGTACCCATAGGGTCCACTGGAGTACCCACATGTGCAGTCTGGCCATGGGGATAGTGGCAGTGGCTGTGACCATAAGGCCCAGGAGCCTTGGGTAGACTCTCGCGGAGACATAATGGCTCTGAGCCACCATCTGAGTCTGTGATATGAGGCATTCCACTCTGTTCAGTGGCAGAAAAGCCTTCTCATGCTAGATTCCAGAATCACCCCTGTGTACTGCAGTCTTTGAGATGAGGTCAGAACAGACTTGGGCAGGTTGACAGTAATGCCCAGGGATTGGAATAACTGGAAGATCCTTTCCAGAGTCCTGAGAAGCTGGTTCCTGGATGGGGCCTTGAGAAGACAGTCATCCAGGTTGGGGAAAACGTACAGGCCTTCTTCTTGAAGGGTGGCAGCCACCGCTGCTAAGCATTTTGTTAAAACCTGCGGTGCAGAGGTTAAGCCAAAGGACAAGACTCTGAACTGATGATGTTTGCCTTAAAAAAGAAATTGAAGAACTGCCTGTGTGGTGGACACACCGTAATATGCAGGTAAGTGTTCTGCGTATCAAGGGAGCACAGCCACTCGCTCTGTTTGAGCGGGGGCAACAGACCTGGCAGAGTGACCATGTGAAACCTTTTGTACTGAATGTAGAGGTTGAGGTCTTGGAGATCTAGAATAGGCCTCAGGTCTCTGGTTCTTCTGGGGACCAGGAAAAACCTGGAATAAAATCCTCTGTTCTTCTGCTGGCTGGGCACTGGCTTGATTGCTCTTTTCCACAGAAGGGAGTGTACCTCCTCCCGAAGGACTGCTGCATAGTTCGGAGGGTAGGCAGAGGGCACCGGTGGAGTCTTGGGGGCTGCTCCAGAGTGTGACCCTGCCCTGTTATCTGAAGAATCCAAACATCTGAGGTAATGGTTCTCCATTGACTGAGATGGAGGGAGAACCAGCCTACAACCACCACCGCTTGGTCAGGGACCAGAAGAGCGAGGTCTGGCAAGGAGTCAGGTGGAGGCAGATCTGGCTGCAGGGGCTGATCCATTGCCTCCGGGCTGTTTTGCAGCAGGACCTGAGGTGGAGGGTGGGGTAGACAAGGCAGAACTGGCTTTCCTTTTACCCTGGAGTCTAGAGCTTGTACCAGACTTTTGGGACACCTTGCAAAAGGGTGGTCTCTGTTTTCTCCAAGGCTAGTTATGGTAGAGCGAGTGGACAGATTTGAGAGCTCTGCCAGATGCCTGCAAATCATTGATTATGTCCTGGACATCAGGCCCAAAATGTTTTGAACCATTGAATGGGGCATTAAACACATTTTGCTGGACATTCACTGCAAAACCAGATACCCATAGCCAGACGTGCCTCCAAATTCAAATGCCTGTGGCAGCAGCCCTGGCAAGAGTGTCTGACACATCATACTAGGCCCTGAGGAGGTTTTTACAAATATCCTTGGCAACCTGGAAGGACTTAAGGACCTTCTGTTTTTGGGTACCCCTTGGGAGGGCCTGAGCAGCCGCCCTGCCCTTCTACCATAATGTATTTTGATACTTGACCATGTGGGACAAGTAATTTGCAATTTGGAGTCCCAGAGTAGAGGAGGCATAAACCATCTTACCCCAGAGGTCGATCTTCCTGGATTCCTTGCTGGGGGGAGGGAGCTAAGGTGCTCTGGCACCTTGGACCTGTCATGCTCTGCTGTGATGACCACTGAATCTATCTCAGGCTGGGCAACATAATAAGACAGACCCTGGGGGGTATGATAGAGCTTATCTGCCCTCCTAGGCATGGCAGGGACCATGTCAGGGTGGTGCCATGCCGCAGTGTTGGTATTACTCTGAGCTGGCAAAATGGGAGGAATGACCTTTGGTGGAAATTTTGGGATCTCCAAAAAGTCGACTAGGTCCCTTCTGGTGGCCTCCTTTTCCTCGGTGTAGAAACCCATGGCTGAAGACAGCTGCTTCATAATGTTGAAGAAGGTGGGGTCTTCAGGAGGGGACCTGGGAGTGTGTTTCATGGAGTTCTCACTCACTGAAGAGGCTGTAGATCTGCCCAAGAAAATAGCTTCCTCCTCCTCTTCCTCTTCCTCAGGGAGGATAAGGTCAGGGGTTACTCCTCTGCTTCATCAACCCTCTCTAACTTAGAATCTGATGAACGAGGGACTGACAGCTCCCTAGAGGGTGCAGCCTGATGAGGCTGAATTGGCGGCAACAATGATGGAGCACCTGACAGCACCGGGGATACTGGTCTATGCATACCTAGCTGGTGCACAAGAACCATCATCAGAGTTGTTCAAATACTATTAAGACTGATGACAGATGAAGGCTGTGTCGAAGGCTGTGGGTTCATCAGAACAGGGAGTAACAAACCATCTGTCGGGTCTTCAGAGCCTGACAGCCCCAGGGTCTGAGGATCTGGAGAGGCATCAGGCCAGGATGGAGGGGCCTGGGGTCGATGACCGAGGGGCCAATGACCTGAAGATCGATGGCTGGCCTCTCTGAGAAGTGAGAGGAGGTGCTGTCTGTATTAGCTTGATAGGATCAGAGACTTGGACAGCAGAGGATGTTGGTGCAGCAGTAGCCAATGGGGTACCCCCGCAAGAGGAGGAAGAGGCCATCGGAATGAGAGCGCTTCCAGGGAAAGCAGTCCCAGTCATGGTCTTTCTTATGACTTTTAAAGAAAAAAAAAGACCTCAGTGCTCATGGGTACAGGAGGGGTGCATGCTGAGGGTTTGGCTAGCCCAAATCAATGACAAAGCAAACCAAAAATAGCTGCACTCCAGATGCAATGTGGCTGCTTTAGTAAGAAACTCCAACATGAAAATCAGTTCAGAAATCAGAAGGTTTATTCAAAGGTAACATGAAATCACAGCTGCCTTGCCATATCAATCCAACAGCTAGGTTAACCGTTACCCAGCAGCCTTGGCGTTTCGCTCATTTGAGCTTCATCAGGAGGCACTGAACTAGGTGATGTCTGACCTTTATATATCACCAACACTTAACACATAATTAAGTCAAAAATATTAATAAACAAAATTACCAAAATGAACAAAAATTAATAATGCTAAATACCATAGTGGTGATCAACTTTATACAGAAATCATTTATTAACATTCAATTAAATATCAACATATTAAATTATGAATAGCAAGCTACAGCCACGTAAAATTCTTTATAATAACAGATCCAGAAGTAAGTAGTTTGATACCTTTTATTGGATCAACATAGATGTTACAAAAAGAAAACAATGTCTAAGCTTTCAGACCAACCAAGTCCTTCCTCGGAGACTTAGACATTGTTTTCTTTTTGTAACATCTATGTTGGTCCAATAAAAGGTATCAAACTATTTGTTTCTGGATCTGTTCTTGCAAGGACCAATACAACAACGTATCTATTTCTGTTTATAATAACAAAAAATTGTTAACATATTTTATCCAGAAAGTCAGAGCAGAAAGAGCAAGGCAGGGCTGTAGTTGGGAGCAGGGATCCATTTGAGTGACTCAAGTAAGGAAAGTCCTGCACTCACCATTTCTCCAAGCTGCAAAGAAAGAAGAAATCAGTACAATTACTATCCATTTTATGCATATTCAAACCCCATTCACTGATTGCTCATAACCAGGGCCACTGGAAAATTGTGGGCGCAATTTTTCTGCAATTTTCACCCTTCTCCGCACAAAATCTGCAATTTCTTGCAATTTCTTACATTTATGGAATTTTTGACTGAAACTGTATAAAAATATTTAAATTCTCAAGGAAATCTACTCAGATATGGTACACAGACTTGGATTTGACCAAAACAGTACAGTGTGAGGTGAGAAGGGGTCAAATGTGACTCTGCTTTCATGTGATGCACTTCTCTGCTTTGGTTTCAGAATCCTCTGGTCATGCATATGTAGACTTGAACACTTAAAATCTGTGTTAAAGCAGAGACTATCAGAGAACTTTCTGCTGACACACAGACTGAAACAGTAGTTGTGAGAAGAGGTGCAAAGTGCCCCATTCACCTAAATGACGCATTGACCACAATGCTTGTTTTTGAATAGTAGGGTAGATTTTCCTTGTACAAATACTTTCAATCTGAAAGGATTTTGATTTAAATGTGTGAGGAGTTTGGGTGGCCCTGCTGATTATAAACTTGAATGTGCTTCAGAGGGGGTTGGTGACAGTGATTCCTAACATGTCAGTCTGCCACAACTGTATACTCACATACAAAGCCTACAAAAAGCAAACATTTCTGAAAACATGCTGAATAGGTTAAGTATAGTTAAATAGTTACCTTCAAATAGACAAAATAATTGCACCCCAAGTAAAATCACTGCAACCCGAACAGAACAAAATACAATGTATTGAAAACTAGTGTATAATGTAATGAAAAGCTACTGGTATGATTTGATACTTTTATCATGTGATTTTAAAATGTGCTTACAGTGCTGATTAAGAACAGTAATCGTTTTAACAGAATACATATTTTCTTACTAGACCTTTATTAGGCACCCTTGTCTTCTGTGTATTTTTTCTTGCACCAAAGCAAGTAGTTTAAACAGGCTTCATTATTTAACATCTAGAAACTGGCAAAATATGTTGTTCAAACAACATGAAGTCTTGCTATATTATGACAGTAGCAGTTTGATCCAGCTCTAGAACTGCTCCGGAGGTGAAATGGTTAATACCATTCCAAAATAGAACTTTGAGCACGAGCTCTAAGAAGCAGCTCTATCTGTGTAATTTCAAACCTGAACTGTCAGATTCTTTACTCCGCCTCAGTGAACAACCGCTCCGGAAATTTCTCCTACTACTCGGTTCATTTCTCGGTTTTAAACAGTGTTTTCTCGGTCCGATTCAACGAGAATAGTTTTATTTAACATAAAACCGTTCAGTTCAAGCTCTGTCTGTGGTAATCGTAAGTAATTAAAGTTTTGTCTGTGTGGAACTTGTAAGTTTATCGGTTCGGTTTTGAACCGATCAGCTGGAGTTTAAAACTCATTAATTTTAAAGTTTAACATTTTAGAGTACGGTTCGGTTCTTATCGGTTCTAAAAAATGGATTTTATTATGGTTTTCAATACCGTGACAAGGTTGGGAACCGATAAGGGTGTCTTGCCTGGCACTGCCGTTTAAAGGCAAGTTTTCTGGTTAGGCTGGCATTATGTCACAAGAAACCCAAAGAAAAACCGGGCCCACTGGGTTTCAACACTGTGATGTCTGTGGGAAGCCTTTGCCAAGGCTGCCCACACCCTATGTGTCTATTGTCTGGGGTTTGACCACCTCAGTCAGACTGCCAGATATGAAGAATTTCCTGCAGCCACCCTGGAAAAGAGATTGGGCAGGCTCAGGGAATGAGAGGCCAAAAAGTCCGCTGACCCGGATGGCCAGCCGGTTCGGTGCCAACCGAACGGAGGAGTGCCCTCTGACCAGGCGAGACTTCTCGGCAAAGAAAAGCTGGTTCTTGAGGAACCAGTTCCAGTAAAGAAAACAAGAAAGTCAGCAGGTTTGGAGTCCAAAATCCTTCTCCAACTGCTGCAGAGATAACAAAAAGCCATACAAATTGTCCAGTCACTGTCTCAGGTTCCGTCGAACCGCCACTATCTAGCCAAAGGTCGGTTCGTCCGGTTCCAGTGGTTCAGGAATATGATGTTGAGGAGTTTATGAACCAGAGGAGGAGGATGATTATGAACAGTATGAATGTGGCTGGGAAGGTCTGGGTGTGCCCATTGAACCGGACATTTCCCAGACAGACCTTTAGAATCTCCCCTATGCTATCTGAGTCCCCATCTCATTTATGTTTTACAAAAAGTTGCTGAAACCCTCCAGCTTCCCTTGGAAGAAGCTGTGGATGAGCAAGAGGAGCCTGATTTTGTAGAAATGATGGATATTCCAGAGTCTAGGAGATTGTCTATTCCTTTGCATAAGTCTTTTAGGAAGCAAACAATAAAAATTTTAAAGCTCCTAATTCTGTGCCTCCTGTAGATAAAAGATGGACAGAAGGTACACATTGTCAGGTCCTGATACAGAATTCCTTTCTCAGCAATGCAGTCATGTTGGGGTAGTTCAGGCTGCAGCCTGTGATAAAGCTAATATTCCCTGGCTTCACATCCTCCTGACAAAGATTCCAGGAAGATTGATGCCATGGCAAAAACAGTATATGGCAGCCTCTCTGGGACTCAGGCAAGCAAATTATATGGCTTATGTAGCTAGGTATCAGAAATCTAGATGGGATACTGTTATGGAATTAGCCAAGCAAGCCCATGGCCAGCTGGCTAGCGAACTAGAACAGGTGGCTGCTGATGGCATTGAGGCTTCTAAGGTACAGTTTCATGCTGCTGTGGATGTTAATGATGTTTCCTCTAGGGTCATGGCCACATCTGTAGCTTTTTGTGGTTGGCCTGGCTCAGGTGTACTAGCCTGTCACAGGATACCCAGACTAAGGCTATGGATTTTCCTGTGGTGGGAAATTCTCTGTTTGGGGAGCAGACAGAGAATTACATGAAAAAGATGGATGAATATAGGACTACTTACAAAAGTGCCCAAGCTAAGGAGCGGCAAGCCACTCCCCAGAGGCATACCCCCCAGGGGTAGGGGTAGGCCTTTTCACAGGCCTTTTTATCAGACTCAGGCCTCCTCTGCCTATGCTCAGAGGGGCTTCTTCAGAGGCAGAGGCAGATGAGGGGTGGGCAGGCCTGCTCCCACCCCTCAGCCTAAAGCACCTGCTAAGCAGGCACCCTGATGGGGTGCCAAGGGCCGATTCTCCTTTACTGGTAGGGGGCAGGCTGGCTTACTTCAGTCAGAACTGGGCTTCTTTAACCTCAGACAAGTGGGTTCTGGAAGTAGTAAGCCAGGGTCTGGTTCTCAGCTTCAAAAAGTTTCCCAAGTTGAGAACCAGATTTTTTCTACCTGCAAGTGCTTCAGAGACCCTTGCTCTAGAAGCAGAGGTCTCAACCCTGTTGGCTCTCAGAGCAGTGAAAGGTTCCTCCCTGCACCAGGGCAGGGGTCTGTATTCCAGATACTTCCTTACCCCAAAAAAGACAGGAGAATGGCGGCCCATATTAGACCTCAGATATCTGAACAAGCATCTTTTGAAACCAAAGTTCAAAATGGTAACTCTGGCAATGATTTTACCCTCCCTAAGGCCAGGGGACTGGTTAGCCTCCCTGGACCTCAAGGATGCCTATTTTCACGTCCTAATCAGAAGCTCCCATCAAAAGTATCTCAGATTCGAACTACCCTCAGGTCATTACCAGTTCAGAGCAATGCCCTTCGGCCTCACCTCTGCCCCAAGGGTATTCACAAAGTGTCTGGCAGTGGCAGTGGCCCATTAAGGAGGCAAGGATTGCTGTTTTCCCTATCTAGATGATTGGCTCATTGTAGGCCAGTCCCCAGAACAGGTAAAATCTCACCTGCAAGTCACCCAGCAGCTTCTCACCTCCCTGGGCTTTCTGCTAAATCTGCCAAAGTCGGTTCTGGAACCAGTCTAGGTACTCACCTTTATAGGGGCAGAGTTGGACACAAAGCTAGCCAGAGCTTTTCTTCCCTTAGAAAGGGTGACGAATTTAGTGGCTCTGGCCTCCTCCTTCACGCTGCAGGTCTCTCGACCAGCAAGACACTTTCTGCAGCTCCTGGGGCACATGGCTGCATCCACAGCTGTTGTGCAGGGAGCAAGATTTCAGATGAGAGACATTCAGTTTCACTTGAGAACCTATTGGTCTCAGAGTAGAGACCCCCTTTCCAAGTTGGTCCCAGTGACTCGAACCTTGATCCAGGCCCTCCAGTGGTGGCAGGATCAGAGCAATTTAAGATTGGGAGTCCCCTTCATTCCCCCTGCTCACAATTTGACTCTCACTACAGATGCTTCCCTTCTGGGTTGGGGAGCCCACATGGGCGACCTTTCCACTCAGGGAGTGTGGTCCCCAGGAATCTCTGCTCCACATCAATTTGCTGGAACTCAGAGCTGTCTTTTTAGCTCTTCAAGCATTTTCTGCATCTGTCCACAACAAGGTGATACAAGTCAGAACAGACAACACCACAACAATGTGGTACATCAACAAACAGGGGGGCACTCAGTCTTCGGCCTTGTGCACCGAGGCAATGAAGTTGTGGTCTCTGGCCTATTCCCTGAACACTTCCCTCATAGCAGTTCATCTTCCAGGGAAGGACAACGTCCTAGCAGATGCTCTCAGCAGGATTTCCCAGGGCCATCACGAATGGTCCCTGGATCCTCAAGTGCTGGGGATAGTCTTTGCCAGATGGGGCACCCCTCAGATAGATCTTTTTGCAGCCCCAGACAATCACCAACTTCCTCTGTTCTGTTGCAGGCCTCCAGTGCTGGGCTCAGTCCCCTGGATGCCCTTCTCCTGGATTGGCGGGGAAGTTTCTTTATGCTTCCCTTTCCTCTCCTATTCAAGTATTAGTCAAAATCAGATCTCAGCCTTGCAGGGTGATTCTGATTGCCCCGGATAGAGCCAGGCAGCCCTGGTACCCTCCTTCTGTCACTGACAATCCATCTTCCCTTTGCCTCCCCAGGAATCACAACCTATTAGCTTGTGCCCAGGGAAGGGTTTGGTATCCGGACCTCAAATCCCTCAACCTCAAGGCCTGGCTCTTGAGGAGTTAGAGTTTGCTGATTTACACCTCTCTCAGGGTGTTCTTGAAATCCTAAAGGCTTCCAGAAAGCCTTCCACTAGGCTACTTATAGTTCTAAATGGAAAAGGTTTTCCATTTGGTGTGCTAGGAAAATGTTTCCCAGAATCTGCTGATTTGCCCATTGTATTAGATTACATGGTCCATCTTAATTCCTTGGGTCTCAGACCAGCTACCCTGAGAGTCCATTTGGCAGCTGTATCTGCTTTTGTTTCAGCAGGAAAGTCATCCCTCTTTCCACTCACCCTGTGTTTTCCAAGTTTTTTAAGGATTACTCCATACTAATCCACCCTTTGGGAACGGCCCCTGCCTGGGACCAGCTAATGTTTGTATTGCCCAGTTAATACAACCCCCTTTTGAACCTCTGTTTTCTGCAGAGCTTAAGTATCTAACTTGGAAAACTGTTTTTCTGGTGGCTATCACTTCTGCTAGACGCATAAGTGAGTTGCAAGCCTTGTCAGTAGAAACTGACTTTATTTCTTTCCACAGGCATAAGGTAGTCCTTAGGACTAATAGGAAGTTTTTACCTAAGGTGGTTTCAGATTTCCATCTTAACCAATCTATCTCCCTTCCAGTATTTTTCACTGATCACTCCTCTTCTGGTGAGAGGGAGGTTGCACAACCTGGATGTTAGAGAGCTCTTAGTTACTATACAGAGCGTGCCAAAGGTCTGAGGTTGAATCCTCCAACTTTTCCTTACCTATGGTGAAGTTGGGAAGGCAAACCTGCCACTAAGAGATCAATTGCCAGGTGGATTGTCTCTTGTATCCAATTTTGTTATAAGAAACTGAACAGAGATCCCCTCTCTGGCTTGAGGGCTCACTCTACCAGGGGTACAGCTGCGTCTCTAGCTGCTGCCAGAGACATCCCTATATTAGAGATATGCCAGGCTGCTACTTGGAAAACGGTACACACTTTCGCCAAGCATTACTCCCTGGATGTCCAGGCCAGGAGAGATGCTCGGTTTGGCACAGCTGTTCTTCAGAGCCTATTCCCTAAGTAGGTTCTGCCCTCCTCCATGGAGGTACTGCTGTATAGTCTGCTACTGTCATAATATAGCAAGACTTCATGTTGTTTGAAGAAAAATTACTCACCTTAGTAACGTTGTTTCTTCAATGAGTCTTGCTATGTGAAACCTCCCCAGCCTGCCCCTCAGAACTTCTACTTGGGTGGGGTGCGGGCAACCTAGTGTGGGCACTATTTTGTGCCCTTTAGCGTTCTCCCCTTTTGGGGGTTTGGGGTGTGTTTTATTATACTGTTGTTTTATTCTCATGTTGTTAGAATTGTATTAGTAGTTCTGGTCCCTGACTTGAGTCTTGGGTGTTGGGACCAGCAATGGTTGTTGGTATTTAGGTAGCCATTTGGCTAGTGTAGGTTACAGCTTCCACACAGACCTTAGTGAGTTTTTGCTCGTAAAGATCTGACAGTTCAGGTTTGCAATTACACAGATAGAGCTGCTTCTTAGAGCTCATGCTCAAAGTTCTATTTTGGAATGGTATTAACCATTTCACCTCCGGAGCAGTTCTAGAGCTGGATCAAACTGCTACTGTCATAATATAGCAAGACTCCATTAGAGGAAACAACATTACTAAGGTGAGTAATTTTTTCTTTCAGGATGTATTCAGTACAGACTAACTGTAAATTACTGAATAAAATTTAGTTAGCACTGCATGACTTAGATGTCTTGATTTTTATAAGATATGCTACATAATGATTAGTTTACAGTGCATTTCAAAAACAAACATCATCATATTAAAAGCATTTACAAGTGGCAATACATTTATCTAACAATTTATGTGATCAATACATGCTGCAACAAACAATACAATATTTATTAGGGGGCAGTGGGGATGTATAGTGAACCCCTGCAATTTTCCCGCAATTTTTGCAAGAAAATCTCCGCATTTTTGGGTTAAATTTTCCACAATTTTCCAGTGGCCCGGCTCATAACTTTCATATATCCAGCTGGGTGGGGGTAGGGTAAGGGAGAGAGCTAGAAATTGGTTTAATTATTTCATCATGCTTCTAAATACAGTAGACTTACACTTTACAAACAGGGTCTATAGTCTATTTCTAAGTTTAACCCCACTGGTTGTAAAGCATTAAGTGTAAATATCCAATACATTTCTCTCTGCAGTAATCTCTGCAGTCTGTCCCCATCTCTGAAGCCCACCTTCGCCTACAAACATAAGAACATTTTAAAATGCCAGCAGAAACAGGCCTCTCAGTCTATCGAGTCTGCTCGATTGTGCAGCTAACCCCTCAACTTGCAGCTGCCCACCCACCCTCCCCTCTTCATTATTACCCACCCACTCTGTCCCATCCCCTCTTAAAATCATCTACCATGCTACAGGCTATTACCTCCTCTGGCAGAGTATTCCACTTATCCACCACCCCCTCAGTGAAGTAATGACTCCTGACTTCCCTCCTGAATCTTCCTCCCCCCTCCAGTCTCATCTGGTGCCCCCTCGTGACCCTCCCCCTTCTAATCTGGAAAATCCCTTCTGTACTAGTCTTGTTAATCCCCTTTAAATATCTTCTTTCTCAGCTCTCTTTTATTCCTCCAGCCATGGGTTGGGGGAACTCTCTCAGGCGTCCTGTCCCTGTGCCTGCCCGCCTGAGGTCCACTAAGGTCTTGTGCCCTTCTCTCCCCTTCCAGCTGCCAGCACCCCCAGTTTAACCCGCCTGGGGAGGGCAGCCTGACTCCTACTTGGCTTCTTGTAAGGCAGACTCTGGGAAGCGGGCGGGGCCTGGGTGGAGGAGTAATTAGGCTCGACCGAGTCAGACCAGGCACTGGGCATGGAGGGTAGGTGCCGTTGCCTATCCCTCGAGCTGAGTATTTCCTTTTTCTGTACTTCCCTACATGTGCATCCCCAACGCTAGTGCACGGCAGCCCCGCCAGCATCGGGCACATTGTAACATGCTGCCCGTGCTTCTGCAGCACCCCTGATTTCCACCAGGGGCTGCCGGAGCAGTGGACATCCCAATACCCTCCCCCAGGACAGGAGAGCAGCCCACTGGGCACTCAATCTGATCTCTCCCCTGCCAACCCCCAGTGCCTGAGCTCGCTCCCGAACTCGGGTCACCAGTGTGGCACGAGGTGTGGCGTCCAGCACCTAAACCCTCCGCACCACCGGGCCGGCATCCCTCTAAGTATTTAAAGGTTGCGATCATATCCCCCCATCCCTCCTCTCCTCCAGGGAATACACGTTCAGCTCATCAAGCTTCTCCTTTAGAAGTATCCCTCTAATCCTTGGATCGTCTTTGCCGCCCTCCTCTGTACACCCTCCAATAATCTGATGTCCTTCTTCAGGAATGGGCACCAGTACTGCACGTAATATTCCAGGTGTGGCCTGACCAGTGACCTGCAGAGGGGCAGGCTCACCTCCCTATTTCTGGAGGAGATTCCCCTCGCTATACACCCCAGCATCCTGTTGGCTTTTCCTGCTGCCTTCCTGCACTGAGCTGAGTTGTTCATACTCCCTGTTATATGCACCCCTGGTCCCTTTCTTCCACAGTGCATTCCAGCTGTACTCCCCCCAGCTGATAGCTCCTCCCCGGTTGTTAGCCCCGTACTGCAGCGCCTTGCACTTTTTGGCATTAAACCCCAACTGCCATGCATCCGAGCACTCCTGTAGTTTGGTCAGGTCCTCCTGAAGCCCACTCCACTCTTCTATGTCATCTACTACAGCTCCATCTTTGTGTCATCCACAAAGAGACTGATCTTAACTCTGGACACCGTGGGAGATATCAGGTATGAATATTCTGAACAACACCAGCCCCAATACCGATCCCACCCTCACCCCACCCACCCTTGGAAATAGTTCCTTTATACCTGGGGTCCTGACATCATTTCCTCAAGAGTGTAAGGTGCATATCAATGTCATATCCTCTCTAGCACACAGCACTGAAAATATAAGCATACACATTGTATAATATATATATTTCTATATAACAAACCAGTCACACACACAAACACACACACACACACACACACACACACACACACACACACACACACAAAAAAGTACATAATCATGTGGGGAGTAGTGCAATGTAATGGCTGTGGGGCAGCAGTCTTCCGGGAGTCTTTCTGGAGGCTGAGATGCTGCCCTATTTGCAGACAACTCTCTGCCCCGAGGGAGGAATTTGCCCATCTTCAGGCCACACTGGACAGCAGTAAGGGAACCTTCCCCCAGGCCAGACTGGATGGTAGGAAGGCAACCTCACCCATCCAGGGAGCACCAGAGCCACCACCACTACCTCAGAGGTTGCAAAGAAAGCACAGCAGTTGGACCACAGTGGGCTCAGGGAGGGTGAGGATGGTGGAACAGAGGCACACCCAGTCAGTTGTTCCACTCCACAATCCATACACCATTCTTGGGGAGCACAGCTCCCCTGAATCACCACAGAGGAGATTAAGGAGGCTGAGGACACCTGTCCAAGGGAGGCCCACAGGAAGGAGGCAGAGGACACCACAAGGAAAGGAAGCAGCTCTTGGTGGGAGACTCAATTATTAGGGGGATAGAACTGGGGGGAGCAGGGAAAACTGAAGTAAGGTGCCTGCCTGGTGCCATGGCTTGGAGAGACAGGAAGCGCATCCTCAGGATCACGAGAACAGCTGCACAGGAGTCTGAGCTGGACGTCATTGTCCACCTAGGGACAAATGACTTGGCTCAACATGAGATTAGAGCAGTGCAGAAGGACTTTATAGAACTGGGGAGGGGCCTAAGACAAGTAACACACACAGTATCCTTCTCAGAGGTGCTGCCTGTCAATGGCACGAGTGAGGCAAGAGTACTTTGCACCATGCAGTTTAATGAATGGTTGAAAAAATGGTGTGGAGCACAGGGGTTTGGCTTCATTGGGGACTGGGGTTCCACCTGGAGGGACACCAGCCTATACTGGCAGGATGGTCTACATCTGTCCAGGAAGGGAACAAGTCTTTTGAGCAATCGGTTTAAATGCTTCATTGGCAAGGGGGAAGGCACTGATAAGCAGCAGGAAAATCCCAGCCTCTCCCTACAAAACAGGGTACTAAATGAGAAAAAGATTGAGGTAGAAAGGTCAGTGGGAGATGCTGCAACAGAAGGTAAAGCCATCAAAAAATGGAAAGCAATGAGTACCAATGCCCGTAGTCTGAGTAACAAGCTTCCTGAATTAGTGGCCTTGATGGAGGAGGAACATCTGGATATCGTGGCAGTCACAGAAACATGGTTCACACAAAACCATGACTGGGACGTAAACATACCAGGATACACTATCTACAGGAGGGACAGAGAGGGTAAAAGAGGAGGAGGTAGCTCTTTACATAAGGGAAGAAAAAAAAGCAACAGAACAAAAGGGAAAACAGGGAGTAGAAGAAGCACTGTGGGTAAATTTGGAGACCAGCAATGGCACCACAATCCGCAGAGGGTTTGTATATAGACCCCCTTCTCAGGGGGAGAAAATGGACAAGGAAATGATAGAAAGTATACTTAGTATGGCAGAAAAAGGGGAGATATTGCTGATGGGTGCTCTGAATATGCCAGATGTTAACTGGAGTGCAGTTGCAGCAGCCACTTCGAAGAGTGGGGTTATTCTAGATGCCCTACAGGGGGCATGCCTTAGACAACTAGTATTGGAGCCCACTTGAGAGGGAGCAATCTTAGACCTGGTTCTCTCAAATGGAGATGAAGAGAGGATCACAGATGTAGAAGTGGGTAGCCCTCTAGGAACTAGCGACCATCGAACAGTATGGTTCACAATAAACACAGCAATAGAGTCAAGCCATACAAAGGCAAGGTACTGGACTTTAGGAGGCTGACTTTGCAAAATGGGTGAGTGCCTAAGAATGCACTAGCAAATGGGCAGGAAGGAGGGTGGAAGAACAATAGGGAATAATAAAACTGCCATCACAGAGGTAACAAGCCTTTGTGTGAAGCAAATAAAGCAAAGCGATGTCGAAACCACTATGGTTCTCAAAGGAAGTGGCAGTGAAGGTTCAAGAAAGAAAGCTTTCAGGAAGTACAAGGAATCACAGAAGGAGCAGGACAGAGAACTGTATCAGTTAAAGCAAAGGAAGCTGGGAAGGCAGTCAGAACAGCAAAGGCCCAAACCGAGGAAAAGATAGCCAACTCAGTTAGAAGGGGATAAAACCTTTTATAGGTACATCAGGAGGCGAAGGAAGACCAAGGAGGGATAGTGAGGCTTAATAAGGGGGGGGGGTGGGCAGAGGGTGACTGTGAAAAGGCAGAGATACTAAACAAATATTTTTGCTCATTATTTACAAAGGAAGAGGGGGAGGTACATTTGGACCGGTCCTCCTCTGGACAGCTTCCATCCTGTCTATGTCTTTGCGGAGATTGGGTCTCCAGAACTGCACGCAGTACTCCAGATGTGGTCTGACCAGCTGTCTGTACAGAGGGATAATAACTTCCTGTTTTCTACTGGTGATGCCTCTCCCTACGCATCCCAGTATCCCCCCAGCCCTCCTTGCTGCCCTCTCACATTGCTTGCCCACCTTTAGGTCATCTGATATGACTACTCCCAGGTCCCTTTCCATTTTATTGTTGTTAGTATCTTACCCCCATTGTGTACTCTTCCTGGGTTTTGTTTCCCAGGTGCATTACCTGCACTTCTTAGCATTGAATCTAAGCTGCCATACATTTGACCATTCCTCTAACCTTGCCAAGTCCCTTCTCATCCTTTCCACCCCACCTTGTGCATCAACTCTGTTGCAGATCTTTGTGTCATCTGCAAAGAGACATACTTTTCCTTCCAGTCCCTCTGCAATGTCGCTTATAAAGACATTGAAGAGGACCAGTCCTAATACTGAACCCTGCGGTACCCCACTAGTAACCCCCATTTCTTCTGAGTGGACTCCATTTACTATTACTCTCTGTGTCCTATTCTCCAGCCAATTCTTTGCCCAGGCTGTCATCTTGGGACCCACTCCCAGGCTGGCTAACTTGTATATTAATCTTTTGTGTGGGACTGTGTTTAATGCCTTGCTAAAGTCTAGGTAGGCCATGTCCACAGCCCCTCCCTGATCTACTACTTTGGTCACCCAGTCAAAGAAATCTATCAGATTCGTCTGGCATGACCTTCCCACTGTGAATCCATGCTGCCTAGGGTCCTGTGCCCCTCTGGCCTCTAGATACTCGACAATTCTTTCCTTCAGAAGTGATTCCATCATTTTCCCTATCACTGAGATTAAACTAACAGGTATGTAGTTTTCTGCTTCTGCCTTGCTCCCACTTTTGTGAGGGGGAATCACATCTGCCCTCCTCCAATCCTCGGGTACCACCCCATCCTCCCATGATTTGTTAAAGAGGGTAGTCAGTGGTGTCACTAGTTCTACCCTTAGTTCTTTTAGAATTCTGGGATGAATCCCATCAGGCCCCATTGCTTTGTCCACCTTCAGTTTTAAGAGCTCTTTCAGAACCCTTTCTTCTGTAAATGGGCTGGTATCAACTTCAGTATCAGAGTGTTTCTACTGTTTGTTTTAGGTACCTCCCCTCTTCATTTGTAAATACTGAGCAAAATATTTGTTTAGTATCTCTTGGCCTTTTCACAGTCTCCCTCTGCCCACCCTCCTCCCTTTATTAAGCCTCACTATCCTCCCTTAGTCTTCCTTCGCTCCTTGATGTACCTATAAAGATTTTATCCCTTCTTAACTGAGTTGGCTATCTTTTCCTCGGTTTGGGCCTTTGCTGTTCTGACTGCCTTCCCAGCTTCCTTTTGCTTTAACTGATACAGTTCTCTGTCCTGCTCCTTCTGCGATTCCTTGTACTTCCTGAATGCTTTCTTTTCTCTTGAACCTTCACTGCCACTTCCTTTGAGAACCATAGTGGTTTCTTACATCGTTTTGTTTTGTTTATTTGCTTAGCACAAAGGCTTGTTACCTCTGTGATGGCAGTTTTTATTATTCCCCATTGTTCTTCCACCCCACCTTCCTGCCCATTTGCTAGTGCATCCCTTAGGCACTCACCCATTTTGGCAAAGTCAGACCTCCTAAAGTCCAGTGCTTTTGCCTTTGTATGGCTTGACTCTATTGCTGTGTTTATTGTGAACCATACTGTTCGATGGTCGCTAGTTCCCAGATGGCTACCCACTTTTATATCTGTGATCCTCTCTCCATCTCCATTTGAGAGAACCAGGTCTAAGATTGCTCCCTCTCGAGTGGGCTCCAATACTAGTTGTCTAAGGCATGCCCCATGTAGGGCATCTAGAATAACCCCACTCTTCGAAGTGGCTGCTGCAACTGCAGTCCAGTTAACATCTGACATATTCAGATCACCCATCAGCAATATCTTCCCTTTTTCTGCCATTCTAAGTATACTTTCTATCATTTCCTTGTCCATTTCCTCCCCCTGAGAAGGGGGTCTGTATACAACCCCTGTGCGGATTGTGGTGCCATTGCCTGTCTCCAAATTTACCCACAGTGCTTCTTCTCCTCCCTGTTTGCCTTTTGTTCTGTTGCTTTTTTTTCTTCCCTTATGTAAAGAGCTACTCCTCCTCCTCTTTTACCCTCTCTGTCCCTCCTGTAGATAGTGTTTCCTGGTATGTTTATGTCTCAGTCATGGTTTTGTGTGTTCCATGTTTATGTGACTGCCACAATATCCAGATGTTCCTCCTCCATCAAGGCCACTAATTCAGGAAGCTTGTTACCCAGACTACAGGCATTGGTACTCATTGCTCTCCATTTTTGATGGCTTTACCTTCTGTTGCAGCATCCCCACTGACCTTTCTACCTCAGTCTTTTTTCTCATTTTTAGTACCCTGTTTTTGTAGGGAGAGGCTGGGATTTTCTGCTGCTTATCAGTGCCTCCTTTGACTAGTTTAAAAGCTTGTCAATGAAGCATTTAAACCGATTGCTCAAAAGACTTGTTCCCTTCCTGGACAGATGCAGACCATTCTGCCAGTATAGGCTGGTGTCCCTCCAGGTGGAACCCCGGTCCCCAATGAAGCCAAACCGCTGTGCTCCACACCATTTTTTCAACTATTCATTAAACTGCATGGTACAAATTACCCTCGCCTCCCCCATGCCATTGACAGGCAGCACCTCTGAGAAGGATACTGTGTGTGCTACTTGTCTTAGGCCCCTCCCCAACTCTACAAAGTCCTCTTGCACTGCTCTAATCTCATGACGAGCCAAGTCATTTGTCCCTAGGTGGGCAATGACATCCAGCTCAGACTCCTGTGCAGCTGTTCTCATGATCCTGAGGATGCGCTTCCTGTCCCTCCAAACCATGGCACCAGGCAGGCACCTTACTTCAGTTTTCCCTGCTCCCCCCAGTTCTATCCCCCTAATAATTGAGTCCCCCACCAGGAGCTGCTTCCTTTCTCTGTGGTGTCCTCTGCCTCCTTCCTGTGGGCCTCCCTTGTGACAGTTGCCATCAGTCTCCTCTGCGGGTGCATCCATAGGGGAGCTATGCTCCCCCAGAATGGTGTATGGATTGTGGAGTGGAACAACTGACTGGGTGTGTCTCTGTTTCACCATCCTCACCCTCCCTGAGCCCACTGTGGTCCAACTGCTGTGCTTTCTTCGCAATCTCTGAGGTAGTGGTGGTGGCTCTGATGCTTCCTGGATGGGGGAGGTTCACATACTGTTTTCCATACAGATAAGGTACTATAGTTCTTTATACACACCTCAAGTTTCTACCTAACGTGGTCTTGAGGTGCTGTCTTAATTGGGCTATTATCACTGCCTACCTATTTTGCCAACTTCCAAAATAAGGGAGAATGGACTCCCCACTCACTGGATGTTGAGAGGGTCATTAGGTTTTACCTGGACAGGAATAAGGACTACAGTCAGTCAAAACAGCTCTTTGTCTCTTTTGATCCCAATTGAAAGGGACAGTCTGTCACAATCAAGTGCACTATAAACTGCCTTTGCCACTGCTATGCTACAGCGCAGATTAAACTGGAGGACAAGGTACATGCCTATTCTATCAGAGCAGTTGGCACTTTCCTGGAAGAGATATACTCTGTGCGTTTGGAAAGATTTGCAGAGCTGCAACTTGGAGCACAGTGCATACCTTTACCAAGCACTGTGCCCTGGATGTCCATGTCAGGCCACATGCCACCTTTGGCAGGACCATTCTCAATGGATAAGTATCTTGAGTGAGCACTGAGTTCCAGCCTCCCTGGTCCAGGGGACTTTCTCTGAGCTTGGTACTCTGACACACAAGTGAGAATCAATAGTGAAGATTGTTTCACGGAAGATATGAAAGTTACATACTTGCCCATAACTGTGGATCTTCCAGAATACCTTCAACATTGATTCAGCATTGATTACCACACCTGCCCACCACCCCCAGACTCTCTACAGCATTCTGTTGGTATTCACTCCTTTGTACTTGGTTTGGGCTGTGAAGACACTGTGTAACTGGTTCAGTGTCCCTTCTTACACTGGCACCAGGGCTATCTTATGGGCCTAGTTTAAGTGCATAGGTTACTCAGGTTCATGCTGCTCACTGAGGTGGTCAGGGCTGTTGCTGCTGAATGCCAGCAGATGCGTGCAGTCTACTCATATCACCAGCTCCCACCAGAAAAGTTCTGGCTCCTGTGGGGTCCAAGCGCCTTTGGCACAGACCCACAAATGGTAATCAACAGTGAAGATATTCTGGAAGATTAACAGTTATATTAAGTACATAACTAATGTCTGTCCCCAAGGCAACAACTCGAGGCTGAGATGATGCAGTTTGTATGGATCATTAATTAACCTTCTAGAAGAAACATCATTACAAAGCTGAGTAATTTTTTTCTTTTGTACCTTTCCTACTGTGGTGTACACAGTATGCACTGTAGTGTATCTTTTTAAAATAGCTCAGTATCATCTGAGCCAAGACAGTTGCAAGGAGGGTCTGACAATGTTCCGGTTAGTAAAGACCTGTCTTTAATGTTAATCTCAATGAACATACACACCAAATCGATTACATTAGTTTAAAATATGGACTGACCATTAACCTCTACAAAGTCTCATCCATGGCAGGAGTGCTGATCATTTTGTCAACAGATGGATAAAAGATAAAAGCTAAGTATGGCTTGTATTCTTATCCAACAGTCTCTGTGAGAACTAGTATATCTACCAACCTAGATTCAGTTCACTATCCTCACTTTGGCAGTTAGCTAGGCGTAGCTCAGACACTGGAATTCTTGAAGCTTGGCTTCTCCCAGCACCGATGGGGTCATCCTCCGGCTCTGCCCCATCTGAAGTTACATCTTCTTTACCATTGGATTGGATAGGTCTCCTCCTTCGCAGCTAACATACTAAAAGTCAGCAGAATAGGCCTCATGGTCTGTCATGTCTGCTCAGTAGCCAGCTCCCCTACTGGGGGCTCAATTTGCCACCCCCTTCTCTAGAGAGGGACTTCCATGGCTTCAGTTTCCCCCTGTACCTGTCCCACCCCCTCTTGTACCCCTCCACTGTGCCCTCTTCCACCAGGCTCCTGGGCAGCGCATTCCATGTCTCCACTGCCCTGCCAGTGAAGTAGCACCTCCTATGCTCCCCCCTGTAATTTTCTCCCTCCAGCTTCCACTCATGCTACCTGGTTATTCCCCCCTTCTTAAGCCTGAACACCTTCTCGGCTCCGCACTTGTTGAGCCCCTTTGCATACTTAAAGACCTCTATCATGTCCCCTCTGTCTCTCCTCCAGTGTGTACAGGTTGAGCTCCTCCAGTCTCTCCTAATAGGGCCTACCCTGTATGCCCCAGATTGTCCTGGTTGCCCTCCTCTGGACCCTCTCCAGCAATGCAATGTCCTTCTTCAGGTGTGGCCTCCAGAACTGCACACAGTACTTGGGGTGCGGCCTCACCAGGGCATTATACAGAGTGATCCCCTTGGCTATGCAGCCCAGCATCCTATTTGCCTTTGCTGCTGCTCTCCGACAATTCACTACCACTCCCAGGTCCCTCTCACCTGTTGAGGTCTGAAGTGTGTCCCCCCCAGGGTGTATGCATGCCCCAGGTTTCTGACCCCCAGATGCAGCACTCTGCACTTCCCTGCATTAAACTTCAGTCCCCACTTCCTTGACCATCTCTCCAGGTCATCAAGGTCACCCCTGGTGTTGGTCCACTCTCCCCTCTTCCCCATCCGCCAATGCTCCCAGCTTCAAGTTGTCCACAAAGAGACTCAGTTTACTCCTAATATCCCTCCCTATGTCCGAGACATAGGCATTGAACAGGAGTGGCCCCAGGATCAATCCCAGGGGGACCCCACTAATGACATTTCTGGGGGAAGAGACTATTCTGCCAACCACTACACTCTGTACTCGCCCTGAGAGCCAATTCTCTATCCACCTGGATATCTGCCCCCCCACCTCATCCCCCCAGTTTTGCTAGCAGGCCAATGTGGGGGACCAAATCAAACACCTTGCTGAAGTTCAGATAGAGGACATCCAATGGCCTATTACAGTCCAGGGGACTCGTCACCTAATTGTAGAACTCTACAAGGTTGGTCTGGCACAATCTCCCCGGAGCAATGCCATACTGCCTATCGTCCAGGTACTCCATCCATTCTAGCTGCCCCTCAAGCCTCTCCTTAATGATACCCTCCATCACCTTGCCTACCACAGACATTAGGCTAACATGCCTGTAGTTCCCCATGTTCTAGAAAAAGAAATGGGCAGACTGGATGGGCCTTGCGGTCCTTATCTGCCATCAACTTCTATGTTTCTATGTTTCTATCTCCTCTCTAGACCCCCTTTGCTTATAGACACAACATGGGCCACCCTCCAGTCTTGAGGCACCCACCCTATCTGCAGAGAAGTGTTGAAGAGCACAGCTAGTGGAGCTGCCAGCACATCTGCCATCTCCCTCAGTACCCTCGGATGAAGCCCATCTGGCCCCGGTGCCTTCTCAGCCTTTAGCGACCGGAGGACTGCTCTCACCCTATCCACTGTAATTTCACCCTCCCCCCCATATGCCTGCTCTTCCTGTCCCCACCTCCAGTTTCGGCCCATCACCCACCCCAGCCTCTGCCGATCCACCAGACTCCAAGTGACCTACCATTTTTGTGGGCTCACTATCCCTCCCGACGGGATGGATGGATCCCCCTTCACCCCTGGTAAAGACTGAGGCAAAGTACTCATTTAGTACCTCAGCTTGCTCCCCCACTTCCTGAGCCCATCCCTCCCTATTCCTAATCCTGCTGATCTACACCCTTGCTTTCCTTTTCTCCCCTATGTATCTAAAGAACCCCTCCCGGATATCTCTGGCCAGGTTCTGCTCCATCCTTGCCTTGGCCACTCTTAACACCCTGATGACCCTCCTGGACAACAGCTTGTACTCTCCCCACTCCATTTCCTCCCTTGAGCGCTTTAAGCACATGTAAGCAGCCTTTTTCTCCCTCACTGCCTTCTGAACCTCCCGGGTCCACCAACATGGCTTCCTGGCCCTACAGTACTTGCACCTTACCTTCGCACAGGCCCTAGTAGCCTTCTACACCCCTTCTTCTCCCACCTGCTTCCAGCATCCATATCTTGCCTTAACTCATTCAAGTACCCCTGGAGAATCCTCCCCATGCCCTCGAAGTCTGCTCCCTTAAAATCAATTACCACTGTATTCGTGCAGTTTTCATCCTTCCCTAGGAACAGGAAAAAACAGACCATGGCGTGGTCACTGCCTGCCAACAGGCTGCTCACCTCCGGGCCCCTAATCTGCTCACTGTCTGCTAGGACCACATCCAATATCTGGCCCTCCCTAGTTGGCTCTCCCACCTGCTGGACCAGGAATGCATCCTGGAACACATCCATTAGCCTCTGCTCCCTGGCCACTGGGGATGCCATAGTGCCCCAGTCCGCCCCCGGCATGTTTAGGTCCCCCATGACCACCACTCTACCTTTTCCCAGTCCACAGTGACCCCGCATATTATCCACCAGATTGTCCTCCAGGTCCCCTGCCATTGCGGGGGGTCTGTACACCACCCCTGTTTTCATTCTCTTACCCCCCCTCATTTGCAGTATGACCCAAATCGCCTCCACCTCCCCCCAGCCTCCTCCACTCCCCTAATAGCAATGTCCTTTTCATTATCAGCGCCACACACCCCTCCTTCCCACTCCTCTATCTTCCCACTCCTCTATCTTTCCTGAACGTTGTGTAGCCCTCCAAGTTTAAATCCCAATCATGTCCCTGGGTGGCCCATGTCTCCGTAATTGCTGCCACGTCCACCGCACCCTCAACTTGCCTTGCTTGCAGCTTGGCCATTTTATTACCTATGCTCCTGGCATTGAGCAGGACCATGCTCTACCCCGTCCCCACCCCCTTCCCATTCTCCATGGCCCTGTGCAGTCTCTTGCCCCCTTCCCCTGCACAGTGCCCCCTAGCCTTACCCCACTGCCCCAGTCCCCTGTATGGGGCCTTGGCTCGACCCTTTAAGTGGCCCCCCGGGGTGGCCTTTTTCCAACCCTCCCCCTTTACAAGTTTAAATCCCACCTCTCACCTGTGAATCCAGCCAGTTTCAGTTTAAGGATCACCCTCCCCTCCAAGTTGAGGTGTAGCCTATCCCTGGCATATAACCCCTTATCCTCCCAGGTATGCCCCAATCCCCCACCAACCCAAACCCCTCAGTCTCACACCACTCCCTTAGCCACTGGTTCACCACTTAAGTTTTTGTTTGTTCTCCACATTCGCCCTTGACACTGGCAGTATTTCAGAAAAGGAGATCGAATATCCTATAGAGTGGCAAACCCTGGCCAGATCCTGAAATCTCACCTGTATCTCCACTTCACTATTCCCGTCTATGTCGTTTGTTCCCCAGTGCACCAGAAAGTCTGGGGAGCACCCACATTCCCTCGCCATCGAGTATAGCAGGAATTTGGCCTTGTGCACAGACAGACCCGGGACACATTTAGCCTTGACTGGTCTGAATTTTCCCTCCCCATCCCCCTCCCACTGAATACCCCGATCATGGAGTTCCCCCAACAGGAGCACCTTCACCCCCCCAAGTTACTAACCCATTTGTGCCTGTCCAGGATTCTTCTTCCATCCATGCCCCCCCAGCTTGCTCCTCGCACCTCCTGCAGCCTGGGTCTCACAAGTCACCCCCTTTGTCTCCTCCCTGATCCCCCCACTTGAACCTGTGCCATCGGGACCCCCAGCTAGGCTTCTCTTCACTGCTGTCTCTCCCTCCTTCCCTGCCCTTTGATCCTGCACTAACTGAACCCTCTGCTCGAGTGCCTACTGCCGCACCCCCAACCACCCTACCCCCCTCGGCTGATTTCTCCTGCCTCAGTACTGGCCTGTCCATTGTCCTGCCCACTTCCACCCTGATTTTGCTATGTGCACCCCCATCTGCCGTACCTCCTACGGTCCCTGGCTCCTTCTCTCTGACCCACCCCCCTGGGACCTGGTCACCTGCTCCCCCTGCCCCCCCATGATTCTGGCTCCTTCTCCTGTCACCCTCCCCCCTCTGCTTCTTGGCTGACCCCTCTGTCTGCCTGCTACCCCCGCCCCCTGCTCCTCTACCTCATCATCTGGGCAAAGCATGGCAAAGCAATTTGTAAGTGTGATGCCTGCCCCAAGGTTGCCCTCTCCTGTCCACCCCCCTCCTTGGTTCCCTCTGAGTTTCCCATCCTCCCAGAGTGACTTCTGGATGTTGGGGTTTTCCTGTCCCATCCCACCGAGCGACCGTGTGGCCCCAGTCCTCCAACCCCTGCCCCTCTCCTTAAGGCTAGGCCGTCCTGTCTCTGTGTAGCTTCATATGTTTCCACTCTCCTTCCATCTCCCCAACACTCCCACCCTCACGCCTTCCAGCTGCCTCCTAATCCCCTCAACCTCCTCCCTAAGCTTTGCCAACCTGAAGCACACTGGGCATCCTCCGAACCTCCACGCTCAGTCTAGTATTATGGCCACCCCACATTCCGTACACCCAACCACCCTATCAAAGATACCCGCCCTTGCGATGTGCAGACCCATCCCCATCCTAGTGCCCAAACAAGCAATCAAGCAATTTGATCCCCCTCCAGCAGTAACAGTATCCAATCAATCAATACACAGCAGTCGATTTGCTCCCTCCCCCAGCAGTAATCAGACAGTATCCCAATCAATCAATACACATCAATCGATTCAAACAACATGAAGTCTTGCTGTATTACAACTATATGCAGTTAGCTCCAGCACTTGAACTGCTCCAGAGAGGAAAGTGTTAACTTTATGCAGCAGCATAGAACGTTGAGCTCGAGCTCGGTTTTCAAACCTCTGTTTCTGGTACATCTCAGTATAACAGTCGGATTCTTTACTCCGCCTAACTGTGAAGTCGCTCCGGAGATCTCTCCTTCTCTTCAGTTCGGTTATAGTAAAATCGGTCAGTTTAAACAACCGTTTTCATTATTTTTTCAGTGTTGAATCTCTATCTACAGTACAGGTAGTGTAAGTAGGTAGATAGTGAATATTTTGGTGTAGAAATTGTTTTATTTGGTTTCCCATCGGTCGGTCCAGTTGGGAACGGAAACAAATTTGTTTTTCTTTTTACCTCTGATTTCTGCTTGTGGTGCCCGGTTCCTATCGATTTCAAAAAAATTTAATTTTTCTCGTTTTTTTCCACAACCCGTGATACGGTTGGTAACTGATAGGGTAGTGTTATCTGGCTTGATGGCTGTCAAGGGTAACTTTTCAGAAAAGGCTATATCTGAGAAACCCAAGGGAAAAAAAATGGTCCCACTGGGTTTCAACACTGTACTGAGTGTGAGGAGGCTTTTGCTAAAGCTGATCCCCACCTCATATGTGTGTACTGTCTGAGGTTTGATCACCTCAAAACAGACTGCCAGATTTGTAAAAATTTTCCCAAAGCCACTTTAGAAAAGAGATTAAGTAGGCTGAAGGAAAGGAGGCTGAGAAGTCTGCTGATCCAGTTGGCCAACCCGGTTCAGTTACGACTGGACCTGAGTAGGTGCCTTCTGACCAGGGCGATACCTCCTCAGGCAAAAGGAGATCCAATTCTGATGGATTGGTTCCGTCTAAGAAAAGGAAAAAGTCAGTCTGTTCAGATCCCACCCTGCAGAACACAACCACTGAGGAAACTGCGAAAGCGATAAGCATAGTTCTATCGCTTGGCCCGGTTCCATCCGAACCGACACCTTCTGGTAAGCGGTCAGTTCAGATGGTTCCAACTCCATCGGATTATGATCCGGACATGTACTATGGTGTGGAGTGGGAGGGAGACAAAGAGTTCCCAAAGGATGAGGATGATGATGATGTTTATGGAGGTCAAGATGAGCCTATAGTGCCTGACGTCTCCCCAGAGAGGCCTACCAATGACTCCCCTCCCAGACTTTCTGAGTCCCTGTCCCACTTTTTGTTCTGCAAAAAAGTGACTGAAACTCTCCAGCTCCCAGTTGTGGAAGCTGCTGAAGAAACAGAGGAACCTGATTATTAAGAAATGATGGCTGTCCCAGAGTCAAAGAGGCTGGCTATCCCACTTCACAAATCTTTAGGGAAACCAACTCAAAACATATTACAAATGCCTACTTCTATACCTCCTGTAGATAAGAAGATGGACAGGAGGTATATGTTATCAGGTTCTGGTATGGAGTTTCTTTATAACCATTGCAGCCATGTTGGGGTAGTGCAGGCTGCAGCCTGTGACACGGCTAATATTCCTTTGGCATCACACACCCCCAGATAAGGATTCCAGGAAGGTGGATGCCATGGCCAAGAAACAATATTTGGCATCCTCTTTGGAGCTCAGACAGGCTAATTATATGGCCGATACAGACAAGTACCAGAAGTCCAGGTGGGATACTGTTCTGGAGCTGGCTAAAAAGGCTTACCCCCAGGTGGCCAAAGAGCTGGAGGAGGTGGCTGCTGATTGACTTGAGGCATCTAAGGTGCAATTTTATGTGCTGTGGACTCTACTGATGTTGCATCAAGAGTCATGACTACGTCTATCTCTCTTATGAGATTTGCTTGGCTTAGGTGTACTAGCCTCTCGCAGGATACCCAGGCTGAGGCTATGGATTTCCCTGTTTCTGGTAATTCTCTGTTTGTGGAGCAGACAGAGTCTTACATGAAAAAGATGGATGACTATAGAACCACCTACAGGAGTGCAGTGGCCAAAGAAAGACAGGCCGCTCCTCAGAAGCAGCAGCCTAGGGCAGGCAGGGGCAGGCTGTTTCAAAGGCCTTTCTACTAAGCCCAAGCTTCCTCTTCTTTTCAATAGTGGGGGTTCTTTAGAGGGAGAGGTAGAAGGGCGATGAGCAGAGCTGCATCCTCTTCTCAGTCTAAAGCTCCCATCCTAGACCTGAGATATCTGAACAAACATATCACAAAGCCAAAATTCAAAATGGTGACTCTGGGAATAATTCTTCCCTCTCTGAGGCCAGGAGGCTGGCTTGCTTCCCTGGACCTCAAGTATGTATATTTTCATATACCACAGCCAGGCCCTCCAGGTGCTCCCACAGAAAATACTGTACCTCAGGTTCGAGTTGCCCTCAGGTCATTCCCAGTTCAGACCCATGCCCTTCGGCCCGACTTCGGCCCCAAGGGTGTTCACAAAATATCTTGCAGTAGTGGTAACCTTCCTCAGAAGGCAGGACATCTCTGTCTTCCCTTATCTAGATGACTGGCTGATTGTAGGCCAGTCTTCAGACCAAGTCAAGTCGGCTCTAGAGGTTACCCAGAATTTTCTCAGTTCTCTAGGGTTCCTTCTAAATCTCTTCAAGTTAGTTCTCAAACCAGTACAGCTCCTCAGTTCTCTAGGGTTCCTTCTAAATCTCTTCATGTCAGTTCTCGAACCAGTACAGCTCCTTTCCTTCATAGGGATACAATTGGATACTATTCAGGCAAAGGCCTTCCTCCCATGGTCAAGGGTAAAGGCCCTTACAGATCTGACTGCTTCTTTTTGACCTCTGGTGTCTTGCCCAGCCAGACATTTTCTTCAACTCCTAGGCCACATGGCAGACTCCATTGCAGTGGTTCAAGGAGCCAGGTTCCAGATGAGGGACATTCAGTTCCACTTAAGGTCCTTTTGGTCTCAGAAAAAAGATTCTCTCACAAAGCTGATTCCAGTGACTCAGACTCTTGTCCAGGCTCTCCAGTGGTGGTTGGATCAGGACAATCTCAGACAGGGTGTCCCATTCCTCAGTCAAGCACCCTCAGTGGTCCTAACCACAGATGCTTCTCTTCTGGCGTGGGGAGCCCATTTAGGAGCCCTCACTGCATAGGGTATTTGATCACGGCAGGAGTCTCACCTTCATATCAGTCTTCTGGAGCTCTGAGCAGTGTTTCTAGCCCTTCAGGCCTTCTCGGAATCAGTCAAAGACAAAGTGTTGCAGGTCAGGACAGACAACACCACTACAATGTGGTACATAAACAAGCAAGGGGGCACTTGGTCCACAGCCTTGTGCATGGTCTCTAGCTTACTCTCTTCAGACTTCTCTGATAGCAGTTCATCTTCCAGGGAAGGACAATGTGCTGGTAGATGCCTTAAGTAGGGTTTCTCAGGGTCACCATGAATGTTCCCTCAACTCTCAAGTCCTGCAGGTAATTTTCAAGAGGTGGGGCACCCCAGAGATAGATCTCTTCGCTGCCCCAGACAATCATCAGCTTCCCCTCTTCTGCTGCAGACCCCCAGTCCTGGGGACTGTCCCTCTAGATGCTCTCCTGTTAGATTGGACAGACAGGTTTCTCTATGCCTTTCCTCCGTTTCCTCTGATATTCAGAGTACTGATCAAGATCAGGTCTCAACCCTGCACGGTGATTCTGGTGGCTCCAGATTGGGCCAGGCAACCATGGTACCCTCTGCTGCTGTCTCTAGCAGTGTCAGTCCCCTTGTGTCTGCCCAGGAGGCACGACCTCCTGACCTCCTGTCAGGGGAGGATTTGGTATCCCAATCTTCAGTCTCTCCGACTCAAGGCTTGGTTCTTGAAGAGTTAGAATGTGCAGGTTTGCATCTCTCCCAGGGGGTAATGGATATCCTTAAGGTTTCTAGGAAACCTGCCACCAGAAAAACTTACAGTTCCAAATGGAAAAGATTTAGTATTTGGTGTTCTCAGAAGGACATACAACCAGATTCTGCGGGCATTGCCACAGCCCTGGACTGTCTGGTTCATCTTAATGGGCTAGGCCTTAGGCCTGCTACCCTTAAAGTTCATTTAACAGCTGTTTCTGCCTTTCTTTCTGCAGGAAAGGGATCTTCCCTGGCATCTCATCCTGTTTTCAGTAAGTTTTTAAAGGTCTGGTTCACATTAACCTGCCCTTCAGGGAGCCCACTCCGGCTTGGGACTTGAATCTGTATTGCATAGTTTATGCAGCCCCCTTTTGAAGCTTTATCCTCTGCTGAGCTTAAGTACTTGACTTGGAAGACTGTATTCCTGGTAGCCATTACTTCTGCCAGGAGAAACAGTGAATTACAGTCCTTGTCAGTTGAACCTGACTTCATCTCCTTTCACAGGGATAAGGTGGTCCTTAGGAGAAACAGAAAGTTTCTGCCTAAAGTGGTTTCAGATTTTCATTTGAACCAGTCTGTGTCTCTGCCTGTCTTTTTCGCTGACCATTCTTCTTCAGGGGAGAGAAGATTGCATAGTTCGGATGTTAAAAGGGCTCTAAGCTGTTACATAGAGCAAACTTAGGCCCACAGGAATGATTGTACACAGCTGTTTCTCACCTGCGGTGAAGTAGGAAAAGGTAGACCTGCCACTAAAAGATCTATTGCCAGGTGGATTGTCTCCTGCATCCAATTCTGCTATTCAAAATTGGGGAATGAGCCACCCTCAGGCCTGAGGGTGCACTCAACCAGGGGTACACCTGCTTCCTTGGCAGCTGCTAGGGATATTCCCTTGATGAAAATTTGTAAAGCAGCTACCACCAAACATTACTCTCTGGATATCCAGACTAGGAGTGATGCTAGGTTTGGCACAGCAGTACTGCAGAGCCTGTTCCCAAAGTAAGGTTCTGTTATCCCCGCCTCCGGGGGAAACTGCCTGTTAGTCTGCATATAGTCAGAATACAGCAAGACTTCATGTTGTTTGAAGAAAACATTACTCACCATAGTAATGTTGTTTCTTCTAATAGAGTCTTGCTGTATTCTGACCTCCTTCCCTGTCTCCCCTCTCAGAATCCAGACTTTTGGGATGTGGGTTGGCAGGTACAGTGTTGCACCCCAGAGGTGTACCTTGTTCCCTGCCTGTCCAGGTGGAGTCTTTTCTTAATGGTTTATTGTTCTTATATAGATTTTTCACTACCTACATAGATTTTTTCTTGGGTTTTCGACTCGAGTCTTTGGACCCAAGCTTTATTGCGTATGGCTTAAAGTTTTAAAACAATTTCTATAGCTATTAGTTAGTATTGCTTACTTGAATCTGATGGTTACACCGAGATGTACCAGAGACAGAGGTTTGAAAGCTGAGCTCGAGCTCAACTTTCTATGCTTCTGCATAGAGTTAACCCTTTCCTCTCCGGAGCAGTTCAAATGCTGGGGCTAATTGCATATAGCCAGAATACAGCAAGACTCCATTAGAAGAAACAACATTACTATGGTGAGTCATTTTTTCTTTGCCCCATCCCCCGTAGTAGTCAGACAGTACCCAATTAATCAAGACACTGTTATCCAATTTACCCCCAATCAATCAGTACACATCACTCAATTTGCCCCCTCCCCCAGCAGGAGTCAGACAGCACCCAGTCAAGACACTATTAACCAATTTGCCCCCCAGCAGCAATCAGCCTTAAATCCAGCAGTCACTTGAAGTCCAGTTCCCCCAAACCCAGTGCACCCTCACCTAGGCTGCACCTCCACCAACTATTTAACAGAGGTCGGGGTTGGGGTCGGGACTGGGGAGGGTAGGCAGGAAACAATTACAGCTGTCCTGTGACTCTGTGGTGCATCTGGGCTATGCTGCCTTATGTATCCCAGCTGCACAGTTTAAAGTTGGCGCCCTTCACGTCGATTGGTCTGCTGGCCCCTGCCCTCCTAGCACAGTCTCCCGGTACTGCTCTAGCCGCTGATTTGGGCCCTGGGCACAGCTTCAGCCGCTGATGAGGCCCCTGGACTCTCCTGCTGCCGATGCAGCCCCCAGATCCTCTCCTGCCACCGATGAAGCCAATAGATACAGCTCTCCTGCAACTCTGTGGTGCATCTGGGCTATACTGCCTTATGTAGCCCAGCCACGCAGTTTAAAGTTGGTGCCCTACATGCTGATTGGTCCGCTGGCCCACAGCCTCCTAGCACAGTCCCCCAGTACTGCTCCGAATGCTGATGAGGCCCCCAGTACAGCTTTAGCCGCCAATGCGGCCCCTGGACCCTCTCCTGCCACAGATGCAGCCAACAGATACAGCTCTCCTGTGACTCTGTGGTATGTCTGGGCTATGCTGCCTTGTGTAGCCCAGCTGCACAGTTTAAAGTTGCCGCCCTTCATGCCGATTGGTCTGCTGGCCCCCTGCTTCCTAGCACAGTCCCCCGGTACTGCTCTGTCCACAGATGTGGCCCCCAGTACAGCTTTGGCCACTGATGCAGCCCCTGAACTCTCCTGCCACCGATATGGCCCCCAGACCCTCTCCTGCTACCAGTGTAACCAACAGATACAGCTCTCCTGTGACTCTGTGGTGCATCTGGGCTACACTGCCTTATGTAGCCCAACCGTGCAGTTTAAAGTTGGCGCCCTTCACGCCGATTGGTCCGCTGGCCCCCGGCCTCCTGGCACAGTCCCCCAGTACTGCTCTGGCCGCTGATGCAGCCCCCGGTACAGCTCCGGCCACCAATGCAGCCCTTGGACTCTTTTGCCGCCGATGTGGCCCCCGGACCCTCTCCTGCCACCAATGCAGCCAACAGATACAGCTCTCCTGCAACTTAGGAGGATTCCAGGTTTTCAAATGCAAAACTTAAGTAATTTTTCCTGAATTTCTTTTCAGAGTCCAACTTTGTCTGTGCACATCATTTCATTTTCATTTCATTTATTTAAACTGCAGGTAGGTACACTGGAATAAAACATCCTATTTTCAGGTACGACCTGAAGTCAAGATAATACATACACAACAACATACAGCTTATAAAATAACATTACAAAACAAAACATTAATTGAAACAACAATGTAAACATTCCAGTTAGACCTCATCTTCCAGTTGCCGCTAGTTTCTCAACGTGCCTGGCTACTGTCTGTATATTCAGCCTGTAAGTAATGCCATCACAGCATCTGTCAGTTTGTCTGAATATATTGTCTGTAATTAATTCCGGGTCACCCCTGAAAAAGGGACCTCAATTCCAGTGCACTCACTTGGTTACCACAATTTCAATGAATAAATACATTTCAAGATGGAACACAAGAAACCATGATTTAACAGATGTGTTTGATGCAGGCAGAACATTTCTGTCACAGATAGCCATGACACGTGCCTAAACAGAGAGGAGGCTGTCCAGAAGAGGGCAACTAAATGGTGAAGGGGTTGCATTAAAAACCCTATGAGAAACTGAAGGAACTCAGTATATACGCCCTTGAGGAGAGGAGGGTGAAGGGAGACACGATAGACACACGGGGGTTAACAAAGTACAGGAGGGGATGTATTAGAGAAGAAGGTGCACCTGGACAAGACGGCAAGCAGTGAAGCTGGGAGTGCGAAGTTTAGGAGGGATATGAGGATGTGCTTCTTCACTAAAAGAGTGGTGAGTTCCTGGAACAGTCCACTACTGGAGGTGGTGGGAGCGAAGTCTACTAGTGGAGGTGGTGGAAGCAAAAACAGTGGTGGGCTTCAAGCATGTGTGAGATAGGCACAAAGAAATACTGGGAGGAAAATGGGGGGGGGGGGAGAGAAGCCAGAGATCAGGTAGGATATGCAGTGAAAAGACAGGCAAGGAAAAATGGACAGACTGGGTGGGCCATGCGGTCCTAATCTGCCAACAAATTCAATGTTTCTAAATACGTCTTTTCACTGCAACATACATTGGTTAGAAAGTGCGGGGGGGGGAGGAGTAGCCAGAGAGCAGGGTCTGCGGTGACAGTATAGGCCTGGGGCGACAAGTCCAGGGAGGTGAATGGGGATAGGACAGGGAAGGTTAGTACCCTGGAGGAACAATAGGTTCCAGGGAAGGTTCCACGGATTATAGGAAATGTGGGCAGACTGGATGGACCTTTTTTTTTTTCTGCCATTATGGTCTGCGTTTCTATGTTTCTGTGATAAACTGGGGAGACTAGGTTGGCCAAGTGGTCCTTACCTCCTGGAAAATTCTCTGTTACTGCCTGGGGGTTGACCATGATGTTCAGTAGTATCCATGCTGCCAGGCTATGCATCCTTCATCATTCAATGAACCCACATCACATTTCCTCTAAGGTAGGCCCCAAGACTGTACAAGCTTCTGCTGCTGCGGGTTTGACAGCTAAGCTAGTAGCCATGGAGGAAGAGGCAGCAACAGTAGGGCCTTGGTTAGCCTAGGCATTGATCCAGTAGGGCAGGCAACAGGCACTATGTTCCCATATTGCACTGAGTTCAGGGCTATGTACCTGACTCTACAAACTTGATGAGAGTCCCCCTTATTATAAAAAGTGTAATAAATGCCATCACCCTTGATGATGGGAGAGGGACATTCCCAGTGTTCCTGATCATTGTATTCCCAGCCCCAGCAGGTCAACTTTGGTAGAGCTCCCATTGGTTGAGGGGTCGGTCGACACTATGCAGTACCCCGATGGAGTAGACAACGTCAACTCCAGTCAGTGAGCCAGCAGAGATTGCTCTCAAGTCCACTAATTAGGAGTGGAAGGTGGACAAGGCAACATCTGTCTTCAAGACCCTCTGCTACTCAGTCCCTCCCTGGCTCGGGAAGGGCCAGCCAGTGGCTCTGGCTGAGCCAACCCTGGAGCTGCCTCTACTGATAGTCACCATGCAGGTACCTTTGAGGGTGCACCCCCATTGTGATTAAGTTGCTGCAGCATGTGGCCTATATGGCACTGTTAAATGACCTTCATCGACCTTGGGGAGGTTGACAGTCAAAGTCAAGATTTAGATTAAGGTCAAGATTTCGAGCCTGCTCCAGTAAATGTCACTGCCACAAGCATTTATCAAGCTCATCCTCTTTACTGGATTGCCATCAATGATATCACTGTGGAGGTGGCATGAGGACCTCCTCTGGTACAATGGACAATGTCCAACCAGGGGCTTGGCAGGCCCCTTTGACTCCCTTGGGTTCCTACACCCTTGTAGCCCTTTTGGTTGTATCCAGAGGTCCTGCCTCTGACAGTTCCTCTTCATCAACTGATTGTAGTGGAACTTCCACTCCTGTAGCTGTGAGATGGAGCTTCCCTAAAATCTTCTCCACTGGGGACCAGTTTGCCCTGCATTCTGTTGGTGGTGGTCACCCCAGATAGCATGGTGGTCCACACCCCTGAATTAAAGGTCTCAAACCTCGTTTGTGAACACTGACTCTGATTCGAGGAGTCCTCCATGGCTGCCTCCTTTCATGGTCAAGTGGACATCAACTCTTTGGACAGTAGCTCCACCCCTTGTGAGTCAACATCCTTTGCTGCTCTTTTACAGCACATGTCTGCTATCCTGAGTGTCCCCTTAGAGGAAGTCCAGAAATGGAAGACATACCCACTGATGGACATCCTGGAGTGGGGTGACTCCCCAGAAGTGGCATTCTCTGTAGAGGAGGCTGTCCTAGGCCCTGCAGTAAGGATTTGGTTACACTCAACATCCTGCCAGGCTCCTTCTTGCCATATGGATCACAAGTTTGTGATCTTTTTGGGAGTTCTTGGAGCACCTCTCATTAGAGGGACTAGTCTCAGGTTTGGCCTTCAGAAAATCGAAGGTCCAAGGGGACACCAACAAGCCGCTGGACAAGGAGTCCCAGAAAACAGTACTGCCTGGCACACATGATGTATGTTGTGGCAACATTGGGCATTTGTCAGGTCCGCTACATGGCTCTGATGGTCCAGTTTGGTTATGTGCTTTTTTATAAGCTCACTGACCTGCTTCTCCTGCTTCTGGCAGACAGCCAGACAGAAGCCAGGGCCCTGTGAGACCTGGGACAGTCACAATCTGTGCACCAGCTGCAGACAGTTTTGGAGTTGGGTGACTTGGGCACCCATGTGGTGGCCACATCAGTGTCCATGCTCAGGAGGGCCTGTTGGCATCTCTCAACTTTTATCCCTGCGACCCACCATAAGTTGGATGGTGTGGCTTTTCTAGCCACCGACTTCTTTGGCCCCAGAGTGGAGGATTGTCTCACACGAATTGAGAAGTCCAATATCATCCTAGATTTGTTGGTATCATCCCTGCTCCAAAGCTTAAAAAGAACTCCAGGCCTAGAGTTGACCTGAGAGCCATCCCTGACCCCAGCACAATGAGTAGTGCCACGGCCAGTGATGACCCCCAAGGATGACATCATCACCGGCATCGTGTTTGGTGTCGGGCCCATGGTCAGAGCCACCTCCATCACCTGAGGTGGCAGTGCCCTCCGCCTCAACATTGCTGACAGTAACAGAGGAAAGAACCACCTCCACCTTCACAATAGGACGTAGCATGGCCCAGGTTGGAGGGGGCCCAGCATAGCAGCTGGTACCACCCTGCTCACTGTCATGATGAACAGTGGGTGACATCAAGGTGTACACCAAGAGACCAAACATATAGCTTCAGCTTCGCCACTGGGGTATCTGCTGTCCAGGGCAGACAGATTATATGGTGGCTCATAGCCAGCCATCCAGAAGGAGCCAGCTGTCTACCAGATCCACCTACCAGAGCCTCTGGTGCCTAAGCAGGGTGAGGTTGAAGAGAACCCTGTACTTCCACAGAACCAGAGGTCACAGGAAGGGGCCCAGGGGAAAGGCCCAGTGACCTTACATTGGCCACATGAGTGCGACACCTACCTCTGAAGGTCGGTCAACCCCATTCATCACAAGTATCTTCAGGGTATGGGGGTCCATGGACAAGCAGGTGTCTCACTTATCCATGTTATACTGTGGGCCAAGGCACACCATAAAGCATTAATGCCAGTCTGTCACATCTATCTGCTTCCCACAGGGGCAACAATGCATGATTGGATGTTGCTGGACTTGCTTGCTCTTCTTAGCCCCACTCTTTTCTGACTTGAGCATCACAGAAACTGAAAAACAGAGAAGGCACTGCAAAAATCAACTTGGCAATGACACAGTTCTAAAACGGCGACAAGGAACATGAGGCACTTTCTCCCATAGTGTGATCTCTACACAGGTGATCACACTCTGTGACTGTCAGATGGCAGCCTTCTGAAGAAATGAGTGGAAGACTGTGCTATCTACCACTCTGCACCCTTCTTACCAGTGAGGGGCATTCAGGGTGGGTGGGGGTGCACAATGGGTGGTCCTAAGTGGGACAGTGGGTGAGTGAGTGACTGGAAATATTTAGGGGTGGGGGTCCACTAAACTACTAGGAATATGTATAAAAACAGCAGCATGGGTGATCAGGGGTGGGGGTACTATTAGACTACCAGGGATATGTATAACAACAATATCATGGGTGATCTGGGGTGGAGGATCACTAGACTACCAGGGATATGTATTAAAACAAAAGTGTGGGTGATCCCAGGTGGGATGACCACTAGACTACCAGGGATATGTATAATAACAATAGCATGGGTTATCGGAGGGTGTGAGACCACTGGAATACTAGGGATATGTATAAAAACAATAGCATGAGTTATCGGGGTATGTGGGACCACTGGACTACCAGGGATATGTATAAAAACAACAGCATGGGTGCTGGGGGGGGAATATCAGGATACCAAGGACATATAAAAACAACAGTATTAGTAATCAGGGGGTGGAAGGACTGCTAGACACCAGGGAAGTGTTACTATTGCTGCCCTGTATTGGTGCTAGGGGTCTGCTGCACCCATGCAAATGGGCCCATAATGGGCATGCAGATGGCCCCTTATCATCTTGCATGCTCAAGCTGAATTTGGCCCACAGGAACCCTGGTGTCATCCTATTTCAGGAAGTGATATTTCCTGGAGGCCATATGCAGTCATGATATGCGTTGGCCTGCATATGTCCAATTTTCAGTCAGCATGCGCTAACTGCTGAATACCACTTAGAGCCAGTTGTACGTTATAGCAAGCGCAGCGCAACAGGCTCTGCTGCTCTTATGGCCAGCTCTCAAAATGGGGGCCAAAGTGGTTTGCTGAAAGAAGTATCTATTTTGTTTGATAAAGACAGAAAATGTATTTAATTTCTTATTAAAATGCATTGGGCTACTAAGTAGTTGGAAGTTTCTGACATCACAATACCAGAATTATATTGAATGCTTTGTACTAGCAATGAAAAAGCAAAGGTGAAACCCCGCTTGTTTCACTACACAATTTTTTTTTTCTTTTAATGAAAGTAGAAGGTAATTACTAATATAGTACATCAAAGCACAATAAATAAAATAGTAAGTTCTCTAGTTACTAGAAGGGAACACCTGCTGTTTAAGATATGAAAGTTTTTTTTTTATAAAGGGACTACTATTTGGAGTTTTGTTAATTTAACAAAAAAAAAGACAGAGACATGGACTTTAAGTTGGGTTAAAGCCAGTTCAGGCATAAATTTCTTTATTGGACTCCAAAAACTGGACTAAACTTGAAGATGATTGCATATGGATTCAGAGGACACTCCCTGAAAGAAAAAGAAAAATGATTTCAGTTAGACCAAGTTATTTGTGCTTAATACTCTAGGTAAACAATGTCTGTAATGAAAGACAGTTCATTATTAATTTTATATTGTAACAAAACTGGCTTTCTTCTGTATGAAGTGCTCTCAATAAACTTATAAGTTAAAAAAAAGATACTAAAGTTTTGTCTCTAAGACCCTTGAACAGGATACAATTTATTCCTAAATGCCTCCTGCTTCTGAAATTATATGTTAATTTATCCATGTTATATATTCTTTGCAAAAAACTTCATTAATGCACCAGTTAGGGTAACTTATTGCCACAAAACTAGGGAAATGTGGCGTTAAGGTTTCTAGCCATAACTCCCCACCCCTACCCCCCAAGCAAAAGGAAAAAACATCAGGATTTTGGGTCTCCGGAGTCTTGGCGAATCAGTGGTGGGGTCTTCCTTGGGGTTGTCAGCCCTAATGTTCACCCCATTCTGTGAGCAAACAACATCAGACAAGATTTCATGCGGGCCCTGCGTGAAGAAAGCTACAACAAACTGTGTTGGCAACATGTGGTGAGACATACTTCTCTACTTTTGAGGAGTGTATCTCTATGAGGCAGTGGCTTGGAGCTGCACCTTGGATTGGAGGCTACAGGCTGGTGGGAAGGGTGAGCATTAGGGTTGACAACCCCCCAAGGATGACCCAACCACTGATCTGCCAAGATTCCAGAGACCCAAAACCCTAATGTTTTTTCCTTTTGCTGCTAGTAGCGTGGTGAGTTAGGCTGGAAACCCTAACACCACATTTCCCTAGTTTTGTGATGTTAGTTACCCTAACTGGTGCGTCATTGACATTGTTTGCAAACAATTGTCTGCTTTTTTGAGATAATGGAATCATATCCTCATTCATGCAGGTTCCTTCAGGACCTGTGTGAACAGATGAAGATGCCTACGACCATCTGAGCCAAGCGCCAAGTGAAAACTCCTTCCGCATATGGAAGTGCAGGACCCTGCTGACCCTGCCCTTCTAGGCAACGTCATATATCAAAAATTACCAGTTATGAATATGTGTAGGAAAATGCCTATGTACCTTCATAACTGTGTTGTTTATTAATATTTTGATGGCAAATTTTCAACATAACCTTGATACAAACTCACCTCAACAACCCGGTAGGTGAAGATTTTTAAATCTTGGCCAAAACCTCATTCAAACAACATGAAGTCTTGCTATATTATGACAATTGCAGTATGACCGCAGGTTAGAACTGCTCCGGAGGTGAAATAGTTAACTTTCCATGCAGGCATGGAACTTAGAGCATGAGCTCGGTTGAAAACTCTGTCTGTTGTGCTTCAAACGCAAACTGTCAGATTCTTTACTCCGCCTCACTGAACAGTCGCTCTGGAGATTTCTCCTTCTGCTCGGTTCATTTTGTCGGTTTAAAAGTATTATTTTGGTTTTAGCTGAAATTAAACCGCACGGTCGGTTCAAGCTCTGTCTGTGGTAATGTAAGTAATAGATAGGTTTTACATTTAGTTTTTCTGTGTGGAACTTGTAATTCTTTATCGGTTCAGTTTGAACCGATCAGGTTGTAGTTAAATCTACTAGTCCTTTTTTAGAGTGCGGTTCCCGGTTCTTATCGGTTCTAAAAACAGATTTCATTACGGTTTTTTCCACGACCCGTGACATGGTTGGGAACCGATAAGGGTGTCTTGCTTGGTGGATTTCCATAAGCGGGCAAGTTGGTTGAGCTGGCATTATGTCTGAGAAACCCAAAGAAAAACCGGACCACTGGGTTTCAACACTGTAGTGTTTGTGGGGAAGCTTTTGCTAAGGCTGACCCACACACCACATGTGTCTATTGTCTGGGGTTTGACCACCTCAGTTCAGACTGCCAGATTTGTCACAATTTCCCTGCTGCCACCATAGATAAGAGAGTTGGTAGGCTCAGGGAAAGGGAGGCCAAAAAGTCCGCTGACCCGGATGGCCAGCCCGGTTCGGTACCAACCGAACCGGAGGGAGTGCCCTCTGACCAGAGCGATACTTCCTCGGGCAAATGAAGAGCTGGTTCTGAGGAGCCAGTTCCAGCAAAAAGGACTAGAAAGTCAGCTAGCGTAGAGCCAAAAGTTCTCTCCCCAACTGCTGAGGAAATAGCTAAAGCAACTCAAATTGTCCAGTCTCTCTCTCCGGTTCCGACCGAACCGACACCTTCAGGTAAGCGTTCGGTTTGGCCGGTTCCACCGGTTCAAGATTATGATTTTGAGGATTTTTATGAACCGGGAGGGGTAGAGGAATATGAGGAGAGTGAATATGGTTTGAAGATCTGGATGTGCCCATTGATCCGGACATCTCTCCAGATAGACCCTAGGGTTTCTCCTCAAAGGCTTTCTGAGTCCCTTCTCATTTCATGTTTTATAAAAAGTTGCTGAAACTCTCCAGCTCCCTGTTGAGGAAGCTGTTGATGACCAAGAGGAGCCAGACTATGTAGAAATGATGGATATTCCAGAGTCTAGGAGACTGTCTATTCCTTTGCATAAATTTTTTTGGAAACAGACAGTAAAAGTTTTAAAAACTCCTCACACTATACCTCCTGTGGATAAAAGGATGGACAAGAGGTATACCTTATCAGGCCCCGACACTGATTTCCTCACTCAACAATGCACCCATGTGGGGGTAGTGCAGGCTGCAGCCTGTGACAAGGCTAATATTCCTCTAGCTTCACACCCTCCTGAGAAGGACTCCAGGAAGATTGATGCTATGGCAAAGAAACAGTACATGGCAGCATCTTTGGGACTCAGACAAGCAAATTATATGGCTTATGCTGCTAGGTACCAGAAATCCAGATGGGATACTGTGCTGGCCCTAGCAAAACAAGTCCCTGACCAGCTTGCCAGGGAGCTGGAACAGGTGGTTATGGATGGTATTGAGGCATCCAAGGTGCAATTTCATGCTGCAGTGGACTCTAATGATGTTTCATCAAGAGTCATGGCTACATCTGTGGCACTTCGCAGGATGGCGTGGCTCAGATGTACTACCCTGTCTCAGGATACCCAGTCCAAGGCCATGGATTTTCCTGTTGTGGGAAATTCTCTGTTTGGCGAGCAAACAGAGAATTACATGAAGAAAATGTATGAATATAGGACCACCTATAGGAGTGGACAGGCCAAGGAAAGGCAGGCCACTCCTCAAAAGCAGCTTCCTAGAGGCAGGGGCAGGCCTTTTCATAGGCCTTTTTACCAAGCCCAAGCTTCCTCCTCTGCCTATGCTCAGAGGGGGTTCTTTAGAGGGAGAGGCAGACGGGGTACAAGCAGGTCTGCTTCCACCCCTCAGCCCAAAGCCCCTGCCAAGCAGGCACCCTGATGGGATTGCCAGGGCCGATTCTCCTCTACCTGTAGGGGGCAGGCTGGCTTACTTTGTCCAGGACTACAAGTCTTTAACATCAGACAAGTGGGTCCTGGCAGTAGTAAGCCAGGGAATGGTTCTCAGCTTCAAAAAATTTCCAAAGCTGAGAACCAGATCTTTTCCACCTGCAACTCCATCAGAGGCACTCGCCCTAGAGGCAGAGGTCTCTACCCTCCTGGCTCTCAGAGCTGTGGAAAGGGTCCCCCCCTACACCAGGGCAAAGGTTTGTACTCCAGGTACTTCCTTACCCCAAAAAAGACAGGAGAATGGCGACCCATCCTGGATCTCAGATATTTAAACAAACACCTTTTAAAGCCAAAGTTCAAAATGGTGACTCTGGGAATTATCCTACCCTCTCTAAGGCCAGGGGACTGGCTAGCTTCCCTGAACCTCAAGGATGCCTACTTCCATATTCCCATCAGAAGCTCCCATCGAAAGTACCTCAGGTTCGAGCTGCCCTCAGACCACTACCAATTCAGAGCAATGCCCTTCGGCCTCACTTCTGCCCCAAGGGTATTCACCAAATGCCTGGCAGTAGCAGTTGCCTACCTAAGAAGGCAAAAGATTGCCATCTTTCCTTACCTGGATGATTGGCTCATAGTAGGCCAGTCCCCAGACCAGGTCAATTTACACCTTCAGATAACTCAGCAACTGCTTACCTCTCTAGGTTTCCTTCTGAATCTCTCAAAGTCAGTTCTAGAGCCTGTCCAGCTTCTTACCTTCATAGGCGCAGAACTGAACACACAGGAAGCCAGGGCCTTCCTTCCCCTGGACAAGGCAAAGACCCTAGTCTCCTGGCCTCCTCATTTACCCTGCAGGTCTCCGGCCAGCAAGGCATTTTCTGCAGCTTCTAGGGCACATGGCTGCTTCCACAGCAGTTGTGCAGGGAGCAAGATTTCAGATGAGGGACATCCAGTTCTGTTTGAGAGCTTTTTGGTCTCAAAGAAAGGATCCTCTTACCAAGTTGATCCCAGTAACTCGAACCCTGATCCAAGCCCTACAGTCGTGGCAGGATCAGAGCAACCTGAGACAAGGGGTTCCTTTTGTCACTCAGTCTCATTCTCTAATCCTTACTACAGATGTGTCCCTCTTGGGCTGGGGAGCTCACATGGGCGACCTCACCACCTAGGGTCAGTGGTCTCCCCAGGAATCTCTGCTCCACATCAACCTGTTGGAGCTCAGAGCAGTTTTTCTAGCACTTCAAGCTTTTTCCAAATCTGTTCAGAACAAGAGTATTCAGGTCAGAACAGACAACACCACTACAATGTGGTACATCAACAAGCAAGGGGGCACTTGGTCTACGGCCTTGTGCACCGAAGCAATGAAGTTGTGGTCTCTGGCTTACTCCCTGAACACCTGCCTTACGGCAGTTCACCTCCCAGGCAAGGACAATGTCCTGGAAGATGCTCTCAGCAGGATTTCCCAGGGCCACCACGAATGGTCACTGGATCCCCTGGTCTTGGGAGTAGTATTTGCCAGATGGGGCACCCTGCAGATAGATCTTTTTGCAGCCCCAGACAATCACCAACTTCCTCTTTTTTGCTGCAGGCCCCCAGTGTTGGGCTCACTCCCACTGGATGCCTTAGCCCTCAGTTGGGAGGGGAAGTTTCTCCATGCCTTCCCTCCCTTTCCTCTCCTGTTCAAAGTGCTAGTCAAAATCAGATCCCAATCCTGCAAAGTCATTCTGATAGCTCTGGATTGGGCCAGACAGCCCTGGTATCCACTCCTGCTGTCCTTAGCAGTCCATCCTCCCCTGTGCCTTCCCAGGAATCACAGTCTGTTAACCTGTGCCCAGGGAAGGGTCTGGTACCTGAATCTCAAATCTCTCAATCTCAAGGCTTGGTTCTTGAAGAGTTAGAGTTTGCTGATTTACACCTTTCCCAAGGTGTAATGGATATATTGAAGGCCTCAAGGAAGC
This sequence comes from Neoceratodus forsteri, assembly GCA_016271365.2. Classification (NCBI taxonomy): domain Eukaryota; kingdom Metazoa; phylum Chordata; order Ceratodontiformes; family Ceratodontidae; genus Neoceratodus; species Neoceratodus forsteri. The sequence continues at coordinate 714,104,987 of CM057458.1, forward strand.
CTTCCACCAGGGCTACTTACAATTCCAAATGGAAAAGGTTTTCCATATGGTGCTTGGAAAAGCATATTTCCCCAGTCTCTGCTGATCTACCCTCAGTCCTGGATTATATGGTCCACCTGAATTCTTTGGGGCTGAGACCAGCTACCCTGAAGGTGCACTTGGCAGCTGTGTCTGCTTTTATTTCAGCAGGTAAATCCTCTTCTCTTTCAGCTCATCCTGTATTTTCCAAGTTTTTTAAGGGGTTGTTTCACACCAACCTTCATTCAGGGATCCTGCCCCTGCCTGGGATCTTAATGTTTGCATTGCTCAGCTTATGCAACCCCCCTTCGAGCCCTTGTCTTCAGCTGAGCTCAAGTACTTGACTTGGAAAACTGTGTTTCTGGTAGCCATCACCTCTGCCAGACGCATAAGTGAATTACAAGTGTTGTCAGTGGAGCAGGAGTTTATCTCTTTTCACAGAGATAAGGTGGTCCTTCGGACTAACAGAAAGTTCCTGCCTAAGGTGGTTTCAGATTTCCACCTTAATCAATCTATTTCTCTTCCAGTGTCTTCACGACCACTCCTCCTCTGGGGAGAGGAGGCTGCACAGCCTAGATGTGAAGAAGAGCCCTTAGTTACTACATAGAGCGTACCAAGGGTTATAGGTTTGACTCCCTCCAACTGTTCCTCGCCTATGGCGAAGTTGGTAAAGGGAAGCCAGCCACTAAAAGATCCATTGCCAGGTAGATTGTCTCTTGTATCCAATTCTGCTACGAGAAGTTGGGTAAAGATCCCCCCTCAGGCCTGAGGGCTCACTCTACCAGAGTACAGCTGCTTCTCTGGCTGCTGCCAGAGACATTCCTATTCTAGAAATATGTCAAGCAGCTACCTGGAAAACAGTTCACACTTTTACCAAGCATTACTCCCTGGACATCCAGGCTAGGAGTGATGCTCGGTTTGGCACAGCCGTGCTTCAGAGCCTATTTCCTAAGTAGGTTCTGTCCCTCCTCCATGGGGGTACTGCTGTTAGTCTGCAATTGTCATAATATAGCAAGACTTCATGTTGTTTGAAGAAAATTATTCACCTTAGTAATGTTGTTTCTTCTAATGGAGTCTTGCTATATTATGACCTCCCTCCCTGCCTGCCCCTCTCAGAACCTCTGTTTTGGGATGTGGGTGGGCAGTACAGGGTTGGCATTTTTTTGATGCCCAATATTTTCACCTACTTTTTTGGGTGAATTGGTGTTGTGTTTTTGCATTTTTGGGTCTCCTGACTTGAGTCTTTGTTTTAGGCCAAAAAATGAGTGTTTATGTTAGTAGCCAGTTGGCTAGTGTAGGTTTACAGCTTCCACACAGAACCTTAGTGAGTTTTAGCTCGTAAAGATCTGACAGTTTGCATTTGAAGCACAACAGACAGAGTTTTCAACCGAGCTCGCGCTTTAAGTTCCATGCCTGCATGGAAAGTTAACTATTTCACCTCCGGAGCAGTTCTAACCTGCGATCATACTGCAATTGTCATAATATAGCAAAACTCCGTTAGAAAAAACAACATTACTAAGGTGAGTAATTTTTTCTTCTGTGGCACAGGTGATAAAAAACATTTTGGCCAGATTTTGAAAAAAATGACAGTTTTCATGTTCAAGAGGTGATGTGAAAAAATGGCTGTGTTGAACATTTGGGATCAAAATATTTAAAATTACCTAAGTTAGGAGCGTGTGTTGCAAAATTTCAATGTACACTCATAACTTTGTTGTTCTGTAATCTTTTTACCCCAAATTTGGAAAAAAGCCTCCTTATTACTCCACCTCATGAACAGAGGTGGAGAAAATTTTCAAAACTCGCCCAAAAAGGTGATTTTGTATAGCGACAACGTCATTCTCTGCCTGGCTGGTGACACTGAAACTGACCCAGTGAAGTGAGCTGGGGGGAGAGAGATGATGGAAGGGGAACAAATGATGATGTTAGGAGAAAAGAAAAGGGTGTTGTATATAATGATGATGGTACATATGAGGATGAGCATTTCAATTGCCTGAATACTAGAAATCAGACTTTCAAAGTACATCCACTAGGTGGTAAGGCAGTTTTTTTTCTATTTGGCTACCTGTTGTTATCTTCACCAAAATGGAGAGGCAGGAGGCATGATTAGAGAAAGGAACCAGTTTATTCAGCAATGGACCACAGGGTAGGGAACATGAGAAAAAGGGGAATAACAACAACAACATGAAATACTACTACTTTTATCTTCCTAATGCCCTGAGGCCTCATACTAATACTCTAATTTCCTATATGAGGAGGACAGTAAAAGAATCAGCTGCAACAACTACGCTGTAAGAGCATCCTATCTATACTCCCTGTAAGAGGGTGCTTCTATAACACAGTTAGCAAAAAGGATCAAATGGCTATAACAGCTATGCTGTAAGAGCATCTTATTTCTAACCCTTGTTCAGACTGCTGCTCCAACCCTGAGGTGCACCTCTAACTGTTACATGGATTTAACACTATCAGTCACTCTATATGCTCTAGGAAGGGTCTATACATATGATGGATGGCTGTTCATGCACATCTAATTTTCTCTGTCATCGAGAAGAAAATGTAAAGCCACTAAACTGGCTTTCTAGTGTAAGAATATTCTCACCCACAAGCACACGACATACACAAGGTATGCCATGACTACAAGCTTACACACACACACACACACACACATCACGTGCACAAGGCATGTCATGATTACCTGTATGCTCATGCCATGCAAAGGATACACACACACACACACACACACGCACACACACTGACACAGACACACACACACAGAATTGAAGGGGCACATTACATATAGAGCTAGGGACTCGCACACAAAGCTAGGGAACAGCTACATAAGTTTAGTATAGGTTTACATACACATAAGGCCAGGTGATTCTTTATTCTTGCATAGAACCTAGACACAAGCTATGAAACTACACTGCTTCTAAAGCACAACCTTTACTCTACATATGATCCTGTAGGGGACAGATAAAACACCACAAATAATATTCTAGGCTAGAACTGCACTGCTATTTTTGCTGCGATAATGCCAGAAATATAATGATTTATTTACCCGGGAGCGCCCTGCACAGCTAAGGTGTCATGTGCTGACATAGCTATATTTATATGAATAGACCTTTCAGAAAACATGATGATACATTACAAAATGTTTCATCCATAAGAACACGTCATTGACATAAGTGTATTCTTACGACTAGAATGCTATACTTTGTAGCATTCTAAAGGGCAACTGAGATAATACTCCGCTGCCCACCAAATTGACCAATAGAAGTAATAGTAAGTGCGATCATCACACACACATGAGCTGGCTATCACCAGCCTAAGATCTTATCAGGGTATAAACCCCTTTCTTCATGCCCCCTCTCTGAGGAAATTGGAGGCAGACCCTGCATGACACTGCAGTGTTCGAAAGAACCAGACTCCCGGGTACATATGTTACATAATTAGTATGCAGTGTATAATGACTGCCCTATAGGCAAGCTGGTAAGACAATAAAAGAACCTTATGTTGCTTTTATGACCGCTTCCATTTCTTATTATCTTTTCTCAGTCCTAGAACCTGTAAGAGGGGTATTGTATGTTTTGTTATGGTGTAGTGATCTGACATTCCTCAAAGGGCTATGTTTCCCTGCAGGTAACTAAGGGTTTGTTAGATCATAATATTGAAGTCAAAGGGTGTCCAACAGAGCCCAGCAAAATACACAACATAATTGGTGCCATGGCTCAGGACTAGAACAAGATTTAGAGGCAGAAGCAGTTTCTCCTACAGTTATGCAAACTGTTCAAAAATAGGGTAAGGGGTAGATTGATACACTTTTTCATTTCTGTTAGAGAACAGGATATGGAAGGTGCTCTCAAAATGGCCATTAAAAATGGAACAGCTAGTAGTTTAGAGCTTAGGCTAGGTATTTATAACCTTTTGACTTTGTATGGAAAATGGGGTGTTTTTGCTTTCAATGACCGTAAGCACAGTGTTCCAATACACTGCCTGTGCCCACTGTATTCGGATACTAAACATGCGATGAGAGAAAAACAGGATCATCGGAAGTTAATTGTTTCAACATTGTGTTCCAAAATTCACGTACTAGAGACTGAGAATTTATCCTTAAAGCAAGATTGTAGCAAAGCAACCAGAGAGATATTGAAAAATGTAGAATTCTGTGGGAAAAAGTGCCAGACAAGTATGCAATCCTTAAGTGTCATTTTAAATGCTTTTTTGTGTGTATCCCCTATTGATCCTGCCTCATCCAAGGATGATGAAATAATCAATCATGAGCCCAAAGGCCAGCCTACTTGGGGTGTCAGAAATCCCAGGCGTGATGCCAGACAGGGAAAGGGAACTCCTATCCCTCGGGAGCACATGAGTCCTGGTAGACCTAAAAGAGCAAACTAGCCATGTAAAATATAAAATGCATTTGAAAAGAGTTATGTAAATGCTATGCCACTGTTCATCATCCTAAATGTTTTGAATGTAATATGCTACATAATGTTTCACATAACTGTCCTATGCAATCTTTCAAAACTAAACTGTACTTCTCTCTCTCTTTTCTAAAAAGAGACTGGCCAGTTAAACTATTCTTTCTGTTTCTTTACTTTAAGAACCTATTTGTCTAATTTCTGAGCCTGATAGCTCAGAGCAAAACAACATGCAACACAAAGTATGCACTGCAAACTGTAAAAAAAATGAGTTTGGCTTTCTTTCTTGTTTTATCTAAATGTTCTGAAAACTAGCAGTTTTCTAAAGTGCCATGTAAATATGAACAGTGTGAAAAAATGTTTTTTTCTTCTTGGTTAAATGAAACAGTGAAGACACTTGTATGTGATTTTAAAGCATCAAGGTTATATGTGAGCTAGTTAAAATTAAGTCCATGCAGGAGGGCTCAGCTGCCTCCGCTGCTGTTTAATATGTATATTGTTTTATAAATCTTGTCCCTAGAAAGATATGGGGAGAATCAGATCACCCCGGAAAGGAAAGAAGTTTGCCCCACTTCAACTTTTTGGTTCACCCCTTGACCTCCATCCATCCATCCTAGGCCCCATTTTAAAATTTTTATTTCCAAATCTTATTACATAACACATGATGGTTCTGACATCAGTCTACAAGTCAGTATAACTGCTCTTAACACCCTCATTTTGCAGCTGGACATTATGTGGACATTCACTGATTCTAATGTACTTTTAAATGGTAAATCTCTTAAACTTGCCCACCTTCACAAAGGAACTTTTAAAGGTTGGCCAAACACTCAAATCACTTCTAATGGAATGTTAACAATCCAAAATGTGCACTTACAACACGCTGGCCTCTATAACATTACCGTTATGGCAAATTCCGATTTTTGCCTTTGTTTTCATAACGTCACACATAACAGACTTTGTCAGCTGAACGCTATTCTTACTGAATCTATTTACCTTACTGTAATTTCTAAAACTGTTTCTGAAAATCATGAACACTGCCCTACACTTGAATCAGGCCCAAAAAGTGGCTTAACTGCTATTTCTATTCCAGGTGTATTATTAATAATATAAATTACATGCATGTGCCTGTAATTTTAAATTTATCTAACTGGAACATGGCCGAATTTGGTCATTGTTCCAAACATACAGTTCTAAATTTCATACAGTAATGCTACTTGACATTATGGTGTTTCAAACACAAGCTCAAGATCCTGTAGCAGGGCAGTATTCTACAGAACACCACGGGGTGTTCAGACCTAAACATGGGAAAAAAAGGTTCAAACAACATGAAGTCTTGCTGTATTCTGACTAAATGCAGTTAGCCCCAGCACTTGAATTGCCCCGGAGAGTAAGGAGTTAACTCTGTGCTGAAGCATAGAATGTTGAGCTCGAGTTTGGTTTTCAAACCTCTGTCTGTGGTACTTCCCATTGTAACCGTCAGATTCTTTACTCCGCCTAACAGTGAAGTCGCTTGGGAGATTTCCTCTGCTTGGTTCGGTAAAAAGTAAAGGGTTCGGTTTTAAACCATTCTATTTGTTATTTTTTCGGATTTCCAGCCTCTGTCTATGGTACAGGTAGTGTTGTAGATAGGTAGTGACTGTGTTTATTTTGAAAAAAGGGTGGAAATTGTTTTTCCCTTGGTTTCTTATTGGCCGGTCCGGTTAGGAACCGACCTTGTAGTTTCTTCTGTTTTTTCTAAATCAAATTTTTCTGGGATTAGAGTGGTGTTCTTTTTCAAAACCCGTGACACGGTTTGTAACCGATCGGTTATTTTATTACCTGGCTTGAAAGCTGCTATAGGGTAATTTGGTAGGTTGGCCATGTCTAAGAAACCCAAGAAGAAAACCGGTCCCACTGGGTTTCAACACTGTACTGAGTATGGGGAGGCCTTTGCCAAGGCCGACCTCCACCTCATCTGTGTTTATTGTCTGGGGTTTGACCACCTCAAGTCAGACTGCCAAATTTGAGAAAACTTTCCTAAATCCACTCTAGATAAAAGACTGAGTAGGCTGAAGGAAAAGGAGGCCAAGAAGTCCATAGATCCGGATGGCCAGCCCGGTTCGGTTGCAGCCGAACATGAGAAGGTGCCTACTGAGCTAGGCGATACCTCCTTGGGCAGAAGGAGAGCTGACCCTGAGGGGCCGGTTCTGTCCAAAAGAAAATGCAAGTCTGCCGGTTTAGATCCTTTACCGCATTCTCCAACCACAGACGAAATAGCCAAGGCGATTAGCATTGTCCAGTCGCTTAGACCGGTTCCATCTGAACCGGTACCGCTGGTTAGGCAGTCAGTTTGGTCGGATCCATCTCCTTCAGATTATGATCCAGATGCTTTTTATGAGGAGTGGGAGGGGGATGAAGACTATCACGATGATGATGATGATGACCAGGGGGTCTGGATGTGCCCATTGAATCAGACATCTCTCCAGACAGGCCCTCGGATGTCTCCCCTCCCAGGCTCTCTGAGTCCCCTTCACACTTTCTGTTTTACAAAAAGGTGGTTGAAACCCTTCAGCTTCCTTTGGTTGAAGCTGCAGAGGAGGAAGAAGAGCCTGATTTTGTGGAAATGATGGACATCCCAGAATCCAAAATTCTGTCTATCCCTCTTCATAAGTCCTTGGGGAAATGGACACAAAAAATTTTACAAACTCCTAATTCAACACCTCCTGTGGACAAAAGAATGGACAGGAGGTATATGTTATCAGTCTCAACTATGGAGTTCCTTTATAATCATAGCAGCCATGGTGGGGTAGTGCAGGCTGCAGCCTGTGACAGGGCTAATATTCCTTTGACTTCACACACCCTAGACAAGGACTCCAGGAAAGCGGATGCCATGGCAAAAAAACAGTATTTGGCGTCCTCTTTGGGACTCAGGCAGGCTAACCATATGGCCTACACAGCCAGGTACCAGAAGTCCAGGTGGGAAACGGTTCTGGAACTGGCTAAACAGGCCTCCCCCGAGCTAGCCAAAGAGCTGGAGGAGGTGGCTGCTGATGGAATTGAGGCATCGAAAGTACAATTTCATGTTGCTGTGGACTCCAATGATGTGGCATCTAGAGTCATGGCTACATCTGTGTCTCTCAGAACACACGCTTGGCTCAGATGTACTAGCCTCTCACAGGATACCCAGACTAAGGCTATGGATTTTCCTGCAGTGGGTAACTCTCTGTTTGGGGAGCAGACAGAGGCTTACATGAAGAAAATGGATGCATACAGGACCACTTACAGGAGCGCACAGGCCAAGGAAAGGCAAGCCACTGCACAAAAGCAGCAGTCTAGGGGCAGGGGCAGACCCTTTCACAGGCCTTTTTACCAAGCCCAGGCCTCCTCTCCCTTCCCACAGAGGGGGTTCTTCAGAGGGAGGGGCAGGAGGGGGATGAGCAGGGCTGCTTCCTCCTCCTCCTCCCAGTCTAAGGCTCCTGCCAAGCAGACACCCTGATGTGTCAGCCCGGGTCGACTCCCCAATCCCAGTAGGAGGCAGGCGGGCTTACTACTTCCAGGCCTGGAAGTCTGTGACTCAGACAAGTGGGTCCTGGAAGTAGTAAGCCAGGGACTGGCCCTCAGCTTCAAAAAGTTTCCAAAAAAGAGGGCCAAGTCTTTTCCACCTGCATCAATATCAGAAACCCTTGCACTAGAGGCAGAGGTTTCCTCTCTACTAGCTCTCAGAGCTATTGAGAAGGTTCCTACTCAGCACAGGGGAAAAGGACTGTACTCCAGGTACTTCCTTACCCCGAAGAAAACAGGGGAGTGGCGATCTATCCTAGACCTAAGGTATTTGAACAAACACATTTTAAAACCCAAATTCAAAATGGTAACTCTGGGAATTATCCTTCCCTCTCTAAGGCCAGGAGATTGGCTAGCATCCCTGGACCTCAAGGATGCCTACTTCCATATTCCTATCAGGTGCTCCTACAGAAAATACTTCAGGTTCGAGTTGCCTTCAGGCCATTACCAATTCAGAGCCATGCCATTGGGTCTAACATCAGCTCCAACAGTGTTCACAAAGTGCCTTGCAGTAGTGGTGGCTTACCTCAGTAGACAGGGTATCACCATCTTCTCATGTCTGGACGACTGGCTCATTGTAGGCCAGTCATCTCAACAGGTCAGATGAGCTCTGCAAACCACCCAGGACCTGCTCAGTGCCCTGGGGTTTCTTCTCAATCTTCTAAAGTCTGTTCTCAAACCAGTTCAACTTCTTACCTTTATAGGAATAGAACTGAACACTACCCCAGCAAAAGCTTTCCTTCCCCTGGCAAGGGTGAAGGCCCTAGTAGATCTTGCTTCATCTTTTCGACCTCAGGTCTCTCGTCCAGCAAGACAGTTCCTCCAGCTCCTGGGCTACGTGGCAGCTTCCACTGCAGTGGTGCAAGGAGCAAGATTTCAGATGAGGGACATTCAGTTTCACCTAAGGTCTTTTTGGTCTCAGAAAAAGGATTCCTTGACAAACTGATTCCAGTGACTCAGGCTCTGGTCCAAGCTCTCCAGTGGTGGCTGGATCTGGACAGCCTCAGACAAGGAGACCCATTCCTTGCTCAAGCCCTCTCAGTAGTTCTGACTACAGATGCTTCTCTCCTAGGTTGGGGAGCCCACCTGGAAGCCCTGACAGCTCAAGGGGTCTGGTCTCCACAGGAGTTTCTCCTTCACTTCAATCTTCTGGAACTCAGGGCAGTGTTCCTAGCCCTTCAGTGTTTCTCAGATTCAGTCAAGGGCAGGGTGGTCCAAGTCAAAACAGACAACACGACCACAATGTGGTATATCAACAAACAAGGAGGCACTCGGTCCACGGCCTTGTGCACAGAAGCCATGAGACTGTGGTCTCTGGCATATTCTCTTCGGACTTCTCTAGTAGCAGTTCACCTTCTAGGGAAGGACAATGTACTGGCAGATGCTCTGAGCAGAATATCCCAGGGACACCACGAATGGTCCCTTGATCCTCTCATCCTCCAGGTCATCTTCTCCAGATGGGGCACTCCAGAGATAGATCTCTTTGCAGCCCCAGACAATCACCAACTCCCTCTGTTCTGTTGCAGACCTCCTCTCCTGGGGACTGTGCCCCAGGATGCCCTGATTTTGGATGGGAAGGGCAGGTTCCTCAATGCCTTCCCTCCATTCCCTCTGCTGTTCAGAGTCCTGATCAAAATCAGAACTCAACCCTGCACAGTGATACTAGTAGCTCCATGCTGGACCAGACAGCCTTGGTATCCTCTGCTGCTGTCCCTGACAGTGTCACGTCCCCTTTCCCTTCCCAGGAGGCTCAATCTTCTGTCCTCCTCTCAGGGGAGGATCTGGTATCCCAATCTCCAGTCTCTCAGTCTCAAGGTCTGGCTTTTGAAGAGTTAAAATATGCAGGCCTGCATCTTTCTCAGGCAGTTCTGGATACGTTGAAGGTTTTCAGGAAACCTTCTACTAGAAAGACTTAAAACTCCAAATGGAAGAGGTTTAGCATTTGGTGTTCTCAGAAAGGCATTGTGCCTGATTCTGCAGGCATCTGTGCAGCCTTAGATTATCTGGTTCACCTCAATGGTCTAGGCCTTAGGCCTGCAACCCTGAAGGTTCACCTAGCAGCAGTTTCTGCTTTCCTTTCAGCAGGGAAGGGTTCTTCCCTGGCCTCTCATCATGTTTTTAAAATGTTTTTCAAGGGTCTGGTTCACATAAACCCTCCATTTAGAGAACCGACTCCTGCTTGGGATCTCAATGTCTGCATTGTACAGCTCATGCAGCCCCTCTTTGAACCTATGGCTTCAGCCGAGCTGAAGTACTTGACCTGGAAAACTGTGTTCCTAGTAGCCATTACTTCTGCCAGGCAGATTAGTGAGTTACAAGCCTTGTCAGTTAAGCCTGACTTCATATCCTTCCATAGGGATAAAGTGGTCCTAAGAACCAATAGAAAGTTCTTGCCCAAAGTGGTGTCAGATTTTCATCTGAACCAGTCCATGTCTCTCCATATGTTTTTCACTGACCATTCTTCTTCAGGGGAGAGAAGGTTACACCGTTTGGATGTTAAGAGAGCTCTTAGCTACTACATAGAGCACACTAAGGCTCACAGGAATGACTGTCTTCAATTGTTTCTCACCTATGGTGAGGTGAGAAAAGGTAAGCCTGCCACTAAAAGAACTATTGCCAGGTGGATTGTCTCTTGCATGCAATTCTGCTATGATACATTGGGTAAAGCACCCCCCCAGGCCTGAGGGCTCACTCAACTTGGGGTACAGCTGCTTCTCTGGCTGCAGCCAGAGATATACTCTTGTTAGAGATCTGTAAAACAGCCACCTGGAAAACAGTACAGACATTCACCAAGCATTACTTTCTGGATATCCAGGCTAGGAGTGATGCTAGGTTTGGTACAGCAGTACTGCAGAACCTGTTTCCAAAGTAGGTTCTGCATTCCCTCCTCCATAGGGAACTGCTTGGTAGTCTGCATTTAGTCAGAATACAGCAAGACTTCATGTTGTTTGAAGAAAAAAATTACTCACCATAGTAATGTTGTTTCTTCTTATGGAGTCTTGCTGTATTCTGACCTCCCTCCCTCCCTGCCTCCCCTCTCAGAACCTAGTTTTTTTGGAAGTGGGCTGGCAGGTACATTGTTGCATCTCAGGGGTGTACCTTGTACCCTGCCTCTTGGGTGGGTTAGTTATTTTGAGTTCTTTCTTGTGTTATAAATGTGTTTAGTGTTGTCACTACCTTTTTCTTCTTGGGTCCTCAGCTTGAGTCTTCTGGGCCCAAATTGTTGCCTTTTGGCTTATATTTAAACAATTTCTATATTTTATACTCAGTTAGTTGCTCGTAAGAATCTGACAGTTACACTGGGAAGTACAACAGACAGACAGAGGTTTGAAAACCGAGCTCGAGCTCAATGTTCTATGCTTCAGAATAGAGTTAACTCCTTACTCTCCAGGGCAGTTCAAGTGCTGGGGCTAACTGCATTTAGTCTGAATACAGCAAGACTCCATTAGAAGAAACAGCATTACTATGGTGAGTAATTTTTTCTTAGGTCTTCCTGGTGTGACAGGCATTTATAGGGTGTGCCACAGGTATTTTTGGGACTGGATTATCTATTTGGAATCAGGTCAATTAGGCCAAAATTGGAAGGCATGCTAAATTATTTAATAGTAAATTAAACCAGGATGTAATATAGCCTATGCTACATGGTATTACTGGCCTTACACAAGAAGAATGATTCACCACATATAATATGCACTTTATTGCTAGGATTTTCAATCAGACCAGATACAAGTTAACACAGTTAATACACTTTAATAATAGGGAGGCTAGACAAAACTACAAAGGTAGGGAAATCCTTTGGAAGCTTTGCACTCCCACCATTACAAATCTCTTACGAGATTTAGAAACTGGTAAGATCCCAAATCTCATTAATGACACACATATTGCCTAGTGGACTTGCCCCCACTGTGACAATATAACATGTACTACAAAGTGCATGGATCATACAGTCACATTTGCCATTGCCATTGCTAGAAACCTTGGTTATGTTACAGTGCACCCAACAAGGATCCCTGCTATAGCAGACATGACTGTGATATAAAAGATACAATGTTTGTCACATTTACTGTTTCACTGCCAATGTTTAATAAGGATAGTACAGTATTTAATAAACTGGTACAGGTACAATCACTTGGGCACTTGGAAGAAGGCATCTTTTGAGAACAGATAAAGCTGCCAGATCTCCTTGTTCATCACCATCACCTGAATGCCTGGGTAGCCCCCCATATAGACTGATGCACCAGGAAGGGCTGCCACTACCTGTGCAGGTGTGATGTCTCTACCATGGTCACACCTGTGTGTGGATACGAACCAGACTTCAGAGAAGGGTTATCTATTGACCAAGCCAATGTAAACTTTGATACAACTGATGGAAAGCAGCACACTGTTTCCTCATCAGCCAGCACTGGTACCCACAACAATGCTAATGCTCAGGGTACCATACATGAAGACAAGCCTGGGGAGGGGCAATCCCTGACTTTGGCAAAGAAAACACTTCTTCAGACGTCTCTTCAATCAAGATTTCAGTCAAACACAGCAGCAACGCTTTCATCAAGGCTGCTAGAATTCCATTTTCTACTAAACTCACCAACTCCTTGATTTTGTGCCCCATCAGACTTACCAAATGGCTTGTGCCTAAAGTTCGAGTTACCTACAATTCTGAAGGTGTATACTGTGTGGTTACTAACTGTAAGTCTTATGTTTATAACAGTATGATTTGTAATGTGACAACACCAAATTTTTGCTTTACACCCCATAAACACACTGTCATAGGCCATACAGTCATTACCCTGGTGCCTCTCCATGACCTAGATTCTACAGATACTAAACCCACTAATTTTAAAGAAAAAAGTCAATACTTACCAGTTTTTTAATGTTCATATAGATCAATTGCACTTTGATGTTAAAAGGTTAATCAAAAGGAAAAATACACACATTATTCAAATCATAAATAGTGTTCAAAAGGTAGATTTATTACAAACTATGTTTCATAATGGAAATACACACACTGCTCTTACCAACACATGGTTGGAGTTCACATTTAAGGGATTTGCTATTGTTCAAGTTTTTCTCATTTTCATACTTATTACTACTATTTTTGCTTCTGTAAAACTCTCAACTTTTATAGATCTCAACTCAAGTTTCTCTATGCTACCCAATCTATCCACTCTCCTGTTCACTAGTTCTTTCTTTCTTCTTTCTGTGTTACCTGTATGCTCGCAGGTAACGGGGGGGGAATTGTAAGAATATGCTGACCCACAAGCACATGACATACACTAGGTATGTCATGACTACAAGCTTACACACACACACACACACACACCATGTGCACAAGGCATGTCATGATTACCTGTATGCTCATACCATGCAGAGGACACACACACACACACATATATAGAATTGGGTGGGGATAGCAATGCAAGCAATGTCACAGTTCCCACTGTTGTGGTTAACTGTACAGTCTCAACGTCCAGACCACAATAAATAAACAGGCACTTTTATTCTTTGGGTGAACCCTAGCGTTCAGTGGACCTAACTATGAGGTGTCCTTCTAGCTAAATTGGGTTCTCCTGTTACTGTGAGTATACTACAGTTGGGAATAGACTCTCTGGAAGGCTATAGACTTGGATGTATGACCAGGCCCCTTTAACACTTATGGGCCTTGGTGGCTAGCTAGCTAGGCTCCGATCACACCTGGGGTTGAGTATGCTGCTGGGCCCCTATAACATCTGTGGGCCTAAATGACTAGCTACGGGTCCTGGGCCTTGTGTTGCCTCTTTAAGCAGCTGTGGCCTGCCCTTTGACCAGGCCCCTTTAACACCTGTGGGCCTAAATTTGGCTTTTAAGATCTGGGCCTAGTCACTCTGTTTAATACCTGTGGGCCTAACTTGCCCTTTTAAGACCTGGGCCTAGTCACCCTGTTTAACCTCTGTGGGCCTGACTTTCCCTTTTAAATGCTAGGCCTTTACAACTCCTGGGAGATCTGTGAGCCTAATTGCCCTTCTTAACAATCGTGGGCCTATGCTTGCCCTTTTAACACTCATGGGCCTAGGCTTGCCCTTTTAACACTCGTGGGCCTGACTTGGGCCTTTTAATATTCGTGGGCCTGTCTGGGGCCTTGCTGCCACTCTTTAATTTCTGTCCCACCTTGTTCTGCCCCTTTATAAATATCAATAGGCCCCTTCTAAAGCCTTGCTGAGCTAACCCCTCCCTGTGGGCATCACCGCGCTCAATAAATATTTAAATTAGGGGTCCCCTCCTTCACTGCACTCGGCCGTTTCACTTTGCGCCTAATGCACACTTTTAAATAAAATAACTAAACAGTTCTGTTCTGTAGGTGGCAGTCAGCACATTCGGACATGCTACCACCGAGTCACCACTCCATTCAGGATGTGGGGAAGTTGGATCGGGAGGTGGGAGGATTTGCTGGCAGTTGGAGGGTGTCTCGGGCGCAGCCAGCATGGCGGATGGCTGGGGTCTTTTTGGGTCTTCCCAACGCAGACTCTCACTCTCTGTCTCTGTGTGCTGCTCGGGACAATGCAGCTCTGCTACCACCACCTCCGGGGAACTGAAATTCTATTTTTTAAACCAAAATAATAAAATGGGGCACCAAGCCCTTCTAGCCGGGAAATGGACAGCTTTTCTTCTTCTGGTGCCTCATGATGGCACCGCAGACCTCTCAACAGCTTCAGGGGCAGTCTTCAGCAGCTGGAGGCAGAAGAGGCAGGCAGGCAAGCCCTCAGGGATGGCTTCAACCCTCCAGGTAAGCTTTTTCCTTGTCCCTCCACACTTGCATCCTCTCTCCTCAACAGCTACCAGGATCTCTCTAACCACTTTTTTCTGATTTTGAAAACTAACACTCTGGATTCTGGGTCTTTGGAGTAGAATGCTGTGCATGTGCATGTGCAGCTTAGCACAGCATTCTATCCTGGATACATTGTTTACTTTGCTGGCATAACAACCTAGCTTGTATTATTTTATTCTGTGCTCTAGGCACCTTCACTAGGGTACACTAGGGAGATAGGACTACTGGGAACTGTAGGGGAACCGCAACTTTGGGATATTACACCAGGACCACTTACCCACCCACCCTGGGCAGGCCAAAAAGGACTTAAAATTGCCCACTTAAATATTCCCAGCCTTCTGGCTAACAAACCTGACCTAGAGGCCTGAACATCACACTACTCCCCTGATATACTAGGGATCTCTGAATCTTGGCTCAAGCCTACCATCCCAGATTCCCTCTGCAGTCTCAATAACTACTCCTTTCTCCAGCTTGACTGCCCTTCCTCCAAGCGTGGTGGTGGTCTACTTATTTACTACAGGTCCCACAACAATCTATTCCTGATGTCACACCCTGCCAGCACTGGAACTGCCTGTGAAATACCACACACCACACTCACTTTTGGCAACATCAAAAAGCTTCACATCATATGTGCCTACAATCCACCGAAATGTGGTGTTGCAGGATTAACTGCCCTCACTGACTCCAATCTACCCTCGGTCACTAAAATGATACAATTTTTATGGGTGACATCAAACTTTGACTGGCTCAGCTCAAAATACAAGGCCTATGAAATGGTGAGCAACAAGGCCTGTCTCACTCAAAATATTTCTAACCCAACCCGCTCCTTCCTGAGTGGAACATCCTCCTCTCTTTTAGACTGGATGCTCACCAACCATCCTGACAGGATCACAGAGTCTGGTATTCTACCTGTAACCCCCCTGTTACCCGGGGTTACAAGAATCCCAGTTAGACCTAGTGACAGGCAGGGAAGGCAGCTTGTGAAATTCCAGTTAAATGGATTTCATACTGTCTCACTCTGTTCTCAGTCTCAGCTGAGACTGAGGGATGACATCATTTTAGAACTGTCGCAGCTGCATAAGCCACTTTGGAATGTTGCAGCTAGGGATGTTAGGATAGAATGTTGAGAGGTTTTGAAGTCAGTCTGTAGTAGAGTGTTGAAGAGGGAGGAGGTGTGCTGCAGCTGCAGGCCCTCAGAGCCCTCAGCTCTGACAGAGAGCTATAATTTTTGTTTGAGGTGTGTGTTTTCACCTTAAGACGGACACAAGATGAGCCAAGTGAAGTGGTAAAGACCACTTACACAGGTTCAGGGCCCCATTCCTGCAGGGATGGGGGAAGGATTCAGCCTACTTCCAGGGGCAATCCCATGGCCCGGCTAGAGGAAGAAGAAGCTGCCTAAATCTAGGTTTGTGCTGAGGCACCAGAAGTTTTGTTGAGATTTCTTTGAAGAGAAAAAGCCTGTGGGGCACCTGCAACCAAGGGGTGAGTCTGCTCTGCTAAAGGGCCAATGTGTTTTCACCTGGGACAAGATGAATTTAAGTGACTGCTACTGTGGGGTCAGGAAAAGACAGCCAAGTACACTTTTAAAAGTTGTGGGAATTGGACTGCTTAACTCTTCGGAGGTCTAGAGAAATGGACAGAGCCACTCATTAAGTATGTTTCAAGTTCAGCACATGTGGGATGGAAGAAACAGTAGATTAAATGTGACTTGCATTTAAAGAGAATCTACAAAGTAAAGTGTTTTCAGAGATGAGGTTTTAAATTCCAGAGGAATGGCCGGGTATGATTTATGGGAGCAAGAGGTGGGAGACCCCCCATCTGGCGTGACCGGAGTCACCTCTCTGGGTTCGCTTTGGGACACCTGTTTGTTTTCTCTCAGGTACTTGGCCAGTGCCTGAGGAAAGTACCCAGACGTGGGATTGTTGAAGAAGATTCCCTGATGGAGTAGAAGTGCTCATAGGTGGTTTAGGGAGCCACCAATACATCTCCATGCTATATGGAAAGTGGTTCAAAGGGCTGGCAAAGGAGCCGAGCCATGGAAGAAAGGTAGTCCAAAGGGCTGGCAAGGAAGCCGAGCCAGGGAAACTGAAAAAGAGTCGAGTTAGGGCAGTGTGCCCTGTGTGTTCTTAAACCTGAGGGTTTAACAGTACTGAAGATGTGTGTGAACTCTGGAGAAATCTGCATTTACCAGGAGTGTAGCCCTGTGGGGGTCCGTCTATGCTTTATTGTTCATTGGTGTTTGTGAATAACAGCCACACTTTAGAATCCCAATGTCTGGTATTGGATATTTCAGTTATTGCTTCCTGTGTCTGGATTACTTGGGTGCCCCTGTGCAGAGTAGCCAAACCTAGCCAACATGCCGAGTGGCACCTTTCTCCCCAAGTTTCAGGTTATAAAAATGGAGGCACTGCATCATAGGACCTAGGCCCCTCAACCTGTCACTAGCCACACAGACAGGGGTAGTAGCCCTCTCAGTTTACTACTGACTGGGGGTTACATCTTGGAGGCATCACTGGGATTCTGTTGAAATTTGGGAGAAGGAACAAGAAAGGTTGCTTGGATGGTGGCTAGCATTTTGACTATCTGGCAGTGGGTAGCCCAAAAAGTCTGAAGCAATGCCAACTAAATGTGCCACTGTGTGCTGCTGTCTATGTGCTGTTGTGATATTTCCAACTGTTTACCAAGCAGCAGTAAAGCTCAAGTGTGTGTGCCCTTGTCCTGCATCAAATTACAGCGTTTGTCAGCTTTTAAAAGTAATTGTGACAAAGAAAAGTGTGGAAAACTGTGGGTAGCAAAAGGAAAATTGTGCCCTAGACATTGGAAATGCTTTCTGTGTGGACTGAGAGACTTGTTATGCTTAATGGCCATGATAAATGGTTAAAATGGGCTCCCACCGAGCAGTCACAGTTGAAAAAAAAAAATGTGGTTTGCAGTTTAAATTTCCCTGCTCGAAGATTGCCGTGAAGAGAAGAGCATTCGAGAGGAAAGAGGCTCATTTGCATGGCATCAAGTGATTGGTGAAACTGCAATCAGTCCCACCCCCAAGCCAGCTCTAGGGTGATTGCACAGCGTTTGAGAGGGAGAATGAGTGGAGTGTGTGAACTGGCTTACCAGGATGAGCGTCGCAGTGACTGAAAGCACTGTAAACAGTTTAAAAACTGACTTTTCTGTTCAAATTCAGGCTCAACCCACATCTCGATCGTCTGGACTGTGAGTGTGGTGTTCCAAGGGACAATCGGCAGGACTGCCAGCCCGCTTCCTTCCAGAGGCCTCCACGATCGGCTGTAGGCCGTTTTTCTATCGCCACAACCAGCTACTGATAACAGTGAGTACCATCCAACAGAAATAGCTCAAACTGTGTGATTTCACCAAAAAGCCAGCTGCATCTGTGTGTAGAAGTGTAATCGTTTTGCAAAGAAGGACTGTGTTAAGTTCTACCAGCTAAAGCAATAATTCTAAGCAATAGACTGTGAGCATAATTATAGGTTCAGCAACAGTGTAATTTTCAGAGCCATGTGAGAGACTGTGAGTTGTATGACAGATGCAGCAAGAAATACAGGCAATCCTGTGCTATGAAATACTGAGGCTTTGTGGGACTGTAAGCTAGAGCAGTGTCTTCAGCAAGTAAAAAGTCCATGGCAAATCACATAAATGTGCTAGCAGAAAGAACAGTGCAAGTTTGTGTAGTTTGAGCAATGTTATCAGTAGTGTGTGTAAATCGGATGCACAGTGGCTTGACCCAAATACAGAACATTGATGCACCAGGAGTGCTGCTGCCACCATTACAGGGTGGGGCAGTAATGTGAACACAGCAGCAAGGGAGCCATTTTGTGAAAAGTTTTTTCATCCAAGTGGGACTTGTAATAAGTAAGTGTTTGTTTTCTCTGCAGTCATGGCTTCAGGACCAGCCCGTTACCCAGATCACGCCCAGGCTATGATCATAGGAGAAGTTAGGCTGAGAAATATTGAGAAGTACTACAATGGAGGACGACTGCTTCCTCATGTGGCTATTCCTGGATATCCAGTACGAGTATGTGTGATGTGGTTAAATGCTGGAAGGGATGTCTTCATGGTACCTCACTGTTCTGGGTTCCTAGAAAAATATGGTTTGTGTAAAGCGCCCAAGATCTGTTTGGCTCCCACATGGACAAAATTACATGAACCTGCAATTGGCAGCACACAGCACCATGAAGGACCTGAAGAGGGAAGTTCAGTAGAGTGTGGCATAAAACTAGAGGGTGCAGATTAACAGGCAGCACAGACAACTGATGCATCCGAATCTAAGTCACTGAGAGACAGTGCAGAGGGAGCATCAGCAGACCCGTGGATAGAGGGGCCTAGTCCAAGTCTCATAGGTGAAGATGAGACAGAAGAGGCCATTGAATGGGAGGTTTCGACCTCCACACCTAGTGAGGAGTGGACCGTCTCAGGAGTGAGGATGACTGCTCACTGTTGGGTGCAGATTCTCAGTGAAGATGATGAGGGGGAACCCATTTGGCCTGATGAAGAAGGCGTGGGTTCACAGCCTCCAGTTCCTGGCTTAGAGGAACACATGGAAGAGAGTGGTGATGCCACTGCCCTGGCTGTGCAAGAAGGAGCCAGGGGTCCATTTTTTGTGTCGTTAAGAGTGTGTAGCTGGCAGAACCAGGACTGGCCACCCCCAAGCCAGGCCTGAGGTCGCAGGTTGACCAAATGCAGTAAGGAGGAAAGACTGGTTCGTAGGAAAGCGAATGACATCTATGGAGAATCATTTCCTACCTTTCTGGAGAATCATTTCCTACCTTTCCTCAAAGGATCTGGGAGGAGATAGAAAGATGCAGGAAATCCTGGATTATGGAAGAGGCCATGACACATGTGCACCCTTGTGCCAGCAGATTTGTAAGAGACAGAATCTTGCAAGAAAAGCTACAACAATGGAAAGTGGGCAGGACATTGTTTATAGATAATGTTCGGATTGTGGACAGCAAGGGACATGAATCCTTTCACAATGTGAATTATGAGCGCCCAGACGGGGTAATAATTCATGCACCTGACCCATTGTGCTATTTTCCATAATGCCAAGACCATCCTGCGAATGTGCTCATGCCTACCAAATGGGGAGCAGAGCAGTGGTAGCCAATGCTGCCATTCCAGCAGTTGCCGTACCTATGTTGTTCCGCCAGTCTGGACATCCAGGATCCAGATGCCCCACCTTCGACAGTTCTACAGTGTACTGGCTTTCCAGAATCCATCAACGTGGCCCACCAGATGACTTCAAATCCAGAGAGGACACCAGCCCAGCTGTATCCTGATTCATCGCCTGGGTATCGGATGACTTCAGACCAGCTGTTATCCTTTTTGTTCTTGTTCCAAGGTTCCACCTCCAGAGATGACATCATCCCAGCTGTTCCCAGATGTGCCATCCTGTTTGTGTTCCAGAAGATGTCCGCCCAGCTGTATTGAAAGAATGCTGCCAGGGAGAGTCTTCAGTGGGGACACAGGTGTAGTATGTTTTCTGTTCTTCAAGGGACTGGTAAGTCCAGACTTTTTTCTATTTCTGACATTTGCAGTACACACCCTATATCAGCAGACTCCAAAAGTGTGAACTGTCCTCAAAGACTCTCCCCTTCGGGACTTTGGCCTACTAGAACTTTGCTTCACCGTGCTCCAGCCCAGGAGAGACTCTTTATTGGACTTGCCTTCGGGCATTGTGAGTCACTAGAAGGGACATTTAGGGTATTCCATCCCCCCAAAACTGCAAATGTGTATTGTAAATATTCTATTTTTCTACTGTTTATACTGTTGCTGTTTTTCTACTTTTCTAAAAAATCTTTTTGGGATTCTTCAGTGTTTAGATGGTAGGGGTTTAGATAGAACTGTATATGCAGATTAGGAGTGTGTTTTTGTTTTTCTCTGTTTCTTGCAGGTGGTTCCTGAAGAAGACGTGAAGAGAAGACAAGAAGAGGAGGAGGAACTCATCGGAATTCTTTTGGTGTACTTTAAAAGTGTCATAGTATTATAGTACAAGATGTTGTTGATTACTGTATGTAATTTTCCTTCCACAGGTATGGTTGTGGGGGAGTGTGGGAGTAATGCATAGTGTATGGTATTAGCTCCTAGTGTGTGGTTGCGGGTGTCCAGGGTTGGGGGGAGGTCCCCTGTTGTTTTATTTTTGGGAATTTTAAGTTAGAGGCAGACAGGTTTTCCCTAGAGAACTAGGGGGGGATAGACAGGCTGTGGTCCTGAATGGTCGTAGGGGCTGCAGTACTGATCTATTAGGGCTATGCTCTGGATAGTACTAACACAGTCACTAGGTACCCATAGTCAGAGGGTAGAGTAGAGGCTGATATGTCAGCCGAATGCCTCTAGGCCCTTAGTGTTGTCTGCCTGTGCTAGCACATGGTAAGGGAGAAGGTAGCGCTACCTCCCGTAGTCAACACATAGGGTGAGAAGGCCTAAGCCGGGTGACTAATGACTGCGGACAGTCATTTTCCTGGCCCAGGGTGAGTATAACCTCCCCGTTACCCGGGGTTACAAGAATCCCAGTTAGACCTAGTGGCAGGCAGGGAAGGCAGCTTGTGAAATTCCAGTTAAATGGATTTCACACTGTCTCATTCTGTTCTCAGTCTCAGCTGAGACTGAGGGATGACATCATTTTAGAACTGTTGCAGCTAGGGAAGTTAGGATAGAATGTTGGGAGGTTTTGAAATCAGTTTTTAGTAGAGTGTTGAAGAGGGAGGAGGTGTGCTGCAGCTGCAGGCCCTCAGAGCCCTCAGCTCTGACAGAGAGCTATAATTTTTGTTTGAGGTGTGTGTTCTCACCTGAAGAGGAACACAAGAAGAGCAAGTGAAGTGGTAGAGACTGCTTACAAAGGTTCAGGGCCCCATCCCTGCAGGGATGGGGGAAGGATTCAGCCTACTTCCAGGGACAATCCCATGGCCCGGTTAGAAGAAGAAGAAGCTGCCTAAATCTAGGTGCGTGCTGAGGCACCAGACGTTTTGCTGAGATTTATTTGAAGAGAAAAAGCCTCTGGGGCACCTACAACCAAGGGGTGAGTTTGCTCTGCTAAAGGGCCAATGTGTTTTCACCTGGGACAAGATGAATTTAAATGACTGCTACTGTGGGGTCAGGAAAAGACAGCTAAGTACAGTTTTAAAAGTTGTGGAAATTGGACTGCTTAACTCTGTGGGGGTCTAGAGAAATGGACAGAGCCACTCATTAAGTATGTTTCAAGTTCAACACATGTTGGATGGAAGAAACAGTAGATTAAATGTGACTTACATTTAAAAGAGAATCTACAAAGTAAAGTGTTTTCAGAGATGAGGTTTTAAAGTCCAAAGGAATGGCCGGGTATGATTTATGGGAGCAAGAGGTGGGAGACCTCCCATCTGGTGTGACCAGAGTCACCTCTCTGGGTTCACTTTGGGACACCTGTTTGTTTTCTCTCAGGTACTTGGCCAGTGCCTGAGGAAAGTACCCATACATGGGATTGTTGAAGAAGATTCCCTGATGGAGCAGAAGTGCTTGTAGGTGGTTTAGGGAGCCACCAATAAATCTCCATGCTATATGGAAAGTGGTTCAAAGGGCTGGCAAGGGAGCCGAGCCATGGAAGGAAGGTAGTCCAAAGGGCTGGCAAGGAAGCCAAGCCAGGGAAACCGAAAAAGAGTCGAGTTAGGGCAGTGTGCCCTGTGTGTTCTTAAATCTGAGGGTTTAACAGTACTGAAGACAGAAACATAGAAACATAGAATTTGTCGGCAGATAAGGACCGCTTGGCCCACCTAGTCTGGCCATTTTCCTACCTAACAGATAAGCTGCAGATCCTAGTTAACCAACAGCTTACTTCCCCCCCAACTAGGACTGCCTTATGTCTGTCCCATGCATTCCTGAATTCCCCCACTGTTCTTGACTCCACGACCTCCTCAGGGAGGCTGTTCCATGCATCCACAACCCTCTCTGTGAAAAAAATACTTCCTCACATTACTCTGAGCCGTTCCCCCTCTATCTTCAACTTGTGCCCCCTTGTTCTTGCACATCTCTTTTTCTGAAAGATGCTACCCTCTTGGACTTTGTTAATTCCCTTGAGGTACTTGAAAGTTTCTATCATGTCCCCTCTCTCCCTTCTTTCCTCAAGGGTATACATATGAAGCTCCTTTAGTCTTTCTTCGTATGTCTTCTGGTGCAGACCCTGCACCATTTTGGTTGCCCTCCTCTGGACAGCCTCCACTCTGTCTATGTCTTTTCGGAGATGGGGTCTCCAGAACTGTACACAGTACTCCAGGTGGGGTCTCACCCACTGTCTGTACAGAGGGATAACAACTTCCTGTTTTCTACTATTGATGTCTCTCCCTATGCTTCCCAGTATCCCCCAGCCTTCCTTACTGCCTTCTCACATTGCTTGCCCACCTTTAGGTCATCTGGTATAATTACCCCCCAGTCCCTTTCCATTTTTACTTTTAATGAGTATCTCACCCCCCATTGTGTACTCTTCCCCTGGATTTTTGTTTCCCAGGTGCATTACTTTGCACTTCTTTGCATTGAATCTGAGCTGCCATACATTTGACCATTCCTCCAACCTTGCGCAGTCCCTTCTCATCCTTTCCACTCCATCTTGTGTATCAACCCTGTTGCAGATCTTTGTGTTGTCTGCAAAGAGACATACTTTTCCTTCCAGTTCCTCTGCAATGTCACTCATAAAGACATAAAAAAGGACCGGTCCCAGTACTGAATTCTGTGGTACCCCAGTAGTAACCCTCCTTTCTTCACTGTGGACTCCATTTACTACTACCCTTTGCGTCCTGTTGTCTAGCCAATTTTTTATCCAGGCTACCACCTTGGGACCCACTCCAAGGCTGGCTAACTTGTGTATTAATCTTTTGTGTGGGACTGTATCAAATGCCTTGCTAAAATCTAGGTAGGCTATATCCACAGCCCTTCCCTGGTCAACTACTTTGGTCACCCAGTCAAAGAAATCTATTAGATTCATCTGACATGACCTTCCCATCGTGAATCCATGCTGCCTTGGGTCCTGTGCCCCACTGGCCTCTAGGTACTCAACAATGTGTGTGAGCTCTGGAGAAATCTGCATTTACCAGGAGTGTAGCCCTGTGGGGGTCTGTCTATGCTTTATTATTCATTGGTGTTTGTGAATAAAAGCCACACTTTAGAATCCCAACGTCTGGTATTGGACATTTCAGTTATTGCTTCCTGTGTCCGGATTACTTAGGTGCCCCTGTGCAGAGTAGCCAAACCTAGCCAACATGCCGAGTGACACCTTTCTCCCCAAGTTTCAGGTTATAAAAATGGAGGCACTGTGTCATAGGACCTAGGCCCCTCAACCTATCACTAGCCACACAGGCAGGGGTGGTAGCCCTCTCAGTTTAGCACCGACTGGGGGTTACATACCTGACACCATTAGTGATCACTCCCCCCCTTACTGCCTTTGGAAGACTCACATTCCAAAGATACCTCCAAAAATCCTTACTCTCATAAATCTTTCCCGCCTTGACACCATTACACTCAGTGCTGAGCTCTCTCTCATAGACTGGTCCCATCTCCTAACCGCCACTGATGTAAACACTACCTTGGATATCTTCCAATCTCCCAGTCCCAACTACGAGAAAGATTAATTCCAATCACAAAGTGGAGAGTTAGAGGCTCTGCCACCCACTGGCTGCACAGTGACCTCCTCTCTCGTTATACAAAAAGATATAGTTACTGGTACTCCTATAAAGCCTCATCAAACCCCCAGGACTGGCTTAACTATTGTGCTGTGCAGAACCATTGCAAAAAAGCTACCTGTGCAGCCAAAAGCTCCTTTTGTTAGGAAAAATTCCCACCTCCACTGGCAACCCAAGTAGGTTCTGGGGCCACATTAAATGGCTCCTGGGTGCTCCTTCCCACTCCTCACCCAAGGACATGATTACATAGAAACATAGACTTTGACAGCAGATAAGGACCACTTAGCCCACCCAGTCTGTCCATTTCCCTACTTGTTGGATAAACTGCAGATTCTACTTAACCAACAGCCTACTTCTTCCTACCCCCCACCAGAATTATTAATGGTATATGCTGCAACAATCCTCTTACTATCACTAATCCTGTCAACTCCCAATTAGCTGATCTCTCCCCCATCCCTTCTCGCTGTCCCTCTGTCCAGGATTCCAACCCAGCCACACCCACCCCAACTCACCCCCCCTTCTATCTGAAGGTAGACTCTAAGAGAGAAATCCAGAACCTCCTCAACTCCATCCCATTGGGTGCTGTTCCTCGACCAGACAGGATAAAGACTAAGCTACTAAAGTTTGGAGCCCAGTTCCTCTTCACTCCCATCACCCACATCTTCAACTTATCCTTCATTTCTGGCATCTGGAAAATAGCCAAGACAGCTCCTGTTCCCAAAAAGGGTGGCCTCCACAGACATATCGCAGTACCGAACCATCACTCTCCATTCTATACTGGCAAAGCTCCTTGAAAAAATGGTTGCCTCCCAATTCACAGACTACCTGAACTCCCACAAACTCCTCACCCCTTGCCAACATGGCTTCCACAAGGGTTTTAGCTCCACCACCACCCTCGTTAAGTTTTCCGACAACATCAAAACTGCCATGGATATTGGTAATGTAAAGGCATGTTGTACTATCCTTCATTGACTACAAGTGCAGATGTGTTTTGTTTTTCTGGTGTTAAGTATGTTAAATACTAGGCATTGCTCTAAGCATGAGGTTCCTATGAAATACAATTACGTTATCATGACATACTGATTAAACAGTTATAGTAATGCTCCACACTTACTGCCCTGTGATTACAGCCTGTTATGGCTAGTTTGGAGCAGGCCGCAAAATTATTATCAGGCATAGCTGTACAGATACACAACACTCTGTTTATTTTATCAAAACCAGTAATTGCTTTGTGCAACTTGACATCCAATTTAACTTCATGCTCCATGTGTAGATTACTGAATATATGTGTATCAAAGGATATCTGGTCAAATACGGACTTAGGTATGTATGATGATTTGTGCATTTATGAACCAAGATATATATGTTACATAACATATGGTGCCTTTCAGTTTGTAATGTTTGTTTGTATGTTTGGAAACTCAATAAAAAGATTAACTTCAAAAAAACAAAACTGCCATAGATAAAGGCTCCCTCACTGGGGCCATCTTTATAGATCTAGCCAAGGCTTTAAACCTTATAGACCATTCCCTCCTAACACAAAAGCTAGCAACCCTGGGGGTCTCCTCCCACTTCTTGATTTTCTAACTATCTGTCTGACCAGAGTCAATTTGTCAAATTTGACTCTGCATCCTCACACCAATTGCCATCACCTGTGGTGTCCCCCAGGGGTCTCCTTCTCCCATCAATCTTCACCTCCTGCTCAGTTATAATGTATGCTGATGACAGCCATACATCACAGCACTAAAAGCGTCCAACGCATCAACTCCCCACTTATTAAGGACTTCACCCTTATTCATATTTGGCTAGAGGCTAATAACCTGGTTCTCAACACATCAAAAACTCAAGCTGTGTTTTTCGGATCTCATGTATGCAGAGCATTCTGCCCTCTCCCCCCTAGATATCAGGTGCATCTATGGTTCCCCTCTCTCTCGTGTAGAGGAATTCAAATATCTAGGCATCACCTTCGACCCTGGCTTAGACTTTCACCTCCACATTACAAACTAGTGCAAAGCTACTAACTCTCATATTGGATTAGTCTACCACCTCAAACAACTGCTCACCCCCATAGCCTGACTGACTATCGCTCTGGGTGTGCTCCTCCCCTGCCTAAAATATGGGTCCCTACTTATCACTAACACCACCTTGTCTTCCTTGCACAAGTGGGACATTTTGTACAACAACATCTTCTATTTTGCCCTCTCACCTTCACGCCTCACTCACCATTGTGCACTGTAAAACTCCTTAAGGTGGCTATCCCCCTCCACTTCATGAACCTATGCCCTTTGCTGCTTCATGTACAAGCAACTCCAATCCTCCACCCCTGCCATACACATACCGTCACTTCCCAGAGCCTTTGCCTCCTACTCCCTCAGGTCCCAGAACTCTACCCTGCTTGCCACACCCAAATGGAGAACCAAGATGGGTGAGCAGGCTTTCTCCTCATTTGAACCCAGGTATTGGAACTCGCTCCCACAAGCCATCTGTTGCTCCACCTCCATCTTCTCTTTCAAATCTGCGTTTAAAACACACCTCATCCGATCCATGATCTGCAACTGCTTCCAACTCCCTTGACTTTCCAATCCCTTGACCATGCTCACTTGTTAGTTGCTGTATCTTGTCCCCAACTGTAAGTCTATCTCCTTCTCTCCCAACATTGCTACCTAACTAAGGTTTCTAATCCACTTGTTGCTTGTTAATATAGCACTGTTTATCAATTCTAGGCTTTACTATTGCTTGTTCTTATGTGCTTCTCATGTAAATATTCTTGTCAACTTTATTTAGACCTTGTACTCTGAATATGTTAGCTTTCTATGATTGTATCCCACCTGACATTATTATACTGCTGCTTGTATATTGCTTGACCCTACTTGTTGTACTGCACTAAAACTATTGATGTTTTCATGTGTAATGTAATCTCCCAGGTTGTACATGAAAATAGGCACTTGGTTGTCTAGTATACCTACCTAGTTACCCAAAAACAAATAAATAAATACACTTTCATTACAGGTGCAGAAATACATTTTGGCCAGGATTTGAACAATTACAGTTGTAATGTTCATGAGGTGATGTGAAAAAATGGCTATGTTGAAAATTTGGGGTCAAAATATTTAAAATTACCAAAATTAATAAAGTGCATTGCAAAATTTCAACATGCGCGCATAACTTTGCCATTTGTTAACATTTTGACCCCACAATTTCAACATAGCCTTCTTATGACCCCACCTCATGAACAAGGGTGGTGAAAATGTTCAAATCTTGCCCAAAAGGTGATTTCACCAAGTGAGTGCAAAAACACCTTTTGGGCCTGATTTACATAATTCCACCACAATTGGTCATGGGGGGGTCCCAAAAAGGCCAAGTTAAAAATTTGTTGTGAAAATATGCAAAAATTATGAAGTTATGCATCAAAGTTCAAAACCCCATTGAAATACATTAGACTGCACTTACCTTAGTTTCTCATATTGCAGTCGGCAGTTCCAGCAGCAAGCCACATCTTCAATCGGAGAGTAGATCTTTGCCTTGGGACATGTTTGGGTGAGTGAAGGTGTGTGGGGTATGTGGGAGGGGGTGCTGAGTGGGAGGTTGGGGTGGGGTGGGTGGCTGATCAGCAAGGGACGATTTCCTGCTTAGCAGGTTAAAAAAAATCACTGACGGATGGTTTTCTTTATTTCAGGTTAGTTAAAGTCTGACACTGGGATTGGGCACCCCAATGTTGGATCACTGTACAGAAATGGGGTTGGGTGACCTGGAGGGAAGGGGGTCCAGAGAAGCAGTACCAAAGGGGGCATCCCAGTCCGCTTTCATATATTTATTGGGAAGGGCAGACAGGACACATGGAGGGGAGGGGGAAGAAAGAAGTGGTACCAGGAGTGGGCACCCCCATCTGCTGACAATAGAGAGAGAGAGAGAGAGAGAGATGGACAGATAGACATATAGACATATAGATAGATAGACAGACAGACAGACAGACAGACAGACAGACAGACAGACAGTATGGGGGATAGGCAGCTCACTCATCTCATTGCAGCCCACAGCAGAACTCTAGCTGCAGCTGCAGAACTCAACTGTTCTCATACAGAGCACATGGGCGAATGGCTCCTCTCATTAAGCTGGGTACCCTGGATTTTGGGGTGCCCTGTAAAGGTATTTCTGCAAAATTAAAACAAAAAAAACACCAGGATGTAGCTAAATAGGCCCCATTTAACTAGATTCAGGTGTTAGTTTGTTTTTAAAATTACACTATATTATGTATTGTCCATTTTATTTATTTTAAGGAGAAAAGAAAGATGGTGGCTCTTGTGGCACAAACAAATGTTTTGTGCTGCTGTGAGAAGCAAATGGTGAGAATGAGAAACTAAAAATGGTTTTGTGACAGAATTTTTGGTGTTGTATCAGAACGTTATTCCAAGAACCCTACTTAGCATGCTTAGAACAGAAAAACACAAAACTGTAAAGCCTTATAACTCTGTAACTATTTAAAGAGCTAGGGTACTGCCTAAAACTAGAATTAGATTTTAAAAGATGTTAACCGTTACATTTTATACATGAGGTGCTTTTTCTTTTCCCTTTGGTTAATTAGAAGATTATTTTCCTGACGTTGGTACAGTAGGTGTATTATGTGGAACAGCACTCTGCCTGGCAGCTGACATATCTAGCTCTTTTGCCCCAATTACATCATCAGCATTGTGACCTCACTGACTGTGATATCACTGCTGCTTAGGAACAGCCACTCAGTAGCTGCTGGGTCAGTCACCTATCAGTGAGATCACAATACTGATGATGTAATGGGGTGAATAGAGATAGATATGTCAGCTGTCAGACTGAGAGCTGTTCCACACATCTAGTACAAAATTATCACATGGAAAACTTTCTAACGAACAAAATGAAAAGGAAAAATACTTCAGAAATAAAAATTTACAACTCACTGCTTCTTAAAAGTTGTATCATGTTCCTGTCTGTCTGTTTTGGTTCCACTAGTTCTTTAATATTTATTCATGAAACCTTTCAAAGGCACTACCATAGGACATCATGCCTGAACGCTGAAAGTTTGGGGAAAATATTCCATTCCATCTAAGCTGTAGGTGAGAGAGAAAAAAAAATCCCATGTTAAATAAAGGAAAAAAAATAGACATGTATAGAAAAATTACATACTGTATGTAGATCTCAGAAACAGCACAAGTTGCCATTACAAAACTTTCCACAGATTTAGATCTTGCCTCCTAGAGAACATGTGCACAATTTCAGCTGATTTCATCAAACGCTGCCAAGGCTATTAAGGTACAAAGTTGGGGATTTAACATTGAACACCATATTCAACCCTAACTACAGGGGTGCTAACGTGTCCATATAATACCTATATAGTTTTTGTTATATGAAACTATTCTTCTATTGTCAGGATGCTTTTCTGTAACCACTTATTTGTAATAGCCTTACAGGCTGACACAGTTGATATATTTTAGAGATCTAGAGATTCCTTAACCCTTAGATCCTCCAGTGGGACAGCTACGATCAGGGGTATATGTAATCCTACTGTCTTGTATTATTGTTTTACCTTCTCACCAGTAATTTTCTTATCGACTTTGCCAGAAAATATGTAAGTGATGGGCTATACTGATTCCACATTTTCTCTAGCATGCAGAGGACAGTATTGTCCCTCGTTTGTACTGTAAATTTGCAGTGGAGAATACTTATTTTAAAATTTTCAGCTAAATTCCTTCAACCATGGTAACCCTGCAGTAATATGACTTTGTTTCATGCTGTCACGCATAGTTGGATCAACAATTCTAACTCCCATTTAGCTTGGGTTTTGTTACTCTGGGCATCTGTACCTTGGTTCAACATTTTATAAATTACTGCGGTAACTCCTTTACAGTGTCTTATTTATGATACAGAATGTCATTGTTAATAGCGCTTGTCATTGACTAGTAATTTGGGCTGCTCTCTGCTTCACTGCTATAGCTATAGTATGTAATTCCTTATTGGAAGTCCAGTATCTGAAAAGATCTCCCCTCTGTAGGTTAAACTCTTGTTTTATTTCTTGATACATTTTTAGATCTTCATTATAAATTATTTGTGCTGGGCAAAAAAGTTCCACTGTCTAATGCTGGGTCTGTGGCTTGCTGGAGTAAACTGAGAATCCCTTGCAGACCATGTAAGGGGCCATACATGTTCAGCACAGTTACAGTATCTCTATTAAGAAACGTTTCCCATTATTTGTAATACCACCAGCACAACAAATGAGTATTCTTTGTTCTTGTTCTCAGGTTTTGTTATATGGTATCACTCCTAGGGCTGACTCACCTATTTCCTGCTGCTCTGTACCCCTTCTTCTGGCTACATACTGCTGATTGACCCATAGGAATATTTACCTGAGGTTTAAAGCCCCAGTCCCCCACTTCTTTAGAGTCTTGTAGTTTTGAATCTTATTCGGGGACTCTCATGTTCCACATAAACCGAGATAGTAATGTATTTTACTATCTAAATTTCTCTTGGGTGATACAGACAGGGAGACATTGAAGGAGATAGAGAAACATTTTCATAGCCTCTTCCCTGTTCAGTAATGTCAGAATTTGTGTGTTCCAGCTTTCTGTGTTTTATCTCTCTTGAATTTTTTTAGAAGGGCGGTTTAGTTTTGTTCCCATAATGTGCTTGTTTATTAGAAAGCTTGACCCTTAAGTATGTTATGGTACAGTGTATGTCCCAATTAAAGTTCATTTTGTTTCTCAAGTTCTGAGAAATGTTGTGGTTAAACATCAGTGCCTCCAGCTTTGTTATGTTTAATAATAACTGGAAGTTGATCAGATTCTCAAGACCCTCCAACACTGTAAGGAGTGATTCCTCTGAAAAAGCAACAAAACATTAATGCATATAGTGCCTTTCTACTACAGTATATGTTCACCATTCTCTAGTGCAATTCCCCTTATCCCTGTCTCTTGTGGAATCCACTGCACTAGAGGTTTAATATAAATTGTGACTAGAAGGGGGAAGGGGCACCCTTGCCTGGTCCACATCTTTAAATTAATTCTTCTTGAGTTACTGCTGTTTATCCTTACAAATAAAGACGAATCTTGGTACAAGTTCTGTATCCCTTTAAAATATCACTCATAAAACCTTGCTTGGAAAGGATCCTGTTCAAGAATGACCAAACTACTTTATTTAAAGCTTTTTCAGTACCTAATCCCAAAAGGAAAGCTTTTACCTTGTTTTTTCCCCATCATCTGTTTTCTTCCTTTCTGCCCCACCAGCCCCCTTCTGGTGGTGTTCCCAGCCCTGTCACCTGCCTCCTCTGGAACTTACCCCACCACTTACCCTGTACCACTATGTGGGGGGTAGGTGCCTCTGTTGATAGTGCAGCGCCAGCAAAGTCACCATCATCATCATCCTGCCAGTTGGGGTGTTTTTTCTCCTGAGATTTCTCCCTTGGTTTCATCCAAGATTCGAGCTGCATGCAATAGTGCATGTGCTGATGCATGGTTGGTACCCTCCAAAAGTTGTTCCTGCAGCTGTACCATGCTAGGTGGCAGTGAAGCAGTGGGATGCGCCCCCCCCCGAAGAAGTAGAGCTGTCCATAGGATGCTCAATCTTCCTTCCTTCGGCTGGCCCTCGGGCAATCTGTATCCATTTCTGTACCTGGCTCACCAGCATAGCAAGCGGTAGCATTACCGATGTGCTTGGGGTCCTGCCCATGATTACCTTATTCATTGAAAGTGATCAATTACATGGTACATGCACCTAATGTTATCTGGTGCTTGTCTAGATGCCACAAACCCAGCCTGATCTGGATTAATAATTTTTTGGGGTAATATGTTCCAATCTTTTGGCCATTATAGACGTTAATAATTTATAGTCCATGTTGAGTAGCAAATTAAGCCTATAGGAAACACAGGTCTCATTCACTTAAATGGAAAGCACCCTGACACTCTTCATATAAATTCATCACAAACATTGTAACACAGTGGTGGCGTGCCAAATCAGGAAGTGGAAGGGATCATGCTGCCAGGATGATGGAGCCTACACTACAAATACAATCCCTTCCCACCTGAAACTGCAACATTGAAAAATGCTTCTGACTAAGCTGACTGGTTCAAATATAGGTAAGACTACTAATCCTTATGTAACACAAGACAAAATAGGTCCTTTTTAAACTGTCTACCATCAAATTTGATTTCCATGATTATTTCCAAATTGTGGTAACACCTTACTTGACAGATCATATGAGGTTTGCTCTTTTCTGCAGGATTATGGCCTACATTTAGGAAAAGAGACAAAAGCACAAGATTAACCCTGTTCTCTTGCTGCAAACAATTCCTGGCTATTGTGGGAATTTAAAAAGTAAGGCTAACATATATTTAACTAAGTAGTGTGGGAGAATCTCATTTTGCCAGGAGTGTGGGGTTATAAACCAAGTAGTATGGGAGAATCTCATTTTGCCAGGAGTGTGGGTATGAAGGTTTATGCTAACCAAAGCGGATGTGGACGTGGCAGCAGTCACTGAAACTTGGACCACTCCCCAGCATGATTGGGACCTAAACCTGATGGGGTACACTTTGCTCAGGAAGGCAGGGGTGGTGGGGTGGCATTAATCATTAGGGATGGCATCAATATAAGCAAGGTGGACTGGGCAGAGGGAAACGTAGAGGCATTATGGGTTACTTTGCAGGCACCTGGGGGAAAGAGGGTCAACCTTGGGGTGGTCTACAGGCTTCCTGCACAGCCTGAGGAACTAGAGGAGGGCCTGGTAGTGAACCTAAGAGATCACTGTGGCCAGGAGGAGGGTAGAGCTGTGGTTCTGGGAGACCTAAACATGCCAGGGGTGGACTGGGGCACTATGGCAGCTTCATCAGCTAGGGAGCAGCATTTGCTAGACGTCTTCCAGGATGCATTCCTAGCACAACTGGTGAATGATCCGATGAGGTATGGTCACATCCTGGATGTGGTCCTGTCCAACTGTGATCTGGTTAGGAACCTAGCTGTAGGGAACTCACTGGCGGGGAGTGATCATGCCATGGTTTGGTTTTCCCTTGAACTGGGGAGGGTAAATTGCACCAAAACGGTGGTGTTGACTTCAGGGGAGCGGACTTTAAGGGTATGAAGGGGATCCTCAAGGGGCACTTGGAGAAGATTACACCAGAAATGGACACAGAGAGCAGGTGGCAAATTATTGAAGAGGGGCTCCTGGAAGCCACCAAGACCTGCACGAAGGTCCGTCGCAAGTTTGATAGGGCTAGAAAACCGAGCTGGTGGATTGGGGAGGTCCAGGAGGTGGTGAGGGAAAAGAGAGCTGCTTATAGAAGTCATAAGAGCTTGCAAAGGGACATGGACAAGGGTGAGTATGATAGGATTTCCAAAAAGGTGACCAGGGTGGTGAGATTGGCCAAGGCAAGGATGGAGGAGAGGTTGGCACAGGGGATTAGAAATGGAGAAAAAACATCAGTTTCCTCTGTTGTTGATGATGGGAAGATTTTTTCCCATTGGCGGTTGCAGGAACTTTTCTCCATTCCCACATTTCACACCTTTAACTACTGGCAACTGGTCACTGCCCTGACCTTTGTCTTTGGTCGTGCCCCTTGGGTTCAGGTGGTAGAGAGTGCTATTTCCCAGCTGCTTTCCTTGGCTCTCCAGTCCCATTCTGTAGCTCAGCTATAAGCATGCTTACAGTCCCCTGATCCTGAAGCTTTAGCAGGTGTTGGTTTCTACTGGCAGCAGGTTTTTCAATGGCCACTCGATTCTAGATGCTGGAGACGTTTCTAGCGCAACTTATATAAGTTTATTAAAAGGGATCGTTATTGGTGGACCCAGATTCATATACTGCATAATCTCTACTACACCCCTCTTAAACGGTTTAGGATGGAACGGCCTGATTCTTTGCTGTGAACTCGGTGTGGGTTGGTGGAAGGCCACTTATACCACATGTTATGGGAATGTCCTAAAATAGCTCTTTTTTGGTCTAAAATCAAGGCCTCACTTGATCCAATATTGGGCTTGGAGGATGCCTTTATCCCTGAGATTTGCTTGGTTGGGGACTTTCCACCCTCCCTGTTTGGGAATCACAAAGCCCATATGGTGCTGATTTCCATAATGGTGAAAGTTATCATTCTTCGTCACTGGCCTGCTGATTGTGTCCCACCTTTTGGGGAATGGTATGGTGAGATTATGCAGGCACTTGCAGTTAAAAAGCAGATTGTCAGACTTCACCAGCACCCAGACCCTTTCCAGAATAGACAGGAGCATTTCTATACTCTTCTGTCTATTCTGAGGCTGCCTGATTGAGCATGCTGGTGGGAGGATTGCGAACCTTTTCTGTGGAGTTTGAGCCCCGATTGGTTTTCCCCTTTGTTTGGTTTCTTTGTTGGTATGTGTGTTCTGGGGGGCAGTTGGGAGGGTTTTTTGTTAGTTGGGGTTTTCTTTATTGTTTGTTTGTGTGTTATCTTACGCTTCATTGTGCTTCTTTACTGTTTGTGGTTGGTGGATGTGACAAACTTTAATCAAACTTAAACTGAAAAAAAATGGAGAAAAATGGTTCTTTAGGTATATCAGGGAAAGGAGGAAAGTGATGGGCAGTTTAGCAGACTGAGGTCAGGGAATGGCTGGGCTGAGGAGGCCAAAGACCAGGTGGATATACTTAATGAATACTTTGCCTCAGTATTCACAAGAAACGATGGAGAGGAAGCACCATACAGGGGAGGAAGGGTTAGGATGGAGTAAGGTAGGAAGCTCTCTGCCATGGAAAGCCCTGTTGGTAGGGTGTGGGAGGCCCTCAAGTCTCTGAAAATGGATAAGGCACCTGGTGTGGATGGCCTTCATCCCAGGGTGCTGAAGGAGATGGTGAAGGTACTTGCTGCATGTCTGGTGGACCTTTTTAACTCCTTCCTTCAGCCTGGTTGGGTACCCCAGGATTGGATGATGGCCCATGTCATGCCTATCCACAAAAGCGGTTCACGGAAGGAGCCGGGTAACTACAGGCCTGTCAATCTGACATCGTGGTGGGCAAGATGTTGGAGGCCATCTTGAAAGAGAGGCTGGAGGTGTGGCTGGGGGCACGAGGTCACCTGGATGACTGCCAACATGGCTTCATTCAGGGCTGTTTGCATGAGAGGAAACACCCTAAAAGGGCACAGTAGTCCCCTTGCTTGGTGGGTGAGCTTCGGGCAGCTTCTCCTTAGGCAGGTTCTCAAACTGCAGAATGCAGTTTGCTTGAGAGGAAACAGCCCAAAAGGGCACAACAGTCCCCTCGCTTGGAGGGTGAGCTTCAGGCAGCTTCTCCTTAGGCAGGTTCTCAAACTGCAGAATGCAGTTTGCTTGAAAGGAAACAGCCTGAAAGGATACAGTAGTCCCCTTGCTTGGAGGGTGAGCTTTGGGCAGATTCTCCCTAGGCAGGTTCTCAAACTGCAGAATGCAGTTTGCTTGAGAGGAAACAACCCGAAAGGGCACAGTAGTCCCCAGATCATGTCAGACTAACCTTGTGGAATTCTATGATTGGGTGACAAAGATGCTGGACCAGGGAAGGCCAGTGGATGTCCTCTTTGTAGACGTCAGCAAGGCGTTTGACTCGGTGCCACACCCGGGGTTGCTGGACAAGCTGGGGGGAATGGGGGTGGGGAAAGGATGGTGAGGTGGATAGGAAACTGGC
Source organism: Neoceratodus forsteri (assembly GCA_016271365.2). NCBI lineage: Eukaryota > Metazoa > Chordata > Ceratodontiformes > Ceratodontidae > Neoceratodus > Neoceratodus forsteri. The sequence continues at coordinate 714,141,053 of CM057458.1, forward strand.
TAGCTGGGAGGTTTCAGAGGGTGGTGGTCGGGGGTGAGGTATCATCCCCTAGGAGGGTCATTAGTGGGGTCCCACAGGGGTCAGTGTTGGGCCCACTCCTGTTTAATGCTTACATCTCGGATATCAGGGTAGGTATCAGGAGTGAGATGAGTCTATTTGTGGATGACTCAAAGCTGTGGATGGGGGGGAGGGTAGAACAGCCCTACAGGAGGATCTGGAGACTCTGGAGAGGTGGTCACACACTTGGAAACTGAGGTTTAATGATAAGAAATGCAGGGTTCTCAACCTGGGCTTAGAAATCCTAATCATGAATACTTTTTGGGCAGGCAGAAATTGCAGGTCTTGGGTGGGGAGCAGGATCTTGGGGTGGTTGTGGATGCCAGCATGAATAGCTGCAGTGTGGGAGGGCAGCGATCAAGGCAAACAAAATGCTTGGATGCATTGCCAGAGGGGATGACCTCGAGGAGGCGGGAGGTGATTCTTCCTCTGTATAACTGCCTCGTTAGACTGCACATAGAGCACTGTGTGCAGTTTTGGTGCCTGTACTTGAAAAAGGACATTTCACTTCTGGAAAGGGTCCAGAAGAGGGCAACTAGGATGATACAGAGCCTGGGGGAACGATCCTATGAGCAGAGGCTTGGAGGAGAGGAGAGGAGGGACAGAGGGGACATGATCGAAGTCTTTAAATATCTGAAGGGTTTGAACAGGGTCAGCCCAGGCAGGGTGTTCCAGCTAAGGGAGGAATGGGCCACTAGGGGGCATTCCATGAGGGTTGCTGATGGGAGGCTCAGAGGGGAGACTAGGAGATTCTACTTTTCCGAGAGGGTGGTGGACCCCTGGAATGCACTACCTGTGGAGCTGGTGTTTGTTGGCACAGTGGAGGGGTTCAGGAGGGGCTGGGACAGGTACAAGGGTAAGGTAAAGCTGAGAGATGCCAGACCCAAAGGTTTAACTATGATGGGGGAAGGGGTTGGGGGGATTTGCAGGGGAGGCAGGGAGGGCAGCAACAGTGTCTTGACCCGGTGCTGATTTCCGAGCAGACTTGATAGACCTTTAGACCTACTCTGCTGGCATCTATGTATTTATGTATGTATGTATATATGTATGCCTGAAGGACTGTCAGCACAAGCATGTTGGATTCTCTATGCAGGCATCTTTAAAGGGACATTGTTAACCATCTGACAAAGCTCCCCGAGTGGCTGCACCCAACCTACTACCTCCTCTATACTTGGTTCCCGTTACCTCTCTGCTTGACTCCTCTAAGTTTATCACTGTATTGACCCTCCTCTGTTTTTGCTTGATGTGCTAATTATTCTCAACCTATGTGAACTATGCCAATCCTGTAACCTTGCAAATTGTAACTATTTTATGTACTCATGTTCCTTCAAATCTTGCACATTGTTATCCTGTAATTGTTTGTTATCACTGTTTTGTCCTCTCTGTGATGAGGTACCTTTGTAAACGAGCCTCTGGCTCAAAGGTTGTAAACTGATGTTTAATAAATAAATAAAATAAATAAACAACCCTTTTTGTATCATACTACTTCAAGTTGAAAACCCACATTTTTTGATTACTTACCTTCTGTAAAATTCATTGTTGTTGGTGGCTTAATCTGCCTCCTTTCTTAGTATAACTGAAATGCGTGGTAATTCTTTAATTATACCCAACCTTGTTTTGTTTCAAATCCTTGATCTGCTTTTATTGCTCACTTCCTGAACATTAGAACACCCCAAGCAGTATAGCCACACATAATGCAATAGTTTCCTCTGCCTCCACTACATCTTGATAGGCTAGACTGTGTTGGGGTGTTCCCAAATCCTTGAATGATGCAGTGACTAAGGAATGTAAACAAACACATTTTGGTGTGGTAACACCAGTATGGTGGACACTCTGTTTTTCACTTTTAATAAGAAAAAAGGAATCATAATCAAACTACCACCCACATCAGCACATTCTACAAAATGCAAGCAGTCATAAAATATGTTTTTTAAACTAGGGACAGTTTGAGGCCTAAAGAGGATGAGAGTGTCCCTTTAATACTGTTTTCCCAGTGTCAAGATATACCAGTGGAGGGCTCTGACACCTGCATTGTTCCAAATCCATCAGAGGCAATCAAGTCCCCAGATGGAGCCATTCTGCGATATAGCATATTTTGACAGGCAAGATGGAACAGAGAGAAATTGAGAAATGCTACTCCTTCCATAGAGACAGTTGCCCTGAGCCTCAACATACAGTACTTGCCCATGGTCATATTCCTTAACAACAAATAGAGGCATACAAGAGTCCAGAATGTGAGCAGGATGTTTGGTCCAGGAGTTGGGTGAATTGAAGCGCATCAGAACCTAAGGAAGAATGTTCATTTACAAAAGTTTATCCTTCCAAGACAAGACCACAGAAAGCATTCTCACCGTGTTAAGTCAGATTTAACAGTGCCAAAGATAGGCTAAATCATTTAGCTCATGTGGGTCTGCTAACTTAGCATGAACAAGAATGATTAAGTATTTAAGTTCTTTTGGGCAATCTGGAACAGTAAATCAATGTCCTAGCACAGGGAATTCGGGGATCCCAGCAGGCGAAGCTCTGATTTCTAGAGGTTAAATATTATATTCAGAAAACACACACAAATCTTGAATAATTTATAGAATACTGCATGTGGAATAATTTTGGGTGGCCGGTTTACAAAAAGCAAATTGTTGTCTTTATATAAGATTATTTCTATGTGGTGATGTATTGTCTGTGGGTGCTGCCAAATGGATGTGGCCAGGTGTCTATAGTCAGCGAGGAAAGGCAAAAGGGGACAACCCTGCTTAGTGCTCCTTTCTATGTTGAAATTCAGGAACAGAACACTGAGTCCCATTAATACATAATAGGAACTGTAGATTGTGCCTAATAAGCCACTGTGTAATGGTGAAATAAATATTTTGGTTTATTATCAGAACTGAGATACACATCAATGATCTCCGCACATTTTGTTTGGACTTACCTGTGTAATTACATTAAATGTTATCTTTTTTTTCTGTAAATTCTTCAGTTCTAATAGTCTGGATTTTAGCATTGAATTTATTTTTAGTTTTTTCTTGTTATCAAAAAAAATCAAAAATAAAACTTCATAAAAACAGGAAACCAAATTAAAGGCAGATGCAGACAAACTGTGCCAGTGCTGTTCAAAGCAGGATGTTGTTTTCAGAATGATAGTTGTAATATGGAGTTAACTCTGTAGGTTAAGTTTAAATGTTTTTTGGGAGGAGAAAAAAAGTGGTGTAGGAATGTTTTATTCATGAATCTTTGAGTGCATCAGATTAACATGATATAACTAAAAGCTCACTGTAATTTGTCAGTATTTTCACTCCTAGCTCGGGAGTATTTTGCACTGGTGCCCAGTTCTTTAATTTATTTGATTTAGATATGTTTCAGAATGGATCATCAGGTTTGGAAGATTTAGGTTTATATTTCTAAAATCAAAAGAAATTATGAGGACATCATTTTTAAATAAACATCTTTATACAAACATACTGCTTTTTTTGGTATTATCCTTGAAATATAGTCTGTTTATTTCTGCCTCAGATTCATTGTTGTTCTTGTTGCAGCTTGTATCATTCAATAATATCGGTTAGGTGTTATATCAGCCCAAAACCAGTAGTCGGAAAATCCCATAATATATGATTGTACTGTTACAACTGTGTTTAAAACCGTTACAGCTGCCATTTGCATACTGAGTGACCCAGGTTGCCCCTGAAAACGGGCATTGTGCCTATTGGGCTTTACTCAGTTACCAAAGAGTAAAAACAATTCTGTGTATTAAGAGATTGTCACAATGTTCATATTTGAATAGGATCTCAGCTCTGCCATTGTACATTCTCACCCCACCTGCCTCAGTTTTGACAAATGTTCATCTTCAGACCCTCATCAAATATCTAACCCCTGTGTCAATCAACAGTCACAAACTCCACAAAAGTCTAATCAAAATTCTTGTCTGGTTGATCTTGCCACATTTCATTTACTTGCGATGCTAAACTCTACAGCTCAGTCATACCTATCTGCTCTTTCATCCACTCGGTGCGACCAGAAGTGCAGTGCAGTGTGACTCAACTTCTGTGATCCCCATCATAAACAATACATGGCAGGTTGAATCAGATCAGTTATTGGATATAACAATCATGGGTTTTGAGGCTGTGGGGTGACAGGGGGTTGTATATTTGGTAGGGGTACAAAAATGAACCTTTGCCAAAACTCAGGGAGAGCTATACAAGGTGTCAAAACAGGAGGAAATAATTTCTTTTTATTACAAAACAGTCTTGTGCTTCACCCCTCTTCACCCAGCTACAACCCTATGTTTTCACTTCCACACCGATCCCACTCTCCCGCTGTCTATCTTTGATCATATGTGGTTGCCCCATTCCCCCAATTTGTGGCACTTACACCTCTCAGCAGTGATTAAAATGGGAATGTTTAGGTGGGTAAACACTCACCCCTAGATTTGTAGGTGGGGGGGCTGTCCTCATGAGGTGATGGAACTATTATGTTATTCAATGCAGAAAGATGGGTGCAGAAACTTTCATATAATTTTATGAGAGGTGGGGGAGTTGAGCTCCTGTGGATTTCTGCCCAATTTAACTGCTGCTTCCCAGAGCAGATTTAACTACTGCTGTTGCTTTTTTAAAAATATAATTTGGACATCATTCCCATTGCATGGTTCTTGTTTGTTCCATGTTGTACTTCTTTTATCCTCTGTATGGTTGACTTAATGTTCTGTTGGATGGATCTTGTATCCCACGTTTAACTACACCATACTCTTCTCCCCTGGGCACATCTGAAACAAGCTATCTCAACTCAACATGCTCTTCCTGGACAAAACATTTCAAATGAATAAATATATAAAATCCTAGTCTGTATTCAACAATTAACAATATATGCATGTTGTGAACTTACCTGGTTATGACACATAAGGTTATATATTCTGCTTTTGAATAGGATTACCACTAGCCCACCCCTTTTATTTATTGAGAGTATCAGATTACAATCTTTGAGTCAAGGACTAATTTCCAAAGGCTCCATGTCAGGTACAATACACAACAACAGGCATTCATAACACAGTAAGAGACTACAGACATGGTATTGACAACATATAAGGTTAACAGTATAACAGTGAGGACGTAGCTAAGATAGCAACAGGGTAAGAGCTGTGCAGCTAGTTCTATACAGTAGGGAAGCCATGCAGGTCCTGAGAGGGGCTTGCGAAAATAAGTGAGCAGTACAAACGGTAGTAGGCATGTGGCCTGTATGCTGGTAGGTAGTGTGAGCAGCTGGGATACCAACTTTGTCATTAACACACAAAGTAGAAGGACAGGGAGAAATCTGCTAGCCCAGCATCGCCTAGTCCGTAGACAGATTCCTTTACTTATTAGAGACAGTGACAGGTTGAGATTATGTGGTTTTTGAGGGCTGTTTTGAAGGGGCCTAATCTGGGAATGGAGGTGATGGCCCGGGGGAGCTCATTGTACTAGGATGGTGCTCTGTGTGAGAAAGACCATTGTGCAAGGGTGGTTGTGACCCTAGGAACAGCCCATGTTAGTTTATCTGCTGCGCGAGTGTTTGCTGCGGTATGAGCAGTGTGGAAGGTGGCAGAGACTCCAGGGGGAGTGAGGCCTAGTTGGATTTTCTTTGTAATGAGACATGTTTGGTAGCATATTCTTTCATCTAGGGTGAAGATTTTAGTTAGCTCATACAGGGTACAGCTGTGGGTATGCTTATCCACACCAGCAAGGAGTCTACAACAGGTTTTATTGATGGTTAGGTGGATTTTATTTAGTGCAGTGTGGTCAGTGGCCGAGTAGATAGTTAGCCCATAGTCTACAAGGGAGAGGACAAAGGAGGTGATGGCAATGTGTAGGGCCTCTGGTGGTAGGCAGGCTTTGTGCCAATACAATAGACCTGTGCGCATATTTATGGCAGAGGCAAGATTACTAATGTAGGTGTGGAATGATAGATTAGGATCGAAGGTAATGCCTAGATATTTACATGTGTGGACCTGTTTCAGTGGGAGATGGGATTTGGACACGATTGTTAGTTGGGCATTATAGTCCTTACTCTGACGATGGGAAAAGAACATTGTTTTTTTCTTTTTTATGTTGACCACGAGTCTGTGGTCAGTGAACCAGTTTTCAGCATGGTTGAAGGCAAGTTGAAGGGTAGATTGAAGATTTGTGGGATCTGGGTAGGATGCATACATTACCGCATCATCTGCATATAGTAGAAGGTTACATGGACTGGATTTAGGCAGGATATTGAGGAAAATGCTGAATAGCAGTGGGCCAAGGATGGAGCCCTGGAGGACCCCCTAGCGGACAGGTAGGGCAGGTGAGAGGGTGCTATTTATCTTCACACATTGCTACCTATCTGTGAGGTAGCTGGTGAACCAAGTTATGGGTCCAGGGGACTGGCCGGTGTGGCGGAGAGTATTTAGGAGAAGAGGGTGGGAGACTGTGTCGAATGTTTTAAAAGGTCTATGAATACGGCTCCCGTTAGCAGCTTCTTATCAAGGGCATTGTGCAGCGAGTTGGAGAACTCTATGAGGGCAGTAGTTGTGCTGTGACTAGCTCTAAAGCCATGTTGTTTCCTACACAATATGTTTTGTTCAGACAGGTAGTCTGTGAGTTGTATGGCAACAATTTTTTCCAGGGCTTTAGAGAGGGGAGGGAGTATGGAGATCGGCCTGTAATTATAAGGTAAAGTTGGGTCCCCACTCTTTAGTATTGGAGTGAAGGTTGCTACCTTCCAGACAGTTGGGAATTGCCCTAGGCATAGAGAGAGATTAAGGAGATCAGTCAGTGGGGGGAGTACACAGTCCAGTACCAAGTTAAGGATTTTCATATCAAAGGAGTCTTTGCAGTAGTTTGAACCCCCTAAGGCTTTTTTCTGGAAAGATCTTGCTTCACTCATATTAATAACCCTGAGGTAGAGGGGAGGTAGGTATTGCTGGGTTCTGTGGTCATTGGTGTGGGGTCAAAGAAGTTGTTAGGGAGAACTGTGCTCAGGTCAGAAAAGGATTAATTTAGTCCGCTGGCTATTGTGAGTGGGTCTGAGGTGATGTGATTGTTAACCATTAGTTGGGATGGGGGCGGCATTCTGTTTTTTCCATTCAGCTCTTTTAGGTTGTCCCAGAACAACCTAGCATTCCCCCAGGATAAGGCCAGGGTGGATCTGTATTACCTGGATTTAGCCATTCTGATAGCCCAGGTACATTTGTTGCGAGCCATTTTGTAGGCTATCCTGTCCGCCTGCACACTAGAGGCAACAGCTTTGTACCAGAGGTTGTCACGGTTCTTAATTTGTTGGATCAGAGCAGGTGTGATCCAAGGGGCATTTTGCTTTTTTGATTGTACCTTTGTGAGTGGGGCAAACGTATCACAAGATTTGTTGAAAGTGTGGGTGAAGTACTCAAGGGCTACATCTATTGAAGTGGTGCATCTGATGGGGGACGAGTCACATTTTACCAGGTATTGCCTAAGTTTACTGAGACCACCAGGTTGGAAACATCATCAGGTAAAGCTAGTCGGTTGGGTTAGTTGCCGTTGTCATGACCAGGTGAAGAGGATAGTGGAGTGATTGCTTAGTGAGTCTGGGAGTACAGTTAGGTCTGAGATTCTGTTAGGATGATTGGTGAGTAGCAGGTCGAGGAGGGTGCCAATGCCGTTTCTGGGGTTGACTCTGGTAGACTGGTTAACTACCTGGGCTAGGTCTAGTGCTGAGAGGCTGTCTTCTAGCGGAGAGGCAGAGGTTGATAGCCAGTTCACATTGAAATCCCCTAGGATAATGTGCTCTGTTTTGGGAGGGAAGCTAGAGATGTAGTTGTTCAGGGATTGCAAAGCTGAGGCTTGATTATATGGTGGGATATATACCACTGTAATGCATACAGGAGCTCTAGTAGGGTCAGGTATGAGTTTTAGTGTCGTAGCCTGGGCCCCATTGTCCAAGGAGGGTATTGGTAGGCTTTGGCAAAGTAGTGAATCTCGTACATAGAGTGCACACCCCCCTCCCCGTTTGCCAAGTCTGTTGGCTCTATAGGGGGTGAGGCCAGTGAGTGCAATGGCAGAGTCTGGGATCTTCTTTGACAGCCAGGTCTCGGTAAGGGCTAATATATCTGGTTGGTGCAGCTGCATCCAGCATTGTAGCTGAGCTATTTTTTTTCGGTAGGCTACAGATATTCATGGCAGCTATGCTTAACCCATGGCCTGATGTGCCAGGATTGGCTGCAAGGGGGCCCGGGTTAGGGTGAACATTGCCTGACATAAGGAGTAGTAGGGCGACAATTCTGAATAAGGCCAGTGCCAGTGCTCTCAGTTTGGAGATGTTGGTATGATGTTTTTTAGTTAGAGTGCTGCCGGAGCATGGGATGGCCATGGAGATGAGGGTGGGGTAGGAGAGGGATGCATTGGGATAAGGGGTGTGGTATTGAGAGGAGATTGGCGAATGAAGAGGGGGGGTGCAGTGGAGTAACAGTGACAGGGAGAGTTGGTGGGAGGCAGTTTTGGTGGTGTATCACAGGGGTGCCAGGGGTGTGAGTCACAGACGAGGGACTGGGGTATCCCTGGTTGAGGATGAACAAGGTGATGAGAAGGATAATCATTATAGTGATGCAGCGCTGCTGCTAGGGGAGTTGACTGGGCAGAGGGAGTGAGAGAAGGGACAGTGAAAGTAGGACGATGCTGCCTCAAGTGGTGAGGTGCTAAAAGCTGCTAAAGGGAAAGTGGGCTGATTGGTTTAGAATCAGCCAGGTTCCCTATTGGTTGAGATTCCACAACCTATCCCTATATAAAGGCATGCCGACCAAGGGTGGTGGTGGTGGGGGCGGCGGGGCAAGCACCAGTTCAAGAGTGTGCCACAGTCCTGTGGCTGGTTGCGCCCATGCTCTGAGGTCTGTACCTGATCGGGATTCGTGGGCTGGGGAAGGGCACCTATAAGCAGGCCCTCGTGACCCTCGCTGGTCTCCTCAATGCGGGCACAGTTCTGTGGAGAAGCAGGTAAGAGACAGGACTTAATATGGAGAAAGCAGGGGGAGGAGTCCAGCAGGACAAATTACGAGTTATCTGGTACTTTAGCAGGTACTATTGGGTCTGAGAGTACAGCTGCTACCTATCGGGAGTATCCTATGATCCAAAGAGAGGTTCCTGGTTAAGGAGCTATTATACAGATTTTTAGCTACTATTTTCACCAATACATTCTTTCACTGAAAACTTTCCCCTTACAGCTATTGGGATATTTTAAGGCTTCTTCTCTTAGGTATTATTACATTTGGCATCATTTAACATTCCCTTTAAAGGATACTAAAGTTTAAAGGGGTTCTTAAATAAAGGTACAGATTTAATACAGGTTAACAGGCAGTACTACTGGTAAAATAAACTTAAGGTAGGCTGAAATAAACTATCTTCATTGCTGTGCCGACCAGAATCTTTTAAGTAAAAAAGGCACCAAAGCAGGCAAACACAGCACTGGTTCAAAAGTGCACCACAGTCCTGTGGCTGGCTGCGCCCACGCTCCGAGGTCCATACCTGATCGGGATTCATGGGCTGGGGAGGGTGCCTACAAGCAGGTCCTCGCGACCCTCACTGGTCTACTCGATGTGGGCACAGTTCTGATCGGGATTCGTGGGCTGGGGGAGGGCACCTACAAGCAGGTCCTCGTGACCCTCGCTGGTCTCCTCGATCTGGGCACAGTTTCATGACTTATCACGCATTGTTCCTCCTACAAGACCATTTGTTATATCAATAAAAGACAACACTTAAAGCAGCAGTTCAACAAAAATGTTAAGATACTGTACTATACCTGTTAAAGTTACTTTCCTAGGTTCTTCCTAGTCATCCCTTTACTTATGTATTTATTTATTGACATTGGTTTACCAAAGAAACATACAGGAATAAAAGAAATATCAGTTACAGATATGATCTGGGGGAAGACAAGGAAAATACTATACATAGCATACAACAGTATACATGGTATATAATAATACATAGTAAAGAAATTGTTTCCTGTAATATGTACTTTATATCTTTTCCGGGCTCCAATCCCTGTTCGTGTTCACAATACTATTTCAAAGCCAAAGAAGTGACCATACTCTTTTCTTGAGGGAAAAAAAATAAATTATAACATTTAAAAATGCCTAAATTCTGTTAGAGATGAAAATGTTTACCAGCAAATGAAAGTGGAAGACAACTGTCTCTGTCACTGCTACAAAAGGTGGGGGCAGCTGTGCTGCTACGCCACTTTAAAATGCAGTGGAAGAGATTAGGTTAAGTAAGTGCTAGTGGTGTTAATGGCCATCTTTTACACCTCCCAGGCTGACTGCTTTCACAAACAAAGGGCTATATCGACAACAGAACTTGTTTGTAAGCTGGACATGCAGCTGAAACAATAAATATTATGACAACATTTGTTTCAAAAGTATGTGAGCACTCAAAATGGCTCAAAAACCCGACCAGCACAGAGCAAAACCGCATTACCTGATAGGGACCCTGAAAACCTGATCACTAGGTAAAAAACATGACAGGTGGCAACCTTACTTTTGAAAATGGGTAATGAAAATCATGAGGGGTACAGTTCTCAGCCAACACCACCTGCATGCCACTGCCTCCACTCAGCATGGTGCTGCCTGCAGTGCTTTAAAAGTAGAACAGCTTGAAGGCAGCTCAGGAACTGCAGACGGTGCCACAATGTAGTGGTAAACTTGAAAGAAGGAAAAGTAGTTGAGCTGCCTACAATGTCCTAGAAGACAGAAAAAAAAACATGACTTTGGAGCAGTTAATCACTTTTATCTGTTACAATTATGAAGAAGTAGTACCCCCTGCTGGTACCTAACATTTTGCGTCACCACTTCACTTTATCAAAGATGTATTAGGTAAAACATCCACCTGTTAAATACTGTACAATATGCAAATCAGAATGGCATCATGCCAATAGAAAGCGCCCATGAATAATAAAGTGCCATGTGCTGCTGTGCAACATAAAATTAGGTGCAAACCTTGCCAACATTTGTAATGTAATAAAGTGCATACAAATGTATAAACAAGTATTGCTTTCACAATTACACCTTATGTCTGCAACTCTGGTAGTGGTGTATACTGGCAATGGATAACAAGGAACTGTCATATTGAACCCAAACCCATACATACCCTCCTTTATGCAAGTGTCACTGTCCTTTTCACTCACAGCAATGATATAAATGTTATCAATCAATTGTTCAGCTCTTGTCTCCCCAGGCTTCAGGATTGGTTTGTTTATTAAAAAATGGTCCTCAATTTCCCTAAAACCCAGTCCATGCTATTCGGGACTAGGCAAACCCTAAAGAAGCTATCCTCTAGGTTCTGCATCCTGTCTGAAAATGGCTCACCCCTAGCAATGACCTTGTCCTTCAAGTACCTCAATGTTCACCTTGATCCCACACTGTCCTTTGAATCTCATCTTCAGCATGCCACCTCATTCCTTTACCAGAAGCTAGGCTTACTCTACAGAGTTCACCACTTCTTAACTCCAGCTGCTGGAGTACGTATTGCTAAGGCAAACCTACCTTTTCTTCAGTATGGCTCAGTTGTCGTAGATGCTACCTGCAAGTTTACATTACAAAAAAAGCACACCTTATTCTATAAAATCTGTAAATTTGCTTCAGGCAGCAGGTCCAATGTCCATCACTGCCTGGCCCTAAATTCCCTAAATTGGCTTCCTGCTGGCCTCAAAGCCAAGTTGATACTGGTCACACTTGTTAAGAAAACCTTGCAGTCTGGGGCCCCTGCTTACGTAAAAAACAAATCTCGTACGTAGTTATCCCATCATCCCACTCTGCCTCTAATAACAATCTTGTAGTCTCCATTTTCCACACCAATAAGGGACAATGCTCTTTTATTTACATGCTGCCTCTACCTGGAACTTCTTGCCCCTGCCTCTCAAAAAATCCCCCACTCTCTCAGTCTTTACTACATTCTTAAAATCTCACTATATCTCATCTCAAGCCTGCAGCTGCTTCCACTAATCCCCTCCTACCACATGCTAACAAGATAAGCACTTACCCGCTTATCCTCTGCCCCATTTTTGCCCCTTTTCTCTTTCTCCTGAGACCATTACCTTCCCCTCCACTTTCACACCTCCCCCACCTCTCTCTTACTCACTGTAGTGCCTGTAACTTTAAATGAAACAGCATTTATACCCGCCTTGTCTTTTTTCTTTTTCATCACTATCTTTTGCAACCTCTTTACTAGCTCCTGATGTCCATGCAATCTTTCCAAACTTATCTGTGCATGTATCGAATTCCATTTATAGTGCTTTACATATTGTTTCTCTTATGTAATCCTCTTTGCTTGTGCTGCTGCACCCGGGCCATGTCTGAAAAATGCACACATTGCCAGGGCACTCACCCGATCAAAAAAGTTAAATAAATAAATAAACATTGAGGGGAGGAGGGAAGAAGAAGAAAAAAACAAGGGAACAAGAAAGTAAGAAAGCAGGTCAGTTATTGAAGGTGGATGAAAAGGATACAAATACCAGTTCATATAAAGCACCAACACCATAATAATACAAATAGTTAAAAATAAGGACACGTTTATATTTCAATATGCAGACATCTTCACTACTTATGAATGAGGCTGAATAATAAAAATCACATCACTTTATAAAAGATAGGGACTCAAAAATGTCCATTCAGTCCAGGAGGGGATAAAAACATGGTACTGCCAGAAAGTCTGTCATTTTAACAATTTCTGGTTCATAGAAACAGAATCTGATGGCAGATAAGGACTGCTTGGCCCACCTAGTCTGCCCATTTCCCTACCTAATGGATAAGCTGCAGATCCTACTTAACCAACAGCCTACTTCCTCCTACCCCCCACTAGAATTGCCTTATGTCTGTCTCATGCATTCTTGAATTCTCCCACTGTTTTTGACTCCACAACCTCCTCAGAAAGGCTGTTCCATGATCTACAACCCTCTCTGTGAAAATATACTTCCTCACATTACCTCTGAGCCATCCCCCCATCTTTAAATTATGCCCCCTTGTTCTTGCACATTTCTTTTTCTGAAAGATGCTACTATCTTGGACTTTGTTGATTCCCTTGAGGTATTTGAAAGTTTCTATCATGCCCCCCCTCTCCCTCCTTTCCTCGAGGCTATACATATTAAGCTCCTTTAGTCTTTCTTCATATGTCTTCTGGTGCAGACCCTGCACCATTTTGGTTGCCCTCCTATGAACAGCCTCCACCCTGTCTATGTCTTTGCAGAGATGGGGTCTTCAGAACTGTACAGAGTACTCCAGATCTGGTCTTACCAACTGTCTGTAAAGAGGGCCAACAACTTCCTGTTTTCTACTGGTGATGCCTCTCCCTATGCATCCCAGTATCCCCACAGCCCTCCTTACTGCCTTCTCACATTGCTGGCCCACCTTTAGGTCATCTAATATGACTAGCCCCAGATTCCTTTCCATTTTTGTTGTTGTCAGTATCTCACCCCCCATTGTGTACACTTTCCCTGGGTTTTTGTGTCCCAGGTGCATTACTTTGCACTTCTTTGCGTTGAATCTAAGCTACCATACATTTGACCATTCCTCCAACCTTGCCAAGTCCCTTTACATCCTTTCCACCCCAAATCTCCACCCTGATACCAAACTGAATTTTTTTATCCCTTAAAAACTGAAACAATGGCCAGGGCCATGTTTGGCAGTATGTTCCACTGAAGCATTGTTCATCCCTTTCCTAGAAATGCTGTGGCGAAGTTCTCCTAAACATGTTTTAAAATTGCATGTAGTCTTGCCAAAATAAAGCAACTTGCTTGTACAGGTGGCTAAGTACACAGTGGCAGGAGTATTGCATGAAATACATGAATGTACCTCAAAATTCTCTTCTGTGACTAGATGTGCAGTTCTTTTACCCACCTTAATGTTGCCACAGAAAGTGCAATTCTCACATCTGAAGTTCCCAACAGGTAGTCTTGGACCTGATACAGATTGTGCAGGGGAGGAGTGTACACTATGAACCAATCAATGATTGTGGTAAGTTGTGTCCTTTCTGATACACCCTCTTTGGTTCTTCCTGGGTGATATTCATCAGTCTGGGGTTGGTGGTGTTATCCATGGACCAGCACCCCTGATTGTACCCCCACCACATGGACAGCAACACATATGTAGGTATATATACTAATCTTAGGGCATAGACACTTATCGTGTAAGCATAAGTGTCAGGATCTGAGTTCTGCTGTACTTTTGCAATGCGTATTATGCTTCACTATAGTCTCACAATATATTGTACCACTGGGAGATGTGTTCCATTATATTTTTATTGCATAATTATTAGTTAGGCAACAGTGCCATCTTTAGAGCTTGTGTAAACGGTAACTGCAAGTGTCCTTGTAAGAATGCAGACCCCATTATCCATCTTATCTTCTGCCAAGCTAAGCAACTTTCTCATTCTAGTTAGGACAGTTAGTCTGGCCACCTGTTTTTGGCCAATTATATGTATTTTATGTATCTTCTTTAGCTGTAACCATAGTAATTATCAGAGTATAAGACACTTTGCAGCATGTAGTTTCTCTGAGAAGAGATGAGACTAGACTGCAACCTAATTAGGTAAGAAAACTGGATGTATTCTCCTGATAATAACACTGTTGGTTGTAAGCCTGCATTATTCTTATTTGCTGACAATAAACTACATTTATTATCTGGACACCACTTGTCTGTTGTCTTTTCATTTGTGCAATTCCAACAAGAACCTGAGAAAGGTAATGTTAGTACCCTGTTACATTGGCGACTGTGTGCAGGTTGGAATGTACAAAGTGAGGGATTTCATTCAATTAATTTTGAATATCGAGTAGTGTAGTGCTTTTTTTTTGCCTACTTGGACCTATTCCTGCTTCAGTGGTTGTTCTGTGATGGACTCACTCTGTCTTGGTCTCAGGTGTGGCAATTTCACCCCAGACCCTGATACATTCCCTCTGCGAGTGGCAGCATATCACCTTGGCACCACCGTTTGCCCACGGGGGACCGGAAAGCTGTTGGGTGATGGCGCCAAGGATTTTATCCAGTTTTCCAACTGCTTCTTTGTTTGTTTGTTTACACCCTTGTTTGTCATGCCTGAACTTTGCACTGAACTGACACTGGGCATCTCAAACTACCTCACCTCCCATGGAGGATGGACAGATTTTGCACTGGACGCGAAGTCTGCAGAAAACCCATTG
The DNA here is from genome assembly GCA_016271365.2 of Neoceratodus forsteri. Classification (NCBI taxonomy): domain Eukaryota; kingdom Metazoa; phylum Chordata; order Ceratodontiformes; family Ceratodontidae; genus Neoceratodus; species Neoceratodus forsteri. The sequence continues at coordinate 714,156,260 of CM057458.1, forward strand.
CTGCTAATTTCAGAACACTACTTCAAGTCCGAACTAACAGCCAAGAAATACAACCTTAAAGGTCTCTTGGTTGTGGCTCTCCATACCGCTGTTGAGAGTGTCATGGTGAAGTGTGCCTCAGTTGAACTGCAAAATGCGTCTCTAAAAAAGAGATGGGCTTGCAGGCATCAGAGTTACAGAAAAGAGAACCAAAACTAGTGGAGGAGACACAGTCACACTGCGATGCCAATAACAGACTGTTGCATTGTTCTGCTAAAGACTCTGAGAAATTTGTATGTTGAGAGATGATTGTGAAAGGTTGAAATGTGATAAGAAACAGCATACTTGAACGATATTTTGAAATTGCTATTTTTCCCCTCCTACTTCCCTCAGAGCCACATCATCGGGAGATGCCATTTAAGCCTGTCCCTGCCTAGTGCCTTATCTGACAACCCCCGGTCCCTCCATCCTGCTGTGGAACTCCCCTGGGTGGGGTCAGGTTAGGGGCCAACCCCTGAATCCTGTGGTCCTTGTCAGACTCTGGGACTGCAGGCAGGCACTGGCACAACAGGACCCAGCTTGGCGCTCAATCTTCCCGGCTCTAGAGCTCTTTTCTGTGGGATGTTACTGCCCATATGTCAAGGCGTGCACACCGAGATCTGCAATATCCCTCCTCCTCCTTCCACGAAGGAGCTGCCCCTGGAGCTGATAGGTTCCAGACCTACGCCTGTGACCAATCATGCCCCAGTGGCTCCAGCTTACTGTTGTGCCCCCAGCCTCTGCCAGGGATCAGTGCTTGCTGGGCTGTAGGACTCTCAGACTCCCCCACTGGAGAAGGTGAACTGTCATTGGATGCTCCAGCCTACCTCCTCCAGGCCAACCCCCGGCAGCCCGAGCTTGTTCCTGAACCCAGGTCGCCAGCATGGAGCGAGGTATTACATCCAGTGCCTCCATCGTCAGCACCACCGGGCTGGCCTTGAATGATATTTTGAGTGATACGAATGAAGGTTTGTGAGGGGATAATGCTGAGTTGAAAGAGGAGAATGAGAGAGCGAATCGTGAGCTAGATAAAGAACTTAAGGAGAACGTCGAATTGGGCGCCGCGTACAGAATATTGCAGTGTGAGGTTGAGAAGGGTATTGAGCATGGCACTGCAAGAGTTTGTCACAAAAGGTGCAGAGCAAAGATGGTGAAAATGCACCATCAGTGAGAGGTTCTCGCTGGACATGTTAAAGCTATGAATGGGTTTCAGTTTATGCCCATTGACATTACGTCATCCGGCGATGATGACTCTGACTTTGATGTTGAGGCTTGCCACATCACTGCCAAGTCCACACCCCATAGGGCTGTCATATTTTCCAGCCATCCACAAGTTGGTGCCTACGTATGTACGCCCTCTACGTTGCCACATCTTTACAAACATGGCAGAAGCAATGTCATTCACCAAGATGGTGACCCCCATGATATGGGAGGTCAGCCTATAATCCGTGGTGTGCCACCACTTGCCCCCCTCACCAAGGAGGACAATGCGGAAGTGCGGGCTTAATCCACGAGGCCCTCACCAATATGATTGCACCGGATGAGTGAAGAAGAACTGTCCTGGAGCAAATTGACAGAATGCTTGAGGACACTGTCAGTCAGGACCATGCATTCAAGGTAGTCGCTGATGCGGCGGCAGAAGCTGCCCTCCGCGGTGCTATGCAATGTGTTGATGCGAACGTAGTTCCTCATACGTCCAACCCCTTGCAAGTCGCTCATTCTGCCCAGCAAATTGCTCAAAGCATTGGACAGATGGGTCCAACTGACAACCTCAGTTGCCATTTGGAGAAGGTGTGCTCCCTCTGTGAGAAGCTTTCTCTCCAACCCGAGTACCAGGTTCAAGTCTTGAGACAGACGGTCAAACCTACTTTCTGGGTCAAACTCCCAGAAGCCATCCGCAACTGCAAGATGCTTGCCTACAATTATATCACTCAGGCACTCCTTGCTGCCAATGCCCCAGGTATCATTGGAGCCTACCTGGCTTACAAGGTTAAGCAAAATGTGAAGGAAAGCCCTACAACTTACCATCAATGGTTGTGGCTCACCTACGAGGCTGGCAAAGACCTAGCTGACGAGATTGCACACAAAGACCAAATTGAGTACAAGGATTTGTACATTCAGAACATGACTCCTGACCTTCAGGAAAGGGTTGAACTCAATGTTTACCCGGAGAACAACACCTTTGCGGAAATCCTTACCAAGACGGAGCATGCCTTTCAGGTATACCTCCAGTAAAATCAACAAAGCTGCTGCTGCTATTCAAACCCAGCAGCCCAGGTGCCTGCAGCCCAAGTCGCTGCAGTGCAGCCTACCTCCAGCCTGCCTACTCACTATACTGTGGAAGGTAACAACCAGAAGTTGGACACCCCTTCTGACGACAAGCAGTCGTACGGTGGGGGGGGGGCTGGAACTATAAGAATAATAGAAACAGAGATCAGAGCAACTGGAAAAACCTCAATGCCCAATCCCAGCTATCAGAGCCTCAAAGACAAGAGTGAGACCCTCTGCAAACTACTGAAGGAGGTCCGTGCGAAAAGGAGGCTAAATCTATGCATACCGTAGCAGCCCTCACCCCGGCCGCAGGACATGGAAATCTGTTTCTGCCTTCGGCTACCAAGCAATCAAACAGCTGTGGAAAGAATCCTTTCATAGCATCGACTACTGGCCAGGCTGATACTATGACCAAAGAGGAAGCAACTGAACAGGCCGCTGTCGTGCCTGTGACATCACAGGTACAACATCTGTATCCCGTGCAAGATATACAGGAGGCCCAGAAAGATCCTGCAGGCCTCAGATGTCAGGAACAGGATGATGATGATGATAATTCTGAAAATGCAGCTTGACAATTACAGGCCCCAGTCCAGATTGTGAGTGACCTGCGTGTTGACATTAATGAACAGCCTGTAAAGGCCACGGTCAGGGGCCGCCAACTGAATATGCTTCTGGATACAGGAACAGCAATGTCTGTTCTCCAGTATGAGAATCCAGCCATGTCTGACTGGTCTACCAGCTGGAAGACCAGTGTGCAGGGTGTAGATGGTACTCAACTACACACCTACCAATCTGTGTCCTTGCCTGTGGTGGTAGGCCACCTCAGCACTGATTTTGCCTTTGATCTCATGGTATTACATCATCACTCCAGCATACTGGGAATTGATTTCCTTGCACTGCATGGCTGTGTAGTGGACCTAGCCAACCGGCTACTCCTGCAGATCAAAGGACAATGTCATGCTCTCATCATCCCAGATTCACACATGGTGGCTGCCATCTCCCACAACAACAAGGAGTATGACATCATGGCTTTGTTCAAAAGTCATGACTTGTTTTCTGAACTTGCGCCTTTACTGCAAAAACACCTTGATGTGTTTGCTACCAACAAGCATGATTGTGGTAGGATGCACACCACCATTGAGATTCCAGGACCTAACTCTGTGAGGTAGAAGCAGTACCCATTCCCTGCTGAAGCCTTGCCATCACTGAGGGAGACCATCCAATCACTGCTACAACAAGGAGTGATTAGGACTTGTGTCTCCACTTTCAATTCGTCTATTTGGCCAGTGGAAAAGCCAAATGGAGCTTGGAGACTTACAATTGATTACAGGAAACTTAATCAAGTTACCCCCAGCTGTGCCACAACAGTAGCATCAGCCCCTGATGTGCTCAAGTTACTGACCCTTGACAAAAAGTGGTTCTCAACTCTTGACATCTCTAATGGGTTTTGGTCACTCCCATTAGCACAGGTAAGTCAATACAAATTTGCCTTCTCCTTTGGTGGGCGCCAGTACACCTGGACCTGTCTTCCCCAGGGCTTCCATAATAGCCCGTCCCTCTTCCATCTCCACATGATGGATGCCCTGCAGGGGTTCTCCACACCTCCATGTCTCCTGCAGTATGCAGATGACTTGCTTCTGGTAACCACCAAACCACCACAAAAGAACATTTGGCCCTCTTAGATGAATTATTGTGTCTCCTCAAGACAGCAGGCCTCAAGTGCACCCCTTCTAAAGCACAATTGTATGAAAAAGAGGTAATTTTCCTTGGCTTATGCATCACAGACCAAGGCAGAAGCTCAGCTGTCAAAAAGATCCAGGACTTGCAAGATCTGCCACTTCCTGTGAGCATGGCAACACTCAGACGCTTCCTAGGAATGGTAAACTATTCCAGGGATTTTATCCCTGACTTTGCCTTGAAGGCTGCTCCCTTGTATGAACATCTGAAAAAGGATGTCCCATGGACATGGGGCTCCACTCACACTGAAGCTGTGACACAGCTTAAGCAGGCCTTGGCCTCAGCCCCAGCACTGATTAACCTCAACCCAAACCTTCCCTTCCATTTGGAAACTGCCAATTCAGATGTGGCCATGTCTGCAGTGCTGGTACAAAAGTACAATGAGTACCACAGACCCATTGCCTATGCATCTCAGATGTTATCCCCAGTAGAGAGAAAATATAGCCTCTGCAAAAGAACACTTTTGGCAACCTTCTGGCTGTCAAACACTTTCTGTACATCATTAGGTATGCTCCCATTGTTTTGCATACCTTTCACACCCCAACTAATTTTTTTTCTTTCAGACAAAGTAAAAGATGAGTCAGTCTCAAATACCAGACTCGTCCACTGGTCTTTGTTTTTGCAGGACAGGGATATTAAAGTGCTGTCTGCTAAAATGCCTTCCATCTTGGCTCATGGCCTACTCTACACAAGTACACCCCATGACTGTGCACTCCAGGCTCCTAACTTACCTGAGCTGGGACGATTCTTACTGGCTACACCAGATGTTTTGGAAGATACCAGCATATACCGTATCTTTACAGATGGCTCCACCTCCTATGTGGACAGAGAACAGGTGGCAGGATTTGGAGTGCTCATTTTAGACAAAGAAGGCAATTTCAGGCACATTTCCAGGAAATGCACTGTTATCTCCTCACAGTATGCTGAACTGGCAGCTGTGGCCTGTGCTTTGGAGGTCATGCCCCATGGTGACAAGGATGCCATCATCTTTGCAGACTCCAACTGAGTCTGCTCATCCCTTACTGAGTTTTTATCATTCTGGGAGAGAAGTAAGTTTACATCCTCTGATGGCACACCTCTCAAATATAGAGATCTGTTTGTGTATATACACACCCTGACACAGCAGTTTACTTGCAAACTGTACATCCAAAAGGTTAAGACTCACTGCAGATCTGACCCTTACCATGAATTCAATGATCAAGTGGACTCGTTTGCCAAAGCAGGTGCTTGAAGGGAGGAGACATGGCCAATGACTCACCCAATAGCTGTAGCAGCTATAGTGGCTGCTAACACTAGGCAGAAACCAGTACCAGAACCTCCAGTGGACCTTTCTGCTGCACATAAATAAGACATAGAACTAATATATGTGTTCAAATTCCTAGACAAAGGAACTGGACAACCACTACCTGTTGGTGGTCCATACAAGAGACACTCAGACAACATACACTTGTCCAGTGATCAGAAGCTCATCTTGTATCAAAAACAGGATACAGGTGACATATTGTGCATCACACCACAATCTCTGCGAACTGAATTCATCCATATGGTTCATGATACTCCCACTGGTGGTCACCAGGGGACAGAAAATAATCTCCAGAGACTTAAAACTGTCATCTGGTGGCCTGGCATGGCCAAAGATGTAGAGCACTATGTGGACAACTGCATACTGTGCGCCCAGAACAATCCAATTTCAGTGAAAAGAAACACAAAATTGGTGCCCCAAAGGCAAACTGGACCATGGAATGTAATATAAATCGATTTCATTGGCTCCTTTACCAACTCCAGCAAGAACAAGAAGTATGCACTTGTTGTCACAGATTTGTTCTCCAAGTGGATGAAAGCATTTCCCACTAAGAGTAACACGGCAAAGACAACTGCTAAAATCCTGGTGGATCAATTGTTTTCCAGGTGGGTCCTGCCTTTAAAGGTAGACTCAGACCAGGGAACCAGTTTTACAGCTGAGCTGATGAAGCAGACACTCCAACTACTTGGAGTAGATCAGAGATTCCACATCCCTTACCATCCTCAATCCTCAGGCCAGGTAGAAAGAGCCAACAGAAGAATCAAACAGATGTTATGCAAGTTCATCAATGATAATCCAAAGGATTGGGATTCCCTCTTACCACTACTCCTGATGGCAATTAGAGGCACCCCTGCAGCCACTACTCAGTGCACACCTTACGAGGTTATGACTGGTAGAGCCATAAGATTACCTGAGCACCTGTTGATTGATTTCCACACTCCTACTGCAGATAGAGTATCTGTAGACAAGTATGTTGAAAAGCTTCATGATGATATCATGAAGACACACCTGTTCACTGCCAATCAAATGGGTAAGACTCAACAACAATTTAAAGCTCATCTTTATAAGCATGTCAAAGAAGATGACTGGCAAGTTGGAGACCAAGTTATGCTTCTCCAATACAGACAACCAACTCATTCTTTTGCCAGCAAATGGGAAGGCCCATACCCCATTATCAACAAATTCAGTCCTGCTGTCTATCAGGTCCGAGTTCACCAGCAAAAGAACACCACCAAGTGGACCCATTCTAATCAGCTCAAGTTGTACAAAGGTGACTAAACTTACTTTTCTTAACCCACTTAGGGTGGACTAGTACCCCACACTTAACAAACCTTTTCTGTTTTCTTACAGGTACACTGGCAAGATGGCTATCTTGCACCTCCTCATCTTGGTGGGACTACTATTCAAACAACATGAAGTCTTGCTATATTATGACATATGCAGTGAGTCCCAACCTTCGAACTGCTCCGGAGGTGAAAGAGTTAACTTTCCATGCCAGGCATGGAACTTTGAGCTCGAGCTCGGTTGAAAACTCTGTCTGTTGTTCTTCAAACTCAAACTGTCAGATTCTTTACTCCGCCTCACTGAACAGTCGCTCCGGAGATTTCTCCTTCTGCTCGGTTCATTTGTCGGTTAAAGTATTAATTTCTCGGTTTCTTAACCGAATTTAAACAACAACCGTCGGTTCAAGCTCTGTCTGTGGTATTTGTAAGTACTAGATAGGTTTTACATTTTCTTTCTGTGTGGAACTTGTAAACGGTTTATCGGTTCGGTTTGAACCGATCAGTTTGTTTTAAATACATTAATCTGTCTTTTAGAGTGCGGTTCCTGGTTCTTATCGGTTCTAAAAAAACGGATTTCATTACGGTTTTTTCCACGACCCGTGACACGGTTGGGAACCGATAAGAGAGTCTTGCTTGGCGGATTTCCATAAACAGGCAAGTTTTGGTTAGGCTGGCACTATGTCTGAGAAACCCAAAAAGAAGGGCCACTGGGTTTCAACACTGCAGTGTCTGTGGGGAAGTCTTTGCTAAGGCTGACCCCCACACCACCTGTGTTTATTGTCTGGGGTTTGACCACCTCAATGCAGACTGCCAGATTTGTAAAAATTTTCCTGCAGCTACCCTGGAAAAAAGAGTTGGTAGGCTCAGGGAACGGGAGGCCAAAAAGTCCGCTGAACCAGATGGCCAGCCCGGTTCGGTTGAAACCGAACCGGAGGGAGTGCCCTCTGACCAGGACGAGACTTCCTTGGGCAAAAGGAGAGCAGACTCGGAGGAGTCGGTTCCAGCAAAAAGGACTAGAAAATCAGCAGGTGTGGAGCCAAAACGTCCCTCTCCAACCGCTGAAGAAATAGCCAAAGCGATTAGAATTGTCCAGTCGCTTTCCTCGGTTCCGACTGAACCGGCACCATCAGGTAAGAATACGGTTCGGTCGGTTCCACCGGTTCAAGAGTATGATTTAGAGGAATTTTATGAACCGGAGGAGGGGGAAGAGGAGTATGAGGAGAGTGAATGTGGATTTGAAAGTCTGGATGTGCCCATTGAACTGGACATCTCCCCAGACAGACCTTCAGGAGTGTCTCCCCTAGGCTTTCTGAGTCCCCTTCTCATTTTATGTTTTATAAAAAAGTGGCTAAAACCCTCCAGCTCCCTATGGAGGAAGCTGTGGATGATCAAGAAGAGCCTGACTGTGTAGAAATGATGGATATCCCAGAGTCTAGGAGATTGTCTATTCCTTTGCATAAATCTTTTGGGAAACAGACAGTAAAAATTCTAAAAACTCCTCACACTATACCTCCTGTGGATAAAAGAATGGACAAGAGGTACACATTGTCAGGCTCTGATACGGAGTTCCTTACAACAATGCAGCCATGTTGGGGTAGTGCAGGCTGCAGCCTGTGACAAGGCAAATATTCCCTTGGCTTCACACCCCCCTGACAAGGACTCCAGGAGGATTGATGCCATGGCAAAGAAACAGTACATGGCAGCATCCTTGGGACTCAGACAGGCAAATTATATGGCTTATGTTGCTAGATACCAGAAATCCAGATGGGACACTGTTATGGCTCTAGCAAAGCAGGTCCCTGGCCAGCTTGCCAAGAAGCTGGAGCAGGTGGCTGCTGATGGTATTGAGGCATCTAAGGTGCAATTTCATGCTGCAGTGGACTCTAATGATGTGTCATCAAGAGTCATGGCTACATCTGTGGCTCTTCACAGGATGGCTTGGCTCAGATGTACTAGCCTGTCGCAGGATACCCAAACTAAGGCCATGGATTTTCCTGTTGTGGGTAACTCTCTGTTTGGGGAGCAGACAGAAAATTACATGAAGAAAATGGATGAGTATAGGACCACCTATAGGAGTGCACAGGCCAAGGAAAGGTGGGCCACTCCTCAAAGGCAGCCTTCCAGGGGCAGGGGCAGGCCTTTTCATAGGCCTTTTTACCAAGCCCAGGTCTCCTCTTCAGCTTATGCCCAGAGGGGGTTCTTTAGAGGGAGAGGCAGATGGGGTACAAGCAGACCTGCTTCCACCCCTCAGCCTAAAGCCCCTGCCAAGCAGGCACCCTGATGGGGTGGCCAGGGTCGATTCTCCACTACCTGTAGGGTGCAGGCTGGCTTACTTTGTCCAAGACTGGAAGTCTTTAACATTAGACAAGTGGGTCCTGGAAGTAGTAAGCCAGGGACTGGTTCTCAGCTTCAAAAAATTTCCAAAGATGAGAACCAGGTCCTTTCCACCTGCAAATCCATCAGAGGCACTTGCCCTAGAGGCAGAAGTTTCTACCCTCCTGGATCTCAGAGCTGTGGAAAGGGTTCCACCCCTACACCAGGGCAATGGGTTGTACTCCAGGTACTTCCTTACCCAAAAAGACAGGAGAATGGCGGCCCATCCTGGATCTCAGATACCTAAACAAGCACCTTTTAAAACAAAAATTCAAAATGGTGACTCTGGGAATTATTTTACCCTCTCTAAGGCCAGGGGACTGGCTAGCGTCCCTGGACCTCAAGGACGCCTACTTCCATGTTCTTATCAGAAGCTCCCATCGAAAGTACCTCAGATTCGAACTGCCCTCAGGCCATTACCAGTTCAGAGCAATGCCCTTCGGCCTCACCTCTGCCCCGAGGGTATTCACAAAATGCCTGGCAGTAGCAGTTGCCCACTTAAGAAGACAAAAAATTGCCGTCTTTCCTTACCTGGACAACTGGCTCATAGTAGGCCAGTCTCCAGACCAAGTCAAATTACATCTTCAGGTAACTCAGCAACTGCTTACCTCTCTAGGTTTCCTTCTCAGTCTTCCAAAGTCAGTTCTAGAGCCTGTCCAGCTTCTCACCTTCATAGGTGCAGAACTGAACACAAAAGAGGCCAGAGCCTTCCTTCCTCTGGAAAGAGCAAGGACCCTGGTGTCTCTGGCCTCCTCTTTCACCCTGCAGGTCTCTCGACCAGCAAGGCATTTTCTACAGCTCCTGGGGCACATGGCTGCTTCTACAACAGTAGTGCAGGGAGCAAGATTTCAGATGAGGGACATCCAGTTCCATTTGAGAGCCTTTTGGTCTCAAGGAGAGACCCTCTAACCAAATTGATCCCAGTGACTCGAACCCTGATCCAAGCCCTTCAGTGGTGGCAGGACCAGAGCAATCTGAGTCAGGGGGTCCCCTTCGCCCCTCAGTCTCACTCCTTAATCCTTACTACAGATGCATCCCTCTTGGGGTGGGGAGCTCACATGGGCGACCTCACTACCCAGGAATTTTGTGGTCCCCTCAGGAAACTCTGCTCCACATCAATCTGTTGGAACTCAGAGCAGTTTTTCTAGCACTTCAAGTTTTTTCCAAATCTGTTCAGAACAAAGTTATTCAGGTCAGAACAGACAATACCACCACAATGTGGTACATTAACAAGCAAGGGGGCCTCGGTCTATGGCCTTGTGCACCGAAGCAATGAAGTTGTGGTCTCTGGCTTACTCTCTAAACACCTCCCTTATGGCAGTTCACCTCCCAGGCAAGGACAATGTCCTGGCAGATGCTCTCAGCAGGATTTCCCAGGCCATCAGGAATGGTCACTGGATCCCCTAGTACTGGAGGTAGTATTTGCCAGATGGGGCACCCTGCAGATAGATCTTTTTGCAGCCCCAGACAATCACCAACTTCCCCTTTTTTGCTGCAGGCCCCCAGTGTTGGGCTCAGTCCCTCTGGATGCCTTTCTTCTCAGTTGGGAAGGGAAGTTTCTCTATGCTTCCCCTTCCCTCTTCTGTTCAAGGTGCTAGTCAAAATCAGATCTCAACCCTGCAAGATGATCCTGATTGCTCCAGATTGGGCCAGACAGCCCTGGTACCCACTTCTTATGTCCTTAGCAGTCCACCTTCCCCTGTGTCTTCCCAGGAATCACAACCTGTTAACCTGTGCTCAGGGGAGAGTTTGGTACCCGAACCTCAAATCTCTCAATCTCAAGGCCTGGCTCTTGAAGAGTTAGAGTTTGCTGACCTACACCTCTCCCAAAGTGTATTGGATATCCTGAAGGCTTCTAGGAAGCCTTCCACCAGGGCTACTTATAATTCCAAATGGAAGAGATTTTCCATATGGTGCTCTGGCAAGCATATTTCCCCAGAATCTGCTGATTTACCCACAGTCCTGGATTATATGGTCCATTTAAATACTTTGGGGCTGAGACCAGCTACCCTAAAGTGCACCTGGCAGCCGTGTCTGCTTTCTTATCAGCAGGTAAACCTCTTCTCTTTCAGCTCATCCTGTATTCTCCAAGTTTTTCAAGGGATTGCTTCACACCAACCCTCCATTCAGGGACCCTGCCCCTGCCTGGGATCTTAATATTTGCATTGCCCAGCTTATGCAACCCCCTTTTGAGCCCTTGTCTTCAGCAGAGCTTAAGTACTTGACTTGGAAAACTGTGTTTTTGGTAGCCATCAATTCTGCCAGACGCATGAGTGAATTACAAGCATTGTCAGTGGAGCCTGATTTTATCTCCTTTCATAGAGATAAGGTGGTCCTCAGGACTAACAGAAAGTTCTTGCCTAAGGTGGTTTCAGACTTCCACCTTAATCAATCTATGTCTCTCCCTGTGTACTTCACTGACCATTCCTCCTCTGGCGAGAGGAGACTGCACAGTTTAGATGTCAAAAGAGCCCTTAGTTACTACATAGAACGTACCACGGGTCACAGGTTTGACTTCCTCCAACTGTTCCTCACTTATGGTGAGGTTGGTAAAGGGAAACCTGCCACTAAAAGATCCATTGCCAGGTGGATTGTCTCTTGTGTCCAATTTTGCTATGAAAAACTGGGTAAGCTTCCTCCCTCAGGCCTGAGGGCTCACTCTACCAGAGGTACAGCTCGTCTCTGGCTGCTGCCAGGGACATCCCTATCCTAGAGATATGTTAAGCAGCTACCTGGAAAACAGTTCACACTTTACCAAGCATTACTCCCTGGACATCCAGGCTAGGAGTGATGCTCGGTTTTAGCACAGCTGTGCTTCACAGCCTATTTCCTAAGTAGGTTCTGTCCCTCCTCCATGGAGGTACTGCATGTAGTCTGCATATGTCATAATATAGCAAGACTTCATGTTGTTTGAAGAAAAATTACTCACCTTAGTAATGTTGTTTCTTCTAATGAGTCTTGCTATATTATGACCTCCTGCCTGCCCCTCTCAGAACCTCTGCTTTCAGGATGTGGGTGGGCAGTGCAGCATTGGCACTTAGTAGATGCCCACCTTGTTTTCTCACCCCCCCCTTTTTGGGGTGATTGGGTGTTGTGTTTTTCATTTTTTGGGTCTCCTGACGTGAGTCTTTGTTTTGGGACCAAAAAATGTGTTCTTATATTTAGTAGCCAGTTGGTTAGTGTAGGTTTACAGCTTCCATACAGAACCTTAGTGAGTTTTGCTCATAAAGATCTGACAGTTTGAGTCTGAAGAACAACAGACAGAGTTTTCAACCGAGCTCGAGCTCAAAGCTCCATGCCTGGCATGGAAAGTTAACTCTTTCACCTCCGGAGCAGTTCGAAGGTTGGGACTCACTGCATATGTCATAATATAGCAAGATTCCATTAGAAGAAACAACATTACTAAGGTGAGTAATTTTTTCTTATGACTTCCCCTGACAGAATCCTAGAATAAATCCCTGCCAACACACAGACAACACGTCCAACATTTGCTTAGCAAACTTGAACATACAGCCCCAATGGGAGTCCATATTAATGTACCCAACAAAATGATTACTGTTAAAGAAGGCTCAGATGCCTATCTTGATGCCATGGTAGTTGTTCCAGACAGATTCACCCTTTCCATTCAATGGGAAACTGACATTAATAGCTACACACTCCCTGCAGCTTGCCTATCCAAAGGTACTTTCCACAGATGGCCTTACACTGACATATCTAGAAATGGTACTCTTTCTATTCAACAGACTTCCCCAGACATTCTGGTCATTATAACCTTACTGCTCTCATAGATCCTGCTTGGTGTGGCTGCCTCACCTCTGAGGAGGAACATACTTTCTGTCTTCACAACTATGTAGCTACTGAAGCTCTTTTTCTTTCTGTAGTCCCACCCACTGAAGAAGAAATGACTGACTGCCCTCCTCAGGAGGAAGGTCCTCCTAGTGGTTTGACCACCACTTCCCTTCCAGGAGCTTTGATTAATGATGTACAATTTATGCATGTACCCGTTATTTTCAATCTTACACATTGGAATATGGCTGAGATTGGTCTCTGCCACATGACCAATACTTATAAATTTTACAGTGTGATGCTCACAGATATTGTATCTGCTTATCAAACATGCACTAATGATCCTGTTAGTGGCCCCCATACCACTGATCATGTAGGGGTCTTTCGACTCACACCTAATGTTAAAGCTAGGCCATGCACTAGGCATAATACTGCAGATGTTACCGGTACAAGAGGCACTGTTTCTGGCCTTCTTGGCTCAGGCATGTCTATTTGGAATAGAGCAGACATAGCTGCTATTAAAGCACAAACTCTTAATTTTCAGCAAGCTGTTAAGAATGATATTCTACCTCCACTGTTACATGGTGTAGATGGTTTAAGTAATGAAGAACACTTCACAGTGTATAATATGCAGGGAATTGCCAAACGGTTCAATGATACTAAAGATTAATGAACTGATTTTTCAAAACAATAAGGAGGCAGACAAGAAATATATTGCCCGTGAACTTTTATGCTCCGCTTATGGCTCTTATGTAATTTCCACTGTTAACAGTCTCTTCAGGGACATGGAAATAGGACACATCCCAGATCTCATCCATGACAGACGAATGGGTAAATAGTATTGTCCTCATTGCAAATCCAATGGTTACATCATTATTTGTTTAGCAAACAATGTTAGCATTTCTATGTCTACAGCTAGAAACCTTGGGTATGTCTCCAGATATCCCAGCCAAGCCCCTTGCTACTTTACTAAGTCATGCTCCGTCCATGACAACATGTTTGTCACCTTTACTGTATCATTACCCTGCTTTGACCCTGTCACATCTGTCTTTGACAAACTTGCTGCCATCAACTCCATCGGACACCGTGATAATGACATTTATCATGAAAGAACTGAACTACCTTCATTACTTGTTTATCATTCTGTGCTACAAGCCTGGGTGGCATCCCACATGAACTGTTGTGCCAAGAAAGGATATTGCTACCTGTGGCGCTGTTACATCTTTGATATCATAAAAACAGTGTGTGGCTACTCTCTGGAACACCTTGACTGGGCCTTTACCTTGGGGGACGAATTGCCATTGAACCTTACTGATGTTGATGAGGATGACAAATCCAAACCTGCATGAGCTGCATCTTCTGTGTTTGATGCCGAAACAGCTAAATCCCGAAGCCACCTGGAAGAGGTACATCACTTCACTTCATGGCTCACCAACAGTCCTTCTCCTGTCCGATATGTCTACAGCGATGGAGGGTACCAACTGTAAGAGTCACTTATAACTCCAATGGGCAGTATTGTGTAGTGACTAACCACAAAAATTTTGCTTATGGTCAAAAATCTTGTGTTATTCAAATGCCTAACTTCTGTTTTACTCCACAGCGGAAAACAGTCATGGGTCACACTGTCATAACTCCTGTTCCTCTCCCTGAACCAGATGTTATTGATACCGATCTGCAATACTTGCTTGCCTTGTCTCAATATTTGCACATGTTTAACGTGCACATTGACCCTTTGACACTTTCTTTGACATCACTTTTTGCTAGAAAGGATTCCCATTTGATTTATATCAGTAATAATATTTCTCAAGCTGGCGATGCCCTTAATGCTCTTATTCATAATGGTGATTTAAGTACTGCTCTATCAAATACCTGGTTAGAACTCACTTTTAAAGCTTTTGTTATCATTCAAGCACTTTTGATTGTTTTTCTGATATTAACCCTTTGCTGTCTGTGGTGTACTCGAAGACAACACTGAGAACAACTCGGAATTCCTTTACAAGGCCCATGCGTCGGGCTTGTAAATTACTTTTTTTTTTAGCTCCATCACACTACTTACCTGGCATTGTTGCCCCTTTTGAGGCAACAAGTGGGGGAATGTTATCCATGGACCAGCACCCCGATTGTACCCCCACCTCATGGACAGCAACACATATATAGGTATATACAGTATACTAATCTTAGGGCATAGACACTTATTATATAAGCATAAGTGTCAGGATCTGAGTTGTACTGTACTTTTGCAATGCGTATTATGCGTCACTATAGTCTCACAATATATTGTACCACTGGGAGATGTTTTCCATTATATTTTTTTATTGTATAATTTATTAGTTAGGCAACAGTGCCATCTTTAGGGCTTGTGCAAACTGTAACTGCAAGTGTCCTTGTAAGAATACAGACCCCATTGTTCATCTTATCATCTGCCAAGCTAAGCAACTTTTTCTTGCTAGTTAGGACAGTTAGTCTGGCCACCTGTTTTTGGCCAATTATATGTATTTTATGTATCTTGTTTAGCTGTAACCATAGTAATTATTAGAGTATAAGACACTTTGCAGCATGTATTTTCTCTGAGAAGAGATGAGACTAGACTGCAACCTAATTAAGTAAGGAAACTGGATGAATTCTCCCGGTGATAATAACACTGTTGGTTGTAAGCCTGCATTATTCTTATTTGCCAATAATAAATTACATTTATTATCTGGACACCACTTGTCTGTTGTCTTTTCCTTTGTGCAGTTCCAACAAGAACCTGAGAAAGGTAATTTTATTACCCTGTTACAGTGCTCATGACGTGCCAGTTTTTTAAGACTCTGGCATACTGCAAATACCAGTGGGCTAACTGTGATAATGAATACAGGATAAATATTCATGCTCTCAGTTCTTTTTCTAAGTAGTTGTTCTCTTGGAATCTGACTAGCCTTTTCTTCTGCTGCTGTGATACATCTCCCACTGTACCCTCTGGCTTTAAATCTCATTCTTAAGTCCATAGAATGTGTTCTGTAATCAGAGGGTTCCCTAAAATTGTGTTTAATATGCAAGAACTGTCCAACATGTATATTTCAACCAGATGTCTGGGATGAGAACTGGTGAAATATAAGGTTGTTATTATCTGTCTCTTTTTGATGTAAGTCTGTGGATAGCCCCCCTGTATTGTTCTTTCTGATCCTGAGGTCTAAAAAAATGTACTCTCTGTATATCACCTTCTACAGTGAATTTAAGATTGGAGTTGGGATTCTCAGAATGGTGGACAAATTCTCCTAACTCTACAACTGAGCCTCAAAAGATTAAATATAAATCATTAGTAAATCTCTTATAAAAAACAATACTGTCAAAAAATGGATTTCTGTCTGGGGTTAGAACAAATTCACCCTCCCACCTGGCCAGTTATACATTAGCATAATTCTGAGTCAATGCTGCCCCCATGGCCGTACCACTGATATGGTGGTACATTTTTCCCCAAAATACAAAGACATTGTTAGTTAGTACCTACTCAGTGAGGTTCAATAACAATTCCATCAATGTGGGTGCATACCTGTATGTCATTTCTGTACACAAAAGTTCACTTAGAGCTTCCAATCCCCCCACCACCATGGAGTATGTTGATGTTTAGAGACTGAATGTCCATGGTGACCAGAAACAATTCACTATGGACCTCAGTATTCCCAAACATATCAAGAACATGTTCAGTATCTTTGATATAGCTAGGGGAATGCTGTGCGGCTAGTTTAAAGGGACTCTGTCAACCCCCTTAGGTCTCAAAGTTCCTAGTTTAAAAAACACATTTTATGATTGCCAATATGCTGTAAAGATAGCTGATGTAGGTGGTAGTTTGATTCGGATTCTTTTTTTCTTTAAAAAAGTGAAAAAAATACTGTCCACCATACTGGTGTTACCACACCAAAACATGTTTGTTTAGACTCCTTGATCAGCTCCAACTGCATCTTTCCTGGATTTGGGAACACCCACAACACAGTCTAGCCACTCATGATACAGTGAGAGTTTAGGAGGCTATTGCATCATGAGTGACTGCACTATTTAGAGGTGTTTCTAATGTTCGGGAAGTATTCGGTAAGAACAGCTCCAAACAAGATTGTTTATAAATATATATTAGCATGGTTTTCAGTTCTACTAAACAAGAAGACAGACAAAACAAACAGCATCATCAATGAAGTTTAGAGAAGGTAAGCAATCATAAAATGTAGGTTTTTAACTAGAAATAATATGATAAAAAACATGTTGACAGCTTCCATTTAACATGGTTACCAACGAACTGTGCTAAAGGTTCAGTTAAGGACCCAATATTTGCAACAATGGGATATTCTGGTGGATTTAACAAGTGTTTATGGATTTTTGGTAGTCCATAAATTGTAGCACATATTGTGTTAGAGACAGTAAGAAATTCATAGGTATGGTGTATATAATGACATTAGTCAAGGCTTCATATAAAATGACATCAGTCTCTTTTTATATTGTGATGTCAGGTCATGATTCAACGGCCTGTAAAACTCGGTATTGGACAGTTGTGACATAATTTCTTCTTTGTACTTAACTCTGTTCATTATTACAGTTGCTCCATCTTTGTCCGCCATTTTAATCATGATCTCACAGTTTCCTTTAAGTGATTTGATAGCATCACTTTCTTCCCATGTACGGTTCATGAATCATGGTTTTGGTAGATTATTTTTTAGATCTTTTATGTCCATTTCACAGGTTTTCAAAATGTGCCCACGCTGGTGTTAAAGGTGGTATGAAACTAGATTTCTTTCTAAAAATGTTCTCTCTCTCTCTCTCTCTCTCTCTCTGTGGCCTTTCTTCACCAGGTACCTGTGAATTAACACTGACAAGTGCAATGTCCTCATTTTACATATTAGGTGTTGTGGGAGAAATTTCTGCTCTCTCAGCGAAAAACGATTGCAGATCCAACTTACAAGTAAATCTGTGGAGATATACGACAGCGTCAAAGTAATCTGTTTGGTTCATAGGTGTAACATTTAGTTTAATATTTGTATAAATATTTATAAACTAAATATACAAAATAAAGTTTAATATTTGTTTTCTATGTTGTTGTAAGTTATTTTGTATGATTGTGGCATCTTGTTTTTCTGATGTCTTGTTTGTTTTTTATATCTGGTCGCCCATGAAAACGGGTAGAACTGCTGATGGATTTACCAGATTTTAAAAAGAAATAAACCAAACCAAATAAACTAAAATATAATTCATGACTAAGGACTCCTTTTTTCACTTTCTGTGAGTGCATAGGGGGATATGTTAACTACAAGTTCATTCTGTCTGATGTTACCTTCCTCCAAAGTTTCTACATCATTTTCATCCAGCATATGATCTTCAGTGGTAGTATTCCTCATTATCATTTTCCTCTCCACAGTCCCCCACTGGGTTTGTAGCCCTGAGATACTCTAGCTTGTAGATCTCTGTCCCATCTGCGGTTTCCTGGTCTTTTTCTGACCCTTCCTTCTTGTTTCTCTCCTGGTCCTTCTCTGAAGTGGGGTATTCTGGGAGTCTGGCATGCGGGTATCTTTGGGAGCTGCGGTAGGTGTGCGGGGGGGGTGTTGAGAGTGATACTGATCTGGCTTTTTGCCACTCACTTGGCCCCAGATATGATTCATTATGATATCCCTCTGTATCTGCTGTTCTAGTTGTTGGTTTGATGGTGATGTCAACACCACTGGGCCTACTCCTAAACAGAGAAGTGGTCAGTTACTTGTAGATGGACCATCTGATCCAGATCCAGACTCACTGATGTATGTGTCCCTCTGTGTCTCCGCTGTTGATAGTTTGAGTCAAGGTGCTTTTTAAAATTGATTTTGGAGTCCATGTTTTTTTGCTCCAGTCAAAAATTCTCCCCTGTTTAACTGTTTTTATCTCTCTCAAATGTATGTTCCTTAATCAATGTTATTCTGGTGTCATAAAGGGGAAGGAATGTGGGCAGAGGGTGACAGTGAAAAAACAGGGATACTGAATGAATATTTCTACTCAGTATTCACAAAGGAAGAGGATGGGGAGGTACCTAAACCAAACAAAAGAAACACTGTGGATAGAGGGGTCGATACCAGTCCATTCACAGAAGAAAAGATTCTGAAAGAGCTCTTAAAACTGAAGGTGGACAAAGCAGTGGGGCCTGATGGGATTCACCCCAGAATTCTAAAATAACTAAGGGTAGAACTAGTGACACCACTGACTACACTCTTTAACAAATCATGGGAGGATGGGGTAGTACCTGAGGACTGAAGAAGGGTGGCTATGATTCCACTTCACAAAAGTGGAAGCAGGGCAGAGGCAGGAAACTGCAGACCAGTTAGTTTGACCTCAGTGGTAGGGAAAATGATAGAATCATTTCTGAAGGAAAGAATTGTTGAGTACCTAGAGGCCAGTGAGGCACAGGACCCAAGGCAGCATGGGTTCACAGTGGGAAGGTCATGTCAGATGAATCTAATAGATTTTTTTTGACTGGGTGACCAATGTAGTAGACCAGGGAGGGGCTGTGGACATGGCCTACCTAGATTTCAGCAAGGCATTTGACACAGTCCCACACAAAAAGATTAATATACAAGTTCGCCAGCTTTGGAGTGGGTCCCAAGGTGGTAGCCTGGATAAAAAACTGGCTGGACAACAGGATGCAAAGGGCAATAGTAAACGGAGTCCACAGTGAAGAAAGGAGGTTTACTAGTGGGGTACTGCAGGGTTCAGTACTGGGACCGGTCCTCTTTAATGTCTTTATAAGTGAAATTGCAGAGCAACTGGAAGGAAAAGTATGTCTCTTTGCAGACGACACAAAGATCTGCAACAGGGTTGATACACAAGGTGGGGTGAAAAGGATGAGAAGGGACTTGGCAAGGTTGGAGGAATGGTCAAATATATGGCAGCTCAGATTCAGTGCAAAGAAGTGCAAAGTAATGCACCTGGGAAACAAAAACCCAGGGGAAGAGTACACAGTGGGGGGTGAGATGCTAACAACAACAAAAATGGAAAGGAACCTGGGGGTAATTATATCAGATGACCTAAAGGTGGGGGGCAAGCAATGCAGGAAGGCAGTAAGTAGGCTTGGGGGGATACTGGGATGCATAGGGAGAGGCATCAACAGTAGAAAACAGGAAGTTTTTATCCCTCTGTACAGACAGTTGGTGAAACCCCATCTGGAGTACTGTGTGCAGTTCTGGAGACCCCATCTCTGCAAAGACAGACAGAGTGGAGTCTGCCCAGAGGAGGGAAACCAAAATGGTGCAGGGTCTGCACCAGAAAACATACGAAGAGAGAATAAAGGAGCTTAATATGTATACCCCCGAGGAAAGGAGGGAGAGGGAGGACATGATAGAAACTTTCAAGTACCTCATGGGAATCAACAAAGTCCAAGAGGGTAGCATCTTTCAGAAAAAGAGATGTGCAAGAACAAGGGGACACAATTTGAAGATAGAGGGGAACGGCGCAGAGGTAACGTGAGGAAGTATTTTTTCATGAAGAAGGTTGTGGTTATGGATACATGGAACAGCCTTCCTGAGGAGGTCATGGAGTCAAGAACAGTGGGGGAGTTTAAGAATGCATAGGACAGACATAAGGCAATTCTAGTGGAGGGTAGGAGGAAGTAGGCTGTTGGTTAACTAGGATCTGCAGCTTATCTATCAGGTAGGGAAATGGGCAGACTAGATGGGCCAAGCGGTCCTTATCTGCCATCAAATTCTATGTTTCTATGTCATATACTTTGATAGTTTCAGTCTATTGTTTATATTGAGTATATCCACAGTGGGTATTGAATGTCTCTACTTGTGCTTCATTCTCAACAATTTGTTTCTTAATATCTACTTCTATAGATTCTGCATCTTAAAGAATCAATCTTTTAAGTCCAGCTGAAGACTGAAATAAATAGGCTTGCCAGCTCGCTAAAAAATTGTCGCTTTCCATTCTTGAATGAAGGTTGCTTTACTAATCATGTGAGTCACGTTTAACACTAAGATAGGCCTGGAGGGTGACGTGTTGCAAGTATAGTCTCCTGGCTTTTAATGCCACCCTCTCCAGCTGCACAAAGACCTCCTTAAAGAGCACCTTTCCCAGTTCTTTTGACCTTAATGCATAAATTACCCCTTCTTGCATTGATTCTGGAATTGTATTTCATTACTGTCCTCTGCAGTTAGTTTTTGCATTCTGAGCTGCTAAAAACTGCAGGGTGTACCAGAGCTTCTATAGCAGGCTGGTGTTGTTGTGGACCCAATGCTGTACTGCTGACATCACAATAGGGCAGAATAACGACTCACACTGTGCAGTACAGTGCAGTCACAGCAGTTTTGCAAGGGAAAACTACCAGTACTCAATGTACATACTGAGTTCCCCATCTCCAAGACACCCTGTTAGCAATGCATTATGCCAAAATCCAAATGCCTTGTTAGAAATTTTTTTTTGTGAAATTGACTTGTGTGTGTCACTCTTCTGCCATATAGTAATGTGAGCAGTACAGCCCTGAGTCCACAGAAACACCAGGCTTGCTACAGAAGCACTGGTACACCCTGCAGTTTTTAGCCATTCAGAATGCAAAAACTGCAGGGACAGTAATGAAATGCAGTTCCAGAATCAATGCAAGAAGGGACAATTTATGCATGAAAATCAAAAGGACTGGGAAAGGTGCTCTTTAAATCTCAGTCTCTCTCTCTCTCGCTATCTCTCAACAAAATATTGCTCTTTTATAAGATATCTTTTCCTAGCAGTTGAAACTCTTCCTCCTGTTCTTGTAAGTTTCATGTCCTGTCTTTCACAAAATGAGGTAATTTATGCACGAAAATCAAAAGGACTGGGAAAGGTGCTGACAACAACTCTATCTTCTCTCAGTCTCCATGCTTTGTTACAGAGGCAGAAGTAAGTAAATTTTACAAAAAACATACTGACAAGGCATTTGGATTTTGGCATAATGCATTGCTAACAGGGTGTCTTGGGGAAGGGGGAACACAGTAGGTACATTGAGTAGTGGTAGTTTTCCCTTGCAAAACTGCTGTGACTGCACCGTACTGCACAGTGTGAGTCATTCCTCTGCTCTACAGTGATATCATCAGGAGGAGTCACTCCTCTGCCCTATAGTGATGTCATCAGGAAGGAGCCAGCACCCCATCAACTGAACAGCAAAGGCAAGTACAGCAGGGCTAAAGCAGGGCTCAAAAACCAATTCAAATTATGGAAGGCAGAGTAATCCTTGGTCAAAAATAACAAATGCACACACCCTTTCAGATCTAGTACTGCATATAATGACTACAAGATGTAACTTTTTGGACCATCATGAAAGGTGTTCTTCAATGTTAACTGGTATATTTGTTTCCAAATTGATTTGTAAAGCATTGTTATCATTAAAAGTAGGTAGCAAAAGAGGATTAGTGTCACTCTCATGAAAAGACAGAGCATCTTTGGTTTAAAAAGTAGTGGGGTGCTACTCACAAAGCTCAGATTTGTCAAGCTTCCCAAAGCCATGTTGCTCCAGTCAAACAGCTTCTTGTCCATGCCAGCCATGGATACTATGCAGAACAGCTTAAAATGGCTCAGAAACCCCTGGCCATGCCACAACATAGCAATAAACCTGAAACAAGGAAAGCAGTGTGGCTACTATGTCCTAGAAAACAGAAAAACTGCTCATGACTTTGGAGCAGTTAATCACTTTTATTTATAACAATTATGAAGGAGTAGCACTCCCCTGCTGGTGCATGACATTTTGTATTGCTACTTCGTGCTTTATCAAAGGCGTATTAGGTAAAGCATCCACATGTCAAATACTGCATAATATGCAAATCAGAATGGCATAGTGCCAATAGATATTTATACGAAGCCTTTACTAATGATTTTGTATCACACCATACCTATAAATTTCTTACTGTCTCTTACCCAATACATGCTGCAATTTATGACTACCAAAAATCCATAACAATGTGTTAAATCCCCAGCACCTCCCATTGTTGCAAGTACTGAGTCCTTAACAGAATGTTTAGTACAGTTTGTTGACAGCCATATTAGACAAGTAGCACAGCATTCCTCTTGCTATATCAGAGATACTGCACATATTTTACATATGTTGGGGAAAACTGAGGTCTATGGTGGCTGGTTTTTGGTCACCATAGATATTCCATCTTTATACGCCAACATACACCATACGGGGGATTGGTCACTCTAAGTGAACTTTTGTATAGAGAAGCAACATATACACCCAGATTTGTGGGATTTTTGTTGAACCTGACTGAGCAGGTACTAACTAACAATGTCTTGTCTTTCTGGGGAAAATGTACCACCATATCAGTGATACAGCCATGGGAGTAGCATTGGCTCCAACTTATGTTAATGTGTACCTGGCCAGGTGGGAGGGTGAGTGTGTTCTAACCGAAATCCATTTTCTGACCACATTTTTCTCTAGTCAGTGATGATTTATTTTTAATCTGGTGAGTTTCAGTTGTAGAGCTAGGAGAAGGATGATCCAAGCAACTACAGACTGGTGAGTCTCACTTCAATCATGGGGAAACTCATGGAGTCAGTCCTGAAAGAGAGACTGGTGACCTTTCTGGAAGACATTGGGCTCCAAGACGGCCATAAGCATGGTTTTGTAGCTGGCAGATCCTGCCAGACAAACCTAGTCAGGTACTACGACTAGGTTACCAAGGAACTGGACAGGGGCCGTGCAGTGGACGTCCTGCATTTGGACTTCAGCAAAGCATTTGACTCAGTGCCACATGGGAGGCTGGGGAGAAAACTGGAATACATTGGGGTGGGGACAAAAATGGTCAGCTGGATCACCAACTGGCTGAAGGGTAGGCAGCAAAGGATGGCAGTGGGGGGGGACTCTCATCACCAAGGGACATTACGAGTGGGGTGCCCCAGGGTTCACTGCTGGGACCGGTGCTGTTCGGGATATTCATAGCCAATATCTCAAACAGGATCTGGGAGTAGGATCAGTCTGTTCACAGATGATGCTAAGATTGGTGCAGTAGTAGATGACATAGAGGGGTGGAGTGGGCTGCAGGAAGACCTGACCAAACTACAGGAATGGTAGGAGACATGGCAGTTGGGGTTCAACGCCAAGAAGTGCAAGGTACTGCACTTCAAAGCAAAGAACCAGGGGAGGAAATATCAGTTGGGAGGGGTACAGTTGGTAAGCACAGTGGAGGAAAAGGATCTAGGGGTACTAATAACAGGGAGTATGAAGCATTCAGCTCAGTGCAGGAAGGTGGCTGCAAAGGCAAACAAGATGCTGGGATGCATAGTGAGGGGAGTTTTCTCCAGACCTAGAGAAGTGATCCTACCCCTGTACAGGTCACTGGTCAGGCTGCCCCTGGAACACTGCATGCAGTACTCGCGTCCATTCCTGAAGAGGGACATCAGATTGCTGGAGGGGGTGTAGCGTAGGGCAATGAAGATGATACAGGGACTTGAGGGTAAATCCTATGAGGAGAGGCTGGGAGAGCTGCAAATGTATTCCCTGGAAGAGAAGAGGGTTGGGGGGATATGATCGAAACCTTTAAGTACCTAAAGGATATTAACAGGATTAATACAGAAGGGATTCTTCAGATCAGAAGGGGGAGGGACACAATAGGGCAACAGCTGAGATTGGGGGGGAGATTCAGGAGGGAAATCAGGAGACACTTTTTCACATAAAGGGTGGTAGATAAGTGGAACACTCTGCTCAAGGAGGTGGTATCTTGTAGAACGGTGGGAGAATTTAAGAGAGGGTGGGAAAAAGTGAGGAGAGGTGGTTATGAGGAGGGGATGGGAGGGTGGGGCAGCTGCAAGTTGAGGGGCTAACTGCACAATTGGGCAGACTCGACAGATCATGAGGCCTGTTTCTGCTGCCATTTTGTATGCTCATATGTATGAGAATTTGTCCACCATTTGGAGAATTCTGACTCCAATGTTAAATTCACTGTATAAAGTGATTTACGACGTGCACATTTTTGCAATCCACAGGATCAGAAAGAACCATACTGGGGGACTGTCCAAAGACTTATATCGAAAAGACCTACTAGGCCTGATCCTCAAAAAGCCCTTAGATCGACACAAGCTGCATCAAACATACAGCTTGTGTTAACTCTCATTGTGGCAAACAGAATGCACCTGATTCTGGAAGATTCACGACTTGCGTAGAATCTTCCCGAAACGATGCAAGATGCAAGCTGCACCATAAAAGGCAGTGCAATGGGCAGAATTGACAGAAGGTGCATTCAAACAAAATGGTGCAAGACAGGGCACAGGAAAGCAGCCAAAGGACAATGCAGAGAAGAGCTGGCAGACAGAGGAAAAAAGAAAACTTCACAGATGAGGAAACAGACATCTTCATTGAGGAGTTTGATGCACAAGTCGACCTCCTACTATCTAGGGGTGGGGACAGGGAGCTCAGGTACTAACATAAAAAAGCCTGGGATGAGATTTTCACCAAGGTAAATGTAGTTTGCCCTGTGAAGCGGTCCATCAGGGACCTCCAGAAGCACTACCATGGCATCAGGTGGAGGTCCAAAGAAAAGACGTCCCACAACAGACAGTGTGCAGTGACATCTGGAGATAGCCCAAATCCGCAGATCCCAATGAGTATCTAGAAAGAGCATGTGGAGGCACACCTCAGCAGCCATACCATCAAGGGTGATGGCAACCTGGACCTCTTCTGGCTACATAGCTCTGCAGGTATGTAAAAGGGCACAGCAGCTGCAATTGGGGGGAAGGGTTAGGATGCCAAGACTAGAGCACAGGCACGTGGTGAGGTACAGTGCAGTAGGTGTGCACGGCACAGAATAATACAAGGGAATTGTTGCACCTGCAATGACACAGAAAATGTGTGGCAACTATGCAAGCATGGCACATGTTGAAAGGACCACACACATGCCCCACAGATGAGCATGTGGGTCAGGACTATGTTCTGCATTGCAGGTACACATGTCCAGAACCCTGCATGAGCAGAAGGGGTTGAAGGCCTGACCCATGGCATGAACAGTGCCTGACACTGGCAAATGGAACAGGACTAGGCTGCCATAGGGACATGCTGGCTGTGGCATCCAGATGTGTAGAATGGAAACATAGCCAGACTGTATGCAGATGTGTACACTACTGTGGCGGACCTTGCATGGGGGTGGGCACTGTGTGGTAGGCTACAGGCGGTTCTCATAGACGTGGCTGGCAGGTAGGATAGATTTGTAGACTGATTGGGGTGACAGTACACCTGCATAGCTGACAACAGCAGTGGGACAAACCCCCAAGTCTACTATGGGCAGCATGGCAGGACAAGGTAGTATGTAGGAAGCAACACTGCAGTGGACTGCAGGCCAACAACAATGACCTGCAATGGATGGTGTGAGCATAGTGGATGGTGGGTGTCTGGGGCAAGGGTGGCTGACAGAGGTATGACAGCACAAGATACAGGCATGGTCCAGGGTGCAGCAATTGCATGCATGACAGAGATATGGGACACTGTGGGCTGGCATTTGGGGGGCACCAAATGGAACAGAAGGTGTCTGGTCCAGATTGAGTGCTGTGTGTGGTCCAAGGCTATGGGCGAGGGTTGGGGGAAGGTCAAAACCATGCAGACACAGCAGCCCACCTAGCAGATGCACATGCCACCGATGGTAGACAGGCCTTCCAGCACCACACTGCTGATATGTGGTATAGTGGCCTGCACAGCAGCTTGGACAGCACAGATATGTAGCAGACACTGCAGGCACAGTGTACTGTACATGCCACAGTGCATGTGACGGTGGCACTGCCTGGAACCTCTCCCGGGTGTGATGCCCATCCTGGAACAATGTTTGCCAGCAGCCAGCACAGTGGCATCATAACTGCCATGCTACAGTGTGGACATCATACCACTGTGTATAATGCCAACACAACAGGGGGGCCAACATGCCTACAGCCCATGTGTGGCAAGGAGGGCATGCCACCTGTACCCTGAGGATGGAGCACATGCAGGCCATTGGTGCAACCACAGGCAAGGTGGCACACCATACACAGGACAGTAGGGCAGTCAGACAATACAAGAAAGGATACACGCTATGCCATGACACAGTCTGCATCCTGCATAGGCATCCAAGGCGCCAAAAGGGTGGAATAAGTCCCAAGGCAACGACACTGCAGTGAAAACAATAGACAGGAACACACTGACATGGCTGCATGACAGCACCTAACAGTGGATATGTTTTGTCCCACAAAAATCACTTAAGAACAGGTGGACACAACAACACCTGGCACAAGTGGCACCACTGAATAGCCTCAATCACAGGCAGAGCTGCCTGCTGCCACAGACACAGGGAGTGCAGACACCAAGTGTTTCTTGGAAACAGAGGATGGGGCAGACCAGGAGAGCTGGAGCCAGAGAAAAATGGCTGTTGTGGCACACGTACGTTGATGGGGAGAGAGGATGGGAGAAAACGGAAAAGGAGTCTGGCAGGATTCCATGATGGCCTCACGTCCCCGAGGGCTGCCCCTGGTGTCTGGATTGGGCCTCTGGGGAGGGGGGAAAAGCCAGTGCCCTCCTCTCTGGCCCTCCATGGGGGGCATTCCGCAGGGGAATTTCCGAGGTCGGCAAGAGCAGGGACGCCTGGGACTGGAGAAGTGAGTTCCTCCTTGAGGAGGACCACTGCACCCTGCCAGGGCTCATGGAGGAAAAACATCTATATGGAAAAGAAAAAAAAAAGGATGAAGTCCTTGGTTGGCACTATAAAAATGTCCTCCACACCCAGGAGGCATTGACCTGAGAACTGACAGCACTCACGACCTCCACTGATGTGTACCACAGCCGCATGACTGACACTTTGACTGAGGTACCGGACATGATACAGACAGGGGTTCACCAAAGAGTAGCCTGTCATTTGGATACCATGGCAGTACTGCATGAACTCCAGGCATGCACACAGTGGCACATGGATGCAGTGGAACACCTGAGACTGTGCTGAAGAGGAGCTTCACAGTCCTATGGGAGCAACTAGAGCCCTCATGGCCATCCTGCAAAACATCACTGAGGCACTATGGCACAGGGAAAACTGCAGTGCAATGGGGGCACACCACCATGGACACAATGTCTACGGGACCTGAGAGACCATTGCAGCAGCCAGCTAGTTCTGAGCTGCCCACACCAGCCACCAACATAGTGGCCACATACCCCAGGCATCCAGTGCCCTGGTCTACAGTGCCGCTAGTAGCACCGATAACCAGGGCACCAGTCCAGTATGTGACACTGGCCCCAGTTGGGCAACAGCACTACCACCCACACTGCAGTCTGGCACCACAAGACAGGCACCAGTACCACAAGGCACCACAACACTGGCCCCAAGCACACAGCCACCAACCCAACAAATTATCATTGTGACACAACCCACAGGCTTCAAACAGCTGGCACAACAGAGGCCAACCACCACCCAGACCACCAGCAGGCTATAAGCCATGGAAGCCACCGACACCACAGGGCATGTCCTTAGTACCCAGCATACAACAGTGGTTATGTCTGCCATACTCCAGAGCCACAGCGTGACACAGCCCGACTCCAACAGCTAGTGGAGCACCATGGCCACCAGGGGTTTAGCACCACAGGACATCCTGACAACAGATGGCAATACAACCATCAGTGCATCCCCCAGGAAAAGGGGCAGGAAGAGGAAATACACAGGTATACAGGAAACACCACAGTCAGCAACACCCATTGGCACAGGCCCTGCGACAAGGAGGATGCAGTGGACAGTGGCCTACCACACACAGGATGCAGAAGGGGTACAAACCATAAGCATTTCAGTGGAGCACACACAGTGCCCACACAAACAATGGAGACAGGCAGGATGAACACAGATGCCCTGAAGACCAAGGAGGGAGACCACATTTATGACAATACCATCTGTACAGTGAACAATGGACCAGTGTGCCATGCACCATGTGTGGACAGACAAAGCAGAACCCAGCAGACATTTGACTGAGGGATACACTGGTTACATGTACAGCAAACCAGGATGGGGCAGGGGAAAGTGGGCAGTATAGGGGTATGGGGGAATATAGTGGTCAAATGTGTGTGCCACCTGTTGCACATCCTGGTATACACAGCACAGCAAGGGTGTTGGGTACCTGTGCTCGTTAGGTTGACAAATGTGTGTATCAATAAAGTCATAAACATAGAAGCATGTGTCTGTTTGTCAATTTGTCCAACATGCCAATGGCCGACCAGACACTGCCATGAGGCTCCCAGACTGGCATCCCAGGCATATGACAGGCAGTGGCTGGGGAGCCCTGTGGAATGAACATCATAGTAGGAGGGTACATACTTGCTAGGCAGCTCCAAGGTCCTTAGTTGAACACACTGACTCCCTCACGACCCAAGGCAGCAATGGCATGACCGTGCCAGGCATGTGTGGAAGTGCCACACTGTGACACACCATGGCAGTTAGCCAGGCACAGGCAGGTCCATGAAATGTGCATGTACATAACAGGGCCAGGCGGACCACAAAATACATAGCACTTGGGGGGTGGGGTCATAGTAGCATCATATCTGGCACCATGGCCAAGGTCCATGTACAGTCAGACCAGGTTAATCCATGCCTTGTTATTACATAGTCCTAATAATCTGAACAGGGAATCTCTGAAATGGATTTTTTTGCCATGTTAATAAAAATCCTCCAGACATTGTCTTGATACTATATATATTTTTATTACGTAACAAAATGGGCAAAAACAAATGTTTACAGATTAACCAGGTCTGACTTTAGTAACACAGTACAAGACGGAACCTCCCCCATCCCGCGCAGGACAACATGTCACACATTGCAAGATATCCAGTGAGTGGATATGATGCCACAGCCATCATATCATAGAGTGTGGCCCTACAATGGCGGTGACAATGTCCCCCCTTTGACATTCCCTGTCCTGGATGTGTGACATAGTTCTGTGACATGTCTGCCCCATCAAAGGTATCTGTAGTACCCTACCAGGATGGTGTTGCAGACTGTACAGTGCCTGTCTCACACCCACGTGACAACATGTCCATGCCAGGGGCATGTGCACAGTCCATCCCTGGCCGGATGGTGGCTGCTGCATGCACAGGGCTGAAAATGGGATGAGGTGCTGCACTGGGCCTACAGAGATGCTATATGTGTGCATGCATGCCACAGCCACCTAGAACAGTATTACACTGACTGCCCACTACCACCACTACCTGTGTGTGTACTGCAGTCACACACTATGGCAAGGTACAACAGTGAAGGGTTCGTGGGCCTGGCAGTCACATATCCAGGGTGTGGCCCAGCAGTACTTTGGCTGTGCTGCCATGCCCACCCAACCCAAGACACAGATGTGAGCATCCACCAGAACATGTAGATACCCATGCCCACTGTCAGGCAACTTCTGTAGTGCAGTGTGACAACATAAGCCCACCCCCACCCCATGCATGCAATGCATGTAATGTAGTGTGATGCATACAGCCATCTTGGGGCACCACATGTGTGACTGGGCCACAATACAGGCCATGTGACATACACGGGCCATTCAGCAGTGCTGGTGGCCACCTAGAAATACAGGCCAACATTGAAAGGAACATGGTTACACTGTTATGTTTAAAATAGGGAAAATGTATTAGGGGAAAGTCAGTAAACATACATAAAAAATAACAGGGTTAACATGCAAACAACAACAGCAAAACAGGAACCATCAATAAACAGTAACAACAAAAGAAATCAGTGCCACTCAAGGCAACCCCAGGCACCAGCAGTGTCACATGTCCTTATGCCAACCCACCCCAGGGCTGTTCATATGTCCTTAAAGGCATCCACATGGTCCAGCAAGGCCTTGAGGGATCCCTGCAGGTGGGCAGTGTCATGGATGACAGCATGCAGGTGGATGGCACCCCCACAGACAAGTGCTTACTTTCTTGGACATTGTGTGGCTTCACCTCTTCCACAATAGGAATGTCACCAGCATCCTCCAAGTCCACCATCTCTTGCTCCTGCTGTGCTTGGAACTGCACAGGCTGCGCTGCTGTGTCTGTATCCCTGGTGTCTGGTAACTCCTCCATCACCCCTTTCTCCAGCTCCTCCTCTTCCTCTATGGGTGCTGGGGCCCCATCGGTGTTGCCTGCATGTAGCCCACTTTCCGTGGCCGCATCATGTTCTGGCTCCAGATGATGCTACAGTGTGGCAGAGGCTGCTGCGGGCTGTGGATGGGCCTCCTGCTGGCATTGCCAGGTCCTCTTGATGTACGCCCTGGCCTCCTGCCTCTTCTGCCTCCTCACCACCTGTTGCAGGGTATGAAGTCTGGGGGTGGGCTGTGACTGCCCAGGTGCAGCACCCCCTCCAGCTCCTACAACAACAGAAAGTGCACATCATCAGTATAGAAATGACAAGGGCTGTTAATGCAGGTGTACAATGTGGGCATCCTATTAAATAACCGCACATATAGGTCTTGCCACCCTGGACATGCCAAAGATACAGACACAGGCCCTGCATCTGTGTAGATGCTACCTCAAAAACACAACTGAGGGCTGCAGTCACAAGCACCGGCCCATAAACAGGGACATCACTGTGAAGCAGGAGCACCTGTACAACCCAGTGTCATGCGGTAGGGAATAGCATAGTCAGATGCTGCTGGTGTCTGGTAACTACACCAGACTGGGTTGTGGTACAATGCACCATGCACCATCACAGTCCATTATGGCCGCATGTGGTATGTTAAGGGTCATGTTCTGGCCTGTTGCAGGGATGCTGCAGATGGTGTTGCCTACCATGGGCCAGATGAGGTGGGTGCTGCGTGGGTGAGGACAAGTGCTGGGGGAAGGCGGTGGTGCCCAAGGGTGGGGTTGGGGGGCCCTGTGTCATTTGACTGTGTCTCTTGTGGTACATCTGCCACTGGGAGTTCCACGAGATGGGAGGCCATTGCTGGTGCATGGCCTGCATGGGGCCATTGGTGTTAGGTGGGGGTTCCGGCTTGTGGTTATGGGCTTCACCATTAAGCAAATGACACAGCCCTGGACATGGCACAGTGGCACAGGTGGACCACCGTCCTTCATTGGAGCGGTCATCCCTGTGGTATGTGATGCCCCATTCTGCATCACACCATGTATGTGGACATATGTTATGCATGGGGGGCTGTGCTTTCTGCTGGGCATCACATTGTGGAGGTGTGTTGTCCTCGCCTGGGTACACTGACCTGCAGCAGGCAAGAAGGTGGGCCCATTGTTGCCACGTCCACCTGCCACTGTTGGGGACAACAGGTGTGAGCATGTCAGACATGTGGGCATTATGTTCAAGGCCCCAAGGGAACCCTCCACAGGTAGTGAGGTGACTGTGCAGGGAATAGGTCACCATGTGTGACCACCATAGGGCCATGGCATGGCCCTGGAGATGTCCATCCAAAGCACTGTATACACAGTTGTGGCTGGGCTGCCATGGCACCATTGTGGCCACTTGCATAGCAGTGTTTGGACAACTCTCGGGACTGGAGAGCCATGGCCAACACTTCAGCGCAAGCTTCTCCAGGGTTTGAGTGGGCACCTACCAGGACCCTAAGCCCTCCCTTCTTTGGACAACCCTTAGGACCAAAGAGCCGTGACCACCACTTCAGTGCAAGCTTCTCCAGGGTTCAAGAGGGCACCTACCAGGACCTTCAGCCCTCCCCTGTTTGGACAACCACCGGGACCAGAGAGCTGCAGCTGCCACTTCAATGCAAGCTTCTCCAGGGTTCGAGAGGGCACCTACCAGGACCCTCAGCCCTCCTTTGTTTGGACAATCCTCAGGACTGGAGAGCCATGGCTGCCACTTCAGTGTAAGCTTCTCCAGGGTTCAAGAGGGCACCTATCAGGATCCTCAGCCCTCCCCTGTTTGACAACCCTCGGGACCAGAAATCTGCAGTTGCCACTTCAGTACAAGCTTCTCCAGCGTTTGAGAGGGCACCTACCAGGACCATCAGCCCACCCCTGTTTGGACAAGCCTCGGGACTGGAGAACCGTGGCCACCACTTCAGTGCAAGCTTCTCCAGGGTTCAAGAAGGCATCTACCAGGACCCTCAGCCTTCCCCTGTTTGGACAACCCTCGGGACCAGAGAGCCATGGCCACCACTTCAATGCAAGCTTCTGTAGGTACGGGACTTGGACATCAGAGCAAGACATTTTACAGGCTCCCCCCTATGCTCAGACTGTTTTGTGTTGGCACTATTTTTTAAATCTTCTAGTCCCCAATCTTAAACAGGATTGGAATAGCAGTTGGCAGACTGCAACTGATAGTCTCTGCACCCAAGGTTTTTCTGCCATTTGTTACTGAATCTTTACTTGTTTACAGTACCAATGCTGTCTTAATTTTATTTGGATGACTGAGACAATTCAGTAAATCTTCAGAGTTAACTTAACTGTGTGGATTTTATGAACGTCACATTAAGTGACTGCATTTATTTGCATTAGAAGCACCTTGTCATTTTTATTAGTCACTTTAATTGCCTGCATTCTTTTTTTTCTTTTAAAGACACTCTTATTGACTGTAATTAATTGCAATATTGCTCTGTAATTCGGGTAGTTCCCCATGGCTACCTTCCTCTAGTTATTTATGTTCTTTTCCATTCCTGTCTTTGTGAGGTCCCACCTGCCTCTGATTTAGGTCAGGCACCCACCCTGCATCCCACCGAAGCCTTATCCTGCAACACCTCTCCATCCCCTAACTTTCCAAGGGTGCAGTTAGTTATCATGCACACCCACATCGGGGAAACCCTCATCTGACTGGACCCTTCTAGTAGGGACACTCCTCGCTATACTGTCACCCCAAGTGACAGGGGTTACAAGGCACTCTGATCTAACAATGAATAACAAAATAAAGCCCCAATTAAAAACTATATCTTGGGGGAGGGAGCCAGAGAGCCATATTCTTGGTTTGAAGCACCTTAACAGAGCTCCTCTAGAAGAAAATGAAGTACAAAAACAGCAATATAAACTTATCTTACTACTAACCTACTACCAGATTTCAACTCTTGAAGTTGTTGGGAGTCGAACAATACAAAATTCAAGACGGTTCCCCAAAGGCACAGCACCAGGGACCATCAAAAGATTTGCAGCAGCAGAGCACGAGCAACGCCACAGCAGCAACGTGTAGTGGGGAGGCGAGTGTTACAGCTTCATTGGAAGCTCCGTGGAAAGTGATACCAGAGTCAATGAAAGTCATGGACTCTAAGATTGAAAAAAAAAAACACTGAGTCCCATGATGTAGCAATTAAAATGCTCACAGGATCGATGACTGAATCCAAGAAGTGAACCATATCTACCATGGCTACAGTGGCTACCCTAACCTGGGAGAATATCCAGCTGAGAAGTCGCATGGAAGCAGTAGAGAACGCGATTTGGTCGGGGAATGTACGCATAGTAGGGGTTCAAGAAGGAGTGGAGGGCACAGATCTCCTACAATTTCTAATGCTCTGGCTATAGGCACATTTAAGTGTGCCCACAGGCTTCATACTATGTTTCATACTAGGCTTTAATAGGAGATAGAGAACCAAAAGGCCCATAAGTTACTCCTATATGTTAACAGTAACTAGAAATCAAACCAGAAAAGATGAATTTATCCAAGTCTGTTTGGAATCACTAGTAATCACTTCTAAAGGCAATGCATTTCATAACTTAACAACCTGCAATAAAAAAAATAATTTCCTCGGGAGAAAATTAAATTTCTTAATTTGTAACTGTAATGGATCTCCCCTAAAGTTGTAAGATACATCTTTAAAGCGAAAACCCAAATTAACTATTAAGTATGGATCGTTTATGATATCGTACATAAGGAGGAGATCTCCCCTTATGCGCCTTGTTGATAAAGGCATTAAGTGTAAAGAATTTAGTCTACTCTTGTATGGTATATCTCTTAGATCTCTCACCATTTTGGTGAACTTCCTCTGTGCCCTTTCCAATGCCGAGATATCCTGTTGCCGATATGGACACCATAATTGGGACGAATAATCTAAATGTGAAATAACATAAGCTCTAAAAAGTGGCATCAATACTCTTTTGTCCCTTGATACAATATTTCGTTTGATAGTGATAGACCAAATAATATGATTGACTTTTAGAATAACTTCATTAATATGAGAGGTTGGAAGGAAGTCATCTGATATCAGGACACCCAAATCCTTTCTAGTAGATGTACTTGCCACTAGCTTGTTGTCCAGTGTGTAAATATGCCTTGGGTTATTTACCCCAAAATGCATAACCTTACACTTAGAAAAGTTTAATTTCGGCTTCCGGTGATGTCACCGAACTTAATGGTTGACTAGCACTATAGCTCTTCACATCCCACCAGCCAAACCTCAATAAAAACGCATTGACTGCTTTCAAAAATGATCAAAATGGCATCCGGACTTAAGGGAGGAAGCAAACAGAACAAAGCTCGGGGCAAATCTCACCAGAAGCAAGATGATGGAGGAGGATCCCTCTGACAGCGAGAACCAGGCCGCAGTGCTTCTCCACCTGGAGCTGGGGCCCAAGACAGCGACACAGACCAGGAAACCGAATGCCTCTCAAGAACCAGATATGAGATCTTATTAATTGAAATAAAAGCTTTTAGGGCAGAAAATAAGTATGAATTGAGCAGCTTACATGCCCGACTAACAGATGTAGAAATGAAAATTGAAACAGCCGAAACTAGGATATCAGAGGTAGAAGATGTTAAACTACACACAGCAGTGGAGTTCCTAGCCACGGCACAGGACACCATGCAGCAGAAACTATTAGACATGGAAGCGAGAGTCCGGAGGGATAATATTAGAATATATGGCCTACCAGAAGAATCTGAAACTGAGCTAATGGAAGACTTCCTACAGGATTTACTCCGTAATGTCCTGGCACTCCCTCATGACTTCCAATTTAAAATTGAAAGAGCCCACAGGGCCCTAACACCTAAACCCTCAGATCCCAGAGCCAGACCTTGCTTCGTGGTGTTCAAGCTTTCTAGTTATAGGAACAAGGAGCGGTTACTGCGTTTCGCCTGGTGTAAGCAAATAATAAAATATAATGCCTCCAGATTAATATTTGATAACAATTACCCTCCTGAGGTCACTAACAAAAGGGCGGCATACTCACCAATTTTCAAAATCCTGAAGCAACACAAGGTGCGATTTCAAACCCCCTATCCCACACGTCTTAAGGTCTTTTGGGACACAGGAATTGCACACTATGAGACACCACTTGAAATTTTCGAAGAACTACAGAAGAGAGGATGGAGTTCTGAATTGGACCGACCTAGGGAGCACCGCCAGTGCCCGACATGTTCTGAGTGGCGCACAGTAAACAATCAACCGAACAGGAACTCATCATGAGCAGCAACACTCAGGACAATGGCAGATGTTAAACAACTTCTTGATCAACTAGGCCATCAATGCTGAAGTCAAAATGCTAGCGATGAGTCAGAAAATACCTGAAGGATGGGTGAGCGGGACAATTACAATTTATAACTACCTTACGGTAGCTGGACACAGGCTAGCAACCTGCAGGGGGATCCCCTTTGCCACGCACTAGCTGCGTGGAGAGGGAACTTACACGCAAACCTCTTATGGGAATTCTTATTTAAATATCAGCAGCTTGATTTTATTTCTGGTCTTATTAAAAAACTGAATGACGCAGACTCCAAGTTCATTAAGACCCATTTTATACACTGAATTATAGTTTCTACATCACTTGTGTTGCTTTAGGGGGTACTATAGAAGGATGAGACGTACTAGGAGGAAAACTCAGAATACCCTCATTAAAAACTATTACATAGGTTCTGCCTATCGAGGTATTAGTTATAGCCCAACATTATTTTATTTTTTTTAAGTTGGTGGGAAAAGAAAGATGGCTATTTACTAAGTATATTTCAAGCTGCAGCTAGTTCGATTTGAAAGGGTGATGTTAACCCTTATCTGTATTTTTGCTGGTCCGAATTTAAACCAGACCAGGGAGGGCCTGGCTCACTTTGTAGCCACCTCACCTCCCACTCGAATGGATGCAGACTCAATTTTCAACTTCTCCATTCGAGCTTTCAGGGGACATACTATACTGATCCCCCATTATGGGAGTCAATTTGTACATACGGTAGTTATGTGTTGAGGGAGGGGAATATAGGTGCACAGTTATTAAATAGCACCTAGTTGGGGAAAGGAATGTTCAGATAACTGTCTTGACATTAAGTTGTTTTTTATATTTTGTTTGTATTTTTGCCAGTTTTTTTTAAAATATATCTGGAGAACTATTGAAAACTGTTTTGATAAAAGGGGAAATTGATCTGACTACAGCTGTCATGATGGTCTTCCAGATTATCACCCCCTGGTCACTTAAGCAATAAGGCATGACCAAGGGTTATGTTAATGATCTGTTAATCATGTTTTAGGGGTGTATTATGGCACAAGATGTTGCCGAGTGCCACATGCCCCTAGAGGGTGATTA
Organism: Neoceratodus forsteri; assembly: GCA_016271365.2. Lineage (NCBI taxonomy): Eukaryota > Metazoa > Chordata > Ceratodontiformes > Ceratodontidae > Neoceratodus > Neoceratodus forsteri. Next base: position 714,193,404 of record CM057458.1, read on the forward strand.
ACTGACCATAGACATAATCCCTGGGAGTGCTTTATTGCTATTATAATAAAAAATGTTTTTAAATAGTGTTAAACCTTGTTCAGCATATGGCTAAGCTCTACATGTATGTTAATAAAAGATTAACATAAGGCTGTTAGAATGTTTGCAGCCAATCAGAAAGCTCCATTTCTCAGACCCTTTTTATAATACTAGTTACCCAAGGCAGTAACTCCCCAAGTCTTTCTTTCACATTAGTGACCAGAAATAACAGAAATAACAATGGATAAAACACACAAAATTAAAATAATATCACAAAATGTTAATGGTTTAAATAACCCAATAAAGAGGTACAGGGTGATCACCCAAATAAAAAAGCAAAAACCTGAGGTTATACTCCTCCAAGAAACACACTTAAGCAGAAAAGAACATTTAAAATTAACTAAATTCAGATTCTGGGAGGTGTTTTCCTCATCTTACAAGGGAGGCAAAAGAAGAGGGGTGGCAATTTTATTACCGAAAACTTCTCAATAAAATGTCTACCTCATATACTGATTCAGAGGGCAGACTGACGGTAGTCAGCGGAGAGCTTGAGGGAAATCAGATTACACTGGCCTCTATATATGTACCCCCTGGATCAAAAGCATCAGTGCTCCGGTCTCTCCTGCATAAAATTACAGAATGTCAAAAGGGGATGCTTGTAGTGGGTGGGTACCACAACCAAACATACCACATAGAGGATACATCCAACCCTAAAACATACAAGAAAATGGCTGCCCAAAAGGCTGCCACGAGATACTTTCAGACCCTCAATGGGTGGATACATGGAAATGCCTGAACCCTACTAAGAGGGAATACACGCATTATTCTTACTGTCCTCACATGAACTGTAACACGTCTAATTTGTACAATGTCATTTTATGTACTTAAATCTGTTATTCCTGTACTCTCCTGGGTCATACCAGAAAATAGGCAATTGTCTTGTCTAGTGTACTTACCTGGTTAACAAAAGCTAAATAAATATTCAGCCCTCCACCATGTCTATACCAGAATAGACTATATGATGGTCTCAAAAGAACATATGCACCTGCTGGAACAATGCCAGCATTCTCCATCAGTATTGTCGGACCACTCCCAACTCACTTTATTATTTAAATGGCCTATTGAAAGAGGCCAGACTATCTGGAAATTTAATAACTTTCTTCTGAATTTAAAAGAATTCACGGAGATGGTAGAACTCAGAATACCCCAGATTTTGAGTGAGAATCGGTCTCCAGAAATCTTTATATTATGGGACACCCTGAATGTAGTTCTAAGGGGAGATATCATAAAATTTGTGGCTAATTATAAAAAGCAATAAAACCAGAAGTTAGAGCAATTACAACAGCAGTATATGGTACTACAGGAACAACATGCGGCAGGTGACGAGGCAATATACCCCCTACTACAAATTACAAAGCAACAGTTGCAACATCTTTTAGATGTCTGCACAGAACAATCCCTGCAATATCTAAATCAAAGATATTATGAGACCGGACCCCGAGCGACATGTCTTTTGCCACATAGATTATGCCAGAAGAAAATTAAGGCAACAATTTTGCAGATTCAAGATCCTACCACAAGACGAATGGTTAGATCCCCCTTCCATATTGCCCAAATATTAGAGCAATATTACAAAACACCTTACACTCCAGAGAGTTCTCCCGAATTAAGCACAATCTCAGCCTATCTGTCACAATTGGGTTTGCCCATATTACCAGAAGAATCACATCAGGCATTAAATCAACCTATCACGGCTACTGAGATGCACTGTGCTATCTCAAGACTAAAAACTAAGAAAAGTCCACGGCCTGATGGACTGCTGGGAGAATTCTTTAAGAGGCTTAAGGATCTTCTGACCACTGACCTATTGGAAGTTTGTCACTGGGTACAGGAAGGGGAACAAATACCACCTACCTGGAATTATGCCACTGTAGCCAGTATTCCTAAGCCAGGGAAAGATGTTACCCACTGCACTGCTTATAGACCCATTTCCATTCTAAATCTAGATTATAAACTATTTGCCACGGTAATGGTCAAAAGGATGGAGACGGTTCTCCCCTCTTTGGTTAATCTAGACCAAATGTGTTTTGTCCCGGGAAGAGAGACCCAGGACAAAATTAAGAGATCTCTCCACATCCTGCACTATTCTGCCCGGTTGGGAAGCCCTTTCTAATGTTAAGTCTAGACGCTGAGAAGGCATTCGACTGGGTGAATTGGTTGTTTCTTATGCAGGTTCTTCACAAATTAATTTTCCTGACCCATTCATTAAAATTATTAACAATATTTATACACAGCCCAAAGCCTACATCAAGGTGAATGGCAGGACCTCTGCTCCTATTCCCTTGTATTGAGGCATGAGACAGGGTTGCCCTATGTCCCCACTGCTATTTGCTTTATACCTTGAGCCTTTGGTGCAGCCATTAAGGCAGCAAACGGAGATTCAGGGAATCCAACTCAGAGGGGAATCTCACAAACTTGCATTATATGCAGATGATCTCTTGATATATTTGGCAGCACCAGAACATTCCCTGGACCCACTATGGAGAACCCTGACGGAATTTGGCAAATTGGCAGGATATAAAATTAATTCGACTAAAACAGAAATGCTTCAGTTGAATTACTATCCCTCAGAAACAATCAAACAGAAATATCCATTTAGATGGAATTTACAATCCCTAAAATATTTGGGAATTAAGTTAGGACTAGACTCCCAATTTATCTTTACTATAAATTACAGTATATTCCACTTCTAAACCAGTTAACAAAAGCCCTAGAGAAGTCGGCAATGATACCAATCTCTTTGACCCAGAGGGTTGAAGCAGTAAAAATGGTACTGCTCCCTCAGTTTCTTTATTTGGCATAAACACTCCCAATAGAAATTCCTAAAGTATACTTTCGTAAACTAAACAGTAGGATTTCTGGCTTCTTGTGGGACTCAGCCAGACCTCGGATCAGATTTTCGCTTCTCCAACTCCCAAAAAATCAAGGTGGTCTAGGCCTTCCACATTTGGAGGCGTACTACCTAGCAGCCCAACTTAGAACAATAGTTTATTGGGGAAGTCCTATATATGCTGCTAAATGGAAGACATTGGAGATGCGGGAAGAAGATTTGCATCATTTGCCCAAGACACTATTAGCTCAGACCTGATTAGATGGGAGATACGAATAATCATGGAAAGCCATGTGTGCAAATGCCAGGAGCCTTAGCAACAAGATGGAAGATCTGGAGGCTGTCATGGTACAGTCAGACCTGGACATTGTGGCCATCACTGAAACCTGGTGTAATGATAACCATGACTGGGAGATGGCCATACCTGGCTACAACATATTCAGAAGAGACAGAGCAGGCAGGAAGGAGGAGGAGTGGCACTGTATGTGAAAATGACATAAGGGCCACAGAGATCCAGGAGGAACAAAATAGGGAGAGATACTGTGGGTTAAGCTGGAAAGGAAAATGGGCCAGCCATCCTGACAGGTGTGGTCTATAGACCACCAGCCCAGGAGGAAGAAACAGATAGGGAGTTGATGCTAGCCATCCAAAGGATGGCAGACAAGGGTGAGGTAGTACTGGTTGAGACTTCAATATACCAGATGTGGACTGGAGCATCCCAGCAGCAGCATCAACTAGGAGCAGATTTATCCTGGACTCCTTCAGGGTGCCTTCCTCAAGCAACTGGTCATGGAACCAACTGTCAGAAGGCAATACTGGACCTTGTGCTCACAAACAGGGACAGTGTGATGGCGGTAACAGTGGGGAGCACCTGGGTAACAGTGACCACCAGTCATTGTGGTTTGAAATCACAGAAAGGGCAGAACCAAACCACACAAAACACGTATCCTGGATTTTAGGGGGCAGACTTTGGGAAAATGGGAGATACTTGAAAGAGGCATTAAGGGAATGGGACAGGAATCAGGGGTTGAGGAACAGTGGGCAGTATTTAAAATGGGGATTATAAGAACAACAGAATTATGCATTAGCAGGTTAGCAAGAGGAAAAGGAAGAGGAGACCATTATGGTTTTCCAAAGAGGTAGCAAAGAAAGTGAAAGCCAAAAAGATTGCATTCAGGCAATACAAAAGACACAGGCAGAAGGGGATAGGGAGAAGGGATAGGGAGAAGTACCAGGAGAAACAAAGGAGGCAGGAAGTCAGTAAGGGAGCCAAAGCTCAGACAGAAGAACACATTGCAAAATCAGTGGGTAAAGGGACAAAACCTTTATAGGTACATAAGTGAAAAAGAAAGACAAAGGGAGGGATAGTGAGACTGAAGGGGAGGATGGAGCTATGGAGGATGACAACAATAAAGCTGACATATTGAACAGGTATTTCTGCTCAGTCTTTACTAAGGAAGAGGGGAGTAATGGGTCTGAAGGGAGTACAAGGGTGAGAATGGTGCAGAATGGACACAAGTCCCTTTACACGAGAAAGGGTCCTGAAGGAACTGGAAGTAATAAGAGCTGATAAAGCAATGGGGCCAGATGGGGTGCACCCCAGGGTCCTTAAAGAACTAAGAGAGGAGGTGGCTTGAACCTCTGGCTATCCTGTTCAGCCAATCACTGGAAACAGGGAGGTACCCAAAGACTGGAGGACAGCAGATGTAGTCCCCTTATACAAAGTGGGAACAAAGAGGAAGCAGGGAACTACAGACCAGTCAGCCTCACCTCGGTAGTGGGAAAGATCATGGAAGCACTACTGAAGGAGAGATTGGTGGAACATCTGGTTGTCAATGGACTACAGGACCCAAGGCAGCATGGTTTCACCAGGGGAGGTCATGTCAGACCAACCTCATTGAATTTTTTGACTGGGTGACTAGGGAGGTGGATCAGGGGAGGGCAGTGGACATGGCCTATCTGGACTTCAGCAAGGCCTTTGAAACTGTGCCACATAGAAGACTATTACACAAACTGGGGAATATGGGTGTGGGCAGGACAGTAGTGTGGTGGGTAGGTAACTGGCTGGGTGGCAGGACACAGAGGGTGGTGGTAAATGGCTGTCACTCCACAGAGGGAAGAGTAACCAGTGGGGTACCACAGGGATCAGTGCTGGGACCGTCCTATTCAACATCTTCATCAGTGACATTGCACAGGATCTAGAAGGCAGAATTTCACTGTTCGCTGATGACACAAAGCTCTGTAACAGAGTAGACACACCAGAGGGTGTAGACAGAATGAGAAGGGACCTGCAGAAACTTGAAGAATGGTCAAGGGTTTGGCAGTTGAAATTCAATGCAAAGAAGTGCAAGATAATGCATATGGGGGCACAAAACCCTGGCACAATATATCAGTTGGGGGTGAGGATATAGCATGCACCAAGCAGGAAAGGGATCTTGGGGTTGTCATCTCTGATGACCTCAAGGTAGGGAAACAGTGTGACTAGGCATCAGGTAAAGCAAATAGGATGCTGGGATGTATAGGCAGGGTATCACCAGCAGGAAAAGGAGGTCATAATCTCTATACAAGACACTAGTGAGGTTCCCACCTGAGTACAGTGTACAGTTCTGGAGACCATACCTACATAAGGACATTGACAGGGTAGAGAAGGTTCAGAGGAGGGCAACAAAGATGGTGCATGGGTTGCATCACAAGTCCTATGAAGACAGGTTGAAGGAACTGAACATGTACTCCTGGAGGAGAGGAGGAGAGAGGGATATGATAGAGACATACACGTATCTTACAGGGAGGAACAGGGTGCAGGAAAACACTTTTTAGCGAAAAGATGTTTCAGGACTAGAGGGCATGGGATGAAGTTGAGGGAGGACGATTCAGAGGAAACATGAGAAAGAATTTCTTCACAGAACGGTGGTGGACAAGTGGAACACCCTGCCAGAGGAAGTGGTGGGGGCTGAAACAATCACGGATTTAAGAATGCATGGGATAGACATAAAGGAATTCTAGAGGGCAGGGGTAAGGGGAAACAGACTTCTAGGAAAACAAACTGAACTTACAAGCTCAAATGGGCAGACTGGGTGGGCCATAGGCCCTTATCTGCCGACACTGTCTATGTATCTATGTATCTATGTATCTATGTATCCATGAACCTTTACACTCAAACTACTTTAAAGTGCTGGTATAGTATATTAAGAGACAAAATACTAGCCCCTTGGTGGGTAATTATGCAAGCCATTCCATACACACAGGATTTCATCCCAGCTTCCTTGGATTGGGGATTTCACAGATGAGAAAAAATGGGTCTATATCTGGTCTCTCAATTTTTAAAAGAAGGAAGGCTACTGACACTGGAGGAGCTACATAAAATATATGGGATCCCTCTAAGAGATATATCTACAGGTATCTAATTACATTAAGTCTGCTTCAAGGGACCTCTGGGCTTCTAACCCATCTCCGCCAATAATTAACAAAATAATAGACATAGTGAGTAATAAAATCTCACACTCCCTTGTAATTGCGCAGTTGTATGGGGTTCTCCTCTCAATTAATAATGAATCTCTGAGTACAATCAAATGGGCTGGGGAAAGAGATTTGGGAATAACAGTTGGACAGCAACTTTGGGAAAAACACTTATCTAGACTACAGTCCGGAACTTCAGCGATCTCATGGAAAGAGTTTTCATGGAAGGTTACCAACAGATTTTTTTTTCACTCCAGTGATACAAGCTAAATATCATCCAACAAAATCTTCCAGTTGCTGGAGAGAATGTGGTCACACCTCAGCTGGCCTGGCAAATATGCTGTGGGCATGCCCCTTGTTGGCTCCTTTCCATGAGGAATTACAAAAAGCACTAACTGTGATCTTCTCCCCAGAGGTACAGTTAACTCCTCTGCTGTTCTTTTTTAATGATTTTTCTCCAGACTGCTGAGACCCCCATACTAAAAAAATATTAATAGTATGCTTACTGGCAGCCAAAAAACTATAACCAAAAATTGGTTGACTCGGACCCTATCCTCCTTAAACAATGGCAAGATATTATGATAGAAATATACTGAATGGAATCCCTCACCGCCATAGTAAACAAAAACTCTCAAATATTTGAGTTGATCTGGTGGAGATGGGTTCTTTATGTATCTCCTTTGAGGCCTGAATTCACACCGTAGGAATCTAGGATATACAGTTACCCATAACAACATTGGACTCTGAAATAATACAACTGTATTACATTCTCTGTACTAGTAATGATTTTCTTTTCTACCTGGCAGTTTTTATTGTATTGTATTGTATTATATTTTTAATATGTAATGTTTTCCTTTATGTTCAGATGGAAAAAAAAGAAAACTGACAAATAAACAACGTTTAAAGAAAAAAAAAAGAAAAGTTTAATTTCATCCCCCAGGTAACAATCCATTTGGAAACTAAGTCAAGGTCTTTTTGAATAGTAGATATTTGCTCTGGATTTGCACATGGCCCTCCAATTTTTATATCGTTGGCATATTTAATGGTATTGGAACAATTTTCTTTTGTTATGTAAGCTATGAAAAATTGAAATAAAGTAGGTCCCAACACTGATCCCTGTGGAACCCCACTAGTGACTAATCCCTTACATGAAAGCTGTCCATTGATCATTACTTTTTGTGAACGGCTTTCCAGCCAATTAGCTATCCATTTAATTAAATTTGGGTTTACATTTAAAAGACGTAATTTTTTTATTAACGCCCAATGTGGGAGATAGTCAAAGGCTTTGCTAAAATCTATATAGACTACTTCATAAGGGAGTCTATTATCCAACTGTAGGCTTAAATCTTCATAAAAGTACAGCAAGTTAGTTAAACAGCTTCTACCTTTCCTAAACCCGTGTTGTTCAGTATCAATATTTTCAAAGGTTACAGTTAACAGGTCCTTAATAAGACTTTCCAAAATCTAACCCATAGGGGATGTCAGGCTTATTGGTCTATAATTTTCCCACTTATTTTTGGGGCCTTTTTTATAGATGGGTATTACATAAGCGGTTTTCCAAATTTCTGGCACGAAACCATGATTTAAACAATATTCAAATAAAAATTTCAAGGGAGTGGCCAAACTATCTGCTAAAAGATGTAATAAGTGCCCTGAAATATCATCTGGGAAAGCGCTGATTTTACCTTTTAGATTTCTTAATTTGGCAAGAATATCTGATTCTGCTATAACTATATAATCACCCAAGGGAAGATCAATAAACATGTTAGTCTGATGTTCTTGGAACATACTACAGAAATTGATAGTAAACAAATTTGCTATATCGAGTGGATCACAAATTAGTTTATCATTTGCTTGAATGGGACCAACTTGACAGGCAGATTTCTTTAGAGAGTTAATGTATGCGTAAAAGGATTTACTGTTATCTTTATGTGCATTTAAGGCTAATTTTATCTCACACTTTCTTTTCGCCCTACGTATACTGTATTTACATTTTTTTTGGATATCTAAAAAAGAGTTCCAGTTTGCAGGTGTACAAGGTTTTAAATAAATTGCATGACATTTATCCTTTTTTTTATAAGTTTAATTAAATCTTTGATCATCCATTTTTGTTTTGATTTGTTAGATGAAGTTTTTTGCCTAAATGGAACATATTTATTCCTCAAATCAATTATGTTGTTATGTAATACTTCATAATATTCTTCTATTTTCAGGGTGCTAAATATATACAACCAGTCAACATTATCTAGTTTATTTTTAATGATGTTAATGTCAGCTTTATCGTATAGATAAATTTTAGTATTACTGGATGCTAATATAGATACATGTGCTGAAAGAAATCTAATAGAACAATGATCACTGTTGCCAATGGGAGAATGTATGGAAATATTAGTTAATGTCAAGGATTTACTATAAAAAACAAGATCTAGTAAATTAGAACCCCGAGTAGGTAGATTAACTCCTTGAGATAATCCACACTGTGCACACATATTGATAATCTTTGTCCCTGATTTTGATGTAGCTATCATTTTACCCCCAATCAATGTCAGGTAGATTAAAATTCCCTGTCAATATGATTTCACCCACTGAACAGGCTGTGTCTATTTCCTCAATAATAAAGTCTAAGTAATCACTGGAAGCACTTGGAGGGTGATAAACCCCAAAATAATTTTTTATTTATTTAGTTTTTGTTGACCGGGTAAGTGCACTAGACAAATCCTGCTTATTTTCAGACATGACCTGGGGAAGGGGGATACAGATGAATGCCAACTGACCTGGAACCAGATTAAGCTGTTGGTGGCATTTTTAGTGAATGAGGGAAATTTGGCCAGGACACTGGGGAAATTCCCCTAGTCTTTTTGATAAGTGCCATGGGATCTTTAACATCCACCTGAACTACCACCAATCCAGGCAGATGGGACCTCAGTTTAATGTCTCATCCGAAAGACGGCACCTCAGAAGTGCAGCACCCCTCTCATGCTGCACTACAGTGTCAGTACTAGGATATTAACCCAAGTGCCAGATGTGGGAACTGAAACCACAGCCCTCTGATCTCCCAGCCTCAGAGGCGAGTGTGCTACCTACTGAGCCACTGACACTGAACAATGAACTGTTGTTTGTTAACTAGTAGTTTAATCCATATAGTTTCGACAATACTGTTTGGTTTTTTTATTTGATTTGAAATGTCTACAACTTGTAAATCACTTTTTCAGAAAATAGCAACACCACCTCCTTTTTTTTCCCTTTCTGTTATACTTATATAAGGTATACCCCAGAAGGGAAAAGTCCCAATTGGACTAGTCATCTCCCTATGTCTCTGTGATAAAGATAACATCAGCCACATCTGTCATTAGGGTGACTTTTAACTCATCAAATTTATTATTTAGGCTCCATGCATTAAAATACAGTCATTTTAGTTTAATCAAATTTGTTTTACAACAGGCAACCTACATGGGCTTTGACTGGATCACCCTGAAAAAAGCTTACCCAAGGGTGAGACCGACTGGAGTGTCTCAGCTATGCACCATTCTCCTGGTCACAAAGTCCGAGATGTCCTCATTGCTGCCTCAAGAGCAACCTATCCGCTGGACATAAATGGATCAGACATAAAACTATACCCAGACCTCTTGTATCAGATGAGGGCTTAACGGAAGAGCTTCAATGCAATCTTCCATCGATTGAGGACACTAGGTAGATGCTTCCAGCTCACTTATGAATCATCTATGAGGGGAAGACCTGGAGCTTCAATAATCCACTGGATGCCGGCTGCTAGGTTGAGATGGTGGAAGCCAAATTTGCAGGCCACAAGGATGCCTCAGATCCCCAACATTCTGAGTCAGATATGGAGGATTGAACTTGGGCCCAGTTTGGATTAGTGCAGTAAGTGGCATATGCAGCAATACCCAGGAATTTTATATATTGGACTATTTTTTGTGGGGACTAGATAATTTTAAGTAGTGGGGGAATGTAGGAGTCTTGCAGATTCAGATGTTACTTTTCTGTATATTGGTGGAAAATATGCAAAGTACATGTGTATTTACTACATGAGCTCCTGTAGTGGGAATGTGGGAAGAACCACCATACTGGCTCCTACTGATAAAGCTGCAGTTTCCTATGTTAGAGGAGATTATTTGGGAAATGTCATCTGCATAATAATACTGTTATAATGTTTTTAAACTATAAAATTTGGTACTAGTCTGCAATAGTTGTTAGAGGGCAATGTTTAAGTCAGATGCTGTTTTTGTTTTTATGTTTTCCTTTTCTTACAAATCGTATAGGGGTAAACTCTAAAGGAGTATACACTTGTATCTATTTCCATTTTTACTACCAGGTTAAATAGCAATCGATTGATTGTATTACACTCCCTAATTGATTTTACTCCCTACAGGAAATATCTTTCACTGTTGAAGAGGCTGGCAAAGTATTGGACATTTTAGGACTTAGTTCTTGAAACTCCATTAGGAACTCCCATCTCCTACTGTACAAGATTATAAGGTTTCAACGCTACTGTTTATTAATTGTACTTAATGTAAATCACTGTGACACCTTGTATGAGTGATGTACCTGTCAATTGTTTATTGATGTAAAATCTAATAAACATAAAGTACAAAAAAAAAAACTATCCCTTGGGAGACAAAGTGTGGAATTGCTATCGCAAGTGAGCTGCAGACAAGTCCCCTCTGCTACTCAACTATAACTAGCCCTTACAAGTCACTGAATGAGGACAGCACCCCTGTTACGATCACATCACTATATGGGCTAAACCTTCTAGGGGCCCTAGCCCACAGCAGCCTACCTTAAAACAACGAAGGCACAAGCAATGATGGTACTTTTTCAGACTGGTGCTGCAGATCCTACTACTAAGATTGGGTAACATCCACCCCAACCCTGGTCCACCCCAGGGGTGAACTTGGCCAAGGCCCCCCAGGTTACCTTACAAATTGCCTCCCTGAATATTGCCAGCCTCCTACCAAAGATGGCTCAGTTTGAAGCCTGGGTGAGACAAAAACAGCTAGACATCATCTCACTCACTGAGACATGGCTATCCTCTAAAACTCCCGACACCTCTGGCTCCCTACAAGGGCATAATCACTTCCAGTTAGACCATATAGGTAAAGAGGAAGTGGATGCCTAGTCTACCTACGAAACACCTTGCAAGGTTATAAAATCACCCTAGACTGAACCAATGATAGCTGTGAGTGCCTAGCAGTACACCTAATATTAGGGAATGGGAGGAAGAACCTAACCCTTATGATCGTTTACATTCCCCCAGGAAAGCAACAAGTTGGACTAGACACTTTTGCCTTGCATTACAAGCAAGTAAGCCAGAATCAAGAAACTGTAGTAGTGGATGATTTTAATGTCAATTGGAAGGCAAAATCTAGCACAGGTTGCAAAGACCAAATACACAATCTTTACCTTACACAAGTTGTTACAGAAAGCACCAGAACTAATTACAGAAAAAGCTTTTTAACCATTATAGACTGGGTCCTCACTACCCATCCAGATAGACTGAAGGAGGTTACTGTGATGCCTGATGTTCTGAGTGACCACTCACCAACTGTGTGTAGTTGGTCCACCAAACTAACCCGGCCAGCTCCCAAAACAACCTACAATAGGGTACTCTGCAAAGGGGCACTAAGTGCGTTCAAAGCCCATTTGGCTCAACTAAACTGGAACCAGCTAGCTCAATTTCAAGTTCAAGTTCAAGCTTATTGCAGAAATAACTCCATTGAGCAAGCTCATTTACAAGGAGGTCCTGAGACATATATTGGGAGCACAAACAAGGTAGCAACATAGTGTACATTATACATACATAAATGGGGTGGCAACATAGTGTAATACATACATGATACAAGTAATAACATACTAACATACTAACATACTATTTGCCAGCAGATTAGGCCTTATGGTCTATCAAGTCTGCTCGAACCAAGATCCTTAGTTGGGTGCCGAGACCCTCCCATCCCTTGTGCTCCAGAAACCCCTATCATCCATCCCCACCCCCCCGGGACAGGCCATCATCTGATACATCCACTTTCTGTGTCTGTCCCACCCTTTCTTAAAGCTCTCCACTGTGGATCTCTGAACCAGCTCACCAGGCAGAGCATTCCAAGGGTCCACCACCCTCTCAGTGAAAACCTCCTCCTCTTCCCCCTCACCCTTCCACCTTCCAACTTCAAACCATGCCTCTGGTGATGCCTCCCTGCTTTAGTCTAAAGATCCCTCCATGTTTACCCTATTTATTCCTTGAGGTACTTGAAGACCTCAATCATGTCCCCCTGTCTCTCCTCTCCTCCAATGAAAACAGGCAGAGCTCCTCAAGTCTGTCCTCGTAAGTCAAATCCTAGCCCTCGTATCATCTTTGTTGCCCTCCTCTGTACCCTCTCCAGGAGCTGTATGTCCCTCTTCAAGTGTGGTCTCCAGTACTGTACACAGTACTCAAGGTGGTCTAACCAGTCCATTGTACAGTGGCAGAATCACTTCCTTGTTCCTAGAGGTGATCCTCTTCGATGCATCCCAACATCCTGTTTGCCTTGCTAGCTGCCTCCTGCACTGCTCAGTGTTATTCATACATGTATCCACCATGACCCCTAGGTCTTTTTCCCTGTTGAGGCTTCCAGCACCTCCCTCCCAGGGTGTACCTGTGTTTAGGTTTCCACCAAGATGCAACACCTGCACTTGGTGATATTGAAATTTAATTTCCATGTGTGAGCCCAGCTTTCCAGGGTGTCCAGGTCCCCTTGCAGGGCCAACCTCCCCTCTTCTCCCTCAACTACTGCTCCCATCTTGAGTCATCCGCTAAGAGACTCCTATTTCACACCTCTATACCATCCCTGATGTCTGATATGTATGCATTAAACAGGATTGGACCCAGGACCGAGCCCTGTGGTACCCCACTACCAACCTCTGTAGGGTTCGAGCTCCCACAGACCACTACTCTCTGAGTGCGTCCAGCTATCCAGTTTTCAATCCATCTGACCATCAAAGGGCCTACTCCTAACCCCATCAGTTTCTCCACCAGACCATTGTGGGGGACAGAGTCAAACGCCTTGCTGAAGTCCAAGAATAATACATCCACAGGCTTACCCTATCCAGTTCTGATGTTACCCATTCATAGAACTCTACAAGGTTGGTTTGACATGATCTACCTGGCACAAACCCATGCTGCCGACTATCCAGACCTCCCACCTCCTCCAAGTAAACCCCAATCGTTCCTTTAGTATACTCTCCATTAATTTTCCCACCACCGAGGTTAAACTGATGGGTCTATAGTTTCCTGGTACTCCTCTGACCCCCTTTATGGATTGGTACACATGTGCCTCTCGCCAATCCCTAGGTACCCTCCCTGTCTCAAGTGACCTGTTGAAAAGCTCCGCCTAGGTGCAGCCAGTATGTCCATAATTCCATAGTACTCGGATGAATGCCATCCGGCCCAGGAGATTTGTCTTTCTTTAGGGCCTTGAGGGCAAACCACACCCTTTTGGTGGGGATGGCATCATCCGTCCCCTCCACCTTACTGGTCTTTTTATCCTTATCCAGATGCGACACCCCTGGGGTACCTTTCCCTCCCTTTTGCTCCATTTCTGCTGCTCCCCTGATCCCACTCCCTGCCGCTTCTATCCCCTTTGTGCCTTGCTTTGTAGATATCCCATCCCCTCCCTAGTGAACACAGAGGCAAAGTACTCGTTAAATACCTCTGCCTGGTCCCTCGCCTCTTCCACCCACCCTCCTTCTGATCTCAATCTGCTGAGATGGCTCTTAGTTTTCTCCGGCTCCCGAATGTACGGAAGAACCCTTTCCCCTCCATGTATCCCTGTGCCAGCCGATGCTCTTTACTGGACTTTGCTCCCTCACCATACGGGTGACTTTTCTAGATGCAAGCTGGTACATTTCCTTATCCCTATCCCTCTTGTTGTTTTATATTTTTGTAAGCCGCCTTCTTTTCTCTGACTGCTACCTGGACCTCACTGGACCACCAGCATGGTTTATGTGACCTTGCTCCCTTACGTTTCAACTTAGCGCAGATCCTGACTGCCTCATGAAGTCCCGCTTTATGACCTCCCATCTCCTTTCCACACTTGTTGTTGAGGTAATCCCTTCAAGTGATCCTTGAGAATATTTCCCATGCCCATAAAGTCTGCCCCCTGAAGTCCACTGCCAGTGTCCTAGATCTCACCCCACTCCCCAATGCTTATTTGAAACCAGACAGTATTGTGGTCACTCCCAGTCAGGGGTCCTGTACAACCATGTCCTTACCAGATCCCCATCTGCCAGAACCACATCCAGGACATGCCCCTCCCTTGTGGGCTCCATCACATGCTGTGTTAAGAACACATCCTGGAAGCCATCCAGCAGCCTCTGCTCCTTGGCCACCTTAGAGGACATGGTTCCCCAGTTAGTACCTGGCATATTAAGGTCCCCCATCAACACCACTCCTTCCCTTTTGGACCACACTGGGCAATGATGTTGTCCAGCAAACCATCCTCTAGAACATCACTCATCCCGGGGGGCCTATAGCTACACCCAGCTTGACCTTATCTCCTGCTGGGGATCGTAAGGTGACCCATAAGGCCTCCACGTTTCCCTCTGCCTCTTCTACCATAGCAATTTCTATGTCATCTCTAATGAACATAGCCACTCCACCCCCTCTAACATAGCCACTCCACCCCCTCTAACATAGCCACTCCACCCCCTCTAACATAGCCACTCCACCCCCTCTTATAAGAATCAATAAGAATCAATACAATGTGCAAAATATGCATATGAGAACATATACAAGAGTAGCAGGATGGAGTTTATACAGACATGGTGTACAGTAAATAATAATGGCTACAAGTGTGCAAAATGCACAACAGGAGTACAAATGAAATTAGGCATATAAATATCAATGAATTAACTAAAATAATAAATATAAGGCAAGGCCTTAAGATTGCTGATAAATGGAAATTACGTACCTACTGTAATTCTTGATCTTCTTGGATGAAGTCTCCACCACTCATTCACACTGATGGGATCTTCACCGGAGGCACTAGGACCCAGCGGCAGCAAATGTTTTGCAAGAGGGCTGGCACCAGATATGGAGCTGTGAGGAGCAGTGCTGTGAGCTTTGGCTGCTGCAGCAGTGACTATCTCGGCGTTGACCCTCCAACTGTCTCAGTACCATTTTTTCCGAGGAGGTGCAGTGTAACTAACCTAGAAGGATAGCCTAACAAAAACTGGACATAAGATAGTCCGAACGATCCATATAAGAAGGGTCAACAAAGAAGTCTTCACAGCCTAAACATTGAGGGGTGAAGACCAACAACAGAGGTGAGCCTGGGGATAGTGGTGAGAGGGGACGAGTGGTGGAGACTTCATCCAAGAAGATCAAGAATTATGGTAGGTACATAATTTCCATATCTTTCTGGACATAAAGTCTCCACCACTCATTCACACTGATGGGAGAGTACTGAGCTAATAACCCCCTGAGAGGGCGGCAGGAGAAACCAAGAGCTCACAAATTTAGGACAGAAGTCTGTTAAGGATAGTCCTTCCAAACGAAAGATGTTGCCTGGCATGGACATCCAGGGCATAGTGCTTGATGAAAGTATGCATTGAGCTCCAGGTAGCCGCATTGCAAATGTCTGCAATGGGCAGGTTGCAGAGTTCTGCCAGGGATGCCGTGACTGCTCTAGTAGAGTGAGCGTACACTCTGCCCTCCAGCTTAACCTGCGCCATGGAATAAGAGTGGCGAAGGCATGCCACCAGCCATGTTGAAATGCATCTGATAGTGACAGGTTGACCCAGCCGGGTCTCGCTGAAGGAAACAAACAGTTGTTGAGCTTTGTGAATTTCTTTTGTTCTATCCAAATAGAAACGTAGAGCTCTTTTGACATCTAAAGAATGAAGGGTACGCTCTCCTTCATTTTGGAAGTTCGCAAAGTAAGTAGGTAGTACCAAAGGTTGGTTTAGTTGGAATTTTGAATCAACCTTAGGAAGAAACTTAGGATGGGTCTTAAGAACTACTTTGCCCTTATGAAACACAGTATATGGAGGGTCTGTTACCAAAGCATGTATTTCAGAAACCCTGCGGGCCGAGGTAATGGCCACCAGGAAGGCCATTTTCCAAGTGAGAAATTTCAGCTCACAGGTAGCTAGAGGCTCAAAAGACTTTCGAGTGAGCATGTCTAGCACAAGATTAATGTCCCAGGCTGTGACTGGACATCTGATAGGAGGTCTGGTATGCAGAATACCCTTAAGAAACCTCTTAACTACCAGTAACTGAGCCAGTGACAAGGAAAGAGCTTTCTCATGATAAGCTGAAATGGCACAAAGGTGAACTTCGACTGTAGAGTATTGTAGATCTGAATTTGAGAGGTCTAAAAGATACTCTAGAACTTTATTTGGTTGGCAGGAAAAAGGATTCAAAGAGGATTTTGCACACCAGAGAGAAAAACACTTCCATCTGGTTGTGTAAGTCTTTCTAGTGGCTGGCTTGCATGGAGCCAAAAGAATATTTGAAACTCTCTGAGAGACATTGAACCTGTTCACTTCTATCTCTTCAGGAGCCAAGCGTGAAGGTGAAGGTGAAGTGGCCTCAGATTGGGATGACCCACAGGCCCCTGGGTCAGAAGGTTTGTCAGAAGGGGAAGTGCTTTTGGAGGGGTTTCCGACATACTGTTGAGTAAAGGAAACCATATCTGTCAAGGCCAGAAGGGAGCAATGAGTATCATTTTGTCCCCCTGGGACTTGAATTTGAGAAGCACCCTCTGAATTAGTGGAAGAGGAGGAAAGGCATATAGAAAGTGTTTTATCCACTGCAGCCTGAATACATCTTGACAGAAAATGGCAGGCCCTGTATTTCTGGAGCTGAAGAGAGGCAGTTTTGTGTTGAGTGGGAATGCAAAAAGGTCCAGGTCTAGAGTTCCCCACTCTGCGAATAGTGACTGAACTACGGTTGAGTCGAGAGACCACTCGTGAGGATCTGTCTCTGTTCTGCTGAGACAGTCTGCCAGTTCGTTCTGCACTCCCGGTGGGTAGATCACCTGAATTAGAGCCTTGTGTTCTAGGCGCCATTCCCACACTCTCATCGCTTCCTTGCATAAAGGGTAAGAGTGTGCACCACCCTGCTTGTTGATGTAATACATCACTGCTTTGTTGTCCATTTGAAGGAGAATGTTCTTATGACAGAGAATGTCCTTCAACACCCGGACTGCATAAAGGATGGCTGTCATTTCTAGGACATTTATGTGAAGCTGGGACTCATCCTGAGTCCATGTACCTTGGGTGTGGAGATTCTGACAGTGAACTCCCCACCCCATCAGGGACACATCCATGGTAAGGGAAATCTGATGAGCCAAGGCAGCAAAGGGGTACCCTTCCAGAAGATTGTCCTCTTGTGACAATCAGGTGAGTGACCTCTTCAGAGGTTCTGTCACCTTGATGAGAAAGGACTGAGGGTGAGTGGTTGGGGACCACTGAGTACTGAGCATCCATTGAGAGAGTCTCATGTGGAGGCGTGCTAGTGGTACAGTGAACACTAAGGATGCCATGAGACCCATCATCCGTTGCATCGAGATAGCTCTAACCGAGCTGTTCTCTCTGATGTATTGGGCCATCTGTAGGATATCACTCCTTCTGTCCTCTGGTAGAAAAGCTTTCACACAGGAGGTGTCCAGAAGAGTTCCTATAAAAAGGAGCTTCTGGGAGGGCTGCAACTGTGACTTCTTGAGGTTTAGGAGGACTCCCATGGACGTGAGAAAGTCTGAGGCCGTGGCTACAGCGTCAAGTATTCCCTGCCTGGAAGGGCTTGCTAGAAGCCAGTCATCCAGATATGGGAACACTTGTATTCTGATCTTTCTGAGATGCGCTGCGAGAATTGCACAACACTTTGTAAAACCTTGTGGCGCCGAGGATAGCCCAAAGGGCAGGACTCTGAATTGATAATGCTGGCCCAGTGCTACAAATTGTAGGAACAGTAGTAGCCACAGACACTGCTAGCTATTTCCTGAAATTTCTGTGATATTTCCAGAAATATCTGATGTTTTTTGCATTTAAACAGTAGGGGCAGCAGAGAGAAACTCTTCAGAAATTTCGTGAAATATCTGGAAATAGCTTGCAATGTCTGAGGCTACCACTGTATTTGTGATGCTTCGGGTGTACAAGGATATGTTGGTAAGTGTCCTGCATGTCCAGGGAAGCTAGCCAATCGTGTTGCTAAAGCAAGGGTAACAGGGTCCCGAGCGATATCATCTTGAACTTTTCCTTGAAAAGAAACTTGTTTACCTTTCTGAGGTCCAGAATGGGGTGCATGCCACCAGTCTTTTTCGGGACCAAAAAGTAATGGGAGTAGAAACCTGTGTTTTATTGATCCAGCGGAACTAGTTCTACTGCCCTGTTGTTCAGAAGGCCTTGTATCTCTGAGGCAAGAAGGTCTGAATGTATTGTTGACAGCCTGGGCTGTCGTTTGGGGGGACGATCCGGAGGGGCTTCTGAAAGGTTGAGGGAGTACCCCTCATGGATTATCTGGAGGACCCATTTGTCTGATGTCATAGACTTGCACTGGTTGTAGAACTGAGTCAGATGTTCTCCCACTGCTGAGGAAGAGTCCCCCTCAGGCAGTTGAGGTGGGACCTGGACCAGAAACTCAGAAAGTGGCACTGGGTGCTTTGGGTCCTTGTGCCTTCTGTTGTGTTTTCTTTTGAGGCTGAGGGGCTTGGTTTTTGTTAAAACCTCCCCTGTCCTTGCCCTGAAAGGACTGACGGTTGTGAAACTGACGCTTGTTAAGACCCCCTCAAGAAGGGTTGGGAGCGGGTCAAGCCATTTTAATGGCTGACCTAATCTTCCTGTGGTGGCCTCTCACTTGAGGTCCAACAGATACATACCATCAAAGGAGTAGCCATGACTTGCTGTTGGACATCATTCGTGAAGCCCGAAGTGTGTAGCCAGTAGTGACGACGGGTACAAATGCCTGCCGCGGCATGGGAAGCAGTATCAGAAGTGTCCATAGCTGCTTTAACCTGCTGGTTGTTGGACTCGATATCCCTGGTTATGGTCTGAAGTAGCTCTGAACTAGTGTCCGACTTGGGCAGAGCTTCCACAATCTGCTTGAGCAAATCCCAAAGAACATACTCATATTGAGAGAAATAGCCCTGGTAGCTGGCAATACGCATACCCAGGGTGGAGGGAGCAAAGATTTTCTTACATAAGGTGTCTATCTTATGAGATTCTTTGTTTATAGGCTGGGCTGTAGATGTCTGAGGGAGAACTGCCTTATCATTCTCTGCCAAGACTACAATAGGGTCTGCAAAGGCCTGGGAGGCCAGAATGGGTTGATCCTTGGGAGCAGCATACTTCCTATCTATAGATTTAGCTGCAGAAGGAATGAGAGCGGGATTATTCCATACCATCTGATGGTTTCTTGTGCTGTGTCCCACCAGACATGCTGCCTAGGTGTTCTCTTTCCCCCGGAGGAACAAAGCCGAGGGTGGGGCTGGATGGCAGAGAGAAGGAAGGCCCTTCGGGATAGTCTAAAGCCTTGGAGCAACTGTCAGAGGAGAAAGTCAGCGACAGTGTCTGGAAACCCGCGAAACCTGGTGAAGTTTTGAGATGGAATGGAGTAGAGCGTATTAAGAAGAAAAAGACTTTGAGTTGCAAAGTTTATATAAAAGTTTATACATAGGGGAGTATTCCTTAACTTATGTGTATGAATTTTGTCGTTTATAATTCCATTGTTCTTTGGGATTAGATTGCATTATTAGATGATTTTTAGTTAAGAGAGTATTTTATCATATAAATATTAAATACAGTAAGGAGCTATTGTATGCAGTTTGGGGTTTTCACTCGCCACAGCAAAACTGTCCTCCGATTGGTCTTGGAGATGACGTGTCCAAAATGTTTTACAGCAGGTTTGGCGTACTAGAGCTTGAGAATGCCATTCCAGCTTGAGAGGACGAGTAGTTGAGAAGTGAACGAGAGGAGAGCAGCCAAATTTAATTTCATTACCAGTTAATTTTGCATTTTGCTCCCCTGAAACTATTCTTTTAATCGCTTTTGAGCATGTAGCATGTAGTATCTTGCATAGTATTTCATGTAGCATTTCCGCTTCTTAAATTGAGAAGAAGGTTTTTTAAGTTAGCTGATGCACGGTTTGGGAGTGAAAATAGGCTTACTGGAACGTGGAAAGCAATACAGCTATAATCGTAGTGATTTATATCCTGCAAAGACTGGTGATGTAAGTTTTCTTTTTCCTTTGGATATTACTCATTGGTTTAGGTTTTACTCAGCCAACCCTTTTTAAACCTGCTAAAAACTTTATTTATATACCTGAACTTACATATGCATAGTGTATATATATATATATATATATATATATATATATATATTCTATACAGACTATATACTGTTGCTGTTGGTTTGCTTATGAGTTCTTAGCCTAGTTCAATGCCATTTTAGAGAGTTATTTATTAGGCTAGCGTTATTCTTTCAGAAAAGTTATTTATTTTCATTTACTTTTTAGTCTCTCATGCATGTTTTTTTTTTTTGATGAAGGTACCTGGGAACTGATTTAGTTTGTCTTAGCATTCCTCTCAACCTCCTGCCTCATAAATCAGGGACAAGGCTTAAAAAAATCAGGGACAAAGGACCAAAATCAGGGACACTTCTTCAAAATTGGAGACATCCCTTCAGGAAGCTGGTAGAATAAAGGGCTTGGTGTAACATGCATTATCTAAGGAAGAACAAGTCTGTAACTTTACTGTTTGACATTATTTTGTGCTTATAACCCCCACAGTTTGGTCACAGAAAGACAATTTTTAGAAAGGACAGAGTAAAATTTTGAGGCAAAATCAGGGACGTCCCTGAAAATCAGGGACAGTTGAGAGGTATGTGTCTTAGGTCCCAGAGGAGTGAGGAAAACTGTGGAATGTTTGAGAGTACAGCAGTTTTATGTGAAAGACTATGGTTATCCGAAGATGTTAGACTTTATCCAAAATGTAAAGACTGTTGGCAACTCCTGGGTTCTAAGAAGAGTGATCAGATAGAGGAAGTTTTTAAACTGACCTCTGCCCATATAGAACAAGGAGGCATTGTGCAGTATTTTGTACTGATTGGTGCACTGCTGCGTTTGGTTTGAATAACGACTGATTTATGCCTGCAGGTGTTTGAAGATACCAGAGATCACTTCTACTGTGCAATACGACAGACTACTTTATTGTATTTTAATTTTTAATTTTTAATTCTGGTTGTAGTTTTAGTAGTTTAAATTTGACTTTTGAGATTTGAGTTAACGAGTGCTATAGTTCTTTCCCGAGTAAAGTAGTTAGCAACTAAAGGAAATGATACAAACTAGAAGACAAATATTGGAGAAAGTACAGGCAATTAAAATCCAGGACACTAGAGAATGGGATCCCTTATTATATTCTCAGGATAGATTTACACAGCAAGTCATCTCTGAAGGAGAAATGACTGATCCAACTGCTAGCCCAGTAATGGTTAAATTAAAATCTAAAAAATGGGCAACCACCCCCAAACAGATAAAAAGAAAGTCGAGATGGGGCTGATAAAAGAAAAGAGGCAAACAAAAATTAATGACCATTTTCAGGAAAGTGAAATGAATAAGGAAGTAATCGGCTTAACAGGAAATGAAGTAATTGTCCCATTAGTAAGAGAAGGAGACGTTTCAATGGGAGTTACTACTCCAAAAGAAGATCTTGAGCAAATATTGACTGTTTCTCAGTTAAGCCTTTTGAGTCTTACCTCCACACCAAACTTTTTTAAAGATTCTGCTAGTAAGGAGACTAATATTGAACAAATTTTGGTCCCTCTGGAGATCTCTCAAAGTATAGAGAAAAATAATAACTTTAGTTAATTAATGCCAGGGCAAAAGGTTTGGCTCAGGCCAAGGACAAATTCTTTGAAATTGGCAGAGCTTGAAGTTAGGGAAAGACCGCCTAATTCTATCCTATTCCATGATAGCCCATCTCCACCAGAAGAAAGTAGATTACATATGAGATCACCACTATTGACAAGTAAAAAAGGGAAAGATAGTAAAAACATTGAAAAGTCAGCTAGAGATATCGAGGAAATAATTTTGGAAATGCATAAAACTATAAATGGATTAGAAAAACTAGAGATATCACAGTATAGTGACAGAAATGAAAGTAGTTCAATAGAGTATACAGGGACGGATGGAGAAACTAGCATAGGGAATGCCCTAGGAAGCATCTTGCAAAGTTATCCTTTTGGTATAAGTGAGGATTTGAAAATATAAATGGGTAATCCTCATGCTGCACATCTGTTCTTGATGGACCAGATAATAAATTTGAAGGAGGATCTTGAAACTATTAAACAAAATATTATTATAAATAGTGGTAGATTGGAGGACATCTTGTATAAGATGTTTGTCTTAGTACCAGAAATTAAATCCCCCTCATTTCAAATTGAGGAGGTCTGCCAAGATAGTCAGGATAATCAGGCTGCGAAAATAGTGCCTTCTCTCAGACCTGATTTTCCCTCTCTAATTATCCCTGAAACACCAAACAAGAGATCTATAAATAAGAGCAGGAAAAGAAACAAAAATAGAAGAAAGAGGAAAATTAAAAGTGGAAATAAATCAAGGGAAGGTCCTTTTCTAGTAAATGAGGAAACAAATGGGGAAATTAAGTTAACCTTGGCAAGCCCAATTCAGGAAGGGATATCTATGATTAATAGCGGTGATGCTAGTCAGACAGGAACATTTGGAGAGGGAAGAGACAGAATAATGAGTAAGTTATTGGATATTTGTGTTACAGTTGACAATAGTATTGAAGTATTGAAATCCGAATGGGAAAAATGGCAATGTGTGGAAATGAAGGAGACTCCGATACAAACCGCTCTTAAGATGGATGTGGTTCTGGAGCAAGACAATAAGGTAGTAGATATTAACAAATGTGCAATTTTGACCTTCTATGGTATGGACTTAAAAACATTTCCTACCACTAAAATGGTTAAGAACAAGATTGTGCACCTATTTAGGGCAGTCTTGGGTATGGACATTTTGGAAAGTGACACTGTGAGAACTATAACTGACAAAGATATTGAAGGTAGAGATTGCGTATTTAGTTTCTGTGCAGAACAAAGATTGGCAAACCATATTTGGCTTAATAACACTAAATTGGAACCACTGGATATGAAACTTTATTTTATCAATAGAGTCATTGAATACTTATGGGAATAAGGATGGGATAGAAAGGGTTTATTTGAGTATTTTTGGTGTTGAAGAAATAAGATATGAATCTGCTGGTAAACTTAAGAAATTATTGTATAATATGTTTCAGCATGTTTTGCAAATACCTGAGGGTTCCTTTGAGATAGAATTTGCATTTAGAAAAAAGAGCATAAATGGAAGTGGACAGATTGATATATGTCTTGTTGGTACTGAAGCAATAGCTTATATTCAGAGAAGCTTGCCAGTTTTGGATGAACTTGGCATCTATGTTATAAAAAGTAAGGATCTGAATGATGAGGTACCTGTGGTATTAAAAAGGAATTAAGCAGAAATAAAAGCTCTAGACGGGGAGCTAATGCTGTACCTTTTTGGCCTAAAAAAAATTTGGAATGAAAATAATTATAAATTAAAAAATGTAATTATAGATATTCTGGGACACAGCCCACTTGACTGAGTGACATAGTTTTTCTCCCAGGGAAAGAGTTTTTGGCTGAGGTAGAGAATAGGATGTTCCTCCCCCTCAGACTTCTAGGAGAGCACGGCTCCTAGCCTTACTTCAGAGGTGTCAGTTTGCAGGATAAAGGTCCTGTTGAAGTCAGGACTGCATAACACTGGCTCTCTGCATAGTGCCACTTTAAGTTGTGTGAAGGTCTGGTCACACTCCTCTGACCAGTGGACCCTGTTGGGGCAGATTTCCAGGTGAGGTCTGTAAGGGGGCTGGCAAGGGTAGAGAAGTGCGGTATAAACTGATGATAATACCTTGCCAACCCTAAGAAGGCCCTCACCTGGGTTTTTGTGGTGGGTACTGGGCACTCTGCTGTGACTTGGACCTTACTGACCAAGGGTCTCACCTGTCCATTGCCTATACAGTACCCTAAGTACTTTGTCTCTGCTTTGGCCAAAGCACACTTTGCTGGATTGGCAGTCAGCCCTGCTTCTCGGAGGGACTGTAGTACAGCTGCCACCTTGGATGCATGGGATTCCCGGTCAGTGCTGTGGATCACCACATCATCCAGGTAAGCAGCTGTATACTGGGATGGGGTCGCAGCAAGTGATTCATGAGCCTTTGGAAGGTTGCAGTGGCCCCATGTAGGCCGAAAGGCATGGTACGGAACTGGTATAGCCCAAAGGGGGTAGCAAATGCCATCTTTTCCCAAGACTCAGGGGTCAAAGGGATTTGCCAGTACCCTTTTGTTAGGTCCAATGCCATGATGTACCTGGCTTCCCCAAGTCTATCTAACAGTTTGCCTACCCAAGGCATGGGGTAGGCATTGAACTTCGAGATGGCATTGACCCTACGAAAATCAATACAAAAGTGGGTAGCCCCACCTTCTTTTGGTACTAATACTATGGGGCTACTCCAGTCACTACTGGATTCCTCAATCACTCCCAACTCTAGCATGTCCTGTAACTCCTTCTTAACCATATCTCGTACAGCTTCTGGCAAGCGATACGGTTGCTGCTGCACTTTTTCCCCTGGCTCGGTTTCTATATGGTGCGCTATCATATGGGTTGTCCCCGGGAGGAAGGAGAAAACATCTAAAAATTGGCTTACCAACTCTCCTAGTTGCTGTCTGTGTTTGTGAGACAGCTGCTCTCCCATTGGGACTAGTATCCCCAGATTGTCATCTGGCACTTGGGGTCCCAGATCCACTATTTCTGGTTCAGGGGAAATCAAGTAGGCTATCCCACTGGTTCCAGAATTTCAGCAAATTGACATGGTAGATCTGGGTCTCTTTTCACCTCTCTGGCTGGCAAACTTCATAGTTAACTGGGCCCACCCTCCGGGTAACTTTGTAAGGCCCCTTCCATTTGGCTAGAAGCTTATTCTGGCTGCTTGGCAACATCACTAGTACCTGGTCCCCTGGTTTATATTCCCTCAACCGGGCTCCCTTGTTATAGTAGTACTCTTGTCTTTGTTGAGCCTTCACCAGATTCTCTTGGGCAAATTTCCCCACCTGATCTAATCTTTGCCTCAATTACAAGACATATTGCACCACATTTTCAGTCTTGGGGTCGGGTTTCTCCCACATCTTCTTTACTATATCCAGAACACCTCATGGGCGATGCCCATAGAGGAGTACAAAAGGAACAAACCCTGTAGACGCTTGAGGGACCTCACGCATTGTGAACAGCAGTAAGGGAAGTAACTTGTTCAAGTCTCTGTCCTCCATGGTTATGAACTTTCAAAGCATGGTTTTAAGGGTTTGGTTGAATCACTCCACAAGAACATCTATCTGGGGATGGTAGATTGAGGTCCTTATGGAGCTGATTCCAACAAAGTACACACTTTCTGAGTCAGGCGGGACATGAAGTTAGTTCCTTGGTCCATCAATATCTCCTTCGGTATTCCCATGTGACTAAAGACCTTTAACAGCTCTCCAGCTACAATTTTGGCCGAAATGCTTCGTAATGGGATGGCCTCGGGATACTGGTAGCATAGTCCACAATTACCAGAATGTATTGGTACCCCCCCACACTCTTTTCTAGGGGTCCCACTATATCAACCCCAATTAGGTCAAAAGGTGCCTCCATAACAGGTAAAGGTACTAAAGGGGCCCTGGGATTGTTCTTTGGGGCTACTAACTGGCACTCAGGACAGGATGCACAATAATATTTAACCTTTTGATATATGCCCGGCCAAAAGAATTGGGGTAACAGTCAGGCTAGTAGATTCTCTACCCCACAGTGCCCAGCCACTAGGATAGAGTGGGCAAGGTGGACTAATTCCCCCTGAAAGACTCGGGGGATTAGCAACTGATGCCGGGTATCCCCCGTTTGGGCCTCTTTACTAATTGGTATAGGATACCTTCTTGTAACTCAAAATGAGGATAGTGTGCTGCCCAATTCTCATCTACCACCTCCCCTTCCCTGAGAGCCAACTGGGTGTATACCCGGCTGAGTATACCATCAGTCCTTTGTTCTTTGGCAATGTCTGGGCAGTGCTTTAATACATCTTGCTCTGATAGGGACGGCCCTCCTGAACTTTGGTCAGTGTTAGGGTCATACTGTGGGTCTGGACCCACTTCTGCCTTTGCTTCACCTCCCTGTTGTGCATCTGCCCCTTTGGGACCCCTTTCCTTTGCTGTCCTATGTTCCCACTTAGATTTGTGGGTTCTGGTCTGGGCGTTAAAAATCCCTAGGTCTGGGAAAGGAAATACATCCCCAAGCTGCAGGTGGCTGGCCCCCTTTTCCTTCATGATCCTGAGATCGGGTAGTTACCAAAGATAAGTCTGCTTTCCATAGGTCATCAAATCATCTCCAATCTCTCCCCAGTAACACTGGATAGGGTAACCCCGGGGCAACCCCCATCTTTATAGTTTCTGTTTGGCCCCCCAGAGTAAGGGTAACTATTGCACCAGGGTAAGCCTTTACATCCCCATGCACACATCAGATAGATACTGGTTTCTGGTCCTGCCAGCATCGGGGGTTCACCAGGGCTGCCCTGACTAGGGTCTGGCGGCTTCCTGAGTCCACCAGAGCCTCTGTCTCTATCCCTTCTACCTTGACAGAGATCACAAAATCTCAGGATTCAGGGCCCCCACCCCCACTGTACAGTGAATACCCATCTTTAAATGTGCAATCTATGAAGGTACAGTCCATGTGTGGGCAGTTCTTCACAAAGTGACCCCTCTGTCCACATGAGAAACATGCCACTGTGTCTTGGCTATGGGGTGAGCCTCCAAGCTTAGGTAGCGGACCATCAGGAAATGTCTCCCTGGGCTGCTGGGGTGTCATTTTTCCCAGAGTCTGACCCTTATTTGGCCCATACACCTCCTCCCTACATGCCCAAGGTACCTTCATAGTTCCAGCCAATATTCCTTCAGTCTGGCTCCTGGGTTGATTCCCCAGCTTCCCCGGTGGCCTTGTAGGCTGGATCATGGGATGGCAGGAGAGTTCAGCATTCAACACTTGTTCTGTGATCTGCACAGCCTCTGCTAGGGGTGGTGATCTTCTGTTTGCGGACCCTGCTCTGTATTCCTGGGGCCAGGATGTTCAGAAATTGTTCCAAGATGATTAACTCGGCCATCTCAGGGCCACTGCATCCTTCAGGTTTTAGTCAATGCCAGCACAGGTCCTGCAGTTGTTATCATACCACTCTAGGTTGTGCATCTGCTGCAAATTAGAAGCTCCAGACCTCCATCAGTAACTTTCTGCATTGATGCCTAGGTGGTCTAGGACTGCTGTTTTCACCTCTGTGTACTCCTCAGCTGTGGTACTGTCCATAGCTTGATAGGATGCTTGGGATTCCCCAGTCAAACAGGGGACAGGCGGACAGCCCTCTGGGTTCTGGGCCATCCAGCAGCTTCCACCACTCACTCAAATGTTACCAGGAAGGCCTTGAGATCATCTTTGGATGTCATTTTGGTCAGCATAGTGTTCATCCTAGGAACCCCTGGCCCCATGATAGTTGGGCCAACCTCTCCAGTAGGATCTTGTTGTGGCTGTTGCACCAGGGACTGCAGAAGCTGCTGTTGTTGTTGTCCCAGCTGTATAAGAAACTGCTGCTGTGCCCACTGTTGCGCCTCCTGCTTGGCTTGCTGTGCTTGTTGGGCCCACTGCTGTGCCTCCTGCTGCTGAGCCAGCTGGGTGAGAACCTGTTGTTGCTGATCCTGTTGTGCCTGTTGTGCCCACTGTTGCACCTCCTGCTGGGCTTGCTGTGCTTGTTGGGCCCATTGCTGCACCTCCTGCTGCTGCTGAGCCAGCTGGGTGAGAACCTGGTGTTGCTGAGCTTGTTGTGCTTGTTGTTGATCAGCGAGGAACTTCAGCAATTTCTCCAGATCCATTTTTCCAGAATGTAACTGGTCCTGCTCACTCCAGCAGGGGTTCAAATCCCACTCTGACCCCACGTGTGACAAGCTGGCCTATGGTATATGGAAAGGCAACATGCTGTGTTTCAGGTTCATAGAATAAAATGCACTTTTATTGCTTCAAATGTGAGGTGTTACTCCAGAAAATCATAATCAGTTAGTTCAACTTCCCCAGCCTGGTCTGATAACATAAAGATTAACATAAAACAGTTCTTTCAGGCTGACTTGACAAAAGAATATTTACACCACTTATGTGGGCCAGCAGTTTGTTCAAAATACAGTCTTAAATGAGGCACAACTAGTTTCCCCTTTTTGCCTTGTCTTCAGGCAGTTCTCAGCAGTAGATTCTACTCACTGTTATTGGCTCAACTGGCTTAACTAGTCCTTGACTTCAGAATCCTGTGCTCCAGACATGGTCTGATGCTCAGTAGCAGGCTTCAGCTATTTTTCCCCAAAGGCTCTCTGCATAACTTAAAACTTTCTCTTTGGTTTCAGCTCTAGTTCCTCTCTCCCAGGGCAGCAGCTTCCAGCTTCTCTCTCCCTTGCTGAATTCCTCTACCTTTTCGCAGTCTCTCATTAATTGGTCACACCTGTGGAGGCACCCCCCCTTTGCCTCTTGCAGTCTCTACATTTTCTCAGTTTCATCCTAGGGGTTAACCCCTTGTTCCCCGGTGTGGTGTTTACCCTGTCACGGGGACTTTTTATAATTGAGAAAAAGGTAACCAGGAATATTAATATGATAACTTCAATGGTAAAGGATAAACAGGAAAGCCCTAAGGATAATTTAACATGCAATGGAAATCAGACTAATGGGAATAAAGGTTGTGATGGAATAGATAATATTCAAATAATTTATAATATTGAGACAGAAAATAGATTTGCAAAATTGGCTGACCTGAGCATATGACTAGAAGGTTCTTAAAGTCTAAAAGAATTGGTACTGGATGATTCCACATTTAAAATAATATCATGGAATGTTGCAGGATTAGTTTATAGAATGGCTGATTTGGACTGGAAACAATTTATTAGTGAACATCAAATTCTATGTTTACAGGAAACATGGTTAACAACTGAGATGGATAATTGCTTAAATGGTTATACAAATTATCATTTATCAGGGAAGAAACTAGATAAAACTGGTAGGGTATCGGGAGGTCTTCTTACCTCCTTTAAAATTATGGAAGGATTAAAAGCCTCACTTATAGGTAAGTGCTCTATAGCCCAAGCTTTTCTAGTTGAAAATGACAAAGACTTTTTTTCTCTGATCAATGTTTACATTCCTCCTATAAATTCAAGATATTTTAATGAATCTCTTTCGGATGAATTAGGAAATTTGTTACAGATGGTTCAAAATTTAAGACTTGATTTGCACATACTACAATGTGGTGATTTGAATGCCAGAATTGGCAGTTATGATGGTTTTGCAGATGATAAAGTAAAAAATTGGATATTTTTGACAGCTGCAGAATATGATCAGATATCATTGGATAAAAGCTGAATAATATGGGTAAAAAATTTATAGGGATTTTGGATAATCAAAATCTGGCTCCTGTGAATGGAAGAATAAAACCAGACAAACCAAGAACCTTTACACATTATGGGCCAAGAGGCCTGGCAGTTATTGATTATATCTGTTGGAGTGGTAACATGGACCATTAGTCCTATTGTAAGATCATTGAAAGAAGTGATAGTGACAATTTCCCTATAATTATAGCCTGTAGTAAGGGAGATTATGAAATGGTAATAGAAGACCACCTTATGAACATTGAAGTAAGGAATTTCAAAAAAAAATAGGTGGTAATCAAACATAGAGCAGTTAGTTATGGAATCACTGCAGAATTTAACCTACTTGGATAGAAATGCTACATTATTGGATAGGAAAAATTATATAGATAATTGTTTCTTTATTATACATGGCTTACTATTCAAACCTATGTTGGGGAGAAAAGTGTTTAATGATAAGAATAGCTGGTATGAGAAAGAATGTCTAGTGGCAAAAAAAGAACTTACTAGATTGAGAAAATTGAAAATTTCTAAAGGAAAATATAAAAGTAGAAAGTTAAATAAAGCAAGAGAGGAATATAGGAAATTACTTAAGAAGAAATGTCACACTTTTAAATTGAACCAATGGCAAAACATGCTGGATATAATAGATCAGGGGTTCTCAAATGGTGAGGCCAGCCTCCTTGGGGAGGCCCCAACCTGTTCTAGGGGAGGCTCAAGCAAGTCTTGAAAAAGTACTGTATTTAAATTTTAAACTTTATAGCGTTTGAGTGAAGGGATAAGGCAAACTGAAAGAGGATAACAGTAGGTGAAGGTATGTATTTATTCACAAGTCGGTGACCAGGGAAGGTACTGTACACTGAGCCATGGCTTATTTCATGTGTAGCCAGGGAAGAGTAGTGAAAGAATATAAGTCAAAATGTAACTGCAAAACACGTAAGCAATACAAAATGAATAATAGTGCAAACAAATTAAGAACAATAAACTAACAATGCGAGGAACAAGTGATCAATTAGACTAGCAGTAGAACTGTCCAAACACAAGAGTTAACCATACAGATACAAGGAATAAGAGCAGGAGGGAGCAAAATGATCCCTGAGAAGTTGCTTAAGAGCAGGGTGAGAGGGGGAGAGGCAGAGGTCGGCAGGAAGGTTATTCCAGTTAGATGGGCAACGGAAAAAGCAGTCTGACCCATGAAGGTATGGCAGTAAGGGGTAACAATGGTTCAAGAATCAAAATATTGGAGCAAGTAGGTTGCCCTTTGGGGGGCACAATAAGCTTAATAACATGAGAGCAAGCTATGCAAAGAGGTTTCAATTTATTCCCAATGTACTGTGAAAAGTAGACTATTTTTCCATGGGGAGGCCCAAAAATATTTCAGTATTTTGGGGGAGGCTCAAGATCTTTTTCATGGCTTAGGGGAGGCTCACTATGACAAAGTTTGAGACCTGTTGTAATAGATTAAAAAGATCAACAATCATTCTGGTTGATGGTAGCAAAAGGTACTGAAAATTGTAAAAATGCCTTGGATAAATATATTGTGGAAAAAAGTATGGATTGAACATTACTGTAAATTGTTTTTTGATAAAAACCATCTTGAAGTTGATTTTCCTTGGGAATTACAATTAAATAGAGTCCCTTTTCAGAAAATAACCCCAAAAGAAGTTTATATGGCAATAACAACTTTAAAACAGAGAAAAGCACCAGGTCCTGACTCAGTTCCAGCTGAGGCATTTTTGTGCTCACCTATGTTTTGGAGGGATGTTTTAGTTCCATACTTTAATGAATGTATTTATTCAAAAGGTATACCAGTGGAATGGAAGTGTACAATAATAATATCTATATATAAAAAAGGTGATAGAAAAGACCCTGCAATGTACTGTCCAATTTCGTTGTTGGACATTGTGGGGAAGATCTTTACTAAAATTATCTGTAATAGGTTAACTGAGGAAGTAATAAAATTAGATGGCCTCTCTGAACTTCAGTCAGGATTCAGAAGGGGCTATATGACAATAGATACTACTTTTGTATTAATGCATTTATATGAAAAGTATGTAAGGTTGAGAAAACAAAAGATTTGTATGGCCTTTATAGACTTTAGTCAAGCATTTGACTCTATTTACAGAAACAAATTGTGGCACATAATGTGTGAGTGGGGAATTAATCCCATATTGATTAGTATTATAAAGGAATTATAGTCCCAATCGTGGGCACAAGTAAGATGGGGAAAAACGGTCAAACATCTAAACCATTTTCAACAAATAAAGAAGTTAGGCAAGGATGTATACTGGCACCATTATTATTTAATATTTATTTAAATAAGTTCTTAATACAACTTAGTAAAGAAAATATGGATTCCCCAAAGATAGGTGCTAATTTACGTCCTGTACTTGCTTATGCAGACGACCTAGTATTAATAGCATTATCAAAAAAGGTTTACAAAGTTAGAAAAACTTTTACTATTAGAAAAAGATTATGGGTTGAAAATTAATGAACAGAAAACACAAGTAATGTTTTTTGGAGAATGTAGAAGCAAACAAGATTGGAGAATTAACGGGAAGAAGTTAAAAATAGTTCAACATTATGATTATTTAGGTTTGACAATATCCTCCAATGGCAAGTGGCAAAAACATATCCAAAAGCTAAAGACAATATTAAAACAAACAGCAGGAGCATTACAAAGATTCAATTATAAATATGGGGGAAAGAATATACTACCTTTAATAGGAGCAATAAAAGCAAAATATTTCCCACAAATAACTTATCAGAGTGAAATTTGGAGTTTGGATAGAAAAGAATCTACAGAAGTCCCAGTAAATAAACTTTATAAAAATGCAATGGGACTTGGTCCTTCTGCTCCAAATGTATTAGTAAAAGCGGAACTTGGGATGGTTACATCAAATGCATTAATAGCAATTAGAAAATTGATTTATTGGGTCAAATTAATGAGAATGGATAGAGATCGGTTACCCTCCTTGTGTTTCTTGGAGAAACTAGAGTGGGAAAAAAGAGGATGTTATATATCAGACTGGTTAAAGGATATAAAAACATTATTTAAAAAATATGACTTGGATATACTGAATAAATTACATCAAAAAGGGATCCAAATCAGTTTGCAATATTCCAGATATATAAGGAATACAATGGTGAATGCCCATAAAGAATATGATCTGTTGATGGCATCAAAAATAAAGATTTCACCCCGGTTAGTAGCTCAAGATTTGAAACAGGAGTATAGATATTATCTGGATGTTATCACAGATCAAGCTAAAAAAACTGGTATACTAGATACCGCATGGGTCTTTACTATGGTAATATTATGACAGCTCGCTTTACAAAAAAAACAAATATGGAGGATAGATTTTGTGAATGTTCTTGCTTGGAAATAGAGGATCTAAATCATATAATATTTAATTGCTCATGGTATAATAAGCAGAGGGCTTATTGGCTTCAGCCAATTTGGGATTCAATACAGTTAGCTGATAGCAAGATTTTGCTGAACATATTATAAATATTATAAATCAAGCAGCTTCTTACCTAAAGAATACTGCCTTGATAAGAATGAAACATTGTAAGACCTAATTTAGCCTAGCTGCCTTTGTACATCTGAATTGTATAATACATGTTTTCAGGAAATGACCTTATGCACTTTAAACTCGATATGGAAATGCTTTTGAGTGGATTCTATATTTATATCTATGTATAGTGTTTTTCTTTGTTATGGGTGTATTGTGTATTTGATTATATGTGGAGATTTTATATGTATACAGGTATTTTTATATGTTGTAATGGTTTCTGATCGAAAAAATAAAGTATCTATCTATCTAATTAATGAGATTCTGCTTGAGTCATGAGAAGTCGACCTGTAGCTCATCTCTAACTTTGGACAGGGTTGGTTTCAATGAATAAAGAACTGTATCAACTGCAAAGAAGTACAGCTTGGAGTTGCTAATGTTAGAGTCAAGGTTGTTGATATAGATGGAAAAGAGAATCAGGCTTAAAATGGAACCTTGGGGGCTGAGAAGAGGCCGTCCGCTTTAATTTTCTGAACTCGACCTAACAGGTAGCTGGTAAACCACAGTGCAGTAGAGGCAGTGGCACCTATGTTGCGGAGGCTGTGAATTACAAGGTTGTGATCAACAGTGTTGAACACCTTGCTGAGATCAAGGAAGACTCTTTTTGCATCATGTGCTGTAATCCAGTCATTAGTAACTTTTGCAATGGCACAGATGGCACTATGATTTGACTTAAATTTGGACTGCACAGGGTTGAGGAGGGAGTAACTCTCGGGGTGATGCTTAAGCTGGTTGTAGACTAATTTCTCAAAGATTTTGGAGAGAGTGGGCAAGATAGAGATTGGCCTGTAATTATTTAGATCATACGGATCACCTGATTTGAAAAGAGGGATTATGTGTGTGGATTTCCAGCAGGTGGGTACCAAGGTGGTATCTATGGAAAGATTAAATATGTATAGTATGGTGGCTGTAAGGTAGTAGTGACCTAATCTGAGAAGGGAGGGATCAAGCCCATCCTCACTTCCAGCCTTCCTGGTATCTAGCCTAATGAGGAGATCCTCAACTTCTTTGAAGGAAACATACTGGTGCTAGAAGGAGAGGGGTGATTGGGGAACTGGCTGGTGGTTACTAACTTGGGCAGAGTTGACTAAACTGGCATACGGGGAGGAGTCAAAAGCCAACCCAGTGGTGGAAAAGTGTTTATTAAGCTCCTGCAGAATCTGGTTATGATCTTCGACAATCACACCATTAGTGAGGATTTTGGTGGGAATGGAGAGAGCAGATTGTCGGCCTTCTACTGATTTCATAGCCTTCCAAATTTTAGCTGAATTTCCTTTGGCCTGCTTGAGGGTAGTAATGTAGAATTTTGATTTTTGCAGTCCATATGAGTTTGATGCAAGCATTCCTGGCAGCTCTGAAAATCTGCCAGTCAGACGGGGATTTGGTATGTCTGGCATGAGACAACAGTTTTTCGGTTGGAGAGTGTGCTTTAAGGTCAGGTGTAAACCATGGGTGGGCGATCTTGTGAACTCTAATTTTTATGAAGGGGGCATATTTATTATCCAGATAGGTGAGTTTATCATTAAATATCTCAACAGCCTCATCTACCATCTTGGCAAGGTAAAGACCTTGCCAGCATACATTTCTTAGGTCTGCCAGGTAGTTCTTGAGACTAAACTTATGGAAAGAACACTTTGATATAAGTTTGGGTAGGAAGGGGACCTTTGGGTGGGCCCTGGTGCAAACTACTAGCCTGTGGTTGCTCAGGTCATTATGAAAGATGGCAGACTATAGGACTTTATGCAGATGGTTGGTTAGAATGATATCAAGAAGGAAACTATTTGCGAGGTTTGCAATGTGTGCCCTGGTTGGTTTGGCAGTGATCTGCATGAGGCCGAGATCATCACAAAGACCTTTGAGGCTATTGGATTTGGGGGCGAGCCAGTCCATATTTAGGTCCTCAAGAATGATTGTTTCATTGTTGGAGGAGGGGACTAATGACCTAAAAGTTGTGAGAATGTCCAAACCACCAGCAGGGGGCCTGTAGCATTCGATTACAGTGAGGCTTTCCATGGAAGGTAAATTAATTTTCAGGGAAACCAGTTCAAATTCTTTTGGCTTGGACATACATTGAACATCAGTGGTATTATATTTGTCCTTAGAGTAGATAACTACACTTCCCCCTCTAGATGCCCTATCTGCCCTAAAGAGGTTATAGTTTGGTAGGGAGATTTTCTGGTCTGTGACCCTGCATTTGAGCCATGATTCAATGATTATGATGAGATCTGGGTTAGTATGGGCAACCAAGGCCTGTACCTGGGCAAATTTCTTGGTTAGGCTCAGAACATCGGAAAGTATAATTTTCAGGCCTGATGCAGCTGCAAAATCTGAGGGTGAAGCATAGGTTGTAGGGGGGCCTGGGTTGATTTCCATATTGCCCAAGCAAAGGAGAAGCAATAATATTAGCTTCTTTATGAAGCTTAGTATAGAGGAAATGACCTTCCTTCTCTGGGAGCGCCCAAGGTATGGAATGAGGGATGATGGTTTTGCATAGGGGACAGGAGAGCGAAGGTTACAATTAATGCAGAGAAAGGAGAGTGCTCTAATGGTCAAGGTGGAAGGGGGTAAGTAAGGGTGAATGTGGGTGAAGGGTGAGGAAGACTAGTGGGGAGGAGTATATAGAGGGTGTAGATACACAATGGAAGGGAACAAAGTGGGGGTATAAACAGTGGGATTGTGGAAATAGGAGAGGCATCATCCATAGCTAAATGATTTAGGAGGCCCAATAAGATAGCCATAAGAAGAAATATAGGAGACATCACCGCAGGGATGGGGCGGGTGTACGGTGCTGGGAGGAGAAACAAGTTAGGTGTTGTACTGTCTAGGAATGAATGCCAGGTGTTGTGGAAAGTAAGGGGATTAACCATAAAGAGGAGGGAGGAAGGGACCACTTACTGTGCTACTAGCCACCTACAGGATGTAGAATGTGGGCGCAGTGAGGGTTATGTACTTGTTAGCCAAGGGAGGTAAGAAGTCAAGAGGGAAGAGGGTGTTGCAGCCTGCAAGGGTGGCTTGAGGCAGGGGAGTGGGGTGGGTACACGGGGTGAGCTTGATACCAAAATGGGGGGTCTGCAGTTAAGTGGGTCAGTTGGATACCCTAATGTGAGGCTGCTGCAGTGGTGCAGTGGTTAGAGTGCTCACCTTCCGAGTAAGCGATCAGGAGTTCGAAGTCTGGGAGGGGGGGAAGGATGGATTTGCAAGGGGAGATGGCAGGAATTGAGGAGATAAAAGAAGAGGGACAGCTAGAAAAAAAGTGCAGGTGCTGTGCTGGGCGAGATAGAGACTGCACAGTAGTGACTCCTAGTGGTGACAGGTTATAAAGTGCAGCTGAAAAAGTAAGGAGATAGCTTCGGAGCTAGCAGGTCATGTGACCTGGTCATGTGACATATCTGCCCTATAAAGCAAGGACTGGACCAGGGTGGGTGGGTGGGTGGAGGGTGGGCGGGCAGTCAATGCACAGCGTCGATGGGCTAACAACCCCCCACGAACAGTCCACACTCTGGTGCAGAGCAGCCATCCGGTCCAGCACTATACCTTGTTCTTGGGCTCCAGCCCTGTGCTCTGCTCTGGGGAGTGAGTGGGAGTGAGGAGGGAGGGTGTTTCAGCAGGAGCCTAGAAGGGAGCAAACAGAGGGGACAATGGGTAAGGCTGCAAGGGTGGGAAGCTGAACAAAAGGACTCAGGATCAGGTCGCTATGCTCATGCAGCCACTAGGAGGTAAGCAGTTCTAAATTCACAACTACTCCGAACTGTACATAGTCTATAAGCTACTAGCCCTTAAAGCAACTCACGAAAACACCATACGCAGTAAGCAAACACTTCATAACTGTGTTTAATGCCATTGCAGATAAATTTGCCCCTTTTAGGAAGCAGGTCATCTAAGGGGACTCTGCCACATGGGTTACACCATCACTGCTTGCTCAAATGCAGGACAGGGACAACCTATGGCACAAAGCCAAGGAATACAGTATACAGGCACACTGGCAGGAATACAGGGCAGCTAGGAATAGGTGTACTAAGAAAAACAGGCTAAGGCTAACTTTAATAAAGAGCTGCAAACTAGCTTCTGGGGAAAGGGAAAGGCGTTCTGGGAATTGATAAAGGATCTCCTGGGTAGGGGTGACAAAATATTCACTAACAATGCTCAACTCATATGGAAACATCACACTTGACCTTATTGAGATAGTCAGTTCATTCAATGAAGCCTTCACCAACCTCAGCACTGTCCTCCCCCCTGAAGGCAAACCCACTGCCACCACTGTATCCCATGACAATGCCCAAAAAGGCCAATGTAGGCCACAATTCCACTTCAAATCTGTCTCGGTAAAGGACAAGGTCCGCTATGTTAAGCATGTACTTGGGGAAAACAAGGATGGGAAGTGACTCACTTGACATGAAGCTAGTTGCCCTAGTCCTGGATGAGCTTGCCATCCCCCTGACTAAACTTTTTAACCTCTCCCTCAGATACTCACAGTTCCCCAAGGAATGGGAAAGTGCCCTGTTCACCCCCATCCATAAAAGTGAAGACTGCACATTAATTGCAAACTACAGGCCTATATCCATTCTCTCCCCAATGTCCAAAGCACTCGAGAGAATTATATCTGACCAACTCATTTCATACCTCAGCGAGTATACTGTCCAGTGTGAACAACAAAACAGTTTCCATAAAATGCACAGCACCTCCACTGCATTGATTGAATACACAAGCATACTACACAAAGTTCTTGACAAAGGACACCTGGTGGGCTCTCAAATACAGCAGCAGGAAAGGTCAGAGCCAAAAGGCTGGCCTTCAGGAAATATAAGGGAACACAGCGGGATGAAGATAGGGAGGCATACCAAACTGCCCTAAGGGAAGCAGGGAAGGCAGTAAGGCAGGCAAAGTCCCAAACTGAGGAAACACTAGCATGAACAGTAAAAGAAGGTGACAAGACTTTCTATAGATATATTAGTGAAAGGAGAAAGTCCGGAGGGGTATTGCTAAGCTCAAAGGAGAAAAGAGGGCGTGTGAGGAGGAGTACCCTGTAAAAGCATCTATCCTAATAGATACTTTTGCTCAGTATTTAATGAAGAGAAGGTAGGACAGGGCCCACAGCTCAGCACCATGGACACAAGAGGGGAGGGAGGTGAGCACTACTCCCTTCACAAAAGAAAGGGTCCTACAAGAGCTCGCTAAGCTCAGTGTGGACAAGGCAATGGGACCTGATGGCATACATCCCTTAAGGAGCTAAGGGTGGAACTAGCAGAGCCATTAGCAGAACTGTTTAGTGAGTCTTTGAGCACAGGAGAGGTCCCAGAAGACTGGAGAAGGGCTCATGTGATCCTGCTCCACAAGAGTGGTAGCAGGGAGGAGGCAGGAAACTACAGACCCGTCAGTTTTACCTCAGTAGTGGGCAAGATTATGGAGGCACTCCTTAAAGAAAGGATTGTGCAACACCTGGAATCCATAGGGGCACAGGATCCAAGACAGCATGGGTTTACAAAAGGAAGGTCCTGTCAAACTAATCTCATAGATTTCTTTGACTGGGTAACCAGAGAGGTGGACCAAGGGGAAGCAGTTGATGTCACCTACCTTGACTTCAGCAAAGCTTTCGACACTGTTCCACATAGAAGAGTGATAAATAAGCTGGGTGGGCTGGGTGGGTCAGAAGTTGGTCAACTCGGTGGCAAACTGGTTGACGGGCAGAAACAGAGAGTGGTAGAAATGGTATAGTCAGAAGAAATGCAAATCACAAGTGGGGTACCTCAGGGATCAGTCCTGGGGCCACTCCTCTTCAATATCTTCATTACTGACATTGCAGATGGACTGGAGGGTAAGGCTTGTCTGTTTGCAGATGACACCAAGATCTGCAACAGAGTAGATGATCCAGATGGGGTGGGCAGAATGAGAAGAGATCTGGATAAACCAGAAAAATGGTCAGAAGAGTGGCAACTGGAATTTAATGCAAAGAAGTGCAAGATCATGCACATAGGGAAGATAAACCCTGAAGCCACCTATAGGCTGGGAGGGGAGTAGCTGGCAGTGACAAAGGAAGAAAGAGACTTGGGCATCATCATCACCAATGACCTGAAATCATCCAAGCAGACCTCTAAAGCAGTAGGTAAGGCTAGGGGGATATTAGGGTGTATTAGTAGGGGTATCACAAGTCATAAGAGGGAGGTAATAATCCCTCTTTACAAGACACTGGTTAGGCATCATCTGGAGTACTGCATGCAGTACTGGAGGCCACACCTTCACAAGGACATTAACCAAATGGAGGCAGTCCAGAGAAGGGCAACCAAAATGGTGCAGGGACTGCATCAGAAGACATATGAGGACAGATTAATGGAGCTCAATATGTATACCCTAGAGCAAAGGATGGAGCGAGGTGATATGATCGAAACATTCAAACACCTTAAGGGCATTAACAAGGTGAAAGAGTCTAACATGTTTCAATATAAGAAAAATAGCAGGACAAGAGGACACAGCATGAGATTAGAGGGAGGCCGATTAAGGGGTAATGTGAGGAAGTTCTTTTTCACAGAAAGGGTAGTGGATGCATGGAACAGCCTACCTCAGGAAGTGGTGGCTATGAATACAGTGCAGGGCTTCAGATAGGCATGGGATAGGCATAAGGGAGCAATACAGATGAGTATGAATAGATAGGCCACTGACAGAGCAAAGGCCGATGGTACATTTATAAAGTAGAAAAAGAAATGAGCAGACTGGATGTGCCTTGCGGTCCTTATCTGCCGTCAACTTCTATGTTTCTATGTATCTACATAGACCTCGCCAAGGCCTTTGATTTAGCAAACCACGCACTACTACTGACAAAGCTACTCACATTAGGTCTCTCTGCAGACACTGTGCTCTGGTTTAAAAGCTACCTCTCAGGCAGATCGCAACAGGTTAAGATAAATGGGGAGCTCTCTGATGCCAGGCTTGTCACATTGGGTGTGCTGCAAGGCTCCATCCTGGGGCCCTTTTTGTTCAGCCTCTTCATCAATAACTTTCCCAAAGCCTGCCCTAGTTCCACTGTCTTACTTTATGCAGATGATGCAGTCATC
Source organism: Neoceratodus forsteri (assembly GCA_016271365.2). Taxonomy (NCBI): domain Eukaryota; kingdom Metazoa; phylum Chordata; order Ceratodontiformes; family Ceratodontidae; genus Neoceratodus; species Neoceratodus forsteri. The sequence goes on from CM057458.1 coordinate 714,233,891, forward strand.
TGTGCAAGTAACCTCGGCCAGGATTTACTTACTTGAGACCTCCAATGCAACTTTGCATCCTTCGAGAATTGGTTCCAGCAGAACAAGCTTGTGCTCAACTACAAGAAGACCAAAACAATGCTCTTCCCAAGTGCACGGAACAGAACTAAGGTACAAGCGCTCAACGTCCTCAATAGTAAGGGCGACCCTCTAGAACAGGCAGAAACTTTAAAATACCTAAGGGATGCCATCGATCAGACTGTAACATTTGCATCACATGGCGACCAAGTTGTCTGCAACATTAACAGGAGACTAGGAGCACTATATAGACATAGGCACAACCTTACTCCGGAAGCCAAAAAAGTGGCAGTTACAAGTTTCATCCTCCCCATAGCTGACTATGGCCTAGCAGTCTATGGGAGTGCCACAGACATTGTGTTAAACAGGGTCCAGTTAATCCTGAACAAAGCATGCCACTTTGTAACTGGGACTGACAAAGTCATGCACACCTATACTCTTTACTCTCTCACAAGCTGGCTTCCCCTGCAGGACAGAATAAAATATCAAACCTACCTGCTCGGCATGAACGCCCTCATGGTCCTGCCCCCCCAGGGCTGCAAGGTCTCCTACAACCTGCTCAAAATCCTTACCCAACCAGAAGCATAACTATCGGTACATTGGCTGCTCCATTCAACTGAACAGCTCTAGCCAAATGCTCCTTTGCAACCAGGGCACCAAGCTGGCTTAGTGAACTTCAGGTAATACAAAAGACACCAACTAAGCTGGGTCCTTTCAAACAAAAACTTCTAAATGTACTCCTACCTGGCTCCAAATGTAGCTGCTTCTCCTAATGAAACCCCATCCCATGCACTGTCACTAGCCAACTGCACCCCTACCCAACCCAACCCTTGCACTATCTGATCATGGTGCCTCTACCCCCAGGTCCCCTCTTACACATGCACATGGTGCCAGCACCTTACCCACTACATGGTCTCCTCATGCATGTGCCTTTTCTCCATTACAATGTGCTGTAAAAGCACACAGACGTAAACCCTGACAATGCTTAGACTTTGTATAGCTCCTAGTGCCTATGTTATGCTTTGTATTATTTGACCTGTTGAATGTTAACTTTTGTTCACTCTGTATTGCCAAAATGGTATTTATGTTACTCATTCTGTTTTGTTATATCATAGAATCAACATTGTCCAGCCTTTGTTATTCAGTTTTTAATACTGTCTTTGACATGGTGTAAACAAATTGTTATTCTGACGAGGACCCTTTGTAAATGAGAATTTCTGCTCAAAGGTGTATTTTCAAACTTTGAAATAATTAACTAAATACATAAATAAATGTGCCAGGGAGCATCACCTGTGTTGTGCATGTCAGCCTGTGGCATATGGCACAGGTGTGGCATGGGGCACAGTTCACCATCCCCCCTGCAGGACGCCCATCCAGGAAGGGGAGGGACGTCTGTTTGGGGTCCAGGGGCCACTGGGTGGGGCTGTGTGCCAGGTGGTACCTGTTACCCCATATGGGGGGTGTGTGTGACACTTCCTGAGGATGTGAGGGTGTGGGGTGGGTTGGGGGGCCGACAGGCCCACAGTCATTCTGGACAGTACAGTACACCACAGTGAACCTGGTGTATTGTGCCACTGCATATACAGAGGGATATATGGAATGCCATTATACGTTACCAGACACCTACTGAGATACCTATGTCATCCCATGAGATGTGGACCATATGCAACATCAGGGGTGGCACCCTATGGCACTACAACATGTCCTTTTAGGTCCCCATAGTACATGCCCTATGTTGTCAGTGCCTTGCAGCCCAGCACCACCCTGCCCACTGACGTCCCTAGGTGCGGGTTATGCTGCACTGTACCATCTGCAACCCCCCCCCTTACACAGGGCCAATCTCACATGTACTTTGACCATAGACCATCTCTCCCACTGCAGAAGTGTTCCTTGAGCCAGCACTGTGGCATGGGCACAGAACTAGCCACCCCACTCCCAGTCATGCAGGTGGTATGTGACTCAACATCTCCATGCCACCACCAGACTGGGTGTGTTGAGCCGCACAGCAGTCAGCGATGACATCGTGCTGGGAACATTATGGGAGGTTCAGGGGGCATCTCACTGACCGGTGACACCTAGTGTGCATTACTGCTTGGCTGTCTGTTACCTGGCCAAGGTGTCCAGTACAGGAGCAGTCATAGACCCAGGGGGCTGTCAGGCACACTGCTATCACAATCTGGCCTGCAGGCACACCCTGTCTGGCATATCATACACCACCCTAGTGTGGGCCTACAACCCAGCAGCCATACAGTATCTGGTGTGTTGGTGTTATGCCTGTGTGGGCCCACACATTGCATTTGTGAGTGGCACACTACCATGCCAGATGCCAGATGCAAGCTGCTACCATGCAGGACAATACACTTGGTGTGGAGATGCAGTGGGTGCTCCAACCTGTGTGCTATCCCATCATGTCTGTCAGGAGCAATGCCCCTGTTATTCTATGCCCCCAAGCAGTGGGTACCATGACCTGGCACTGAGCCACTCTCCTCCCTTTACAGCAGTGATTCTCCACAAGGTCATGTGATTTACTTTGGTGGCTGGGTCCTGGGATATCTTGTGGCCCTCTCCCTCTGTTGGAATCCCTGCCCTCCTCTCCACTGTGGTAAGCTTCCATCACCCTTGGCTGGCCACCTGTGCAGACAGTACAGGGGGGCATGCAAGTTAAAATTGGGCCCTTACTGTGACGTGTCACATTTACAATTAATGATACTGCAGGTGTGTGTGTGTGTGTGTGTCACTACTCACCAGTATGGTGTCAATGACCACCCCTCATGGTCACATCCACCTCACGGGCCATCTCTCTCTCTCAGGTGGTCCAGCATCTGGGGCTGCCTCAGTGGCTGGTCGCTCCACCTGTGTTTGACTTGATTCACACTATATTGTACCCCTGACTGCCTGTGAACTCTCAGCCAGTAAGCTGCTGGACCCTATCCCAGGCCCTGTGGGTGTGCTGGCGCTGCCTGGTGGCAGCAGGATCCTGACCCACTGCTCCACCATACTGATCAGCAACACAGTCTCCTCATCAGTGAAGCTGGGAGACTGAGGAGGCCATTTTAAAACTTAAAGTATACTTTTTTATTTGTATGTATCACCTGTTGTGTGGTTGTTCTGCTGGTTCTTGTTCAGCTCCAGAGGGAGTTGTATTGTACCTCATGAAGCCCTGGCATGTGATGGGCATGTGGGGTGCGTCACATGCATTCCAATACAACAGGTTGGATTTTGATGCAGGTTGCAGTAGTCTCGTTGGGTGCTGCAACTTTGATCAAAAATCAACTATTATGTGATGCAACCTGTGTTGGTTCCTTCACATGATGTCAGCATGCTGTGGTACTACTTTTCACACATGAAGGTGTCACTGGCACCACAGTGCCAGCATTATTACATGGCAGCTGTGTACCACACCGCATGTCTCAGTACCTTTTTATTTATTTATTTATTTACGTTTTTGGTAACCAGGTAGGCAAAGTGATCCAAAGGATCATTTTCAGTTGCAACCCAGGCCATACAGTGGCAAACACTACAGGGTCATAAAATAGGCACAAGTTACAATACAGTAGGTGCACATAATACACTGAGAGCGTGACTGAAGCTGAATGAATTGAGTGAAACTGTTAAGTTTAAGACGCCAAGCATGCCGAAAATGTGAAAGCACATCAGCACGGAGACCCAACCTGTCTATTTTGACACATGCAGTGAGCAGCTTTCCTTAACTTTATGTTTTAATTTGCAGATGGACTGCCAAAAAAAATATATATATAAAATAGAGAGAATGGGAGTAATGTCAGGTTTCACCCAGTTTACTCTGCAGAGCCTCCTATTACTGCGACGTGCGTCTCCTAGAACCTAAAGGAGAGTGAGACACAAGCGTTCTGGTGCTCAGAGACAAGGGAATCCAATAGCTTTAAAAAAAATCACGAGGTTAGAGGAACCCGCAAATTAAAAGCATATATGTAAGGTATATAGGTATATAAGGTAAAAAAAAAAGATATTTTCGAACGTAAAAAAAGGTTAAAACATTAAAACACAGGGTTCATACAAGCTCCTATTAAAGCAAAACAGCCTAAAAGGATATATTCCATGGATGTCCAGATGGGAAATTCAGCCCAGATGTTCAAACAGTTTTTTGGCTTTTTTTTTTATTGCGGAATGTTATCAATTTCTTTTTCTTCAGTGCAATCTGTTTTACAATCTTGATACACAGGAAAAGAGCGTCTCCACTCTCCACTCCACTCCACTGCACGGTCCACGGTGTCTCCTGAACCCACGCCTTATTCACACGCCATCTTTAGAGCGGCCAGCTTAAAACCAAGGCTGAGAAAAGGAGAAACAGAGAGGAAGACAACTCGACCTGTGGCTCACAATAAGATAGTCTGGAAACCGCATAACACTAAGGTGACATAGATGGCATACCTTTTCAAAATACAAAAACGAGCTTAGCGGTCCTGCTATCATTGACTACTCCTCAATCACTGACGCGCGTAGTTTCACCCAGTCATGACATCCGGGGCTCCAAACCCCACCGTTTTCTAGGACCACAATGCTTCACTGATTCTCTTCATAGCAGAACAGAGTCCCTGCTGATCCCTCAGTCCTGCTTGTTTGTTCTCATCCTGACATGAAACCTTTATCTGGTCTGTAGAAACAGCATTGCCATATTACAGGTTCCCCTCTCCACTTCTAATTCAATAGTACGCGCTGAGTTAGGCAGGATCCCAATAAAAGACATAATACATTTCAGAATAGTCTCATACTGGCTAAGGCTAATAAATAAAAATGACAATAATAAAAAGAACTGTACGAGTAGTATCACCTATCTTTGTCTCTTAGAAAAAATTCACTGGAATACTGAAAGCTTTCATTCTCTTTGGCTAAAAAAGTTGACCATTATTCTTAAAAATACCAATAATCATCATCTTTGGAAAGATTTTAATAAGGATATTTTGATCTCTATTGAATATAAAAACAAAATTAAAAAGGATATTTTTAGATTAGCCCCTCTAAAAAAACAAATGGAGTCAGTCAAAAGGCAAAAACAGGCAATTTGGTTCAGTAAATATAAAACTGACACAGGGATCGAAAACTATCTGTTGTTAGCCCTACCCCAAAGCCTCCGAAAAGCTATTACTTGGGCTAGGTTTAGAATTCTTATATCTAAGTATGTATATTTCAATCAGGGTAAAAACAATGAACAAAACAAAGATTCTGCAAATGTAATACAGGCTTCCATGAAACATCGGAGCATATAATAATTCAATGCCCCTTGTATTCTCATCTAAGAGACTGCAATTTCAAACAGTTTTTGACAAAATACCTAAATTTATATTATGATCCAGTTTTTATTCTGTTGCACCCCGTGACCCTAGAGGATGCCATAATGATTTCTAAATTTATTGCATCTGTTATCCACTCAAAAAAAAAATTTTTAAGGAAATTATTAGCCCATAATATTTTATTTTATTGCACAAATTTATTATACTGGTAAAACCTTGACTTATTTACATTATTTCTATTTTCACTTTATCTTCTTTTTATTATGGTACATGCTGTTTTTAACTGTTGTATTCATTTTTAACTTTGTAATGTCCAAACTGTTATGTAATGGATGAACAAATAAATGATGATGATGATACACTGAGTAAAATGGAAATCAAGAACAGTGATAAATACACAACAAATCTGAGAGAGAAAAGAACACGTTTCATAACAAATTGAACAGTGCTTGTCTGAATCGCAGCTACTTGGTCATTTACACGTAAAGTGGTCAAAGACATCATTTAACCAGTCAGGATATGCAACAGTGCATGGTGGAATACATTCCAACAATCAACGTTTACACAAAGAAAACCAAAAAGTGCTAAGTAGTATATGTAATGGTCAGCGCACGGGAAGTAAGTCATGAGATACAGTTTTGCCTCTAAGGCGGCTTTCTGGCAAGGGTGTTGCCTAGGCAGCATGTACAGGTGGCCTGGGACTTGAGCCAATCTCTTAGCTTCAGTTTGAAGGACTGATGAAAGGGTGACGTTCTGATGACAGGTGGTAGTCTGTTCCAGAGAGAGGGGGCAGCGACAGAGAAGGCCTTGCTCCCCATGACAGTAGATACACCGGGGACTACCGGGGGGGAATGGAAGAGTCCCTGAGAGAATGAGTAACCACCTGGGTGGTGAGAATCAGGGAGAAAGGGGACTTCTGTGAGTTCCTGAGAGAGGTGCCGACTATACTGCCCATAGCATATTCATAGCGGCCATGCAACGATAGCCAGCCTAAGGACTGATATAGAGAGCAGTGATGAGTGGAGGAAGGGACCTGAAGGGCAAAGTGACAGATAGAGTTATATGTGATACTTAGATGAGAGAGAAGTGAGGCGGAAGTGGAGGAGAAAACAGGAGAGCAATAGCCGAGAAAGGGCAGGCGATTTCCCTGGGCAATTGCAAGGTGAGCCTCAGGGGTGAGGAGGTGGTTTACATGGTAGGCTGCTACCAGCTTCTTATAATGCTATCAATGTGGACATTGTAGGTAAGAGAGTGATCAAGAGTCACTCCTAGGTATTTGAAGGAGGGTACTATGTCAAGAGGAGGGCCTGCAGGGGTTGCTGTGTGGAATGTGGCATTTGTTTTGACAGCCTTTGTAAGGTACGACTTGGAGCCAAAGAGCATGGCCTTTGTTTTTTTCTCATTTGCCAGGAGTTTTTTGGACACAAACCAATTCTGAGCTGCTCCATAGTTAGTGGTGAGGGTGGAGGATGTAGCTTCTAGGGACCTGTCATTATGGTAGATGACAAGGTCATCAGCATACAGGAGTGCATTGCAGTTTATGCTCTCCACAGGAAGACTATTTATGAAAAGCGAGAATAATAGAGGCCCCAGTACGGAGCCCTGGGGTACACCAGTGTTGATGGGCAATGCGGCAGAAGTAACTTTGCCTATCATAACAGACTGTGATCTGTTAGCAAGATAGCTGCTGAACCAAGTGGCAGCATCCATGGAGCAGCCTAGGTTTAGCAGGGTGGAATTTAGAAGGTGATGGTCCACAAGGTCAAAGATTTTTGATAGGTCCACGAACACCGCACCTGTGGCCATGCCCATGTCCATGCTTCTAAGGACATGATTGGAAAAAAAGGCCAAGGCAGAAGAGGTGCTGTACTGTTTGCAGAAACTGTGTTGGCGTGGGGTCAGGAGGTTGTAATTTTCAAGATACTGGGATAGTTGGTGGTGAATGATTTTTTCTAATAGTTTGCTTAGGTGCAGGAGGAGGGAGATGGGACAGTAGTTTTCCGGGGCAGTCAGATCACCGGATTTGAAAATAGGCACCACATGCGCACGTTTCCATGAATCAGGCATGGGGAAGGATGAGAGGTCAAGATTAAATATATGGGTCAGTGTCCTTATGAGGGCTGGGGAGAGGATTTTCAAAAAGGTGGGATGCAAGCCATCACTGCCTGGGCTGCCTCTGGAGGGTAGCGTCCTTAGGAGTTTGCCAGTGACCCTGTGGTTGATGGCTCTTAAGTAGAAAACAAGGCTAGATGGATAAGGACAGCACTGCTGGTTATTCTGGACAGAGAGAGACTGTGGAGAGATTTTGCTGGTTTAGGAGGTAAGGTCAGTGAACATTTTGTTGAAGGAATCGGCAAATCACCTGGATCACTAATGGGACAAGTGGGGGAGGTGAGTTCGGTTATTAGTTTATTTGACTTTGGGTTTAGGGGGTTGTTAATGGAGGCCCAAAAATTATGGGGGTTACTATGAGACTCATTCTGCAGATTGGCATAATATTTACGATTCAGTGATTTCACCACCTGCTTACAGGAGTTTCGAAGTGCCCTGTATGTGTCCCATAACTGAGGGGAAGGGCATGCCTTAAAAGCTCTCCATGTTTTGTCCCTTGTTTTCATTTGAGCCAGAAATTCATGCGATAGCCAGTGGGTGTTTCCACCTCTAATCCTCCTGGAGGTGATTGGGAAATATCTATCCTGCAGGTTGCGAAGAGCTTCCGTAAAAATCGTCACTGCCATGAAGACATCTTTGAGTTGGCAGAGTGAGGTCCAGTTTATGGCCCAGGCATCCCTTAGCACTAGGTCCAAGTCAGAGGCTTTAAATTTCCTAAAAGATCGCAGTTTGTGGGGAGGATGTGTTGAATTGGTGGTCAAAGCAATATACTTGGGGGTGTGGTCACTGATAGAGTCGGCCATAATGCCTGCTTGGAGGACTAGGTTCACACAGTTGGTGGCAATCCAATCAATGGTGGAGTGGTTGGGTGAGAGGGACTTGTGTCTGGTGGGAGAGGAGATGACTTGCTCAAGGTGATGCGACTTTAAGAGGTGTGCATACTCAGGTGCTGGGGATTCAGCCCAGTGGAGGTTAAATCCCTGATTATAATGGTGTCCCTGGAGAAGGGGGCAGAGGCAAGGCTGTCCAAGAAGCTAGATAGTCCCTGTGCTCCTCCTGAGGGAGGATTATAGCAGCAGCCTATGTACCATTTCTTCGATGCATCCAGAACAATTTCAGCAATGAGCCACTCACTGATTGCGGAGGTGGAGGAGTGGGCAATAGTGGTGGCACTAATATGGTCTTACATGTATAGTACAATGCCACCACCCCTCTTTCTGCCTGGCCTATCAAGCCACAGCAGTGAGTAGCTGGGAAGTTGGTAGGAAGCATCACTGTGGTATGGCTTAAGCCATGTTTTGGATAGTCCCAGGATGTGCGGTTTGTATAGGCACACTCAGGCTTCAAGTTCAAAGAACAGCTGGGAGGCTGCACACATTCAGGTGTGTGACCCTGGGGCTGCCGTGCCCTGTCCAGACAACGTTGTCATGGTCAATATGATGTTCAAGGGACCAGGGTTGGTTTCCACATCCCCTGCTGGAAGGATAAGTAAGAGGAGGTGGTAGGTATGGGGGTGCCAACAAGGGGACGGTATAGTGAGGGAGTGGAGAAACGAGCCAAGGAGATGATGATCATGGTTAGTCAGGAAGGCCAGTATGGCAGAGCCCATGGGGGGGAGAACTGGAGTATCGTGGCTTTGTGTGGGGGTCACCGAATAAGGGTATTTTGGTGAAAGATTGTTAATAAGCCTGGTCTGAAGTGAGGATGATGTCACAAAAGTCAGTAACAAACAACAGGCCAGTCATGGAGCATAAGGTAATATAGAGCACAGGGGAGAACATTTTGGTTGGTATTGACAGTGGGGAAAAAATATTTCCTTGGAGACCAGTGAGAGGACAGCTGAAGGGAAACATGCAGTACAGATTTAGGGCTGGTTAAAACAGAGCCTGGGGCTGCTATGGGAAAACAGCAATACCATTTAGACCCTACAGCTGTGTCCTGTTTCTTTAACGGAGTTGGAGAAAGCGGGGGATTTCGGGGTGGGGCCACTAGGGAGGAAAATGTATTGAATAAAGGCCAAAGGTGGGGGCAAGCCTGATGCAGAGAAATCCAAAACTGCAGGCAGAAAATAAGTTAAAAAAATCCTGCTTGACACCAAGAAGCCGATTCGAAGTGGTGTACACTGATAGGCAGAGAGGTCTTGGAGGGTGTTGACCAATGCAGGGCAGGGAGTCCATGGTGGGCCGCCAATCAAATCAGCGGTTTACAAGTCAATGAGACTGGCCGTACCTGAGGGCGGCTGAAAAGTCCCAAAGTGGCCGTCTCGTCCTTCTGAGCTGGGGCCTCGAAGCAGCGGTGTGCCCTGTGGAGTGGGGTCCCAAGTTCAGCTGTAAGGAAAGAAGGGAGAGAAATTAGGAAAATTGCTAGATAAGCAGGCTAGTAGAGTGGAGGTAGGGGCGGGTCGGTACTAGAAAACAAAGAGCAGGGGAGGGAGTGTGAAAGAGGGGCTGGGCAGAAAAAAAGGGCTCAATGGAACTACAAGGAAGTGGCTCCAATCTGCTTCAGGCAGACTGGGGCAGACAAAGAAAATGGAAATTAGCAGGCTGGGGGTCAGAGAAGAGCAGCCACTGAGCCGAGGAGGGAGAGTTAAGGCTGCAAAACACTAGCAGCAGGGGATTTCAATAAAAGGCAGGCGGAGGCTGGGAAGGTAGGAGATGGAGCTACAGATAGCTCACAAGGTTGGAAAATAGTGACAGGGAAAATTAGAAGAAAAAAGGGGTAGGGAAAAAAAGATGTAGAGGACAAGAAACAAGCATGTATGGTGTCAGGAGATAGGCGCCAGGCAGGGGGGTAGAAAAAAGGCAGCGGGATTACAAGATGACCCCAGAGGAAAAGCCGCGTCAGGGCTAAACACTTTGGTCCAAGAAGGGCTGTATGTAAATTAAGGGACCAGGGAAGTGGGGAGCTAGTGGGGTGGAACAGCAACAAGTTACATAGATACTCAAATAACAATTTTGAAAAAGTAGAACAACCGACTATATGAATTGGCTACTACATGCAGCAGAAATTCAAAGTAAAAGGATTCGAACACAATAATAATAGCAGCAGATTAGTAATAACACTTTCTGATGGGCCAAAAACCTCATGCAGAGAAATCTGAGATATGGTGGCAGAAAATAAGATTAAAAAAGATCCTGTTTTTGGCACCAAGAAGCTGATTTGGAGTGGTGTACTCTGATAGGCTGAGAGGCCTTGGAGGTTGCCGACCAATGCAGGGCAAGAAGTCTATGGTGGGCCACCAATCAAATCAGTGGTTTACAAGTCAAGGAGAATGGCTGTACCTGAGGGTAGCTGAAAGGTCTCAAAGTGGCAGGCTCGTCCTTCTGAGCTGGGGCCACCAAGCAGTGGTGCACTCTGTGGGGCGGGGGTCCCGAGTTCAGTTTAGGGTGGCTGAAAGGTCTCAAAGTAGCTGGCTCATCCTTCTGAGGACCCTGGACTCAGTCACCTGCATACCACCTGCCCCTAGATGCTCATACGCCACAGCACAGGCACGTGATTGGTACTGGGTACATGTTGTGCATCGGTGATGCCCACACTGACATTAGCACTGTTGTCAGGGGCTGGCACATTGTCATGACTTGCACATCGTCTGTTATGTGTTGACTGCATGGCACTGTATGGCTGTTAGCTACAGGCACACCCACATGTCTATGCCACTGGTGGCCACTGTACAGTATGGTATACATGTTACAGTTAAGACTGTCCTATGCCGAAACATGCTGCCAGCTGGTTGGTGGGTGTTCATGCCTGGTTGCCACCATCATCACAGCCAAAGCATGTCCCCAGGTTGGGGATGGCTTCACCATGTGGGACACTGTACTAGTCACCAGAGTGGGGGACACAGTCAGGGTCGTGTAGCTGCTGTCCCATTGGGCCTTGCAGGCCCTGCATTGCCACAGCCATGGCAGGCCTCCCTCATGGAACAAAAGCTATGGCTGGCCACTGGCAGTCGCCATGGCTTGGTCATGCCACATGTGTCCTGTCCCCCTGACTCCCTACCCTTTGGGCCCACCAACATGTCCATTTTCTGCCTGTGGGCAGGGTGCCTCTGCTACCCTTGTATCAGCCTCCAGGTGTCATGCTGCCACATTGTAGTTGTACAGGTCCAGTTCTTTGCCCACAGGATCATGCATTACCCAGCTGTTGCCACACAGCACATGCACATTATGTCATTCACTTTGTCAACTGCCTCCCTGGATGCTTGTCTGTGCCACCTTGGAACCACATGCAGGCTATGGGCATGATATATGCTGCAGTGCTGCTGTTGTCTGTCAACGGCACCAGGCAGTCACACCTCCAGCTTCACTGTAGCTGGCTCACGCCCATGTTGTGTAGCTTTTGTAGGTATGCCTTGTGTGGTTCCCGCACATGTGGCTTAGTGTGCCTGCAGTGTTATTATCCTTAGCATGGGATGGTGGTCAGCCCATTGGTGCTATGTGTGTGCATTCCACTCTGCTCGTGGGTGTGCTGCTTGGTGATGCTGAGGCCTGTTCAGCTGAAATGGCTGCTTACCAATAGGGCCCTGGTACAGTGACCCCATCTGCAGTCCATGTGCTTGCTTTCACCTGCACGAGTCTGGTATTCTGCTGTTCATCATCTCCACCCTCTTCATCCTCACCCTGTTCGACATTTACCTCTGGCATGGTAATATCGCATGCTGTGACAATGCAGTGCAGTGTTCAGCATGCCAGAAATATTTTACATGCCATGGTTGGGGTGTATTACAGTGACCCCCCCCAATCTGTTGAGACATCAGAAATGCAATTTGAGGAGACTGAAGGTCCGTTCAATTGCCAACTGTGTGGAGGTGAGTGCCTCATTGTAGCACATCTAAGCCTCTCTCTGTGGGTGCCTCAGTGATGTCATGAGCCATGGCAGCTGTGGATAGCCACTCTCACCTGTGGAAAGGGAATACATTGGTTACCCTTGGTGACCTGTGTGCACCCTACCATTCTTGATGGGGTGTGCTGACTCCTGGGTGGCACCATAGACTGCCAGCTCATTGGTAGTTCTGTGATTGGTGGCCCTTTGGTCATTATACACACCCATGGTCACCTATGTGGCCCACCCTGCCCCTGCCCCACACACATATGCCTTTCTGAAACATCCTCCATGTATGTTGGCCAGGCATGTTGCATACAGGGCACTTATCAGTGTCATTGTGCCATGCACATTGTGCTGTTGCAGGCTGTGCCGACATGGCTCACATGTTGCTCAATCGACTGGCATGCCATCTGCGCATTGGTCTGTGTGTATGCACCCCTTGTTTATGGGCCCCAAATCACATACGGTACTGGTGTGTGACACATACACCTATCAGTCATCCTCCATGTATGTCTCCCCATTCAAATGCTTCACAAAAGCCACCGTGTCAGGGCTTTCGGCAGAAAATGTAGGCATCATGGCAGGATCCAGGGTACTGGGTGACAACTTCCAGAATGCAGCACTGGCTGTCACAGACCAGCTACATATTCATGGAATGGAAGCCTTTTCTGTTGACATATACCTCCTCCTATGCAGCTGATGATTTCATAGCAATGTGTGTACAGTCAGTGGCACCCAATACCCAAGGGAATCATGCACTGCTGTAGAAACCCTGCTTCACAATCTGCTGGCACAGCATTCAGTGGGAAGCTGATGTGCCTCTGTGTCCTGTGTAGCAGTGCCTCCAGGAAATCCTTGAGACAGCTTGACACAGAGGCCTGAGATATGCCAACTGTATCACAAGTTGGGGACTGGAAGCTTCCCATTGCTGGGAAGCACAGTGCTGCACTTATCTTTACATCCATTAGCACTGGATGCTTTCTTCATGTTGTACTCTGCAGGTTCTCTCTCTCAGTTCCTGGCACAACTCTGCTATGGTAGCCTTACTGAGGCAGCAGCATGTAATGCACTGCTCCTCAGTCAGGTCCCGGTATGATGTTCTCTTTCAGTAGACTCATGCTGCATGTCTCCTGGTGGATCTGTGCTGTCTTTGTGGCATACTGTTCCCCTGGACCCTGCCATCATGTTGGTGGGCTCGTCTCCCTCACCTTGCCATGGCCAACCTGATGCCCAGTATGGCCACTGTTCCAGTCATATTGCTGTGTTACTGTTGTGCTCCTGCCCTGCACCTTCACAAGTGGCTCAATTCTGCCTGCCTGTTGTGGGCCTGTTTATATGCTCTAGTATAATTCAGACCAGCTCCACCATGGTCTAACAGGTGCATGCTATTGTTGGCACAAATTCAGAAGCTTCCATCTTTGAGAATCCGAGAAAAGGGGATGTTGCATAAGTTGTCTAACACAAGCCCAGTTGCACCATGGCGCATCCAGTTTTTTTACCCAAGCCTGGTGCAGGCCACTTTGGCACAAGCAGCCCCAGGTTTGATGCAAGGTGCATTACAGAATCACAATTGACACAAACTTTGATACAAGTCGCAACTTGCATCAAATACTTGTGGTGCGAGCACTATGCATCATTCCTGGCCTTTTGAGAATCCATCCTAGTAACTCGATGTTATATTTCACCAGTTGTCATCTCTGACATCTGGTCGATAATGTACTGGTTGTACAGTTCTTGCATAGCAAACGCAATTGCAGTGATCCTTATGACTGTAGGACACACTGTGTGAAACTGAGAGTGAGGTTTGAGGCCAGGGTGTACAGTGGGAAATGTATCACAGCAGCAGAAGAAAGAGCTAGTCAGATTCCAAACGAACAAGCATTTGCAGTACACCAGAGTCTTCAAATAATACTGTCACCTGAACACTGAACCCAGACTCAAGAATATCATCCAGGAAGAACCTAAGATGGTGTACTGGAAAGGATGTAACTTATCAGATACATTGGATTATAGCTTTCACTCTTCCTCCTCTGCATAAGCTACATCAGGTCCATGACTACTAGGGAACTTCAGATATGAGAACTGCGTTTTTTGTGGCAACATTAAGGTGGGAAAAAACATCATGCATCCAGAGACAGGAGAGAATTTTGAGAAATTCAGCTTTTAATCGAGGAAACGGCCGAAGAGGCTGCACCCCCCCCCACAAGCTCACTGCCGACTGCGGCAGGCCCAGGACACCAGCGCCCCTTTCAGAGGGGCTGAATTTCAGCTTTTAATCGAAGAAATGGCGGAAGAGGTAAAGAGCACCTCTATCACCCTCCTGCCTGACTCCTGCTGTGGGGTGCTAGCTCGGCGGCCTAGCGTCTCTGCCCCACCCACCCCAACCACCCAGGGGTGGTGTTTGATTATAGAGCTTCCCTGTGACATCATTTCACTAAAATCCCTCAATTTTCCATTTGCAGGTTATAACTGCTGACCACCAGAGGGACTCAGCGATCTCTTGCTTTATTTCCAGCCCTGATAGCACCTGTGCCCCCTGGCTGGCTCTCCTCACCTATCTACAGCATCTCTCCCCCCTTCACCTTGGCCAATTACTCTCCTCCACCTCTTCAGCCACCTAGCAAACTTGCTGGTTCTCCTCACCTGTCTGCAGCATCTCCCCCCTCCCTTGGCCTCTACCTCCTTGCCTTTCAGCCTTCTGTCTAACCTATAACTGCTACCTTCTGGACCCCTCCGGAAATGACCCCAGCCTGGCACAACTGACCACTAGGGGTCACTGAGTCTCATTTTAGGCCCAACTCTGCTGCCCCAAGCGCCTGACACCACTTCCTTGACCTCTCCCTGGTCCTTTCTCCTAATACCCAGGGTGAGTCTTGAACCTGGTACCCTGTATACCAGAGGCGGTGTCACTACCACTGAACCAAAGTGGCACTAACGGTCTCAGGCAAGCCGCCTCCACTTCTTTCTTCCGTACCTGTTTTAGCTCTTTAGCACTATGCATGCCACTCACTTCTGGACATGCCTCATGCTCAGCCTATGTCTACTACCACTGTCATACCCAACTATCTCAGCACTATTGCAAACAAGCCATGTGGCTGTGCCCCTTTCTGTGCTGGTACTGGACCCCTCCTATGTATCTGTGCTGGCTCTCGGGCACCTGGCAGCCACTGGGTGCTGCTGCCCACCATGCCCAACCAGCAGCCTCCGCCTAGCTCCCACCCCTGATGCACATGTAAGACTTATCATTCTTGCTTTCCCATCCTGCACTACTCTGCCCACTCCCTGTATACAGAAACTCCCCTCCCCCCTCTCGTGTCTGTTGTAGAAATACCTTTCTCCGCCACCTGACCAGGGTGTTAGTTATGCTACTCCTCTTGTCAGGTAACATTCACCCCAACCCTGGCCCAGTTCACTACAACCCTGCCACAGGCCCTTCTGGACTCTGTGTGGTCTCCATGAACATCTGTAGCCTCATGAAAAAATTTGACTCACTTCAGTGCTGGGTCAAATCTCATAATCCAGACATCATTTCCTTGGCTGAGACCTGGCTGACAAAATCCATCCCTGACTCCTTTGTCTCCCTCCCTGGATACTCCCTCTTCCGGGCTGACCGGGCTGGTAAATGTGGTGGTGGCTCTGCCATCTACATTAAAGAAGCCCTCCCTGGACTTTCCCTACCAACTCCTACCCTTGACTCTGGGGCTCAGGTGCTGACCCTGAAGCTGACCCCTGACCCATTAAAGGGCCCGCTTTATCTAACACACAGCCTACATACCCCCTAGAAACCAAACCCCAGCTCTAGCCTCCCTTACAGAATACCTTTCCTCGCTGCCCCACCCCTCAGACCAAATACTAGTGGGTGACCTTAACATCAATTGGCTTAGCTCCTCTTCCTCCTCTGCCTGTGACTCCTTTGCTGCGGTCGATATGACCCAACTCATCACCCACCCCACTAGCACTAACCCGAAGAGAGGCACTAGTACTCTTCTTGATGTGGTCCTCTCTAATCGCCCTACTTGGATCATTGACATCCAAGTCCTTCCAGACTCGCTTAGCGATCACTCGCCCATAATTTTTCACTGGACTTCCACAGTATCCAGATCATCAGCACAGTCCTTTCCCCGGCGGCGCCTGAAGCCAGGTGGCCTGAAGAAACTCAAGGAACTTCTGTCCCAAATTGATTGGTCTCCTATACAGTATGCCCCCGACACTGATACAGCACTAACCTTCTTTATCCAAACATTCAATAAAGCCTGCAATATCTTCGCTCCTCTGACAGCCCGCCGCTCTAAGGTGCAAAATGCTCCTTGGGTGACCCCAGCCCTGATCCAACAACTCAGACATAGGGCTAATCTATGGCAGCGTGCTACTGAAACTGGCCAGCCTAGCGATAGGCAGGTGTATGCGGCTGCCAGAAATAAGTGTACCTGGGCCATCAGAAAGGCCAAGGCTGATCACTATCAGGCCTCGCTTACCTCCTCTTGGGGGAATCCTAGAACCTTCTGGGATAGTATCAAACAGTTAAATGGAAGGACGCACTCCCCCCCTCCCAGATCAATATCAATGGCACTATCTCCTCCGATCCTGCACTTATTGCTAACTGCCTCAATACCTCCTTTACGGAACTTAGCCCTATCCTCCCTAAGGATTTTTTCAACCTTCCCCCCACCTTGCCTGCACTGGTCTTTACACGCCCATACTTTCACCTCTGCCAGGTCACTGCCCAAGAACTCAGACCTCACCTAGTCAACGCCCTTAGGAGCAGTAGTATGGGTAGTGACACCTTGGACCCTTGTATCCTTCGACAAGTTCTTGATCTGGTCCTTACACCGATTACCAGTCTCCTCAATAAATCTCTCTGCCTCGGGCAATTCCCGTCAATCTGGAAAATTGCCACAGTCACACCCATTCTTAAAGGTGGAGACAGGTCCATGGCCGGAAACTACCAGCCTATCTCCATTCTCGCCCCTCTTTCCAAAGTCCTGGAAAAAGTAGTAGCCTCCCAAATTACTGACTACCTCTCCAACTACGACATTCTCTGCCCAGAACAGTACAGTTTCCGTGCTGGCCACAGTACCACTACTGCCCTCCTAGAATTCTCTAATTTCCTCCACTCCTCCCTAGACCAGGGCTCCCAGGCTGCTGCTGTGTTTGTAGACCTATCAAAAGCATTCAACACCATCTCCCATCCCCTCCTTCTGGATGCCCTCAGTTACTCTGGCTTTGCCACTGGGCCTATCTCCTGGTGTACCAGCTATCTGTCAGCCCGCTCACAGCATGTAAAAATTGGCGGGGCTCACTCTGACATCCATCCCATCCTCTCCGGCATTCCACAGGGCTCCATTCTTGGACCTCTACTCTTCTCCCTTTACCTTAACTCCCTTCCAGGTTCCTGTAGTGGTAATATATTACTGTATGCGGATGACGCCGTCATCTTTGCCGCTGATTGTAACCCTATCACTCTCCAAGACTCCCTGCAAAGATCCTTTAATGAAGCTGAGGGATGGTTCAAGGAACGTAGGCTGGTGATAAATCTCAAAAACACTAAAACCATGGTCTTTGCTCACCCAAAAAACAAGTTGTGCAACTTTAAGCTCCACATACACTCAAGCTCCAAGCTCACGCTTGAACAAGTCTGCTCCTATAAATACCTTGGGATCTACTTTGACCCCTCTCTCTCCTTCCATGGCCACATATCAGCCCTTGCCACAGCTGCAAATATCCGAGTAGGCATATTACACCGGCACAAAAATTGTCTACCCCCCCCCGAGGCCCTTCGACTCACAGTCACCTCATCCATCCTGTCACTGGTGGACTATGGGTTGCCTGTGTACGGCGCCGCTAATCAGACCGCTCTCAACAAAATTCGCACTATACTAAACAAAGCCTGTAGGCTAATCACTGGGGCCCCCAGGTTAACGCATACTTGTCAGTTATATGCGAAAGCCATACTGCTTGACCTGGATGAACAGCTTAAATATCAGACCTGTATCATGACTAAAAAAAACCTTCTTGGGCTATCCCCTCCAGGTCTGATGGCCAACCACCCAACGTGCAAACTGTGAAGTGCATACCCGTACCTCTGGCAAAACCACCCTATCCATCCCTAGGGCTAGGACCGCGCACGGTTAAAGAGCCTACTGCTACAGAGCCCCATCCTGGTTCAACACATTGCCCCCATCCATCTCTGATGCCCCTTCTATATCCTGCTTCAAAACCTCCCTACGAAATCACCTAATTACTATTCGTTGCTGTAATTGCTACTAGTTTTAGCCTGGCACTAACAATATGACAAAGCCACATGTAAGCTGCTTATGACTATTGAAGTTAGAGTGCTTCACGATATTATTGTTTGCCTCCCTCTGTTGTATCAACTTGTTGTACTACCCATTGTTTTGTACTCGTTACTGTTTACATGCTGTTGTACTGTGATCTGCCTTTATGTGACAAGGTACCTTTGTAAATGAGCCTCTGGCTCAAAGGTTTTCAAACTGCTGTTCAAATAAATAAATAAATAAATAAATGTTCTTTTATTTTGTGCAAACTCCTGCCATTGTGTACTTAGTCATTGGCAAGACTATACACAATTTTAAAACACTTACAAGAAAACATCTCTGCAACATTTCTGGGAAAGAAATGTACAATCCTTTGACAGAACATACTGCCAGATTTGGACTTGGCCATGGTTCAGTTTCCAGCAGTTTCCATGGCACCATCCTTCACACCAAGCTACCGCAGCCCTCTTACTTGGGGCATGGTGGTGAACATGTGCAGACCTGTACAGTAGGTTCCCTTACTGAAAACAGCTGTACTGGGAGGACCAGCCATATCCCAAAATTCCCCACGCCACACAGCATGCAGGATTTAATCTGCTGGTGGGCAGTCCATCTGATTGGATGGCTCCTGTTAAGAAAAAGCAATGTGGCCGTATTTCTTGCTTAGCGAGAGTACGTGGACGAAGCGTTTTTTGTAAGTAAATGTAAATATCTGGTTGATTCTGCATTTATTTATTTTTTATGAGACAGTACATCTGGTTAATCCTGCATATTATTTTACCATATCTGGTTGATCCTGCATCTGATGGAGGACGTGGCTCTCTGTCCCTTCCGTTGTCACCTCTTTTGATCTGGTTGATCATGTGGTTTCTGTTGGTGTGGCTCATACGCTCCTTAAATCAGCTTGAATGCTGTTGTACCATAGAAGGATTAAATGTTCCACGACCTTTGAACTGTGGTACATCAGCATTTTAGGTGATATAAAAATCAAGGTAGAACACTATTCTACCACACATACCATTATTTCTAAGCCACAATATTGTTACAACACCAATTAGTAATTTTGCAAATGAAATATTTTTGTATACAGTTATATATTAATTCACAATTTTAGACTGCATATTATTAACCTGTAGGTTCATGAAAAACTGGAATGCAGACATGAAGCATCATCTGAAGAGTTGCCAATTAGTGCATGTAAGTGTAGCAGACTGAAGTTATATTGTAATAACATTTTATTTACCATTCTGATTACACTTACATTTTTCTGTGTGATTACCTTTTAAATAAATGTCAGATAGACAGACAGATTAAACAGTGCACAAGACCTGCATTCATATGTGGTCACACTTGTAAGAACAAATTTAACAATGCCAAAAGTAGTAACATAGTGGTTACACAATACATTTTCTGTTACAATTTGCAATAGCCATAACACATGTAGTTGCCCTTGCAAGAACAAATAACATGATGCCAGAAGAGATGCAGTAGTAGTTGCACAGCAAATTTTCTGTTAAGCTTTGCAACAACTATTACATGTGTAGTTACACTTGTCAGAATGAATTAATTTGTGCTGAAAGGGAGATAGTAGTAGTTGCACATACACAATGCACAATTGTGAAACTAGTTAACAACTACATAGTAATTACATGTAACTACACAGTTGTTACAGTGCAGTTACAGTATAGTTACTTCATGCAAATTGCATGTAACTACACAACATGTAAATGTGAAACTAGTTAACACAGAGGATAATGTATGGTATTCAGTTAATAACCATGCTGTAAACACTTCGAGAGGTTGCCATGAAAGCATTAATGCCCGACGAAGGAGGCTTCTACTGGGGAATTAATGCATGGTTGGGAGGGGGTTGCGGCATGAGGCCTTGGCCGAGTGCCTACAACCACCCAACCATGCATTACTTCCCCAGTAGAAGCTGACTCTGGAGGGCATTAATGCGTTTGTAATATGGGAATACTTGCGCTGTTGTTGTTTCCATTTTTACAGTTCTGTTCGGCTTTGTCTCGGCACATTGAAATCCTGCATATTCGCTGCAATGTGTGTTTTGTTTGCTGCTGTGACAGCTAGTGGTGCTAGAGCTTGACCCGGTGACCCCGTGATTAATAGCTGGAGCAGGCATTACCAGTGTTTAATCACCGCTCCAACTTTAATCATGTGGTGCGTTTTGCCCAATGAGGTAGCCTTATTTCAGGCTTCTCTTTTTTTGCTGTGTTACAAGACATCATTGTAAACCTCAAGAGCACAGCTCGAGAGGTTTTCAGATGTCATGGCAACCTTGAGAAGTGTTTTCAGCGTGGTTGTTAATCAGAGACCATACATTATATTTTATAGTGTATGGGCTACCAAAATTGTATAATCGCAGATTGAATTACTTTACTTTACTGATTTACTTTACAGAACATATATTGTTGTGAGCATTGTAGAGGGGTTGTGGGATAACAGATGGACCAGACACCAAACTTCAGGTTCAACACACAGTTTCTGAGTGGATGTTTATTCAAAATACAGACAATAACCTTAACCAATGGCATATCCCTTATTCAGTACATCAGTTTGCAGCAACAGGGTATGCATGTCCTTTCTCTGCTCTTAGCCAGCACCTGCTAACTCACGGATCACTGATCTAAACTTTTAAGTGAAAACCCTTCATTCTTATGATTGCCTTGTTTGCTTGGGTGGTAAGGGTTCAAAAGGAAAAAAAACAAAACGAGCTACAGACAAAGAACCTCAGTGCAGAAACACTGAAACAAGGGTTTCCCCAAAGGGCATTGAAAATAAGTCAAGTTTCAAAGAAACACAACATCACACATACTTCCATAATGCAAAGCATCATGGGATATATGCAAATCACCATGACATTTCAGATTGGCTCGGTCTGCAGCAGGAATGCATGGTACCAATTTACATGCATTTAACAACACAACAAACTTAATTTCTATAATACAGTCACCTAGTACTTTTTACCTTTGCCAATAACAGCTAGTGCCATGGTACTTTCAACATTTACAGGTTTCATAAACACAAGGTATATACATCAAAGTATTTTATGACATAGTACTAGCACATACTAAATCCAACAATGATAAACACAGCCTGTTGTTTTACATAAGCTCGGAGGTCACCACAATAACCTCCCTGTATGAGGACCTGAGAGAGAAAAGGAAAACTAAAGAGGACATTATAGCATAGTCAAGAAAGGGAAGGAGGTGTCCATAGGTGGCCAACCTTATGGACTAGAAATTGTAAAGAATAGACTAGGCTAAGAAATAGAAGAACTGTTGAAACAGATTTAAGAAAACATTGGTCCTCAAGAGTGGCTGGAGCTCCCTGTCACATATCCCCCACCTTAAGAGGGAAGCAGTTATTGCAGACTGCTTACCACCTTCCTGTCCCAGGAAGGGATGGAGCTTTCACTCATCCATTTTCAGAAGCTTAGTCTCAGGGTCCCTATTAACGATAAACATTCCATGACAAACACAATGGGTATCATCATGTTTACCCTGAGGCATTAACAGATTTCTTAACAGAGACTAATCTCTTTTTAGGGAAAGTCCATCATATTTCTTAATCAAAATCTGGATGGCTGTAAAGTCCAGTACCATAGAAAGACTTTCTCTGCGGTGAGTAATTACTTGCTCCAACCCCACCAGACATGTCAGTCTTAAGCAGGGACCCAGTCCTAGGTTCAACCCCTCTGCATAACCCACTATAATGTCTATTGATTCATTCATTTCACTTGATACTGATACAGACACCTGAGGGTAAACACTCTAGCTGTTACCCTAACACAGGTTCTTATCCATTTTCCACCCACCTCCTCCTTTTTAGGTTTTCCATCAAAAAAATAAAATAAAACACATGTACCACCTCAGACTCCTTGTCTATCCTTGGGTGCATCTTTCTTCACCATCAGGCCCACCCCCTGACCAAACATACTACACTTTGGCCTACAGAAGGGAACCATTGCAGAGCCACACCAAGCCTTGTGTCTACAACCAAACTTCGCCCCTCTGTGTTACACAAAGTTTCTGCGGGAATATGGAAGAAGCAATAGTAGTTTGTACTCTCCTATTTTAACCTTTTATAACCTATAACCTCAAATTCCTGGTCATTTTATCCCCAGGCAGGTCTCTACATAAACCTACAGGAAGCCAAGTAACCTCCCAGGCAGGTTTCTACAGAAACCTACAGGAAGCCAAGGAACCTCCCATGCTGAATACCCTGCAATGTTAAACAACAGGTTCCTAAACCTTTTATTTATTTATTTATTTTTAGAATCAGAATTACATCCCTTTGAATCAGGGACTCATTTACAAAGACTCCTCATCAAAAAACAGAAAGGAAAAACACATACAAACACAGTAAACAGAATAGACAGAGAATTATAAGGGATAATTTACATATATGTACATAGCTGCAGTGAAAACAGTCCAACATGGGAGCGAATACTATATGTAGGTCCTATACAATGTTGTAGCTACTTTACATATATGTACATAGTTACAGTGAAGAGTCCAACATGGAAGTGGCACTCTATGTAGGTCCTATATAATGTGGTGGCTAAAATATCATAGAGTAAACAAGAGACTACAGTATCAATGATGTTAATGCTTTTAACTCTGGACTGTCTTAATAAACAACATTTTAATCATTGTGCTTTTTTCAGCCATCTGTTACCATCTAGTACCTTGTGATCTGTGTGAGAGTTTTCCCTTTCTTCAAGGGTGCCATTTTTTTTCTTTAATGACCTCTACCCTTTGGGACACTCTTTCCACACCACAGGTACTAGTTCCTCTGCTATCCCCAGCAGGTACCTCTATCTGGTTGCACATAAGACAGGTCTTAAGATAGGCTGTCACCTGTCTGTACATTCCTGGCCAGTAATAATATGGGGTTACTTGAGCTAATACCCCACCATGGCTCTGATGCCCACAGAGACTAAAGTGAGCAGCCTCCATCACTTGATGTCTATAGGCCTCAGGCACAACCACCTGGGCATCCACACATTTTGTATGGGGTTTGGGCCTCATGTGGTACAGAACACCCTTCTTTAGTTCATACCACCAGCATCGTTTTGCCCCCACTTCAACATTAATCTGCATACCCTCCTTGGCTTTAACATACTGTAACAGTTTGGCACATCAGCATCTTTAGCCTGCAGTATACCCCAGTCAATACTGTTAATAGATTTAGCTGCATTAATACAAGAAAAGGCCCCTTCAGCCTCATAGGCTTCTTCTTGCTTGCTTGGAGTCTTCAATCCCAGCACAATATCACTAGGCACAGTCTTATCAGGGGTCTCACATTCAAGTTCCATACTTGCAGCTCTGACCTCCAACAGGTAACATCCTGGGAACACAGGCAACAAAGGAATATCTTGTTCGTTTAGGGGGTCCTCCTCTAGCTGAGCCCATGTAAAATCCTCCTCCAATTCTTTATCCATAATCTCTGGCAGAGACCTCTTGAGCACCTAGCACCAGTGTTCCACCTCTCTGTGTAACCAGTCTGCCTCCAGCCATTGCCCAATTATCCAGGGGATCATCCTCATCAGCGTCTCCACCTCCTGGGTGCTGTCTTCACACCGCCGGTCTACCTTAACCCCACGGTAGCTCCTCACACCTTTGCATCTCTTTGTCATCTTCAGGCTAGGCCATCCTCCAAGCTCCCAGGTCTAGTCCAGGCAGCAGCTTCTCTCCCAGTCTGTCGGCCATGGTTCTAGTCAGATCTCCACAAACTTTCTTCTCTGGGTTCTCCTCTGGCAACTCCTGGTGCATCAATCCACCTGGGATATCTGGGCGATATCCATCAGAAAATGTCCCTCTTTGGCCAGTCCAGGTGCTTCCAGCAAGTTATCCCACTTCTGACACAAAGTCTGTGGTGGGATTGTGGGATGACAGATGAACCAGATACCAAACTTCAGGTTCAACACACAGTCTCTGTGTGATGTTTATTCAAAATACAGAAAATAACCTTAAGCAATGGCATATCCCTTATTCAGTACATCGGTCTGCAGCAACAAACTATGTATGTCTTTTCTCTGCACGTAGCCAGCACCTACTGACTCACTGATTGCTGATCTAAACTTTTCAGTGAAAACCCTTCATCCCTATGGTTGCCTTGTTTGCTTGGGTGGTGGGGGATCAAAAGGAAAAAAAAAATAACACAAGCTACAGACAAAGAACCTCAGTGCAGAAGCACTGAAACAAGGGTTTCCTTTAGGGCATTGGCAATAAGCCAAGTTTCAAAGAAACACAACACCACACATACTTCCATAATGCAAAGCATCATGGGATATATGCAAATCACCATGACATTTCAGATTGGCTCGATTTACAGCAAGAATGCATGGTACCAATTTACATGCATTTAACAACACAACCAGCTTAATTTCTATAATACTGTCACCTAGTATTTTTTTAGCTTTATCAATAACACCTAGTGCCATGGTATTTTCAACATTTACAGGTTTCATAAACATAAAGTATATACATCAAAGTATTTTATGACATAGTGCTATTACATACTAAATCCAACAACGATAAACACAGCCTGTTTTACATAAGCTTGGAGGTCACTACAATGACCTCCCTGTACAAGGACCTGGGGGGGAAGGAAAATTAAAGAGAACACTATAGTATAGTCAAGAAAGGGGAATTGGGTGTCCATAGATGGCCAACCTTATGGACTAGAAATTGTAAAGGATAGATTAGGCTAAGAAATAGAAGAACTATTGCAACGGATTTAAGAAAAGGTCAGTCCTCAAGAGTAGCAGGAGCTCCCTGTCACAAGAATTCTGTTTTGTTATACCATTAATGTGACATACTCAAGAAGGTTAACAACAGAATGATGTCATATCGATGGCATAACAAGGTTGTAATCTGCTTGATTTTAGTTGATAATAAGGGCTCCCCATACATTCTATAGAGGATAATGGCTGGCGATCGGGTGATAACCACACTGTAATCACCTCGAGTGGTTGCTAGGGCAACATGGTAAACCTCGAGAGCGCAGCTCGAGAAGTTTACTGTAGCTCTAGCAACCATGAGAGGTGATTTCAGTGTGGTTGTCACCCGATCCCCAGCCATCATTTTTTATCATACATGGTCAAAAAAACATTGTTTGCATTCTATGTGTGAGAATTATGGAACTCTGGTGCATTCTTTTTTCTTATGCCACTGTTTGGAAGTTCCTAAGTGTGGTTAACAACTTTTAAAATTCTAAACAGTGCATAACAAAGCGGTGTAACTGCTGATTATGGTGGTTAATAGGCACTTACCTTACATTATAACTACATAGTAGTTACATGCAACTACACCGTAGTTACAGTGCAGTTACTTATATTTATTGATTTTAAAATGCAATTGATACAAGCACAGCCTGTAGGACAGTGCACAGTGAATTATATTCAGAATATGGTAAAAACATACAGTGTCTGTGGCACTCCTTACTTGATACGTCATAGAGGAGTTATTTGCAAATTACATGTCTATAATAGTAAAAGAACTACCAAGGCTATTGCTGCCATGAGTGGGTAAAATACTATATAAAAACATACTCAAGTATAAAAAGAAAACACTCCTTTAATGGGTGAAGCTTCCCCATTCTCCTTCATTAAGAAAACTGAAAGTTAAGAACCCTCTCTTCACTCCACACCACTCACTTCTTTGGTCATGGCCTAGATAGGCCAGGCATATACATTAAAGATAACAGATACATTCGGTTGTAAAACACAAAAAAATTACCAAGGCTACCCCTTGTTTCTAAATCTCCCTTGTTTTCTAAAGAGCTACTATAAGGCTAATATACATAATTAAAGGCTCCTAGTAGAACAGGACAAATTCCATCAGATACCAGAATCCCAACTGCGTCATTAAGGCACTGCCTTTGATGCTCCTAATACAGGAAGAACCAGAAAACTTTTAATAACACATTAAGTCCAATGTGGATAACTCATAGAAACAGAGGAACATAGACTTTGACAGCAGATACGGACCACTTGGCCCACCTAGTCTGCTCATTTCCCTACTTATTGGATAAGCTGCAGATTCTAGTTAACCAACAGCATACTTCTTCCTACCCCCCATCCGAATTGCCTTATGTCTGTCTCATGCATTCTTGAATTTCCCCACTGTTTTTGACCCCATGACCTCCTCAGGAAGGCCCTTCCATGTGTTCACCACCTTCTCTGTGAAAGAATTCTTCCTCAACTCATGCAAAATGTTCTGAAATGCTGTTTAATCGTAATTTATGGAACGTCATTCTGTGTTTGAGAAAAGTCCATGTCTACTTTAAGAACCCGTTTCAAGTGTAACTTATTGGGCTGGACCACTCCTGTTTTCAGGTTTTGCTCTCATCCTCCGAGTCGGATTTGAGACCCCTCGCTGTATAATCCAGCTCGATCTTAGCGATCAACTATGCCGCATCCACTGGGTCTGCAAAGTGATAAGTCTTCACTTCATATGCTATTTTTAGGCTCGCTATTATCAGTAAAATGTGATGGACACCCAGTTGATGCAGCTTTGATCAGACTCCATCAAAGGCCTTGTGGCATTTTTGGGTGTCGAAGCTGGGGAAAATGTGTATGGACACTCCCTGCCATTGTGATGGGCCTCGTTTCCTCTTGTCATGGAGAATATAGTCCTGCTCTTTAACAGAGCTTAACACCACCAAGACATTCCAAACTGGTGGATGTGCAGGATCTATGTGCAGGCGGGCCCCCCTGGCATTAGCCCGGTTAGCCCTCACGATCGAGATCGGGAAGTCCAGATGAAGGAATTCTGGCAGCCACTGTTCCATGAAATTGTCCAGGTCTTCTCCCTCTGATTCCTCAGGCAAACCCAGGATTCGAATATGGGACACCCATGCCCCTTTCTTGAGGTTCTCTAGTCAGCGCCAAAGGAGAAGATTTTCATTCATGAGGCCCGATGTAGCAGCAAGCAACTTTTCTGCTATCTTAGATGCTCCCAGCGCCATATCACCCACTGATTGAAGTTTAGTTTCTACCACCAGCATCCAAGAGGTGAATGCATCCATTTTCTTGTCAGTAGATTGTATTGCCTTTAGCAAAGTGGCATTTGAGGGCTGGTTCGGATTAGTGTCTGGAGGCTCCTTGTCCTTGTCAGGACCTGCTCGATTGTCCTTTTGCTAGGCCCTGTCTCCTCCAGTCATTGTTTTAGAATGACCCATGTCACCAGCAACAAAATGTTTATATGCCTGTGATCCACAGTAGCTATTAGATCCAGATTTAGCACTTATAGGATGCTTTGGTCCACTTTTAGTGATAGATTAAGCTAAATATAAAAGTGGTGGTGCAGAGCTATGGAACAGTGCTACTCTCAGCTCGGCTGCTAGCCACACCCTCCAGTTACAGTGCAGTTACAGCATAGTTATACAGTAGTTACAGTGTAGTTAAAGACACTTAAAGTGTTACCTAATTTTATATTGCACAGCAGCACATGGCACTTTATAATTCATGAGCACTTTCTTTTGGCACTATACCATTCTGATTTGCATATTGCACAGTGTTTAACAGGTAGATGCTTTTACCTAATACACCTTTGATAAAGTGCAAGGTAGTGACATGAAACGTTAGGCACCGGCAGAGGGGTGCTACTCCTTCAGGGCTACTAGAACAGGTTCATGCCCATGCACTACTGGTGCAAAGCAGGGTGCAGATTGCTCGCGGCTAACCCCCAACTCGAACTGAACCACTGGACAATTAAGATCTGCACTCCCACAGCCAAAGTAAAGACCAGCAAGTCCACACAATAAAGCCAGTGCCACACAGACCAGGTGTGGTCTTGGTTCTGTGCCTCCACAAACTGCTAATTTAAACATTTGAGCACAATAAACATCAACATATTTTGGCAGTGACTTTATCATATGGACTTGCTGTTCTTTACTTTGGCCATGGGAGTGCAGATCTTCATTGTCCTGCAATGCTACTCCTTCATAACTGTTGCAAATAAAAGTGATTAACTGCTACAAAGTCATGGGGATTTGTTTTCTGTCTTCTAGGATGCTGTAGCCAAGCACTTTAAAAGCCAGTCCTATTGCTGTTAAAAAATGTGTTGCGTTGGGCCAACATAGCCCAGTTTCCAAAAACGATAAAATCCTTCAGGGTGTGTGGTGTTGGGGGATACCCACACTTCCAGGGCTGTAAGGCCCTCCACCTGTGTCATCAGCCTCACTAAGCACTGGGCATGTGGGTATCCACCAACACTGTACACCCTTTCTGGTCTTGTGGCTTACTTAATTTGAACCAACTTACAACAATGGCTTTTAGATCTTTAGATATGCTAAACAGGTGTTGTCAACCAAGAACATTTCTTACCTAAATCCAAATGGAGGAAAAAAACCTAGTCATAGGCTCTATAGTTTAAAACAGAGGCATGGAACACAAACAAATGAAGTGACTGACCACTGACACAAGAAGTGATACTACTTATAATATGGAAAGCCAATTGCTTTCTTTGTTTGTCTTCCAAGTTTGGATTTCAAAGGGCCTGTGACTAAGGCTTATGTCCTCTCTGTTAGACAAGTCTGAGTTCTGAAGACCAACTCCATTTGCAGCCCCCAAGAGTTGACTGTGCAATGTGGTTAGAAGCTCACATTTTATCAAGTGGGGTGGTAGGATGGGGTAACTTCTCCCAACTACCCACATAAAGGTATAGAAGAAAGTCCATTGAATGACCAACACTGTCCGGGGATATGACTTGAACCTCTTTCTATGGAGCATCAAATAATAAAAATGCTTTTTAAGTGACTGTTGGTGTGAGTGGAAACAAACTACAGGTATGTGTACACAGATGACATGCAAATATTCTGTATCTCACAAATGCTACTTACAGAATATATGGAGTATGGGAATAACCTTTTATGACAGAAAAAATATGAGGCATACCCACACTTGCACTTTTACTGGATGTGAGCAAATTAAATCAGTATGACCGCTGTTGTGGCTTGGAACCTATACTTTTGGGGAGTAGTGCTGTGATTCTTTCTTTTAAGACCATGCTGTGGTTTAAAATTACAAATGGCATTTTTCCTCAAACATCTATTTTTGGCCTTTTAAAAAGTCTTAATTTGGTGGTCTGGCATAAATCTAGATAGAGCCCACTCCCCTAGTCTTAACATTTGGCTTTATTACAGAAGTATGTTAGAACAGTGGAGCCGCTACAGTACATCTGTGGTCCCAAATTATAAAGCATTCTATAAATAGCTCTTGGCAAATACATCTGAAGAGTTAACAGCACTATTCTAGCACCTTCAACAATAACCAGAGCTGCAGGGACTTGGCCTAGTTCCCTGAGCCTAAAGAACAAGCAGTGGCTAGATTTCAACGTTCAGTTTTGAAATGCATACTTATTGCTAGAGACACAGCAAAATCAGTGTTTTCCTCTTTTAATTTGTTTTACTCTTTTTCTAATGAATTGCAGTGCTCATGTTAGATTGATGGTGCTGAAGAATGCAGTCCTCTAGGTCTCTACATGGCAGAACAGGTTTCAGAGATCCAGGACAGTAGTCTGTTTCTGGGGTCTGGATGTTTGGATCTGAATAACCCAAACTACGCACCCAGAATTCCTGCAATAGTGAATCTGTACAAATATGCAAAAACACACATCCACTAGTTGTATCCATTACACACATCTAAAGTGGCAAGTTTCTCACTGTTTTAAATTTTTTATTGAAATTTATAGCACAACATGAGCATAGACATACATCATAATATAGTACAGTAATACGTGAATAGCAGAACAGTAATCAATCACATCCAGAGTGCAGTACAACAAATGGCCAATAGAGGCAGTGGTGGCTAGTGGTTAGAGCACTTTCGTGGGAAACAGAAGATCACAGATTCAAAACCATAGAAATCTAAGGACTAGAATGGCAGTTACACTTATGCCAATGCATTCACTTCCTGTAAGGCACTAGCATGGCATGGCACTTCTTTCCCTATGGGGAAAATGATCACATGATGTAACGAGACCTAGGATGTCATGGCATAGCCATTTTAGTCTTTAGATATCTATGTTTAAAATCCACCAGAACTACGTACTCACTGTGTGATCTTGAGCAGGTCACATAACCTCCCAGTGCTTCAGTTCTCCCAGCCATGGAAATAGTTGTAAGCAGGACCCCCACTGAAAACTAGATTTGCATCTCTGCTGGGTTATCTTCGGTAAATAAACTATAAAATCAAAAAATAAAAAAGTCAGACAAAAAGGTACCCTAATGAGTAGTGTGCACACCATCTCATGCAGCATGCCCCACATAACTGCATACAAGCCGGTGGGGAGAATAGAAGCTGCTCCCATTCAGAGCATTTGTTGAGCCATCAACAACCACCATAATATATAGAAGGCCCTGATGTGTTCAATGACAACATACCTCCACACAGGAGGAGGACCCCCAGCCAGGCTGGTACAGTAGTAAAATATAAACACCCTGGGGTGTGGCTTGACTGCCAACAAGATGACAGCTTAATCTCGATTCTCTTCCCTCTTCTGCCACAATCTACAGACACTGTACAGAATAGCTTCCTTTCTAAAGTGATTGCTGCACTCCTAGCTGATCCATGATACCCTCAGTCTCAAAATCCAGTCTCCTGAGGTCCGATTGCCACTACTGTTCTCTGTCTGCAGTGTTTATTGTCCGATCCCCCCCCAGCCTCACATCCTGGGAAAATGGTGCTTTCCACCTCCTCAGTCTCTCCTAACAAGTCAGATGATCTGCATGAAACAAGAACAATGTTTGTTCAATTTCTTACTGAAATATCAGATTTAGAAAATCAAAATCTCTGTATCAACAAAGACATTGTCTCTATGTCTCAGTGAATCTTGTACACTGAACAACAACTTGGCTACAGGACATTGCTTCCAAATGGACGGTGGCCCACCTCAGAGAAAAAGACTGCGCTATCCATTAACTATGGGATCAGCTGCAGGACCTCGAAAATCAGGGTTGCCACAACAACCTTCACTTTGTCAGCTTCCTGGAGGGCATTGAGGGCAAAGACACCAACTGATTTCTACAATGAGTTATTCCAGTTCTTCTTCAGCACTAGTGGCCTTCCCCCTTGGAACTGGAGTGATTCCACCACTCCCTTGCCCCACCACTCAAGCCTGAGCAGAAGACATGGCCTATTCCGGCTAATACTCTTGGTATCCCATTAAAGAAGACATTATGAGATTGGCCCGGGATTTTTCTCCTGCTCTCACGGAGCACCTCAGAGCCTACAGAGCCAGGTACTTGTAATCCTAGAGTTTAATAAATAAATAAATAAATAAATAAATAAATAAATAAAATAAATACATGCAGGTCAGGTATGCATTAATGTGACTGTACATTCCCTATAGTCTTCGATACTCGGCCACCCTCCTCAACACAAGAAACAGTGTTCAGCACTATTTTTTTACCCTCAAGTCTATGGAGGATTTTATTTGTCACTCCTGTCCTGAAGCCCAGCTGCCTGAGCCCTCCACCCAGGGCATGCACACTACCTTGGCTCCCCCGCCAAGCAACACCAAGACCTGAGCTGGGCCTCCACCACAGTACAGTTACACCCTGGAGGGTGACCCATGGATTCCTTATCATGGCCGACAAGGCCGTAATTGGACACAAAAAGTATAAAGTTTGAAAAAAGGGACACTCTCTTTCACCTCTTCACTTCAGCCATGGTCAAAGCCATGGCATAGAGGCCTCCTCAGACAACTCTAGCAGCGAGGCCAATGGGAACTGTTATGCTCTCCTATGCACTCTTCCAGTACCGGAGCAACCTGAGCCTAAGCCACAATGCTCCAAACCTGCTACATCCAAGACATCTGCCACTTCTTCCTATATTGGGTCTCAACCAGAGAACATTCTGCCCTTGCTTAGCACCCTGCCCAGCGCTGAAGAAACTCACCTATGCTTCTATGCTGCTGCTGCTGCTCCTCCCTCGGCCTCTGCTGCTCAGGTTGCTACATGTCCTAACCCAGGCTGATGACTTCTCCACTCAATGGGCTCTAAAATGGATATTTTTACACACCTGTTGCCTTTCTCTACCCCGTGATCGCCTGCTGAGCAATCAGGTACTTTTGTCAATTAAGCCCCCTACACTGTCTGCTCTTTCTTAAAGCGGTGATACCACTGTAAGGCTTCTCAACTAGATTGTTAGGATTACGGTAGGGGTAAAATACACGTGCCCCTTTTAATTCATTTGCCTTTTCCTCTCCTTACTTTACCATACTATGTTACAATGTGCCCACAGCAGTGGGGGCGTGTTGGGGGGAAAAGAGGGCAGCAGAATATATCCTCTCTCATGTCTGACTCGCTCACCCCAGCCTTTTCTTATTTGTCTCCTGTATCAAGGAGAAGGCTATCCCACTATCCTAATGATGTCTCATTTGGGATGCCTTGCAACTTCTACACTCCCTTGAGCACTTCTTGGTTAAGGGGGTTCAAACTCCAAATCACCTGGTTTAGTGTTTCTGATATTGCAGGTATGATTCTGACACTGGGGCCATGGGTGTTTCTTTCCCCACTATGCACACCGTCCCTCATGGTGACTGACCTCCTCCTGTTATATGCACACCTTTATCATCCTACATGCTCTATTTGATTGAAAGGGGCTCTTTATGTTTAAGTGCTTCTTTTTTTTGGGGGGCGGTCCGATCCCTCTCTCTTCAGGACCCGTCCACATACCGCCCCCTCAGAATCTCTGTGTTTTACCAATACTCGATTGTGTGGGGGTGGGGATAAAGACTGTAGAACCTCACTTTGAATCTCATCCGGACATTTAAGATGCCAGCTTGGTTTGCCCACAACATATGGATTTGTGGTTTCAGAAAGAGATGGTGGGTTTTGATTTGGTACATATTATCCGTTTATTTTTTATGCACCAGGTTGAATATTGTTTTTGTGTCCCATGCTGGGACTTGTTTTTTTATAATGTTTACAGCCACTGAAATTGTGATATTTTTATTTTTGTTATATTGTTGTGGTCACAGCTTGATCTCTGAATTGTCCCCTTGTACTTTTAGAGAGTGCCCCTTCCTGATTAACCTAACCATTCACCTGGATTACCCCTTAATTCTCCCCTTGTTACTACCTCACCTGCCCACTCGATCTGATGGCTGACCTTACCCTGATATCATGGAATGTGAAGGGGCTCAACTGTCCAATTAAACACAAACAAGTACTGGCCCGCCTAAAGAAACTTCATGCCACAATTGCCTTCTTACAAAAAAAAAAAACAAGCTGTCATCCTCTGAAGCTAGCAAATTGAAATAGGAATGGGTGGGGCTAGAGATGCACAGCACTCATACTTCTGCCAAAAGAGGCTCATCCATTTTAATACATACATCTCTGGAATGGCAGTGCAGCTCTACGTCTGCTGACCCCGGTGGTAGATGGGTCATGGGGCTTATGTCCATCCCTGTGGGCCCCCTCTTACTCCTCCATGTATATGATCCTAGTTGGGATGACCCTCTTTTTTCCCTCATCTCAGTGAGGAGCTCATGAAGCTTAACCCATCATCTGCCCAATTATTATGGGTGGATATAGTAATCTAAGCCTTGAGCCTGCCTTAGATCACTTCCCTAATCATTTTGAACCACAACCCAGGGGGCAGCCTGCAATGAAGCTATTACTGCATAAGCATTCATTAACTGATATATGGCGCCTGATGTATCCTGCCTCTGAGGGCTAGAAACATAGAAACATGGAAACATAGAATGTGACGGCAGATAAGGACCGCTTTGTCCACCTAGTCTGCCCATTTTCCTACCTAACATATAAGCTGCAGATCCTAGTTAACCAACAGCTACTCCTACTATTCTCCTGTGCATCACTCTTTGATTAGAACCGATGCTTGGTTTACCTCTCCACATATTACCCATGCCACTGCGGATACCATGATCCACCCCTTGGTCATATCTGACCATGCTCTGGTTTCCCTAACCCTCATTTGGGGTCCCTTATCACCTAAGTCATCAACCTGGAGACTCAGTCCCCTCTTACTTAAAGATTCCTAATTCATACTCTGGGTTAAATCTGAAGTCTGAAATTTTTAACCTCCAATGGTAATGGTGAGGTTAATGGCCACACCGTATGGGACACATTTAAGGCTGTCATTTGAGACCACAATATATCCTATGCTGCCCACCGGTAAAAGAGCAGAGAACTTGAAGCGCAGACTTTAACACAACATTTCGCCTCCCTGGAAGCTGATTACAAACCTAACCCCCTCTCTGACCTGTCTGAACTGGTACAGATTAGGGCATTACTTAACTTTCATTATACTAGGAAGACAGAACTACAGTAGCTCTGCTTTGTACTAACCATAGATATCGGGAGGGTAGAGAATGCTCAGTAGAGTCTTAGCCTACTGTATGTGCTAAAGAAAATGTAGATTGATAGGCATGTATCTGGCATAAAGGACCTCAATGGGACTCTGCATAAAATTCCTCCTGGAATTAACAAGGCAATGAGTGATTATTACTCTCAGCTCTATGCCTGTCAGGTGCATCCTACCCCCCCTCACAGATAGATGCCTTCTTAGATTCACTCCCTCTACCTATCACTATGCCCCTACAATACTCCCCTCTCGAGGCCCCTATCTCGCTTGCTAAGGTATCCCAGGCCATCTCCTCTATGAGTAAAAATAAATTTCTTGTGGGGGGGGGGTGACTTTCCCCTTGACTTTCACCAAGCCCTGCTAGATGTCTTGTCTCCTCTTTTCCTGCAGATCATACATTACTTGCTTGCTACTCTGGCTTTACCCTCCTCTTCCTGTGAAGTTGTGATTACAATTGTGCCTAAATAAAGCAAAGATTCTACTCTTCCCACAAGCTATCACCCCATATGCCTTATTAATTCAGATACCAAAACATTTGCTAAGATCTGTGTGACATGACTTGAGCGGGCTCTACCCACCCTCATCCATCCCTCCCAAGCGGGTGTCGTGAATGGCCACCTTAGACCATCTTTGCACTTTTCTTAATCTACACTATGTAGTAAAATCCCTCCCTACCCCCACCGCTGCACTCACCGTGGACTTTGATTCCACTGAATGGCCATTTCTCTTTGCTATGTTACACAAGGCTGGACTGGGTCCCAACTTCTTAAATGCTATATATACTCACTACGGTGCCCCCCAAGATAGGCTTCTAATGGTTTACTTTCCCCATCTTTCCCTCTTTTCTGTTGGACTCACCAAGATTGCCCTCTAGTCCTGTTACTCTTTCTATTAGCTATTGAGCCTTTGGCTTTAGCGCTGAGAACCCAACCTAATATCTGAGGCATCCCAGCTGGACAGGCCAAATATAATGCCTTACTTTATGCAGATGACCTACTAGTCCTTATGCAAGATGTTACTACTGCCTTCTCTCACTTACTGGATCTCCTCCACACTTAATTATCTGGTGTCAGGGTTAATCATTCTAAATCCAAACTTCTACCCCTCAATGCTCTCTGTACCCCTTCTACCCTAATTAAAACTTGCTGTAAATGGGCCAACCAGGGTATCACATACCTAGGGGTTACTATTACTACATCTGTTGCTGATCTGATCCCTCCTAGATACCCTTCGCACTGACATAGAATGTTGGAAGGCATTATATCTTTCCCTCACTGGGAAAAAACTTTGATATGGTTGTCAAACTGAAGTTTTCCACTAAAGTTTTTTTGCCTTCTTACCCATTTACCAATCAATATTACACAAACCTGGTGTGCCAAACTTAATCATCTTATGGGTAATTTTCTGTGGGATAACAAGCCCTCCCCTGCCTCAGTAGAGGCAAACTTTGACAACATTGGTCACAGGGCAGCTTGGGCCTTCCCCACTTTCAGCAGTATCACCTAACCTTCCTGTCTTCTCAGGTACTTCAGTGGTTTAATCCCTCTGTCTCTCATTCCCCACTTTGGTACCATATTGAGTCTTCCACCTTTCCTCAATTACACCTACTTCTATTTATCTATTCTAAATTCCCTCCCTTTATCAATGGCCATCCCATAATCCCACCCCAGTCCAATCTTGGAAGAACTTCACAGCCCAGGTGGGGCTGTATTCTACACCTCTCTCCTGTACCCCTTTACGGCATAACCCCTTGATAACCACAGACAAAATTCCAATTTACTTCCCCTCCTGGGAGCAAAAAGTTATCTGGAAGGTTGCTGACATACTGCATGTACGGTAACCCAATTCTGTTTGATGCCTTATACTGAGCTACAAGGGAAATTTGGCTTACCTCTAAGAGACTTCTGGCATTAACTTCAGATAAGGGCTGCCCTCACTCCTCACCTCAAAGCCTTTACATTCAAACCCCCTCCTACATCCCCCTCCTATCCAAGCATGGCTATCCTTACCCAAGGGTAGAGCTGGCAGGTTTCCATAAACTCATGAGAGCTAGAAGACCCAATTCTATCCACTCTCTTAAACTTGAATGGGAATCTGAACTCCAACTTACTGTTTCGGATTTGGCTTGGTGTAAATTCTGAGTTAAAGTGCATGTGGCCTGCAGAGATATTAGGGCCCAGTTAATTGAATTTAAAATACTTCACTGTTGGTATAGAAACCCCACAAGCTCTGCATGCCATACATCTCATGTCACATAACCTGTGTTGGCAATGCAACTCTGCCACAGGCTCCCTTTCCCATATTCTCTGGGATTGTTCCCTCATTCACCCCTTCTGGTCACAGATTATTTCCTACTGTTGCAGTGTTCTCCCACAACGCATACTGCTAGATGCACACCTGACACTTTTAGGTATCCCCCAACATACCCCTCCCAACTCTGACCCTCAGATTTGCTAGGCCATATCTGCTACCCTCATTGCCAAAAGACTTGCTTAGAAAGTCAAGATTTGCTGAACTCCCCACGGTTAATGAATGACTTCCAGCCATGGGTCACCTGGCTACATTACAGCATCACTCTAATCTGGCTTTATGCAGAATGTATGATTATGATAAAGTTTGGGGCCCCTTCCCTCCTTCACTTTCCTTAATTTTCCATGGTAATGTAGTATATCTATTGATAGTGTTTACATGATGCTCTCTATATGGCAGTACTTAGTTTTTTCTTTCTAGGGATAGTTCTTATAAACAATGCTGAGCAGTTTCCGAGGGTGAGAGGGGGAATGGGGTGGAGCAGCTGTAGTATAGGGGTGCTAGCTGTGCATTCAAGCAAACTTGATAGATCGTGAGGCCTGTTTCTGCTGGCAAGTTTCGTATGTTCATATATTGTTATTCACTTCCAGGGCTGTTATGTGTTTTACTCTAACTCTATTTATACCCAAACTTGTCTTGTTCTTGTAGCTGTACTATTTATTTTATGTTTTTATGCATTTTAAGTATATTTTATTGTATATGGTGTAACTTTCAATAAAAAGGTTAACATTAAAAAAATATATGAAACTCCAACTCCACAAAGAAGAGCTTCACTACTGCAGCTATAATGAGCTCAAGTACTGTATGCTCCATCTCTCCAGAACCTCTCTCAGAGCAGGAAACCTTGAGAAATCTGTAATTGCCCCCCTTCCCCCATGTCAGCTGAAATGTCTTGGTGCTCTGTGTAACTTAACAAATGGAATTCACTCAAATATGAGCAAAGAAATGAGAGCCTTGAACCACGTATTTACCCCAGGACCACTGGGAGACTTTTAGTGGAGTTCATGCCAACTGCAAATGCAAGGCAAATACAGCAGTGAGAGGCTGAGTTGGCCACCTCACTATCATTGCCCCCTAAGTACTACCCATCTGGAAGAGAGGAAGATTGAGTGCAAGACCTACAAAGACAGCCTGCCTGACCAGCTCACTCGGCAGTAGGCTCCACTAACCCACTTGGCAGGGTATAACGTCCTTAACTGTTTAAGTTTTCAGCAAATAAAAAAAACTGCCATTTTTAAGTTTCCATGCATGTCTGAAGCTCCCCACAGTCTTTGCCCTCACTAATTTTTTCATGGAGCACATGCAGCATGAACTGCGAAGGAGCTGTAGAGTAGTACTTTTAGAGAAGTAAGATATATGCACTTTTTTTACATAGAAAAAGTGTGCTATCATTGCCTTTGTACATAGTCTGATGTAACTATTTATACACTGGGGAAAAAAAGACTGTCTCTCCCAGGAATTGTGTTTTGTTTATCCCCTTACCAGGTACTGAGAGGAAGAACAGAACAGAGACCAGCAGAGCTGGCAAAGCTGGAAACCTGGAAGGTTACAGACCATGGCACAAGGACTTGAGTGGCAAGAAGATGGTGGCACTGGCTGTAGGTTGAAAACTGGAGATGAAGAGCAGCTGGTGAGAAGTTGGAGTCTGGAGACCAGAGGACTTAATGTGGAGTGGGGAGTGTCTGGAGCATCTTGAATCTCCAGAGTGGGGGAGAGATGGTATCGTTCTGTGGTGAACTGTGGCGAACTGGCAGATAAAACTTCAGGAGAAAAAAACTAGAAAGAGCAAGTTGCAGTAAAATATATTTAGACACTGAAAAGCTGAACTTTGATAAATGGGAAAATATTGGTGCTATAAAGCAGATCTTGCCTCATTTGTATCACTATCCGTATGGTAGGATGTTTTTGACTATGTGATTTTATGTGAGCTAGAAACAAACAGTGGATTATAACTATATTTATTTAATGAAAAATATATTTTAAATCAGAGTTGCTCAAAGATTCGCTGTTTTTTTTTTTGTCACATGAGTAACTTGTGGTCTTCATAAGGAGGGGCATGGTGCATAACAGTTAAGAGCATCAGAACGCCATAGAACAAAAACACACCAGAACATGACACCTTTGTTTTAACTCCTTTTTTACTTTGAACAAGGTAAGGAGTTACTATTTTTAAAACTAAAAAAAAAATCCCTTTTGGGAGCATTAAAAGTTGTAAAAGTCATTTTTCCGTTAATGGTAGTTTGACTCAAATTGCATTTAAAATGGCACTAGTTACTGGCCCAGTGGTGTGGAGGGCTGAGGTGCTGGCATCTTACCTCTTACCATGCCGAAGACCTGGGGTCAGGAGCGTCCCATAGACTGCTCTCCTCTGGGGAGGGTAGGAGGGGATGACAGCTGAGCTACTGGCTCCTGGTGGTGGCCGGGGGCTAGTGCAGACTCAGGTGGCACAAGTGTGGGTTGGCATGGGCCAATGTTGGATGTGCACTGCGCGGCCATGCATGGCAGTGTCCCTGACAGCATTGCACACCTGCACCATGGGAGAACCATTACGGGGAAAAACAATCCTCCGGCATGCGTATGTGAAGGCCGGCCCTGACGGCGCCACAGCAGACGCTCTCAAGTCAGCTCCCCCTGAGCCCAGCCCCCAGGTCTTCTGCAGTGTGCAGGGTAAGTACCCGCTGTAAAGCAGCCTAGGGAGGGCAAGGTGAAAGGGGTCAGAGCTCTGACTGTGGATGGTGAGGGGCCAAGTAGTCCGTGTTTGATGGGGTGAACCATCGGTACACCTCCCCAGCTGAGGATGCATAAATAAATAAAAAAAAATAAATGGCACCAGTTTGAGGACATTTGTTTCTTTTGGCATTGCTGCCAACAAGTACACATGAGAGATCCGCGCATCTTGTTGATTGCACTGGGGTTCTATTTTAGCGTAATGACTGCACAAAGCATAAGACATTTTCCAGCATTGAGTGGCAGCTATTAGGCTGGCAATCACACTTACTGTAGATTTCAAGCAATACAAAAGGCTAAAAGGTTTTTATTATTAATTTTTTTTGTATTCTAATATTTACAATATTTTTAATATTTTTATTGGACCTGCTTATTGAGCTGTGTTATATTTATAGCATTGATTATTATTTATTACCATGGTGACAGATTTTTGTAAAGTGCAATTATATAATACAATCAAATATTTTTACAGAATCATATTCAGATTTTTTAGTGTCAACTGTGGTCATAGTCAAATTATCTTTGGATATATAAAGTGATAAGTTACTTGGTTACATACTCTTTATTGTATTCTTCTATATCCATGTTGTGTACTGGATAGATACTCAGAGTGAATTGTTTTGATAACGTGTTATATTAGACTTACTACGGGAACCAAAAGGAAAGCTATAGAATCTATCTGCCCCCTGAAAACAAAAAGAGTGTCTAAACAAAAAAAGGGGGAAACAACAAGTATTAATCCAACAAAGGTTACCAATTATTTTCTAACACCAGGGTCACAAGTAGATATTATATATACAATAATGTATGGGAAAGTGTGCTTAATGAGAAATTAATGGTTGCTCGAGGTGTGGGATACTACATAAACCCTGATGGTGAAGCCCGAGGGGCTTATTAAAGCATCCCACACTGAGGGCAACCATTAATTTCTAATTTAAGCATACTTTCCCATAGTTTATTATTTATAATTGCTGGACAGCAACTTTTTCCAGCCCTGTGTCTGAATCTCTCTCACACACACACTCTGACTCTCTGTCTCACACACACACACACACACACACACACACACACACACACACACTCTCTGTCTCTCACACACACACACACACACACACACACACGCACACACCCTGTCTGTCTTACCATTCGTCTTTTTTTTTTTCTCTTCCAGTTACCTTTTTAATCGTTGCTGTTTTTTTTTTATTTTTTACTTTGGCCAAAGTTCTGTGTTGAAATTGCAATCGTCTTACCTCAAGGAGCGAGGTATGAGCCGTTGTTCATGGCAGTTGTCCTCTATGGCTTTTGAATGGTGCAATCAACCAGATATTTTTGAAATATGGTTCACATGACTGTTGTTTTATTTTTCTTTTAAAAAAAGATGATGAGGACTTTCGGTCTGGTGGCTCCTCGCTATGCGGATAAGGAGCCGCCATGTTTGCTCACGAGTGGAAGCCCGCCCAGTAGGACATTAACAGCCAATCAGGGAGTGGCTGTTCTCAATTGACATGGCGCATGTTTGCCATTATAACCCGCAGGTTATAACGGCAAATTATAACTGGCTCAGCCTGTGGAAAAAATTGCTGGCCAGTTATTATAAGTGAAAAAGAGATAGTTATAATCCAGAGCCCCTTATTTCCCCAGTTATCCTCCTCTCCAATCAGGCAGAGTAAAGTTAGATATGACTACTCATGTTAAACAGATTAGAAATTTAGAGGTCTCTCTTGACAACCAAGTTGCTCCATCTAATCGGCAAAAGCAGATAGGTACAGATAACGGTACAGGAAAATTAATTACCGTAGAAAGACAGAAGAACTCTGAAATTAAAAGACAGAAAAGTTCAAAGCCAGGTTCAGAAGTACAATCTAGTAATAAAAATGTGGAAAATCAAACTGATTTGCATCCACAGGCTGCTTTGTCTGAATCTAGACGATTCCCAAAATCTTTTGATAATGATTTTGAGGCTTTTATAACGCCTTAGTTGAAAAACTTGTCATTAGAACCTAACCAACATAATGGTGGCATTATCTTAAGGGTAATTAATGAACATATTGAAAATCAGAATAAGTCATGGCTAGGGAGAACAATTGCGGTGTTTGGGTGGAAATTTACTGGAAAGGATGCTAGAGGGAAGGTGAGAAGGGACCTCCTTCACTTCCTGGAAAAAGCACTAGATTTGCATATCTCCTGTAACATGGTTGACTATATTAATATCTATGATAATACAGGCTTATCATCTTAGATTGACATCACTTTTAAAAACTCTAATCTGCCCAGTAGAATACTGTCATCAGACGGTAAACTGGACCCACTGGGAATTTATGTTGTGGACCCGGTAGAACTGGAGGCAGATTCCACTGGACGGAACCCTGTAATGGAAATACAGGAGCCAGCTCAGGAGTTAGACTCTCTGTTAATAAACTTTGAAAACTTCGAGGATCCAAACACTTTCTTTTCACTGTTGATTGTGGATTCAGCCTGACAATGTCAGGCACGGAAGGAATTTGGTGGGGTAGTGTTTGAAGAGTGTAATTCCTGGACTCTGATTAATCCAGAGGGAAAAAGGAATGAGATGGATGCTCTCTCTATTCTTTCTTGGAACATAGAGGGTCTGCACCTTAAAATAACAGATCCCTAGGTCTTGAGGTTTCTTGAATCCTTTGATATAATAGGAATCCAGGAAACTTGGTGTACTGAAGACTCTACTCCTGGACTGGCAGGTTATTAGGCTTTGACTTTATCTGCCACTAGAGATAAGAAATTTGGTAGATTTAAAGGGGGACTTACCTTTTTTATTAAAATACAGTTAGACCTTGGAGTTATTCAAATAGTTACTAATCTAGAAGGAATTCTGGCTTTATTAATCAATAGAGGCCAGGAGAAAATTATTTTGTGTAACATATATTTTCCTTCTAGATCTAGAGATTCTGAGTCAGTGGACCTAGATATCCAGAATTTGAAAATTCTACTTGATGATCTGTCCGATAGTCATGCAGCTTGTCCTATAATTATTCTGGGAGATTTTAATTCCAGAATACCCTCTAGT
The DNA here is from genome assembly GCA_016271365.2 of Neoceratodus forsteri. Taxonomy (NCBI): domain Eukaryota; kingdom Metazoa; phylum Chordata; order Ceratodontiformes; family Ceratodontidae; genus Neoceratodus; species Neoceratodus forsteri. Next base: position 714,276,869 of record CM057458.1, read on the forward strand.
CTTCAGGAAAATGATTACACTGATGTAGTATGTTCATTTCCCTTGGCTAATGAAAATATCACTTATAAAAGGCATTCGCAGGATTTGGTGCTTAATCCCAGAGGTAGGGTTCTTATGGAGGCTTTTGCATCTAGGAACTATTGTCTCCTAAATGGGAGAAGCCTGGGAGATAAACTAGGGGCCTTTAATTTCTATTTTATTTTATTTTATTTTATTTAAACAGCAGTTTGGAACACCTTTGAGCCATAGGCTCATTTACAAAGGTACCTTGTCACAGTAAGACAAACCAAAATACACAGTATAGCAGTACAACACATAAGTATAACAGTAAAATTAAGACATAGATACAAACAAGCTGGTACAGGTAGGATGGATGCAAACAATACCAGAGTTATGCGTCCTTAGCAGCTTAGTAATAAGCTTTGTCATAAGTATTAGTACGGCTTTGACTAGTGGCAGTTACAGCATCGGGTGTTAATAAGGTGGTTACGTGTATGGAAGTTTTGAAGCACGATAGTTGAGCTTCGAGATGGAGGACAGTGTGTTGAACCAGGAGGGGGCCCTAAAGCTGAAGGCTCTTTGGCCGTGAGAGGTCCTAGCTCTAGGGATAACAAGAGAGGTTTTCCCAGAGGTCCGAATATGAACTAGTGGGACAGAGCGGCGTATGGTGGTGGTCAATCCTGGTGGGGATTTCAGAGGATCCCTGGGTGCATCAACATCGGATTTAATCTGGATTAATCTGGAGGCTCATCTGGTGCAAAAACTAGAGGTTTTTTTATTTATTTATTTTTATTTATTTAGCTTTTGTTGACCGGGTAAGTGCACTAGACAAATCCTGCCTATTTTCAGGCACGACCCGGGGGAGGGGGGATACAGATGAATGCCAACTGACCTTGAACCAGATTAAGCTGTCGGTGGTATTTCTAGTGAATTAAAGATGGTGAGGTTAAAGATAGATTGGAATCTGCTCATTGCCCCATTGTTCTTACTTTGAAATGCCCATTTGGAATAATTAGGAAAGAGGGGTATCTGGAAGATCTTGGAGATTGTTAATAAGAAGAGAATGATCTGGGGTCCTATTCAACATACAAATTTTGAGATTATTTTAAACACAGGAGAAGTGTACGATATACATGCCACTATCGTTAACTATCATGAACCGATGAACATCATAGAGAACTGGAAAAGGATTACTCTGTTATTAAAACCATGGTGCAGGAAAAAAAACATTTTCTTGTAAACATACATGTAAAAAGTCTTAGTTTAATGCAGAATGCTTACAGGCCAAAAAAGTATTTGGCAAAATACTCAGAAGATATAGAAATAAAATAAATAAAACAGCTGCAGATTTTAAACTGCTTAAAAAGGAAAGAGAAAAGTATAAGCTGATTCTTGAAAGTGCAAGGAAAAAATACTCTCAAGGACTCTGGGAAAAATTAAAACAGTCTGTATTGGATAGGGACGGCAGATGTTTCTGGAAATTAGTATCTCAAGGTTATAATAAGTACTCCAACAGGCTGGAGGCTTATATTACACCTGAAACCTGGATTTCCTATTTTTCAGAGCTTTATTTTTCTCAAACTGATTTGGAAATGTCTGCTGATCAAGAGTTTTAGGGAGAAATGCTTTGGCCATGCCCCATTTTTATTACAGAAGGTGAAATCCTTCAGACCCTATCTACATTGAAATCTAACAAGGCTCCAGGCCCTGATGGCATCCTGGGAAACCTGTATAAAGCATTCCCTAAGTGGTGGTCCCCCTCTTTTTCTCTTTATTTAATGGTCTGGTACAAGGACTTCCCTGCCCTCCAAGCTGGCTAGGTAGTAATATATTTCCCATATTTAAAAAGGAGGACCCCAATAACCCCAAGATGTACACACCAATCAGTCTAATAGATGTCGCTCAGAAAGTTTTTTCCAGGTTAATTCTGGATAGATTAATTAAATGGGCTAAAGAAAATTCAATTCTAAATGAGTCACAAAATGGGTTTAGGAGGAATAGGTCCACAATACAACATTGCTATGTATTACACCATCTGATCTGGAAATATGTCAAAGTTAAAAAAAAAACTAATCTTTATTGCTGTTTTGTGGACTTTTCTTCAGCATTTGATAACATTAGCAGAAAAATTCTTTGGACAACACTCAAGGTGCTAGGACTGGAGATTTCCCTGTTAGATGTTATCATTAGACTTCATGAAAATACTTGGGCCAGAGTTCAATATGACCAGTATGGACATGTAACTGAGAAATTTTCTACGAACATAGGGGTTAGACAGGGGTGTATCTTGGCACCCACATTATCTAATATATATATAAACTCAATTTTGGACCGGATTTCTAATCCTAATTTTCATGCTTCTAAGGTAGATGGTTCAAGGACTGACAGCCTTGCATATGCTGATGATTTGGTATTGCTGTCTACTTCATCATTGGGCCTAAAAAGGAAACTGATGAAGTTTGAATCTCTTTGTGTACAGCTAAAATTGAGGATCAATTATAGTAAGACAAATGTAGTGGTGTTTGGAAAACAAAGTAAAAACACCTCTAGCTTTAAGATTAATGGGGTAAATATAGATAGAGTAAAGTATTATGACTACCTAGGAGTTTGTTTCACTTATGGCCCATCCTGGAATCAACAAGTGGATGTTACTCAAAATAAAAGGAGATCATCAGGAAATGCCCTAAAAATTTTCAATAATAAAATGCGGAAAACCTCAGTTAAAGGAATTATGAAGGTGTTAAATGCCAAAATAAGAACAAGTATGCTATATGCCTGTGAAGTATGGGGATATGTAGAGACTAGAAGACTAGAAATTATTTTAAATAATCTGTATAGACATATTCTCATGTTACCACAAGGGTCCCCAAAATGCATTTTAGCATTGGAATTAGGCCAGCATACTCTATCCTCCCTTATACAGGAACGACAAATTGTATTCATACTCAATCTTTTCTGCCTTCCTGAAAGTAGATATCCTAGAATGCGTCTGGAAGAAAGAATAAGAATGGCTAATTTGGGATATGTCCATCCATGTATCTGGCTTATCAAGGAAGTAATGATGCCAGGACACTTACTCCATGAAATATATTATAGAGCTGCCATAGAGATTAAGCAGGATGTTACTTTGAGACTTGGTGCACTGGATGAGAATTATTTGCTTTCCCAGCTCTCTATGCTTAAACTTCATGATTTTTACAAAACAATTAAGCCTTCATGTAGTTTTGAGATGTATTTATCTCTGATAACATGACCCAGATTAAGGAGAATCTATACTAGATTTAGAACGGAATGCTATACGGCTAACCATGTACAGTATAGATATAAGAAAAAGGATATTCCTGGAAAACATAAACTGAATTTACAAACTTAAATGGGCAGACTGGGTGGGCCATAGGCTCTTTTCTGCTGACACTGTCTATGTACGTATCTATGTATCTATGATATTCCTTCCTCTTTTTGCAAATGTGGATTCGAACTAGTAGATGATTTAAAACATGTGGTATTATTATGCCCCCTTTATGAATTGTCCAGGAAGAAATGGCTGGGTGGGCTTCTTGGATGTCTCAGTCTCCCCCCTTCTGATTTGCTAGATTATCTCTTCAAAGCTAAGGATAAAAAAAAAACATGGAGTTCCTGGCTAAGTTTCTTTTAACAACACATTTGTAAAGTATGAATTTGTTTTATCATGCGTTCCAGTCATGTACAATAGACAGAATATTTTCAGCTTCTACTGGTATTGTGTACTGGAGCTAAATGATATGTTTATATTAAGTTTATGTATAATGGTTTAACTATTTATGTTTGGTTATTTTTTGATTATTGTACTTTTTATATTGTATACGGCTTGATGCTGATCAATAAATGTTCTACTACTACATACACCATTTAACACAATTGTGGCATTCATTACATCAAGAAGAAGGAACACAACAGTTAATCAAACCCACTCACAAAATAAAACCCATCATGAACTTCTTCAAGCTGCTGAAACTTTTTTTGTCACAGAACCTGTTATTGTCACCTTTTGCAGAAATAAAAATGGAACTTCGGAAAGGTAATGAATTACTATCACAATTAGTTACTGATTTTTTAGTTATTTAAAACTTCTCAGCAAACAGAAACATAGAAACACAGACTTTGACAGCAGATAAGGACCGCTTGGCCCACCCAGTCTGCCCATTTCCCTAACTATTGGATAAGCTGCAGATCTAGTTAACCAACAGCCTACTTCTTCCTACCCCCCCACTAGAATTGTCCTATATCTGTCCCATGCATTCTTGAATTCCCCCACTGTTTTTGACCTCACAGCCTCCTCAGGAAGGCTGTTCCATATGTCCATCACCCTCTCTGTGAAAACATACTTACATTGCCCCTGTGCTGTCCCCCTCTATCTTCAAATTGTGTCCTCTTGATCTTCCTGGACATAAGTCTCCACCACTCATTCACACTAGTGGGATTAGTGCCGGAGGCACTAGGACCCATCGGGAGCAAACTTTTTGCTGGAGGGTCGGCGCGAGAGATGGCGCCACGAGGCATGGTGCCGTGAGCGGTGGCTCGTGCGGTAATGACTGTCTCGGCGACGACCCTCCAACCGCCTCAGTTCCTTTTTTCCCGCCGTCGAGTGCGCTTCAGTGACAACGTCGCTCGCCTGTCGGGAGTCAAACTTCAAACTAGCGCATAGTTTTCAGTTTATTTTTTTGTAACATTATCACGATAGTAGTATCGCTTAATTTTATTCTATTTCGTTAAATTTCTGTAATATTTTAAATTTAACTTACTTTAAAGAAGTCTCGGCCTACTGGACAGAGTCGACCATGAGCAGGTCAGGTGACGGTAGGGAGACTTCGTATGAAAGCTGTTCAGTCAGTCGGGCTGGGTCCGGTCAGCCTCCTTCTCCTCAGCGGGGTTCTGACAATGGTCAGTCCGATGCCCGGGGGGATGGGCGGTTCCCCATGAGCATAAATAAGCGGTCTCATTCTCGGCACCGTTTGGCCTCGGCTCTTCTTGCGCCTGTGCGTCAAAAAGAGAAGGCATCACTCGAGGTCGCCCTCTGATACGTCTGCGCATCAACGGTCGGTTATCGTAGCTAGTTGCCGGTCTCCTCCTTCTTCGGAGTCGCCAACTTCCGGTTACCGCCGTCCTCAACATCGGAGCCCCACCCCGCCTATAGGTAGGGCTCCAGATGAGCAGTTTCATCAGTGGGCCGCTCTTATGGAGCGATGGGCTCGGAGGTTGGTTCTTCTGCCTGGCTCGGTTGCCCCGGAGCCTTCGGGCTCGTAAGGTGATCAGGTAGGGTGGTTGGACCTTCCTAGTTGCGCGGCACCTTCTTCGGTGCCAGCGACTCCGCGCTTAGGTGTCCCCCCCCCACATGGCTGCGGCGCAGGGGGCCACACCGATGCCCTTATCTCCTGGTTTTTTCCCTTCTCTTGCTTTTCAGGTTCCAGGTGTGTCCTCAGCACCTTCCGCGGGGTCTCTGTGCTTGTCGGCACCATTTTTGGTGCCGCTGGGCCTTGCGGCACCGTCCGCAGCACCGCGGGGCCTTGCGGCACCATCCGCGGTGCCGCTGGGTCTTGCGGCGCCGCCGGGTCTCGCGGCACCGCCCGTGGCGCCGTGTGCCTTCGCAGTGCCCCCGGCACTGCCAGGGGTGTGCATGGTGCTGCTTGCAGTGCCGCGTGCCTCTTCAGTGCCGTGCTCCTCCACGGCGCCGTTTTTGACTCGTTTAGCCTCCTCAGTGCCGGGGGCCCTCGAGGACTCTCCTTTTCTATCTGCTCTTTCCTCCTCTCCTATTTTTCACTCCTTTCCTGTCCAAACAGTCCTTCCTGGACCATCAGGAGATGATGTTGAGCCTGACCCAGACCTTCAGTTGGGTGATGAAGTGGAGGAAACAGGATCTTTCATTGCTACAGAGCCTGTGGTCGAGGACCTGTCCTTTAAGTCTCTGTTGAAGAACCTGAGATCCACTCTTTCTCTCCAGACTACAGACATCGATCCTGGGAAGATATTAAGACTCCAGTATCTTCATGCTCCGGAGATCCCTATGGATTTGACTCCTCCGATTCAATCTTCCTTCGAGATGCTGTCTCAAATGGTATGGAATAATCCTGCTCTTATTCCCTCAGTGGCTAAATCCATTGATAAGAAATATTCAGCTCCCAAGGATCGTCCCATTTTGGCATCCCAAGCCTTTTCGGATCCTATTGTAGTCCTGGCAGAGAATGACAAGGTCTTTCTTCCTCAAGCTACTACAGCTCGACCTATTAACAAAGAGTCTCATAAGATTGATACATTAGGTAAGAGAGTCTTTGCTGCCTCCACTTTAAGTATGCGTATTGTCAGCTATCAAGGCTATTTTTCTCAGTACGAGTATATCCTGTGGCACTCTATGAAAAGAATGGTTGAAGCTCTTCCAGATTCCGACTCCAAGTCAGAGCTTCTTCTAACCGTTACCAGAGGTATTGAGTCCAATAACCAACAGGTCAAAGCTGCCATGGACGCTTTCGACACTGCTTCTCACTCAGCAGCCGCAGGTATTTGTACTCGACGCCATTCCTGGCTGCGTACTTCCGGCTTTACGAATGATGCTCAGCAGCAGGTAATGGCACTGCCCTTTGATGGCTCCTATCTTTTCTGTCCTCAGGTAGAGCAGGCCTTAGAGGCCACTCAGAAGACTAGATCGGCCATTAAGTTGGCTAGACCTCCGCCTACCCTCTCGGGGCATGTAGGCAAACGTCAGTTTCATAGTCGTCAGTCCTTTCGAGGCAGAGGCAGAGGAAGCTTCCATAAAAGCCAACCTGCCCAACCTCAAAAGAAGATGCAGCAGAAAGCGCAGGGGCCTAAAGCCCCCAGCACTACCTTATGAATTGCTGGCCCAAGTTCCATCCACACTGCCCGAGGTGGAACTTTCTCCTCCGGTGGGAGGTCGTCTGATGTACTTCTACAACCAGTGGAAGTCCATAACTTCGGACAAATGGGTCCTTCGGATAATTCGCAAGGGTTATTTTCTCAATTTCTTGGAAACCCCCCCGAATTGTCCTCCCAGACGACAACCCAGGTTGTCGACCTCTCAGTCAGACCTCCTCACCGCTGAGATCCAGGGCCTTCTAAACAACAGGGCAATAGAACTGGTGCCCCCGCATCAGCGAAACACGGGGTTATACTCCCATTACTTTCTGGTTCCAAAGAAATCTGGGGGGATGCACCCCATTCTAGACCTCAGAAAGTTAAACAAATTCCTCCCCAAGGAGAAATTCAAAATGATTTCCCTAGGTACCCTGTTACCTTTGCTGCATCAGCACGACTGGCTGGCCTCCCTGGATATGCAGGACGCTTACCAGCATATCCCCATCCACCCCGACCCATCGCAAATTTCTGAGGTTTGTAGCTCTGGGTCAGCATTATCAGTTCAGAGTCCTGCCTTTTGGGCTATCCTCGGCGCCGCGAGTTTTTACAAAGTGTTGTGCAGTTCTCGCAGTGCATCTCAGGAAGCTCGGACTCCGAGTGTTTCCCTACCTGGATGATTGGCTTCTAGCAAGCCCTTCCAGCCAAGGGACTCTGGAAGCCGTGCAAACGGCTTCTCGCCTTCTTACGTCCATGGGAGTTCTGCTGAATCTGAAGAAGTCACAACTGCAGCCCTCCCAGAGGCTCCTTTTCATAGGGACTCTTCTGGACACCTCTTCTGCGAAGGCTTTCCTTCCAGAGGACAGAAGACTGGACATCCTTCAGATGGCCCGTTACATCGGGGAGAATCAATCAGTCACAGCTCTTTCGATGCAACGTATGTTGGGTCTCATGGCATCCTCAGTGTTCACTGTACCCCTAGCTTGGTTACACATGAGGACCACCCAATATATGCTCTCCACTCAGTGGTCACCGACCTCTCACCCCCAGTCTTATCCCATCAAAGTGACGGAGCCCCTACAAAGGTCTCTCACCTGGTGGTCTCAAGAGAGCAATCTTCTGGAAGGGTTCCCCTTTGCTCCTCCAGATCATCAGATCTCCATCACCACAGACGCATCGCTAATGGGATGGGGAGCTCACTGTCGCTCTCTCCACACTCAAGGTGTATGGACTCAGCTCGAAGCTCAGCTCCACATAAATGTCCTGGAGATGAGAGCAGTCCTCTATGTGATCCGAGCGTTGCAGGATATTCTTTGCCACAAGAACATTCTCCTTCAAACGGACAACAAAGCTGTGATGTATTGCATCAACAAGAAAGGCGGTGCTCATTCTTATCCACTTTGCAGGGAAGCAATGAGAATGTGGGAGTGGTGCTTGGAGCACAAATCTCTAATTCAAGCAGTATATCTGCCAGGTGTACAAAACGACTTAGCAGATCTCCTCAGCAGAACGGAGGCAGACCCTCACGAGTGGTCTCTCGATCCAGCCGTAGCTCGGTCACTGTTCGAAGAGTGGGGGACTCCAGACCTGGACCTTTTTGCATCCCCACTCAATGCAAAACTGCCTCTCTTCTGCTCCAGAAATCCAGGGCCTGGCATTTTCTGTCAGGATGCATTCAGGCCGCGTGGACAAAACGCTTTTTATGCCTTTCCACCGCTTCCTCTAATTCAGAGAGTACTCCTCAAATTCGAGTCTCAGGGACCAAGATGATTCTCATTGCTCCTCTCCTGGCCTCGCAACTATGGTTTCTACTCAACAGTATGTTGCAGCCTCTCCGAGACCACTTCCTTGCAAATCAATCTTTTGACTCAGGGTTCATTGGTCCATCCCAACCTGAGGTCACTTCACCTTCATGCTTGGCTCCTGAAGAGGTAGAAGTGAATCGGTTCAACGCCTCGAGAGTCTCAGACATCCTTCTGGCTGCTCGGAAGCCAGCTACCCGAAAACTTACGCTCCAAGTGGAAGCGTTTTTTCTCTGGTGTGCAAAGTCCTCTTGGAATCCCTTTTCCTGTCCTCCTGACAAGGTTCTAGAGTACCTTTTGGACCTATCAAACTCAGGTCTCCAGTACTCCACGGTTAAAGTTCACCTTAGTGCCATTTCAGCGTTCCATGAGCCGGTTTCTTCCTTGACTCTGGCTCAGTTACCTATGGTGAAGAGATTTCTTGAGGGAATTCTGCATACCAGACCCCCTGTTAGACGTCCGGTTGCAGCCTGGGACATTAACCTTGTGCTGGACATGCTCACTCGGAAGCCTTTTGAACCCCTAGCTACCTGTGAGCTAAAATTTCTTACCTGGAAGACAGCCTTCCTAGTGGCCATTACCTCAGCCCGCAGGGTCTCTGAGATACATGCCCTGGTTACGGACCCTCTGTATACTGTGTTCCATAAGGACAAAGTAGTTCTCCGTACTCATCCTAAATTTCTTCCCAAGGTTATGTCAGAATTCCATCTAAACCAACCTCTGGTGCTTCCCTCTTACTTCGTGAACTTCCAAAATGAAGAGGAACGGTCTCTTCATTCCTTGGATGTTAAGAGAGCCTTGCGGTTCTACTTAGATAGAACCAAGAATTTTCGCAAGACTCAGCAACTGTTTGTTTCCTTCAGCGAGACCCGGCTGGGTCAGCCTGTCGCTATCAGATGCATCTCATCATGGTTAGTGGCATGTCTTCGACATTGCTATTCCATGGCTCAAGTTAAATTAGAAGGTAGAGTGTACGCTCACTCTACTAGGGCGGTTGCGGCATCCCTAGCGGAAATTCGCAATGTTCCAATTGCGGATATCTGCAACGCCGCCACCTGGAGCTCAGTGCATACCTTCGTTAAGCATTATGCACTGGATGTTCATGCCAGGCGTCATTCTGCCTTCAGCAGAACTATCCTTAATGGACTTCTGTCCTAGACGTGTGAGCTCTGGCTCCCCTGCCACCCTTTTGGGGGATTATCAGCTTGGTACTCTCCCACTAGTGTGAATGAGTGGTGGAGACTTATGTCCAGGAAGATATGAAAATTACGTACCTACCATAATTCTTGATCTTCTTGGACGAGTCTCCACCACTCATTCACACGCCCACCCTCCATCCCCCAAGCTCACTGCTGTGTTGGTCTTCACTCCCTCAAATCTTTAGGCCGTGAAGACTTCTTTGCTGACCCTTCTTACACGGGTCGTCCGGACTATCTTATGTCCATTTTAAGGTTAGATTTACTTTTACGTTGGTTGCGCTGCACCTCCTTGGTAAAAAAGGCACTGAGGTGGTTGGAGGGTCGCCGATAGTTTGTTACCGCACGAAATATCATGGGGCGCCCATGCCCGTGCGCCATCTCTTGCGCTGACCCTCCAGCAAAAAGTTTGCTCCCGATGGGTCCTAGTGCCTCCGGCGCTAATCCCACTAGTGTGACTGAGTGGTGGAGACTCGTCCAAGAAGATCAAGAATTACGGTAGGTCCGTAGTTTTCATTTCTTGCACATCTCTTTTTCTGAAAGATGCTACCCTCTTGGACTTTGTTGATTCCCTCGAGGTACTTAAACATTTCTACCATGTCCTCCCTCTCCCTCCTTTCCTCAAGGGTATACATATTAAGCTCCTTTAGTCTCTCTTCATATAGTTTCTGTTGCAGACCCTGCACCATTGTAGTTGCCCTCCTCTGGACAGCCACCATCCTGTCTATGTCTTTGTGGAGATGGGGTCTCCAGTACTGCACTCCAGATGTGGTCTCTTCAACTGTCTATACAGAGGGATAACAACTTCCTGTTTTTTTACTGGTGATGCCTCTCCCTATACATCTCAGTATCCCCCAGCCATCTTTACTGCCTTTTCACATTGCTTGCTTACCTTTAGGTCATCTGATATGACTACTTCCAGATCCCTTTCCATTTGTGTTGTTGTTAATACCCCCCCCATTGTGTACTCTTCCCCTGGGTTTTTGTTTCACAGGTGCATTACTTTGCACTTCTTTGCATTGAATCTAAGCTGCCATACTTTTGACCATTCCTCCAACCTTGCCAAATCCCTTCTCATTCTTTCTACCCCCGTTGTGTATCAACCCTGTTGCAGATCTTTGTGTCATCTGCAAAGAGGCATACTTTTCTTTCCAGTCCCTCTGCAATGTCACTTACAAAGACATTGAAAAGGACCGGACCCAGTACTGATCCCTGCGGTACCCTGCTAGTAACCCCCCTTTCTTCAGAGTGGACTCCATTTACTATTACCCTCTGTGTCCTATTGTCCAGCCAATATTTTACCCAGACTACCACCCTGGGACCCACTCCCAGGCTGGCTAATTTGTTTATTAATCTTTTGTGTGGGACTGTGTAAAATGCCTTGCTAAAGTCTAGGTAGGCCATGTCCACAGCCCCTCCCTGGTCTGCTACTTTGGTCACCCAGTCAAAGAAATCTATTAGATTTATCTGACTTGACCTTCCTTCTGTGAATCCATGCTGCCTTGGGTCCTGTGCCCCTCTGGCCTCTAGGTACTCAACAATTCTTTCTTTCAGAAAAGATTCCATAATTTTCCCTACCACTAAGGTCAAGCTAACAGGTCTGTAGTTTCCTGCCTCTGCTATGCTTTGCTCCCACTTTTGTGAAGGGGAATCACATCCACCCTCCTCTAGTCCTTAGGTACCACACCTCTTCCCATAATTTGTTAAAAAGTGTAGTCAGTGGTGTCACTAGTTCTTCCCTTAGTTTTTTTAGAATTCTGGGGTGAATCCCATCAGGCCCCATTACTTTATCCACCTTCAGTTTTAGGAGTTCTTTCAGAACCCTTTCTTCTGTGAAAGGACTAGTATCAACCCCCCCCCATCCAGAGTACTTCTGTTGATTGAATTAGGTACCTCCCCTTCCTCTTCTTTTGTGAATACTGAGCAGAAGTATTTGTTCAGTATCCCTGCTTTTTTGCTGTCCCTCTCTGCCCACCCTCCCCTTTATTAAGCCTCATAATCCCTCCCTTGATCTTTCTTCACTCCCTAATGTACCTACAAAAAGTTTTATCCTCCTTCTTAACTGAGTTGGCTATATTTTCCTTGGTTTGGGTCTTTGCTATTCTGACTGCCTTCCCCGCTCCCTTCTGCTTTAACTGGTACAGTTCTCTGTCCTGCTCCTTCTGTGTTTCCTTATACTGTACTTCTTGAATGCTATCTTTTTCTCCCTAACCTTCCCTGCCACCTCTTTTGAGAAGCATAGTGGTTTTTTCTTTCATTTTGATTTGTTTTTTTGCTTCACACAAAGGCTTATCGCCTCTGTGATGGCAGTTTTGATGTTGCCTCATTGTTCCTTCACCCTTCCTTCTTGCCTGTTTGCTAATGCTTTTCTGAGGCACTCCCCCATTTTGACAAAGTCAGCCCTCTTAAAGTCCAGTACCCCCACTTTTGTATAGCTTTACTTTGCATCTGTGTTTATCGTGAACCACACTGTTTGTTGGTCACTTGTTCCCAGATGACTACCAACTTCTCAATATGAGATCCTCTCTCCATCCCCGTCTGAGAGTACCAGGTCTAAGACTGCTCCCTCCTGAGTGGGTTCCAACACTAAACAGAGCAAAGACAAATTGTGGTGAGAAGTAACAAAAGCATAATTAAAGAGACAACACAGATTGAAAAACAGACACTAGAAATAGACAATATGGTGAAACAACTTAAGGAAAAAAGAAGCAAAGAAGGCAGGAATCTGTAGCAATAAAAACTGGCAGAAAAATGACTGTAATACAAAATACAAAGGATCTGCCATGAAATAATAGCAACTGGAAATATGTAATTATAAGGGATAAGCAGCAAGAACTAAATGGAAAGCCCCCAGAGATAGATGCAGCTGTAGAAAAAAACATCTAAAAAAGGAACACAAAGGAAATAAAAGCTACCAAGAAGTGGGAAATGGGATAAAAAAATAATAAACAAAAATGAAAATTAATAGAAAAACAGTGATGTTAAATGACTCAGACTTAGAATGCTATGAGATTACTCGAACACCTAAGAATATTTGTATGGAGAAAAATAAGGAAATAAAGGAAGCACTAATCAAAAACGGGTTTAGTCTCCCACCCTCTATCTAAAAAGTTTACCAAGATCCAAAACTGAAACCAAATTATCACTTAATCTGACAGAGTTCAATGTACTTAGGGGTATTTTAAGAAATAAAATAAAATGGAATGACATTCAATCAGTATATTGGTACTTATGTGGAGCGCACTAGAGATGGGTTTGTATCATTTTTAAATCAAATGCTGCACGTTGATGCATCAACAAACACACATTAGAATTTAAGCAGATAGGTATTAAACTAAATACCACTTTGTAAAATAAGGTTGCTACTGAGACTAAAGAAAGTAATAAACAAATTACATAGTTAACTATAAAGGGGATTTTAGGGGTATGGACACAAGCACCAAGTGGAAAAAATTTCAACTGAAAACAACAAAGGATAACACAAGATATAAAAAGTCTGTGCATTTGGAAATGAGTCTGAGGAGTCAGATACCCACAAAAGAAAGTTTATCAGAAGTAGGACCCAGAAAGATCCCAGAATTAATAATAGTGTGGTTTTGGAAAGAAGTGATCTAAACTTGTCGGTGGCTGAGTTAGAGGAAAGCAGCATAGAAAGAGAGAAAGAGGACACATCCTGTTAAAGTTCTGATTCCACTGTTATAAGAGCTTGATAATAGCAAATGACACATAACCATGGGAAATAGGAGGTTATCCAAAGTGAAATTTTCAATTTCCATTGTAAGTTGGAATGTTGTTGGTTTAAAATCAAAATTAAAGAATTATACCTGGCTAGAGTTTATTAAAAAACATGAAATTCTGTCATTTCAAGGGACATGAATGGCAAATAAAAATGAAATAAATATAGTGGGCTATGAGATAGTTGAACATCCAGCGACTAAGAAAAGTACATTTGGTAGACCATCTGGGGGGGGGGGTTAATGATACTTGTCTCCACTGCACTGAATTGCTTCACTACATGTATACCTTAAAATTGATTCTGATTTTTGCCTTGCAACTGCTATTAATAGTTCTTCAAATACAATTTAATTCTTCTCAATATTTATATTCCCCCAAAACTATGTAAGGGACAAGAAAATAACTGGCTTAAATATCTGAAGGGAGTAATCACTGAAATATATATTATATTTAAGACTATACCAATCATTGTGGCAGGGGATGTTAATGCTAGATTAAGAAATAACTTGGAGCTTTCAACCAACCATGGGAGCATTGATAATATTGATTATAAGTGCCGTCCTGCTACAGATGCTGTGTTAAGTGTTGCTGCTGATGTTTGGAGTCTCATTATTTTAGATTATGATCTGTGTGGTGTTGAGTGTGCTCTGTGGTATTCCTTTGTGTGCAGCTTCCTGGGATGGTTTATCTTGCCATGCTATTGAATTTGCACTTGTGTTGTGAGATTGCCATGTGTCCTGTGCTGTGTGGTGTGGTGTGGAGTTTCTTATATTTAGTGGGGGGCATGGGGCATAGCCCCCCGCATTGGGTGGTGGTGGGGAGCTTGTGAGGAAGGTGTTTGTTTGGACCTATGGGCTGTAGCTATTTTGTGAAATATATAACATACTCCATGGCATGCAGCACAGAGCACATAGCAATCTCACAACACAAGTTTTACTAGAGACAGATCCTGTCAAACAAATTTGGTAGAGTTTTTTGACGGGGTCACCAAGGAACTGGATCAGGGGAGGGTGGTAGATGTGGTTTATTTGGATTTCAGAAAGGCGTTTGACTCCATGCCCCATGGAAGGCTGCTGTGTAAAATGGCAGGACTGGGGCTGGGGCAGAGGGTAGTTAAATGGGTGGGAAACTGGCTGGGGAAAAGGAGGCAGAGGGTCATAATAAATGGGGTAGCATCCAGAGAGGGCAAGATCACAAGCAAAGTCCCTCAGGGATCAGTGCTGGGGCCCCTACTATTCAATATATTTGTAGGGGACATTGTGGAGGGCCTTGAGGGGGGGTGAATATGTTTGCAGATTATATCAAAATCTACAATAGGGTGGACATGCAGGAAGGGGTGGAACAAATGCAGAGAGATTTGGGGAGACTTGAGGCATGGTCAAAGAGGTGGCAGCTTGCATTCAATACAGAAAAATGTAAAATCATGCATCTTGGCTACAGAAATCATAAGGAAGGGTACTGTATAGGGGGCAGAGATCTGGAGGAGATGGAACAAGAAAGGGACCTAGGCATCATTATATCCAGGGACCTGAAGGTGGAAAGGCAGTGCCGGAGGGCAGTGGCCAGGGAGACCTCTGTACATCCTCAGCCCCGGCTGCATGCCATCACCACATCTGATTCCTGTCTGTATGCACAGCTGCATGTTCAGCTGTGTCAGAGCAGGCACAGTTGGGGGGGAGGGGGGCCTGCACCTGATTCTGGACAGCTCAGTGGCGGCATGCAAGGCCAACAGAGGGGGAAGTTGATATGTAGTCTGAGGTGCCGCCATAGCACCTACACTTCCTCCTCCATAGAAACACAGAATTTGTCAACAGAAAATTACCACTTGGCCCACCAATTCTGCCCAGATGGTCCCTACCTAGTCTGTCTCCACAGACCTTAACTGGTTTTTGCTAACCCTCCCTCCTCTCTGCCTATTTAATAATATTCCCCTATGTTTTTCCCACGCATGCTTGAAGCCCTCTACTGTTTTCACCTACACCACTGCCACTGGCAATCTGTTCTGGGCATCCACTACTCTTTCACTATTCTGGGCATCCACCACTATGTCACTGAAGTAGTACTTCCTCACACCCCTCTTACTCCCCCCCCCAAGCTTCACTGCATGCCTCCTGGTCCTGGTGCTCTTTCTCATTTGAAAGAAACTCCCCTCCTGTACCTTGTTCACCTCCATGAGGACTTTGTAGGTCTGTATCATGTCCTCTCTCAATCTCCTCTTGTTCAGGTTGTACATGTTGAGATTCCTCAGTATCTCCTAGTAGAGCTTTTGATGCAACCCCTACACCATTTCAGTTGCCTTCCTCTGCACTGCCTTCACCCTGCCTATGTCCTTTCTGAGGTGTGACCTCCAGAATTGGACGCGATACTCCAGGTGGGGTCTCACAAGTGAGTGATACTGTGACAACACCACATCCCTCCTCCAGCGGGAGATACCTCTCCCTATGCATCCCAGCATCCCACTGGCCCTACCCATTGCTTTCTCACACACTGTCCTGCTGCACTGAGAACATCAGCTATGATAACATCAAGATCCCTTTCCTGATTAGTGACAGTCAGTACCTCCCCCAATCATATACTCAACTCCTGGGTTCCTACACCCTAGGAGCATGATTTTGCACTTTTTGGTATTGAACCCCTACTGCCATGCTCTTGACCACTCCTCAAGTTTCCCAAGGTCCCTACACATTGTCTCATTCTCTCCAACCTCTCCTGATTGTCCACTCTATTACAGACTTAACCCCCCTGTGGGGGTTTACCTTATTGGCCCCCGTTTGCTCCATTTCCCCCAGAATATCTGACACCACCAGCCCGAGTTCTGTTGTGCCCCTAAGTCCAACATCCAGACCCTACATGGTTGGTAGTTCAAAGTGGGGGCTGGAGGAGCAAAGTTGCAGAGCTGCTGCTCAGCTGCAGCACAAATGTGTGAGCCGGCAGCCCGTGCATGCACAGAAGTGAATATACATTTTCTTACTGTGATTGCGGTAAAACGGGCACCTCTCCAGTAGTCTCGGTCCCCAAATTCAGTTAACCAGGGCCCAGAGAGCTGGAGGAGGCATAAGAGAGCCCTCCAAGTATTTTTATTAAAAAGTGCCAATAGCACTAGCGCCCACCTCATTAATATTAATGAGGCGCTACGTATATTTATGAGCAAGCCTGTCTAGTGCCTGAGGACACTAAATTTTAGCACTAGTGACAGGCAAGGGGCTAAATAAAAATGTCAAACTCTTAAGTGATTAAATAGAGCATGGAAATTTGTTTTATATCTTGGGGCTGTAGTTTAATAAAAATAATTACTCTGGCTGCACCAGGACTTTTAAGTGGGGACACTGTGTGGACTATCTTTGGACTGCTTAGCCAGCAGCCATATTTGTAGTCTTTGAACCTATCTCAGTCAATCAGAGGGTCAGGATTATTGCTAATGACTTATGGGACTGTGCAGAAGCTTTGTGGGGGAAAAAGCAGAGACAATGTTTGGTGCCTATTTAAAGGGCCAATCAGGCATCGAAGGAGCCTGATGAATATTAATTTTTCAGTGAGACACTTGTTTTAGCCAATTAGTAGCTGCCAAGAGCTCCCCAAACCCAAGAGACTTTTGATTCTGGAGGCAGTTCAGCTGGAGCCCTTCCTCAGGGAGGGGGACTCTGGCCCCTTGCTTGAGAAATGTGGTTGTAATGTTTGGGAATGGCTTGCCTGGGGGTTGCCAGCTACCTATCATCCAGGGCCTGCATTTGCCTTTCCACATTTGGAGACATTTATCTGAAGAATCCTAATTTGCAACATTCAGCTGTGAGAGAGCTGTAAGAATCCTGCCTGCAGTTGTGAGAGTGCTGCAAGTACCTGCCACCTCAGCAGTGAGAGCGCTGTAATGAACAGTGTCTTCAACTGTGAGAAAGCTGTTTAAGTAATTCCTGTGAGAGGAAGCTTACTGTAAAGTTTAAGCAAGACGAAGACCTGCTTGGGGGGCTAAGAAGCCACTAGAGCCAAGGGGTGCTCAATTTCTGCGTGTTACGCTGTGTTGACTCAGCACCAAGAGAGGGTACACATTTGTCTGAGGACTTATTGTTAGATATGCCAGTTCTACAGCGGTCATCTGGGACTCTCCCTAGAGAAAAGAAATTCACCAGCGATGCAGTGAGAAGCTTGATGTCCTACTTGGGGCTGCAGAGCCATGCTGGCTAAGAGGAATTGCTGTGTCTATGTTTCAGCTTATGAGAAGCTAAAGCATGACCAAGGATTTCAGGGATGTAAAAGTATCTGATCATGGTTGGGAGACTTGCCTTAATCTCCAGTGTAATGCTTCAGAAGGTGAAGAGAGACTCTCTTTTGTTTCATGAGCACCTGCTTGGTGAGAACAGTAATGTCTATTATCATGGGACTAATCAAGTAGAAGGTGTGGGCCTTCAGTTCTAATGTAATAGTCTTCTCTGAAGCCAATTTCGATGTGCCTGAATCTTTCTTAGACTGTGATCCCGATGCAAAAGGGCCACAGCTGCTATGCTGGCAGTGCGGTTGAAAAGCCAGCCTTACTAATTGTGTCTGAGTGCCTGAGAGAACGGGAAAGAGACTGCCATGTAGGTCAATTTGGGGAATCAGCCTGCTAGTGCTATCAGCTATGCACTGCCATTGCACCTCCCCTGAGAGGGCATGCCTAGACCTGGGAGTCTGAGGAATTCCGGCCCAAGTCCCCGTGCTGATCTGTGTTTACAGAGTGTGACTTCAGCCTAAGAAGATGTGCAACTGCTAAGGAAAGTGAGGGGGAAGTGCTCCAGCCTGCTAAAGCTGCAAGAGCCTGTGGCCAAACAGGGAAGCATGTTTCAAGCCCTGGTATACACCTCAGCCAAGACAAGGCAAACCTACCAATTGTGTCTACTTCAGATCTGTCTGCGATGAATCATTGCTGCACTTGCAAAGTGACTACCAATCCGTGTGTAAAGCAGACCCTGGTCTGCAATAAGGGACTGTAAATAGCTGTCATTATGTTTCTGCCAAGTTCAGTAAAAGTTAAAACAATTTGTATTGATTGGCACCAGGCCATTACAATATAGTATAAAAACATGTACATAAATTCAGTTCAAATAACACTTATAAAAATATAAATATGACATATGAACAGTTAGTATACTACTATAAATAATACAGCACTTACATGGTTTTTTCACATTTCATAAGTGGTTTGCTTGTAAGAAAGATGCAACTTTTTCTAAGACAGAAGTATCATTTGAATTAATAAATATTTTATTTTATTTATTTATTGAAACAATCAGATTACAACCTTTGAGTCAGAGACTCATTTCCAAAGGCTCCACGTCAGAATACAAAACATAACAAGAGGCAGACATTGTACATAGTTACATATGGATGGAGACAGACAGAGACAACAGGGTATATACATTACATGTTGCATATAGGTAGAGTACTATAGGTAGGGGCAAGCAGGTAGTGCTGCTAGACCTATACAGATTTGGTAGCTATACAGTCTTGTAGGGAGCTTAAAGCACTTCAGCAAATATATTAACATTATGTCCAGAGGGAGGTTGAGACCAGCCATGATGTCACCAAACCGTCTATCATGTTGAGGTCCATAGAGGGGGCAAATCAAAATTATATGTTTAATATCTTCCAGTGATTTACTACATTTACAGAATGGAGAATCAATGTTTGGTCTCTTCTGCCTAAAATGGACATAGTTTGCTTTATATATTTCTAATCTGAATTTAGTGAGTAACCTCCTTTTCCTGAGATCTGAAAGTTTTAGTAAACAGGATTTCAATCCATGTGCTAATTTAATTTGTTTATATCATCTGAATAATTTGAAGTTTTTAAATTTCTCAAACAGGTTTGCCTTATCTGTATCCCAAAGTCTATTTTTAACTAAAGATACAATTTCCTCCCAGGGGCACTGAATGATGTACCACAGGATATGTCCTAAGCAATAGGGGATGAGGAATGTTTTAATTATTTTGATTGTAGGTGAATCAGAGCCTAAGGAAGAATATTTAATTTCTTCCTCTAGGCACTGTCTGGGTAATCTCTTCTCATTTAGGAAAATAGTTTTAAAACTGAAAGTATTTGTCTTTCAACAACTAATGTAAGCAGTGATTATTGTCCCATTTCTAAATTTAGAATAACTGCTGGAACCAACTGTGGGACCATGAGAATATATCTATTTATTTTATTCAATATGATTTCCAATTTGCATAAATCTGAGAGCCCCATATTTCTACAGCATATAGTAGGCAAGATTTAATTTTTGCCTCTAAGGGACAGATATTCAAACCATTGTGCCTAGCACAAAACCATAGTGCTGGAAAAGTGCTGGATTTGCGTGAGGCTGCAATATTCAAAAGCCCTATTAATGTCGGCGCTGTGTGGTAGCGCTGATGCTAACAGATAATAGTATGCAGCAGCGGGGTTAGGAGAGTGCACATTAATGCCAGCAGCACGGCATAGTCAAAGGTCTAGTGCCGCACTACAGGCATTAGTGTGACCTGCAGCACAGTGCTAAATACTACTGAGAAAAGGCTGGCGGTAATGCAGTGGTGCCTCCCCCCATGATTTCTGACCCCTGGTAGCCCCTTATCAAAGACGAACCTGGTGGTCTAGTGGTCCCCCCCACCCCCCTGCATGAATCATGACTGGTAAAATATTGAGAAATCATTTTTCCCTGGTAGTCTAGTGGTCACCCACCTCCCAGTCAGTGGCGGGCAGCAGCACCCTGCCCTCAAGCCACCTGCCGACTGACAGCGTAAGGTATGGCCGTATGCCCATTGGTCCACAGCATGGGCCAATGAACATGCCGACCGTACTGTACTACACAGTCCTACAATGTGACTGAATGGATTCATTAACATTTTGGGACTGTGTAGCACAGTATGGTCTGCACGCCCATTGGCCCACGCTGTGCACCAATGGGCGTACAGCCATACCGTACGCTGTCAGTCGGCGGGTGGCCGGGTGGCTTGTGGGCGGGGTGCTGCCACCCACCGCTGACTGGGGGGGAGCGGGTGGCGGGACAGAGTGGGTGGGTTGGAGGGGGTACCACTGACCACCACCAGGGTTATTTCGATTACTGAAAGCCCGCGATTGGGCTGTTGGATTGGGTCCACTGGACTTCCAGAGATATCAACATATTGAAAGCCTGTGATCGGGCTGAGGGATAAGGTTCACTGGACCACAAGGGATGTTTAGATAATGACAGCCTGTGATCGGGCATGGGGGAGTGACCACGACAGATGGTGCTGCCGGAGCTCGGGTGGCCACCTACAGCTGGCAGCTGCCGTGTTGTGACCTGCAATACGGCAGCTCACATGTGGGTGGCCAACTGTAGCTCCTTTTCTTTTTGTCACAACTGTGTGCGGCACACATAGGGGTTGCGCCTGACTATGCTCAGCACATCCGGGGCTGAATATCAGGATGTACGGGGGATGCATGGGCCCCCCCTACTTGTGCTGCATACATTACTGATGCACCCCGGCACATCAGGATTTGTGCTGGGCACTTTCCCCATTTGAATATCCTGCCGGGGAGTATCAGTGGGTTGCGCATGACACAACACTGTTGTGCCATGTGCAACCCTTTGAATATCCCACCCAGGGTGTTTATATTTTGCCATATATCAAAAGAATAGTTAAAATTAGTTTCTTAAGTGATAGAGATACGCATTTCAGCCAACTGCCGGCTATATAATAAGCCATCAAAAAATTTGATGGCATTAGGAGCTTATTGTATCCTTTTTTGATTGATTATTTCCACCCCATCCCTCACATGTGTGGTAATGTTTTCTTTTGTTTCCTGGTCCATTTGTAGATTTAGGCACAGAGAATTATATGCCAATTCTGGCCTTTCTAAGATTTCCAGATCATACGTTAATTTATCAGCTTCAAGGCTGCTCCAGACAAGGTCTATAGTTGAGGAGCCACGTGATTCTGTATAGGTTAATGTCCCTGTCTGGTCCCCAGGTAACCGTCCATTAAACAGAAGTAAGTTTTTTCCTGCTAAAAATATAGCAAGCAACTTTCCTCTGTTGCTACTTCTATGGTCCTTTATAGCTTTAATATTTCTTATCCTAGGGTTAAGTTCAGGAAGGAAGGATATAAAATCTATAACCATTGAATTTGAGGGGGATCCTCACATTAAAATCACCCAATAATATTATTGGTGTGTCGGACTCCATATCCATAACCTGGTTTAAGGCACAGCTGAGTTGGAATATAAAATGATCTGTGTTCTTTGTAGAGGGGGGATGATAGACATTAAATATTGTTATCTTAAAGCAAGTAGTCTCCTCTTCCATCGTGAGCACCAAATATCTCTGGGAGTATTGTATTGTTAAATTATTTTAAAACTTAAATTAGTTTTAAGATATATGGAAATGCCTCCCATTTTCCTTCCATATTTTTTCTTTCTTGTTGCTGATTTTGATACGTTCAGATATTCTGGTATCGTTGGTGCTTCTTCTGCTGTGCACCACATTTCTTGGAGACATAATATGTCAAATGCCTCCAGAAAAGTTGACACCTCAAGGTCAGCAGTTTTTAAATGTACCCCCTCTATGTTCCAAGATAAAATCTTTATGATTTTAGTATTTGTTATGGTTGCTCGTCTGTTTTTAGTATTTGTCGCTTATCTTTGTCATCTCCCAAAACAGCAAAGCTATTAGTAGAAGTAAGCCTCTCCCGGTCTTCTATTTTTTGTCTGTTTTCTTCACTTGATTCCAGGGGAATCTTTTTGCTCGTATCCTTATTCTGACTCAGCTCTGGCCAGTCTTCCATAGCTACAACATGTAGGCCTAATCCATCTACTATCTGTGTCTTTTTTAACAGAGTTTGCACAATCATTGGGTTTTTAAAAGTAATATCTATCATGATGTATTATTTGCATGTTTATGTATTTAATGTATTCTATTGAGTTTTTAGAAATATTAACATGTGTTGTCCTAAATAAGATGCAATTTCTTGCTTAATAGATCTCAAGAAGGTCTGCTTTACTGTTTCCCATCCAAAAATAGTTATAGTTTTATTGAGCCATACTCCTTCTTGTTTAGATTTGTAATGTGTAATTTTTTGAATAATACTTTCAAGCTCTTTTTGATTCTGTTTTTGTTTTTCTTGTTCTTCTTGCCCTTTAATATCTGTCCCTTCTCTGTTTTCAATGTTATGTAGTTCATTTTCCTTTGTGTCTTTCTCTGTATCTGCTCTACCTGTGTCATTTTGTATCTCAGCCGGTACTGTTTGTGTTGGGGTCAGAGAGATTCCTATTAAATTCAGGGTTTTTTCCTGTCCCCATATGGCTTCGACCACTGATCCTAATTTTGTGTACAGTAACACACAATCATATCATGTTTTGTTAGGAGGCCTTGTAATGTATATCTTCCTATCTTCTTTTTTGTGTGCAAAAGGTGCAAAACCCATTCCTTGAGTTTTTCTTTTGTTTCATTCTGTAGCCTGGGCACACCATAGATTTCCAGTAAATATTCCATTTCATTACCCTCTAGGTTAAGAAACCTATCAGTAGCACATGGCTTGCTCCTAGTTACACAACTCTCAGGTACCTCATTGTGTGATGTGCTGTTGTGAGAAGTCATGGTGGTCTCGACCTCCCTTTTATCTTTAGCTGTTATAGTTTCCTCAGCCTCTTTTTGTTTTTCCTGTCTCTCCTTTTTTATTAAACCTCATTTCAGATTCCACATTAGACTCATTAAAAACTTTATTCACCCTTATATCTATGTTTTCTTGCATTATCTCCACCCTTGAATTTCCTCTGTATCTAAAGCATACTTTCTGCATATTCTGGTGTACGTACATTATTCCCCACTGAACTTCAATTTAGTTTTGAGTTTTGTTTCTTCCTTCTATTGTTTCTTCTACGCATTTTTTATGTTTTTTTGTAGGGGTTCGTCTAATCCATTTGGATGGTTATCTTTGTTTTTACCCTTGACAGATGGTTTTAAGTAGCATGCACAAGTCTGGTCTCTGTCAAATGGAGGTGGTAGATTCACTTGTGTGGCTTTATCTCTACTAGCATTTTGACCTCTGCAGACCCTTCACCATCACAAATGAGGAGTGACTGATCCATTAACTTGTGATCCTTCTTGGTTATCTTATTTAGAATGACCCTGTTGTAAAATAGGTCAGTTCTGACGTTAACAATCTCATCTTTAATTGCAGCAAGTTTTTCTATAATAACCATGCTTGCAAAATATGGGTTTTTATGATCTCTAACATTTGTTTGGACAGGGAGCTGCAAGAGGGACAAGCACCCTCACCGTTAAAAAATTCATTATTATAACTTAAATTAGTTTGATTCTTCAATTTAGGGTTGTCTTTGCACATGCTTAGCTCCCCATGTGTCTTCTCTAAATTTTTTTAGATCCTCTATAATCATGCTTAAGTTTTGTGTGATTGATCTAATTTCATTTCCATTCATAGGGATATTCAGATTAGATGTTTTTCCACTATCCTTGGGGGGTATTTTGGGCTAGCTCAGACTGTGCTTTATCTTTTGGTTTTTAACCAAAGATTCCTCAGGTTGATGGCTGTCTGGTGAAACCCCCCAGAAGGATAATAATAATTATCCTTACTATCACTGCTATTGGGTTCACATGACCCAGAGGAATATTCTTGTGATTTCTCATTAGAGGAGTGATCAGTAGGGAAATAAGGACCCAAGGACTCAAAAGAGTCCCACCCGTATGATTCTGAGATTTCCTCTATTGGAGGTAATGGAGTAGATGAATTTGTTATATCTATTATGTTTTGATCTCTGTTATGTTTAATAAATAATACGATCTCTCTCCTCCTCCTCCTCCTTTTTCTCCTTAGTCATACATGCTTCTACATGGGCTGGACTATTAACTGGTGTATGAGGGCTAAGATGGGGTAAAGACAACTTATGCGTGTTCTTCTGCCACATCTCTGTGAGCTTAAATTGAAGTGGGTCTGCTTTATAAGGACAATTTTGTTTTTCTTTTCTGTTACATCCTTAATTTTGACTTTTTTGCTGTCTTATTAGGCAAAATTTCATTATCCATGATATTGTTTTTTCCCCTCCATGTTAATAAATGGTTTCTTACTCCTGGTCTGCACAATCTGTGGCAAATATTGATGTTACTTTTCACAGCTTTCCAACGTCAACTTTACCTACAGCTATTTATAGTAATATTCAGTTAGCTTTATCAAACTTCAAACATCAATTTACATTAGCACTATGGACAACAAAGTAATAACAGTGCCTTTGAGAATAGAGTTTTATCTGTCTCTATCTGGTAAACGTTCAGATAAAAAGCCAAGCAAAGATCATAGGACACAGAGTAAAAAGAAGTAATTCCTAAATGGAAGACTAGCACTAATAAAGTCAATAAGCTGGTAGTAAATGGTAAAAATGATGTAATTTCAGGATTCAGTACTTCTAAGATTAATATCTATATTAGTGCTATAATAATATATACCATATTATAATAATGCAACCAGTAGTTTCCAAAAAACCTGAATGTCTGGAGCCAAGAGTACGATGAAACAATCAACTGGTGCTATTTGACAATGGCTGCAAAAATCATCAGATTGCACCTTGATTTAACTTTTATTGCTTGCTGGAACGTTTCTTCCTTATTCAGACTTTGGTTCAAGTCTCCAAATGTAAACTGGCCTTATAGCACGCTATCCTTTGTAACTTTATAAATTTCAATTTCCAGTTAGTCCTTCTAGGAGATATGTAGCAGTCCCTGTTCTTTGGTTCTGCCGCACCTGTAGATCCCGCTTATTTCTGAGTTCTTTTACTTCCAAATCAGTTTCATCCACTAAAATAAAAGTGAAGCAAGGAACCCCCGATATACCTCTCAAGTGTCCCTGATTTTCAGGGACGTCCCTGATTTTGCCTCAAAATTTTACTCTGTTCCTCCTAAAATTTGTGTTTTTGTGGCTAAACAGTTGGGACTGTAAGCACAAAACAATGTCAAGCATTAAAGTTACAGACTTGTTCTTCTTTAGAAAATGCATTGTGCACTAAGCTCCATATTCTACCAGCTTTCTGGGTGGATATCTCTAATTCTGAAGATGTGTCCCTGATTTTGGTCCTTTGTCCCTGATTTTTTTAAGCCTTGTCCCTGATTTATGAGGCAGGAGGTTGAGAGCTGTGCCCGAGAGTATAGGGTATAGATTCTGTTTGTTCTGATAGTAATTTAAATATAACTTTCTCTTTAGAAATATAATCCAACAACAATATGCAGGAAGCAGATTTACAAAAGACACAGTGTTGCTTTTAAGACATTTAAATAGTTAAGCAGAGTTTGTACTGATGTTTGTTATGACAAAAAAAGAAGGGGGGATTTTATGGCAAACAGTTACCCAGAAAGATGCCCCAATTTTCATTAAGTTAAAACTTGTAAAACTTATAAAAGTTTATAACTAAAAATAGCTGCTACTTACTTTAAGTTCAGGACTCAGGTATTACTTTGTAAATCAAGTTAATGATTCTTGTTTTTATATAAAGCAGGACAGGTCCTGTATCTCTGGTTCCACAAGCTCCAATAGCTGCTGAAAGCTACAATATTTGTATTATCTTAAAGCAGCATTTCTATTAACAGCAGTGAAATGTCAGGACTCTCAGAGGTGCGGAGTTAGGAACCAAAGTTAAAGCCCAGTCCCCATACAATTGGCAAGTTGTTTCAAGAAGCAAATAGCTATTACTTTGGTTCAAATTGTAAAAATATAGTACACCACGACAAGGCAGCAAAAAGATCTGACCTTTATTTCAGAGATTGGGAGAGGAGAGAGCTCTGTGAAAATCAGCTGGCAGCTAACAACTCTCTGTTCACTGTGATCAGTGCTCCATGCTCTTCATTCAGTTGCTCTGAGACAACTGTGGTCTCTGACTTGTTTTAAGAGCAGAGCGCATGTGGAATCTTAATTATTTGATTAGTTAATTAGTTAGTTGGAAGGATTGCGGCAAGACTCCTAATCAAATATTAGGATACTTGAGTTGCCTGTGCTCAATTAATTAGCAGCAGCTGTGGGCAGAATAAATTATATAATCGGTACCTGTGCCAACACAATAAGCAATCAGCATGCTTCTGTTATTTAATTCATGTTAGATATTGATGTTCCTGTACTTAACCAAACACCAATGTTCCTGTTTGAAAAGTAAATATGAGTATAGGTTAAATACCCATGGAATACCCTCGGAATGCAGTTCTAACATGTTTAACTAAGTTAACTTGCTCAATTCACAGTAAAGGGCCAATAACCCTCACTCAGTCCACACTAAACACACAATGCAAGTGTGAGACAGATGCAAAATTGATAGAATTTATCCTAGTAATGTAATACACGTCAGGAAATACATATAAATAACATAGGAGACAATACTGGGGCGGTGCAGAGCTATATCAGAACTATATCAGTCTGTATAATAAAAGAAATAAAAGCTATAAAAGCTATAGACTAAGACCTTATTTCACTACAAGTAAAATGATTCTGTGCAGGCTGTTAGAGGCTTTAGTAAATACTACAAAAAAGTTTATGTATGCCACAATACAACAGTCAAGGATGCAGGGTGGAGGTGAGACACTTATCAATAATGGCAATAATGTCCAAATCTCTGCTGTAAAAAGCATTTTTTGTATCCTTGCATTTATTGCAGTGATTCTGAAGAATTCTGAGGATGTCTGGGGAGCGCAAAACAACTTTCTAACTCCAGCAAAGGCCTTGAAATGACTCACCCCCCGCAGGGTTGCCCCTGAGATCTTGCCTCCAGACAGACTCCACCACCGATTAGGATTCCAGGCCTCAGGAGCAAAATAAAGGGTGCTAGAAGGTGATCTAGGGAACCATCAGCATAAGAAAGACTGGAAAGGTGCTGGAAATAGCTAAACCACAGTTTGCAGTTCTCCTGTGCTTGCAAAATTTAGGCTCAAAATCTATCTATTCAGGTAACGGTGGCATACCTGTTGTAAGCACAGGGAGAGCATTTCCAGCACACCTGCTTCTTCTCCTCCTCCTCCTCCTCAGAGGAATAGCAAACTGCTGAGCAGCAAACCAAGCATCCCAGAATCCTCTCACCAAGTTCAGTATCTAATGCATAAAGCTGCTACAGTGTAGAATCCACCTGCCTTTCACAGAGTTCAAGTTAGAGTGTAACCCAAGAAAGGGCAAATGTTAAGTTTGATTTACTTTAAGCATACCAGCGCTGGCCAACCAGCTGCACCAATAACAGGCCTGCAACATTCAGTACTGGGTACGCAGAGATAGAACTGTGGGGTTCTAAATACTGGGGACTGGTAACAGTTGGGGTATATGACATCTTAAAACTTAAGCAGCCAGATAGCTAGGAAGGTATCTAAAATCATCAAATGGTTGGTGGGTGACAAGCATTCAAAGATGTTTGACTTAAGAAGAGATGGGAGTGATATGATCGAGACCAACAAATACTTGAAGGGCATAAACAAGGTTAGCCATAGGGGTCTGTTTAGGTATAGAAAAGAAGGGGTTACACAAGGGCATAGTCTGAAATTGAAGGGGGTGTTTCAGGAGACAGAAGAGGAGACACTTTCTCACAGAGAGGGTGGTGACAGCTTGGAATGCACCGCCTGAAGAACTGGTTTCGCAAACAACTGTAGAGGGATTTAAAAGGTGATGGGACAAGGTCAAGGGCAAAATCAGAACTGGGAAGGGGAGGAGGATGGTGATAACTCACACGGTTAATGTAGAGAGGAAGTGAAAAAGGGGGATGGGGGCAGCATCAGTACTCAACACTAAGAGCTGTACACTGGTCAGACTTGATAGACCGTAAGGCCTGTATCTGCTGGCACCATTGTATGTTCATAAGAATGGAAATTAAAATGATTATTTTGAATGCCAATGCCAAAATGCAAATGTTGTCTAACCTTTGCATCCAAGTACCCATTCCTAACCCTACCCCTTGTAAATAAATTGCTGATTAACCTTTTTTTTTTTACAAAATCTGTGTCACAAGCATATTATTGGTACCCCATGTGAGCATATTAATAACTTAAGTCAATAATTGAAAGTTATTGAAAATGTGGTTTTTAGTATATGGAATTCCATGTGTGGGTGACTGTGTTAAGGTGGTACATACAGCATCCCAGGGGGCCTTACTAGCCAGGTATCAGACCCACTTGTACTGCACTTAGCTTTTTGTCATCTTGAGAAAGAACCTTTATTACAAAAAAAATAGGACCCAGGCCCCTCAACCTGGTTTGTAGCCAGCCAGGCAGGGGTAGTAGCCCGTTCGGACACGGTTTCTGGGTTACACAGATTTTGGTGTCATCTGCAAAAAGGCATACCTTCCCTTCCAGTTCTTCTGCAATGCCACTTACGAAAACATTGAAGAGGACCAGTCTCAGTACTGACCTCTATGGCAATCCACTGGTCTCTCTCTCCCATAATTAGAGTGAGTACCATTAACCACCACCCTCTGCTGCCTATCTGTTAACCAGTTTCTAACTCAATTCACCACTTTGGATTCCACCCCAGGCTGTTCAGTTTCTTTATAAGTCTCCTGTACAGCACAGTGTTTGAAGGCCTTGTTAAAGACCAGATAGACCATGTCCTCCTCCAATCTATTTCCCTGGACACCCAGTCAAGGAAATCAATCAGATTCATGTGACATGACCTCCCCCTGCGAATCCATGCTTCCTTTGGTCTTACAGCCCATTGGATTCAAGATAATCTACCAATCTTTTCTTTAACAGTGTTTCCATTAGTTTCCCCATCACTGAGGTGGGACTGACTGACTTATAGTTGCTAGCCTCCTCCCTGTTGCCATTCTTATGTAGAGGGACCACATCTGCTCTCCTACAGTCCTCTGGAATCATGCATGATTCCAGTGAACTGCTGAATAAGGCTGTCAGTGGGGCAGCTACAACCTCACTGAGTTCCTGTAGTACCCTTGGGTGTATCCCTTCTGGTCCCATAGCCTTGTCACATTCGGATCTGTAAGTCCCTTCAGGACTCTTTCTTCTGAAAATGGACTTGTGTCTGCCTCCCTTCCCCCTTTGTTACTGCTGCTCCCTGGTGGTCTGTCCCCCTCCCTCCACTGTGATGACAGAGCAGAAGTACCTATTGAGGACGCCTGATTTTTCTTGGTCCTCCTCTGTGCGGTTCTTCCCTGCCACCCTTTATCTTCACTGTCCTCCCCCTGTTTTCTTCTTCTCACTTAATTATAATTTAATTATTGAGCCTGATGACCCCGGGAAAAGCACTTCCAGGTTGGACCCCTTTTTTACAGTTGCCTCGCAAGTGTCAGCAAGCACAGGCAGAGGCAGACATGGCAGAGATAGCAAGTGTGGGAATAATGAGACTATTGCCTTTTGTATATCTAAACTTTACAAAAAAAAAACAACAACAAATACCAAAATATATCTTTTCTACTCTCTACTCTCTCACACACTATTCTCTGTCTGGGACCTTTAAGCAGAAGCTGCTGGAGGCTGTAGTTCTTCAGTAGCATAGGTAGAACTACCAGAAATGAGCAGGAGACTGCTGGCAATTGTAGGTGCTATGGTACCAGTTTTTACACTTTTAACAGAACCTTAGGGCAGAGCAGAACTTAGTAGGCTCTGTATTATGATGCAGTTCTTTTCATCAGTGATCCTGACCTTCAAGGTTCTCGAAAACCAGTTTCAGTACTATTTTACGCACATCGAAAGATGGTTCATTGAGCACAAACTAATAATGAATTACACAAAGATGAAAACAATGCTGTTCTCCAGCTCCCAAAACAGACATAGATCTTACTCACTTTTGGAGGAGGTAACAAAGGAGAGGATTGAGGAAGTGGGATGGTTGTGTGAGGAGACTGGGGAGTCTGTGGCATTCTCCGAAGTGCTCTCAGTACCCTGCGCAAGCACAGTGAGAAAGGAGAGGATTAGGGAGTTGAACACATGGTTGGTAGAATGGTGTCGAACTAAGGGATATGAGGTTGTGGGTGGCTGGGGCAGTACCTGGGATAATAACAATCTGTTTGCAAGGGATAGGCTGCACCTGAGTGGGGAGGGGAAGAAGGTATTAAAGCAAAGACTGGGGAGGTATATTGCGACAAAGGTGGGTTTAAACTAGATGGGGGGGTGGCAAGTGGACAGCAGGTAGGCAGGGATCTGATGGAGTGGAGCCTACCCCCCAGGCTAGCAGGGAAGGACTCGGGGTGGCTGAAAAAGGAGGGAGTAGAAGGAAAGAAATGGAGGCCAATAAAGGGAAGGATGCAGGATGGAGGGTGGTCTCACTGAATGCAAGAAGCTTAGGCAACAAATCTGCTGAGCTACAGGCACTCTTAGCAGTGTGGAGGGTGGATATTGCAGCTGTCACAGAAAAGTGGCCAACTGAGCACCGGGACTGGGATCTGGCAATCCCAGGATACAAAGTATACAGGAAGGACCGTAAGGAAGGGAGGGGTGGTGGGGTAGCAGTCTATGTGAGGGACGGGATCAAATGCACAAGGGATGAGGGGGAAGAAAGGAGAACAGAGGCAATCTGGCTGCACCTCCTGCACCTCCTAGACTCAAGGGGTAGTAAACTGAGGTTTGGGGTGGTATACAGGCCATCACCCCAGTCTGAAGAGCTTGACAGGGAATTAACAGGACAAATCAGAAAGGTATGTAGAAAAGGGAAGGTGGTCATCGTGGGGGATTTCAACTTGCCGGGGGTTGACTGGAGCATTCCAGTCACCTCCAGTGCTAGGGAGCAAGTGCTCCTGGATGCAATCCAGGAGGGTCTCCTGACACAGTTGGTTAGTGTACCTACTAGGCTAAAGAACACTTTAGATCTGGTGTTGTTGAATGGGGAGGCAGTAAGAGAAATAAAGGTGGAGGACCCGCTAGCCGACAGCGATCACCAAACGGTGTGGTTTAATATCACGATGTGTGAAGAGCCAGAGAAATCAGTTACTCAGGTAGTAAACTCCGGGGGGGGCAGACTTTGGGAGAATGCAGGAAGTACTGAAAGGGAAAATAGAGGGCATAAGGAAGGAGATGGATGCAGAGCAGAAATGGGATATTATTAAAAGGGGGATTACAGAGGCAACGGAAGCCTGCACCAAGACACGGAGTAAGAGGAGCAGAGCAAGAAAACCATGCTGGTTGAACAGCGAGGTAGTGGAGGTGGTGAGAGCAAAATGAGAGGTTCACCAGAGGTATAGGAGGATGGGGAAGGAAGTGGACAGGGAGAAGTATGCAAGACAGTCCAGGGAGGTGACCAGAAAAGTGAGAGAAGCCAAGGCCCAGAGGGAGCTGAGATTAGCACAGAAAATTAACGGGGGGGGAGACTTTTTCAGATACATCAGGGAGAAAAGGAAGTGCAAGGAGACAATAGTGAGGATGAAAAGTGGTGGGGAGTGGATGGAAAAGGGTGAGAAACAAACAGCAGTAAAATACTTTTGCTCAGTGTTCACAGAAGAAAAGGGGGGACCGCTGCCACCATGGGCTGGGAGGGTGGGGACAGGGGGAGAGAAGGCAACAGATGGAAGAATTGAGGCAAGTAGAGTCCTAGAGGGACTGAGGGCACTGAAAGTAGACAAGGCACCAGGGCTGGATGGTATCCACCCCAGGGTGCTGAGGGAGATGGTGGAGGTGTTGGCAGAGCCACTGGCGGATCTGCACAGCATCTTACTGGAGTCGGGATGTGTGCCACTGGACTGGAGGATGGCACATGTAGTACCATTACACAAGAGTGGACCAAGGGATGAACCGGGTAATTATCTCCCGCTAAGTCTCACCTCTATAGTGTGCAAACTCATGGAGACAATACTAAAGGAAAGACTGGTGTCATACCTGGAGGACAATGGCCTCCAGGATGTGAGGCAGCATGGGTTTGTTTCAGGGAAGTCTTGTCAAACCAACCTGATACAATATTATGACTGGGTGACAGGTGAGCTGGATAAGGGTCATGCGGTGGATGTTCTTTACTTGGACTTCAGCAAGGCCTTTGATTCTGTGCCTCATGGGCAGCTTTGGGGGAAGCTAGCTGGTGTAGGGGTAGGGGCAAAAATTATGAATTGGATTACAAGCTGGCTGAGTGGGAGGCTGCAGCAGGTGGTGGTGAGAGAGGAGCTCTCAACTCCAAGGCCGGTGACGAGTGGGGTGCCACAGGGCTCTGTGTTGGGGCCAGTATTGTTCGGGCTCTTCATATCAGACATTGCACATGGAGTGGTGAGCAAGATAAGTCTGTTCACTGATAACACAAAAATTGGAGCAGTGGTGAAAGGAGAGGAGGGATGGAAGCAGCTGTAGGGGGACCTAAGCAAGCTAGAGGAGTGGTCAGAGAGGTGGCAACTGGGGTTCAATGCAAAGAAGTGTAAGGTTATGTACTTTGGGGTGAAGAACCCAAGGAGAGAATACTGGCTGGGAGGGGTTAAGCTGGGGATCACTGAGGAGGAGAAGGACCTAGGGGTAATGATAACAGGAACCATGGACAACACTGCCCAGTGCAGGAGAGCAGCTGCAAAAGTGAACAAAATGCTGGGGTGCATAGTGAGGGTTTTTTCATCCAGGTGAAGAGAGGTGATCTTGCCCTCTCACAAAGTCATTGCAAGGCCGCACTTAGAGTATTGTGTGCAGTTTTGGAGGCCATACCTAAGCTGATATCAGGCTATTGGAGGGGTGCAGAGTAGGCAACAAAGATGATATGTGGAATGGAAGGGACAGACTATGACAGTAGGCTGAGAGACCTGAATATGTACACCCTGGAGGATAGAAGTGACGGGGGGGACATGATAGAGACATTCAAGTATCTGAGAGGAATCAATAAGGATGGGGCAGATGGGGTTTTTAAGTTAAGGAGGGGGAGGGTCACCAGGGGGCATGCACTAAGAATAGAGTGGGGAAGATTTAGGAAGGAAATCAGGAGACACTATTTCACAGAGAGGGTGGTAGCAAAATGGAACACCCTACCAGAATGGGTGGTATCATGTAAATCTGTAAACAGTTTCAAAAGGGCATGGGACAAGGAATAGGGAAGAGTGAGAGTGGGGGAGGTGGGGGTGGCAGTTGGATGACAAATGGAAAGGGGGTGGGGCAGTTGCAAACTAGGGGTGCTAGTTGCACACCCGTGCAGACTTAAATAGACTGGGTGGTCTGTTTCTGCTGGCACATTCGTATGTTCGTATGTTTCCATCTCCAGTGATGTAGGATCTCCCTTGGAGCAAGTCCAGCACTTTAAATACCTGGAGATTATGGTTGACAGCACCCTGTCTTATGCCCAACACATTGACAATATTGCTAAGGCTATCAATACACGTATAGGGCTGCTCTATAGGCACAAGTATTGTCTGACCCCAGATGCTCTTAACCTTGCAATTCCACAGTTCAGTGGTCTCTCTCATTGACTACGGGCTAGTAATCTATGGGTCAGCTACATATATATCTCTGTGTTGCATTAAAGTGGCTCTAAACAAAGCCTGCTTACTCATAACTGGATCCGATTGGCTTACTCACACCTGCGACCTATATGCCCAGGCTAATTGGCTCCAGTTCAAAGCCAGACTTGTGTACCAAACTTGCTTGATAGCAAAAAAAGTAAACCTAGGAATGATGCCCCTAGGGGTCCAAAACCTTCTCACCCCCTACAATAACCATCACTGCACCAGAAGCTCTGAAAGCCAGATCTTCAAAATTCCCCACTGTCATAGTTCTTTATGTCAAAGATCTTTCACTCTCTGACCCCTGCTCTGGCTGAACTTGCTCTACTCCCGACATATCCTCTGCACCCACTCTGGGCTCTTTCAAACGTAAGCTCAGGCAACAGCTAGTTGCAAATGCCAGCTATGATTGCTTCCAATAACCAGTCATACTTTGAAGATCAGCACTTAAATATGCTGACTACCTGACTGCCCTGGCTCCCTTGACCTAAGCACTTTCCTCCCTCTATTTCCCCTCCACTCCACTCCCTCTCCACCCTTGCACTCCCATCCCTGCTCCTTACCTCTTCCTTTCTCCTTTTCCCTCTGACTAGGCCTTCTGGGCTGATCCTTCTTTCCCTCTTTAATTCAGTCTCTACTCTAGTTGTCCACCCTCTGACTAAGGCCTCTTGGTGATTGTTCTCCTCCCTTGTGCATTTAGGCCACTCTTCTGTCTCTGTTAGTCTTCCAATTTCTGTATCTGCACTTTTGCAATATGGCATGTATTGTACAATACCACATGATTTGTGATTGATTTACTTAACCCATCTGCATTGTTGTGATTTTCATGTGTTAGCCACCTGCCTGCTATGCACTGTTTCTCTGTTTGTTTACTTCAGTGATGTGGAGCCTATGTAAAGAGCTTGGTGCGCAAAGGTATTAATCTGAGATGCCAATAAATAAATAAATATTAGGCCTTTTAAGTTATTTTTTAAATTAAATTACTGGAGCGTATGCGACCCTGGGAACAGAACTTCCAAGTTGGACACCTTATTACCAATTGACCTGCAAGTGTCAGCAAGCATGGACAGAGGCAGACACGGTAGAGACAAGTGTCTGCTGTGTCAACTGGGATTAGCCTGGTAGACATCAGGAACACTGGTCCATTTAAGCAATGAGTGAATAGAGGGAAGAAGGTCTGTTGTAATAGCAACTTTTTTTACAAGGCTATACAGCATTGAGTAACAACTCTAGTCAAATACATTATTTTAACTGTGGTGGGGATTTCAATATTGTTCTTTCTTCTGGCTCTATACATCTCCCCTCTAACCAAGGTTACTAGGTTATTTCCATCTATAAGTTTTAAATTGGTGTTCTATTTTTAACCACACAATACAGTGCAGAACAAATAGTTCAAGAGTATAGTGTCACCAAGCACCTATATAACAGTACATAAAATCCCTGGATCAAGCAGTATGGAAAGAAATAAAGTACTTATCAGCTCTGTATTTATTTATTTAAAGTTTCGGAATTACAACCTTTGAGTCAGAGATTCCTTTCCAAAGGCTCCACGTCTGGGCAGACAGACATGTTATGCAAGATAACAACATGTATTATTACATAGTGATATACAGAGGTGATTACAATATGACGAAATACAAATACATGAATTGAGTAGTTTCTTTGGGGTTGCTTTTGCATCCCAGGTCAATAGAACATGCAGCATTATATGAATACTTGAGTACTTTCCAAATGTGTAACAACATTTGCAGACAATGGGTATCATCTCAGGTTGGATAATCAACCCTGCGTCTAGGTGGAGTAGTGTGCTTAGGTGCAGCTACATGTCTCTGAATCTAGGAGGTGCCTCTTAATGCTGGCTTTGAACAGGCTTAGATGTGGGGCCTGTGAGATGGGTGGGGGGAGTTCATTGAGCCAGGTGGGTGCCCGATAACCAAAAGAACTTTGGCCTAGCGTGTCCTCTAAGGGGACCAAGGTATGTGTTTTGCTGGTGTCTTGGGTGATCCTGTGAGTGTTAAGTTTTATTAGGGGGTGAAGGCCAGTGGGTGCCATCCCCAGTAGGATTTTCTTGGCTTGGAGGCAGGTGTGGTATTTTAGCCTGCCTGTGAAAGTCAGCCAGTTGGCTTTTTTGTAGAGGTCGCAGGTGTGTGTTAGTCTGTCACTATCTGTGACCAGACGGCTGGCTTTGTTAAGGGCCAGATTGATTCGTTTTAGTGCCGTGGGATCAGCGGCTCCATATATTATTATTCTGTAGTCTACCAATGATAGAACCGAGCTGCTCACTGCCAGATGTAGGGCATGGGGTGGGAGGCATTGTCTATGCCTATAGAGGGTCCCTAGTCTGGCTTTTACTGAAGCAGAGAGTTGGTTAATGTGTGTGTGATAGGTGAGTGATGTGTCTAGCGTGATGCCAAGGTATTTGAAGTGTGATATTTGGTCAGTTTTGGTGCCCTGGTGGTTGGAGATGTTTAGTTGGGAGCTATTGTAGGGCTTTGTCTGTGCGAAAGATCATGGATTTTGTTTTGCTATAGTTTAGTACTAACTGCTGCTTCATGAACCAGTGTTCAAGTTCTGGAAGTAAGTTTGGAGATTGTGTTGAAGGGCATTTGGGGTGGAATCTTTCCAATAGATTACTGCATCATCTGCGTAAAGCAGAAGTTTACCATTGCAGGTGCTTGGGATGGCATTAAGGAAGAGGGTGAATAGTAGTGGGCCTAGGATTGATCCTTGGGGTACACCCGACTGGACTGTGAGTTTGGAGGATAGGGTGGCATTTATTTTTACTTCTTGTGTCTGGTCTGTGAGGTAGTTCTTGAACCAGAGTATAGTGTCTGGGGCTAGGTTGAGGGAGGGAAGTAGGTGTAATAGTAAATCATGATTTACAGTGTCGAATGCTTTGGTTAGATCTATGAAGATTGCGCCTGCTAAGTCACTCGTGTCAAGTGTTTCGTGGATATAGGACGTCAGCACGAGGAGTGCTGTGGTGGTGCTATCTCCTGTTCTGAAGCCATGTTGTTCTTGGCAGAGCAGGGAGTGCTTTGTCAGGTACTCAGTGAGTTGGTCTGATGCTATTCTTTTGAGAGCTTTTGAGAGAGGGGGAAGTATCGTGATCGGCCTGTAGTTGCCGGGATCGGTTGGATCACCCTTTTTTAGTATAGGTATGATGATTCCCCTTTTCCAGAGAGTTGGGAATTGCCCTAGGCGTAATGATTGGTTGAATATTTTAGTGAGGTGAGGGATGGTCACGTCTAGCGTTAGCCGGAGGATCTTGAGGTCTAAATTATCACTGCTATATCTTTTGTTTTTTAAGGCTTTTGTGAGGTAGTGCTTGGTCTTATTGCAGGAGATTGATTTGAACTGGAAAGGTGGGATGCTGTGCCTAGGGAGGGGTGGGTGGACTGAGGTGGGCGAGTCAAAGAAGTTTGGTGGAGTATGTGACTGAGGTCTGTGAAGGAGTTATTCAGAATGTTGGCTATTAAGGTGGGGTCTTGTGAGGGGGTACCATTATAGGTTATCTGGCTTGGCGGTTGGTTTTCTGTTTTCCCCACATAGTTCTTTGATGTTGCTCCAGAACTTGTTCCCTGAGCCCCAGAACTCTGTTAGGGCTTGTTTGTAGTGGCTTGTCTTTGCTAGCCGAATAGCCCTGGTGCACTTATTTCTAGCCTCCCTGTAGAGCTGTCTGTCATGAGGGACTTTGGAGTTGAGAGCTGTATACCAAAGATTATCTCTATGTAGCATCTGGTCTAGGAGGGGTTGTGTTATCCACGGTGTGTCCCTAGATTTTAGGAACTTTTTGGTAAGTGGGGCATGTTTATTGCAGGCTGCATTGAAGATATTTATAAAGGAGGTGAGGGCTTCATCAATGGATATGGCGGTATGGACTGGGGACCAGTCACTGGTGGAGAGGCTGTGGATAATCTTGGATATGGTTCCCTGTTTGAGGTGCCTTTGGTGGGATAATTTGGGGCATTTGTGTGGGCTCTTGTTGGACCAGGAGCAGGAGAGAGGAGAGTGGTCACTGAGGATGTCCGGGAGGACTTTGACATTAGATAGGTGTTTGGGGGAGTTCGTCAGGATGAGATCAAGAAGCGTGTGTGTTCCTGTTCTGGGGTCCTGTCATGTGGGGGTCTGGACAACTTGAGTCAGATTGTGAGCAGTTGCTGTGTCTTTAAAGGGATCTGCTGCTTTTGATAACCAGTTTACATTAAAGTCATCCATTATTATGAGATCGCTTCTGGGGGGGAGCATCGCTATATTTGCCAGTATGGAGTCAAAGGCTCCTTTTTGGTTGTTGGGTATGTAAACTGACATTAGATATAGTGGTTTCCGGTAGGAGCCAATTGTTGCCTTGATTGTGACTGCTTAGGCACCGTGTTTCAGGGTTGGCAAGGGGACTAATAGAGGCTTAAATTTTGCTCTGGCATAGATGGTGCACCCACCTCCCCTCTTTCCCTCTCTATCTTCTCTGAAGATAATGTAGTCGTTCAGAGCAACTGCGGAGTCCGGAATCAGAGTATTTAACCATGTTTCGGATAGGACAAGGATATCTGGCAGTGTTGTGCAACCCACCCTTGAAGATAGTTAGCTTTTGGTAGGCTGCAGTATGTTTATGGATGCCAGAGTCAGACCTGTGTTACTTAGATTTTTTGGTGTGGCGCTTGGGTGTATATCACGCCATAGAGGAGCGATGTCTGAGTGCTGTTAGTTGTAGCCGTTTAAGTTTTTTATTGTTGCATGGGATTGTGTTGCTTTTTGGCAATTTGCATGGTATAGGGATGGATTGGATAAGTAGGGCTCTTTGTCCTTGTAAAAGGAGAGGGTTGGGGTTATTGAGGAGGTGGGTGTAGGGTTGTGGTGCATGGATTGCCTGCACTGGCCCACTTATGGTGTAGCTTAGGCTCAAGGTTATGTTTGAAAAGGGATGTAGGTTCCTTTGTCCATTAGCTGGTGAGTTATTGCTGAGAGATGGGGGGGGGATTGAGTGGGTAGCAAAAGCTAATGTTAGCATTAGGTGTATTAGTTTCATTTGGCTGCTTAACATGCTATTTTATTAGTGGGAGTCTGTTATATTTCAGGGTTTTGTTTTTTTTTGGTTTGTTTTCTTACTTTCACTCTATTCTTCTACGTGGGCCCCCT
Source organism: Neoceratodus forsteri (assembly GCA_016271365.2). Lineage (NCBI taxonomy): Eukaryota > Metazoa > Chordata > Ceratodontiformes > Ceratodontidae > Neoceratodus > Neoceratodus forsteri. Next base: position 714,315,942 of record CM057458.1, read on the forward strand.
AGTGTTCACTTCGTATAACCAGCAAATGGAAAAGTGAGCTGATTGGTTTTTGCGCTCATGTGATGCAGCCTATAAAGCTGAGTGTCGACCAAGGGTGGTGGTGGGGGTGGTGGGGCCTAAATCCTGCTGGTAAAGGAGCTGTCCCGAGGTTGGTAAGCTGCCTTCTGCAGAGACTTACTCAGTGTTCTGGGCTTGTGGGGAAGTTCGCTTGGTCCCTCGCGACCGTGACCTTGCTTTGGGGGGAGGGCTTCAGGTATCTGCCCCTCACGACCTCCTGGGTCCTCGGTCTGTGGACAAGGAAAAGGGTCAGTGAACAGGATTAAATACTGTTCTTGCAGGGCGTTTCTCAAAGGTGCTGGGTTTTTTAGCAGTAGATAGCTTAGGGAGTAAAATGGCAGGATTAAATGCTGCCCTTCCTTTTAAACTTTAAAATAACTTTTTTTTTTAATTGTTTTCTCTTTGTTTCTGTGGGCGCTTAGCCAGCCTTTTGTGTTGGGGGACCGGATTCAAAAGTGGTGCCAGCAAGGTAAAAAGGAGCCCTGGAGTGCAACACTACTGTTACAGCTACAAGCCTCTGGCGTTACAAATTTAAAAGCGATTATGGCGCCAGAAGAGGTAGTTACAAATAAAGGCAAACTTTGGAAATGAGCAAAGAGAAGCTGTAGTCCTAACACAGATTTAAACAACACTGTAGATATTTTCTCTACTTTGGCACCAGAATCAATGCGAGTCCAGTTTAAATTAACAGTCTCCACATGTGTGGAGACACAAATACTGTTAAAGCTTGCTACTGAAATGTTCAAATCCTGTTGGTAAAGGAGCATCCCGAGGTTGGTAAGCTGCCTCCTATAATGTGTCAAATGTTCATCTGAGGTAGTGAAATTAATAACCCATCAGAATATGTATGCACCAAATGCATTTATATGTATTCACTAGAGGAGGAGGTAGAAACCTAAGGAAAAATGCAAATGAATCAACTATCATGTAGTTAGAGCAATTTATGGATAACATGATCAATATGTTAACTGAAAGGGGTAATACAAATGGAGAGGAAGGACAAAAGGTACAAGTTAAGAATTATATGACCAATACAAAGGAAGGCAAGAAAAGGCATTAAACAGGAGATGATAGTGACATTGAAGTTAATGAACTACCATCTTGGACTTTGGTGGAAGGTAGGAGGAAAAGGGTAAGGAGAGCTGAGGAATACCAAATATGTGTGGAAAATAACTTTCAACCCCTGGAGCTTCTTAATGACATGGCAACAGAACAAGGTGGTCAGTCAATAACGGACTCAAGTAATCAGGACATTGATCATTGTAAACCTGAATTAGTGGTAATAAGTGACTCAGTTCTGAGATTTACTGATGCCACCATTTGTTAGGGGAGCCAAGAGACATCAACAGTAAGCTGTGTACCAGAAGATAAGGTAAAGGATGTGAGGGAAAATACTGAAGGTTTAATGAATGATTTGGGACAAAAAAACAATTGCAGTACTCTATGTTGATGTTAATGATGTGGGAAATAGACCTGAAGATGATATTAAGACAGATTTTGTGGCCATTGGTGATAAAAAGAGAAATGATAGGTGGTACCCTGGTTATATCAGAAATGTTACCAGTCTCAAAAGCTGGAGTGGGAAGAACCAGTACTATTAAAAAAATATATTTTTGACTAAAAAGGTGGACAAAGAAAGAAGTCTTTTGTTTTATCCAAAGTTGGAAAAACCTATCTCATCAAAATGACCTATATAGAAGGGATAGCCTCCACCTTAATAAAATAGGGTCAAGGAGGTTGGGGGTTGTTTATTAACAAAGCAATCACAACGTATTTAAACTAAATGATAAGGGGAAGGGGTGGGGACATAAATCAGCAAGCACACCAATCTGCTTTAAGAACATTACTTACAGTAAAAAGCATTCTAACAGATGACCAGGAAGTGATTGAAATTTAACAAAACAGTAAATAAGGAAAATGATGGGTGGAAGTGCATGGTTGCGAATGCCAGGAGCTTGGTAATTTGGAGAACTGGAGGACTTAATAAGTATGGATACCCCAGACATTTTTGCAATAACTGAAACATGGGCATCATTAGATGGCAATTGGAATGAAAATATTTCAGGCTATAGACTATTTAGGAAGAACCATATAGAGAGAAGAAGTGGAGGTGTGGCCCTATATGTGAATAAAAACATGTGGGCAGAGGAAATAGTCTTATCAACAAACACTGCAAATGAAACTGTCTGGATTAGGGTGGGAAAAAAATAATAGAAACTACAGTATATCAATTTGGGATTATGTTACAGAGCAGATAATGCATATGCCAGATTACTGACTAGGGAACTGTTTGAAAATTTGGGGCCAAAATATGCTAAAATGACAAAATTATGCATCAAAATTCAAAACCTCATCGAAATACATTGACCCACACTTACCTTAGTTTCTCATATTGCAGTCGGCAGTTCCAGCAACAAGACATGTCTTCGATCAGAGAGTGGATCTTTGCCCTGGGACTTGTTTAGTAGGTGAGTAAGGGTGTTTGGAGGGTGTGAGGTAGTGGTTGCTAAGTGGGAGTTTGGGTGGGGTGGATGGTGTGTGTGTGTGGGGGGTCAGACTGGCAAAGGATCATTTTCAATTTTACAGGCTTAAAAAAAACACATTGAGGGACAGTTTTCTTTATTCAGGGCTGTTACAATGCTGGGATTGGGCACCCCAGTGTCGGGCTCATGTTAGGGGTAAATAGGAGTGGGAGACCTACAGGGGAGGGGGATTAAGAGAAGCAGTACTGAGGGTGAGCATTTCAGTCTGCTTATATATTAAAATATTTATAAAGATTGGGAAGGGTGGGCAAGCAAGCAACGTGGAAGGGAGGGGGAAAAAGAAGTGGCACCAGGGCCTCTGATAGTGTAGGCTTCAGTCCTTTCAACTACACTAAATTTCTGCCCAGCAAGCAACGACTGGTGTCACGACCACAGTGCGTGGTCATTGGTCTGGACTGCTGAGCCTCTTCTAGCTTGAGCTGCAACTGGCTTCATAGTGACACACCTCTGAAATGCCATTTATTGTAACAAAACATTTCTGACACATGCTCAGGCAAAAGTAAAACTGGAACTGGGAAGCAGAACTTGACAATGCAGATATCAATGTGGCATAGAAGTGTTTAGAAACCAAAATAAAGGATACCGAAAATAAGTTCATACCACTTTATAATAAATACAACACCAAAGGAAAGAGACAAGGGTGGCTAAGCAGTAAGCTAAAAAACTGTCGGATAAGAGAAAATGTTTTAAATGAACCAAGTTAACAAGAGATCAGTCAACATGGAACAAATTTAAAAATGAGGCCAGAAAATTAAAATTGAAGATAAAAAGGGCTAAAAGAGACAGACGGAAATAAACATAGCCACAAATTCTAAACAAAATGCTAAAATGTTTTGGGCATATATAAGGGATGATAGGAAAGTAGGACCACTACAAGTCAAGGACAAAAAAATAAAGATAGAGATATGGGTAATACATTAATCACATTCTTTGGAACACTTTTTCAGAAATCAGAACTAGACCAAGTAATTATACATGACCATGACATAGCATCTAAGATTGACAGTGGTGAGGTTCAGAGGCTACTGGAAAATTTAGATATTAACAAATCACAAGGATCAAATGGTTTGCATCCAAGAACCTTGGAAGAGTTTGCCTCTGGGCTGGCGGGACTTGTGACAAAAATTTTAATATGTCACTGGATCAGGGAGTTGCTCCTGAGGCCTGGAGGGTTGCAGTAGTGGTGCCCATCAACAGATAGGGAAGTAGGTCAGAGGGTTCTAATTACAGACCTGTACACCTAACAGCAGTACTGAGAAAGGTACTATGGATATAATAGAGACTACAATAACTGACAACAACATGGTAAACAAGTTACACCATGACTTCACCAAGGGAAGGTCATGCCTTACCAATTTGGTGGATTTTTTTGATAAGATGAGTCAGGTCTTGGATGAGGGAAAACCAGTGGACATGGTTTATCTTGACCTGAGCAAAATATTCCACACTGTACCTCATGCAGAACTGAATGAAACATTACAAAAATCTAAAATCAATATAAAAATAATTAAATTAATACAGTCTTGGCTCTCGGATTCAAAACAAGTTGTTAGGATACAGGGATGTGACTAAGATGAGGTAAGGGTAACAGTGGCATGCCCCAAGGGTCAGTATTGGGACCAACTACATTTAACATTTATGTTTCTTGACTACAGTGAGAGGAAGGTGGATGGATGTCTAAGTTTGTGGATGATGCAAAAATGGGATATGTGATGGAGAATAAGGAGAATGCAGCAACGTTCCAACCTGATCTTGATAGAATATACACTAAGTTCATTACTAATAAAATAGGTTCAATCAAGAAAAGTGTGTGGTCATGCATTTTGGGAAAAACAATTTTGGATATAAATATAGCATGGGTGGTGCTGATCTGAGAGAATCTAACAGTGAGAGAGACCTTGGAGTAATGGTAACAATCTGAAACACTCAAGTCAAAGCCATGAGGCTGTTTCAAAATGCAATAGAATAATATCATACATTAGGAAAAAGTTTACAAGTAAAGAAAGAGACGTGATTGTACCAATACATAGAACCTTGGTCAGACCACATGTTGAATACTGTGTACAGTTTTGTTGATCACAGACCAAGGGTTACATTGCTAGAGTGGAGAGGATACAGAGATGAACCACTTAATTGATTAAGGGGTTGCGGGGAATGCCATACAATGAAAGACTGGAGGAACTTGGGTTATATAGTCTAGAAATTAGAAGGGTATGCGGTTATTTAATCATGGTATACAAGGCCATCAACAATACTAACACACTGCAATGTCTACACTTAGAATTAAAACTGCATGTTAAAATAACAAGAGGGTATAACAAGCAATTAAGAAGGCATCACTTTAAAACAGAAGGCATTGAAGATGGTTTTCCAAGAGGGTGGTGGAAACCTGCAATAGCTTACCTAATGAGGTTGTAGATAGCAATTCACTGAATAGCTTTAGATATCATCTTGATAAATATTCACTGTGGGTTAGCATCACTGGAGCAAACCATTAATACAACAAACAAGCTTGAAGGGCTCAAGCCTACTGTTGTCTGGATGACCTATGAACTTGTGAACCTATGTACCTGAAGAAAGTCTCATCACAATTTATTTATTTATTTTACATATTTATTCATTGATTGATTACTAGGATTACAATTACCTTTGAACCAAAGGTTCTTTTACAAAGGTTCCAAGTCCAACAATAACAATATAACAACAATAGTAAAAATACAGTCAGAATATAGACAAGAGTGAGCAATAACAAAATTTAAGAACACAGAAATATAAAACAAAACTTGGATACAGTAAAAGGTTGAGCAGGCAGTGCACACATAAATGAACGTGCAGGTGGCAGTCACAAGCAATGACTTTGTTCAGAAGTGCAGGGAGTGTTATTAAGTGCAAGTGGAGGTATGGGGGAGATAGAGTGGGAGGACAGAATGGGGTGAGTTGGGGGGATAGAGGGGTGGGGAGAAGAAGGAGAGTCAACAGGTGAAAAGAGTCCACAAAAAGGTAGAAAGGACTAGGATACAGAGGAGGTTAAGTGGAAAGCAGAGGGAAAGGAGAGGTAGTGGAGGTAGGTGGTGGGTGGTGGGGGAAGGGAGGTAGGATAAGGATGGCAAGGGTGGGGAGGGAGTAGGGGCAAGGCAGCGATAGAGGGGAGTGGCTAGTGGGTGTAGTTTTAGAGGAGCACAGTGAGAGTGGGGCAGGGTGTCAGTTTAGTGGAAACAATCACAGCTACTAAGTGAGGTGAGGTGCTGCCGTAGTTTAGCTTTGTAAGAGCCCATCTTAATTTCTGCAGCAACTTCAGAAGGGAGGCCATTCATCAAGGTGGGAGCTCTAATGCTTAAAGAACACTGCACTTGAGAGGTACGGCAGAAAGGGACTAAGTATGATTGTTTTGTTGTACTGCGTGTGCTGCGTGGGGTAGGTGTAGGCATAAGAGACCAGGTGGCAGGGGGAGTGAGGCTTAGGCTAATTTTTTTAGTGAAAAGGCAAGTCTGACAGGAGATTCTACCCTTAAAATGGAGCCAGTTTGTCTGCTTGTATAGTTCACATGTATGTGTACATTTCTCAGCCCCAGATACAAGTCGGCAGGATTTGTTCAGTGCACGTGAGATTCTTTTAAGAAAAGAGTCAGTAGCGGATCCGTAGATGACTAGTCCATAGTCTATGATTGACAGAATTGAGCATGTTACCGCTTTGGATATCATTTCCTATGTCTGTGCCTTTGTAGCCCTCACTACCTTACCTGCTTCCCTCTGTTTTACTTGGTACACCTCTCTGTCTTACTCCCTCTGCTTTTCCTTAGATCTTCTGCATAACACCCATTTCTCCTTCTCCACATGGCCAAAAAGCCCAATACCAGGCTTAGCAGTCCTCTCTCCTCCAGCCCCAAGCTCTAGGAGCCTATGTAAAGGACTGCAGACCTCACCAGCACAATCAGTATTCTGTTCAAAAGTGTATTTGTTATGGTGGGGATATGGTAGTCTGTGGAGAACTGACAAGGGTTGCTATATCCTGTGGCTCCCCACTCTGTATGGAGCAGGGGATCCACTAAAGTGCCAATCTGGGTGTCAAATTAGATGCCCGGCATCTCAGATAGCCCACTCTCCAGTACCACCCCCAACCCCTGTATGGGAATCTGCACATGAGGGGGAAGGGGGACAGGGCTGTGCATCCTGTCCTTCCCTGCACAGCTTCAGGGTACAGAGCGGCATGACCAGGATACATTCAATTTAGGGGTATCCTGTATGCCTTTGTAGATCAAGCCCTAGGTAACTTGTCCTCTGGGATCACATAGGAAGTGATGGTTGTGGGATTCCTACCTGGGTCTCTGAATTTACAGCTCATGCTCCAACCACTAGGTCAGACAACCTCCCAAGGTTTCTACATATCTTATTCACACTACTAGCCCCCAGGGTTCTACGTGTCTAATGCACACTGGCATCCACAAGAAAGGAGGTAAGAGTAGAATGAAGCTTTATGAACCAAGCAGGTGGAACCCCAAGAGAGATGTTCTAAAATATAAAAGGAAAGTTGGGTTAGTATGGTCATCTTAATAGTGTTGAATCACCCGATTAAGGGAGGGAAAAATGTCAGCGGTTAATAGCAGCTTCTATCAGGTATATTAATCAGAAGGTTATTATCTTAAAGTGAGGAAGGACTGGTACTGCTGGGAGGAGACTGGAATGTTTGCCACATGATTTAAGGTATAAGATAAATGTTTATGGGCAGTATAGTTATATAGATACTAATTAAATGATGGTGACCAATACCAAAATCCAGAAAAAGTGCAAAAAATTATTTAAGACATTTTTTCCAGGCCATCATGGAATTAAGAAAGTATATTGATATACTTTGTTGTTATGGGAAAAGTATATCAATAACATTTATAACAAAAACTCTGTCAAGATGTATATATATATATATATATATATATATATAGAGAGAGAGAACACACACACACACACACACACACACACACACACACACACACACAGACACACACACGCCTATAGCTTTAGAAAACTGCCTGGTTCTATATTGGTAACATAATTACTACTGTTACATGATAACAGTATAATAACAAAAGCATCCTTAATGGCTTTCCTCCAAGCTTTGAGTAACCAAAAAAAGTTCCTAGCTTATAGCTTTGGAACTGTTAGAGCAGAGACTTAATTTAAAAAATGAAGGTTTGGAGTCAGCTCAGTAGATACATCATTAGGATATCACTACAGCATCCATGTATCAATAATAAATAAAATGTTTCATATAAATATAAACAACATAAAGTGGCTCACTAAATTTTTTTAAAGTCATGTCATTGTTAACAACATGTAATATCACCATTTATATGTATGTATCAACACAGAGGAACTGTATCATTAAGGTTCATACATGTTGAGTGGACTTCAAGCTTTCATTTGCACCAGTCAAAGAGCATCACTGGAGGGATTTTTGAGAAATTCCCAGATGATATGGGAAGAAGTTCTGATTTTTCAATATTAAATATAAGTCTTGAAAGAAGGAAGATATAATTCAGGAGGTTCAAGACGGTGGAACTGTTTCTTCTGGTTCAGAGGGAGTACCAAGAGAATGTAACCACATGGAGTAAGGCTATGTACAAGCAGTCTCCAATCTCTGTCCCTCGGATGGCAAGATCTGATCTTATAGCCTCTTCCACAGTATCATCTTCAAGAGTGAAGAGCAGGGGTAACAGAGGGCACACCTGCCTGGTAAAGTGGGTAAAGAGTAAGGGGGCAGAGGACAGCACATTGGTATGTCTCTGATGACAAGAGTACTGAACTCTAACCCTGCCTCTAAAGTTAACTCAGTGTCCAAACAAATAAAATCAGATACAATATTATACAGTATATCTTATGAATGTCATTGAACAGCATGCAATCCTTGATGAAATTTGCTTGATCCCAATGAATCAGGGAGGAGAAATGATTTTCTAGCCAAATGGCAAGGACCTTCACTAAGACTTTGATATCTGCATTAATTAATTATTTAGTTCAGTAGTAATCACACAAAATGGAGTTTTTTTTACTTAGTTTAAAAGTAGAGCGAGTATCAGTATTCATCTCTGAGAGAGCTGGGTTATTGGCTAGAAGCACTGCCAGAAAGAGAGTCTCAACTCTGGGCTCGCAATTTCTTGTAAAAGTCTACTGGAAATCTATCAGTTCCTGGGGCATACCCCCAGCCAGCACAGAAACATCAGTAAGAAGTTTTAACTCAGATAGCCAAACCCCTAGGGAATACCACAGTTCTGTGTCTAACCTGTGAACCGGATATTCCTGTAAAGAAATCCTTGATCTCATTGGGAGGGAGGGGCATGTGGGGGTGGAGAATCTGTGCAAGGATGGCAAACTCCCATCCAACCCCTCAGATCTGTGGAGTTACCTGCCCCATCTCCTGTTTTTGCATTTCCCATGCCAGTGAACAGCTCATTTTATCTTGCTGCTTGAAGAACTATTGACCAAACCTTGTTAAGTCTGCCTCAACTTGCAAGACAGAAGTTCAAACTGCAATCCACAATCTGCATGAAAAGGGGGAGAGAAGGGAATCCCAAAAACTCAAGAAGGCACCCTCTGCCAATCTACTGGAAGGCCACCCTAGGGATGGGTTACAGTGAGTGTCGAGTGCATATTGAGACATGTAAGTGAGGGCCAGCAGACAGACTTGCATCCGAGCAGCTGGAAAGCACCAGGGTATAGTGAAAGAAATGAAACCTGACAATCTCTTTCAGTGGAGAGTTTTACCCTGAAAGGCAGATGTCACCTCGGCATACTGTATTTGTCCTTTGGAGGAAGCAGCCCCCATCGGAGAGACAGGCATTTAGCGTAGGATGGAACAGGAATGCCCCTCGCACAGCAGTGCTATTGAATGGCTAGAGAGTGTTCAGGATTGTGTGCTGAATGTGAACCACTGGGCATGAGATGGGATTTATTCTAGGGGCAAGGATATGGTTCACTAGCCACACTCTGGCAGTTGCACTGGAATGGTTTGATTGGCCAGACATCTTTAAGCTAAGCTCATCCCACCAGCCGAGTGGTATACCACCCATTTCTGCCCTGTGATGTCAGATTTCTCTTTCCACTGGAAGAACAGGTTGCCTCCTTCGTGGCTCCTGCTTAGATTTTAGTGCACCATTGGCAAACTTTATTTTCAAAGTTTTTTGAGATTCTGCTAGCTCTTCTTCTGGTTCCTTCAACTCCCCTCGATGATAGATGGGTGGACCAGTGGAAGCTAAGATTTAGATTCTGCATTTGGTGTCAGCAGAAGATGTTGGTGACTGACTCGAACAAAACATGCATGTACTGCCTGGGCAGACAACACAATATGGCTGGGTGCAGTCTATGCTTAAGCAAGCTTCTGGAGTCACTTGAAGACAGGAAGCTCCAGCTCTCACTGGGTTGGCCTTCAGAACTGGATCTGAAGAACCACCCTAAGGGCTACATGAAGGGCCTCAGCTGCACTCAGATTGGCTCAGCAACTTGTTGCTATTGAGGCGGAAGAGGTGGCTGCCACAGCTGGCACCTCCCTGGTCTTGACACTGTTCCCTGGGGCCAGCATCGGAGGGTCATTTGACCAGAGAGTTCTGGGAAATGTGTCTGGCCCTCCAGACCTTGGGGGAGAGCTCTGCTCACCGTGTTGCTAAGCACAGATGCCACTGGCGCTGGTCATGGGACTGGGAGTGATCGAGGTCCTTCTGGTCTGTCGACTTGCCCAATTGCTCGACGGCTACTGAGCATCCTTCAGCCGAGGGTAGGTCAAGCTCATTGAGGGCTCTTTGGTTCCCCAGTCAAGTCCGTTGATTTTGACTGTGATCAAGCAGGCTGCCAGTATCTTTCTTGAGCCTGTCAACCAGTTTAGGACTCACTCTGCCAGACCCTGATGTTCTTCATCCTCACCCAAGAGGATGTGGTCCCCATCCCCAGTGTCCCCATTCAATCCTCAGCGGGAGCAGCCTTCACTGGTGGTTGAGTCTTCCATGCCCATGTTACTCAATGTAGGTTGGCAAGTGGTTTACCAGAACCTGCTGAAAGGCTCCCCTCGCTGTTAACTGGCTGTTCCATGGTCGAGGTCACAGTCGAGGTGTTCCCACTCTATCGGGAGGCATCACTGTTGCAGTTCCCTAACCCTGGGTGAGAAGAGGCACCACTGCAAGATGCGCCAGTGTTATGAGGAGCTCCTCTGGCAACAGTGAGCCATCGCAGGGCAGGGTAGGCTTCCACCCCTTGGACCTTTGGTGTTCTGGCCACTGCTAGTGGTACCCCCACTGGTTCACACCACACAGATTTCACCATAGATGCTTCTCCACCTTTTCAGGTGGTGCAACCACCACTGCAGCTGATGGTGGGTGCTCTGACAAAGAAGGCCTGTTTAGCCACTGGATTGCCAGGCCAGTTGTTGGTGAGGATCACTCTGGGGGAGGATACCTAAGAGGTTCATGGCAAGAAATGGTCGACGGTCATTTTTGAGGAGTCCTGAGACAATCTGGATCACAAGCCCATGGCCTCCTCTAGGATTCCCCTCCTTGACCATGGATTATTCGAGGAGCTGACTTCCGAGCAAGAGCAGTAGTCATGGGCAGTTCCACGCCTTGGGTTTCTTGGAGAATGCGTTCCACATTCTGGAGGCTTGCAGGAAAGAGTTGACTGGCAGATGCTATGCCTTTAAGTGGAAAAGATTTTCCATTTGGTGTCAGGGCAAGGAGCTTGATTCCCTTGCATGCCCTGTTGCTAGCATCTAGAATACTTATGGTCCCTTTCCCAGTTGGAACTGTGGGAAATGACCCTTATGGTGCACCAGTCAGCCATCTCTGCTTACTGGCTGTGGACTAGTATGCAGATGGTGGCCCCAGAGAAGGTGGTCCCAGGAGAAGGTGGTTGGGCACCTTCTCAAGGGCCTGGACCACCTGTTCCCTCTGGTGTATGGACCACCTCCACCATGAGACTTACTGCTGATATTGGCTATGCTCATGGCCGAGCCTTTGGAAACAGTGCACAGGTGTGAGATGTCACACCTGTTGTGGAAGATGGCCTTTCTGTGGCTATTACATCAGCCAGAAGGATTGGGGGCTCCGGGTACTCTTGGAGGAGTCTCCTTACCTGGTCTTCCACAAGAACAAAGTCATCCTTCGCCCTAGTCAGTGTCAGTGGCTCAGCAGTTTGCACACTCGTCTCTGAAGCTGGAAGATTGGCAGGTTGTGGGTTCAAGCCCGACAGCAGGCACTTGGGGTAAAATCCCAATACTGACACTGTAGTGCATCAAGAGGGGGATGCTGTACTCCTGAGGTGCTGTCTTTCAGATGAGACTTTAAACCAAGGTCCCATCTACCTGTTCTGGTAGTTATTCAGGTGGATGTTAAAGATCCCATTGCACTTCTCAAAAAGAGCATGGGAAGTTTTATTTGGAGAAAATAACCAACAGAGAAACAAACAATATAACATAAGGAATCAAAATAGCCAAATAAGAGAAGTAGCAGTAGAGAACAGAAATATCCTTCAGATACAATAAGCAGAAAAGTAACCTGGAAAACAAATAAAGAAAGGTCACAAAACTGCATGCAGAAGGAACAGGCTTGCACAGATCCACCTAAAATGGAGAAAAAATAAAAGAAGAGTGAAACAAAAGAACAAAACTACAAATCAAACATCAGTACAACTCAAAAACTTTGATTGTTATCTCGACCAAAACAGAAGACATCCAGAAAACAGAGTCTAAGAAAAAAAAATCATATGGGTACTCAGGGAGGCTCAAAGTATGCCCCAATGTTCTTCCACCAGGGAGGACAAAATCCTGGTGGAACAGTGCGGCAATCATGGCTAAAATGAGGGAACAAATCCACCTCAACCAAGCCCAGCAAAACTACAGGAGAAATGGTGCGACACTGAAACAAAAAAGCACATCTAGCATGCCATAAATCATATTTTGAGACCGTTAAAACCAGCCTCAGCACCCCCCTCCCGTCATACCGGTGTGCAGACAGGGAAGTCCCCACTATGTTACTGTATGAGAGACCTCTCCAACCTGGATCCCGCCATTTAATGGCTAAAGCGTCCCAATATGCCTGCGTATGGGGCAGTCCATTAAAAAGTGGGACATGATTTCAAACTCAACCTCACAGCCCACCCTCGGGTAGTAACATTCAGCCATGCATTTATGTTTTGCGTTGGCCTTAATACTTAACTTCCCATGGCAATACAGCTAAAGGATGTCTCACATTTCCAGAGGGGTATCCAAATCCAGGAAAGCAGCCCGTATCAGAGGGTACTGGGATACATCAATACCTGGGTACACGGAAGGGGAAGAAAAAAAGGATTGGAGAATTGTCCTTGCCAGGTTCCATTTATGAGATTGGCAAAAAAATGTAACCACAAGGTTCAGCATATTCACTCCTCCCTCCCATACTGGAAGATATAACACATTCCATTTATTTAGGTTCAACTTAGAACCTCAAATCATTTGGAAAAACAAACCATAAAATTGTACTTCCAAAGCTTTAGGAAGAGGAAAAATTTGAAAAACATGCAAAAAAAAAAAGAAACAAAAACGTCTTCACCACGGCCACCCTCTTCTTCTTGGACTGTGTCCAAGTCTTTCAGTGGGAAACCTTGCTTGACAAACTGCAATGGCAGTTCCCCAGTTTAATAGAGCCACATCCTCAGGGCCAAAATGCAAACCAAGGATCTTAATAGGATCCGAGACTAAATGGATATCACCAATCGAGCACACTGAATACGGACCGGGACCCAAGAACACTCCCGTGCATTTCTGGAGGCTAAGTCTGGCCCCGGAAATGGGCTGGAAGGATTGAAAAATGTCCAATGCCAAACAACCCGAGGAGACATCACGCACCGTCAAGGTGACATCATCCGCAAAGGCAGTAATCTTCACTTCAGCCACCCCTGCAGGACTCAAAATACCCCTAATTTGTGGGTGTATCATGAATTTCTGGAGTATGGAGTCTATATAAAATGTATACAACAGGGGGCTTAAAGGGTACCCCAGCCAAACCCATCATACTGCAGTGTGCCCACCCCATGCCCATTAATTAACGGTAGAATAGAGGCAGAGTCATAAATCAAATGAATCCAAGAGTAAAAGACCTGTGGAACACCATAATGGTTAAAAGTGCAAATAAAAAGTGATGAGACACCCTGTCAAAAGCTTTCTCCTGACTGAGTGAAAGCAGATATCCCCAACCCCAAGCAGAGTGACCATGTCTAAACAGTTCCCAAAACAGGAGAAGGTTATCCACCATATGCCTCCCAGGAACAGCACAGGTCAGAACTGGGGAAATCGCAATGTTTTCAATGATAGCCAATCGGGATGTCAAAATTATAATTAATATCTTTATATCAGTATTTAAAAGACATAGAGGCCTGCAAGTGTATAAATGAGTTGCCGTGCCCTTTTTGTACAAAACAATCAGCAATGCCTCAGTAAATGCGGTGGTAACCTTTCCAAACTTCAGAATCCAATTAAACACCATAGTCAAAATAACTCCTGAGGTTTCCCTATACATCTTATGAAAGGAGGCCAACAAGCCATCCAATCACGGAGCCTTATTCAAATGTAATCATGTAATAGTAGGCCCACCTCAGCGGGTGTAATATCCCAAGTAAGGGCATGCCGCTCCCAATCAGGAATAGGAGGAACTTGGACAGGGGCCAAAAAGATCTCCAACAGCTAGCATGGGTCAGAACTGCCAAATGTGGAAGAAAGATGCTGCTGTACAAGTGCCAGAATACCCCTTGTACTCATCTCAGTAATCCCCATGGAGGTTGCCACCCCACCAACATCCTATGAACCACTCGGTTCTTACAACTCTCAAACGGGTCACTCAGGCCATGCACACCCCTCATGCTGCACTGATACACCATAAGAGGAGAGGCACTCTGATTATATTGGAGTGATTTCAACTGTTGTCGAACAAGAGCAATCTGGGAGGAGAAGTTCCGCTTGGTGTCCTACTGCAAAGTAAGCAACCTATGAAAGTGGGCCTGCAAAGTCAAATAGTTTTATAGACAGTGGAAATGCATTTAGAGGAAAGACGAGTACAGAGAATTTTCACCTTAGCCTTCGTATCGTCCCACCATATCCCTATATCATTGGTTAGGCATGCAACCGATTGCCTGGCATTTAAAAATTCCAATATTACCTTTCCCATACAAGCAAGCTATAAAATCAAATTATTCAATTTCCAGTACCCCCTACCTGGGGCCATAGAAAGGGATTCCCCCCAAATACCCCCCAATAAGATGTGATTGGAAAATGCAATAGGAATTAAATGAATAGTAGCCATCTTCAAAAATGGGGAAAGAAAAATATAATCTATTCTTGTTGCCAGTGAAGATTTATGAAATGTACAGCCACCCACCTGTTGCATACTGTGATGAGCATCAGTAAGGGATGCAATTCTTAAAACATCATTCAAAGCATTTGTGTCACAGAAAAGCTTTGCAGTCATCCCTTCTCTATTCCTGAGGGACAGAATACAATTACATCTCCTCAAAACACAATATGCCAAGCAGTATTTAAAAAGGGTTGTATACAGCGAAAAAGATCAACTCGCTCCTTCTTGGACTGGGGAGCATAAATGTTAATAAAACGAAACTTAACCTCGTGAAGAGTGAGGTCCAACAGGTGAGCTCTCCCTGGATCCAGATCCACCAACTGTGTGACTGACTGTGCACAACCCCGAAAGAGGATGCCCACACCATCACAGAGATCGGTACCCATGGACCAAAAAGACGGGCCCCAACATCAATGGCTACTAACTTGATGGATATCACGCAGAGAATGCAAACAAGTATCCTGTAAAAAAAAGATATCGAAATCCAAGTTCCATCCAAGATGAAAGGAGGCAGTATAGTGCAGTGAATTAAGGCTCTGAGCTGCAGATCTGGAGACCTGGGTTTGAATCCCACTGCTGCCTAAGTGCATACTGTGTGATCCTGAGTAAGTCACTTAACTTCCTTGTGCTCCCAGGTCACATCTGGAAACAAGCTTTGGCTTAGTGTGCTACTCCTGGTTAAACAATGTTCTCTTTCCCTCAATATAGAGAGAAGAAATTAATCTGCCTCATCGCGGATTTGATACTATTCACATTCAGAGTTGCCAGGTGAATCAGGGAATTCATAAGAAATGGGGAAAAAAAGCAGCGATAGCCAGGACTGAAAAAACCAAAAAAAAGTCAGGGAAGTCAGGTAATAGGTTATAAGCAAGATCATGGAGAAAGTTATTAAGAAACTACTAGAGTACGAATCTATTGGGGGTAACTTGACTGACACTATACAACATGGCTTTAGACAGGGATACTCCTGTACTACTAACTTGGTTTCCTTTTATAATCATGTCAGTACGGCATTGGATGATGGCATCCCTATGGATGTGATACTTCTCGACTACAGTAGAGCATTCGACAAAGTCCCTCATGACATCCTACTCAACAAAATGAATGATATGGGTTTTTCTTACTACATAATTAACTGGGTCTCAGGTTGGTTGAATGGAAGATATCAGCAGGTCAGAATTAATGGCACACTTTCCCACTCACTGAGTGTGACCAGCGGGGTCCCGCAGGGGTCCGTGTTGGGACCGACCCTGTTTAACATCTTTATTAGTGATCTGCAGGCCAGCCCCGAAATTGTTCTCTCAAAATTCACTGATGATACCAAGCTGTGTGGCTCTGTTCTTACATCGATAAACAGAGATTCCATGAGGAACAACTTAAAATCCACCGAAGAATGGGCAGTTTTAAACAAAATGACACTCAACTCAGACAAGTGTCATGTTGTACACTTTGGTATGAACAACCCTAGGCAGACTTATTTTCTGAACAGTGTTGCCCTTCATGTGTCACCATTAGAACGAGATCTTGGGGTAATCATTAACAATAAATTATCATCTAGTGATCACTGCAGGATGATAGCCAGGAAATCTAACGCCTTGCTCACCCGGATTCAACGTTCGTTTGTGTCTAGGACACAGGAATGCATAATCCCCTTGTACAGGGCTTATGTCAGGCCCCATCTGGACTATAGATCCCCCTGCTGGAGTCCCTACGTGCGGCAGGATGTTGACAGAATTGAAAGGGTGCAGAGAAGAGCCACAAAAATGGTCCCTTATTTATCCAAACTTGACTATGAGGAAAGATTAAGAGTTACAGGGTTACACTCACTATGCACAAGACGTACCAGAGGTGACCTTCTCCTATTGTACAAAATCCGGAATTCTCAAGAGTTAATGCACCACTGTGGCTTACATTTCTCTACCAGTTGGACTTCCTCACGGTATCATAACAACCAGATATTTGTATCTAAAGCTAAAACAACAAAAAGGTTAAACTACTTTACAGTAAGAACCCCCAAATCTCCTCCCACAATACTTAGTGGACAGTAGCTCTAATACAGTCTTCAAAAAAGGGCTGGATTGCTGGCTCGAGTTTAACAACTTCAAGGTATAATTATCCCACCAATGTGGTGGGGGACAATCTCGATGGGCAGTAGCCTTCTTTTATCCTTTGAAACCAAGTAAACCAAGTAATATCCATCTCCTGGACCGGCTGTTTCCAGGTACCCATCTTCAATTTTTTCTGCACAATCGCCTTCGGCTTCATTTTGGGGGCTTCCACTTCTGTGTCCGATGTGATGGAATTCTTGGAAGATGTGCAAGAAGAGTATTCTGATTTGATACTGTGACCATTCACATCCTCTGTTTCCATAAGAACCAAAAATGTATTTTCCAAGGGAAGATCCAGTCCCTCATGGCTCAGTTCTTCTGTAATCACTTTTGCTACATAAGACCACAATGATCGTTTCCAGGCCCCAGAAGATGGAACTAGGGGTGGTGGGGGGAGCATGATCCTCAAGTCCATAGCATTCCACCTCTCCAGTACCTCATCCCCAGAAAGAAGGTCACCCTGGGATGGCACAAGCGCCTCCTGTCTGAGGGGAGGGGAGGGTGGTAGTCCAGAAATCAGGTCGGGCAGAGGGAGGAACACAGTTATTGGTAGTGGAAGAGGGTCATTTGTCCCAGAAAGAGGCGGAACATCATCCGACTCTTGGCCATGGGCGATGACAGCAGCTAAACCATTAGCCTGCTTCTGTTGTAAAATGCGATGAGTCCGTTCCCAAATGAGATCTTGATTGTTCTCCACCTCATCTTTGTTATGCATTGCCCAGGGACATGTACGAAATGAGTGTCCAGATTCCTCACACAGATTGCAGCATAAAGCATTCATACAGTGAGCACTAACATGTCCTAAAGATAAACATAAATTGCAAAGCAGTTTGTCACAGGCATTATTTAAATGTGAATCAGAGCTACAACGAAAACGGATCTTTGGTTGCCTGGGATAGAAACATTTGGCCTGGTCCCACCCAAGGTAAAATACACTGGGAATATATGTGTAGTATGACACAACCTGACTTTAAAAGGCCAATAGCCAGTTCAAAAAATTTCCATGTGCAGATTAGGCTATGGTTCTCACATCACTTCACATCATTGGGAGAGCCAATAATGAACATCCTGTATCACCACTCCCTCGTTTTTCAGCATAACAGTCAAGATTCAGATTGCGGGTTTTGCTAAAGGGACAGCCTGGAATGGCGTCCAGAGAGGTATCTCCTTTAATAGATTATAAGAAATCCAGAATATGTCCATGTAAACTGGGCAACAAAAACTGAGATGAAAGTATCCATCCTACGGCGCATGAAGCAAAGCATATAGCTTGTGAGAGGTGACCTGCAGAGATTCTTTTAAAAGGCACTTGTCCACATAGGAACAGTCCAGCTTCTGATCCAAGCCCCCTCTGTAAAAAAGCTGGACTGCGTTCCTCCTCTGAGCTGGAACTGGGAAGTTGGAAAATGCGTCATCTTTGTGAAAAGTAGACCACTTCTGAGCTGCAGACATGCCTTCCCCAACTGTCCCAAAGAGGGAATCTGGACATCAGGCAAGGGTCAGACCCTGCCTTCACCTGGTCCTCCCATGAGGAGGAGAACGACACCCCAATAGGGATTTCAGCAGGAGCATCCCTACTATGTAAGTCCTGAGGCAGTTTAGTATGACCAGCAGCTGTCTCCAAACAGGCTGCCAAAGGGAAAGGGATCTGAGGTGGAAGGGCAACAGCACAGTCCTGCTCCAATACATCATGAACTGTACCAGACGAAGGTAGAAGAGCTATACCCCTGGCTACAGTCCCTCCATCTGAGATTTCAGCACTCACGGGGTAGAAACTGGACCCAGAATCAGTGGGTTCATAGGAGTATCATTGGCCATAATAGACAGGGAAGCAGGAATAGAGTGCAGCCCTCCACCCTGTAATAAACAGACATCAACAACATCCACCTGAAAGATAGGTGCCATGGATAACGTAGGAACATCAGGGTGCTACTGACCTATAGCATCCATGGTCCACCCGGCCTCCGTCAAGGCCTTTATCGGGGACCAGGAACCAGGGGGTAGGAGTCCTCCATAACTGGTGGTAAGTCTCTCAGGGAAGTAATAGCAATGTCTGTAGTAATTAGGCGAAGAAGTTCCCTGCCCCACACTCTGCCCTGCGCCCCATTCAGAAATATGGGTCACAGTCCCGGTCTTATCCCCGTCCGCATGTACGGGGTGTCCTCCAACAAGACCCACACAAGGCAATGCTGATGCTCCTAAGGACCCCAAGGAACTAGAAGCCATAATGTCTTGGTCCCGAAACTGTAGGACCATACTGTCAGTCTTATCCTGGAAAGCAGTAGGCAAAGAGCATACATGAGTTTGGCCTCCATGGCCCAGGACAGTCTCAGTGTCCCGAAGTCCTTTTCCTCAAATTGGAGACTGTTGCAGAAGTGTGCTACTCCGAGACCACAGAGCCAGTTGCCTCCGAGAATGGGAATCCCATGTGCACTGCAAGCTAACATTCCCCACAGAATCCACCAGATTGTGCAAGTCCCGTTCCTTGTTCTTTAACACCTCTGATAAGAGGAACTCCTCCTGCAGTAGTTTTCCAGTCAGCCAAGGTACAGCCTGTGGAACCACAGGAGAACAGTCCTCCCCGCTGTCTGGTACCAAACACAAGTCATCTGCTTCCTGTACTGCCTGTAGGAATGGCACTGGTTTCCCCATCGCATCCAACACTCACTCCTGTAAAAATCACAGGCCGTGCAGCCTGAAGATGCAGTTCCAAAGATACTATACTTGAATACTGTACTTGGTGCTTACGACAGGTAGCAGGCCAAAGCCCATTATTGCCTTTGTCCCCGTTAGAGATGTATGTTTCCCTTAGGTTCCTAGGAGGTAGGAATCTAGTCTCTTCTTAAAGATCCTTGGGGATTTGGATTCCATGATAGTCTCAGGCAATGTATTCCAAAGAGGAATAAGTCTCTGTGTGTAATAATTACACCCCCGGGTGCTTTTAGTGTATGTCAACCTTAATTGTTTACTATGGCACTTGAGGTTGAAGCGCCTACTTGCCAGTTTTAGATCCAGACTAGCCATCATGTCCACAGCCTTACTTATTTTGTACACGAGTAGCAAATCCCCCCTGTATCTCCTTGTTTGCACTGAGTATAGTCCTAAGGCTGCTAATCTTTCTTCATAAGGTAGGTGCTGCATCCCACTTATCATTTTTGTTAACCTCCATTGAATCTTTTCCAGTAAATCGATGTCCCTCTTCATGTAGGGGTTCCATAGGGGACTACAGTAGTCCAAATGTGGCCTAATAAGATTTCTGTAAAGTGGCATGAGACACGATCTATGTCTAGTAACAAATGCCTTCCTGATAGCCCTTGATATTCTACCTACTTTTTTTGCAGTTTCACTACAATGACTTCAAAAGGTAAGATCATTACTTGTTATAATACCCAAATCCTTTTCGCTATTTACAACTTTCAACTTGCGGTTGTTCAGAATATATTCATACCCCATGTTCTTAGCTCCAAAGTACATCACTACACATTTGTCTAGGTTAAATTCCATCCCATTAACCTCTGCCTATGCCTGCAATTTCAATAAATCATTCTGCAAAGCTACTGCTTGTTCCCTAGTGGTTACCTCAGCGCTCATTTTAGTGTCATCCGCAAATTTTATGCAGCTGTATCCAATTCCCATATTTAGATCTGAAATAAATAGGGAAAAGAGAGTGGGCCCAAGGATGGAGCCCTGCGGTACTCCACTTGTTACATTTTCATCTCTTGATAGGTGGCTCCTAATTCTTACTTTTTGGGTCTTGTCCATAAGCCATATTTTAACCCAGTGAATTATGTTGTTATTAATATTCGTATCTATCATCTTACTGAACAATCTATCATATGGGACTTTATCAAAAGCCCTTTTACAATCCAAATATATCATATCTACAGTCTTGTTTTGATCCAGAAGATCACTTATTCTGTTATAGAAAACTAACATGTTAATCAGGCAGGATCGCTGCTTCCTGGAACCATGTTGGGTGTTACCAGCTATGTCCTTATCTATTAGTTCTTTCTTAAGTTTATCTCTTATGAGTGACTCCAATATTTTTCCCAATATAGACGTAAGGCTTACTGGCCTATAGTTGCCTAGCTCAGTTCTTCACCATTTCTTATACACTGGGACCACAATAGCTGATTTCTAATCGTATGGAACTTCACCAGTATTAAATGACAGATTGTACAACAGGTGCAGGGGTTCCAACAGCCACTCCTTAACCTCAATAAAGAAGTTTCAGGTGCAGTCTGTCAGGGCCTGCTGACTTAGAAGCATCCAATTTATTTAATTTGTCCATTATAGCTTCCCTGGTAAAGGCCTCAATGTCTTCACTGATACCAATTGGTAAGATAGATTTAATGTTAGGGCTGTACATGGAACAGAAGTAATCACTGAAGGATTCAGCCATTTCCTTAGGTTCACTGATATGAACACCATTACGATTTATGGGACCAATGGTCCTATTTACTGACTTATTGTTTATGTAGGAAAAGAAGGTTTTACCTCCATCCTTTAAATGCACTATACCAAATTCAACAGCCCTTCTCTGTTTCCTGATCATATTTTTGGTGATTTTTAATTGTTGCTTGTACTTATGCACATCATAGGTATAGTATTACCTTCTCTCCTCACTGCCTTATAACATCTCCTTTTTTTGGCAATCTGATACTGTAATCTATTAGTTAACCATATGGGTCACTTCCCTTTCTTATTGTATACTTGTCTATTGGGAACATATTTATCTTCTAATTCAAGAAGTTTATTTTTAAGTCTTGTCCATGGGGTAGTTGTACTGTTAGTCTCTCTTTCCCACCTCCATTCAGTTAATTCTTTTTTGATTTGTTCACAGTCAGCCCTCCTGTAATCTTTACTAATTGTACTCCAGTGGATGGCTTTTGTTACAATATATAAGACAAATTACAAGACATTATGGTCACATCTTGTAATGGCTCTAGTACCTCAATGTTCCTAACATCCTCCTCTCTATTTGTAAGTACTAGATCTAATAAATTATTATATTGTGTTGGACTGCTGACCTTTTGTACCAAGCCATTTTCTAAGCAAGTATCCAGGAGGTATTGCCCCTGACTGCTAGATGCTGAATTCACATTCCAATCAATACCTGGTGTATTGAAATCCACCGTTAATATAACATCATTATCCATCACTACCTCATTTATATTATCCAAGAGATGCATATGGTCTGTAATATTCATAGCAGGGGGTCTGTACACTACTCCTATCCTTAATTTTTTACTACCCTTCAAAATTAGTTCAGTCCATAAGCAGTCAGTCCCCACAGATGCCCCTACCTTTTGGTGCAGTTGCCTGCACAAAAAGTTTTCCTTAAAATACACAGCCACCCCCCCCACCCCCATTTCTACCTTTTCTGTTTTTAAACAGGACTTTATACCCAGTGATATTTTGACCCATAGAGGGCTCCCCAGTCCACCATGTTTCCATAATGGCTGCTATATCAACGTCATTATTATTCATCAGTATTTCCAGGTCAGATTTCTTAATTATATTCAGGCTTCTAGCATTAGTTAGGAGCTCCTTTAGGTGTTTTCTTGGCTTATAAGAAGTCCTGTTGGTGAGTAGTGATATCCCAGCACCTTCAGATTTAAAACCCTGATGCCCCTTTTATATTAGTTTTTTGAACTTAGCCCATTTATATTGATTGAGTCATAAAATATATTCCCCAGTTTCCTAATTCCCTTCTCGTTCAAATGCAAACCATTGTAACTGTACAAATCTCAGTAATCATTAAACTCTTCATATGTAGTTACATTTAACACCATTTTCTAGGCACCGCCTTCTTAGCCAGTTGTTATAAGCCTTTATATGAGTTACCCTTGCCTTACCAGCTCTAGGTACTGGTAATACCTCAGAGAAAATAGCTTTAGCATTTTGTGCACCGACCGCTTGATGTATGTTCAATGTCTCTGCTTTGGCCTCTTCAGCTGTCCCACTACTTAAGTTGTTTGTTCCTACATGCACCAACATAGTTTTCAAGCCCTGTGTGTTTCCCAAGATGTTAGGTATCATGTTCGAAATATCCTTTATTTTGGCCCCCCACAGCAACAGCTTGTAACATTTAGCTTGTTCTCTCGAGTGGAGTAACGGTCAATATATTTCATCATGGAGTCACCTAATTTATATATTTGCTGATCATTTTTCCCTTCTACCTGCACTTGACCTTGTCCCCTGTGTGTTTCTGTGGTATCATTACCATTTGGGTATGCTGTGCTAGTCCCTTGCAACCCATCATCCACATCTGTGTTTGCCAAATCTAGTAATTCATCAGCTTGTGCATTCAGATTATCCACTAAGTTCACTAGGGGTTCATATCTATTAGTGTGCTCTGGAATTGGGCTAATTGCTCTGCGCCTATACGTCTTTGTTTTAGCTCTTTCATCTATATATGTCCAGGCCCCTTGATCTTCCACATTGTCATCATCCCCCTCTGCTCGAGTCCTCTTTACCCCGGCCCCCTCACTAACTATAGTTTTATTTATAACTGCTTTATAACTTTCTAGTTTCTCCTTTAAAATACCAATCTCTCTCTATCTTTGGCCATCAGCAAAGATCTTAACTCTTTTAGCTCCATACATCCTTCACATATGAATGTTTCAAAACTGCTGTTTGGATTTGTACTGAATAACCCACATAGTGAACACTTAATACCCACCTCCCCACTATCAAACCGCAGCACCTGGGGATCCATTCTCACCCTTCCTATACACAAAGCTCCAGTCAAGCTTTCGGATTTCTGTAGCTTCCAAAGTGCAACAGTGTTTACCTCAGCCCCACTGTCCCCACTGGTCATGCCAATTACATGTTAGATGCACGTGTCTTTACGTGCATCTTCACACACAGTGATTGCGTTCTCACTCTGCCCAGAGCTCAGTCAGCTCGCTCTGGGCCCTCTTTAAGTACCCTTGTGGCTGGGACTTCTGCCGGGTCACATGACACCCTGGGAGCGAGTGCTTAAACAAAAAGCGCTAAAAAGCACTAAAATAAGCCCTCATAGCCCTTACAAGGGCTTTACATAGAGAGACATACTGCCCCAAATCACCCTCCCAGTGAAATACTCAGTCCCTCTATCTGGCAGCGAGGTTTGTAGTTCTCGTTCACTTCTGCCAGGGTCTACAACTCCACTATACTTCCTCCTCAGTCTGGATACTCAGTCTCAACACTTTACACCACAGAGCAGCACCGAGTAGCGAAGAGTCCCACTGCCAGACCTGTCTCACCAGCACACAAACGGTCACGCAGTATGTGAACAGTGAATGTAGATCCTCTCGGCTCGCTCTGAGCCCTATTTAAGTACCCTTGTGGCCTGGATGTCTTCCGGGTCATGTGACACCCTGAGAATGAGAGCTTAAACAAAACGTGCTAAAAAGCACTAAAATAAGCACCTGTAGTTCTTACAAGGGCTTTACATAGAGAGCCCTAGTGCCTCAAATCACCCTCCTAGTAAAATACTCAGACCCTCTATCTGGCAGCAAGGTTTGTAGTTCTCATTTACCTCTGCCGGAGACTACAACTCCCACTATACTTCCTCCTCAGTCTGGATACCCAGCCTCCACACTTTACACCACAGAGCAGCTCTGAGTAGCAAAGAATCCCACTGCCACACCTGTCTCACCAGCACACAAGTGGTCAAACAGTATGTGGACAGTGAATGTAGATCCTCTCCACATGCTCTGAGCCCTCTTTAAGTACCCTTGTGGCCCAGATGTCTTCTGGGTCACGTGACACCCAGGGAGCGAGCTCTTAAACAAAGATACTTCTGTCGGGCCATGCACATGCAGAATCTCTGCTCCTCCCACAGCATTCTCCGTGGCATCCGCCATTCCACTCACACACTTACATCAGGAACAGTGCCCCCTACCTAAAGAGTAGGGTAATTTCTCCAGTGTCCTGGTCAAATTTCCCCCCATTCACTAAAAATACCACCAACAGCTTCATCTTGTTCAATATCAGTTAGTTTCCATCTGTATCCTCCCCCACCCCAGGGACGAGGCTGAAAAGAGGCAGAATTGCCTAGCCCTCCTTTCCTGATCATCAAAAACTAAATAAAAATAAAATAAAAAAAAAAACCATAAATAACCCAAAGTTCCTCTTGAAAGTGGTGTCGAAGTTTCACCTTAACCAGGTGATTAACTTACTAATATACTTCACCAACCTATCTTCAGAGGCCAACCACAGCCTCCATACCCTGGACCAGCTGAGGCCGCTCTCTTATGTAGAGCACACAGCTGGAGTTTGTGGACAGGCTCGCCAGCTGTTTGTCACTTACACTTAAGCCATGCCTGGCAGATTGGAAGCAAAGCAGATGATTGGCAGGTGGATCACTTCCTGCATCGACTTCTGCTATAGGACGGCTGATAAGGAGCCTCCCATAGGACTTAGGACTCATTCCACCAGACATACCACGGCCTAGGTGGTTACTTCCAGGGATGTCCCCATCCAGGAAATCTGCAGGGCTGCTTCCTGGAAGTCTGCACACACCTTCATTTCCCACTATCGCATTGACCTTAAGTTCCACTGGGATGCTGGATTTGGGACTTCAGTTCTACAGTCTCCGTTTGCAAAGTAGGGGTGCATGCCTTGCCCCCTCCTGCCAGAAAACTGCTAGGAGTCTGCCAGAGTGTAGATAGTGAACCATATCCATGCCCCATAGAAAAATAGGTTTCTCTCCTGTTACCATAATTCTAGGAGTGGTATATGGTTCACATCCACATAATCCACCCGGCCTCCTCTGACAAATGACATATGGATCCCTGCTTCCAGTATGCAAGATCTGACATCACAGGGTGGAGTCTGTGGATATACCACCAGAGTGGTAGGAGGAGCTTAGTTTAAAAATGTCTGGCCAATCAGACCATTCCAGTGAGACTGCCAGATTGTGGATGTGAACCATATACCCCTCCTAGAAGTAGGGTTACAAGTGAGTAACCTATTTTTATCTGCTATGGCATGCAGCAGCAATGTGGCTGGGAGACTGCTGGCTTAAATTTGTGAGAATAAAATATTGCCCATGAAAGATATGGGAACTGCCATACCAAACTGTGTATGAAAGGATGAATTATGGTACTCAGGCTAGCAACTTGTGCTCAATACAAATCAACTTTGAAAGTGCCCCAAGTAAAGAAAGGTCACGTGTTTGAAGTACCACGTGTCGTGTGTTTTGTTTTACATCCAAGAGTGCTGACATCTAGCATCGCCTACAGATCAGGACATTAAGCAACCCAGTATTGTTGAGTGTGAGGGACTTCCTGCTAGCATACCATTAATACCCCTTGACACAGTAGTATCCTGGGCCATGCCTGCCTCCATCAAGGACAGTGATGCAGGTCGATCGCTACCTAGATTTCAGTAAGGCGTTTGTCACTGTTCCACACAGGAGACTAGTAAATGAGCTGGGTATCTTAGGAGTGGATCTGAAGATGGTAAACTGGCTAAGACATTGGTTAGGGAATAGACAACAGAGGGTGGTGGTAAACGGAGTTCACTCCAAGAAAGGGAGGGTGACCAGTGAGGTGCCTCAGGGATCAGTGCCGGGACCGGTCCTTTTTAATGTCTTTATAAGTGACATTGCAGAGGAGCTGGATGGGAAGGTCTGCCTCTTTGTGGATGACATGAAAATCTGCAATAGGGTGGACACTCTGGGAGGGAGGTGGAAAGGATGAGCAGAGACTTGAGAAAGCTAGAGGAGTGATCAAAGGTATGGCAGCTGGGTTTCAATGTGAAAAAATGCAGAATAATGCACTTAGGACACAGAAACCCAGGGGCAGAGTACAAAATAGGTGGTGTGGTATTGATGACCACCAAGCAGAAGAGACCTGGGGGTAGTCATAGTAGATAACCTAAAGGTGGCAAGGCAGTGCGACAAGGCAGTAGAGGGCAAGCGGGATGCTGGGGTGCATAGGGAGGGGCATCACCAGCAGAAAGAGGGAGGTGGTGTTGCCTCTGTATAGATTGCTGGTATTATCCCACCTAGAGTACTGTGTCCAGTTCTGGAGACCATGGGCCTGATTTTCAAATGAGTAGGAATGCCACGAAGGACTTTCATCAAAACAGTTTGACGCGTTACCACTTGCATCAAACACAATTTTCTAAAGCAGCCTGTGTCTGATCTAGACACTGCTGTGCCAAAGCCCCCTTGCACCAGGGTTGCGTCAAAGAACACGGTGTGCCAGGTCGCAAGGTGGCTTGTACCATACCGTGGCTGCAACATCCCCTTTTTTGGGATTTTGCAAGCCCCACCATGGACACAGGAGGGGTCACCACTTAAACCAGTCAGGAGGTGGTCTAATTGGGTTGAGCCAGTGGGGTGCTGTGGTACAGGGGGCAGTAGGGGTGCACTAGGGGCATGGGAGGTGGCAGTGGGGGTCTGGGGGCACAGCTGGGTATCAGCTGCAGTGCTGTGGCACCTGGTGTGTGCCATTGCAGTGTTCCACTATAAAGGTTATTTTATAACATGCTTCCCATACTGTAATCAGATATTCCCTGGTAGTCTAGTGGCCTCCCCATCCCTGATGTGGACATCTCATCCCTGGTGGTGTAATGGTCCCTCCACCAAACCCTGATCTCCCCCATGTAATATGTGAAAATTGCCCCGGTCCTTTAGCGCCCCCCTCCAATCTCACCCAAACACATACCATGGTGCTCTAGTGGACATGCCCCACCCTCCCTACCCCATCATGCATTGCCCAACCACCCCTTCTCCGGTCCCTGGCATGAACCTGCAACTGGCACAGCCCTCTGCACACCACCACAGCCAGCCACAGAATGTGTAATGCATGTAATGTGCATAACGATTCTGGGGCTGGCTGTGGTGATGTGTGGAGGGCTGTGCCAGTCGCAGGATCATGCCAGGGATGGGGCGGTGGGGCAATGCATGACAGGGTGGGAAGGGTGGGGGTCTGCTAGACTAAGTACTTGTATTGGTATGTATTTGGGTGAGAGCGGGATCAGTGGGTGCTTTAGAATCGGGGAAGTTTTCATGTTATGTGTGGGAGATCAGAGTTCGGTGGTGGGCCACTATGCCATGCGGGGGGGGGGTACTGGCCTACCAGGGCATATCTGATTACAGTATGGGCAGCATGTTATAAAATAACTTTTATAGCGGAACACTGCGACAGCACCCACCAGGTGCCACAGCACTACGGCTGATTTACTGCTATGCCATGACACCTGACCTGCCTCGTCCCATGCCCCTATGCCCCAGGGCCCCTCCTGGTGATGTGTTTCTTCCCCCAATATCCTGGCCCCTCCAATGTTGTGGCAGATGGGGGGGTCTGCTCACTGCATCACCGCTGGCAGATGCACCGTTTGGCTCACCACCACATTTGTGGCAAACCTGGGGAGACTGGCACAGGGACCCTCCATTTTCTGGAATTGGGCACAGGGTCCCTGGTGAAACTGGAGTTTGCCGCAATGACCTAAGGGCTCTTTGAAAATCGCCCCACTTCTCCAGAAGGACATAGACAGAGTGAAGGCGGTCCAGAGGAGGGCAACTAAAATGGTACAAGGTCTGTATCAAACGACCTGTGAGGAGAGACTAAAAGACCTCAATATGTACACCCTGAAAGTTGGAACAGAGGAGTGAGAAGGACGATATAAAAGAGTCCTTTAAATAAGTCATGGGGGTAAATAAGGTACAGGAGAGGAGTATTTTTCAGAAGAAAAGGTGTTCAAGAACAAGGGGACATGCTATGAAGCTGGAAGGAGGTCGATTTGGGAGAGATGTGAGGAAGTACTGCTTCACAGAAAGAGTGGTGGTTTCCTGGAACAGCCTTCCAGTGGAGGTGGTGGGGGCAAAAACAGTGGTGGGATTCAAGAATGCATGGGATACGCACAAAGGAATCATAGCGGAAAGGAAGGTTGAAGGGAGAAAGTTGTAGATGGGGCAAGGCATGTTGTACTAGTTTAGGTATGGAGAAACTGGCAGACTAGATGGGTCAAGTGGTCCTTATTTGCCATCAAATCCTATGTTTCTATCAGAGAAGCTACAGTATTTAAAAGTGATTTCCTCTCCAGTGTCTCTTCTGGCATCCATGTGCCTGTTGGTGTGCAGACCATTAAAGTAGCTTTTTGCTGTTCATACACCTCTCAGCCCTTTGCCTCTGAAATGAGACACTGACCCTCATAATCAGGGACATATCCTCTAACATGTAGATACAAGCTCATTCTCTGTGTGGGCAACATGAGGGACTGAGCAATGTTGAGGAGTAAAATGAGGGGACGTCCATCATAATGAGGGACAGTTAAAGAGGTATGGCTGTTAAGTCAGACAGCGAGGAGGGGGAGGAGGAGGGGTTCTGGAGCTGCAGCTTCCAGGGGAAGGAAAAAAGGCGTTACTTTGAAAAGGTCCTCAGAAAAAAGTTTCTGATCTCAGAATCCTGTGGAAACGATTCGGTCTCGGGACAGCATGAGCGCCTCACTGCAACTCGTCGTGCTGGCTGTTTTAAACAGTTGCTTCACCCAAGCCTATGAAGGTAGGAACTTTGAATATCGGCCTTCTGTCAGGCAGCCCTAGTCTCGGGTTCTCCTCGCAGCTGCAGGCTGCAGACGTGTAGTTGTCCTGCAACAGGGAGAGACGAAGCGTAGCTCCTTACTAACTGTACACGTTGTATTTTTGTTAGCTGCAGGGTACAGTGCGGGGGCGACGCATCCTCCTCCCTACTCGCCTAAAGTTAGAGTGAGAAGGGGGGTCGCGCGGAGGATTGATCTTGCAAATTGCAATCTGTCTCGAACAGAAGTTTGTCAACGCATATGTGTATTTAGCAGAAAAATAATTGTAGTGATTTTGTTTCCGTAAAGGCAAAATTAGCATATTTTCGCTCTGCTGCTGTGTTCTTAACAGAGGTGAGCTAGTAAACTGATGATTTCAAATCTAAACACATGCACAAAGTGAGGGATACTGTGAAAGTAGTCCTATCTGAAATCAAATGACATTGCATACCAGTAACCATACACGTTGCTGGTTATTTTCCCGGTCAGATATGTGAAGCTGTTCACCGACTATTACCCGAATCCTGCAGCTTTTGCCACTGATTGATTATTCGTGATATGTTTACAGGGGTATAAATCCATACATACATTTCATAACCAAAATGTGTGCCATATCCTCAAAACAAGACGCCGCAAACTCAGAACACAGTGGTTATCGGTGCATTTAACGTGTATAATGCTTGCTGATAAGTAACTGAACATAAGTTATTATGAATTTATGCATTAGGTGGGATCCCTGTTGAAAGGTGTCTGTATGTGTTGGGGAGTTGCCAGGGCTCTTCCTCTTAGCGCTGAAGTGATCCCCAGTAGCTCCTCTATGACTGCATTGACATATTGAGAAGGGATGGGGCACTTTTAAGTACATGGGTCTTTATGGATAGCCACATATCCAGCCCATCTAATGTGGTGTGTGGCAAAGTGGTCTGTTGGGGGGGGAAGGGGGGACACTTGAGCCATGTGTACACTCACCTTACCCAATTTAGAGGAAATGTTATGCCATGTGAAATTAGGTTAACAAAACACTATTCCATAGCTTTTACACTGCTGAAAATTAATATTTCTTTTGAAAGTACCAAGGTGTTACTTTTTATGTATGATATGCCTTTTTCTTCTCTTTTGTTAATTAGCAGACTTGTGGAACAGCACTGTACCTGGATGCTGACATCCAAACCCCTGCTTTGTAACCACAGTGTGCTGACAGTGATGTCACAACTGACCATAAAAAGACTCACCTTCTGCCAGATTGGTCACTTCAGTGTCACAGTGAGTGAGGTCACAGTGCTGTTTAAGTATAAGTAAGCAATAACACATGACAGGGTGCCCGGTTATTGGGTAATAACCCACTGCCCCCAAACCACACACAAACACACACACACGCACACTCTCTGTGGATTGGAGGCACGAGGCGTTAGCTGAGTGGCTTCAACCATGGCATGTGGGGGAAGTGTGGCAATTGCAAAATAATGGCGAGCTCTGAAGTGAGTTATTGCATTTATAAAATGGAACTAAAATAAAAAAATTAAAAAAAAACACACAAGAGTAAATAAATTGTTAAATTATGAATACATAAATCTTCATAACTGATGAATCAGTTTTCACACCAAACAGCTACTTTTGCTCCATCAAAGAGGTCAGATTGGCTGGAAGGTAAGTCATTCATGTTGGTTGTTGAACCTTTTTGGTTTTTTTCCCAACTGTCATAGTTACTGAGAATTCCAAAGCAGTGTAGTTCCAAGACTTGCAAGGCGCTTTCCAGACCTGTGTGGTTATTGATCAGTTAACGCACAGGTCTGGACAGCTATTGACCAATCAGATCACTGGATTTTTCTTGCCTCTTTTATAAATGGGATTAATACAAGATATGACAGCTTGACTATTCTTAAACCAGGCATATTTGTTAGTCACCATGGAGTTTTCTTTCCCCTAGAAATAATGTTCTGGCAAAAATATAAATATACCCATTTTTATATTTGTCATGCGCAAGCGCAGAGAACATCTTGTTATGACAGACATGTTTTTTTGAGAGGTGTGTCACTGTTATCCTCCAATGCAGGGCAGTCTGTAAGGGGCTCAACAGTGTCACACCAATCATCAGTCAGGCTGATCATGACACTGTTCTGCCTTGGTGGGTGGAAACTTTGTGTACTTCAAAGGAGAGAGCCGACCCACTCATAGGGTGGCTCTTTCCTTTCCAGTGTAATCCTCGGTGGCAGCTACAACCCCCCACCCATTTTAATTGTGCAACACCAGGGAGCCCACCCCCGGTGCCATCAGACATAAAGAAAACCCTCCCCTCGTGCCAACACTGGGGAGCCCACCCCCGGTGCCATCAGACATAAAGAAAACCCTCCCTTCATGCCAGCACTGGGGAGCCCACCCCTGGTGCCACCAAACATAGAGAAAACACTTCTTCAGTCTCTCCCGCCCCATTTTCAAGCACGGGGTGCCCAATCCCCTGTGTCAGCTGCTACCCCCACCCAGTTTGATTGTGCGACACTTAGGAGCCCACCCCCAGAGCCTCCAAACATAACACTGACATTAAGGTACCCAATTCCTAGTGTCGGTACCTGGGAGAAAGAAACCATCCCTTGTAGTTTTTTTTGTAAAATACACCCTGTAAAAAAGAAAACTATCAGTCGATGTATGTTGCGCCACTGCCATAGCTTCTCCCCAGACCCTCCCACTCAGCACCCACCGTGCTGCTCCCTCAATGCCCTTACTCACCCACTGGGGGTCCAATGCAGTAATCCTCTCTGGACCGGAGACACATCTTCACCTTTCAATGCCGGACTGAGAACTGAGAAAATCAGGTATGTGGTTCAATGTATTTCAAGGGTGTTGAACATGTCATTATAACTTGGCCATTTTTTTTTATATTTTTTGCCACAGATTTTCGACATGGCATTTTTGGGACCTCACCTCATGAACAATGACAGTGAAATTATGCAAATCTATTCCGAATGGTTATTTCACAGTCGCTGCATGAAATCACCTTTTGGGCAGAATTTCAACATACAGTATTCTCCGCCCTTGTTCATGAGGTGGGGTCATACAGTAAGAAGGCCATGTTGAAAATTTGGAGTAAAATATATAAAAAATATATATATAAAGTTATGAGCCTACGTTGAAATTCATGAATGCACACTCATAACTTTGGTAATTTTCAATATTTTGACCCCAGATTTTCAACTTTACCATTTCTTCACAACACCTTATGAGTGTGACAGCTGTCATTTTTCAAATCCTGGCCAAAATGTGTTTTTGCATTTATGGTGCAAAATCACCATTTGGGCAGGATTTTAAAAATTTCTCCACCTTTTTTTATGGGGTGGGTTCATAAGAAGGCTATGTGGAGTCATAAGAAGACTATGTTGAACATTTGGGGTAAATATAAGAGAAAACAACACAATTATGAGCCTGCATTGAGATATTTGAACACATGCTTGTAAGTGTGGAATTATTCAACATTTTGACTCAAACTTTTCAACATAGCTATTTTTTCATACCACCTCATGAATGCGACAGCTGTCATTTTTCAAATCCTGGCCAAAATGTGTTTTCACACTTGTGGCACAAAATCACCTATCGGACATGATTTGAAAATGTCCCCCCCCCTTCTTCACGAAGTAGGGTCATGAGAAGGCTATGTTGAAAATAATGGGGTAAAAAAACAACAAAGCTATGAAGGTACATTGAACTTTTTCAATGTACAGTTGTAACTGTGGCAGTTTTCAGTATTTTGATCCCAGATTTTTAACAAAGTCATTTTTTTCACACCACCTCATTAATTTGACAGCTGTTATTTCTCAAACCCTACCCAAACTGTGCTTTCACACTTGTGGCACAAAATTACGTTTAGGCCATTGTTTTATAAATGATACCTGTCATGCTCAGAAGGAGTGGTCATAAAAAGATTATGTTGAAAATTTGGGGTAAAAATGTGAAAAACCAACTAATTTACGAGAAAACATTGAATTGTTCCAACATGTACTCATAACTTTATTTCTGCAGATTTTGGCCCGTAATGTTCAACATATCCCTTGTGTTACCCTCCTCCTGAACATGGCATGTGTCATTTTTCAAATCCCCTCCAAAACTTTTGAATAGGATTTTAAAAATGCCACCTGTGTTTATCATAACGTCGGGTCATAAAAAGACTGCTGGACATTTGGGGTAAAAATGTAGGATCCCACTCAAAAGGTTGATATTGTATCTCAGCTGCCCTATCCTGGGTAATTACAGTCTAACAATCTTTAAAAGCAGGACATCACTGAAAATGATACATTGCATCTCATCTGCTCTGTCCTGTGTACACATGTACTAAAAATGTGTATAAGCAAGACCTGGTATGACAGTAATACCAGGGACGGACATTTGGCATTGACAAATTCAGTTTCAATTCAATTCAATTTTTATTTTATCTGAAATAACACCATTGAGCAGGCTCATTTACAAGGTGGACCTGGATGGACACAACAGATAAAAAGGCATTACAATACATACAAAGAATAAGTGCAATACAGTAACATTACGAATTTTACAAGGCAGTCCTGGGTGTGTACATAAGAGGAGGAATACAAGCATACATTGAATAATTACAATACGATAAACATTTCTAACATGGAAGCTCTAGGTGCACTACAAAACCGGCATTACGGTGTGGTAAATGTAATAACATTCTGTAAAATATGGCTGTTAGGAGCAAAGGGGAGAGAGAGAGAAGAGGAAATGCTTGTTCATTTTGTTTTCTTTCATTCCTGAATGAAGATAAGGGATTATGAAGTTTTAGTATGTTCCCACTACAAGGCCATGCCCACCCTGTAAAAATGAAACATCTTGGCACGGTGCTGTGCTATTTGTCATCAGAAACATGTGGCAGTACCATCCTTATACCTCAACAATATGAGTCTAGTATTTACATTCAACAGGTAATATCAGGGGAACAGATTTTTAAAAATTGTGAGTGGCAGCCAACTTTAATGACACCAGTCATTAATTACAAAATTATCGAAACGTAGAAACATAGAATTTGTTGGAAGATAAGGACCACTTGGCCCACCCATTCAGTCCATTTTTCCTCTACCTACAGTGTCACTGCATATCCTACTTGATCTCTGTCCCATTCTCCCTCCCACCTTCCTTTCCACTAAGATTCCTTTATGCCTATCCCATGCATTCTTGAACACCACCACTGTTTTCACCCCCCACCACCTCTGCTGGCAGGTTGTTCCAGGAATCCAGCACCCTTTATGTGAAAAAGTACTTTCTTCACAGCTCTCCTGAATCTACCCCCCTTCAGCTTCATAGCATGTCCCCTAGTTGTTGAGCGCCTTTTTCTATGTAAAATATTTTCTTCCTGTACCTTAATTACCTCTGTTAGATATTTAAATGTCTGTCTCTATCATATCCCTCCTCTCCCGCCTTTGTTCCAAGTGTGCATATTGAGTTCCTTTAGTTTCTCCTTATAGGGCTTTTTATGCAGACCATGCACCATTTTAGTTGCCCTCCTCTAGACTGCCTTCACCATCTGACTCCCTCCAAAAATGTGGTTGCCAGAATTTAATTTAAAAGCTGTTTTAAAAATATCTGAGAAAAATGAAAAAAAAAAATATATACTGAAGATGAACTGAATGATACCAGTAATACATTTTTGTGAAAAAACTATATGATAAAAATTTTTGCTGACTGACATACTGACAGTTTAAGCACAGTCAGAAAAGTATAAACTACATTTTTATGAATACACATAACTTTTAGATATCTGAAGCTGTTTATTTTATAATAAAATTACTGGGCTTGAAGACTGCCATGACACGGAGTTCTCTTTCCCTTCCAGCCATCAGTGCGTCGGTCCGAATGCACCCATCAATAGGATGCCAAATTGTAAATTTTGTCTCCCCTTCCCCAAGGACCATCCACCCTAGAGTTAGAATAAATAGTAAGGGGGGCATGGCGGGCACTGTCCCTCACACGGGGGTGTGTGGGGGGCACAGCCCCTCATTAATCTCAAGATGCAAAGTAAAATCCTTGGCACCCTAATGATGGGCACACTCGGACGGGCACGTTCCGGTGGTAAAACCGTTCTCCTTGTGTCTGTAAACCCTTCATAGCTAGTAAATATAGCATCTTAGATGGGCACAGTGAACCAAAAATGGATACATATTTATTTTTTCAGTGCCCAGTCACAGTAACCTTTGTGGACTGGCTTTTCCATTATAATATAAAGCAACAGCCCAAAAAGCATATGGGGACTAGAAGCAGTTGCAAATTGCCCTCAAAATACAGTGACCCACATAACCAAGACTACGTTGAACTAAAGTCTGTTAAGTTTTGTATCTGTTTCCTGTCGCCCTTGTGATCTTAGCTTGCTATTATGATATAAAATAAAACATACAAGGGAGTTGGGTAACGAAAAACAGATTAAGAAAAATATTGTAAATGAAATTTTTTTTATTTATTTGTTTTACCAGGAAGAAGCTCCATTGATCAAGGCTCATTTGCAAGGAGGTCCTGGGTAGGACAGAATACAATACAGTGGGCGAGTTAATAATTCAAAGCACAGGATTATCAGATGGTACATAAAACATGAAAAGGCAGTATACGTAACAAATAATATAGTATGGGAATAAAAGGTTAGCTTTAAGTGTAGCATACAGGGAAGAAACAATGGAGTCAGATTATACCTACATAGTGTATAGCAATGCTCGTGAAACACAACAAACATTATTTATTTTTTAATATCTGCCTGTGACAACTTTGTGGACTTTTCAGTTTAATAAATCATGCAAGGTACATGGGCAGTGCATACCTAATGGATTCAAATGGCAATGAAATACACATTATTGGATTTTTAAGTTAAAGAACAATGCAATAACTCAGGCTATGACTGGTGTTGGATAAGAAGCTATAATGGATGTGTTAAGTTGATGTTCAAATTGCAGCAGGAATCATGAATAAGAAAAGCTGCAGCGTCACTCTTTAGGTGCTGCTTGATCCAAATAAGAATGACTAAAGAAAACTCCTGGATACAGCAGTTTAGAATAGAGAGTACTGGTATATTGAAAAAGGTCTTCTGTGGCCTAGGTGTTATAGTGTACCCCTCCTGCTTGCATGAGATTCTCTGCTAGTGCCAAATTCAAGTTATAGCTAGGGGAGAGCTATACAAGGTGTCCTCAACGATATATCAATTTTGGCACCACAATATGGCACACTTCCACCCCAAGAAATAAAAATACAAACTCCAAAAGTCCTAGTTCTAGTCAGATCAGTTGCCCTTCATATATAACCATGATTCCCTCTTTGCCTGTTTTAGAAACGTTTAACTATCCCAAACTGATCTCGTAATTGCTGTCTTTTTTTGGGGGTAACATCACGTGCTTTTGACATGGTAAGCACTGTGGCATCATAAGAAGTATGCTATGATGTCAGAAAATCTTTAACGCTTTTGAGAAAGACATCATGGAAATTCATGCAACGTGTTCTGCAAATATGGGAACCAGGTACATTTGAAAAGAAAAAGGCTCATCCACTTAACTAACCAGAGAGAGTAGGTTTATAGAATTGTCAACACCCACCACCCCCACCCGTGAGGTGTGCTGATGAAGCTCGGAGATGGTAAAAGGCAAAGTCTGTTATGCCTTTGAGTGAGTGAATGGCACCTGGGTTCGGGGTTAGAAATGGTCTTGGAAAGTGGCATGGTGCCTTCACATTTGGGGATCCTTATGACAGAATTCTGCCAGGGTGTTTCCACGCAGGAAATAAATACAACCCCATCCTCTGTGACAGGGAACACACTAACACACTCCCCTCCCCATTTATCACTTTAAGCATGCAAATAATCAGCAAGGCAATAATGCCAAAATACATCAGCAGTTGCAAATAAATAACCAGTGGGTTTATTTTGCAGTTGAAGAACAAGGTAGGGGACAAGGGAAGCAAAAGTAAAAATAAACAAAGACAGCAGTTTGCATTCACCCCTACCTTAAGGCATGTCTCAGCATTTCTTCCCCTCCTGGTTCACCAGTTAGTCCCGCAGGCCCTCTGGGAGCTACAAGTTACAGTTTGGTGTGCACATAGATGCAGAGTTGCAGGCCTGTAAAAAACTTCAACCTCAGTGTGGTACCGTGTAAATTCAGTTGTTGGCTGCAGCTGCTGACTGGAAAATTACACAACTGGATTGACAGTAAAACAGTTGCTCCTGGCTGTAAGCTGTAATTGTGGGCTTGATTCTAAGGCTTTGCATGAATGTCCCAGAAATTAGCTATCTATCTAGCTAGCTAAACGATAGGAATGATAAGTTTTGTGAGTAGAACCCAGTACTCATGAACCTTACATGACAGGCTGGTGCTGCTTCCATGGGGGTGTCTTCCCAGCTTAGGCAGATGATAGCCGGATAGTCTTTTCCATAGACTGGATACAGGTGCAGCAGACCCAGTGTGCTCCCAATGGTGAAGGGTGTGGGTTGCTATGACTTTAGATGATGGGAACTTTATTCTCTAGCTCATTACAGGTGTGGTGGACCCAACACACTCCTGGTGGTGACTGTTGTAGGCCGTAATGCTCTGGATGACAGTGATCCTTTTCACCCCACAAGGGGACTTGCCTTCACTCACCCTGAGGTGACAGAACTCACTGATTCTGCATAGAGTTGCCAGTCCAGTACTTTTTATAGTGTATGGTGTCCCCCAAAAGAATTTATATATAGTTTGGCACTTTTTATGTTTTTTTTTTTTTTTCAATTTCTTTTTATCCCGCTTTACTACCCTCTTAGTCCACTCCTTCAGACCTGATCAATCCCCGTAGATCCCTCCCATGGTGTCTGCCCCTAGAGTGCTAGGCTTACTCCACTATCCCCCTACCTTACTTCTCTCTTCGGAGCACCTACACAACGGGGTCTGCTTGTGAGTAGGTGATCGGGGCTAGGATCGGTCATCATCTTGGACCAAGAGGGTTTTTTTCTGCTTTTCTTCCTTTGGTCCCTCCTTCCCCTGAGGGCATTGGCACACAGGACTGACGTACAGACAGACGGCATGCTCATGCATGCTGTTGTCAAATGCCCACAACATCCTCCCCTCCCCGACTCCGGAGAGCTGCCTGTGCCCGATGCCCGTTTTCCACAGGCATAGGTGTGAAGCGGTGCTCAAGCACCCAGAATCCCAGGAGGGAGGAGGAGGAGCATCCATTGGGACACCGATCCTTCTCCTCCCTCTGACCCCGAGTCTGTTCCCGAACGCGGGTCGCCGGTGTGGCGCGAGGTGTGGTGTCCAGCACCTCAACCCTCAGTGCCACCGGGCCAGACCACTTTTTATGTTTTTTAATAGAAAAAGTCATTGTTTGCTATCAAGAGTTAGAGCTGGTTGCTAGGGCGAGTTACATGGTTGTTAGGGACCAGATGTCCCTAGGTTTGTATTGGCTGACAATCGGGTTTGGGAGGGATTTTGCAAAAAAGAAAATGGCAGCTGTATTTCTAGCTAAATGAGAAGCCAGTGTGAGAAATAGACTTTTATTTCATGAGTAATGTTAAATATCTGGTAGATCCTGTCTTTTTTTATTGTATCTGGTTGATCCTCCATGTTTGGGATTAATTCAAGTGTCTGGTCTTGCTGCCGCCACGTCATTGTATCTGGTTGATCTTGCGGTTTCTGTTGCCTTGCATGTTTTAAAATGTGTGTGGCTCATGTGCTTTCCAAATCTACTAGGATGCTGTTGTACCACTGAAGGATAGAACTGCATTCCATGACCTTTCAACTGTGGTACAACAGCATTTTAGCAGAGATGCAAATCGGATTGGACCAACGTTCCACCATAAACTGTATTAAGATACTTTAAGATAAACTGTTTACAGAGTGTGAGACAATCTCAGTTGTATAACAGTCGAGGCATTATTATATAACATTAATCAAGAAATACATTGACAGAAAAAACATTATTTGTGGGTTATCATCCATCTGGCTTCCTTTTTAGCATTTTTTCTGTGGCCATTTTTTATTCACTGAGTGTTGCATTGTTATGGCACTCTGAGTTTGAGTCCTGTAAATAAAGTACCTTTTAACATCTATTTGCAGTCAGGGCTATATCAGATGTTGAATCCAGAAAAGAAGGCAGGTGCTCTCATTCTGTTTATCTAAAGGTTTGCCTAAATACACCATACTGCTTAACCTCCTGCCTTGCAAATTAGGAATGCTTCTTACAGAAACCTGAAATCTTGTGTAGCTTAGTGTGAAAAACATTTTCTGAAAGAAAACTAGTGTTTTATCAATGTCTAGTAATATATTATGCTTGAAATCCCTAGTCTTCAGTGACAGAAATGCCAAATTTAGAGGGACTAAGGACATTTTTGAGGCAAAATCAGGGACATCTCTGAAAACTGAGGAAAGTTGAGAGGTACTGTATACACATATGGAAAAACATTTAATTCAGCTTGGCCTGCTCCACAGATCCTAACTGGTCTCCTGCAAGCCCCCCTGCCCATTTACTAATATTCCCCCGTGTGTATCCCAGGCATGCTTGAAGCCCCCCACTGTTTTTGCCTCCACCTCTTTTTTTTTGAAGGAATATACTTAAATGTTGAATCCTCCACCACTTCTGCTGGCAGTCTGTTCTATGCATCTACCACCCATTCAGTGAAGTAGTACTTCCTCACATCCCTCTAAAACTCCCCACCCCACCCTTGTGCTGTTTCTCATTTGAAACACACTCCCCTCCTGTCCTCTGTTCACCCGGGTGAGGTACTTGTGGGTCTCTATCATGTCCTCTCTCGCTCTTCCCTCTTCCAGGGTGTACATGTTGAGATCCCTCAGTCTTTCCTTGTAGTGCTTCTCATGTAACTCCTGCATCATTTTTATACTTCTTTTATTTAAGATTATAGGACAAGTAAGCATTTCAGTTTACATCATTAAATCTCATATCATAGTCAGGGTGTCCAATAGATACATTTTTCTTTTCACTTAGACACTAGTGTTGAAGTACACACATATTATGTTCATACACCATCAATTTCAGAAACACTCTGAAATAGGAATGTTGTCAAAGAACAGAAAACAGTACTAAGTGTAATGGAAAAAGAAGAGAAACACATAAATAAAAAAGTTTAAATTTAACAACAGTAATACAACCATCATCATTATTGGTCACTGTTTTAATAGTTGAGTTTATCTAGCTTTAAACTTTTATGTGCTATTTGAAGTTTAATACAGTCATATCCCTATTCTCTAATTCATCTAATCTGCCTATCAATGAGAGTACCTATCATGGTGGAAAAATAAAATGGGCCCTTATTGTCTGTTTTGAGGGTTGGGCTCTTGGGGGGATTTTCACCAATCCCATAATAAAAAGTGTATCTTAGTTTGACTTTTCCGGGGTCTTCTCCACATCCTTCCAGATTTCCCATCTAGCCCATCTATTCTGCAGCTTTGGCAGCCGTTGTTGGAGTTTAAATGTAATTTCCTCCATTTGATATATTTGATTTACCAGGGTTTGCCAATCTGTGCTATCTGGTGGGCGGTCTTGGTACCATTGTTTAGTTATGGTCTTGAAAGCTGCAACCACCAAGATTTGCCACAAGTTAAATTGCCTCTTTACCCTTAATCCCTGGAGGTAGTTGCCCCAGCAAAAAGTTGCTTGGGCCCAACTGGTAGGTGATCTGAAATATTTGTGCAACATTACTTGTAATTTGGTGCCAAAATTGTCCCAAAAGGTTACAGGACCAGAATACATAGGTCTGGGTGGCTCTGGGTTCACTGCATTGCCTCCAACATGTTGGGGGTATCGTTGGGTTCTGTTTGGCTACTATTGTTGGGATTCTAAAATACCTAATCTTCAGTTTCCAAATAAACTCCCTTCAATACAGAGATGAAGAGGTGGACCAAGTGTTAGTCCATACTTTTCCCCATTGTTTATCATTCAGGTGTATGTCCAGTTCCCTTTCCCATTTCTCCGTAATATAATTGTGGAGGAATCTAGGTTCTGCATGTACCTTTTGTAGAGGATAGAGACAACCTTAGAGCCAGTTTCTGAAACCCAGATTTGTTCATATACTTCAACTTCCATCTGAGTTATGGTTACTGCTTGTTCCTTTCTACTATTTATTGAAATGTTTCACCAGGAATGCACACTGAGCAACAAGTCGCTCGTCTCCCGATGTGACCTGGGGGGAAGGGGTACAACTGAAATGAGACATTATACATTCAAGTTACAAGATCAACATTAACATACAGTTGTAAGGCAGGTGTTACAAACAGTGTTACAACAGTGTTGCACATAACATGTAGAAAGAGTGGACAATAATAAGTGCCAGGTTAATAGGTAAACAAGTGCTTACGTGAAAGAAAAGAGGGAAAGGGGAGGGAGGGGTGAGGTGGGAGAGAGGGAAGAGTCGTGCCCCTGCAAGGGGACTGGGCGGACCAGAGAGAAGGGGATAAGTCAGTGTCCCAGAGAGATCTCTTTAAGATGGTGGGGGAAGGGACTAGATGAGCTATACAAGCCCCTTGGGGGGGGTAGGAGAGGGACCCATGGAGAGCATTCAGGGTCCTTTACATTCTGTGAGAGATCAAGGGAGGCCAGTAAGGGGGAGCAATAAGGGGAAAGGGGAGAAGGGCTAGAGGGGGTGGGTGTGCACAGGGTAAAATGAAGGTGAGGGTAGGGGGTAGGGTTTATCTAGGGCTTAGAGGAGGGAATTAGGGAGGGACATGGCAGGAGCAGCTAAGTGCAAGGTAATTATTGAGGGCAGAGCTGATGGAGTAGGTGGAGGATGAGTGCCGGATTTGAGGGGGGAGGGAATTCCACATTTTTGGGAGGCGGTGCGAGTAACCAGATTGGACAATTTGGGTGGATCTGCAGGGGACAACCAGGGTACAGGAGTCGGTTGATCTGAGAGATGGGAGGTGGTGGGGTGTTATAAAGGAGGAGGTGAGGTAGGAAGGGAGCTCACCCAATTAGCGCTTTGAGGTGAATTTAGCACAGTTGGAGAGTTGCCTATTTGTAAGAGAGGGGAAGGATAGGGCACAATAAAGATCACAGTGATGGGTGTGAGGGGGGCATCCAGGGCAAAGCGGCAGAAGGAATTGAAGAGGGTGTCCAGTCTGGCCAGGGAAGCCTTAGTGGCAGCACCATAGACCACGTCACAGTAGTTAAAAATTGGCAGTATTATCTTCTGAACAAGTTCACGCCTAGCCGTAGGAGGACTGCGACTATGGCTCCTGAACAGGGCACCAAGCTTGGGGCACAGTTTTTTCTGGATGGAGTCAATATGTCCAGAGAAGTTTGGGTGTTGGTCCAACCAAACACCTAAGTACCTGAAGGAGGATGTGTCCTCAAGTAAAGTCCCCTCAGGGTGTGAAAAGTGGTTAGGGAGGGAAGCCTCGAAAGTCTCTCCCTTGTGCCAGAGGTCATGGAGACAGTCTTTTTGGCATTGAGGAAGGGTTTATGGTTAGCAAACCAGAGTTGAACCTTGTTGAAGTCTTGCTGTAAGCTGGTTGTAACCTCAACAGCACAGGAGCCAGATGCATACAGGACTGTATCATTTGCATACATATGTATAGAGGAGGATGGGGAGCAAACAGAGGGAAGGTCATTTAAGAAGATGGAGAATAGGAGGGGCCCTAATACCAAACCCTGGGGGACTCCAATGCTAATCAGGAGATGAGAGGAAATGGCATTCAAGATCTTAGCTGATTGGGTTCTACCAATAAGGTAGGCCTTGAACCAGTTTGTGGTGGAGGGAGATAGGCCAACTGCTGGGAGTGAGTTGAGGAGAAGGGCGTGAAAGACGATGTTGAAGGCCTTGGCCAGGTCAACAAAAATGGCAGAGGCTATTTGCCCATTGTCCATCCCGGT
This sequence comes from Neoceratodus forsteri, assembly GCA_016271365.2. Taxonomy (NCBI): domain Eukaryota; kingdom Metazoa; phylum Chordata; order Ceratodontiformes; family Ceratodontidae; genus Neoceratodus; species Neoceratodus forsteri. Next base: position 714,359,360 of record CM057458.1, read on the forward strand.
TAGGATGGTGTCTGTGAGCCATAGGAGAGAGGTGGTGGTTGAGTGTTTTTTCCTGAAACCAGACTGGAAAGGGGTGAAAAAAGAGGTGTCAGATAGAAAAGAAGTGACTTGGGAGAGGTCAATGTGTTCTTGAAGCTTGGCAAGGGTAAGGAGGAGAAAAATAGGTAGTAGTTGCCAGGGGATGAGGGGTCACCCCCTTAGGGTAGAGGGAGGACCACAACATGTTTCCAAGAAGAGGAGAAAGAGGCAGTAGAGAATGAAAGATTTAGGATTATTGAGAGGGGGTAGGCAATGGCCGTAGTGGAGAGGGAGAGGAGTTTTGGGTCAAGGCACCTTTAGAGGGGGTGATGGTGATGAGGGCACCTAGGGCATCGTTTGGGGTTACAGTAGTGAAAGAGAAGGGAAGGTGGGAGGGTGGTGGAGGACACACCAGTAGAGGGTGGGGAGGGGGATGGGTCAGAGTGGAGGGATTTCAGTAGCTCAGTGGTGCAGTAGGTATAGTAGGAGTTAAATTCTGCAGCTGCAGCTGGTGGGTCGGACACTAGTGAGCTATTTACTTTAAGTACCGGGGATGGTGGGTGAGATGAGGGGGGTAAATAGGGTGTGCACCACCTTCCAGAACTTTGAAGGGGAATTTATGTTGGTGATGAAGGCAGATTTGAAATATTCGGACTTGGCTAACCTTGTAGCCCTGGTACAAGTGTTTATGAGCATGCAGAAGTTTGCAGGGTCACTAGGATGCTGGGTAGTTTTATGACGCTTCCAGGCTCGCTCTCTAGCCCTGAGACAGGACAGAAGTTCAGCGGTTATCCAAGGTAAGTGGTTACCTGTGACTCTGGTTTGTTTGACTGGGGCAATGGTGTTCCAGTTTACAAGAAAGATTTATCTGAAGTAGGCAAGGGTCTCTTCAACTGAGGGGAACTGAGAGGAAGGAGGTTAGGGGGGACCAATCAGAAGTGGCAAGGTTACTCAAGAGAGGTTCACGGTCAAGAGACTTGAAAGAGTTCAGTTGTATGGTTTTGTGTGGCGATTTAGTTCTGTGAACTTTCCTAACTATGAATATTGGGTTATGGTCACTGTGAGCATTGGGGAGGATGCCAGAGGAGATGACATGGTGGGGGTGGGAGGTAAAGGCCCAGTCAAGTAGGGAGTGTTGTTGTGTCTTGTGGTTTGGGCCGGTGGGTTCGGAGATCAGTTGGGAGAGGTTTAGGTCTCCGATTTCATTTTTAGTGTTGGTAGTTTTAGGTGACAACCAATTTATATTGAAGTCACCTAGGATGAATAATTCCTCAGAGCGAGCTAAGGAAATGATGGAGGTTAGAAGGTCTAGTGCAACTGAAGGATGGACTTTTGGGCGGCAGTATATGCCGGCTACGAAGATTGGGAAAGTGAAGGGGGGGGTCACATGGATAGCTAGGGCATCATGAGTTTCAGGATTGGAGGATGAGTAGATGATGGAATATTGGATGGAGGTTAGGACATAAATGGCCACACCACCACCCCTGCCAGCACGGTCTTGCCTTAGCAGTGAATAGCCAGGAATGGAGACCGAGTGGTCAGGGATACTGCTCTTTAGCCAAGTTTCTGAGATGATTAGAATGTCTAGTTTTAGAGTGCACACCATGGTCTGAATCTGATCTATTTTTTGCAACAAGCTGCAGGTGTTTAGGTGCAGGATCTTTAAGACCTTTGGGAGGGCTGAGAGAAGAGAGTGGGGGGAGTTAGCAGAGGAGGAGGCACCAGAGGAGCAAGGAGCAACAGGGCCTGGGTTGGGGTGGATATCCCCGGAGGAGAGCAAGAGGAGGGCGAGTATGAGAAAGTGGAGCTTAGATGATTTTAAAGGGGCTGGCGAGGCGGTTCAGAGTTTTGAGTAGGAGGGAATGGATGAGTGAATAACAAGAAGGTGGAGAACTGCAGAGAAAGTGGACACCGTTATCAAATCCACATGAGGAATAGTGGTAGAGTGAGACCATATTTCAAATGGCAGGGAGGGAGTGATAGCATGGATGTGGGTAGGGGATTGGAGATAGTAACTGATGGGGTTGGGAGAGTTATTAGGAATAGGTGAATAGAGAGTAAGTGGAAGTGGTAAAGACAGGGATATAAGCAGAACAAGAGGGAGAGAGGACAGTAGGGGATGCATTGTTCATAAGGCAGAGAAATTCTTGAATAACTGATCTAGACAGGCGAAGAATTTGTGAGCGGGGGCGCGGAGAAGAGGGCTGGTCAGATGGAGGTGGGGGCTGTAGTTTAGGAAGGTATCTATATGAACAACAGCCAGGGATCAATTCGATAAAGATTATGTCCTTCTAGTGGCAGTAGAGTATAACTTGCTAATGGGAAAATGAAAAAAATAAACCCCAAAAACTCAGAGGGTTACACGAGGTTTGAAAAATGTGCGCCCACCAGTTAAAACTGGCTGGGAGGCATACAGCAAAGTTCAGACAGTGAAAACAAGTAAGGAGCCAACTGATCTTGGTCTGCTACCGGAGGACTCTAGGGTAAGGGTAACCAAAGCTTTTGCAATTCCTATAAGGGCCAGAGCACAAGGCGAAGGTAGCTCACGCCTGCTTATGGCCATTGTAACTCTCTCAAGTCCCGAGGCTTACATCCCATTATTGCAGGCAGCCACACAAAGTGGGGAAATAGTGTGGGAGGGCAGCAAGTTCACTTTTTTTCCCCGACATATCTTCTCAGATACAGACCAAGAAAAAAGTGCTGCAACTCACAAAAAAATCCCTGCTTCAGGATAGCATTGTAGCCCAGCTCCTTTTCCAAGGGAGGCTTCAAACCCGCATTGCGAATAAAACGCATATTTTATCACCCCCAGAAGTGGCTGCTGTATTCACACTAAAACTCACTGAGGCCCAATCTACTACTAAAGAACATGAGTGGGATGAAGAGAATGACTCAGACACTAATGACTGAGCTTAGTAGGGTTCCTTGCTGGATCCTAATTAACCAAAGAGCACCACTGCCACAACCACTGCCTCAGAGGTTGCCACGTATGAAGAGCAGTTGGACCACAGTGGGTTCTGGGAGGGTGTGGGTGGTGGACCAGAGGCGAAGCCCCCTAGTTGTACCTCTACACAAATCATATGCCATTCTGGCAGAGCAAGGTTCCTTTATGATGGCACCCTCAGTGGAGACCCAGAAGAATGCTGAGGACATCCACAAGGGAGACCCACAAAAGAGTGGCAAGGGACACCACAGGGGAAGGAAACAGCTTCTGATAGGGGACTCTGTTGTAGGGGGTAAAACTGGGAAAGGGAGAGGAAAAGGAAGTAAGGTGCCTGCCTGGTGCCATGGCTTGGAGGGACAGGAAGTGAATCCTCAGGATTGCAGAAGCAGCATCACAGGAGAGGGAACTAGATATCATAGTCCACCTTGGGACAAATGACCTAGCTAGGCATGGGATCAGTGCAGTGCAGAATGAATTTGTGGAGTTGAGGAGGGGCCTCAGATGGGTAGCAAGCACGGTAACCTTCTCAGAGGTGCTACCAGTCCATGGCAGGAGTGAAGCTAGGGTACTGCACACCATGCAGTTTAATGAATGGTTGCAAAACTGGTGCAGAGCACAGGGATTTGGCTTCATTGGGGGACTGGGGGTCCACCCAGAGAGATAAAGGTCTATACTGGCATGATGGTCTGCATCTGTTGGAAACTAAGCTCCTAGGTGATAGGTTTACATGCTTCCTTGGCAAGCTTTTAAACTAGCAAAGGGGGGAGGCACTGATAAAAGGCAGGAAATTTCAAGCCTCCCCCCACAAAACATGGCAGGTAGTAAGGTAAACACTGAGGTACAGAGCTCAACACAGGGCAGGATGGGGTAAATGGAAAAATAGACAAGGACAATAAGAGCAGGGATGGGGGAAAAAAGGATAAAGCCAACACTAAATGGAGGGCAATGAGTACCAATGCCTGTAATCTGAGAAACAAGCTTCCTGAGCTAGTAACCCTGATGGAAGATGAACAATTGGATATTGTGGCAGTCACGGAAACATGGTACACCGAGAACCATGACTGGGATGTCAACATACCAGGGTACATAATTTACAGAAGGGACAGGGAAGGTAAAAGAGGAGATGGAGTAGCTCTATACATAAGGGAAGGGATCAAAGCTATAGAACTAAAAAGTAAAGGGGGAGGAGAAGAGGCACTCTGGGTCACCTTGGAGACAGGGAATGGCATCACAGTCCGCACAGGGGTTGTATACAGACCCCCGTCTCAAGGGGAGGAAATGGACAACAAAATGATAGAGGACATTCTCAAAATGGCTGAAAAGGGAGATACTGTTGATGGGGACCTGAATATGCAGATGTTAACTGGATAACATGTACTGCAGCCACATCCAAGAACAGGGTCATTCTCGATGCCCTGCAGGGGGCAGGCCTTAGACAGCTAGTGTTGGAACCAACTCGGGAGGGAGCAATACTAGACCTGATACTCTCAAATGGAGAGAGGATCACAAATTTAGAAGTCAGTAGACATCTGGGAACAAGCAACCACTGCACAGTGTGCTTCACAATGAGCACAACCATGGAGATAAGCCATACAAAACAAGGATACTGGACTTTAGAAGGGCTGACTTTGGCAAAATGGGTGAATACCTGAAAATGCACTAGCAAATTACCAAAAAGGAGGGTGGAAGAACAATGGAGAAAATCAAAACTGCCATCATAGAGGCAACAAGCCTTTGTGTGAAACAAATAAAAGAAAACAAAGCGGAGTGAAAACCATTATGGTTCTCAAAAGAGGTGGCAGGGAAGGTTAAGGAGAAAAAGGCTGCATTCAAAAATATAAGGAATCACAGAAGGAGCACGACAGGAACTGTATCAATTAAAGCAGAAAAAGTGGGAAGGCAGTCAGACTAGCAAAGGCCCAAACCGAGAAAAATAGCCAACTCAGTTAGAAGGGGATAAAACCTTTTATAGGTACATTAGGGAGCATAAAAGGTTAAGGAGGATAGTGAAGATTAATAAAGGAGAGGAGGTGGGCAGAGGAGACAGTGAAAGGCAGAGATACTGAATGAATACTTTGCTCAGTATTCACAAAGAAGATGAGGAGGAGTTACCTAAACCAGACAATATAAGCACTCTGGGTAGGGGTTGACACCAGTCCATTCACAGAAGAAAGAGCCCTGAAAGAACTCCTAAAACTCAAGGTGGACAAAGCAATGGGGCCTGGCGAGTTCACCCCAGAATCCTAAAATAACTAAGGAACCTAGTGACACCACTGACCATGCTTTTAACAGATCATGGCAGGATGGGCAGTACCTGAGGACTGGAGGAGGGCAGATATGATTCCCTTCACAAAAGTGGGAGCAAGGCAGAAGCAGGAAACTACAGACCTGTAAGTTTGACCTCAGTGGTGGGGAAAATGATGGAATCACTTCTGAAAGAAAGAATTGTTGAGTACCTAGAGGCCAGCGGGGCACGGACCCAAAACAGCATGGATTTACAGCAGGAAGGTCATGTCAGATGAATCTAATTGATTTCTTGACTGGGTGACCAAAGTAATAGACCAGGGAGGGGCTGGGATATGGCCTACCTAGACTTAGCAAGGCATTTGACACAGTCCCACACAAAGATTAATAATCAAGTTAGGCAGCCTGGGAGTGGGTCCCAGGGTGGTAGCCTGGGTAGCAAACTGGCTGCACAACAGGACACAGAAGGTAATAGTGAATGGAACACATTCGAAAAAGGGGTTACTAGTAGAGTACCTCAGTCAGTACTGGGTCCAGTCCTCTTTAACATCTTTAGGTGACATTGCAGAGGGTCAGGAGGAAAGGTATGCCTCTTTGCAGATGACACAAAGATCTGTAACAGAGTTGATACACAAGGGGGTAGAAAAGATGAAAAGGACTTGGCAAGGTTGGAGGAATGGTCAGACATATGGCAACTTAGATTCAATGCAAAAGTGCAAAGTAATGCACCTGGAAAAAAAACCCAGGAGAAGAGTGCACAATAGCGGGAGGTACTAACAACAACAGAAATGGAAAGGACCTGGGGGTAGTCATATCAGATGACCTAAAGGTGGGTAAGCAATGAAAAGTCGTAAGGAGCAAGGGGATACTGGGATGCATAGGAAGGGCATCACAAGTAGAAAAAGGAAGTGGTTATCCCTCTGTACAGACAGTTGGTGAGACCCCATCTGGAGTACTGTGTGCAGTTTTGGAGACCTCATCTACGCAAGGACATAGACAAGATGGAAGCAGTCCACAGGAGGCCAACTAAAATGGTGCAGGGTCTGCAGCAGAAACCATATGAAGAGAGACTGAGCGAGCTTAATATGTATACTCTTGATGAAAGGAGGGACAGGGGGGACATACTAACATACTAACATACTATTTGCCAGCGGATTAGGCCTTACGGTCTATCGAGTCTGCTCGAACCTAGATCCTTAGTTGGGTGCCGAGATCCTCCCATTCCTTGTTCTCTAGAAACCCCTATCATCCATCCCCACCCCGGGACAGGCCATCATCTGATACATCCACTTTCTGTGTCTGTCCCACCCTCTCTTGAAGCCCTCCACTGTGGATCTCTGAACCATCTCACCAGGCAGTGCATTCCAAGGGTCCACCACCCTCTCGTGAAAAACCTCCTCCTCTTTTCCCCCCTCACCCTTCCACCTTCCAACTTCAAACCATGCCCTCTGGTGATACCTCGCTGCTTTAGTCTAAATCCCCTCCATGTTTACCCTATTTATTCCCTTGAGGTACTTGAAGACCTCAATCATGTCCCCCTGTCTCTCCTCTCCTCCAATGAAAACAGGCAGAGCTCCTCAAGTCTGTCCTCATACGTCAAATCCCCTAGCCCTCGTATCATCTTTGTTGCCCTCCTCTGTACCCTCTCCAGGAGCTGTATGTCCCTCTTCAAATGTGGTCTCAGTACTGTACACAGTACTCTCAAGGTGTGGTCTAGCCAGTCCATTGTACAATGACAGAATCCTTCCCTGCTCCTAGAGGTGATCCCTTACGATGCATCCCAACATCCTGTTTGCCTTGCTAGCTGCTCTCCTGCACTGCTCAGAGTTATTCATACATGTATCCACCATGACCCCTAGGTCTTTTTTCCCTATTGAGGGCCTCCAGCGCCTCCCTCCCAGGGTGTACCTGTGTTTAGGGTTTCCCGACCAAGATGCAACACCTTGCACTTGGTGATATTGATTAATTTCCATGTGTGAGCCCAGCTTTCCAGGGTGTCCAGGTCCTTGCAGGGCCAACCTCCCCTCTTCTCCCTCAACTACTGCTCCCATCTTGGAGTCATCCACGAAGAGACTCATTTCACACCCTATACCCTCCCTGATGTCCGATATGTATGCATTAAACAGGATCGGACCCAGGACCGAGCCCTGTGGTACCCCACTACCAACCTCTCAAGGGTTCGAGAGCTCCCCACAGACCACTACTCTCTGAGTGCGTCCAGCTAGCCAGTTTTCAATCCATCTGACCATCAAAGGGCCTACTCCTAACCCATCAGTTTCTCCACCAGACCATTGTGGGAACAGAGTCAACATGCTTGCTGAAGTCCAAGAATAATACATCCACAGGCTTACCCCTGTCCAGTTCTGATGTTCCCATTCATAGAACTCCACAAGGTTGGTTTGACATGATCTACCTGGCACAAACCCATGTTGCCGACTATCCAGACCTCCACCTCCTCCAAGTACACCCCCAATCGTCCTTTAGAATACTCTCCATTAATTTTCCCACCACCGAGGTCAAACTGATGGGTCTATAATTACCTGGTACTTCCCTCGACCCCCATTATGGATTGGTACCACATGTGCCTCTCGCCAATCCCTAGGTACCCTCCCTGTCTCAAGTGACCTGCTGAAAAGCTCCGCCAGGGGTGCAGCCAGTATGTCCGCCAATTCCCATAGTACTCTCGGATGAATGCCATCCGGCCCAGGAGATTTGTTTTTCTTTAGGGCCTTGAGGGCTAACCACACCCTTTTGGTGGAGATAGCATCATCCGTCCCCTCCCCTTACTGGTCTTTTTATCCTTATCCAGATGTGACCCCCTGGGGTACCTTTCCCTCCCTCTTGCTCCATTTCTGTTGCTCCCTGATCCCACTCCCTGCTGCTTCCATCCCCTTCATGCCTTGTTTTGTAGATATCCCATCCCCCTCCCTAGTGAACACAGAGGCAAAATACTCGTTAAATACCTCTGCCTGGTCCCTCGCCTCTTCCACCCACCCTCCTTCTGATCTCAATCTGCTGAGATGGCCCTTAGTTTTTCTCCGCTCCCCAATGTACCGGAAGAACCCCTTTTCCCCTCCATGTATCCCCTGTGCCAGCCGCCGCTCTTTACTGGACTTTGCTCCCCTCACCATACATGTGACTTTTCTAGATGCAAGCTGGTACATTTCCTTATCCCTATCCCCTCTTGTTGTTTTATATTTTTTGTAGGCCGCCTTCTTTTCTCTGACTGCTACCTGTACCTCACTGGACCACCAGCATGGTTTACGTGACCTTGCTCCCTTCGTTTCAACTTGCACAGATCCTGACTGCTTCATAGAAGTCCCGTTTATGACCTCCCATCTCCTTTCCACACTTGTCATTGAGGTAATCCCTTCAAGTGATCCTTGAGAATATTTCCCATGCCCAAAAGTCTGCCCCCTGAAGTCCCTGCCAGTGTCCTAGATCTCACCCCACTCCCCCATGCTTATTTGAAACCAGACAGTATTGTGGTCACTCCCAGTCAGGGGTCCTGTACAGCTATGTCCTACCAGATCCCCATCTGCCAGAACCACATCCAGGACATGCCCCTCCCTTGTGGGCTCCATCACATGCTGTGTTAACAATACATCCTGGAAGCCATCCAGCAGCCTCTGCTCCTTGGCCACCTTAGAGGACATGGTTCCCCAGTTTGTACCTGGCATGTGGGTCCCCATCAACACCACTCCTTCCCTTTTGGACCACACTGGGCAATGATGTTGTCAGCAAACCATCCTCTAGAACATCACTCATCCCGGGGGCCTATATGCTACTCCCAGCTTGACCTTATCTCCTGCTGGGGATCGTGGGTGACCCATAAGGCCTCACGTTTCCCTCTGCCTCTTCTACCATACTTAATTTCTATATCATCTCTAATGAACATAGCCACTCCACCCCTCTGACCTCCTTTCTATCCTTCCTAAGCATAGTGTACCCCTGTACATTTAGGTCCCAGTCATGGTTTTGTTGCCCACGTCTCCGTGACCTCCCGCACATCCACCCCTCGAACAGCATGGCCTGAACTCCGCAACTTGTTTCCCAAGCTCCTGGCATTTACTAACACCAACCCCAACCCCTTATCCCTGATCCTCTTTGTCGAACCCCACCCAGATTCCTTATACTTCCATCCTCCCCCTGCTCCTCCTGAAACCTCCACCTCCAGTCTGTTTCCCCCCTCCCCCTCTTGGGCTTGACGACTACTCCCCTCATCTGGAGGAGAGGGCTTCTGGTCAGCCCCTCCCTCATCCCTTCCCCCCTTACAAGTTTAAACCCCACCTTTCTTGTATGTAGTCAGCCATCCCCTGTTTAAGGACTTCCTTCCCTAATGGGGCAAGATGAAACCTGTCCTTGGCATATAGTCCCTTATCCTCCCAACTCATTCCAGTTCCTAACACCCCAACCCATTCTCTTCACCCCACTTCCTGAGCCAGTCATTAACCTCTGTGAGCTTTTTTTTTCTCCACTGAGGCCTTTGGTACTGGCAATATCTCCGAAAAGGAAATGTTGCATCCATTTTCCCGACAGACTCTGGCAAGTCCTTGGAACCTTGCTTGGATTTCCAAAATGCTATTTCCCTCTAGATCATTAGTTCCCAAATGCACCAGGAAATCCGGTTTCCCTCCACAATCCCTAACCATTTCATACACCATGAACTTTGCTCTGTGCACTGTCAGCCCAGAGATACTCACTACCTTCACCTGGCTATGGCATCCACCCCCCTGTCCCTCCCAATGGATACCCCTAATCATCGAGTCTCCCAGTAACAGAACCTTAACACTGCCATCATCCTTATGGTTACCTCCACTATGCCCTCTCAGCCCCCTCCCCCCCTTTATTCATGATCTCAATTTCATGGGAGTCTTCCTGCCTTATTAGAGACCCCCTTGTCACCCTCCCCTTTCTGCCTCCCTTGCTATTTTGCCCACTTAACTCAAACCCCCTCTGAATAGGTGTCCCTTTAACCCTCTCTTATCTGAACCTTTTTATCCTGGCCCTGATGGTTTCCCTTACCCCCACCACCATTCTCCCCTTGTATAGTACCCCTGCTTCCAGAGGTTCTCTGTGGGTCCCTTAGCTAGGGCCCCATCCTTGGTACTGACCTCCCAGCTGAAGGGGCTCCTCTCCCACCTCCTTGTCTCCCAGTTTCTCTCCAATCATGCTCTCCTCCCTCATGTCTGGAATATGTTGCATCTCCCCATTTGCTTAACATATAGGTTCCCTTCTCCCTCTGGGACTATGTCTATCCTTTCCATAGCTGGTCTGTGATGCGCTATGGGTATCGACTCCTCCCCGGCCTCTGTATAAGTTTCCTCATTTCCTCCGCCCTTCCTCCCCTCTAGGTTGTTAGTAGCTCAAATTTATTGTGACACTCTATATCAGCCTCCATCAAGTAACCCGAGTTTCCCCTGACTGCATCTCTAAACTGACCCTCTTCTTCCTCTCTTGCACTGTTCACCTTAGGAGCTCCCTTCCCACAGTCTGCTGTTTTAGGCTTCCGCACAACAGCCCCTCCTGACTCTTCCCCCTCCAGTCTCTTTGTATTCAGAATGTTCACCCCGTACGCTTTCCCCTTAGCATCAACTTCCCTATCTAAGGGTCCTCTGTCCCTAATATCCCCCCTCCTGCTTGCTGTAACATAACGTCCTGTAATTTCAGAGCGTTGCCCCAGCCTCCCCTCAGCCCCACCCTTCTGCTGCCCATATCCACACCCCTTATCCTTGGACACCCCCCCCAGCTCCCACAGCTTACTCCTTAACCAATATACCTCACTCCTGATACAAGATAGCTGTCTACAGAGTGGGCAGCCTCCCTCTCTCCAGGCCCAATTTAGAATTATTGCCATCCCACAGCCTGTGCAGCCTACAACCCTTCCAAAGATGCCTGCCATGGTGGAATATGGCCACCCTGATTTTCCCCCTCTGTTTATAATAGCACACCCCCTTTTCTCAGTCCCTTTCCCCTGGAGTACAGTTTCTCTCTATACTGACTGTAGTTATTTACAAACCCAGTTTCCAGCCCCACCAATAACGTTCCCAAGTCTCACAAACACATACAGTCCAGTGTGTGTTAGGTCCCTGTAACAGTGTATGTAAGCAGACATCAGGTACCATACGATGTCACAGGCCCACCAGCTCCTGTTGCTTCGAATTTCAGTCCCAAACAGAAATACTCAGCCCTTCAATCCCAACCCCCAGTGGCTTTTCAGTATTTAAGAAGGCCTACAAAACAGGGTGGGTGAGAGGGCTCTTACCAAACACCAGGCAAACAACACATTTAAATTTCCCTCTAAGTATCCCTGCCAAACAATTATCCACAAGCCACCAAAGTTACAATGTAACAGTTCTAATTCAAGGTAATAATTTTTAACACATAAAACTAATTTCACTTACAAACTATTCAAATATTTCAGTTAAAACAGAATATAACTCCAGCCCTCTTTCCTACCTGGCTGCTGTTTAAGCTCCCAAGTGAACATGATAGAAACGTTCAAGTACCTCAAGGGAATCAGCAAAGTCCAGGAGGGTAGCATCTTTCAGAAAAAGAGATGTGTAAGAACAAGGGAGCACAATTTAAAGATAGAGGGGGGACGGCTCAGGGGTAATGTGAGGAAATTTTTTTTCACGGAGAGAGTGGTGGATACATGGAACAGCCTTCCTGAGGAAGTTGTTGGGTCTAAAACAGTGGGGGAATTCAAACATGCATGGGACAGACACAAGGCAATTATAGTGAGGGGTTGCAGGAAGTAGGCTGTTGGTTAACTAGAATCTGCAGCTTATCCAGTAGGTAGGGAAATGGGCAGACTGGGTGGGCCAAGTGGTCCTTATCTGCCATCAAAGTCTATGTTTCTATGTTTCTCATGTGGAGATATTCATATTGAACTACTGGATTTAAGGGTCTGGTTTAAGAAACTATATAGCAATCTGTTACATATTACTTTGGCCATGCTGTTAGTTGTACTTTTGTTTAGATATCTGACATATTACTGTGTGTACTATGTCCTGCCTTTAAAGAGAGTAATTTAATTTAGGGGTGGGATCGCATCACACTCAATTTGTGAACTTTTAATTTAGGTTCAGTCCTGGTAAATCTTCTGTCTTCCTACTGGTCATCTGGCATGACCTTAGAGATAGGGGCGTAATGCAACTTAATTGAGCTCAGGCAGTCTATTAAATGATCCTATGATGATCTCTTTTAAGGTTTTCTCAGCCTTCCACTCACATTACTATACTACGTGGGGCAGAAATAATGGTAAAAACCCTTTGTGCTAAATGGTAGATGAGAGTGTACTCTCCTACATTATTATCTTGCTGGACATGGACTCCTGGTTATTACTTGACGCTTCAGTCGTGGACAATGGACAATAGTCTTTATACAGTTTTCTTTTTTTTCTATTGAAACATCTGTACATTTTTAATGATGATGTGCATGCTCATTGATGGTGGTATACGTTTTGCAAATATGGTGTATGCTGTATTGTATAAAATCTTATAAATAAAAAGTAAAAAAAAAACAATATTACAATACATTATAACTGGTGACTCCCTATAATGACTGAACATCCAGTCCTGAGAAAACACTGTAATGACCCGCTGAATTCCGTAATAACTTGATAGTGGGTTATTACGCCATGTTCCTCCTCGTGCTCTCACTTGACTGTATTTGTGGAGTATGGTGGCTGCTCAGGTACACGCTTACTCGCATAAATACAGCTTACAGTTTTTCTCTCTGTTGAAACCTTGCTCTAGTTATTATAAAAAAATGCCTGTGCAAAGATTGTTTAATACGTATTATTCACACACCCTTGGTGTGTGATAATCTCATAAACATCTTGATCTTCGCTCTTGGGGTTTATGGATTATTACGCACCTCAGGTGTGTGGAAAATCCTCATAACACAGATCTGCACAGGCATTATTCTCTATGTAATATATTGTACAGAGAAAACATGATATAATACATAATGCAGTACATTTCTATATGTCTTTATTCTTCTCCCTGCCCTATTATTTCTTTTATAACATTTTTTATGTTTAAATGTATTTTCAGTTCTTGTACCCTAACTTAAATGAACAGTCTGAATTATTTTTAACATATCCTTGCACTCTTTCCATAGAGGATACATAATATAGTCTGGAATTTAGTCTGTGTAAATTATTGGGGGTAGTAGATTGATTATAGACCTCCAGATATTATCTAATAAATCATTTTGAATCTCTACATGATCTGTTAGCCTTTTGTAGATGAATGTTTCCCTAAAATTAATTTTCCCGTTTTTCGTCAGATTCTTCCAATTCAGGGGTGTTTTACTTATTCAAGATTAATCTTTTAGTAGCCATGCTTCCCAAAATGCACATGCACTTTTGTTGTTCTGTTATTGTTATGTTTGCATAAATAAAACCTTTGCCCCAGATGGAAGTTACATTTTTTAAAAAGCTTCCAGCTCTTTATGGGTAGTCGCCCACTATAAATCTTTTAGCGGGCAAGTTCAAAACAGATTAGTTATTTATCCAGGTTGATTATAACCATGCCAACACAGTCTTGATGTTCCATGACTGACATGAGAAGCATTGCATGGTGTTACATACACTTGTTCTAATATTTATATTTGGATGGTTTTATTCAGTAAATATTTATAGTAATTATTTCATTCTTTATAAATTAAATTCCATGTGTTTGTAGGTATAATTTCAGCAACTTCGCTCTACCATGTGAGTCTTGTTTTTGTGAAATAATTAGGTCCTTTAACCACAGTAATTGAAATCCTAATCTTATATAAGTGGGCTATTAAACTAGTTTTAGAGCTAAAATGAAGTATTTCTAATATATTGTTTGAGGTGGTGACAAAGGATTTTTTTAAGTTCCCAATGGCATTTTTATATAGTTCACCAAACTTTGGTGGTATACATAAGCCATTTTTTTTTTTGGGGGGGGTCTAATTTGGTCAAGTTCACCAATTTTTTCATAGTTTATAAATTTATTACCTTCTACTAAATCTAACCAATTGACTATCTTTTTTTTGGCCAACATTTTTTCCAGTCTTTAGTACAACCTCTCTTGTTTTTCCAAAAATTATTATTCTGTATAGAAGCTAATAACGAAAGGGAAGCAGAAATTATTTTACCAGGAATGGCTCACTGAGCCAGAACTTGTTTCTAGGTGTGACCAGGGAGCACCAGGAAGTTAAGTGACTTGCTCAGGGTCACGCAGTATGTAAGTGGGGGCTGATGGGATGCAAACCCAGGTCTCCAGGTCTGCACCTCAGTACCTTTGACCACTGCGCTATACTGGCTCCAGAAGTAGAATACACAGTAAGTACATAAGCACTAATGATTTTGGCTTTATTTTCTCATTCCATAGTTAACATATGTCAGCTACCCCATTTATAACAAATTTATTTAATTTTAAGAATGAAATTTGGGTAGCTTAATATGTCTTGTATGTGTATGTTTGTGTTTTGTAGTTACAGTATGTTTTTGTATTGTAGAATTGTATTTACTGTTTAAAGTAATTTCTTATTCTCTTACTAGCCCAACCTAAGTCTTTGTACATATTTACAATGACATAATAAGTAAATGGGTCTGGGCATCCCAAGCTCCCATTTTTTTTCCTGGGTACAATTAATTTTATCTTTGCAGTACTAGTAAAGTCTCTCCTCTAGAAAGATGTTACTCTGCTTATTTTTTTCAAGCCATAATGTTGGTATTGATCCTGCCAGTGCTGGCTTGCTATAGAAGAATTAAGTGGGATAACATCAGCAGTCTAAGAGTTTCCTCTCTTCCCCAAAGGGAAAGTGATAGTTTTTCCCAATTTATTGAGGGATTTTATTTGATGTTTTATTAATATTATAGGTTATTGTTTCTTCCAAATTATTGAACAGCATGATCCCCAGGGATTATATTTTCTATTTGTAATGAGAGAAGCAATTATATTGTTAGGTTATTCAAATAAGCAAGGGGTAGTACTTTGGCCTTATTTTGAATTAGTTCATAATGGGAGAAGCTTGAATATTTATTTATAGTGTGTGGTGGAACCCCATTATGCATGGATTCCATGCCTGAAATATGCTTGTTGTGCTGCAGTAGTGACATCATTATGTTGTTATGCTGCATAAGCAAATTCCCTGACGTTCTGCACAGCGATGGCACAATACTGACACCGGTATTGTGCCATCACAAAAGGAACTGCTTTTTTTGTGGGGGGGTCTTCACCCCTCACACCCTCCACAGTTATTTATAATCAACTAGAGGCTGGAGTTGTTTTGGGGAGTGGGCAGAACACCAGGAGAAGCTGCGTCACTGAAAACAGACCATTACAGTGACTGTTGCTGTAATGGCCTGTTTTCAGGTTTTGCTCTCCTGGTTTCACTCACAAGTGGGCCACTGCTGCAGCACAACAATGTGGAATGCTGTCATATAGCTACTTTCCGCTATCCAGTTTAGCTGGAAGCTTTTTTTTTTTAATTTGAACTTACAGAAAAAGCTACAGCACATTGAATCAATAATTTGAGCCCACAACCAATGCTCAAGTGCCCCTCAGACCCCAGTTCACTGAAAAGTGGGGTGTCTGAAATGAGCATGGATGCCCATACACTATAAAAGATAATATGTGGGCATCCATACAAAGACAAGTCTATGTCTTCATCTCAGGGTTTCTGTTGTAACCAGTGAACCTCTCGAGGTTCCTGGTTGCCATAAAAACCTCTCAATGCAGATACAGGCTTGTTGTATATGACTGACTACACCTTCATTATCCTCTATATCTCTTTCATGATAGCTGGCCATAATTTGAGTGTATTATTTGGCATTAACAAAATGTCATTGGCATAAAAATTTATATTATGGGAGGCATTATTTCAGGAAATTCCCTCAATTTCCACATTCATACGTATACTATTTAATAAAGGTTCTACACATAAAATAAATAAATGTTGAGACAAGGATAACCTTGTTGAAATCCATTGGTAAAGGAAACAGAGTCGGAAATGTAATTATTAATTTAAATATTTGGCTGTTGGTTTGGAATATAGTATTTTGACCAAATGTAGAATTGTTAATTGACGCCCCCCCCCATTTTTCTAGGCATGAAAACATAAAGGTCCAGTTGACTGGGTCAAAGGCTTTTGTTGCCTCTAACATTACCAGCATTGTTTTCTTTTTCAATTGTGTGTTTTGACATTGTTCAGCATATTTCTGTCATCTATGTCTTCCATTAAGGAGATTATGGTTTGAACCAGTTCTACACCTTTAAATAAAGTTCGCCTCTTAATAAACCCTTGTTGGTCTTTGTGGATTACTAATGAAATTTGTTCTTGGATTCTATTGTCAATTAATGTGGAAATAATTTTATAAATAAGGAATATTATGGCAATGGGCCTATAGTTCTCTACTTTATTTTTGTCTTTTTTCTGGTTTAAGAAGTACTATAATTGAAAATTCCATCATTGTTGGAGGTAATTGGTTCAGAATCAACATCTCCTCAAAGAGCCCTAACAACTTCGGTATCAGTAACTGAGTAAAAACCACATAAAATTCTGTGGTTAGACCATCTGATCCTGTTGCTGAATTGTTCCTCATAGTTTTAATCACCATTTATTTACTTCAGAAGTTTCACCTAGAAAGACATACTGAGCTGAGTAACAGCTCGTTTCCAGATGCGTCCTGGGGAAGGGGTCATGGGAAAAATATACATATACATAGAATTTACAGTATATAGTCAGATAAATTGTACAATGAATTGACATAGAGCATTTGCTGTGCATAGTAGGCAGAGCAAAGCAGCGGCAGTATTACAATATACATACCTAGGTTCAGCATATAGAGCACTCGATGGTCAAGCAAAAGGTGAAGACAACGTAAAGACATGCAGTGAAAAAGGGAGAGGAATGTAGCAGGCAGGGACTGAGGTGGGGTTTACAGGAAGAGACTAGGAGGTAACAGTAGACGTAATGGAAGAAAAGGGGTGAGAGGGAGAAGGAGGGAAGTAGACAGAGTAGTGGAGTAGGGGTGGAGAGCTCAGGTGCAGTTGCAGGAAGGAGAGGTGAAGTCTTGGAGAAGACAAGAGAGGGAGCGGAAGGAGGTAGCATGGATCGTTCCATTTCTGAAAAAGGCTTATCATCCATAATCATTCCTATTCCAGTAGTTTTTTAAAGTAACCATTAATTACATCATTTTGACTGCTAGATGCTATATTATAAATTTTATTAATATAAGAAACAAATACTTTTGCTGTCTTCCTATCTGAGTTCACAGTATCCTCATTTTCCTTATGAACAAAATCAATATCTATAAACTCGCTTCGTGTCCTTAAGGCATAATCCAAAGTCCTTCTTGATTTGTCACTCAAAAAAAGGCTTATTTTTAATCATCTTAATCTCTTTTTCTGCTTGAGTGGTACAATCGTCATTCCTTTTTGCTGTTTTATTCTGTAATACTTTTATAAGTTGCTCTGTTTGGCCTTCAGTTGCAATTTTAGTTTGCAGATCCTCCATTGTTTGTCTTCTTATTCTGTTTAATTTAGATTAGTAAGCATTAATTACCCTCTACAGTAGGTCTTAAATGCATCCCATTTTGTTAACATACTTAATTTGTCATTGTTGTTAAACAGTGAATAGTCTTTTATAGCTTTTTCCATAGTTTGTACAAAATCTGGGTTTCCTAAGAGGGAGTTACTGAATCTCCAGTGTATATAGTTCTTTTTCTATCATGAAATGGGGTAAGGCATAATGGGCCCTATGCACCAATCGGGCAGAGTGGCTACACGCGTGAGGGGGTACAGGCAAAGTGGGCAAGCATTAAGGATGCAATACTTGAAGCAACATCCCATTGTGTTAGACAGAAAAAGAAGTGCAAAAGAAGAAGGAAACCACTTTGGTTCTCAAATACAGCAGCAGAAAAGGTCAGAGCCAAAAGGTTGGCCTTCAGGAAATATAAGGGAACACAGTGGGATGAAGATAGGGAGGCATACCAAACTGCCCTAAGGGAAGCAGGGAAGGCAGTAAGGCAGGCAAAGTCCCAAACTGAGGAAACACTAGCACAAACAGTAAAAGAAGGTGACAAGACTTTCTATAGATACATTAGTGAAAGGAGAAAGTCCAGAGGGGGTATTGCTAAACTCAAAGGAGGAAAAGGGACATGTGAGGAGGAGGACCCTGTAAAAGCATCTATCCTAAATAGATACTTTTGCTCAGTATTTAGTGAAGAGAAGGTAGGACAGGGTCCACAGCTCAGCAGCTTGGACACAGGGGGGAGGGAGGTGAGCACTACTCCCTTCACAAAAGAAAGGGTCCTACAAGAGCTCGCTAAGCTCAGGGTGGACAAGGCAATGGGACCTGATGGCATGCATCCCAGGGTACTTAAGGAGCTAAGGGTGGAACTAGCAGAGCCAGTAGCAGAACTGTTTAGTGAGTCTCTGAGCACAGGAGAGGTCCCAGAAGACTGGAGAAGGGCTCATGTGATCCTGCTCCACAAGAGTGGTAGCAGGGAGGAGTCAGGGAGCTACAGACCAGTCAGTCTTACCTCAGTAGTGGGCAAGATTATGGAGGCACTCCTTAAGGAAAGGATAGTGCAACACCTGGAATCCATAGGGGCACAGGATCCAAGACAGCATGGGTTTACAAAAGGAAGGTCCTGTCAAACTTATCTCATAGATTTCTTTGACTGGGTAACCAGAGTGGTGGACCAAGGGGGAGCAGTTGATGTCACCTACCTTGACTTCAGCAAAGCTTTCGACACTGTTCCACATAGAAGATTGATAAATAAGCTGGGTAGGCTCAGGGTGGGTCAGAAGTTGGTCAACTGGGTGGCAAACTGATTGATGGGCAGAAAACAGAGAGTGGCGGTAAATGGTATACAGTCAGAAGAGAAGTAAGTCACAAGTGGGGTACCTCAGGGATCAGTCCTGGGGCCAGTCCTCTTCAATATCTTCATTAGTGACATTGCAGATTTATTTATTTATTTATCTTTTGTTGACCGGGTAAGTGCACTAGACAAATCCTGCCTATTTTCAGGCACGACCCGGGGGAGGGGGATACAGATGAATGCCAACCGACCTTGAACCAGATTAAGCTGTTGGTGGTATTTTTAGTGAATGAGGGAAATTTGGCCAGGACACCGGGGAAATTCCCCTGCTCTTTTCGATAAGTGCCATGGGATCTTTAACATCCACCTGAACTACCACCAATCCAGACAGATGGGACCTCGGTTTAACGTCTCATCCAAAGGCGGCACCTCAGAAATGCAGCACCCTCTCATGCTGCATTACAGTGTCAGTACTGGGATATTAATCCAAGTGCCAGATGTGGGAACTAAACTCACAGCCCTCTGATCTCCCAGCCTCAGAGGCGAGTGTGCTACCTACTGAGCCACTGACACTGTGACGGGATGGACTAGAGGGTAAGGCTTGTCTGTTTGCAGATGACACCAAGATCTGCAACAGAGTAGATGATCCAGATGGGGTGGGCAGAATGAGAAGAGATCTGGATAAACTAGCAAAATGGTCAGAAGAGTGACAACTGGGATTTAATGCTAAGAAGTGCAAGATCATGCACATAGGGAAGAGAAACCCGGAAGCCACCTATAGGCTGGGAGGGGAGTTGCTAGCAGTCTAGGAAGAAAGAGACTTGGGCATCATCATCACCGATGACCTGAAATCATCAAGCGGACCTCTAAAGCAGTAGGTAAGGCTAGGGGATATAGGATGTATTAGTAGGTATCAAGTCGTAAGATGGCATTAATAATCCCTTTACAAGACACTGGTTAGGCCCCTTCTGGGTACTGCGTGCAGTACTGGAGACCACACCTTCACAAGGACATTAACAAATTGAGGCAGTCAGAGAAGGGCAACCAAAATGGTGCAGGACTACATCAGAAGACATATGAGGACAGATTAACAGAGTTCAATATGTATACCCTTGAGCAAAGGAGGAGAGGTGATATGATCGGAACATTCAAACACCTTAAGGGCATTAACAAGGTGAAAGAGTCTAACATGTTTAAATATAAGAAAAATAGCAGGACAAGAGGACACAGCATGAGATTAGAGGGAGGCCGATTAAGGGGGGACATGAGGAAATTATTTTTCACAGAAAGGGTGGTGGATGCATGGAGCGGTCTACCTCAGGAAGTGGTGGCTATGAATGCAGTGCAGGGCTTCAAACAGGCATGGGATAGGCATAAGGGAGCAATACAGATGAGTATGAATAGATAGGCCAATGACAGAGCAAAGGCTGATGGCACATTTATAAGGTAGAAAAAGAAATGGGCAGACTGGATGGGCCTTGTGGTACTTATCTGCCGTCAACTTCTATGTTTCTATGTTTCTATCTGGGGCGTGCACCCACTCCGCACCATACATGCCCCCAGCATGGGATGCACATGGGGGGGGTGCCGCACATACGCGTCTGACCCTCTGGCCTCGCAAGGAGCAACATGCCGGGGCAGCCCGGCACTACGCACCATCCACTAAGGCACATAGTGCTGGCCACAGGGGTGCATAGGGGGCACAGGGTATGCCAGGGAGAACCCTGCAATAAACCCCCTATGCACCCTGCACACACCCTGCAGGACAGGGCAAACAGCCCATTGACCCTCCAGGGCCACAGGATACAGGTGCTGGAAGCCACCTACCCCAGCACACTGCAATAAGTGTGGTGACCCCCCCACCCACAACAACCATATTACCCCTCACAGGGGCACCGGCACATAGCTACTGCTCCCCCTCCCCAGCAGCACCACATGGCAAACAACCCCCCCTGCTACGGGAAGTACTGTTCCCCCTGGCCACCCCATGCCTGCAGGCATTCCCCCACCTGTCCCACTGCACCGATCGGTGCCATCGGAGGGCCGGCGGCATTGCCACAGCCGCCAGCCGTCCATTATCTGTGGGGTGCACTGCCAGTGCGCAAGGGATCCTGTGCTGGACCCGGTCCAGGCATCCGATTGGATGCCTGGCCGGACCCGCGACCCAACCCCTGGCCACCCTGCAGAGTCCTGTGCACTTGGGGGGGGCAGAGCCATGGACTGGTGGCCAGCAGTCGTGAATGCCACTGTTGCGCAGCTGTCCGCGAGTGCGCAGCTACGCTGGCGAGATATGCGCATGTCGCATGTACCTACGCTCGATTGGCACATAGGGCCCAATGTGACTAAACCATAATCTGTGACAGTAATACAGTGCACCCCGCTAAAGTGCACACCCTCAGGATATTGTAAAAGTGTGCATTTAAGCGGGCTGTGCATTTATCCGAAAACTAGCCTTTCAGGCATCAGAGCAATTTAAAAGTGCTTTATTTATCAAGGCTCTAGTACTGAATGGTGTAAATATTATTGAACCTGTATCTAACCACATACTAGTAATGTTGTGCATATTACAGCATAATCAACAATCAACATTTACTACTGTACTTAATTTTGAAAGACTGTACTCTATAATGTATGTAAAAAAAAAAATGCAGCAAAAAAAATCAGCTTGTCCTAGTGTTGGGTCTGAAAGTTTGGCTGATCATTTCTTAAGAAATCGGTAATTTTAAAGCTAGCTGCTGAACATACTCATTGAAATGAAAAAGTATGCTAAAATCCTTTTTTGCTTTTGTCAGAACATACTGCCTTACTTTCTCCTCACTGACTGGACCTACAGTAGCCACAGCTTCATCTATGGTGTACGCTATGAAATCCAATGCTGTCATGCCCGTTGGTAGAACTGGAATCGTCGGCGGCGTTTCTGCGCTTTCCTCTTCCGGGTTCGTGGTTCCCTGTGTCGGCAAGCAAGCGCTCCCTCGAACTGTAAATATGCAGTGCAATTAAAAAATCGGTGCCATACTCTATAGCAAGATCTGATCGTGTTGCATCTTAAGTTAACTAAAGCAACCTTCTACTCTAGAGTGAGCATTACATTTTTTCCTAGAGCTAGTTAAATACAGTAGGGAACACTGGATAATTGATGCACAAGCCAATTAAGAGTTTAAGGTAGACTTATAAAGGTGGATTAATGTAACCAAGTGTTGGGTTGTGTTGTGTTGTGCACTTAGTGGGGTGCTGGACATCAAATTTAATAGGCTTTCCTTCCATAAAAATGGGCATTTAACTGAAATGTGCACTTATACAGTGTGCACTTTAGCAGTTAAATTAACATGGCAAACATAGGAAAAAAGAACGGGATATTGAAAAAGTGTGCACTTAAGCGGGATGTGCACTTATCCGATGTGCACTTAGGTGGGCTGTACTGTACCATTAATCTTAGCAATAATGGAACTACTGAATAAAGCTTTTCTTCATAATGAGATGGTTAAAACAACTAAAGGTATTAAAGAGCAGCTCTGCACTTTAGCATGTCCTTTCATAAATAATATGTTTCAGCTGTTACTATTTACTAGAGGATAATTTCTTTTTCATTTTCAATGTTCCTGTCCAAGATTTTCAACACATCTCGTTAGTTCATCTAAAAAGTCTTTATAGAAAATACTTGAAAACATTTGTCTCTCCCCAGTTAACCTCAAAATGCACTGGTTTTACGACAACATAGTGGTGTCCATGACAACAGACTGTGATGTCACAAAAGTGTGGTTATCAGGGAAGAGCCAGATACATTTTGAAAGATTCGGTGGAATAATTGGTGCATGATCTAACAATATTTAGTAGGCCAAAAGCAGGGGAAGTAAAGAAAATAACAAATAATTAGAAAACAATAAAGTTAAAACATAGTTGGTGTAAATCTCGTGTTTTTAAGCTTTTTGTTATACTAGAGAGTTGCTCTTTAAATTGTTTAGCATGAAATGTAGATTCTTTGCTCTTCAGATTCAACAAGTGTAATACAGCCACCAAATTTAGTTTAGTAATGGATTTATTAAAGATACTATATGTGAGGTTCTGATGTCATTCTGGGATGGTCGCACTGATTTATCCTTATTAACATCTTTCAATACATTAAAGTCATCTCCCAGAATTACATCAGAACATTCTGAGCTGGGTTACCCATAAAATCGCTACTAGCAACACAGCACAGTTGATAACCTTGCAGGAAAAACAGCGACAGGGTAAATCGCACTATGCAAAATTCTGTAAGGCAGACATAGCGTGATTTACCTTAAGCACACCACAACCACCATGGATCTAACTCCGGGGGGAGGGGAACAAAACTCAGAGGGGGCACAACCGGGTGGGCAGATTGGTATGCTGCCCGCACAGCTACACCGCCACAGCGGAGACCATCACAGCAACAGAATTTGATGAAAAGCGTCGGGTCACTGTGATAGTCCCCACAGATACCAGCAGTGCATCTCCTGGTGTTTCACCCCTTCCCTGAGACAACTCCAACTTGGAGTTGAATATTTAGAGATGGGAAGGGGTGTGGGGGCACAGCCCCCTGAAGAAAACACGCTGACATCCTTGACAGTACAATGCGGCATTAAGGGGAACGGGACAGGAATCAGGGGTTGAGGAACAGTGGGCAGTATTTAAAATGGGGATTACAAGAACAACAGAATTATGCATTAAGCAGGTTAGCAAGAGGAAAAGGAAGAGGAGACCATTATGGTTTTCCAAAGAGGTAGCAAAGAAAGTGAAAGCCAAAAAGATTGCATTCAGGCAATACAAAAAGACACAGGCAGAAGGGGATAGGGAGAAGTACCAGGAGAAGCAAAGGGAGGCAGGGAGGTCAGTAAGGGAAGCCAAAGCTCAGACAGAAGAGCACATTGCAAAATCAGTGGGTAGAGAGGACAAAACCTTTTACAGGTACATAAGTGAAGAAAGAAAGACAAAGGGAGGGATAGTGAGACTGAAGGGGGAGGATGGGGGCCGCGTGGAGGATGACAACAGTAAAGCTGACATATTGAACAGGTATTTCTGCTCAGTCTTTACTGAGGAAGAGGAGGGTAATGGGTCTGAAGGGAGTACAAGGGGTGAGAATGGTGCAGAAATGGACACAAGTCCCTTTACGAGAAAGGGTCCTGAAGGAACTGGAAGTAATAAGAGTTGATAAGTTAATGGGGCCAGATGGGGTGCACCCCAGGGTCCTTAAAGAACTAAGAGAGGTGGTGGCTGAACCTCTGGCTATCCTGTTTAGCCGATCACTGGAAACAGGGGAGGTACCCAAAGACTGGAGGACAGCAGATGTAGTCCCCTTATACAACAGTGGGAACAAAGAGGAAGCAGGGAACTACAGACCAGTCAGCCTCACCTCGGTAGTGGGGAATATCATGGAAGCACTACTGAAGGAGAGATTGGTGGAACATCTGGTTGTCAATGGACTACAGGACCCAAGGCAGCATGGTTTCACCAGGGGGAGGTCATGTCAGACCAACCTCGTTGAATTTTTTGACTGGGTGACTAGGGAGGTGGATCAGGGGAGGGCAGTGGACATGGCCTATCTGGACTTCAGCAAGGCCTTTGACACTGTGCCACATAGAAGACTATTACACAAACTGGGGAATATGGGTGTGGGCAGGACAGTAGTGTGGTGGGTAGGTAACTGGCTGGGTGGCAGGACACAGAGGGTGGTGGTAAATGGCTGTCACTCCACAGAGGGAAAGAGTGACCAGTGGGGTACCACAGGGATCAGTGCTGGGACCGGTCCCTATTCAACATCTTCATCAGTGACATTGGCGAGGACCTAGAAGACAGAATTTCACTGTTCGCTGATGACACAAAGCTCTGTAACAGAGTAGACACACCAGAGGGTGTAGACAGAATGAGAAGC
This sequence comes from Neoceratodus forsteri, assembly GCA_016271365.2. Taxonomy (NCBI): domain Eukaryota; kingdom Metazoa; phylum Chordata; order Ceratodontiformes; family Ceratodontidae; genus Neoceratodus; species Neoceratodus forsteri. The sequence goes on from CM057458.1 coordinate 714,384,266, forward strand.
GACCTGAAGAAACTTGAAGAATGGTCAGGGTTTGGCAGTTGAAATTCAATGCAAAGAAGTGCAACATAATGCATATGGGGCACAAAAACCTGGCACAATATATCAGTTGGGGGTGAGGATATAGCATGCACCAAGCAGGAAAGGATCTTGGGGTTATCATCTCTGATGACCTCAAGGTAGGGAAACAGTGTGACAAGGCAGCAGGTAAAGCAAATAGGATGCTGGGATGTTTAGGCAGGGGCATCACCAGCATGGAAAAGGAGGTCATAATTCCGCTATACAAGACACTAGTGAGGCCCCACCTGGAGTACAGTGTACAGTTCTGGAGACCATACCTCACGTAAGGACATAGACAGGGTAGAGAAGGTTCAGAGGAGGGCAACAAAGATGGTGCATGGATTGCATCACAAGTCCTATGAAGACAGGTTGAAGGAACTGAACATGTACTGCCTGGAGGAGAGGAGGAGAGAGGATATGATAGAGACATACAAGTATCTTACAGGGAGGAACAGGGTGCAGGAAAACACTATTTTAAGCAAAAAGATGTTCCAGGACTAGAGGGCATGGGATGAAGTTGGAGGAGGGACGATTCAGAGGAAACATAGAAAGAATTTCTTCACAGAATGGGTGGTGGACAAGTGGAACACCCTGCCAGAGGAAGTGGTGGGCTGAAACAATCACGGATTTAAGAATGCATGGGATAGACATAAAGGAATTCTGGAGGTCAGGGATAAGGGGCAACAGATTTCTAGGAAAACAAACTGAACTTACAAGCTCAAATGGGCAGACTGGGTGGGCCATAGGCCCTTATCTGCCGACACTGTCTATGTATCTATGTAATGCTGACACTTGACATTGTGTCTGCCGTTGTCAGGGATGTCGGTGTACTGAATGTCGCAGCACTGTAGGTAAACCAGACAGATATACTATTCCAACTTGCGAGTGTGCAACTTGGTTGGCGCAGATTGACTATGCCAACTCTGGGGGGCACGCAACTTAGGGGGACGAATTTAGTATTCCATCTCCAGGGGGATGCAACTTGGGGAGGGTGCAACTCCAGTGGGGATATTTACTATTCCAACTGTGGAGGGGATGCAACATCGGGGAGAAAGTTGGGGGGGGGGGGCCTAAGTCGCTGACTGAAAAAAATGCTCATAAGTTGCCAAAAACAAGTAGATGGAGGTAAGGATCAAACCATAGTCTGCTGGATGTCACATGCCCAGTCGTATCTTGTGACTCAAACCTTTACGCTACAGAGCTAGCATGAATTAAACAGCACACACTTGGGGACTTTGTACGTATCTGTCTCGAGTCGGGAAAGCAGTATGACACAGTACTGTCAAGTTCGGAAGGTGATATAGTGAAACATGCTATTTTATCCACTGTGTAATTCTGATGCACGTACTTAATCCATCGTGAATTTCCCTGAGCTGACATTCCAGTGAGATCTTGATGGTTTATCTAATAAACTAATTACTGTTTCATTAATATTATTTAAGAATGTTTCACAGTCTATAAAAGGGCTGTATATTTATTTATTGAGTTTATTTTATTGAGTTTTCAGAAACACCATTGAGCGGAGCTCATTTACAAGGGTTTTAAGTCAAAAATTGTACAGTGCTGATCCTAGAATAGTTGTACTGCCCATTTACTCTTCTTTAATTGATATGTAGCAACCTTATTTATCTTTTATTATTTTATCCATTTTAAAAGGGGTGTTTGTTACAATTAAAATTGCAACCCCTCTACATTTGTTTCTCATCTGAGCAATACATTTGACCTATCCATGATTTCTTAAATTTTGTAATGTTTTCTGTTCAGAAGGTCTTTTGTATACAGTAGAATCCCATTTATCCGAACCCCCCCCCCCGTGGACATGTGAATTGTTCGGTTAAATGGGAGTTTGGATGAACGGGATTCAAGTCTAATCTCAATGCTCAGTGCTCTAATCTCAGTGCTCCATTGATGAAAATGAAAATGACAATCAAGCTGTACGCTTTAAGACCGCACTTTATTAACAACTGGTGCAAATTAAACAAAAACAAAATAAATGTAATTAATTAAAGCTAGGAAGGAAGTCTATAATTTTTTCATGAAAAAGTCAGTCATGGTTTTTTGCTTCAAAATGGAGGTTCGCTTTTTACTTGCCTGACCCTGTAGGTTCCTCAACAGCATCAGTTCGACCGGTGTTCTGTCCAATTGCATTTTGAGATAGTTCAGGCACTTTCCAAAAACACGCCGCTGCCTCTGAGTGTGTTATTTGTGTAGGTAATGGCACCTCATCTTCTTCTTCCTCCTCCGAATCCTGCATAATGACAGGTGTGCTGTTAGCCCAGATTTATGCCACGACTTCTGGACTGGAAGCATCTAGGTAGATGGGACTTGGCTATCATGTAGGGTTTAAGTTTATGACTGCCTGTAGCATTAACGCATGCCAGGATAGTCACCCTCTCTTTATTCTTTCTGAACCCAGGAGCGTCACGCTCCCCCCATGGGCTAGTGTCTTTTAGGGCAAGCATCTCCAGAAAAGCCCTATCTCATCTGCGTTGTATACCTGCATGGGTATAAGACCCTCAGACACTATCATATCATTTAGTTTTTGCATGAAAGGGGCCACCCCCCCCCTTCAGCAGCACTGAGCCACTCACCACACAGTCTCAATTGGTGGATGCCATGCCACTTTTTAAAGTGGTTCAGCCATCTGTCACTGGCAGTGAATGATGTGTTACTGCCTAGTTTTTCATGGAACTGCAGGGCCTTTTCTTTTAGCAGTAGGGGTTCCCTTCTCCCATTCCTGACGGAACCACACATAGATTGCAGAGTCCCGTTCTTCGTCTGCACAGGTTCGCATATTTTTTCTGCCATCACCTTCTGATGCAGACTCCACTGTGGCAGCGAAGCTACGTAGCTTGTCCTTAGCTTCCCTAATATCGAAGACTGTAGATTTCTCCACTCCATATTCGGCGGCAAGAGCAACTGCCTTCTCTCCATTTTCAAGGTGCTCCACAATCCGCATTTTCTGAGCAAGGTTGAGAACAGTTCGCTTTCATTTGGACATGTTTGTTTCAACACTGAAGGTAGAGTGGAGAACGAGAGAATAAATAACCTCGCTACAGTAAGGTAAGAAAAAAGCAGTTTCCAAATTGAAGGGCAGTTTGACAGATCAGTCTGTCATAGGACAGTATTAATTGCTTGACAAATCTCTGTAATGGTTTAAGTGATAGAGCAGACATTAATCGGGTGCCACTTAGTGTTGAAAGCTGGTGATTGCTGTACTGACCGGGGGACACAGTGCGAGTCTGTTAGATAGAGAGTTCCGGATAAATGGTATCTGGATAAATGGGATTCTACTGTATATTAAAAAAATAGCTACCTACCATAGCAGTAGATCTTTGAGAGAATCTTCTCCATTGAGCCACATACTGGAACTGTAAGGAGTCGGTATCAGGACCACCCAGAGATTTCTGCTAGCTAGGGCTGCCCATGTCAACATGCCTTGTCAGCGCCTATAATATGTGGACGTCCCTAGCTTACGTCAGTTCCCCACCGGAGACAAGCTCCGAGGCTCATTGGACCAGCAGGGACCAAAGCAACCAAGACCATACCAGGCACATAGGAGAGGATATGGAAACCTGAGTATAGATGCCATATGAGGCAACACAGGAGAATAAGCTTTTGAGAGCAGGCAGGATATTCATGCAGCACCCAAAAAGGGAGAAGGAGGAGGGAGAGCTATGTATCAATGGAGGAGGTTCTTTCACAGATCTGCTGTTATGGTATGTAACTATTCTGTCTTCTTCGAGGATATCTGCTTCCACTGAGCCACATCATGGAGCGATTCCCAAGCAGTGCCAAGCACAGAGGGAGGATGGCAGGACCTAATTATCCTGAGTAAGAAGGCCTTGCAGAACATTGAGGCCAAAGCCAGAATGTCTACAAGACATGATGTTGAGACTGTAGTGTCTAGCAGATGTGTGAACCGTACTCCGAGTGGCAGCTGCACATATGTTAGCAGCGAACACATTTTGGAAACAAGTCACTGAAGCAGCCATTCCATGGGTGCTGTGAGCTTGTAGTGAAAAAAAGTTTCTGGAGACCAACCACTCAGTTCATCAAAAGAAATGTAGTTTAATTTGATACTTTCTTAGAACACCATGATCCCCTAGGTACGCCCAACGTTTCACCCAACACCGGGCTTCCTCAGGGGCTTAGGATCTTGTGTTCCTTAATATATTCTTTCATTATTGGCTTTAGAACAACTAGGATACAGTTTCCTGTTTGTTTCTAGCTTCAGATTATAACTTTTTATCTGAAACAAGTTACAACCACTTGGAGTCTGTGCTTAGTTTCATTTCAGACCACCCAGGGGTACCATTCTAAACTTCCCTTCACTCAGATTTCTAGCATTACAATGCTCATTTCTTGCCTAAGCTAAATAGCATGTGGTGCAGTTTCAGTTCAGGTGTACATTGTAATGCTAGAAATGCTAGAAATCCAGAAACTTTTTTTCACTCCATTGAAGTCAACCATTCAACCAACCCCCAATGGGAACATTTGGTCTACTTTCAGAAGGAAGTGAGGATTAGTGTGTAATGTAACACTATCCTTGTGAAAAGTAATAAAAGTAGGGTCTACAACCAGAGTCTGTAATTCCGAATTGCTTCTTGCAGACATCATAGCCACTAGGAACAGTGTCTTCCAAGAGAGGAAGTGTACCTCACAAATCGTAGCAGGATCGAAGGGAGGTGCAATCAGGGTCTCTAGGACCAAATTAAAGTCCCAAATCAGAACTGGATCTCGAATAAGGGTTCAAAAGTAGAATACCTTTTAGGAGTCTACAGGAAACCTCCACCTGAGTCACAGTCTTGCCCTCTGTGTGGACATGAAACACCAACACTATGGCCAGGTTGACCTTAATAGAGGAGTACCCCAGTCCTGAGTCCTTAAGGGACAAGAGGTAGTCCATGACTTTAGGAACTGGACATGTAAAGGGATTCATGGCATGCTGATTACACCAAACTGTAAAATGCGTCAATTTTTGTGAGTATGTCTACCTCGTACATGGCTTTCTAGCTGCCAGTAGCACATTAGCAACCTCTAGAGAGACCCTTAAGTGGGAGAGGTCTATGTCCTCTGGAGCTAGGCATGGAGGTGCAGGAAGTGAAGATCCAGATACACCAGAGCACCCTGCTGTTGTGTCAGAAGTTCTTCTCCCATGGGGAGTGGGATGAGAGGTTCTTCTGCCAGTTGCTGGAGTAGAGGAGATCACATTTTTCAGGGCCAGTAAGGGATCACTAGAATCAAGCCAGCTGGTACGGCTGTAGATTGACCAGATCCCTCTGTATTGGAGAGAATGGGGGAAAAGCATATAGAAACCCCCCTTTCCAGGAGAGGGACAATGTGCCTCACCAGAAAACTCTAGGCCCAGGAGTGAGTGAGCACAAACTTGGAAATTTTGCGTTGTATGGAGATGCAAACAGGTCATCATCTGGTAAACCCTGTTTTTTGAAGAGGTCATCCACAATGGAGTTTGAGATTTCCCATTCATGGCAGAGTGCAAGGGACTGACTGAGGCAGTCTGCCTGTGCATTCAAGGTACCGGGCAGAAACACTGCTGTCAGAAATATGTCAGATTCCACTGCCCAGTGCCAAAGTCTCATTGCCTCTCTGCAAAGAGCATACAAATGTACTCCACCCTGTTGCACCGAAATATTGTTTGTGCGGATCAACAGCTGATTCCCCAGAAGGAGGGCAGCGACGGCCTGTAGGCCACGCAGAACAGTCCCCATCTCTAGAGTGTTGCTCTGCAGAACCATATCCAAAGGGGTCTGCCGGCCCTGAGTTCTGAAGGGGCACAGATGGCCACTCCTTCCTGAACTTGAAGCATCCATGGTCATCACCAGGTGCGGGGATGGCCGGAGGAATGGGGACCCCACCTCTAGGTTGGAGTGGTCCAACCATCAAAGCAGGGAGTGACAGGGAGGAGGAGTCACCTGTAAGAGTCCTTCTAGTTTATCTGAATGCTGTGCCTACTGTGCTCTGAGGAACCATTGAGGGATCCTCATACTGAGGCAAGCCAGGGGGATGGTCAGTATAGCAGCTGCCATCAGGCCAATTAACCTTATAAGGCATCTGACCAAGACATAGTCACTAGATGATACCAGCTGTGCCACCAGTGCCATAGCACTGTTGGAGGGCAGAAATACCCAATCCGGTCCTGTGCACAGAATGGCCCCTATGTATTGGAGCCACTGGCAAGGGGTAAGAACTGACTTTGGTTCATTGACCAGTATACCCTGTTGGTCGAACAACTGTTGGGTCTGAAAAATAATGTATGCAATGACTTCTTGAGACGAGGATTTTAGTAGCAGGTTATCTATGTAAGGAAAGGCCTAGAGGTCCTCTTTGCAGAGGGCAGCTGCCACCATGGCAAAAACCTTGGTAAATACACATGGTGCAGAGGATAAACCAAAGGGCAAGACATGAATTGGTAGCGTGAGCCCTGAAGCATTAAATGCAGGTATTTTCTGTGTTATCTGTGGATCTTGACATGAAGGTATACATCCTTCATGTCTAGAGCAACCTTCCAGTCCCCTTTTAGTAAGAGAGGAGGAGGGAGGCCGGCCCAATGGCGTGGAGGGCTGAGGCATCATGCCTTAGTTCCTGACATGCCAGCGACCCGTGTTCACAGTGCGAGCGGGCCGCCGGGGGTCGACTGGGGAGGGAGAAGATCAAGCATCTGAAGGACAGCTCTCCCTCTCCTGGGAAGGGGTGGGGATGGAGTCCGCTGCCTGCCTGACCCCTAGCGGTGGCTGGGGGCTGGCACAGTGGGTTCACGTGTAGGGGGCAGTTGCAGGTCAGATGACTGGCATGCCACGTATGGAAGCATGCACGGCTTGGCCTTTGGCACACTGCATGCTGCTGCACTCGGGATGGGCAAAAAGGAGGAGAAAATAACATTGGCCAGCAGGATGAAGACAGCCTCTCGCAGGCTCTGCACCTGGCTAGCTGGCACCTCACTAGTGTAAGAGGTAAGTCCAGTGGATGCCGGGGTGACAGGGCTGGGGGGGGGCAGGCTGCAGGACAGGAGCATAAAGAGAGAAAGAAAAAAAAGAGAGGAGGAGGGACTGTAGAAAGAACATTTGTAATTTTTTTTTATTCAGTTAATAGATTCAGCCCTTGAAGATCTGATATGGGCCTTAGATCTCTGGTCTACTTTGGGACCAGTAAGTATCCGGAATAATAGCCCTGGTTATGTTCTGAAACCAGGACAAGTTCCATAGCCTTCTTGCAGAAGAGGGTTTAAACCTCCTCCAGCAGGAGACCAAAATGTACCAGAGGAAATCTGTTGAGCAATGGGGAGTTGCTGGACGGACAATCAGGAGCTCTATGGTGTGGCTTTTCTGAGCCACCTCCAGGTCCTAGGTATCTGTAGTGATCTAACTCCATTTTGGCAAGAAGAGGGAGGTTCACCCCCACCAAAACTTCTGAGGCAGTTTTTTTCAGGCTGGAGGAAGGGAAGGGAAGTCAGAAAGCACGGGGGGGGGGGTTGCCAATAATTATCTGACCTTCAATAAGTGCGACATGGGCACTGGGAGGCAGGTTTGCAGCTGGGGAAGTGGAAGGCTGAGGCAACTAGGAACCATGTTCCAGGCCTCTTAAATGTCCATGGCTTGGACGGGCATAGGGCCTGTGAAAAGATCCTCTACTCTTCCCCAGGGTTTAGTCTTCAAACATATATAGGGATCTTAAAGTCATTTTTAAGGACTATGCATTCCTGAATGCATTTTCTACATCATTGCCAAATAATTACTGTCCTCTAAGGGAGCATTTAGCACAGATTGGTGTACATCAGAGACAAGACTAGCTGGCCTTAACCAAGAGTGGTGGCAAATGAAAATCCCAGAGCCAGCAGCCCTGGCAGCAGCATCTGAGGCATCATAGGCAGACCTGAACAGGTGCTTGCAACATCCTCTCCATTAGCAAAGTCTACTTGGCCAATATTTTGTCCTGTCCTCTGGCATTTTATCAGCCAGGGAGGCCATTGTCTTTCACAGGTACAGTATTTCTGATATTTTATCATGTAAGCCTGATAACTGGCAATCCCTAGACCAAGGGAAGCAGAGCCAAAGTCCTCTTTCCCATTACGTCCACCTTCCTCGACTCTATCAGGAGGAAGAGAAGTCATGTGTTTGGGTGCCTCTGACTGCATGGAGACTGGTGACTAACAAATGCTGGTGCTGTAAGACATGGTTGTTTGCAGAATCACTAGGAAAATGCAAAAATATACAAAAACGTTACATTTTACAGTTTTTCTTTTACCCCGGATGTACTGCAAATCTTTATTACTGTATTCTTGTGTGACTGTACCTATATATATATATATATATATATGTTGTTTTATTTATCGTTCCTCGGAATCCCCCTTACCCCAGGTTTTACCTAGAAATTAGCCTTGATTCAGTTTGCTATCCTGGCAAACATTTATAAATAAGATAGCCCAGCTTTAGAAGCAGCCTCTTGTTTCCAGTGGGGTTCTGCTTCTACCCATTTTTGCAGCTGGGTGGACTGGACCTAATTCTGCCTTTGCCTTTGTCTTCCTGATAAGCTCTTCACATGTACCCTGTTTATATTCCTTTTTGTAAGCCCTAAATGCCCCCTTTCATCCCTAATAGCCTGCCTTACCTGCCCATCTAACCATGTGGGTTTTCTGTTATTTGTTGGACTTTTTTATATTTCTGACATAGACTTGGGTGACCTCTGTAATATCCTCATTTAATGCTGCCCACTTCCCCTCCAACCTCTTGTTCTTGTGGAAATCCATGAGGTTTTTCTGCATTTCTCCCCACGTTCTTGACATCTACTTCCCCGAAGGCCAGCACCCATGTGTCAGAGCAGAGGTGACTTGGTGCAACCCAAACTTTATGCTGAATTTCATCATCTAATGGTCACTCTTGCCACTTGGGGCTTCCACTTTAATGTCCTGATTGGATAACACTGTGTCTAGTACTGCCTCCCCCCTTGTAGCCTCACTCACCCACTGACTGAGAAAGCAGTCCTGAGCAACATCCACAGATCTCTGCCTTTTCTGGCTCCTAGCCACCAATGTCTCCCAGTCTGTGTCTGGAACTCTCTCATTAAAACTCATTTTCTCAATCTTTCTGCTTTTCTTATCTTCCTCTCCAGTGCCTCATCGATCTCCACCATTCAATCTAGTAGCCTGTATATTACCCCATTCTGTGTTTCTTTCTCCCTTTTCAGTCACCTGAAGCAGTGACCCTAAGTCTTCCCCCTACTTGATTGCTGTATCTTCTAACACCCCAGTAGCTTCCCTCATGTAATACTTATACACTTCCCCTTCCTGTTTTCCCTGTTCTTCTAGACAACTTGTACTCTGGAATGTTTAGGCCCCAGCAGTTGTTCAGATTTGACAGTATGCAAGGCTAGCTCTGGATTCATGTGTTTACACCAATGTTTTCATCATAATATATTTTTTGTGCCACCGGAGAAGGAGAGAGAGAAAGACCGGGGGGTCGAGGGGAAGACCTATTGCCGATGGTCCCTTCCCCCTGCACTGGAGCGATGGGCAGGAGATTCTTCATGGGGTCTGAGGTGCGCCAGTGTTGAATCGCAGCACGGTGGTCCTTCCCCGAACAATTTGAGCTGCCGACCGTAGGAGGAGTTGGTGCCAAAACTGTTTAAAACTTAAATTTTCGTTGTGGACTCGGGCGCCTCTCTCAGCCAGTACAGCTACAAATGCTGGCTGAGAACAGCCCCTCAGGACAGTCACCACCGGAGAAGGAGAGAGAAAGACTGGGGTGTTGAGGGAAGACCTATTGCCGATGGTCCCCTTCCCCTGCACCGGAGCAATGGGCAGGAGATTCTTCACGGGGTCTGAAGTGCGCCGGTGCTGAATCGCAGCATGGCAATCCTCCCCCGAACAATTTGAGCTGCCGACCGGTGGAGGAGGAGTTTCCTGCCCTCCCACCCTGTCCCTCCTTCATGTTAAATGGTCTGACCTAGCCAATTAGAAGAGTCCTCCCTACACTGACACAGGTCTAGTCCAGCCCACTGTACAGCACTAGGATGCTAAGTAGTGCATGGGAGCAAGTGTAACATCAGGCTCAAACGTCAGACTGTTACATATGCACAGTATAGCTAGAAGTAACTGAAAGAACACAAGCAACTGAGTAATGATAAGTCAGTTAAAGCCCCGTATCTGGGTTATGAGCTGTCTGGCTGAGCTCTGAACCAGGATGGTAGTACTGATATAACTGGTAGTTATAAGTAACTGCTACAAAGTAGTCAAAACCAAAAGGGGGCAATCAGTCATGAAATCTGATGAAATGAACACAGCAGCTGTCACTATAAGCATAATGTTCAAAATACCATAAGTATCTATGCCAACTGACAGCAAAGACCAAAACATGTGTACCCCTGCGCCTGAAAACCACCTGTCCCCCCTAGTCCTTTTGTGATTGAACAGGAACAAGATCCTTAAAAGGATACTTAACTGGGGAATTACCCTTGTAGTTGTGTACATCTGCACAACCTTATGGGTTGATAACCTTATGGGCAATCACTATCAGTGGAACCCTCACTGGGGTCAGCAAGACTGCCACCTACCTCACCGACAGCACCTCCCTGAGACGCTGGGGATAGACTACATACTTGCGACTCATGAGCTGACTAAGAAGGGGGCCTGCTATCAAATGTTCTGAGGTTCAAACCCGTCCCCAAGAACTAAGTGGAATACTACTGTCAATAACAATGCTAATAAACCTAATCACAGTTCTGCTCCTCCTAGCAGGAGATATTGAGCCCAACCCTTTACCTCCTGTAGCTAATTGTAACATTGGCTCTTCACAGGACCTGAACTGGACCTCCCAAAAAGGCCTAAAAATAGCCCATATAAACATCTGTAGCGTGCGCCCCAAAATACATGAAGTCCAAGGCTGGCTGGAACTGTACATACCAGGCATTCTGGCAGTATCAGAGACCTGGCTAAAACCGCAAATATTAATGCATGAGATTGAAAGCGCTGGATACAACATCTGCCGAAAAGACATGGCAGACAAAAGAGGGGGTGGAGTACTTATATATGTCAGAGAATCACTAGACTCTGTGCTCGCCCCTTCCCCTATTCTGACTGCATTGGATGTGAATCCATATTTATAAGGCTTACCCTTGGCCTTACCAAACACCTAACAATAGGGTGCCTATATAACCCTCCCAAGATTGCCCTCCAAGCCTTGGAGACACTAACCATGCACTGGCAGAAAATAGCACATCTGAACTGATAATACTGGGGGACTTCAATCTTAACTGGGTAACAGAAACTGAGCAGACCTACAGAACCGCACTCCTTTAAGTGAATCTGGAACACGTCATCACTGAAACAACAAGGCACAATGCCAAAACTGGAAACCACACAACCCTGGATTGGGTCTTGGTATCCAATCCTTACAACATCCAGGTGGCCGGCACCCTAGCAGATGCTCTGAGTGACCAATCACCAACATTCTGCATTTGGAAGAACAGGGCACCTAGGGTCCCCCCCTAGGCTCCTCACTGCCAGAGACTTTACCAAATTCTCTGAGGACGCCTTCCACGAACACCTCAATAATATCTACTGGAGCCCTATATGACTACTCCCTAGTGTCAATGAAGCCCTGGAGTACTTCCAGAACACCTTCATCTCAGCTGCCAACCTGTTCTTTCCACTGAGACTGAGAACAAAATGTCGCTGTTATAAGTGGATCACCACTGATTTAAAAGCCATGATGACAAGCCGGGACTAGACCTGGAAGAAATATAAATCTGCTGTCCACCAGGTGGACTTCATAACCTATAGGACTCTAAGGAACCAATGCAAGCAAGCATCGAAGGCTGCAAAACGGGAGTATATAAAGAGACTCCAGCAAACTAACCTTGCTGATCCAAAGTCCTTCTGGTCGCACATAAATGCTCTGCTAAAAGGCAATGGAAGACCTCCGCAAGGACCAATAGAACACAATGGCTGCACAATCAATGATGGCCTAGAGGCTGCTACAGCCTTCAACAGGAGATTCACTAACTTAGAAGAATACAAAGTAAACCTCTCCCCAAGGACCACAAGGCATCAGTGTGAGGAAAGGCAGGGTACGGACAGACCACTGTTTCACCTAAGGATGGTAAGGGCAAGGGAAGTTATCCCCCTTCTAAAGGCCATCAAAATGAAAGGCTCAGCTGGCCCTGATGGCCTGGACCCCAGGTTGCTCAGGGCAGCAGCACCAGTGATAACCCTACCGGTCACATGACTCATCAATAGGTCCCTAGTGGAAGGGGTTGTGCCTAACAGATGGAAGCAGGCACATGTAGTACCCATATACAAGGGTGGTCCAAGAGAGCCCATAGGCAATGACAGGCCAATCTCCCTAATATGCAGCCTAGCCAAAATCCAGGAAAGTCTAGTATACTACCAGCTTAGGGACTACCTGGAGACTAACAAACTACTAGTACATACTCAGCATGGATTCAGGAGAAAACATGGGACAGACACAGCCCTCATCAGGCTCACCACTGATGTTCTTACAGCCATGGACAAGTGCACCACCATTGGGGCTGTCTTCATAGACCTGACCAAGGCCTTTGACTTAGTAGACCACGACCTACTGATGAACAAACTGGGTAATCTTGGCCTTGACCAGCACTCCCTAACCTGGTTCAATAGTTATCTGACCAACCACTCCCAGCAGGTCAAGTGGAGAGGTGCAATATCTGAACCTCTCACCCTAAGGGGAAGGGGTACCCCAGGGATCCATACTGGGCCCCCTTCTATTCACACTATTTGTCAACGACCTGAACGAACACTGTGGAGGCTGCTCGGTGGTCCAGTGTGCAGATGATGCTGTGATGCACCAAACATCAAACTCCGCTGCAGACCTGGGGAACACCTCCAATCTGACTTTGAAATACTGGAATCCTGGCTCTCTGAAAACAGACTAGTCCTGAATCCCACAAAAACAAAGGCCATGGTATTTGGCCCAAGAGCTCTCGGACAGGACAGAGGCTTCCTGCTCCCCCATTAGTCTCCACAATAGATGTAGTGAAATCCTTAAAATACCTAGGGCTCACTTTGGACCAAGGCCTTACACTGAAGCCTCATGTCAATCAGGTTACAAAGACGCTGCACCAAAAACTGGGTCTACTATACCGCCAGAACGACCAGCTGATTCCCGAATCCAGGGTCACCATTGCAAACAGCATCCAGCTCCCAAACCTGACCTACGCTGCCCCAGTAATGCAAGGTATGGCAAAACATGAACACAATAGCATACAAGTATTATACAACAAGATTGCTCGATTTGCCACCTTGTCTCACAACAGGACACACTACTGCGAGGCATTAGTCTCCCTTAACTGGCCATCACTCTCCAACCACCTACAGTATTCACTATTGTGCAACACATATAAACTCATCAGCAGCCCACCAGACAGCTTGACTGGGCTGCTAGTCTCTAAGAGGGCAGGCAGGCTGCTCCATACCTCAGGGAGAAATCTTCTGGAGGTACCCAGGGTATGCACAACAGCGGGCACCAAGTCCTTTGCCCATGCAGCTCCGCTATGGAACAAACTCCACCAGACCTTCAGGAGGTGACCTCCTGGGAATCTTCCAAAGGGACTCCGGCCGTCATCACTAACAAACATGAATATGTGCAGAGATACGAACCTTAATAACTAGTTCCCAGTTTACTTCATGCACAGTCCAGTCCTAAACAAAATTTAACTTGAAAGAACAATGCTGTCTCTCTGTCTGATTGTGCACTAATTATACTTCTTGTACAAGCTCTATTGATTCCTTATGTATAATTTTGTAATTCCAAATTAGTCAGTATACTGACCAGATTGTAACCAAAAGATAATTTTACCATACTGCCGTGTATGTGAATTGATTGTACTCTGTAACTAAGTCCGGGTCACCCTTGAAAAAGGGACCTTCATAGCTCAGTGGGCCTACCTGGTTATCAAAATTGAATAAATAAATATTAATAAATAAATATAGTAGGCAGAGCCCATTTTCAACTCTTGTAATAGTGCCAAAAAGCTTTGAAAGTCTCAGTTTAAAAAGGAAACTCTTTATTGGCTCCAGTAGTGAGTTGCAGAGCAAGCTCTTGAGTGAGTGTTTCCTCGTGGGTCATCGCTACCTGCACCTCATTCATCTTATTGTCCCAACATCTGGTGTTTGTGTACAACACCTTCCATTTGTTCTCCCTCCTAGGATTCTTTCCTTTTGCCCCCTCTGATTTATTTATTTTAGTCTTTGGTAACTGGGTAATTTAATCCTTGCCTTTAACTTTATCCTTTCTTCTCCATTTCCCCAGTAACCCATGCCATCCTGCTTGTTTGAAGGGCCAACTAGGCTTCCACAGTTATCGTATTCTGGCCCTATTGCAGCCTACCCCAACCCCTGGTTTAAACTCTTTCTAACGAAGACATCTCATTTTTGCCGCAGCACACTGGATCTTCTTTGAGGATATCTCCCTCCACTGAGCCACATAATAGAACTGTAAGCCATCAGCATCAGGACCACCTGGAAATTATTGCTGGCTGGGGCTATCCAAGTGGACACACCTCATTGGCGCATATATAATGTGGGCATCCCCAACATGCCTCCATTCTTTCTTGAACTGTTCATCGGTCCACCTCTGCTGAAGCATGCCATTGTACTTTTGCAAGTATTCACTAACACTGCTACTTCTCATAGTTTGTTATTTTTAAACTTTCTTTTATGCCACTGCCGAAACAGAAGGAACCACTGTTCTGTTATTGTTGTTGCAGTGATGTTAAGATTTATAAAGATGACAACCACTGCATCTGTATTCATTGCCTCAGTACAAGCCACAACGTTAAAGACTGCTCAGTCTGCCAGAGCTTTAACTAGGCAATCGGGAAATGTTGGAAAATCTTCAGATATATTTTTCAGGCTTCAAGAAATGGAGAAACAGGCTGTGGTGAGAAGGCTTCACTGTCATCAACCACCTTTGTTCCCAGTTAACCATTGGCCCATCTGTGAATGGCAGCCATTACTGACTGGTCCAAGAAAAAGGATAAGTTCTCTAAGTCAGCAGAGAAGCTGTTGCAACTCTGAGAAGGAGCAGTGGGGAAAGGACAAGCTCTTCAGACCATTCACGTTCACCTCTTAGACAAGGTAAGTCTACTGACAAAGGCGGGTCCCCAGCTTTTGCTGTGGGTCCTGCCTCCACCCCGACCTTCAGTCAGACACCATGGTTGGGGTCCAGCACTGGCTTGCCTCTCCCATCAGGGGATTCACAGCCAGTTCCACTGTTGGGCACTGTCCCAATGACAGCTCAGCCATTGTTGACCCTGCAGGGCCTATCGATGCACAGCTATTATATCAGACAATGTCTGAGCTACTCAAATGTCTTTTGTCACTGCTGATGTTGTCTTCTGCTCCATTGGCACCCTTAGCTGGTCTGTTGTCAACCTTGCTGTCGACGTGCCAGTTCTGGGTCCCTTCAGTGGTGCCAGGCCCTGAACGGCTTCTGTTGATGGTACCCCCATAGATGGCTCCTCCTCATTTACCTCCTTGTCTCCTCAACTATCAGCCGATGGTGGTTGACATCAATGATGAACTGGAGCATAATGCATAGTATATGGAAGAGGAGGAGGAGGCCATGGATGAAGAGGAAGAGACAGTCGATGTTGTGACCTCAAGCTCCACTCTGTCTTGTTGCTCAGAGGAGAGTGTGAAAAACACACCATAGTTTCCACCTGAGGATGCCTCATTTCAGGCCTTCCTAAAACAGGTTCAGGCTAAACTGGGGTTTCAAGCAGAGGAGGAGGATTCCTCCAGGAGAAATCTCTGTGAGTTCTTGAAGGTTTCAGCCTCCCCAACAGTCATCATTCCTCCAGTGCATTCTGCACTTGATAATGCTACTCTGGTGTCCTGGCACAGGCCAGCTCTGTTGCATGCAGTGCACAGGAAGGCTGATAAACAATATCCAGTTCCCAATGCAAAGCTTTGTTATTCCTCGTAGCCTGAAACAAACTCTGTGGTAATTATGACTGCTTATGACAGATCCAAGACTACCAAACACATGAGTTCTGTTCCTCCTAATAAGGAGTCGAGGGAGTTAGACATGATGGGAAAGAAGACCTTTGTCTCTGCTTCACTAAGCCTATGAATTGTTTAATATCAGTCATACATGATAAAATATCAGAAATGCCTTTGGAAGACTATGGCCACCCTGGATGAAAAATTGACAGAGGGCCAGAATAAAATATTGGCACAGCAGACTAATGCTAATGGCCAAGAAGCAGGTAAGCATCTGTTGAGATCAGACTGTGGTGCTTTCGATGCTACAGCCAAGGTGGCTGCATCTGGCATTTGCCTCTGCCGCCACTCTTGGCAAGTGTGGCTGGTTTTGCCTCAGATGTGCGACACTCTGTGATGAGTGCCTCATTCAGGGTAAACAGTTATTTGAAATTGATGTTGAAAATGCATTATGGGGTTTGCGGTCCTCTAAAATGACTCTTAGATCCTGCATATTTCGTACCCTAGACCCCGGGAAGACCCCGGGAAGAGGGTCGTGGTTATTTTCATAGGCTCTATACCTGTCCAGGCTATTCAGAAGGTCCGGGATGTGGTTCCCAGTTGCCTCAGCCTTCCACTCCCAATCTGCAAACTTACCTCCTGCTGCTCATGCCAGAATTACAAAGGGTCTGTTCATTACTGGCACGTCTGCTGCTCCTGTGGCCTTCTGACTTCCCTCTCCTTCCTCCAGCCTCACTTCCTCTGGAAGCCTTGGTGGAGGCTGCATCTCCCTCTTCCTACCAAAATGGGGAGAGATCACTACAGGTATCCTCCAGGATATGTTGCCCTCCTGCTTGAGGAGGTTCAAACCCTCCTCTGCAAGAGGGCTGTGGAACCTCTCCCTCTTTCAGAACAGAACCTGGGCTACTATTCCCAGTGCTTTCATGCCCCAAAATGGACCAGGCATCTCAGGCCAGTACCAGACCTTTAAGGACTGAATCTGTTCATCGAATACAAAAAGTTTCAAATGCTCTCTCTGCAGTCCCTCCTCCCCTCCTGCTAACAGGGGATTGGATGTTTGCTCTGGAAATGAATGACACATACCTTCATGTCAAAATCTGAAAGTCACACAGAAAATACCTGCTTTTCATGGTTCAGTGCTCACATTACCAATTTCATGTCTTGCCGTTTGGTTTGTGCTCTTCACCACATGTCTTTACCAAAGTATTTGCCATGCTGGCAGCTGCCCTCTGCTGGGAGGGCCTCTGTGTCTTCCCATACAGAGATGACTGGGTATTGAAAGCCTCATCCCAGGAAGCAATTGTTTACACACTATTTCGGACTCAATAGTTATTCGACTAGTTGGGTATACTAGTCAGTGAACCAAAGTAAGTCCTTACTTCTTGCCAGCAGCTCAAATATATAGGAACAGTTCTGGATACAAGTCTGCGATAGGCATTCCTGCCCTCTGACTGTGCTATGGCATTGGTGGACCAAACACAACAGTTATCATCCAGCAACTAAGTTTTGGGCAGATGCTTACTGAGCTTAATTGGCCTAATGGCGACTGCCATATTGACTGTCATACTAGCTCACCTCCACATGAGAACCCCTCAGTGGTTTCTCAGGGTGCAGTAGGCACAACATTCCTATGAATTGGAGCATCTCATACAGGAGATTCCTCCACTTTCATCACTCCCTGCTGTGGTGGTTGGACTGCTCTAGCCTAGTGTTGGGGTGCCAATTACTCCAGCCATCCCCCCTCCTGGTGATGACCATGTTTGCCTCAAATTCAGGTTGGGGTTCCCTTCTGGGCATCTTCAGAACTCAGGGTCAGGGGACCACTCTGGTTGCAGTTCTGCACAGCAGCACTCTGTAGATGAGAACTGTTGTGCATTGCTTACAGGCCTTCTCCTCCTTCCTTCAGGGGACCCAACTATGAATTCGTACAGACAATATTTTGATAATGTATTACATCAACCAACAGGAAAGAGTTCATTCATATCCTCTCTGCAGAGAAACGATAAGTGTTTGGCACAGGGCAGTAGAATGAGACATATTTCTGTCTACAGTGTTTCTACCAGCTATCCAGAATGCTCCAGTGGATCACCTCAATCGGTCCCAGGCAATGTGCCAAGAATAGGAACTCTCTGACTCCATCATAGACAGCTACTTCGACAAATGGGGTCAGCCAGACATAGACCTATTTGCGTCCCCATACAACATGAAACTGCAGCATTTCTGCTTGCTTGCTCCAGGGCCTGGAAATTTTTGAGTGTAACATATTATACCTGTCCTGAAAAGAGACATTTCTGCTTCCTTTTCCCTCATTCCCTCTAATACAAAGGGTTCTTGTCAAGCTACAGGCCAAGCCTGCCTCTATGATTCTAGTGGCCCCTTACTGGCCCAGGCAAATTTGGTTTCCCCTACTCCAGCAACAGACAGTGGAACCTTCTGTCCTACTCTCCCTGCTTATGGGATTTCTGACACAGGAGCAGGGTGCACTGGTGCACCCAGATCTTCAATTCCTACACCTGGCTTCTGAGGACACAGAACTCTCCTGCTTCAGGGTTTCCCTGGTGGTTGCAGATTTATTTATTTAGCTTTGGTTAGCCAGGTAAGTACACTAAACAAAAACAGATGCCTATTTTCAGGAGCAACCGGGGAGGTTACAAGGAACTAAGGAAGCAAATTACAAACAGGGTAGGGTTATACAGAGCTTAGGTAAACAATATACAGGCATTTCAAGATAAGACAGAGAAACAATTCAAAATAACAGAATACATACACAAGAAACACTATGAGCAGGTAGATGTTCTGCTGGTGGCTAGAATGCAGTCTACATGGTACATCCATTTGCAAAAATTTAGATGTTTTACAGTTTGGTGTATTAGGCATGTCCTGGATCACTTTACATGTCCAGTGCCTAAATTGCTGGACCACCTCTTGTCCTTTAAGTATGCAGAACTAGGGTATTCCTAACATACTAGACACCAACAGAGTAGGCCTATTGGTCTATCAAGTCTGCTCGTGCTTCAGCACCCTGATTGGGTAACATAGCCCTCTATATGTCTCCTTCCACTGTTACTCCATCCCCCAGTCCTGCCCCTCTGGGGCAAACCAGCCTCTGCTTCACCCGTTGCCTACACCTGTCCTACTCTCTCTTGAATCCCTCCACTGTAGCTGCCTGTACCAGCTCCCTGGGCAGTGCATTTCACGGTTTCACTACTCTCTTGGTGAAGTACTTCCTTCTCCTTTCTCCCCTAATCCTACCACCCTCAGTCCTCTAGCTGTGTCCTTTTGTGATTCCACCCTCCTTCAGTCAAAAGATCCTATCTCAACTTACCTTACTTACTCCCCTGAGGTACTTGAAGACCTCAATCATGTCCCTCCGGTCCCTCCTCTCCTCCAGCGAGAACAAGTTGAGCTCCCCTAGGCGTTCCTCATATGTCATATCCCCCAGGCCCTGGATCATTCTGGTTGCTCTCCTCTGAACCCTCTCCAGGTGTTGGATGTCCCTCCTTAGGTGCAGCCTCAAGAACTGCACGCAGTACTCAAGATGTGGTCTAACCAGGCTGTAGTACAGTAGCAAAATCCCCTCCCTGTTCCTTGAGGTAATCCCCCTAGCAATGCATCCCAGCATCCTATTTGCCCTGACCACATCCCTCCTGCACTGCTCTGAATTATTCATGTTAACATCCACCAAGACTCCTAGGTCTCTTTCCCCTGCCGTGACCTGCAACTCATCCCTCCTCCCAGGGTGTACACATAGTTGGGGTTTTCCTGCCCTAGGTGTAGCACCTTGCACTTGGAGGAGTTCACTTTCAATTTCCAGGTGCAGGACCACCTATCCAGAGTATCCAGGTCCTCCTGCAGGGCAGATCTCCCCTTCTCCCCTCCTCCCCCTCCACCACCACCCCAAGCTTAGAGTTGTCGCAAAAAGACTCGTGTCACACCTGATACCTTCCCTGATATAGAAAATGTAGGTGCTAAACAGGATTGGCCCTAGGACTGCTCCCTGTGGGACCCCACTTATGACCTCCCTAGGAGACGAGACCTCCCCTCTGACCACTACCCACTGAGTGCGACCTGAAAGCCAATTTCCAATCCACCTAACCATCAATGGGCCTCCCCCCATCGCCCACAGCTTCTCCCTTAGGCCAGTGCGAGAGACCGAATCAAATGCCTTACTGAAGTCCAGGAACAGTGCATCCACTGGTCTCCCCCTGTTGAGTGCTGATGTCACCCACTCATAGAACTCTACAAGGTTTGTTTGACACAATCTACCTGGCACAAACCCATGCTGCCAGTCATCCAGGTAACCCATCTCCTCCAAGAAACCTCTCAGCCTTTCCTTAAGTATGCTGTCCATTACCTTCCCCACCACCGATGTCAGACTGATGGGTCTATAGTTTCCTGGCTCTTCTCTCAATCCCCCTTTGTGGATGGGCACAACATGTACCTGCTTCCAATCTCTTGGCACCCTCCCTGTCTGGAGTGACAAGTTAAAGAGATCCGCCAATGGCACAGCCAAAACATCTGACAACTCCCTCAGTACTCTGGGATGAATAGCATCAGGCCCTGTAGATTTATCCTTTTTTAGGGACAGGAGGGCTTCCCACACCTTATCGATAGGAATATCAGCATCTGTTCCCCCCTCCCATTCAGCAGAACCAGCCCAATATCTCACCCCTGGCCTACTTCCCCCAGTGGCTTGTTCTTCAGCAGGTACACCAATAGTCAGGTCTGCTGTGCTTTCTGTGTCCTTCAACCCCCTTTTTTGGAAGTTCCTCAGCCTCCTTCCTAGTGAACACTGAGGCAAAGTACTCATTCAGTACCTCCGCCTGCTCTGCAGCCCCTTTCACCCACCCCTCAGCTGTCTTCAACCTACTGAGTTGGCCCTTGACCTTCATTCACTCACCAGTATACCTAAAGAACCCCTTTTCCCCACCACGTATCCCATGCGCCAGCATCAGCTCTTTCCAGGCCTTTGCCCCCCTCACCACTCTGGTGACTTTCCAGGTTGCAAGGCGATAGTTCTCTCTATTCCTCTCTCCTTTCATTTTTTTGTACCTACTGTAGGCAGCCTTCTTCTCCCTTACCACCTTCTGGACCTCCTTGGTCCACCAGCATGGTTTATGAGACCTAACATCCTTGTGCTTCACTCTTGCACAGGTCCTGGTGGCCTCCTGTAGCCCCCACTTTATGATCTCCCACTTACCTTCCACATCCAAACCTGGTTTTATCTCCCGCAAATGCCCCTTGAGAATTTACCCCATGTTCTGAAAGTCTTCCCTTCTAAAATCAACTATCATTGTCCTTGAATGATCCCCCCAGTTTAAGCCAAAACCAGACTGTACTGTGGTTGCTCCCAGCCAGGGAGTCTTCCGCAACAAGATCTTGTACAAGACTCCCATCCACTAAAACCAAAAACTGCCATCACAGAGGTAACGAGCCTTTGTGTGAAGCAAATAAGCAAAACAAAACGATGTAAGAAACCACTATGGTTCTCAAAGGAAGTGGCAGTGAAGGCTCAAGAGAAAAAGAAAGCATTCAGAAAGTACAAGGAATCACAGAAGGAGCAGGACAGAGAACTGTATCAGTTAAAGCAAAAGGAGGCTGGGAAGGCAGTCAGAACAGCAAAGGCCCAAACCGAGGAAAAGATAGACAACTCAGTTAAGAAGGGGGATAAAACCTTTTATAGGTACATCAGGGAGCGAAGGAAGACCAAGGGAGGGATAGTGAGGCTTAATAAAGGGAAGGAGGGTGGGCAGAGGGAGACTGTGAAAAGGCAGAGATACTAAACAAATATTTTGCTCAGTATTTACAAATGAAGAGGAGGAGTTACCTAAAACAAACAGTAGAAACACTCTGGATACAGAAGTTGTTACCAGCCCATTTACAGAAGAAAGGGTTCTGAAAGAATTCTTAAAACTGAAGGTGGACAAGCAATGGGGCCTGATGGGATTCATCCCAGAATTTAAAAGAACTAAGGGTAGAACTAGTGACACCACTGACTACCCTTTTAACAAATCATGGGAGGATGGGTGGTACCGAGGACTGGAGGAGGGCAGATGTGATTCTCCTTACAAAAGTGGGAGCAAGGCAGAAGCAGGAAACTACAGACCTGTTAGTTTAACCTCAGTGATAGGGAAAATGATGGAATCACTTCTGAAGGAAAGAATTGTCGAGTATCTAGAGGCCATAGGGGCACAGGACCCTAGGCAGCATGGATTCACAGTGGGAAGGTCATGCCAGACAAATCTGATAGATTTCTTTGACTGGGTGACCAAAGTAGTAGATCAGGGAGGGCTGTGACATGGCCTACCTAGACTTTAGCAAGGCATTTGACACAGTCCCACACAAAGATTAATATACAAGTTAGCCAGCCTGGGAGTGGGTCCCAAGATGACAGCCTGTAAAGAATTGGCTGGAGAATAGGACACAGAGAGTAATAGTAAATGGAGTCCACTCAGAAGAAAGGAGGTTACTAGTGGGGTACCGTGAGGTTCAGTATTAGACTGGTCCTCTTCAATGTCTTTATAAGCAACATTGCAGAGGGGCTGGAAGGAAAAGTATGTCTCTTTGCAGATGACACAAAGATCTGCAACAGAGTTGATGCACAGGGTGGGTGGAAAGGATGAGAAGGACTTGGCAAGGTTAGAGGAATGGTCAAATGTATGGCAGCTTAGATTCAATGCTAAGAAGTGCAAGGTAATGCACCTGGGAAACAAAACCCAAGGGAAGAGTACACAATGGGGTGAGATACTAACAACAACAAAATGGAAAGGGACCTGGGGTAGTCATATCAGATGACCTAAAGGTGGGCAAGCAATGTGAGAGGGCAGCAAGGAGGGCTGGGGGATACTGGGATGCATAGGAGAGCATCACCAGTAGAAAACAGGAAGTTATTATCCTCTGTACAGACAGCTGGTGAGACCCCATCTGGAGTACTGTGTGCAGTTCTGGAGACCCAATCTCATAAAGACATAGACAGGATGGAAGCTGTCCAGAGGAGGGCAACTAAAATGGTGCAGGGTCTGCACCGAAGACATATGAAGAGAGACGAAAGGAGCTTAATATGTATAGCCTCGAGGAAAGGAGGAAGAGGGGGGACATGATAGAAACGTTCAAGTACCTCAAGGGAATCAACAAAGTCCAAGAGGGTAGCATCTTTCAAAAAAAGAGGTGTGCAAGAACAAGAGGGCACAATTTAAAGATGGGGGGGTGACTCAGAGGTAATTTAAGGAAGTATTTTTTCACACAGAGGGTTGTGAATGCATGGAACGGCCTTCCGGAGGGGGTTGTGGAGTCAAAATCAGTGGTGGAATTCAAGCATGCATGGGACAGTCATAAGGCCATTCTAGGGGGTGGGAGTAGGAAGAAGTAGGCTGCTGGTTAACTAGGATCTGCAGCTTATCCAGTAGGTAGGGAAATGGGCAGACTGGGTGGGCCAAGCGGTCCTTATCTGCCGTCAAATTCTGTTTCTATGTTTCTATGTTTCCAGGATATGACCCTCCTTTGTTGGGTCCATCACCTGCTGGTTGAGGAATGCATCCAGGAAGTCATCCAGCAGCTTCTGCTCCCTGGTTGCAGTGGACGTCATAGTACTCCACAATCAGTAGCTGGCATATTAAGGTTCCCTAGTAACACCACTCCTTCCCCTTCTAGTCCACACTGCCCCTTAATGTTAGCCAACAGGCAATCCTCCAGGTCCTCTGCTAGTCCTGGGGGCCTATATACATCCCCCCAACTTGATCTTCCCTCCCACGGGGGTTCGCAAGATGACCCATAGGGCCTCCACTTTGCCATCTGCTTCTTCCACTCTCATAATCTCAGTGTTATCGCTAATGAACATTGCTACTCCTCCCCCTCTGCCCACCTTTCTGTCCTTCCTTAGCACAAGGTACCCACTCAGATTAATATCCCAGTCATGGCCAGGGGTGGCCCAAGTTTCAGTGACCGCTGCTACATCCACCCCACCCTCAAACAGCGTGGCCTGGAACTCAGGCATTTTATTCTCCAGGCTCCTGGCATTTATTAAAGCCACCCTCCAACCCTTGTCCCTACTCCTCTTTACCATATCCTTCCCAGATCTTTCATCCTTCCATCCACACTTCTCCCCTAGGGTACCATCTGTCCCCCCCCCCCATGGGGTTGCAGGCCAGTCCTATCGGCGGTATGGATGGCCGGATCAGCCCGGTAGTGCCCCCCGCCCCCCTTCACAAGTTTAAACCCCATCTAGCCTGAATGAAATTCATCATCCCGTGTTTGAGAACTTCCTTCTCTACCGGATTTAGGTGAAGTCTATCTGGGGCATGCAGTCCCTTGTCTTCCAAAACTCCCCCCCAGTCTCCCAACACCCTAATCCCCTGTGCTTCACCCCACTGCCTGAGCCAGTCATTAATCTCCCATATCTTCTGTTTGTTCTCCACAGTGGCCCTTGGCACTGGCAGGATTACCGAGAAGGAGACTGTACATCCATTGTCATGACAGACCCTGACCAGTTCTCAGAACCTTGCCTGAATTTCAAGCACACTATTCCCCTCAATATCATTTGTTCCCAGATGCATCAGGAAGTCCGGTGATCCTCCACATTCCCTCACCAGCTCATACACCATGAACTTCACCTTACACACAGTCAGACTGGAAATACCCACTAGCTTAACTGGACTGGATTTTCCCTCACCCTGCCCCACCCAATGAATGCCCCTAGTCATGGAGTCCCCCAGCAGGAGAACCTTAGAGCCCCCCCTGATCTTTTGTACACCTCCTTTTTGGACTCCCCAGCCAGCCCCCATTACCTCTCCCCTCCTTGAGACCACGTCCCCTTGGCTTCTCTCCGAACCCTCTATAAGAGAACCCCTAGCCACCCTACCCCTCTTGTCGCGCCTTTTTGAACTGGATTCCCCGGCTCCCCCCAGTTTAGCCTCCACCTCACTCCCTACCCCAGTCGAGCCCTCTTCTCTGACCTCCTCCTCTTCCAGCTCCCACCTCTCCAGTCCCCCCCAACACGACATTCCCATCACCATCACCAACTCCTACCTCCTCCACTTTCCTCTTGCCCCCTTCCATGCCCACCTGCAGGTCCCTTACCTTTGGGCCTTTCTCTGGTATGATCCTACCCCTTTGAAGGACACCCCTCCCTCATCTCAATCTCTCCGCCTCCTTTCTTACCGAGTTGACTCACGGCCTCCACACCTTCCCTCTGCTGGTTCTCCCCTCCCCTTCTTTGACACTTGATTTGCCCCCTCCCTGCTAGCATACTTTTATAAATTACCAATGCCCACCCTTATCCAATTCACCGTATCCATGTCTCCTCCATCCTCCTTTTCCTCCTCTACCCTCCTCACCATGTCCTCTCCAACCAACTTACTCAATGGCTCAAATTTATTATAGCATTCAAAGCCAACCTCCTTTTTTAGTCCTGATTTCCCGCTATCCACTCCTCCAGTAGGCTCACTGTCAGACTCAGCCAACCTGTTCCCCCCCCTGCCTCCTATGATTTAGCCTGTTTCTTCTACTGGTTACCTCCCAGCTAGCTACCCCCTTTGCTACTAGCCCATGCCTCGTAGGTTCTCCACTCCTTCCAGATGAAATGGATCCAGGTAGCACTCTATCACTGCCCTCCTGCTCCCCACAGGCCCTCCCAGACATATTTATTCCCCCCCCAACAACTCCAGTTTCCTCCATACCCAGTCAAACTCCCTCCTTGATCTGCAGTAACTGCCTACAGACTTGGCAACCTCCCTCCCTCCAGGCCCAGTTTAGGACCATGGCTACCCTACAGCCAGTGTACCCTACAATCCTGCCAAAGATGCCCACCCTGGTGGCTGGGGGCCACCCCCAGAGGCCCTCTCCAAACATTCTTGGATGTTCACCCTTGACCAGGTCCCTACCCCCAGATAGACCTACCCCCAACCCTCTACAGCCAGCCATATGGGGCGAGGTAGCATGTGAAATTAAAAACACAACTCTTGGACCAAGCTACTAAGCAGAATGAAAGAACATGAACAGAGTTACATCCCCTAACAGTTCCAAGCATAGTCAGAGTCAAGACTGGAGAAAACCCCAGCATAGCCACCCAACCAATCAGTGACCTACCTCCACCTGGCCCCTCCTCCACCTCCTCTTAGCATTTAATAGAGGTTGGGGCTGGGGTGGGTGGCAAACTAGTGTCCCAAGAGTGGCTGGGCTTGTCCCTTAAAAGGCCCAGCCACAAGTCCTGAAAATGGTGCCCTGGCTTTCGATTGGGTGCTCCAACTCAGATCACTGAACTCCTTCTAGCCACTGATGTGGCCACCCCTAGCTCCAAATTTGCTCCTGATACAGCTCCTGCAACAGCTCTGTCACCGCTGATGTGGTGTACACCATCCCTCAGGACCTTTAGACCCGTAAGAAGTAGCCCGCCAATGCGGCCTGCACAGTTCCCCTGCTCCTCTGTGAGTAAGTCCCAAGTATCTCAAGAGAGGCTAGGCTTGTCCTTTAAAAGGCCTAGCCACGAGTCCTGAAAATGGCGCCCTGGCTTTCTACTGGGCTCTCTGACTCAGATTACTGAACTTCTCTTAAGCACCAATGTGGCTGCGCCCGGCTCCAGATTTGCTACTGATACAGCTCCTGCAGCAGCTCCTTCACTGCCGATGCACCCTGCGCCATCCCACAGGACCTCTGGACCCTGAGAATCAGCCCACCGATGCGGCCTGTGCAGTCCCTTTGCGAGTAAGTCCCAAGTATCCCAAGAGCGGCTGGGCTCGTCCCTTAAAAGGCAGGGCCATGAGTCCCAGAAATGGTGTCCTGGTTTCCTACTGGGTGCTCCGACTCAGATCACTGAACTCCTCCTAGCCACCGATGTGGCCTGCATAGTCGCTCTGCTCCTCTGCAAGTAAGTCCCAAGTATATAATATAATAATCTTATCCACCAGGAGAAAAATGATGAAAAATAATCAAATCCACAGGAAATGGTGAACTACTGGGGACCAGTAAACTGTTATTGCTGTAGATCAAAGACCCAGAATGTGTTAAATTCCTGAAGGAGATGAACATTGGCCTGGGGCATATGCAGGAAGTAAAAACCCTTTGTTAGTCTCTTCCATTTGTTTAAATGGTTGTGAATAGTTCTCAAAGGCAAGCACAGATCCCTTTAGGAACAGGGCAGATGGAAATGTGGATTCAGTACAGCAGTCCACAACTCAGAGCTTGTAGAACTTCTTTGCTGGACTTAACTTTGTTTGTGGTAGCTTCCAAAAAAAGTTGATTTACAATGAGAATGCCCATACCTATTGGTGGTGTTTTCCAGTTTCTAAGTCCAGGAAACTTTCATAGATATCATGTCCAAGAGTGGTCTAGTTCCTCCAAGCAGAAACACATAAAAATCCACAAAACTAAACTATTGACGGAGACAAACACAAACACCCAGTCACACAGCCCAAGGAGGCAGATTTATTATAATATTCCTATATTAAGTTCCACCTGACCGCAGTGTTGGGTTTTCATGCCCTCATGGAGGGCAAGACAGTGGCCCAGATGGAGGTTTCCCATCTATTCTCAAGATATATTCTACTGTTGCACTCCTCGGTCTGAGATCTGGTACCAGTGTGAGAGTTTAGTTTGGTCATAGAGACCCCTACTGCACCTCCCTTCGAGCCTGCTGCTACTTGTGAGCTGCACTTCCTCTACACTTGTGAGTTACACTTCCTCTCATTGCACTGTTCCTAGTGCAAAGACGTCTGCTACATGCATTTCAGAATTGTGGCTCTGGTTGCAGACCCTCTTTTTATTATTTTTCACATTGATAGGGTTACATTATGTACTAATCCTCATTTCCTTCTAAAGGTTGTGTCTGAAAGAACACTGAATCAGACTGTTGACCTTCCTGTTTATTTTTCATCTACCGTGGATAGTGGGGAATAACATTTGCATACATTAGATGTCCAGAGGACACTGCATTGGCACTTGGATCATACAAAGGATTGTGGAAAATCCTAATAACTGTTTGTAGCGTTTGACCACACGATGGTGGACTCCCCAGTTCCCTAACAGGGCATGTCCAATTGTATTACGTTTTGCTACCAGAAGTGCAGTAAGCATCTTCCTGCTCCTGCCCATGCTCACTTCACCCACGGGGTGGCTACTTCAGTGTGGCCTGTTTCTAAAATGTGTCTGCTGCTGACATATATGCATAAGACCTAGAGGCCCTTCCTGTGGAGGGCAGCTGCCACCATGGCAAATACTTTGGTAAAAACACATGGTGCAGAACATGAACCAAATGTCAAGACACAAAATTAGTTATGTGCTCCCTGAAGCATGAAATGCAGGTATTTTCTGTGTAACTTTCAGATTTTTGACATGAAGGTATACATTGTTCATATTCAGCGCAACCATCCAATCCCCTGTAAACAGGAGGGGTAGAAAGGACTGGAGAGAGCATTCAAAACTTTTTGTATTCTATGAATTCACTCCTCAAAGGTCTAGTACTAGCCTGAGATCCCCGGTCCATTTTGGGACAAGAAAGCACCTGAAATAATAGCCCAGGTTCTGTTGTGAAGGAGGGACAGGTTCCACAGCCCTCTTGCAGAGGAGAGTTTGAACCTCCTCCAGCCAGCTGGAATACTGTTCATAAATTTACTAAACATTACCGTCAAGTCATCGTCTCTCGTAGACATGCTGGCTTTGGCCTCAATGTTTTGCAAGGCCTCCATACTCAGGACAATTAGGTCCTGCTTTCTTCCCCCCCTACTTGTTACTGCTTGGGAATTGTTCCATGATGTGACTCAGTGGAGGGGGATATCCTTGAAGAAAATGGAATAGTTACCATCTGTCTAACAGTAGACTGAGCCACGGCTCTCCCTCCTTGTTTCCTCCTTGTTGAGTGAGTGTGATTATACTGTCTGCTCTCTCAAGCTGCTGCTTCTATCCTGTCTCATATGGCATTTATACTCAGGTTTCCATGTCCTCTCCCGAGTGCCTGGTTTGTTCCTGGTCACTTTGGTCCCTGCGGGTGTGATGATCCTTTGTGCTTGTCTCCAGTGGGGAACTAGGGCATGCTGGGGACACACACATTGTATAGGCTTCAATGATGTGTGTTGATGTGGGCAGCCCCATCCAGCAACAATTTCCAGGTAGTCCTGACATAGAAGGCTTAGTTTCATGATGTGGCTTAATGGAGGAGATGCTCTTAAAGAGCTGCTGTTACAGTAGGTAACTGTTCTTTCACTCTCCACTCAGATGCAGATGGCTCCTAGAGAACTGATAGCTGTGAAATTACAGTTACAGATGTTGCCTCTGGGAGGGGCATATGATGGATCTTTCACCATGTTTTGAGTCACTAAACAGCCTTTCCACCCCTGTGATAATATGGTAGCACCCTCTAGAATCTACTTCAGTATGCCACTAACCCTTGAAGAGCAGCTTCCTTGATTAGGTCATGCAAGTCACCAGGGTGCTACCTGCCCCATGGTCTAATTTAACAGTTTGGAAATGTTTTTTATAAATTAATTAGATAAAAACTTTTGTATGACCTGCTTGGATTCAATAAGCTGTGGAGTCTTAAACAGCACCTTTTCCCGTGCTCAGTCCAGAAACTTTATAAGTGCCTTACCTGCCCCAAAGTCCACTGAAGCCCAAATTATAATTTTTCTGTAGCCAGAATTTGGGATGGAAGAGATCATAATTTGGCTCCTTAGAGACAGGAGCCCAATACCTTCTGCTTCCTGATCTAAAGACATGCCCTGTGCTCCTCTGTTTCATGATGCAGTATTATGGAGGGCGCAAGGGCATGCTTTATAGAGTTGTCTAGGGACTCATTTTCCAGTCCTTTTTAAAACATTTTTCGGTGCTGATTTCGACAAATGAAAGCCACTGCTCAACTAACAAGGACCTTGAGCAGTGGCCTTCATTTGTTGAAATTTGGACTCTAACATGTTTAAAAAAGGACTTGAAAACGACTCCCTGTACAACTCCATGGAGCGCGCCACAGCACGCTCCATAGTATTACATCATGAAACGTGAGAGCATGGGGTGGGGGGTGTCTTCAGATCAAGAAGTGGAAGGGACTGGGCTCTTGGCTCCGTGGAGTCAAATTACAGTCCCATCCATCACAAATTCTGTTATAGAGAAATTGTAATTTGGGCTCTGGTGGACTTTGGGAGCAGGTAAGGGACCTATAGATTTTCTGGGGGAATTTATAAAATCCAGGAAAGGTACTCTTCAAGGTATAGTTACTTCCCAAAACAGCATTTGATGATGCTAAGTGTCTTCAGTGTAAAGTGTAATAAAATGGGGAGAGGGCTATTTATAGTAACCTTGCTCAACTGAGCAGGGCACCTTTTATTTTTGGTAATAGTATATTATGCATTGTGGGTCGCAGAATCACCTTTATCGGGTGAATACACTTCCATTTTACTTACCTTAAAATGAAAGTTGGGCAGTCAAGTTGAGCAGTTAAAATAAACAGCCCCCCTTCCCATTTTACTACTCTTTGCATTTAACATGCTATATTTGTGGCCCTCACTTACTGTACTATAGCATTATCAAATTTTTTTTCAGGGGGTGGACCATAGCTTGAGACTCCAAAGATTTTCAAATCTATGCTGGTCCTAAAAATGGTCTTATCTAATTATTACGCTAAGTATTTTTTAAACTGCTTATTTAGAACCTGATGCAGGTAGCACATTGGTATGACTTGCTTGTTCCAGGTTACAAAAGGTGTCAGCAGCTCTTTAACATATTTCTGAATGCTTTATTGATGATCAAATTTGCATATCCCTCGCTATCACAATGTAAATGTCTAACATTGCCTTCTTTATAATCCTTTCTGCTCCTGCTGGTAATTTGCCCTATTGTCCACCTACTGTATCTTGCTATTCTGCATTTTCATGTATGCCTGCCAATGTGCGCTGATGCACTTCCAAGCCTGCCTGCCCATCCACCTGATTGATTGATTGACATTAAACTGGTTATCTCCTTCTCCCAGAGACCTAAACTGACTTTCTCTGCTTTACAAAGCTGTAAATATCCTCTTTGCTCTTTATCTGGCCGAGCTCGTGGTGATATCTATGAACATACGTACGAACATACAAAATTTGCCAGCAGATAAAGGCCTAGAGGTCTATCAAGTCTGCTCGAATGTGCAGCTAGCACCCCTTATTCTGCAGCTACCCCTCCCTTCCCCTTCATTAACCCTCCCCCTTGTCCTGTCCCATCCCCTTTTGAAGCTGTCCACTGTTCTACTGGATACCACTTCTGCAGTTAACGCATTCCACCCAGCCACCACCCTCTCTGTAAAAAAGTGTCTCCTCATCTCCCTCCTGAACCTTCCTCCCTCCAGTCTCATATCATGGCCCCTGGTGTCCCTCCCCTCCCTTACTTTGAACAGCCCCTCTGTACCTGTCTTGTTTATTCCTTTCATGTATTTAAAGGTTTCAATCATGTCCCCCCATCCCTCCTCTCCTCCAGCGAGTACATGTTTAATTCCCTCAACCTCCTCTCATATGATAAGTCCCCCAGCCCCTTGATCATCTTTGTTGCCCTGCGCTGCACCCCCTCCAGTACCTTAATGTCCCTGTTCAGATACGGGCACCAGTACTGCACGCAGTACTCCAGGTGTGATATAACTAATGACCTATACAGTGGCAGAATCACCTCCTCCCTCCTCGAGGATATGCCCCTTGCAATACAACCCAGCATTTTGTTGGCCTTTGCAGCTACCTTCCTACATTTTGCCGAGTTGTTCATTGACCATGTAATGAGCACCCCCAGATCCTTCTCCTCTGTCTGGGCTAGCTGCACTCCCCCCCAGCTGGTAACTCCTTCTTGGGTTCTTCATCCCAAAATGCAGCACCTTGCACTTTTTGGCATTAAACATCAGTTGCCAGGTGTCTGACCAGGTTTCAAGCTTTGCCAGATCATCCTGCAACCCCTGCCATCCCCCTAGGTCATCCACCACTGCTCCTACCTTGGTATCATCAGCAAACAGACTGATCTTGCTCTTGATGTCCCATGATATGTCCGCAATGAATATCCCAAACAACACTGGTTCCAACACCGAGCCCTGTGGAACACAGCATGTCACTACTTTTGGGTGTGAGAGCTCCCCACCCACCACCACCCTCTGTTGCCTTCCCTGAAGCCAGTTTCCTACCCATCTCACCAGCTTTGCACCCACCCCTGTGCCTACTAACTTACTCCCCAGGTTTCCATGTGGCACCAAGTCGAATGCCTTACTGAAGTCCAGATACAGGACATCCACTGCATGGCCCCTGTCCAGTTGCCTAGTTACCCAGTCATAGAACTCCACCAGGTTGGTTTGGCAGGATTTGCCCCGTATGAAGCCATCCTGTCTGCTGTCCTGTAGTCCTTTGGCCTCTAGGAGGGCCACCAGCCTCTCCTTCAAGATAGTCTCCATTAGCTTACCCACTATGGATGTGAGGCACACTGGTCTGTAGTTTCTCGGTTCATCCTTGGGGCCACTCTTGTGGAGGGGCACCACATGAGCCATCCTCCAGTCCTGAGGTACACACCCCGAATGTAGTGAGGCATTAAATAGGTCTGCCTAAGGTCCTGCAAGGACCTCTGCCAGTTCCTTCAGTACCCTGGGGTGGATGCCATCTGGGCCTGGCGCCTTGTCCACCCTCAGTGCCTTCAAACCCTCCCAAACTCTGCCCTCCATGATTTCCCCATCTGTCACCCCTTTCCCCTCCGTTTCTGCCATTTCTTCCCCCTTGGGCATCACCCCCTCTTGTCTTTAGTAAATACTGAGAAGTACTACTCATTTAGTGCTTCTGCCTTATCGCACCCTGCTTCCACTCAACCCCCCTCCTTCCTAATCCTTACTATGTGGTCCTTAGAGCTCCTTTTCTCCCTGATGTACCTAAAGAAGTCCTTTTACCCCTTCTTAATGCCTTGTGCCAGCCTGAGTTCCGTAGATGCTTTGGCTTCCTGTACTGCCCTTGTCACCTCCTTCGATTCTGTCAAGTACTCCTCCCTTTCCTCCCCCCTCCCTGTTTTATTGTACTTCCTAAAGGCAGCTCTTTTCCTCCTTACCTTTTCCATGACCTCCTTGCTCAACCAGCTTGGTTTCTTAGCCCTAGCCTTCTTGCTATGGGCCTTGCAGCAAATTTTGGTTGCCTCCACTATCCCCAGCTTTATGAGCTCCCACCTCTGGTTAGTGTCCATACTAGATTGAATTCTGGCCAGGTACCCTTTTACCACTTCCCTCATCCTCCCAAAGTCAGCCCTCCTGAAGCCCAGCACTCTTGTGCCAGATTCCACTCCTTCCTTGCCCATATCCAATGTGAGCCATACTGAGTGGTGGTCACTCCCTGACAGCAGTTCCTCCACTGTAAGTTCTCTCACAAAGTCCCCATTTGCCAGCACAAGGTCAAGGGTATTCCCTAACCTGGTTGGTTCACTGACCATTTGCAGCAGGAAGCTGTCCTGGAAGGCATCCAGCAGTACTTGCTCCCTTTTGTTCCTGGTTGTTGGGGTACTCCGATCCACTCCTGGCATGTTGAAGTCCCCCACAATCACCACACTACTCTTCTCGCAGGTCCTCCTGATCTGTCCCACTAGTTCCCTGTCTAACACCTCCGTCTGAGATGGTGGCCTGTACACCACTCCCATTCTAAGAATCCTATTCTTGGAATCCTGGATTTGCATCCAAAGTGCCTCTGTACCACCCTCCTCCCCTTCCTCCCTTACACACTTCAGTCCTTCCTTCACATATAGTTCCACATCCCCTCCTTTCCCAATCACCCTGTCCCTACGAAATAATGTATACCCTGGTACAGACAGGTCCCAGTCATTGTATTGGGTGGCCCATGTTTCTGTGAAGGCTGCAATGTCTACCTCTCCCTCTGCCATGAGCACCTGTAACTCTGCAGTTTTCCTCCCAAGGCTCCTAGCATTAAGGGTAACCACCTTCCACAACCCCCATCCTGCCCTCCTTTATTAGCATCACCAATAGTACTTGCCATTTGTCCTTTGTCGCTGTTATGGGGGGTAAGCTCATATGGCTTCCCAACCTGTGGTCTCTGCATATCTCTTGCCTAATTGCCACCCCCCACTCCTAGTTTAAATTCCCAACTTCCTCTATGTACTCCTCCATCCTCTGTTTCAACACTTTTTCCCTCTTCACTCAAATGTAGTTTGTCCTTGGCATAGAGACTGCCGTCCTCCCAGGTCCCTCCCAACCCCCCCAACAGCCCATACCCCTTAGCACAACACCAGGTTCTTAGCCATCCATTAAATTCCTCTATTCTCAGCTTTCTTGTTGTGCTTGCCTTGGGCACTGGAAGTATCTCTGAAAACGTTACTGATGTTTCTGCCCCCTCACATAATTGTTCTAGTTCCTCAGACCTCCTCTGGACTATATCTACTGTCTTGTCAGCCAGGTCGTTTGTTCCAAGATGTATAATTAAATGAGGCTTGTCCCTACCCCTTCTAGCATATTTCAGAACAGATTGTCCCACCCTTTCCGCTGTCATTCCTGGCATGGTCTCCATCCAAATGTGACTATGCCTCTCCCCCTTGCTACCCCATCTGACTCCTCTTAGTATTGAGTCCCCCAGCACTAAGATTCCATCACTCTTACTCCCTGCTTGCTTCCATTCATCTCCCTCTCTCATTTCCAGCTCCTCTTCTTCCTCCTGCACATTATTTCCCCCTTTAGCCCCTGTTGCAATTCTCCCAGCAGAGCTTCCCCCCAGTTTGGTCCAGGCATTTATCAATTACTCTTTTAATTTCATCATTTCCATCTTTCACCTTCTTCCTCTCTAGCAGTGCAAAATTATTTTCTGAAGACCCTTCACAAATGCCCGCTCCCTTTCTCTGCATAGTAACCTGTTCTGTCCTTTCCACTCCATGACTTTTGCCACTTCGTCGCCTCCCCTCACAAGTCCCTATCTCCTCCTTTCATTTGTCTTTTGTCTCCTGAACTGGTTTCCCCAGCAATCGTTCTTCCTGGCCTGGGCCCCTTTGTCTCTGCTTCCCTTCTTCTGACCCTCTCTTCACCACTGTTGGCTTAAATCACCCTCCCTCATCTCCCCTTCTTCCTCATTCCAGTATTGGGCTAAACCCACCCCCAATCTGCCTTGCCTGTCTTAGTTCCTCCTGCAGACCCTCTATCTTCTTTCTAAGTTTCTCTGTGTGGTTGTACACTAAACATCCTCCCACACTCCAGGCAATTTTTAGAAAGATTGATGCACCACAGTTGTTGCAGCCTACCACCCTACCCTTTGCTGTTGTTACCCACCAGCAACTCCCCCACCCTTCCAGATGCAGGATACCAAACACTCCCCCAAGCCTCCCTTCCCCCCACTCTATCAGTGAAAAAAACATTATTTTCTTTATTTTCTTTATTCCCTTTGTTGTACACGTTTAGATAGATTGAGCAACTGCTTTTTATATTCCTATTCTTCCTATCCACACTCAAAAAGAGACTTTAAGTAGCTATTGCACAACCTTCTTCAAAATCATACTCCTCCTTTCCCCAATGCAATAGCAATGCAAAGAAGTAACAATGAAAGCTCCTAGATCTGCAGTTACTTCCCTTCCACTGAGATAGCAGTCACCTCTTCACTTGCTGCTGTTCCTTTCCTGGATGTCTGCTTCTGCTATGACAGGTGCATGTCCTTTGCCTGTCCACATGTATAGTTTACACAAGGTTTTACATCGCAGTTGTCATCTGTTCAAATTTGCTTTATGTTACGGCAGGGCAAATTTTGCTTTTGCCACCTTTTGTCATGGAATTGTCTTGAGCCACAGGTTAGAAATTGTATCGACTTCTTGCAAGAATTTGTATAAACAAATATGCTAAATGTACAGTCTTGTTGCAATTGCTTTGCTTCTTAAAAATGTGTGCTTGATTGATGTTGTAGGTGTCTTGTTCTCTGGTTGTTGCATTTAGCTTGTGATGTTCTATAAACGAGACTTTTGTATCTTATGGAACTAATCCTGTCAGTTTTCAACTCTTAAATCAAATCAAATCTATCCTGCCCTTGAAAACCTCTATTCTCTTGATGGCTTTAGTTGATTCCACATTTATATCACTGTTTGCTCCATCAGAGTTCAGAGACAAAGCCTTCCCTCTCTTAGCTTCCCAAACATATGTATATGAAACTTGTTTAAGATTTGATCTCTTTTGTACAATTTTTCCCATACCTCTCCAGGACTAATTTCTTTCTGTCTGTTTAAAATTAAATCCAGGACTGCTTCATTCCTATTACTTCTGTTTAAAATACTACAGGACATAACTTTAAATATAATTTGATTGGTTGTTCCATCAGTTGAGTTATTTTTTTGTAAATAATTATTGTTGGCAGAACCCTGGTTATTTTAGTTGACTCTTTTAAGTGACCATGACTGCTTCATCTTTGGGCTGTTTTTGCATGAAACCACACATTTGCAATGACTCAAGTGTTTAGTGAACTGGAGCCAGAATTTGTACACTCGGATAAAAATCTTTTTTGACATACAGACCTGCGTTTATTGGCTTCGTGCATTTTGGCTGGCTTCGGGCAAGCCAGCGTGCTGACTGTGGAAATGGAACCACAGAAGCTCACGATGGAATTTATCTCTGCCTTTGAAATTTAAGAGCAGCATGAAAAAAAAATCTTGGAACATTTTATACTGTGTGTGGGTGTGTGACTGTAGTTACATTTTTGTTAATACTGAGTTCCATTTACATTTCTTAATAGGTTAGATGAAATAATATATTTATGTGCACATAAAGTCTGTGCTACTCTGAAACTCTGAAAACTGAATTGCTGCCTTAAATATGTTGACAGGACATTTTTTACATATTTAGGAGCGAGAGAGAGAGAGAGAGAGAGAGTGTGTGTGTGTGTGTGTGTGTTAATTATATAGCTTATACAAATAAAATTTACTATATTTGTTAGTTATATAGCTTATTATATAAAATTGACTACCTGCTACCTGTTTCTTAAATTATGTAGTAAATAATAAAGAAGTGTTGGTTATTCTTAAGCTATTTTATGTAGCTTTATAAATCAACTAAAATACATTTGGGCAGTGTAGTCTAGTGGTTAGAGAGCAGAACTGTGAACTCAGACATATATTTTAAAGCTCTCTACAAGCACATTGTATGATCTTGATCAAGCCAGTTAACATCCCTGTTCTTAATCCTTTCTTTCTTTCTTTCTTTCTTTCTTTCCTTCTTTCTTTCTTTCTCTTTTTGTCTCTCTCTCTCTCTCTCTCTCTCCTACCTTAATATACTTTAATAGCCCCCTGGAGTTTCCCCGGCCTCCATTGATAGATTGAACAGGGACATTAGAGGTGCAGATAGTTCCTCCTTTAGTTCCTTCAGAATTCTGGGGTGGACCCCATCCAGTCCCACTGTCTTGTCTACTTTAAGCTTTGCTAGCTCCCTGAGGACTTTCTCCTCCATAAAAGGGGTAGTGTCCACCTCCCTCCCCTTTAATGCCCTATTTTCTATCTGCAGCCTGTCACCTACCCCTTCCTTTGTGAATACTGAACAAAAGTACTTGTTCAATATGTTGTCTTTCTTCTGATCCTCTTCCACACTTCCCCCTTCTCTCTTTAGTCTTACTATCCTTGCCTTGTTATTCTTCCTTTCTCTTATGTACCTGAAAAATGTTTTATCCCCCTTTTTTTGCTGACTTAGTAACGTTTTCCTCCATTTGTGCTTTTGTTGTTCCCAACTGACATTTGCCTATCCCCGTCTGTAGGTGTTTTTACATTTTCAGTTGTAGAGAGTGAGACACTTATTCAGTCAGGTCTCCCCTCCCCAACGTTTTGTACTTTTACCGCCTAATGAATTTTTAAGCCTTTTGCTATTGTCAATTACTGTTTTACATGTTTTAAAATGTATTAATTTATTATTACTATTTATGTTTCATATGGTCTGTGGTTTCCCAATTTGTTTAATGTGTTTTGCATTCCTTTTTCCTCACCCAGCTTTTTTAATGTATGTTTTATTAAAATGTGCAATAAACAATACACAGCATTAATACAGTCCAGAGAAGGGCAACTAATATGGTGCAGGGTCTGCATCAGAAGCCCTACGAGGACCTGGATATGTAGACACTGGAAGAGAGGAGGGAAAGGGGGATATAATAGAGACCATTAAATGCATAAATGGGGTAAATCAGGTACAGTAGGGAAATATTTTTCAAAAAAAAGGTGCTCAAGAACAAGGGGACATGCTATGAAGCCAGAGTGGGGAATTTAGGAGAGACATGAGGAAGTACTTCACAGAAAGTGTGGTAGATTCCTGGAGCAGCCTTCCAGCAGAGGTGATGGGGGTGAAAACATGGGGATATTCAAGAATGTATGGGATAGGTGCAAGGGAATCTTAGGGGAAAGGAAGAGAGTGAGCGATAATGAATGGCAGATCAAGTAGGATTTCCGGTGCGGAGAGACTACTTGATCTCCAGACAGTTGGGAGAAGACGATTGACTTTCCAATTAAGTTGGTGAGCTGTGACCACCTGGAGTATTTGGGGAGATGCTCTGTGACTGGGAGTTGGGTAGTGCGCTATTCTTTTTTTTTTTTTTAACCCAGCTTTATTGAGGTAAAATGTAACATTAGAAGTCAATACAGTGTTATTACACTGGAGTAGCAGTAATAATACATGAAAACTTAATTATAAATTATCACCATTAAAATATTGCTGTCCACATCAATAAACTTTAAATGTCCCATGACTTGTTAATAAGGCTTTAGTGACTGTCTTCAGGTTTTGGTGACATAAGTTTAGCAGTGCTTTAACCAACAGAGGAAAAAAAGGAAGTAACTACGCCAATAGTGGCTCAACACAGTTGACACTGTTAACAGAGAATCTAATATAGATAGGTACATGAGAGCTACAGCAACATTTAAAATGGTCAGCTGGTGTAATTCTCTTTTGTGAGGCAGCCAGGCAGGGATCAACACCCAGACCCTCTCCTTGATCATTTCTGTCTACTAAATCAGACTGGTCTCCATCAAGCCTAGAGTTCCACCTGGCCCATAGTTCTGCATGCTTCTCTTATGTTAAGGCCTAGCTTACATAGAAACATAGACTTTGACGGCAGATAAGGACCTCTTGGCCCACCTAGTCTGCCCACTTCCCTACCTAGAGGATAAGCTGCAGATCCTATTTAACCAACAGCTTATTTCTTCCTACCCCCCACAAACATTGCCTTATGTCTGTCCCATGCATTCTTGAATTCTCTCACAGTTTTAGACCCCACAACCTCCTCAGGAAGGCTGTTCCATGCATTCACTACCCTCTCTGTGAAAAAATACTTCCTCACATTGCCCCTGAGCCATCCACCCTCTATCTTCACATTGTGTCCCCTTGTTCTTGTACATCTTTTTTTCTGAAAGATGCTACCCTTTTGGACTTTGTTGATTCCACTGAGGTACTTAAACATTTCTATCATATCCTCCCTCCCCCTCCTTTCCTCAAGGGTATACATATTAAGCTCATTTAGTCTCTCCTCATATGGCTTCTGTTGCAGACCCTGCACCATTTTAGTTGCCCTCCTCTGAACTGCCTCCATCATGTCTATGCCCTTGCTAAGATGGGGTCTCCAGAACTGGATGCAGTACTCCAGATGGGGTCTCACCAACTGTCTGTACAAGGGGATAAAAACTTCCTGTTTTCTGCTGGTGATGCCTCTCCCTATACATCCCAGTATCCCCCTAGCCCTCCCTCCTGCCTTCTAACATTGCTTGCCAACCTTAAGGTCATCTGATATGATTACCTCCAGGTCCCTTTCCATTTTTGCTGTTGTTACTACCTCCCCCCATTGTGTAATCTTCCCCTGGGTTTTTGTTTCCTGGGGCATTATTTTGTACTTCTTTGCATTGAATCCAAGCTGCCATACTTCTGACCATTCCTCCAACCTTGCCAAGTCCCTTCTCATCCTTTCCACCCCTCCTTGTGTATCAACCCTGTTGCAGATCTTTGTGTCATCCGCAAAGAGGCATACTTTCCTTCTAGTCCCTCTGCAATGTCACTTATAAAGACATTAAAAAGGACTGGACCCAGTACTGAACCCTGCAGTACCCCACTAGTAACCCCTCTTTCTTCAGAATGGACTCCATTTACAATTAATTTCTATGTCCTGTTGTCCAGCCAATGTTTTACCCAGGCTACCACCCTGGGACCCACTCCCAGGTTGGTTAATTTGACTATTAATCTTTTGTGTGGGACTGTGTCAAATGCCTTGCTAAAGTCTAGATAGGCCATGTCCACAGCCCCTCCCTGGACTACTTTGGTCACCCAGTCAAAGAAATCAATTAGATTCATCTGACATGACCTTCCCACTGTGAACCCATGCTGTCTTGGGTCCTGTGCCCCACTGGCCTCTAGGTACTCAGCAATTCTTTCCTTCAGAAGTGATTCCATCACTTTCCCTACCACAGAGGTCAAACTGACAGGTCTGTAGTTTCCTGCCTCTGTCTTGATCCCACTTTTGTGAAGAGAAATCACATCTGCCTTCTTCCAGTCCTCAGGTACCACACCATCCTCCCATGATTTGTTAAAAAGGGCAGTCAGTGGTGTCACTAGTTCTCTGCTTAATTCTTTTAGAATTCTAGGGTGAATTCCATCTGGCTCCATTGCTTTTTCCACCCTCAGTTTTAGGAGTTCTTTCAGAACCCTTTCTTCTGTGAAAGGACTGGGATCGACTCCCCTATCCAGAGTGCTTCTGTTAATTGGATTAGGCACCTCCCCCACCTCCTCTTTTGTGAATACTGAACAGAAATATTCTTTCAGTATCCCTGCTTTTTCACTGTCCCCCTCTGTCCAACCACCATCTATTCTATTCAGGCTCACTATCCCTCCCTTTGTCTTTCTATGCTCCTTGATATACCTATAAAAGGTTTTATGCCCTTTCTTAACTGAGTTGACTATCTTTTCCTCAGTTTGTGCCTTTGCTATTCTGACTACCCTCCCTGCTTCCTTCTGCCTTAACTGGTACAGTTCTCTGTCCTGCTCCTTCTGTGTTTCCTTATACTTTCTAAATGCTGTCTTTTTTCTCCCTAACCTTCACTGTCACCTCTTTTGAGAACCATAGTGGCTTTTTCTTTCATTTTGATTTGTTTATTTGCTTCACACAAAGGCCTCTGTGATGGCAGTTTTGACATTTCCCCATTGTTGCTCCACCCCTCCTTCTAGCCTGCTTGCTAGTGCTTTTCTAAGGCACTCTCCCATCTTGCCGAAGTCAGCCCTCCTGAAGTCTAGAATCCTCACTTTTGTATGCCTTGACTCTGTAGCTGAGTTTATCACGAACCACACTGTTTGGTGGTCACTTGTTCCCAAATGGCTACCCACATCTAGATCTGAGATCCTCTCACTGTCCCCATTTGAGAGTACGAGGTCTAAGATTGCTCCTTCATGAGTAGGTTCCAAAACTAGCTGTCTGATGCCTGCTACCCTGAGGGCATCAAGAATGGCCCTACTTTTGGATGTGGCTGCAGCAAAAGTGCTCCAGTTGACATCCGGCATATTAAAGTCCCCCATCAACAGTATCTCCCCTTTCTCTGCCATCCTAAGTATGCCTTCTGTCATATCCTTGTCCATTCCCTCCCCATGATATGGGGGTCTGTATACAACCCCTG
The DNA here is from genome assembly GCA_016271365.2 of Neoceratodus forsteri. Taxonomy (NCBI): domain Eukaryota; kingdom Metazoa; phylum Chordata; order Ceratodontiformes; family Ceratodontidae; genus Neoceratodus; species Neoceratodus forsteri. The sequence continues at coordinate 714,425,889 of CM057458.1, forward strand.
TGCGGATTGTGATGCCATTTTCCAGTTTCTAAGGTGACCCACAGTGCCTCCTCTCCTCCCTGTTTACTCTTTTGTTCAGTTGCTTTTATCCCTTTCCTTACATAGAGAGCTACTTTGCCCCCTCTTCTCCCCTCCCTGTCTTTCCTATAGGTTGTGTACCCTGGTATGTTAACATCCCAGTCATGGTTCTCTATGTACCATGTTTCTGTGACTACTATGATATCCAGACATCCCCCTTCCATCAAGGCCACCAGTTCAGGGAGCTTGTTGCCCAGACTACGGCACTGGTACTCATTACCCTCCATTTCTTGATGGCCTTACCCCTTTTTGCCCCATCCCTGTCCTTACTGCATTTGTCATTTTCTCCATTTACCCCAGCGCTTCTCCCTGTCGACATCTCTATGTTGGTGTCTACCTCACTTAGTAACCTGATTTTTTTGGGGGGGCTAGGATTTCCCTGCTCCTTTCCAGTGCCTCCCCCCTTGGCTAGTTTCAATGCTTGCCAATGAAGCATTTAAACCTATCACCTAGGATTCTGGTTCCCCTCCTGGACAGATGCAGACCATCACACCAGTATAGGCCTGCATCCCTCTAGGTGGACCCCCAGTCCCAGTGAAGCCAAATCCCTGAGCTCTGCACCGTTTTGAACCACTGATTGAATCCCATGGTGTGGAGTACCCTAGCCCTCCTGTGCTATAGACAGGAAGCATCTCCGAGAAGTTACACAGTGCATATTTTCTATGTCCTCCCCATCTTCACAAATGCTTCTTGCACTGCTCTGATCCCTTTCTTAGCCAGGTCATTTGTCCCTAGGTGGACAGTGACATCCAGCTCCTCCCCTGTGCAGCTGCTCCCGCGATCCTGAGGATTCACTCCCTGTCCCTCCAAGCCGTGGCGCTGGGGAGGCACTTTAACTCCCTCTCCCCTTCCTTACCCAGTTCTACCTTCCTAACAATGGAGTCCCCCACCAGGAGTTGTTTCCTTCCACTCTGGGGTCCCATGCCACCCTCCTGTGGGTCTCCTTTGTGGAGGTTCCCAGCATCCTCCTTGATCTGCACTGTGGGTGCCTCCATAGAGGAACCACACTTTTCCAGAACGGCATAGAAATTGTGGAGAGGTACAACTGGAGGGGTGCACCTCTGTTCCACCACCCTCACCCTCCCTGAGCCCACTGTGGTCCAGCCACTCCTCTTTCTTGGCAACCTCTGAGGCAACAGCAATGACCCTGGTGGTCCCTGGGAGGGAGAGGAGGTCCCACAAATCCTGGCCAACTCAGCCTGGAGATGAGCAACCTCCTCCCTCAGCCCAGAAAGGTGCCTGCAGATGAGACAACACCACATTCTCCAGAACGTCTCTTGGAAGACTGCTGCGCCACAGCCACTGCACTGCACCACTCCCATCATGTCTTATTTCTGGCCCCCTAATTGTTGTTAGGAATACTTACTCTATCCTCAGTTTGTTTATTTCTTTTTTTTTCTTTTCTGTCCCTACTTACACCTCTGTGCCCCTTTAGCTCCTGATCTTCCTGTTCTGAGACAAGAAGTTCCTATATTTCTCAGTAGTCTCCTTACTTGCTCAGAGTCAGACCTCCAGCAGCTGGGGGGATGGAGAGCTACTCTTGTCCTTTTAGGATGGTGAGTCTTTGGTGGCTCTGTGATCACTCACTTCCTGCTCCCAAACAGGAAGTTCCTGTTGTCAGTTAAATCCAGTGCCTATAAAAGTAGAACTGCCTTGGGGGGGGGGGGGTGGAGGGCAATATAGTCCAAGTAGAGAAGTTTATACCAGCAGGTCCTTCCTTCCTTCCTGGTGCTGTGCTTGTTCTCTGGCAGACGCTATCTAGGACAGTGTTTAAATCTGGTTTTAACCTGGCTCCTTCTAGCTAAGCCACTCCCCCTTTGCAAATCTTTCTACACTTAATTTCACAGATAATTCCCTTCAGCCACCTGTGACAAGCACCTAGATAACTACACAGATAACAATTCACCTCAACTAACTCTGACAAACAGACTAACTCTTTTTTTTGTTGTTACCCTAAATTGAAGATCCTAGTACAAGAGTTCTAGTTCATAGTCCAAGTAGAGAAGTTTAGATCTTACTTCGAGACACAGCTCTTGCAGCAGGTTACACCATTAGGACTGAAGCCGGCAGGCGTCAGAACCCCACGGAAAAATTCTAGCTAGCTATCTTCAGTGGGGACCGCCCCGGCGTCGGTCCGCCTCCGGCGTCAGGCGTGTGGTACAAAAGGGGCGATCCCGCCAGATTCCCCTAGTTCTTCCCGCTGTCGACTTAGCTTGTCTCGACCAAGCCACAGTCTAGCGCTACGACGGGTATTTAAGTGTTTCTCCCAGAAAATTCATTTTTCTTTCAAGCAAGACTTTGCTGATGTCCTCACTCCACCTCTGGTCACTCCTCCAAGTGTGCTTGCGGAAACAGATCCTTTATGACCCCCTATACAGCCTGTGTTAGGTGCCTGGCCCAGACCACGTTTCCCAGGCCTGCCCGTCCCTGCCAGGGGTTCAACAGTCGCATCTGGATCCGACGTCAGAAGGCTCTTCAGGCTTTTTGTTGGAGGAAAAGCTGAAGACCATGTCCTCCAGGGGAATCTTCTCAAAATCCCACAAGCACGCTGGAGAAAAGAAGGGAGAAGGCACCTCCAGGTCCCTCCAGGGCTTCGAGTCACGAGCTCCGGTTCTAGGTCCGACCGCTCTCCCTCCAGGGCCAGCTCTCAGCCTCCCCCGGCTGTGGTAAGGAAACCTTCTTCTCAGGCCAAGTCCGCCAGGCCATCCTCATCTTCCTCCAAGGCCTTGGTGAAGTCCGGGGAGCGCCACCACCATCACCACAAGTCGGGTTCCCGGTCCTTGGTACCCGACGTCAGGTCTTCTTCTGTGCCTCCTTGCAAGACGCTGGAGCTCACGTCCTTAAAGAGACCTGTGGACCCGATGACGGCGCGACCGTCGTCGGCTGCGCGTCATACCTCCCTGGAGCCACCGTCGGCCAGACGACCGTCGCCGGCCAAACCATCACCTCAGCAGACGCCGGCAGGGGGACCGACGTCCGCTCCTCCTGAGAAGAGGGCCCTGTTGCCTCCGACCGACGTCGGTCAGGAGACTTTAACTGAGGAGGACCTAACGCAGCCGAGGACCAGACGGTGACCCTGGCTTGGCCGAAACTCCCAGGAACTCGCCATTACCTGAGCCCTCATTGAGCCGACGCCGACCTGACGACTGCCCACCGGGCGCCTGGCTGTTGTTGGGCCTTTCTTAGCGGAAGTGAAGGATCTCACCTCCTGGTGGGACACCAAAGAAGGACATGGTTCCCACTGTTCCTCCTCCTCCGTTCCTGCACCCCTTCACCATCGGGGTCGGCAGGCCGTTTACCTTCCCCCCGGGAGCCTAGATCCTCTCCCAGGGGAGACCAGAAAAACGGAGACCTCCGTCGAAATCTTCTTCTGGATCACCCAGCCCCAAGAGATCCAGGAGACACCGACATTCGCCTTCAACGGAGGACACGGGATCAGACTACTCTGCCTCTATATCCCCATCTCCACTCTCCATCCCTTCTCTGGACCCATGTGAGATGCCCAAATCTCCTCCGGATGACCCTTCGTTCCTTGATATTATGAGACACATACAAGAGAACATGGGATGGGATGCAGAAGACATAGACCCGAAAAGGGCAGGCTGCCAAATATCTTCGCAGAAGGACCTCAAGCCTGTGGTGGTACTACCTTGGTGGACACTTTTGTGATCACCAAGGCAGTGTGGAAGCGTCCACACTCGCTCCCGGCAATGCCGAAAAAAGCTGATTGTTTGTACAAGGCTCCTAAGGACGACCAGTACTTGACGCAGCAGCCTCAGGCCGATTCTCTGGTCATCACAGCCTCACATGACCGGTCACAGAGGCCGCAACACTTGAGCACCCTACCACCGGACCCAGAGTCCAAGCAGTTGGACGCGCTGGGTAGGCGCACATATGCCTCCGCTACCTGCGCCATCAGATCCTTAAACTATTTTAACCCACATGGTTCAGTTCCAGAACGTTTTGTGGGAACAGGGTCTGAAAGGCTGAAAAATTGCCTGAAGGTGAGCAGAAGGAGGAGATGCTCAGCCTCCGCACGGGTTCAGACGTGGGGGACTCAAGTGCTATGAGTCACAGACGATTCCGCGGGACTCATCGCCCGAGCAGCAGCTGTCGTGAGGCCTCCGGAGACACCCTGTTACTGCCTCTGGTTTACCCTGGACGCCCAGAAGAATATTATGGACGCCTTTTGAGGGAGAAGTCTTGTTTGGTAATCCTTCAGAGAAATCATTGCTAGACTTCAAGAGGCTGGAAGGCAGTAAGGTCGGTTCAGGCAATGTGCTCACCAAGCTTGTTCCTTCGTGGAACCAAAGCCGCTTGTGGGCGGACGCAGAGGCAGCAGCCCCGGGCCTGCTGCACTATCAGAGGGGCTCCGGCCTCCGTAGAGCCCAGGGGAAGCAGCCCGCCAGCCGAGGTCAGCGTTCTCCTAAGCAGGCCCAGCCAGCGGGCCCATCTGCCGCCACAACCTGACTCCTTTCTGGCCCCCGCCCCTCAGGATCAACGGGAAGTCATGGTCGGGGGTCGCATTGCGAACTTCCTGCTGGGATGGCAGGCTATAACCACTGACAGGTGGGTTCTTCAATTGGTCAGTCTAGGCCACTTTATAGAATTCGCAGAAAAGCCACCCGAGGTCTTCCTTTGCTCTCCCGTATCCGGGTCAGCACAAAGCTTTGATCTGGCAAGAAGTACTCACGCCCCATGTAAAGGGAGCGATAGAGTATGTCCCGGAGAACCAGAGAGGACAAGGATATTATTCCCACTTCTTCCTGGTTCCAAAGAAAACAGGGATCTCCATCCGATTCTGACCTCAGCGACCTCAACGTAGGTCGCCATAAGAGATTCCGCTATGGTGACTCTCTTCGGTCTTATTCCCATGCTGAAACAGGACGCCTTTTTAGCGCCTCTAGACATGCAGGATGCATACCTGCATATCCCTATGGCTCAGGTGCACATGAGGTTCCTCAGGCCTCGGGCTTCGGACCACCACCTTCAATTCTTGAGCCCTTCCGTTCGGACTGTCCTCCGCACCAAGGGTCTTTACCAAGTATGACAGTCGTGGCAGCGTCTCTGAGGAGACAGGGCCATTATGTGTTCCGGTATCTGGACGACTGGCTTCTCGCAGCGCCTCCAGAGGCGTTACATGCGATTCAGAGCACCAGGACCTGTTCGGTCTCTCGCATCGCTATACACTACGAGAAGTCTCTCCTGGTACCGTCGCAGGAAACTGCAGTTTATAGGCTTAGTACTGGACACTACGTTCAGGGAAGAGCTTTTTTCCGCCGACAGAGCGGAGCGTATCAGATCCCTCAATGGATTTATCATCGAACAAGACTGCATCTGCCAGGTCGGTCCTTTGCTTGCTCGGACATATGGCTGCAGCCATTCCTACTGTCCCTTTCGCAAGGCTCCACGTGTGGGTAACTCAGTGGATGCTCAAAGTGCAATGGAGCCAAAGGCAAGACCACTTGCAGCATCCGGTCAGAATCACAAATTCAGTGATTCGAGACTGGCAGTGGTGGCTAGTCCCAGGGTTGCTCTCCTCGGGCGTCCCCTTCGTAGCACCATCCCCGGAGGTAACCCTCACCACGGACGCCTCAGATCTTGGGTGGGGGGCACACCTGGACGGGGTAAAGTCCCAGGGTACGTGGACCCAGATGGAAGCTCATCTTCATATCAACGTCCTAGAGATGAGAGCGGTTCTCTATGCCCTGCAGGCCTTTCAGTCTGTAATCCCACCGTGTACTCTTCTGCTTCAGACAGACAACACAGCGGTGATGTATTACCTCAACAAACAAGGAGGCACACACTCTTACCCCCTTTGCAGGGAGGCCATGAGGGTGTGGGATTGGGTAATCGGACACGGCGCAAATCTGATCACTGTGCACGTTCCCGGGGTGGACAACACGATTGCAGACGGCCTAAGTCGTTCCCAGGCCAGAGTCCACGAGTGGGAACTTCTTCAAGAGGTAGAAGAGGATCTGTTTCTTCGATGGGGAATTCCAGAACTAGACTTGTTCGCATCCCCATCCAATGCAAAACTGGCCAATTTTTGCTCGCTAGATCCAGGGCCTGGTGTTTTCTGGCGAGACGCGTTATCCCTCTCCTGGGCGAACAGATTCCTCTACGCTTTCCCTCCTCCTTCCTGCTGATCCAGAGAGTCCTTCAAACCGCGCAGGGAGCACGAGACCATGATCCTGGTGGCCCTGCTCTGGCCCAGACAGATCTGGTTCCCTTTGTTGGTGCAACTTTCTCGAACCCCGCCTCCGCTGTCCTCAGCTCCCACCTACTGTCTCAGGAGAAAGGTTCACTTGTCCATCCGACCCTACGCTCATTGAACCTGCATGCTTGGCTCCTAGAGACATAGCATCTTGCATCACGGGGTCTCGCAGAGGTTGCAGAGGTCCTTTCTGCAGCCAGAAAGCCGGCAACGATGCTACGCACGCCATGAAATGGCTACTGCTTTTTGTTTATGGTCGCGAGCACGTGATTTTTCCCCTTTAGGTTGTCCTGTGGGAGTAATTTTGGATTATCTGCTCTGCCTCTTTCATTCGGGTCTAGCCTACTCCTCTATTAAGGTGCACCTCTGTGCCATTTCGCCCTATCGCCTCGGGGACATCGTACAGTGGCTCAGTTGGACTTCTCGGAATTTCTTAGGGGAGTGTTACACCTTAGGCCTCCTATTAAGGACCCTGTGCCTCCATGGGATCTGCGCTTTGTCCTGGAACAGCTTACGCTCCCCCCCTTTGAACCTGCCGTGGATTGCGATGCTACGCTGTCATGGAAAACGTTGTTTTAGTTGCTGTTACTCAAGCAGAAGAATATCTGAACTTCACGCCTTATGTGCAAAGAGCCTTATTTAGTTTTCCACGGGACAGAGTATCCCTGAGGCCGAACCCCAAATTTTTGCCTAAGGTGGTCTCTTCCACTCACTCTGAACCAGGATATTGACCTTCCTGTCTACTTCCGAGAGTTACTCGAATAGAGGAGAGGCTCTGCTTCACACCCTGGATGTTCACCGCAGCCTGAGGTTTTACCTCAACAGAACTAAGTCTTTTCGTAGTTCTGAGCAGCTTTGCTTCCTTCTCTGAGAGAATGATGGCCAACCTGCATCCAAACAGTCCCTTTCGCTGGCTTGTCCAGTGTATTTCTTACTGTTATGATATTAAACAAAAGCCCCTCCCGGGCACAGTCCGGGGTCATTCTACTAGAGGTGTGGCCACCTCCTTTGCAGCTCTCAGAAATGTCTCCACCTCTGCTATTTGTGCTGCAGCCACTTGGAGTTCTGTGCATACCTTTATCAGGCATTATAGCCTGGACATCGCCTCTCGCTAAGGGCTGGTTCGGCCTGGTGCTGCTAGGGTCTCCTGTCCTAGATTCAGGACCTGGAATTCTTTTCCTATTTCCTCCTCCGGAATTTCTGGCAGCGTTACTGCTTGGGAATCAGTCCTAATGGTATATAACCTGCTGCAAGAGCTGTGTCTTGAAGTAAGATAGTACAGTTAAGAACTTACCGCAACAGTAGATCTTCGAGAACAGCTCTTGCAGCAGGTACCTTCCCGCCCACCTTCCCCTTGAGGAGGCATGGCTCAGTTTTTCTGAGCAGGATTTTATACCTTTCTGTCTTCTAACGGCAACCGGTCTCCCATTTTGATGTCAGCCTCATGTCGGAAGTCTCTGGCAGGAGAACTGGGGAATCTGGCGGGACCGCCCCCTTTTGTACCACGCCTGACGTCGGAGGCGGGACCGACGTCGGGGGCAGTCCCCGCTGAAGATAGCTAGCTAGAATTTTTCCGTGGGGTCCTGACGCCTGCCGGCTTCAGTCCTAATGGTGTAACCTGCTGCAAGAGCTGTTCTTGAAGATCTACTGTTACGGTAAGTTCTTACGTAACTGTACCAGCTGGTCCTTCCTCCTGGTGCTCTGCTTGTTCTCTGGCAGAAGCTATCTAGGGCAGAGCTTGGCTGTTATTTCCTCCATTTCCCCCACTCTGTGCACCCAGGATTTAAAGGAAGGTGGTGTCACCTTCAACCAGTTTACCATAACTTCTGGGCTGCCATGCAGAATGTTCTGAGATGTTGTTTATGATTTCCTAAGCCTTTCACCTTCATCCCTAATACAAGTACTTTGAAATCTAGGGGAAGAGGGGAATTCCATACCCTATTAAACTCTGCGTGGGCTTTCAACCAATAAGGGGCGATCCTTTGGACATGCCCAAAATATATGGTAGTCTGATCCTGTTTGATCACAGCCCCTCCAACATAGGTTGGTATTCCCTGCCTGAAAGTGGGATGTTACTGGGGGAGTATGGAATAATCTGACCATACATTTCCACCTGTATTCTCTCCACCCTGGAAAGGCATTTACTTTACAGCCCCTCTCCTACGTCTTTTTCCATGCTTCCTCAGTGGTACTGATCCCTCCTTCAAGCTCGTATAAGGATTTAAGGTTCAAGAATTCTGAGTGATCTTTCCTCATTAACATCTTGTATGTTCTGGATACTGTCCCCCCTCTACCTACCAGCATCACCGCCCAGTACAAGAAATGTTCTAGTGGGGTAAGAGCTCTATTTTTTGAGTGAGATTCTTAGATTGTACTGTATGTAGTTCCTTCTCTGTAGATTTGGTTTGTATGGAAATCACTCTGTGGGAGACCATGCTTTTCTTGCAGTTCTCTGAAGGGCACTATTGCTTTATTACTAATCCGAGCCTGGTACTTGGTTAGTGATGCTCTGTTCCACCTTGTGAAGCCTGGGTTCGTGCAGGGTGGAGGAAAGTCAGGGTCCACAATTATTACTGTGAGGGGTCAAACTTTGTTAGGAGTGTTGTTAAAGGCTCTGGCTTGTACTAGGATTCTAAGAGTGTGCCTAGTCAAGGGGTTGGTGACATCTTTTAAGATCCTGGGGAAGGGGGTAGCATGGGGCAGTATGAATAGGTAGATAATGTGAAGTTGCTGTGTCTCAATTTCACGTCACCCCCTGTCATTTCTCTGTTTAGTCTATGTGACAGTAGGTGCCAGTTGAGATGCGGTGTAGTGTAACTTAAGCTTAGGAATGCCCAAGCCTCCCCTGTCCCTAGGGAGGGATAGCATTCTTTTACTTACCACATGCCTTCCCTTAGCCCAGACAAAGGACAGGAGGAGTTTCTGCACCTACCTCCAGAAGGAAAGAGAGATTATAATGGGCAAAGCCTGGAAGAAAAACAGAAAGTGAGGCAAAATATTAATTTTTAATGTATCAGTTCTCTTCCTCCCCAGGAGAGGGGCAGAACCACCGACCTATATTTATATCTGCTTGAATTTCCCTCAGGAGCTTTTCATACTTTAGCTTTAATAGGAAGAAAAAGTTAGGTTCAATTCTTGCACCCCTCCTGTACCTCATTATGTTATTGACTGCCCATTTGAAGGGAAAACTAGCCATGAATTCTCTATTACAGGAACCCTCCCAATTTGATCGCTTCTGACTTTTCCAGATTTATTTTTTAACTAGAGACCTCTTCAAAGAGTTGTAGTTCGCTAAGCAAAGCCAGAACCAAAGTAATAAAATAACAGGGAATCATCTGCATATAATGAAATTTTGTGGCATGTGTCATCTGCTTCGATTTCCTGTATACTATTATTCCTCTGGACTGCTATAGCCAGTGGCTGTATATGCATTGAAAAGAGGAGGCAGGAGAGGGGGCAACCCTGTCTTATGCCTCTGGCCAGGTGAAAACTTTGGGACACAATTCTGTTCACTAGTATCATGGCTTGTGGGGATGCATATAGTGTTCCAAGCTTTCATGAAACTTTTCTCCCAGGCACATCGCCTTCTGAGTTCTGTGTAGGAACCTCAAGTCCACCTGGTAAAATGCCTTTTTGGCATTCATAAATATGGCCAGTGCTGGTTTTGGGAATCCATGCTGCCAGGATATCAGATTTAACAAGCATATGATGTTGTTATGGATAAGCCTGCAATTTAGTGCTCTACTCTTAATCTCGATTTTATAAAGATCGCATGCAAATAGCATATTCACAGAAACTGTCACTATGTTGTTCATTGAAGCATGGGAGAGCATTAGTATGCTTAAGGCTGTGAACATTAAACAAGTTTGCCTATATTGTGCTGCAGTCTTCTTTGACTTGCCATCATTACTGCTGCTGACCTGATTTTTCCACGCAGAGTGAGCTGCTGCAAGTGCGTCATTCGCAGATTTCTGAATGAACCACATTTCTAATGCATTGGCACCATTTAAAGGCAGAATTATGAACAGCGCCTTTTCATTGGCAGTAAATACTGGCTGTGTCATGCACACCCTGAGTTACTGCCATTTCAGTGCGCAGTTTTCAATTCACAGTTTTATGAAGTGGGGCTTTCGGTTGGATACCAGAACAAACAGACTATTCCATTTTTCTGTGTACACTCATAGAAATGAATTCCTGTCAGGAACTGAAATGATAGACCCTCTCTATGAAAGGCTGCTCAGAGCGCAAGCACTGTTAGCGCCAGTTTACTGGAGCATGGTCATGGTAACCACATATGCAAATTAGGTCCAACGGATCAGCTAGCAGTGAATACTTTCAAATTTGCACTGCCCTGCAGCCTGGGCGTGAGAGCATCAGCAGCTAAAGATTGGAACCTCCCAGCTCTGGCTTCAGCCAGAAGCAGGGACATCCTGAACTCCCTGCAGGGGACATTCCTCAGGAAACTAGTCAGCAAACCCACTCAAATTGGGGCAACACTAGAACTGGTACTCACTAACGGGACAGTGTTGCAGACATCAAGGTAGGAGGCCACCTGGGGAGCAGCGATCACTGTACTGTACAGTGTAGTTCAATATATGGACAGCTGTAGAATTTAACCAAATAAGGTGAGGGTCTTGGACTTTAGGAAGGCAGATTTTAAAAAGATGGTTGAATGCCTCAGGGATGACCTGCGCGGGGTGGGGTGGGTGGGTGGATGAACAGTGAGTGAAGCTAAAAAGAGCCATAAGGAAGGCAACAAACTTCTGCATCAAGAAAGTGAGCAAAAGCAAGAGGAAAAGGAGATCACTATGGTTCTCGCAAGAAGTGGCAGAAAAGGTAAAGGCTAAAAGGGTAGCATTCAGAAGGTATAAGGATACACAGAAGGATGAGGATAGTAGTAGTAGTAGTGGTAGTAGTAGTAAAAGGTTTATTTGTGATATCAGAAAGAGGGTAACCCAATTTAGCAAAAAGCTAATTTACAATGGGGTCCTACTGTACAAAAGGAATATTTAGTTTATTAGTCTAGGAATTAATACCTTTGAGCCAGGGCTCTTTTACAAAGGTTCCATGTCACAAAGAACATTTAACAAAGCACGATACACATTACAGGTAAAACCAGACAGGAAAGTTACATCATAAATTTGCTATTAACAGTTTAAGGCAGTAACGTTTTAAGTTTCATAGAAAAACAAGCTATAACAGGTTCAAGCAGTAGACAATTTCGAGGTTAAGGGAAACTTCCAGGAGAGGTGATCATTAGGCGCCAAAAGGAGGCTAGAGAGGAGGAAAGGTGGTGGAGCGGGAGTAATTGAGAGGGACAGGAAAAGGGGGAGTGAGTTTCGGGTGGGAGACAGGAAGTAGTAGAGGTACCAGAGGGTTCATTAGTCAGGAGGAAGAGGCCTCAGATGTGAGGATGGACATGAGGAGTAGTAGTCTTTATCTAGCGCAATCACAGTTGCTAGTGGTGGTGAGGTGGGCATAGAGCATGGATTTGAAAGCTTCAAGCGAGGTTGAGGATAGAGTAGGTGGACTAAGCGCATTGAACCATGTCGGGCCCTGTATGCTAAAGATCTTTGTCCCTGTGCAGTCCGGCATCTCGAACCAGGAAAGGTTGGCGTCAGATCTGGTGGAGGGTCGTGAGCCAGGATTCAGTTGGAGTAGGTTTTGAATACATAATGGCGTCAGTCCCAAGATAGATTTTTTTGCCATTGTGCAGGTGAGATAAATAAGACGATTTGATAGGTTCAACCAGCCTGATTCATAGTACAGATCACACGTGTGAGTTAGTCTTTGAGCCCCCGTGAGGAGCTGGCAGGCCTTATTTAGAGTGATTGAGATATGCCTTAGAGCAGTGGAAGTAGCTGAGCCATAAATAATAAGGCCATAGTCAATGATTGAAGATTATGGAACTCTGTATAGCTATTCTCAATGCCGCTTGATTTAGAAATTAACGAGTTACGAATAGTATTCCAGGCGTTAGTTCACTGTTTTCACAGTGTTGTCAATGTGGGTTGCAAAGGTGAGCCCTTGGTCAAAAGTGATGCCAAGGTATTTGAAAGTATTTACTTGGTCCAGTGTAATTCCTGAGAGGTTTGTATGGCAGTGGAGTATGCCTATTTTGTTTTGGTGATTGGAGAAGAGCATGGCTTTTGTTTTATTGTGGTTTAGCACAAGTTTACTATCCAGGAACCACCTTTCAACACTAGAGAAAGCAAGTTGCAGGCTTTTTCGTAGGGAGTTTGGATCCTTGTGGGAAGAGAGAATTACAGCATCATCAGCGTATTTTTAATATCAGTTTCATTTTAAAAATATTATGATATACATGTAAATAGATTCATACATAGACAAAACAGCAATTATTACAGCAAATACAAAGCTTTCAAATACAACAACTTCTTGGCGACAATGCCACCTTTTCAAGCCATGAACTTAATACATTCCAAGATATTTTATTAGTACGTGATCTCAAATGACCTGGCAATGAATTCCTTAATTTTGGGGCTTCATACACATAGAAATGTTGGCCCCCTCATTGTTCTCATAAATGGCACCCTAAAATTTATTTCCCCTGCAGATCGCAATCCCTCCTTAACATTCTACTCCTCCAAAAACTCTATTAAGTATTCTGGTGCTTTTTTAATGCAACAACTGTGGGTCAAACACTGCACATGGATATTTCGCTGATCCATTAAAGGTATCCAATTCAGAGTCTTATAGAGAGTACAATGGTGTGTATTCCAGGGTGCATCTAGGACAAAATGTGCAAATCTATTAAAATCAACATCTAACCTTCCCAATTTACCTCTAGCAGCCCCAGTATACACAACATCACCATAATCAAAATGTGGGATTATCATCAAATTCACAATTTTTAATCTAGCTTCAGATGTAAGGCAGTTTCTATGCTTATACAATACCCCCAACTTCTTATTCAATTTTTGTATCAAGTTGTCAATATGAGGAGCCCAACTACAATCGGAGTCCATCCATACTCCCAAATATTTGTAACAGTCTACAAGGGCCAAACTGCACCCACCCAATTTTTTATATCTAAATTCAAAGATACTTTTTTTATTTGAAAATAACATTGCATGTGACTTTAAAGGGTTTAAGACCAACCCATGTTCCCAAAAATATGTCTGCAATATATTAAAGGATTTTTGTAATTTTTCCTGTATATACCCCACAGATTTTCCTTCAAGATACAATATTGTATAATCAGCATACAAATGGTGTATCAGGGGAAATAGTGGGAAGCAGAGAGAGCAGTAAGGACCACAAAGGCACAAACTGAAGAGAGAATAGCCCAGGTGGTGATGAATGGGGACAAGACTTTTAGTTATGTAAGTGAAAGGAGGAATTACCCCATCAAAAAAGCCAACATCCACTTATTCACGGACGACACTGTACTGTACTTGAGTCGTCCCACACCGGAAGCAGCCTATGAAGACCTCCAAGCTGAACTTAACCTTCTACAATACCAGCCCTTAAACAAAAATCTTTTGCTCAATGCGAAAAAGACAAAAGCCATGCTCTTCTTCCCCTCCTTGCATGCAGCAATTCCTGCTTGGGGAGGGGAGTTATCCCACAAATTACCACTGTTCTTGGAAAAACACTAGAGTATGTAGCTAAATTCAAATATCTAGGAGTTTGGCTCGATCATAAACATTCCTTTGCCTGGATAAATAAAGATTTTGATTGATTGAAGATTAAAAAGGGAAGGGGGAGCTGTGCATAGGGGTACCAGGAAAACGCAGACAGCCTGAACAAATACTTTTGTTCCGTGTTCACAGAGGAAGCAGAAGAGGAGGGCCACAGAAAAGTAACAGGAGTATTAGAGGTAGGGAGGGAGGTGGACACTAGTCAGTCTGCAGTGGAGAGTGTCCTGAAGGAACTCACTAATCTGAAAGTAGGAAAAGCAATGGGGCCAGATGGGGTGCATCCAGGGTTATTGAGAGAGCTCAGGGAGGTATTGCCTGCACCTCTGACAGTCCTGTTTAACAGCTCTTTGGAAACAGGAGTGATTTTAGAGGCCTGGAGGAGGGCAGATGTTGTCCCACTTCACAAAAGTGGTAGCAAGGAAGAGGCTGGCAATTGTAGGCAGTCAGCTGGACCGCTGTGGTGGGAAAGTTAGTGGAGTCACTGCTGAAGGAAAGGATTGTGGAACATCTTGATTGTAATGTGTTACAAGACTTGAAGCAGCATGGATTCATGAAGTGAGGGGGGGGAAGGTAATGTCAAACTAATCTGTAGCTTTCTTTGACTGGGGGAACCAAAGAATTAGATCAGGATGGAGCATTAGACATGTCCTACCTAGATATCAGTAAGGCTTTCGGCACTGTTTTACATAGGAAGCTAGACAGCAAGCTAGGTAGCTTAGGACTGGGTCCAAAAGTGGTAAACTGGGTAAGAAATTAAGGGATAGGTGACAGAGGGTGGTGGTAAACAGAGCTCACTCTGAGAAAGGGAGGGTGACCAGTGGGATGCCTTAGGGATCAGTGCTAGGACTAGTCCTCTTGAATGCCTTTATAAGTGACATTACAGAGGAGCTGGAAGGGATAGTCTCTCTCTTCATGGATGACACCAAAATCTGCAATAGGGTTGACACTCTGGGGTGTGTCTGTGTTAAGGATGAGCAGAGACCTGTGAAAACTCGAAGAGTGGTCAAGGGTATGGTAGCTGGGTTTCAGTGCGAAAAAGTGCAAAATGATACATTTGGCACACAGGAACTTAGAGGCAGAGTACAAAATGGGAGGAGCGGTACTGATGACCACCAAGCAGGAAAGAGACATGGGGGTATCAAATCTGATGACTTAAAGGTGACCAGACAATTGTACAAGGCAGTCAGGAGGGTTGTTGGGATGCTAGGGTGCACAGGGAGGGGTATCACCAGCTGAAAGAAGGCGGTGGTATTGCCTCTGTATAGCTCGCTGCTAAGACGCCACTTAGAGTATTGTGTCCAGTTCTGGAGTCCACATTTCTGGAAGAATGTGGACAGAGCGGAGGTGGTCCAGAGGAGGGCAAGTAAAATAGTGCAGGGTCTACATCAAAAAAAGTATGAGGAGAGATTATAGGACCTCAAAATGTACACCCTGGAGAGGGGGGATATGACAGAGACCTTTAAATACTTTACAGGAGTAAATAAGGTACAGGAGGGAAGTGTTTTTCAGAGAAAAAGGTGCTTAAGGACAAGGGGGCATGTTAAGAAGCTGGAGGGGTGTAGATTCTGGAGAGATGTAAGAAAGTACTTCTTCACAGAAAGAGTGATGGATTCCTGGAACAGTTTTTTAGCAGAGGTGTTGGGGGAGAAACAGTGGGGGGATTCAAGAATGCATGGGATAGGCATAAGAGAGTCTTAGGCAGGGCAAGACAGATTACATTTTTTAAGGCGCCCAATTCCGTAGGCTTTGGGGCGCTGTACACAGTATAACAAAATACATGCAGATACACTTAAAACCAGCAGGAGATCTTAGAGAAAGGGCAGGAGGGGTGGGTGAGTGGGCCGGAGAAAAGTAGAATCTGCGGTGATATTATAGGCGGGGAAAAATGGGTAGACTAGGTGGGCCAAGCAGTCCTTAACTGCCAGCAGATTCTGTTTCTGTGTTAAATGAATAGATCGAAAAACCCACGTCTCAAAAAGTAAGTAGTTTATCTAAATACTATAAATATGTGATGTTCACAAAATTGGTAATAAATATGTGATGTTCACAAAATCAAGTTTTGCTGTGACGGCTTGATACCATTCAGAGTCTTGACACACATGCCAGTGATCTTTAGCAGCCCAACACTTGGTTCAAAACTGTATTTTTGTGGGACCATAAAGGCACATTACACTGGAACTCAACAGAGGTGTCGTTATCCCCAAAATTGGGGGAACAGGCCCCCCAGTTTAAGCTGGTGCCCCCACCGGTCTTTTCATCCACCCTTCCTCCTGCAAAATTATGTAATATAGGTGGTCAGCCAGCAATGCCGCCAGCTTATGGTTAAGCCCACCCCTTCCCCTGACTGTCTGACTCAGTGAGCCGTCCCCATCTCGGCTGCGCTCCACCCCGCCCAACCCCCGTCCGACTCCACCCGCTCCTACCTCGCCAAGGCACTGATGGCAGATCCCAAGTCCTGGCTGACTCCCTCCGATTGCTGCTGATGGCTGTGTGCCATCCGAAGATCTCACAGGCGCCAGGAGGACAGAAATAATGATCATGTGGGCGGGGCTGGTGGTGGGGTGCTGTATGCATGCCATGGCTCGGATGTTAACAATGAATGAATGAACAGAGAAGGAGAGAGTCAGTACAGACATATTCCTGCTCCAGTCAGATACAGCCATGTGGGTGGGCAAATGGCTTTGATTGGAGCAGGTGTGGGTCTGGAGGCGGAGTTGGATGATCTTTTTTAAGCTCACTAGCTCTGCAGTAGCCATTTTATGTTTGTTTTTTGAGCAGAGCGTGAGTCTGTAAGAAGAACGGTGAAGTGGAACTAGCATGTCTTTTGGATGGGAGAGAGAAATGACTGAAAAAAGGAGCTGTACGTTGCTCAGATCAGTCGGCCTCCTCCATCCTTGTGCACTTTGCAACCCGTGTTACAGTTGAGTTACTTCTTATTGAGAGAATTTGGATTGCAAAACTCAAAACATCTTGAAAAAATTAAAACACATCTGATGATCTGATTGCTATTTTATTATTTATTACATTTTGTTAACCGGGTAAACCCTCTGGGCCCTGAAGGTCCCTTTTTCAGGGGCGACCTGGAGTTAGTTACATATAATTTGCACATACAGGCATGTAATACAGTGTAGGACATATTGTACAGGATTCTAAAGACAGTATACAGTTTTCGTGGAAGAGGGCAGTAAGTACATCACATTACAGAATACAACAGATATGTCCATCATCCATCTGACTTACCAATTTTTTTTTTTTGATGGGATAATAGGGAGGAGGCTGGAGATGAGGAGAGGGCAAGCTAGGAGGGAGTAAGACAGCCAGAGGCTGAGAGTTGGGGACTTGGGAACGAACTGCAGTCTGTGTTCCAAGCTGGTGAGAGAGGAGGGAGAGTCGAGTTAAAATAATCTTGTCAGAGCAGCAGCAGCAGGAGATGAGCTGATGTGTTGAGTAGCCTGTAGTAACTGTAGTTCTGTAGCAGTGGTGTACTACTGTGACTGTCTGTATTGAAACTAGTGTATAACTTCAAGAAGATCTGGGAAAAAATACACATACAAGTGAACTTGGAGGCTTAGGGACTAGGTAGGAACTAGGTGGATGCAGCAAGAGCTCAGTAGTCTACTGAAGTGCTTTGTGTTGCCCAGTGGCCACAGTTTAACCCCCCACCAAAAAAAGAAGAATAAAAAAAAATATATATATGTATATATACTGTACTGTATATGTTTTTTCTTCCTTGTATATTATTGCTTTTTGTATACCTGCTTCTATACTGTACTTTGATGTATTCATGACTAGGTCCACTTGTAAATGAGCCTTGCTCAATGGTGCCTGCATGGATAAATAAAGATTTTGATATATATATATATATATATATATATATATATATATATATATATAAAGACCTCCTGCCTGCCCTGCAGACAGTGTGTCTTGTGTAAGACGAATAAAATATGTATGAAAAATTTAAAAATAAAAAAAATGAGAAGAAATATTTTAATTAACAGAAGAGGAGCTCAGGGGAAGAGGAGGCAGAGAGACACACTAACTCAGGAAGTGACTGAAACGACAGCAGAAGCTGAGCAGCCTGCCCTGAAGAGCTGCTGAACAACTAGTGTATTTTTTAATTCCTTGTCTATATACCACCACTACTTGATTTTTTTTTCCTACAGCCTTGGGTTAGCCCCCGAAAACATGTAGTTAATTGGCTACAGCCTTGGGGTAGCTCCCAAAAATTATTACTTGACTGGCTACAGCCTTGGTGTAGCCCCTGAAAAAGTTTATTGCCTCCAGCCTTGGGAAATAACCCCAAATAAACAGGCAGGGTTTGTTGTTTGTTCATCATCGTCAGTAATTACTTATTTGTCCACGGTCTTGGGTTATATAGCCCCAGAAAAAAGTTAGAGTTTTTTATTTGCCTACTACTGTCACAAATTATTCAGTTGCTATCAGTTTTAGACTATAGCCCCAGAAAAAGTAAACAGGCGGGGTTTGTGACTCAGGAGAGTGGCGTGAGCGACAGCATAGGGTCAGCCTGCCTTGCTGTTACTTGCTAGACTACCTATGTAGGTACTACCACAGAATAATAAATTATCACTTTTATTATTTTGTCCTCCAGTTGAATTAAAGCAGAACAACATTCAAAACAAAATGTGTCGTGACATCAAGCCTTTCTTTAATATGGGAACTGCCGGCAAAAGGTCAAGAATAAGTTCTTCATCAGCATCCTCTTCATCTTTGAATGAGACCATGTGCACAGACATAATAATTGATAACGATGCATCATGTAATGAAACTGAGACAGTAAGTCATCCAGTTGACAGTATTAGTAATACTAACAGCACTACTACTAGTGTATTCATTGAACAGTCTTGTAGTAGTATTACCTCCTCTGTTGAGTTAGACTTGACCCAGGCCCTTACAGTACCTCACCTTGATGATAACCCCCCCCCACTGATCTTAGCAATAAAGAGAAGGGCCCCACTCAGCCTGTGACCAATTTCAGTACCAAAATGTATGGAGGTAAAAAGCGGGGCTTTAGCCATCACTGGTACAAAGATTTCTGTTGGCTGGAGTACAGTTGTGAAAAACAGAGTGCATTCTGCTTTACATGTAGATGCTTCATGTATGGGCAGGGATGTGCTGATGAAGCCTTTACTACTCGAGGATTTCAGAACTGGAAAAAGGCATTGGAGAAATTCAGGGCACACACATCAAGTCACTTTCATAGAAGTGCAATGGCTGCTTGTTCTGCATATATGTGCACGCAGGAAACGGATAACGTCATGGTACAGGTAGACAAGGACAAGATTAAGGAAATTCAGCAAAGAAGAGATTACATGAAAAGACTGATAGAAGTCACTCTACATTTGGGTTGGCAAGGGTTACCTTTCCTTGGTCACAATGAGGATGAGACAAGTGTTAATAAAGGAAACTTCGGAGAGACTTTAGACTTGATTAAAAAGTTTGAGTTCTCCAAGTTAATGAGTCCATCCCATCAAATGCAACATACATATCAGCTGAATCACAGAATGGTCTGATTCAGTGCACTGCATCCTATATTGCAGATGCAATTGTGCAAGAAGCCAAAAATACTAAATTTGTATTAGTCTTATGTGATGACTCTCAAGACATTTCACGTCAGGAACAAATGAGCATATGTGTCAGATATGTTTATAACCATAAACCTGTCAAACATGTTCTATGTTTTGTTAAAGTCTCAGAACTGGATGCAAAGGGATTGTGTAGTAACATTAACAACACCTTGAAAAAATGTGATATCTTTGAGCCAGATGTTGCTTTTGTTGCCCAAGCTTATGACGGTGCAAGTGTCATGAGTGGTCATCTCAGTGGTGTTCAGGAACTCTTCAAAAAGGACCACCTTCATGCTGTGTATGTTCATTGTTATGCACATAAGTTAAATCTAACTCTTGTGGATTCATGTCAGTGCATTCCTGAAGTAAAAGATTTCTTTGAATTGGTGCAATGCTTGCATACATTCTTTTCAACATCTGTAGTGCACAGTGACAAACTGAAACAGGTACAAGAAGAAATGGGACTTGACAGAACATTCAAGGTCATAGCTCTGAGCAGCACCAGGTGGGGATGTCAGAAAAGAACTATGAGAGCACTGAAGTGTATATATGAATCCTTGATCTCTTATCTCTCACAATGTGACCATGGGAATACACCCAAAGCACTGGGACTTTACAACTTCTTGATGTCCTTCAGCACTATCTTTTCCTGTTTGATCACATTCTTGGATTTGCAGAAGGACTTCACAACCTACTGCAGACTGAAGAGCTGGATCTAGCCAGTGCTGGCATTGCAGTACAAGCATTTATTGATACTCTGGTTTCATTACAAAATGAAGACAAATGTAAATAATTGCTGCTGATGCTGCAACAGAACAAAGGACCCATCCATGACGTACCCATCGCTTATCTGCTTGTTTCGATGCATATGTCATTGACAGAATAGTTAGAGAATAACAGCCAGTTATGTCAGAAACAGATTACCTAACTAAAATTTACTATCCAGTGTTCGATAACATGATTTCGGAATTTAGATGGCGATTCTCAAAAGAGGGGGTAGAACTACTGAAAGCAGTTCAGGCTTTGAAACCAACAAGTCCTTTATTTTTAGATAAGACAACACTAAATGTTATGTGCAGTCATTTTGGAGTACAACTTTCTGAAGAAGAATTGTTTGTAGCACAAAGGTTTATTGAAAGGTTGCCTGCTGAAAACGCCACACAGCATTTCTTCATTGCTTGACTCACTGCCACTACCTATGTTTCCTGGCATCCACCAGTTGTTATTGCACTTACCATGCAAGTAATGACATGTTCATGTGAACGATCCTTCAGTGCTCTAAAATGAATAAAGACATACCTGAGAAACAATAGGTCAGGACAGACTAACTGATCTTGCTACATTAGCATTTGAGGGTGAGATCACAAAACTAATAAATGCAGATGCAGTAATTGACAGATTTGCCAAATTGTCAAATAGACATGTTGATCTTTTACTTCCTGCTACATCCAGCACTGCAGAAAATCCCTAAATTATATGACAGGATCTAACAGTTCATAAAGACTGACACAACTATGTCAGTGGTTCAAGTCACGTTCTGTATTGCTGGGTGCTGAGTTACTAATTCCCCTGTGTTTGGCTTGATAGAAACATAGAAACATAGAAGTTGACGGCAGATAAGGACCGCAAGACCCATCCAGTCTGCTCATAGTCTGATGCACATTACATACTGTAGCTTGCTTCTAAAGTTCATCCTTTGCCACATATTTTTTGTTCTGATTTTTTCCAATGGCCCAATCTCCCCAGTATCCCGCCTAACACCATGCCACATTTGGTTTTGAAAAAAAAGGAAAGATAATCATTACTTAAGACTGTTTTCCTTATGTCTTTGTGTGCAGATAGTTCTGAGACTAGTGCAATAAGTATGTTCCCTGGTTCTTCCACTTAGTCATCTGCTGTGTATTTATGTCAGTGTTTCAGCTACGAAAGCAGTGGTTCAACTTCAGCTTACACTTGCTGTGTATGTCACGTCACCATTTCAGGTATGAAATCCCTGTGTGTGTCTTGCTGCAAATTTCATAGCAGATGGTTCTAAAATGCACAATTTGCCACCTAATTCTTCATAATTTCTTGCAGGAGCAAATACCACTGTTCCCACCCCTGGTCCAGCCCCAGACACCATTTGGCTTGGGAAAAACATTGTTAATCTTTTTCTGTCTGTGTTTGTGAGCACTTTGTTCTCAGACAAAGGCGTTAAACCAAGTTCGATCTGGTTGTCTACTTCAGGTGACCTGCCTCCTGTGTATTTCAGGGTTTCATCTATACAAAATCCATATGCTTTTCTTTCTGCAATGGCTCCAAATTATTCAAACTTTCTTCAAGGGATAAATAACCCCCCTCCATTCCCAGGCAACATTTGGTTTGGGGGATAAGGAAATTTGTTGATCATTGTTTGTGTTTGTGAGCACTTGGTTCTAAGACTATGGCAGTACATCAGGTATGTTCCACTTCCCCAGTTCCAGTCACCTGCTTTGTTTCTCGGGATTTCAGCTACAAAATCCCTATGCTTATCTTGTTGCAGATGTCACAGAAAATGCTTTTAAAATGTACCATTTTGCACCAAGTTCATCAAATTTTTTTCATGGAGACAGTTCCCCCCCAGACCCTTTTCAGCTAAACTCACTGATGAGGACATGTGCCCCCCCTCCCCACTTCTTGAATCCTGCTGACACCACTGGAACTCATTGCTCTCTGATTTACTTTACAAAGATGGTGACGGTAGCATGGACTGAACACAACACAAGTAGACTCCTCCTCCCCTTTGAACTCAGCCTGTGTCTAACTACTGTATGTTATGCATAGTAGTGAGAGCTCTCAGCTGCACATTACAATGTAAACTCTGTTTTACTGCACTTTTCCTTGACCCAGCAATGTGCATCATCCTTGGACATTTATTCATCAGCTCAGAATGTAAAATTTCCTTCAATAAGTTCTCGGTTCTTCAGGTTGCATAAATTCATATTGTGTAATTTTTAATTATAAAGTGCGAGCATTTTGCTGTCTTTGATAAGCTGGTTTGCAATCTTGGAATGCTGGTATACTGGGTACTTTCCCTAACAATGTTGAAATTATGTCATATCTTAGCTGCTGTTGTATTCAAGAGGTATGTACCTGCAAATCCAATGTACCCTGGTTTTGTGTGTGTGTGTGTGTGTGTGTGTGTGTGTGTGTGTGTTTCTGGGCAGGGGGATTGTGATTTATACCAAATGTGTTAATTTAAAACCAGTAGTTGTCTGGGACCCAAAGGCATGCTGGGTAGCCTTCTGACCCTATCTGCTTTTTATACTATGTTTATATGATCCATCACTCTTGCGGCATTTGCTGCTATGTAGGTTAAACATGTGTTTTTTAGTTCTACCCCCATATGCATAGTTAACCTTAGCAATACAAAGCTGTACTCTTTCGACAAGACTGTTGCCTTTTGTAATGTTTATGACTTGTATATGCTGCAGATAACATTTTGTAAGACTGTTTTATAAAATAAACAAAATTTTACTAGGGAGTAAAAAAACAGCTGGTGGGAGTGGCACTCGGCTGTGCCTCAGACCATCCATCCCACCAGCTGATTATCAATTGCCAGGAAATGAATGACTGGTCAGTCATTGTTTTGTATGTACTTGCTGGCACCCTCAATCTGAGGAAGGGTGCCTTACAAATAAAAAAATCTACTAGTCATACTACTACTGTCCCATTTTCTTCCATGCGCCCACTTTCAAAAACAATTTTAGAGTCAGTGAGACAGATTTATACAACAAGTTTAAGTGACTTGGGACATACGGTACAAATGTCTGGGATTCAGTGGGATCTATCCTAGATTGTTGGCGAAGACCAGAGAGGAGATTTATGTGGCACCAGCAGGTATTACAGCAGAATACTCACTCAGCTGTGCAGCTTTTAATAATTAGAAGCAGGCACATGTGGTACCAGTATACAGAAGAGTGGATAAACCAAAGGGAAGTATGAGGCCCATCAACAGAACATCTGTAACATGCAACATAATGGAATCCACACTAAGGGGCACATTGGAAGAGTATGTATGGGTCAGTATTCTAACAGAATGTAGTCAGCATTGTTCTCAATGTGGGAAAGTGTGATTAACAAACCTCTTTTGCTTTTTTTGAGGTTACAAAAGCAGACAATAGCAATGCTTATGGTGTACTGTATCCAGATATTCGGACTGCCTTTGAAGTTCCACATGGTAGACTAGTAATTTTAACATTAAAGCAGCAAGAATCTGGGGTACATTATGAGCGGATAAACCCCCCCAGAAAAACAGGAAGCAGGGACTACCTGTAGGGTGGATAGTATAATATCAGACTGGGAAATATGTTGCATGGGATCTCGCACTAGTTAATAATTAGGCCTGTATCATTCCTAGTCTCTTTTAATGATGTGAACACAGGGTCCAACAATATACTACGGATGCCAGACAGATAGTGGAGTTTTAGAGCAGAAGATTCAGTACAGGAACTTCAAAAGCTATTTAACTTTCTGCATAACTAGTCTGACAATTAGCAGTTGAAATCCATCACTGCACAAGTAAATATAGTCTCTATTGGCCACAAAATTGTGCAATATGATATTCCAGTTAGTATAAAATTAACAGACTCAGGCCTAAGCAGACAGACTTTGAAATAGACCTGGAAGTGGACACCTCTATACCAGAGGCAGTATAGTGCAGTGGTCTAAGGCTCTGAGCTGCAAATCTGGTGACATCTAGCAGATCAGACCTGGGTTTGAATCCCACAGCTTCCACTTGCATACTGTGTGACCCTGAGTAAGTCACTTAACCTCCTTGTGCTCCCAGGTCGCTCCTGTAAAAAAGCTTTCAGCTTAGTGTGCTATATACTTGGTTAAACAACTAAATAAAAAAAAAATGTTGAAGCAGTCAAGAAAACATACAAAATACTTCACAGTAAAACTGACAGGAAAAATTTTGAATCCTGGTTGGCTAAGAGAGTTCAAAACACTGACAATATCCAACACACACACAAAAAAAAAAGTTATCACTCTAAGAAAGAGCCAATACAGACAGAAAACTATTGCAAGGCATCACATTACATACAGAAGCATTGAATGTATACAGGGTAGCACAGCCGGCACAGTCTGGTTTGTGGAGAAATCCCAAATATAAACTAGGTCCCATAAAAATTCTGAATAAGCTGCACCCCGCAAGACTTTTGGTAGTCAAAATAGAATGTTAATGTCCCAGAAATTATAAACTTCAATAGTCAATGTTGATACGACCCCAACTCCGACCATAGATAGTCCGTAACATGGGAAACATTTGTAGAGAAGATCCAGCACATCTAAGAGCTACTGTTTACATGTGAAGATGAAGTATTTAAACTGTGAAACAAACAAACAGACTTCATCCCTTAACTAGAAGACACAACCAAACGCAACCATAAACACTCTGCTTACAAAGGCACATGTGATAGAAAATATACGTAAATAGCCTTCAGTTCAAGTCGCACTCTCCAAATGAAGCTGGTAGCCAGTCACCTCTGACTCCCTAGCAATGGCTTCTACTTTCTCCCTGCTTCCACAGGATCTGTAAATTGATATGTGTGTCCACCGTAACATATCCACAGTCAAGCAGGCATGAGTAAAGAATGAATGACCCCCGGACTTTAGAGTCTCGCCTGGCCAGCATTAGATTTCTTTTGACATAAGCAGGTGGCATACGATAAGTCCATGAAGAGATGAAGGGTAGCTCCGTTATGGGAAAGAGAGTCGTCAGAGCGTACAGCACTCAGAAGTCGATCCAATGGAAACACTGGCAGTAACCAACAATACTGTCCTAGGTGAGTTACTTTGTGGACCGGCTGCTCATAGAAACATAGAACTTGCTGTCAGATAAGGACTGCTAGGCCCATCGAGTCTGCCTGTTTCCCTACCTGTATCAGCAGTCATTGACCCTACTTGGTCCTCGGCTTAGCCTCTTTTTCCTCCCTCTAGGGTACCCTTATATCTATCCCATGCATTCTTGAATACCCCAACTGTGTTTGTACCCACCACCTCCCCAGGTTGGCTAGTCTATGCATCCACCACCCTTTCTGTGAAGAAACAGTTCCTCACATTGCTCCTTAGGCTGCCCCCATCTAATCTCATATCATGCCCCCTTATTCTTGTACATCTCCTAAACTGAAAAATGTTGCCCACCTGCACCTTGTTAATGCCCTTAAGATACTTCAAGGTTTCTATCATATCTCCCCATTCTCTCCTCTCCTACAGCGTATACATATTGAGATCCTTTAATCTCTCCTCATATGTCTTCTGGTGCAAGCCCTGCACTATTTTAGTTGCTCTTCTTTGAACTGCCTCCACCCTGTGTCCCTATGGAGAACTAGCTTCCAGAACTGTACACAGTACTCCAGGTGAGGCCTCACCAGTGTTTTGTACAGTGGCATTACCACCTCCCTTCTTCTACTAGTGATAACCCTTCCTATGCACCCCAGCATGCCACTGGCCCTCCCCACCATCTTAGCACACTGCCTGGCCACGTTTAGGTCATCTGAAATGATTATTGCTAAATCCCGTTCTTCTCTGGTGACTGTCAAGAACTTACCCACCCATCCTGTAATCCTCCCCTGGCTTTCTGCACCCCAGGTGCGTGACTTTGAACTTCTTTGCATTAATCTTATTTGCCACACTTCGGATCATTTTTCCCATTTTTCTAGGTCCCTTCTCATTCTCTTCACCCCTGCTGGAGTGTCTACCCTGTTGCAGATCTTGGTGTCATATGCAAAGAGTCAAACTTCCTCTTCTAGTCCTTTAGCAATGTCACTAGAGAAGACATTGAAAAGGACTGGCCGCAGGACTGAACCTTGTGGTACCCCACTGGTCACCCCCTTCCTTGGATTCAACCCCATTCACCACCACCCTCTGTTTTCTGTCCCTCAACCAATTTCTAACCCAGTTAACTACCTTGTGACCTACACCCAGGGTACCCAGATTGTTTACCAGTCTTTTATGTGGAACGGTGTCGAAGGCCTTGCTGAAATTGGGGTAGGCGATATCCACTGCCTCCCACCCGATTCACCTCCTTTGTCACCCAGTCAAAGAAATCTGTCAGATTTGTTTGATGTGACCTTCCTGCAGTGAATCCATGCTGCCTCGTATCCTGTGTTCCGCTGGATTCCAAGTGTTCCACTATTCTTTCCTTTAGCAGCGCTTCCATAATCTTCCTGCTACGGAAGTGAGACTGATTGGTCTATAGTTACCAACCTCCTCTTGGTTCCTACTTTTGTGAAGAGGGACCACATTTGCCCATCTCCAATCCTCTAGAACCAATCCTGTATTGAGCAACTTGCTTAGCAGGTCTGATAGTGGTGCTGCCAGCTTTGCCTATAGTTCCTCCAACATCCTAGGATGCATGCCATCTGGTCCCATTGCTTTGTCCACCCTCAGTTTTGTGAGTTCTTCTAGGATGCTCTTGTCTGTAAATGGACTGGTGTTCACCTCCCTGCCCCCTTGGTTTCTGATGCCTAGTTGCTGTCCCTCTCCCTCCTTTTCTGTGAACACTGAACAAAAATATTTGTTTAATATTGATGCTTTTTCTAGGTCCCTTTCCACACATTCCCCTCCTTCTTTGAGCATTACAGTCCCACCCTGGCCTTCCTTCTTTCATCAGTGTACCTATAGAATGTCTTATCTCCTTTCTTTACCATCTGTGCTATTCTCTGCTCTGTTTGTACCTTTGCCCTCCTAACCACTTTCCCTGCTTCCCTCTGTCTAATTAAATACACCTCCCTGTTCTCTTCCTTCTACATCCCCTTGTGTGTTTTGAAAGCCGACTTTTTGGCCATTACTTTCTCTGTCACATCCTTTGAGTACCATAGAGTTTTTTTTCCTTCTCTTGTCCTTGTTTCACTGTTCAGTGCAGTGCTTTGTCACCACTATGGCTCCTTTTAGGTTTGCCCACTGTTCCTCAACCCCACCGCTGACTTTCTTCCTTGCCAGGACTTTTTTGGTACATATCTCCATCCTAGCAAAATCTTCCCTCCTGAAATCCAAGACCTTCGTCCTTGTTTGGCTTGACTGCAACACATATTCATAGTAAATGTCTCTGTGTGATATGGGTGACTGAATAACAGTGAGCCCATATTCTTGACCTCATTACAGTGAGAACAGAAATGGTGATAATGCTTTTCTGCAGGGGGCTTTGTGCCCCGCACCCTCCTTTGTGAGGGGCTTTGTCCCCCACACTCTTCTTACTTATATAGCCAACTCCAAAGCCGTAGCACCTTGAGGAAGGGGGAAAATCTTTTTGCCACATCTGTCTTCGCTCTGATGCAGTCACTGAACTTTGAACTCACTGTTATGCAGTCGCCGATATCACCAGACACCTATTGAACCACTGTGTGGTGGCCGCTGGACCCTAGATGTCCTTCCACCCAGACTTCCATGATTCTGTCTCCATTTATCAGGACTAGGTCCAAAATTGCACTGTCCCTGGTGGGTTATAGCACTAACTGCCTGAGGCCTGCCCCCTGCAAGGATTCCAGGATGTCGTGGCTCCTGGCTCCGGTTCATGGAGAAATTCTGTAGGTTTTTCAGAATCCATCACAAATAATGTCCGTATTCAGCTGGAGTGCACCCAGTAACCAATCCTACAAAAAGCTTAAAAGGTTGTCACCATCAGATCCCTCCAGCAGGCCAACTAGGTGTACATTGGAGGCCCGGTTAGTGTTCTCCAGAGCCTCCACTTTGTATCATAACAACATATTTTCTTGTACCAACTTATCAGTTGTTGTTAAGGCTTGAGTGGCAAGGGTTTCAGCAGAGGCTGCTGTTTTGGATGCAAGTTCTAATTTGGCATCTTGCTCCATAAAACGCAAAATAGATTCTACTTTTAAATTGATGGCCTGCATCGAAATCTGCAATGCCTTCCAGGGAGGATTAATCCAGCTGGTGGCATGATAGGAAGAGCGGCCTGGCTTTCAGTTATAGGTGGATTTTTGGGACTGCTTCCTGGTGCTTTCTGAGCATGCCCTATGGTCCAATCTGGTATGCAGCTGATCAGCAAACTCTCAGCTATAACAAGCTGTCATCCATTGCAGGATAAAAAGTAAGAAATGTGCAATTTTTATGCTAAAAATCTCCACGACATGCAGAGCAGCCCACAAATGCATCTGGTTGGCAGGTGTGAACAACAGCACCCCCTGAAATGACTTCTTAAATCAGGCCTGGTCACTCTAAGTGCCTCATCAGCATATCACTACACCTGTTAAATACAAAAATGCATATGAACATGCAAACATGCCAGGAGATAAAGACTGTCATGTGTAGTGTAGCTTTAAGAAATGTTAGAGAAGAGACAGTACAGCTTTAAGAGAATGCACACTTCCTGTAAGTGTGCCTGTGGTTGAGCCAGTTTCCTCTTGTATGTGCTCCTGTATAGAAGTAAAAGAAAAGGCCTAGATTTCAGTGTGGTGTGGTTTTCTTACTACCAAGACCCTTGTGTGTTTAAGGTACTTATTTTCAGGCACCAAACACAATAAACTGGTGACGAGAGATGGTGGACATTTTCATAGCTCCAGCTTACTGAATTACCATTTTGTGACTTTCTGCATTGGAGGCAAGCAAGCAGTTTGGAACTGCGCAATATCATGGCAATTTTGGCCAGCTTTGAACCTTTTACAGGAATGGACTGCGATACATGGTCCCGATGGTTTGATCAGTGGTTATTACTTAATCCTGCCATACAAGCTGATAATGATGAGCAACAGGATAAGCTTATTCGAGCTGCTTTTTGTACTTTCTTGAGGAGTGAAACCTTCAAACTTTTATGCAGTCTGTGTGCACTGGACCAGCTGGAGGATTTGTCATATCAAGAGCTAAAGGCTACATTGAATGCACAATACAGTTTAACAACTTTTCCAAGGGCTGAACAGTATAAATTCTACATTTACCACCAGAAACCGGATCAGTCATTACAGTCGTATTTGGCTGAGATCAAATGCGTAACCCTCACATGTGAGTGGAGCAGGGAGCATCTTGAATCTAATCTAGCTAATATGTTTGTTATGGGTTGAATAATGAACATCATATTCAGCAATTACATTTTGTAAGTGTCAAGAAGTCTACTGAGGAACTTTTGCAGTTGGCACAAATGAATGAGGCTGCAGAAAATGAAGCACTTGCTAAGATGGACACTAAAAATGAGGTACAAGTAGCTGCAGTAAACCCCAAATTGAAACAGCTCAAACCTAAATCTAAGCCACTGTTTTCAAAGAAAAGTTCAACCACTCCACCCAAACTGAATGGCCAGTACAAATGTGCATCATGTGGGTCATCTCAGCATAGCAGGGACCAGTGCAAATTCAGAGAAGTTCAGTGTCATGCATGTAAATGTCAAGGGCATATTGCTAAGGTTTGCAGGAGCAGGAGAACCACAGTAGTCGGTTTGGAGAGACCGGACAGTGCGGTGGTTTCTGTTGCACCACAAATGCAGACTGAAGATGTTCCTCCTTTCTATGTGTTACTTTAATTGTCACAATTGAGACATCAGTTGTGTTTAATGGTAGACTGTGCTTCTCCAGTTCCTTTTATAAACCATCAGACATGGTCTGATCTGGATAAGCCACCATTGTCTCTTTGTAATAAGTTGCTGCATGCATTTGAAGGGCAACCAGTTCAGCCACTAGGCTCATTTACCATGTTGGTGCACAGGACTGATTCTCCCAAGACTGGTACACCTTTAACTTTTCTGGTTTCAAAAAAGGGTGTCAACATTTTGGGCAGTGATGCCCAGGATCTTTTAAACATTCATGTTGATCCAGTAGATTTTAGCCTACTTGCTGCTGTCTAGGTACCACAAAGCAATAATCTGCCCAAGCTTGGGGAGATTTTACACATGTAGCCAGAGTTGTGGAAAGGCCTGGGATGTTGCACAACTGCTAAAACCAAGCTAGTTACAAACCCAAATGCAGTCCCTGAGTTTTGTAAACCATGGACACTCCCTTTTGCCTTTAAACCAGTCGTTGAGGCAGAATTGGACCGACTAGAAAAAGTGGGTGTGCTGGAAAAGGTTTCAAATTCAGGTTGGGCCACTCCAATTGTGGTATCTAAACCAAGTGGTAAGGTTCAAATATGTGGAGATTTTAAGGTGACACTTAATCCAGTACTTAGTATAGATATATTTCCTTTACCCTTACCAGAGGAACTTTTTCATAGACTGGATGGTGGTGTGGGGTTCTCTAAACTGGACCTTGCTGGTGCATACCTTCAAGTGGAGTTGGATACAGACTCTCAGAAATTGGTAGTGATTAATACGCACCAAGGACTGTACAAGTACAAACGGTTATGTTTAAGCCTTAGTTCCGCACCGGCTATTTTTCAAAAAGTGATTGAGCAAATGGTGATATACCAGATGTTGTTTGTTATTTGGATGACATCATTGTCATGGGCAGGACAGAAGCAGAACATTCACTTCACTTACAAAAGACTTTAGAGAGATTGCAACAGAGTGGATTCAGACTTAGGAGTGAAAAATGCCAATTTTGTCAACCAAGTGTCACGTACTTAGGTCACACTACTAACAAAGATGGAATTCGTCTGAATGATGAAAAGGTGGAAGCCATTGTGCACATGCCTGAACCACCGAATGTTTCAGACTTGCGCTCATTCTTGGGTATGGTGCGCTACTATGACCATTTCATACCTGGCTTAGCCACTAAATATGCTATCCTAAATGAACTGTTACGTAAGGGTACTCCGTGGAAGTGGACCAAGGGCCACAGTAAGGCAGTTCAAGCCATCAAGCTCTCTCTAACCGATGTGCATAATTTAGCTCATTATGACTCTAACTTATCTATCACATTGACCTGTGATGCCAGTGCAGTGGGTATAGGAACTGTCCTTCTTCATACAGATCCAGAAGGAGTGGAGAAGCTGACAGCCCATGCTTCACGCAAACTCACTGCAGCTGAAATGGATTATGCCCAGATTCAGAGAGAGGCATTAGCAATTGTGTTCGGAGTCCAGAAATTTCACCAATACTTGCTAGGTCGCAAGTTTCACCTGAAGACAGATCACAAGCCACTAGTGACAATTTTCAGTCCAGGAAAAGGAATTCCAGAGACAGCCACTAGCAGACTTCAATGATGGGCATTCATTTTGCCTGCCTATAATTCTGAGGTTACATACCAACCAACAAACCAGCATGGAAATGCGGATGCCTTGTTGAGGTTACCAATATTCAGAGAAATGGAGTTCAATGTGGGACTTAGAAGAGCCATTAGTATGCCAGGTGGGGCCAGATAGTTTTCCAGTGCAATTTAAAGATATTGAGGACTCTACAGTTGTGTGTGCAATGGAGCTACAACAGTTAGATCAGCTTCCAGTACTAGCCACGGACATTACAAAAGCGACTAGTCAAGGTGTAATTTTGAAACAAGTGTATCAGTATATGCTTGAGGGTTGGCCACAAGGCACTACTTGTTCGGCTGCGCTACTACCCTACTATACAAAGAGACAGCAGTTGTCCATTGCTGAGGGGTGTCTTCTATGGAGCTTGCATGTCATAGTACCCTAATGTTATCACTCAAATGTGTTGACTCTTTTGTATGTGGGCCATCGAGGCATTGCTAAAATGAAATCCCTGGCCAGACTTCATGTGTGGTGACCTTCCATTGACAGAGGCATATACCAGGTTGTTCAAAGATGCGAAGATTGTGCTGTATTGATGGGAAATCCAGCAAGAGCTCCAGTTCACCATTGGGAACAACCTGAAAAACCCAGGCAAAGGTTGCATATTGATTTCGCAGGACTCTATTTAAATTCCATGTGAATTACTCTTAACTGATGCTTATAGCAAATTGCCAGAAATTCATCAAATGCCTATGACAACTACTGAGAGTACCATCAAAGTGTTGAAATCTATCTTTGCTACCCTTGGTTTCCCACAAGTGATTATTTCAGATATCAGACCACAGTTCACGTCTGTTGAATTCCCAAGCATTTTGCCAGCAACGTGGTATCCGTCATATTTTCTCACCTCCCTACCATCCAAGTTCAAATGGCAAAGTGGAACACCTGGTTCAGACTTTGAAAAAGAGTATGTCTGGGCAGGTATGCATACAATTTACATGCTTCAAACTAACGTTTATACAGATTAAGGAACCCCTAAGATAATCTCCCTTCATAGTGTTTAATTTTGCGGGTAATCAATAAGATAATTTTTTGGTTATCTTAGCCATGGTGGGGTGGTGAGGAAGTGGGGTGGAGGGGAGGGGGGACATGTCACTGTTATCTTTGCATTGTATGTTGTGTATCTCGTTAATATTCATGTGAGACGTGTGCCATGTCCTGTTAAAATGTTTAAAATTCAATAAAAGGTTAATTTAAAAAAAAAAAAAGTGTGGACAAAGCTAATCCTACTACATTGACGGCAATGCAAATAGCCTTTTTGGGCTTTCCTGCAATGTATTGAACAACACCACATTATGTCACGGGAATATCCTCTGCAGAATTGTTGTTTGGACATCAGATTTTAACTCAGTTGGATCTTCTTTGCCCTCTAGGCTATAAGTCAGTAACTGAAATGCTTCCTAAGACCAGATCTTTCAAACCCAATGATCTTGTGTGGGTCAGGATGTACGCAGGCCCGAAGAGATGGATAGAAGACGTGGTGGGAATAAAGTTCGGAAATGTTGTCTATTGTGTTTGACTGACTAACCAGAGGAGAGTGAAAAAACATGTGGACCAATTACATACTAGAACTGAGACAGAACAAAAAAGGGATACCCAGAGTCGGGGTAGTTATCCAGCATTATTTGTTCCAGAACAAGAACAGGAAGAGATAATGGAACCACAACGTTTGAGACAAGATGTGTCTGATGCTAATCAGATTACAGTGCAACAGCCTCAAGTCCTAATACGTCGTTCAGGACGTATAAGACGTCCACCAAAGAGAATGGACTTGTAGAGATATAGCCTAGTGACATAGACTAAAAGGGACATTGCAGTAATAACTTTAATAGTTTCATCTTACTTCTGAATTATTGATTTAAGTATTTCATAGCTAAGTCAGTTGCAAGCTATGTGTAGTACAGCTTTAAGAAATGTTAGACAGTACAGCTCTAAGAGAATACGCACTTCCTGTAAGTGTGCCTGTGTTTGAGCCAGTTTCCTCTTGTATGTGCTACTGACTAGAAGTAAAAGAGAGGGCCTAGATTTCAGTGTGGCGTGGTTTTCTTACTACCAAGACCCTTGTGTGTTTAAGGTACTTATTTTCGGCCACCAAACACAACAACGACTTTTTGGTTTGTCTAGTCTGCTCAAATGTGCATTTCCAAGTGTGCAGTTCCCAGTATGTTTACAGAGGTAACTGCCTCCCTCCCTGTTTCCCTCTTGACTTACTTCAGCTGCCCCTCCCTACACTTGTCCCCTACCTGTAACTTTCCTCTTCACCCTGTCCCATCCCCTCTTGAAGCTTTCCAATGTTTTTAGGGATACCACCTCCTTTGGCAGCTGATTCCACTTAGCCATCACCTTCTCAGTGAAAAAGTGTCTCCTCATGTTGCTCCTGAACCTTCCCCCCACCAGATTTAGGCTGTGCCCCCTAGTAGTCTTGTTCACATTAAGGCTGAAGAGGTGCTCATTGCTCACCCTGTTTATATCTTGGTGGTACTTGAATGTCTCAGTCATGTCCCCCCTCCCTTCTGTCCTTAAGAGAGTACATTTTTAGCCCCCCCAGCCTCTCCTCATAGATGTTGCCCTGCTGGCCCTGAATCATCTTGGGTGTCCTTTTTTGGATCGTTTCCAGCAAGTTAATATTCTTCTTAAGGTAAGGGCACCAGCATTACACACTGTGCTCTAGGTGCAGTCTCATTAGAGACATGTACAGTGGCAGAATGACTTCTGCCTTCCTGCTGGTAATTCCCTTGGCTATGCAGCCCAGCATCCAGTTTACTTTGGCTGCTGCTTTCCTGCAGTGTGCTGAGTACATCAGGTAACTTGTCATAATTACTCCCAGGTCTTTTCTTCCTCTGCCCTGGTTACATGCACTCCACCCAATTAGTATTTGGTCCCTAGGTTCATTGCCCCTAATGCATAACTTTACACTTTTTAACATTGAACCCCAGTTGCCAAATGCCAGACCACTTATCTAGCCTTGCCAGGTCTTCCCTGAGTTCCTGTCTCCTTTCCTCCGTGTCCACCCTCCCACAGAACTTTGTAGCATCTGCAAACTGGCAGATTTTACCCTTGATCCCATCTGCAATGTTACTTTTGAAGATGGTAAACAACATTGGACCTGCGCCAAGCCCTGTGGGACTCCACTGGTCACAGACCTAGCTTCTGAGAATTCTCCACCCCTCCGACTGTCACCCTTTGGCTTTTGTCCTGCAACCAGCTCCTGACCTATCTCACAAGCTTTGCCCCCACCCCCAGGTCTTCAAAGCCTCCTGACCAGTCTCCTTTAAGGCACAGAATAGAAGGCATTGCTGACACCCAGATTCAGAACTTCAGCTGCTTGGCCCTTGTCCACTTTCCTAGTGACCAAGTTGAAGAAGTCAATTAGGTTAGTTCAGCAGGACCTCCCTAAAACAAACCCATGCTGCCTCATGTCCTCAAGCCCATGTTCCTCCAAAAAGTGCACCAATCTCTCTTTCAGGATGGTCTCCATCAATTAACCCACTATTGAGGTCAGGATGACAGGCATGTAGTTCCTGTGTTCATCCTTCAGTCAGCTTTTATGGGGAGGCACTACATTTAAAGTTCTTCATTCCTGAAGCACATTCCCTTACTCCAGAGAGGTGTTAAACTGGTCTGCCAGGAGACCAGTCAGAAACTCCGATAGCTCTCTTAGGACACTTGGGTGCACACCATCTGGACCTGAGGATTTGTCCACCTTTAGGGTCCTTAAGTTCCTTGTCAGCTTGTATTATACCATCTGTGTCTTCCCTCCTCCTAGTACTCCACCCCCTGCTTCCTTGTGGCACTGGGACATCCTTCTCCCTGGTGGAGACTGAACAGAATTACTTGTTAAGTACCTCTGCTTTTTCTTTACTACTCTCTGTTCAACCCCATTCCCTTTTCCTTTTTCTTTCTCCTGTAGCTCCAGGCTGGCCACTCCTTCGGGCCTTCCTATGCCCTTCACTGCTACACTGCCCCAATGCAGCCACCTGCCACCCTACATTGCAGACCCTGGGTAACCCTTTGCCGGATAGATTCCTCTCATTTGAGGGGAAGGCATCGGTGGGGCAAGCCAGCGCACTCATTCTTGGCCCGGGTGCTGCTGAGGTGGTCTGTGGACTGCTTAGGGTCTCGCGGAGGTGGGAACTGGTGACCATCATCCGGTCAACTGTGGAGCTCTTTCCTTGTTTTTTGCTCCCCAGAAGCATGGCATGCCATTATCGTCAGGCGTACGTCGACGTTCACCATGCCCCATTAGTCAGTGGGACCAAGCACACTGCCATACCCCCAGCCTCCACAAGGAGTCAGCAAGTGTCGAGTTGCCTTCCCACCTTCCCCCTGAGAGAAAGCGAGCAGTCATGTGATGCTTGAGTCCTCTCTCCCTAGTTGGCCCTCCAGCATCCCGGGTCCATTCCCAAACCTGGGTCACTGGTGTCGCAAGCGGAAATCCAACTGCTGTGCTGATGGGTCAGCCACCCTTCCTTTTTTAATCTGACAATCTCATCCTTTTTGTTTCTCTTCTCCCTTATACATCGGAAAATGACCTTCTCACCTGCTTCTACCCCATGTTCTAGCTGACTTCCCTTGTATGCGTTGCCATGCTAAGTGCTCTGCTCACCTTCCTTGATTTAGTCAAGTAATTCTCCTTATACTTCTCCTCCTCTTAAGTACAGTTATACTTTTGGCAGACTGCCCTATTGTCTCGTACCACTTTTGTCACCTCCCTGCCGAACCAATTTGGCTTTTTGGCCTAGCTTTCTTACTTTTGACTCTGGCACACTCACTAGTTGCCTCCATCAGTCCCATCTTTACTGTGGCCTATTTCTGTTCCTCATCCGTTCCCATTCTGATCCCAGCAAGGTGTCTTACCACAACTTCTCTCATCCTACCAAAGTTAGCCCTCCTAAAGTCCAAAACCTCATCTTGGACCTGACCAACCCTTTTCTGCAATAGTCCTCAAGAGCAGAAGCACCTCCGAGAAGGCTCCTGACCTCCCTGCCTCACTGAATATTCTTCCCACCTCCCTGAATCTCTGTTGTACCACCCTCACCTCACATCCTGCAAGGTCATTAATACTCAGGTGCACTATAATTAGAGGTTTCCTTCCCCCCAACCCATGTACTGTATTTTTAAAGATCCCACCCTCCTTGCCACGATACCTAGTATACAGTCTAGCCTACTACAGTTTGCCCTTGACTCTTCCTCCCATCTGAGTCCCACTATTGAATTCCCCAAGATCACCACCCTCTCCCCTTCATCCTGGGCCCTCCTTCCTCTCTGTACTTAATGCTTCCCACTCCCATGAGCCTCCTCCTTTCCCTCCAGTCACTTTAGTAATCCCCTGACCCTGTGCACTAGCTATCCTTATCTTCATCCTCTTTAACCTTTCTCCCCTCTCACCCACCCACTACTCTTCCCTTCCCCTCTTTTCACTCCCCCAGCATACCTCCTACCCTTCCCTTCTGCCCCGCCTAGCTGTTCATTCTCACTTCCCTGTTCCACCTGTCTTCCCCCTTCACCTGAACTCACTTTCTCACACCCGTTTTCTCTACTCTGCCTGGCACCCACCCTACTACCTCCGACCCTCCCTATCTCACTGCCCCTTCCCATTCACCACATTCCCTCCCCCCATCTAGTGGGAGGAATCTGTTCTGCACTGACCCCTCTGCAGATGCTCCAACTGCCCCCCTCCCCATCCTGCCTTACGTTTTTTCCTTCTGTCCTGCTTGGGGGGGCAGGGGACCTGCCTAATCTCCTTTTGCTTCCTACCCCCTGCTTGGCCACCCTTTCCATGTGGGTTCCATTCTTGCTGTCCTCCCCTTACCAGCCTCCAAGCCCTGTGTCCCTCTGTTACTCTCTTCCTCACCCTATAAATCCCCTCACCAGCCCCCCATTTCCTACCACAGCTGCCACACATCTGTCCTCAGCTGATTAATATTCTTACAAACCAGGCATCCCCCGCATCTCCCAGAGTGCTCCCAGAAACACCAATGCCCCATACCCACTGCATCTCACAACTCTACCCACCTCACTCTTCCCTGCTGCATGCCTCCTTTCCACATATTATATTCCGGTATGGAAGGGCTGCATTCAGCTACTCCCTAGCACTTATCTGGAATTCTCTTCAAAAGACCTTGAAATTGGATACCCTCATTCCTTTAACATCCTTCAAAAAACTGTACACTAGTCTATTCCCAGAATCATGCAATTGCTTCCATAAGGCCTAGTCCTCTCTCACCCCCTCCTTCCCCTACCCCTTTTTATACTACCCCTATTTCTTTATTGTTCTTCTAGCTTGTTCTCCAACCTACTGCATTAAAAAATGCCCCCAAGTCCCATTACCCTAGCTTTATCCCTACAATACTGTTTGTTTCTCTCCTTTAATATGATCTAGGTCCAATGTCATTTTGCCTTGTATATATGTAAATATTTGTACACCTGTCTCATTCTTAAATCTTTGTATTTGTGTTCATTCAGTACCATGCTTTTGTGTAAAATTTGTAACCTTATATTGTTATGACCACTCAGGTCCATCTTGTAAATGAGCTATGCTCAATGATGTTCGCCTGAATAAATAAAGATTTTGATTGATTGATTTTGATTGATATTAAGTTTCTAGGCCCTCCTAACAGTGCACTTAGCCAACCCCCTTATTCTTATGAAACTTTTATTTAGGACTATTTGTAGGCCAGTTCTAGGAATGCACTAGATACCTCACTGCTGGATTTCCTGCTTGCTAACTCCCCTGTAAGCTGACCCTAGATAGTAGCTGTGATCCCCTAATAATACTGCTTTCCTGCCTGCTAGCACTCTTGTAAGTTGACCCTAGATAGGGAGTAGCTAAGATCACCTACTAACACTGCTATCCACTCTTTGTCGAGAGATAGCTTCCCTCCTATGGAGTACCCTTACTGGTAGGCTAGTGGAAGGCCTACCTTAGGAACTAGTTGCAGACCCTATTTGCCAGAGATACCTTCCCTTCTACAGGAAATCCTGTTTGCTAGGTTAGTTTTAACCCCACCCTAGATAAGGACAAGCTGCAATCCCTACTAGTTGCCTGCTCCAGAGACTCACCTCAGATGGGGCACGGCTGCTACTCCTCCCTTACCCTTCTTATCTTACTTGCCCTTCTTTGAGCAGGTGGCCTGTGGTCCTCCCTGCAGATCTCCTGCCTCTGCTCCCAGATGCCACTAAGACAGAAGCCGCATCTCTGTTTAGTGGCACTCATGCTGGATACTCATGCTATGGGGTTGCTTTGGGTCACTCATGCTTCAGGGTTGCTTGGCTGTCAGGGAAAGAAATAGGCACTACAACCTCCCTATTGGAGAGCTGTATTCTGGCAACTGTGTGGGCAGTGTGGGCAGTCCAGTCATAGCAAACTAGCCCAGATCACCTCCTGTCCTCATTCCTCTCTTTG
Source organism: Neoceratodus forsteri (assembly GCA_016271365.2). Taxonomy (NCBI): domain Eukaryota; kingdom Metazoa; phylum Chordata; order Ceratodontiformes; family Ceratodontidae; genus Neoceratodus; species Neoceratodus forsteri. Next base: position 714,464,994 of record CM057458.1, read on the forward strand.
TAGTCCTGCTCCTTCTCTCCCTCCCTTCTCCTGTTGCCCACAGTCCCTGAATCGCCACCACAAGAGGCAAGTTGAGAACAGGTCTGGACCTGTTCCCAACTCACCTCTTGTAACTGTGTGTGATCTGAATCAAGTTTCCAGCACTTCCAGGAAAGACCCAACAAGAAATAGCAATTGTTGCTGCACAGAAACAGAAACAGATATTGGGCAGTATATACTTGCATGACTGAAGTGGATGTTGTGACTAACAAATGGATGTTGCCTGACGTTCAATTGTAACTTAACTGTAAGAAGAGGTACCTTCTCAACCAATGATTGTACGTATCTGTGACTGTAACCATACTGTAGCTGGAATGCACATACTCTGTAGGTGCCTGAAGTGACTAATGATTGTATGAAATTGAAACCGAACTTGAAATTGTAATCTTAGACTTAGTGTAACTGGACTACACACTTAGACCAAACTGCACTTAGCAGGACAACTTTGTAAACAGGGCTGGTAAAGTCCTAACAGTTCAATTTCAAGATTCTACATTCCATGTTCTGCAAATGGTAATAATAAAGAAAGAAAGAAAGAAAAGATACAGTCAGTTTTACCACATCAGCCCCAGCCACTTATCTAAGCTGTCTCTCTGCTCCACGAGACTGCATGCCAGTGGGTTTCTCAATCACTGGGTGTGGACCTCATGAATACAGGCTAGTTCCTTGTGCCCACTACAGCCTCCCTCTTGGAGGGCTGTAGCCTGGCAATCGCGCTGGCAGTCCGGTTCAGGCCAGCTAAATAAACACAATGAAACCTGTCAAAAATGCAGCTCATGCCCAACTCTTGATATCTCACTCCTCTAATCATGTTTATTATACAATTTAAATACAATATTTCAGGAAGGGTGTAGTACACATTTTGTAAAGGTCCAGGACGGGACCTCTGTGTGGAATCAGGAAATTTAACTGTTTGAGGGGTATAGGACAAGAATCCTGAGAGAATTGCAGGGGCAGGGCCTTTGGGCAGATGTGGTGTGAATATATGACCAGCTATAGAATGCACATTTCAGAATGGTGTGGGCCACAAATTTCAGAAGTGCGGTTATGAATCTTGGGAGGGATGAAGGCATAAACCTAGGGAGGGTGTGGAGATCAAATTCTGAAGGGGTTCCGTATATCTCATATTTTGGGAGGTGCTGCGTGCACATTTTATGGCAAATGTGGGGTGCAACATTTGGGAGTGTGCAAAACACATGTTTTTGAGGGATGCGTGGTTCAAATTATAGGAGTAATGCAGGTTCAGGTTTGGAAGGGGATGCAAGACCCAAACGCTCAGCACATTTATGCAAAATAATGCTATATTTAGGAAAAATTGAGGTGAAGTTCAATTAAGTAAAAACCCTTTTTCTGTCATGCTTTTAAAATGAGCAATGTAATGGAATATATATTTTAGGGAAGTGAGCTATTTAAGGTGTCTCTAGTTATATTATATTTCTCATTTAAATGAACACTTGAGAGCCATCTTAAATTGCAGTAAACCACTTAAATGTATGTATGCATTATTTATATATTTATTTGTGAATAACATTGTGGGTGAAGGCATAAACCAATATATCACCACACTGCAAACTAGCATCTTAGTAACATGCATATATCCCCGGTGAGGAGGAATAGGAATGTCAAAAATCTAATATTATTTTTACAGTTTACACGTTGTTTTCTTGATTATTGTATATATAAGTGCTTTGAATGTACAGTATCTGTTTATGCATATATAAGTGTTTTTAATGTGTCTATGTACCAACTATTGAACCTTGACCTTATCAGGTCCATCTTGCAAATGAGCTCTGCTCAATGATGTTCGCCTGAATAAATAAAGATTTGATTGGTTGATTGATTTTCAAGATACAGTGTTGAAAGAAATGCATTTGCAAAATAAACTAGAATTCTTGCCTAATAACGACACCTTTGAGGGCATTCTGACACGTCTCATGAACTTACAACCCTGACTGTCCGTAACAAGTTTTGTGACAATCCAGTACGTGTTTTTCTAGATTTACAGTATGCAAAACTGTAACAGCCAATCTCAAGTCTGAACTTCTGCATGACAGGTCAACATGGTGACCATTATATAGAGAATAAGAACGGGTTGTTGTGTGTAACCAGAATTTTATACATACCCAACCTATGTGATGTTACATAAACCCCGAGAGGGAAGCTCTAGGGATTTATAAAAGCATCCCACACAAAGGGTGTGTATAAAATTCTGGATTACACACAACATCCCATGTTTTGTTTTCTATAATTACTGGGTAGCGCACCAATTTAGTGTCATGCACTCGATGTACAGGTCCCACTTACACACGGCTAGTTGTAACACATAATTGCCAATGTGGTCATGTGTGCATTAAAAATACTAATCAACAATTATATATAGAATAATGTATGGGTGGTTGTGTGCCACTAATTTTTTTTTACACACCTGAGGTGCGTTATACCACATAAACTACAAGAGTGAAGCATGCATGGTTTATAAAGACAGAACACATGGAGGGTGTACAAAAATAAAGCAACAAAAACGTAATCACAGTCACCCTTATTTTATTTTTTATAATGTATGTAAGGGTCTGATATCAACCAGAACTAAGAGTTAGCAGATAAGTGTGTATTAAAAGAGAGAGAGAGAGAGAGAGAGAGAGAGAGAGAGAGACAGAGTATGTGTGCGAATAAGCTGACAGATGCTGTCACAGCTGTCTTCAGATAGTTTGACAACGTAACAGCTTCCCGTGTGGGTGATTGATCAGCAGTGACTTTCTCCACATCAGACTGGGGTGATCTTATACCAGGTGGATATGAAGAATACAGATTCTGATTTCTGATTAGTATGATACCCTACCAGTTATTATGATTTCTTAATGAACTCAAAACAGTGACCAACAGTATGTGACAATTCCTTGAGTAGTAGTAAAAAGCTTTATTTTTCAACAGGATTCACATCAAGTGCAGTATTTTTATTTATTTATTTGTTTAGTTTTTGTTGACCAGGTAAGTGCACTAGACAAATTCTGCCTATTTTCAGGCACGCCCCAGGGGAGAGGGACACAGGTGAATGCCAACTGACCTTGAACCAGATTAAGCTGGTTTAACAAACTTGTCCTGAGTGTGGAATTCTAAATTAAACATACACATTTTACAGACAAAAATGGCAAATAAAATGTCTATTTAACAATATTTACAAACACATATATAGAATAATATATGTGCAGATGGTGTATTGCAAGTTTTTTTGACATACACCCAAGGTGTGTAAAAAAAAAAAGGTTACTCACCTGTAACAGTAGATCTTCTATGGATAGGTCTCTTGCAGTAGGTTATTACTCTTGGGAGTCCGCTAGTTGGAGCTGTCACATGGTAGCTTCTTCCAGCAGTCTTCTATAGGGCCGCCCCCCCATACATTGCTTCCTGTGGCTGTGTATAAAAGGGGGCGGCCCCAGCTACACACTGTTCATTTTCCTGATGGCTTCATCCCGCACGGCAGCTAGATCAGTATTCTGCATTGCAGTCTTTGATGTGAACTTGAACCCAATTTTTCTTTCTTCTCTCTGCCAGGCCGGTGGTACGCTCTCAGGCCTCAGCTCTTCTACTTCCATTGGGCCGGGCCTGTGCTCCACTCACAATACCCCCGGCCCTCCTTGTTTCAGTGGGCCTGTGTTCACTCACAGCACCCCTGCTGCTCCTGTGCCCAGGTTCTGTTGCTGGGTCTGGGACTCCATTCATGGCTGACAAGGCAGCCTTCCCGGGACAGACCTCGGGGTCCCGTGTTAAGGGTCCCCAGCCCAAGGTGCTCAATCCTGGCATTGGACGCAGCAAGACTCACACTTCTCTCACTCCTCCGATCTGCTGTGCTGACAGTGGCTCCTCCATCATCAACGGGGCCTTCATCTTCTACCGTTGATGAGGGCTATCTCCCCCATCACCGGGGTCTTCATCATCGATGGGGCTCATCCCCCATTGACAGAGCCTTCGTTGCTCCCTTCATCATTGACAGACCATTCCCCATCGATGGAGCACTTTCTTTCACTTGTCCCGTTGCCGGGGACTGTCCCCCCACCCCACATTGCTGAGGTGTTCATCATGATGGGGCAGCTCCCCCCATTGATGGGGTCTTCATTGCCCCACTCCTCATCAATGGGCCATACCCCATCAATGGAGCACTCTCCTGGATGTTTCCCATCAGCGGGCACTATTCCCCCATCGACGGAAAGTTCCTCATTGATGGGGAAGCTTCCCCCATTGATGGAGCATGTCACTATCTCTCTCATTGACTGGAGCTCTCCCACATCATTGGTGTATGCAGCTGCTCTCTCTCGTTGACGGGGGCTCTTCCCCCATTGATGGAGCACTCTTCATTGACAGGGAGGCTTCGTCCATCGATGGCGCTTGTTTTCTCCTTCCCTCTTCAACAGGAGCATTTCCCCCATCGATGGAGCATTACTGCTCACGCTCCCTCATCGACAGTGGCTCCTCCCCCGTTGATGAAACACTCCTCGTCGATGGGGCTACTTTTCCCATCAATGGAACATCCTGTTTTGTGTTCCTTATCGACGGGACTGCTTTCTCCCATCGATGGGGTGTCCCCATTTCCATGAGGCTGCTTCCCCATCAATGGGACATCCCTGCCTTCCTCCCTTTCAGCGGGGGCTGGTTTCCTTATTGCTGACAGGGGCTCTGCACCTCGGGCGTCCTTGGTATGGGATCTCCTTCTCTGCCCCTCCTGCCCATCCTGGCAGCATCCTGTTCCTGCATCGCTGGGGGCACCCCTCCATCACTGGACTGGCACCTCTCGGGCACTCCTTCCTTTGTGCCTTTGGATGGGGTTCCTGAGTCTCATCCCTTGTGCCTCACCCCTTCCCCGATGCCACCCCGCTGGTGTTGGGTTTACCCCCCGCCTTTTTGGCATTGTCCGGTTCGGGCTCCCTCCGCTTGGTTTCCCCTCCCTTCCCCTGCTTCCAGAGGTCCATGCCTGGGAGTCTGGCCCTAGGGGTTGCCTGCAGGGGCGGGCTTTTTCTGCCCATGTCTGGCTTGGGTGTCCCCTCCCTTCCCCTTTGTCATACCCCCTGTGGGCCTCCCGGTTCTGCAGCACCCTGCTGAGCCTTCCTTCTGTGCCGCCGCTCTTGTGTCTGTCTCTGAGGGCTTCTCTGGGGCTCCTGCCTGGCTCACGTGCCCTGCCATGCCTGTTCCTGTTCTCCGGATGTGGTTCCCAGTGCTTGGTGTGCTTTGGCATGTGGGTTTGCCCACTTGTGCCTTGCTGCTTTGTGGCCTTTCTTATGTGGGCCGCATGGTCCGGTGCCTCCGCGCCTCGTGTGTTTCGGCTTTTTCACCTTCTCTCTGCCACTGCTCCCCTGCCTGGGGTTGGCCTTGTTGGCACTTCCTGTATATGCCCTTTCCATGCCTTCCCAACACCGGCTTTCTGTGGGTCTCAATGCCATGCCTGCATCTTCTCATCTGTCTGCCATTGCCGTCATCTTGCGGTGCCCGGCCTGGCCTCTGGTGTTGGGTTCAGTGCCCAACATCTGTACGTCGGCTGCCATTGCCCCGTTTGTGGTGCTTCATTTTTTGGTCATGGTCCCCAGGCCTCTCTGATTTCTGCCCACTGTCTGATCATGCCTGATGATCAGTTCAGGACATCTCTTTGCCCCTGATTCCCATCGTCTTCCTTGAATGCTGGGATGTCCTGTTCCTGTCCCCTTTCCCGGGGTTCTACTTGGGTCTTCAGTGGGGACTGTCATGGGGCAGCTGCATCTGCCCCCTGTCCCACCTCCATCCTTCTGGCGGGGCCAGGCCTGCCCCTCCTCCTAGACCACTTTAAAGGGCTTGCTCCCCTCCTTCTTCCACATGCCTTGGAGGCGCCTGGGTGTCCCTTCGCCCTTTTCTTCGGAGGCCTGCTTCCTCTTTCTGGATGCTTCCCTCCTTTCTGTGGTCCTTTTGGAAACCTCCAGTTGTTCTTTGCTGTGGCCTGCCTGGTGCTCCTTGCCCCGGTACTCTCCACTCCCTGAACGTGTGCTGCACTCTTGGCATGCTCTCCTGGGTTTGCTGTTCTTGCCATGGCCTTTCAACCCCTGCCTCATCAGGTTGCATCACTGTGCATGACCTCCTGCTTCTATCTGTTCCACAACAACATGTCTCCGCCAGTCTCTGATGGCACTTTGGATGCTTTGCTGCACTTGCTCTATGCCATTGCCTTTCGCTACCCTGCTCAGCAGGGTGAATCAATGGCATGGCCCTGTTCCTACTCTCTTCCTCACACACCTTTGGCTTGTCCACCCGACCAGGTGTTGTTTGAGTCAATTTGACTTGGACTTTGTGTAATGCCGTCCCTTTCCAGGATCATATGGCAGTCTTTTGGATTGTTCTGTGGCTCTTCCATGGCGTCCACCTTTTTCCTATTTGCCACATCTTTTTCCGTTGTCACGGATGTGTCTTCTTGGCATTACTTGGTGCTGTGGCTTATATCCCGGCTTTCTGCTCTGCTTGTCCTCCCTTTCTTATAACTGCTTGGTACTCTCCCAAGAGTAATAACCTACTCCAAGAGACCTGTCTGTAGAAGATAGTATCATTACGTAAGAACTTACCATAACAGTAGATCTTCGAGGTATGGTCTCTTGCAGTAGGTACAATCCTGCCCTCCAGCTCCCTGCCTTTTTTCCCCAAGATCCTTGGATTTCAGGACATTGGGCTGGGTTTTTTCCTTGGTCCCTCAGTTTCCCTCGGTCCTCAGCCTCTTGCGAGCTGCAACCGGTGGGGAACAGTGTGTACCTGTGGCTGCCCCCTTTTATACACAGCCAGAGGAAGTGATGTTGTATGGGGGGGTGTCCCTATAGAAGACTGCTGGAAGAAGCTACCATGTGACAGCGCCACCTAGCAGACTCTCAAGAGTAATGACCTACTACAAGAGACCATACCTTGAAGATCTACTGTTATGGTAAGTTCTTACATAACGATACTTTTTAGGAGTGGCATATGCTGTTTGTCCACACTTTCTGGCAGTTGCCTTTCTCTTTAAGACTTCACTGGAATGTCTTCAAGCTGGCTTCTCCCACCCACCTGGATGGTAACTCCCTTGGCTCCATGGCACCACATCTTGCCTGCTGGAAACAGTAAGGTGCCCCACAGCCAGGGGAGGTTGGGTGGGTTTGTGCGAATGAACATCATATACCACTCCTAGAACTACCATTACAGGTGAGTAACCTGTTTTTCTAGGGACATGGATATGATGTTTTATCCACACTTTCTGGCAGCCTCTTAGCAGTTCTCTCTGAGGAGAGGGCAAGGCTCACATACGCTACTTGGGAAACTGAGATTGGAGAACTGAGGCCCCAAAACCAGCATTCTGGCATGACTCTAGGTCAATGTGGTAATGGGAAATGAAGGTGTGTGCTGACCCCAGGTAGCAGCCCTACAGAATTTTCTGGATAAGGACATCCCTGGAAGCAGCCACAAAGGCAGTGGTATGATGGGTGGAATGAGCCCTAAGCCCTACTGGAGGCTTCCTACTTGGCAACCTATAGCAGAGGTTGATGCAAGATACAATCCACCTGCCAATCAAAGAAACATAGAAAACGACAGCTGAAGAGGACCGTAAGGTCCATTTCGTCTGCCCAAGAACCTACCTGGTGCTATTCCCCCTCCCCTCCTTTGCCTTTCTGTATTCTTCCTTTATGTCTATCCCATGCGTTCTGAAACTCACTTACTGTTTTGGCCCCCACTACCTCCTTGGGTAAGCTATTTCTTGGGTCCACCACCATCTCTGTAAAGAAAACTTCCTTGTATTACTTCCTCCTTCCTCCCTCCCTCCCCTTCAGCCTCATGTCATGCCCCTCATTCTCCCACTCTCTTTCAATTGGAAAAGCTCTTAAATGTTAACCTTATTTATAAAATGGGCAGGGAAAATGTGGCGCTTTTATTGGATGAAAAGCCACATATTACCATGTGTATATCAGAGCACAGCTGCACACCTGCACTTTTACCCCCTCCAAAACAATTTTGACATTTTATAAGATAGATAAACCACTCTGAGGGTGTCGCAGTCGTGCTCCTGATATGACTGCGCCTTAGGTGGTTGATGCACTCGACCCTCTTGACCTCATGCGGTATAGCACACCAAGGCGTCATGATATCAGAGCGTGACCACACATCTCAGAGTGGTTTATCTATTACTTATACCCCTCATATATTTAAAAGTATCAATAATTTTGCCCCCTCTCCCTCCTCTGTTCCAGGGAGTACATGTTGGGTTCCCTCAGCCTGTCTTGGTATGCCATATGGTGCAGTCCCTGAATAATTTTCATAGCCCTCCTCTGCACCTTCTTGATTCTATCTAAGTCCCTTTTTATGGTGCGGTCTCCATTACTATATGCAGTACTCCAAGTGGGGGTGCACCAGTGCCCTGTAGAGTGGTAACACCACCTTCCTCCTACAACTTGTGTTTCCCCTCCTGATGCAGCCCAGCATGCCACTTGCCTTTAATGCCACCTTTTCACACTTTTTACCCGCTTTCAAGTCTTTTGATTTAATGATCCCCAGGTCCCTCTCCTGGCTGGTGAAGCAGGGTAGCTTCTCTCTTCTCAGGTAGTAATCCTCTTTGGGAGTGTTTCTACCTAAGTGCATGACTTTGCACTTTTTGGTGTTAAATTTTAGCTGCCATGTTTCTGACCACTCCTCCTGTTTCTTCACATCTGAAGTCATACTAGTCACACCCTCAAGTGAGTCCACTCTGTTGCAATTGTCCACTTAGCTGCCAGTCTGCCAGGTGCGGCTTCAGCATAGGTGACAAACAGCTGGCCAGCCTCTCCCTGAACTCCAGTTGTGCACTCTTTGTAATAAGCGTGTGCTTACCTCACATCCAGTGTATGGAGCCTGTGCTCAGTCTCTGAGGTGTGGTTGGTGAAGTACACCAGAAGACTGATCACCTGGTTAAGGTGAAACTCTGACACAACCTTCGGGAGGAACTTTAGGTTGGGGTGAAGGACAACCTCATCCCTGTGGAAGAGTAGATAAGGAGACTCCACCGAAAGCATCTGGAGCTCACCGATCCTTCTGGCTGATGTAATAGCCACCAGGAAGGCGGTCTTTCACAACAGGTGAGACATCCCACACCTGTGCATAGGTTTGACTGGCTTGCTCATGAACTTTGCCAACACCAACAAGTCCCAAGGTGGTGGTGATTCATGCACTGGATGGGAAAGGTGGTTGAGACCTTTAAATAAATGCCAGACCATCTTCTCCTGCACCACCAACTGCTGATTGGTCCGCGCCCAGTAAGCAGAGATGGCTGCCAGGTGCACCTTGAGTGTTGTCGACCAATGGCCTGACTGAGAGAGGGAAAACAAATAATCAAGGATGCTAGCCACTGGACAGGACAGAGAGTCCAACTTTTTGCCCTGACTCCAAATGGAAAACCTCTTCCATTTGAAGGCATAGCATTTTCTGGTCAACTCCTTCTGAGATGCCTCCACAGTGGTGAGGACATCTTCAGAGAGACCCAAAGCCTGTAATTCAAGCTGCTCAGGAATCAGACTGTCAGGTGCAAGGACTGAAGGTCCAGATGCAGTACCTTTCCCTGATTGATGGAGAGCAGGTCCGGGTGGAGTGGAAGACACCTCGGTAGCCTTCTGCAGAAGCCTAGAAGATCAATCAGAATCAGAATCAGAATCAGAATCAACTTTTATTGGCCAAGTATGTATACACATACAAGGAATTTAACTCCGGTGTTTCCGTTGCTCTCAATGTACTTAGTAGACATACAGTAAAAACAAAAACAACAAGACAATAGTACAATGGTGCGGAGTGCAAAATGCTAGAATAAATATACAATGGATTAGCTGGTACTTTATATACATGAGGTAAGTGGATTTAACAGTATATACATATGTACAACAGAGTATATACAGTATATATGTATATATAGCATCCTAAGGTTTCATTTTGTAATTACAGTGGATGTTTAGTGTCACAAGTTATTGCACAAGGATTGTTCTGACTGTGTGACTAGCTCAAGTGTTCATCAGAGTGATGGCCTGTGGAAAGAAACTATTCATGTATCTGGTTGTTTTGGCGCGTACAGGGCTCTGTAGCACCTGCCAGAGGGGAGGAGTTGGAACAAGTTGTATCTAGGGTGTGATGGGTCTGCAGTGATGTTGCCTGCCCGTTTCCTAACTCTGGTCGTGTATAAGTCCTGAATGGAGGGCAGGTCAGCACCAATGATTTTTTCTGCAGTCCTAACTGTCCGTTGTAGTATGTTCTTGTCCTGTTTGGTGGCTGATCCAAACCAGACAGTGATAGATGTACACAGAACAGACTGGATTATTGCAGAATAGAACTGGATCAGCAGCTCCGGAGGCAGGTTGAACTTCCTGAGCTGGCGCAGGAAGTACATCCTCTGCTGGGCCTTTTTGACAATTGTGTCTATGTTGGATGCCCATTTCAGGTCCTGGGAAATTGTGGATCCCAGAAACCTAAAGGTTTCCACAGCAGACACAGTACTGTTGAGTATGGTGAGGGGGGGGGGCAATGCTGGGGGACTCTTCCTGAAATCCACTGTCATCGCCACAGTTTTAAGTGTGTTCAGCTCCAAGTTGTTCTGACTGCACCAGAGGGTCAACTGTTCAACCTCCCATCTGTATGCAGACTCATCACCGTCCCTGATAAGGCCGATGACCCGTTGTAGGTCAAGGTGCCAAAACTGGCGTGGCCAGTCCGGAGCCACCAGGATCACCTATGCCTTGTCCCTCCTGGCCTTGAGTAGCACTTTGTGGATCAAGGGAAGTGGAGAGAAGGCAAAGAAGAGGCCTGGGGTCCAGGGCCTTGAGAAGGCATCCCCTACAGCGTTTCCTGCTCAGGGTGGTGGGCACAAAACAGCCTCAACTTTGCGTTCTCCTGGGAGGCAAACAGGTCCACCTGAGTGGTGCCCCACTGGGAGAACAGACTGTGTACTACCTCTGGGTGGAGAGAGAGACCACTTGTGAGATGAGATACCTTGCCCACATGGCTCAGAATATCCTCCAGCTGGTTGGAGGCTCCGGCCACATGAATGGCTAGGAGATCATCCTGCAGGCTTCACACGAGGGTCTACACACTGAGAGTTTCCTTGCCCAGAGACAGAGAGTGCATCCCACCCTGCTTGTTGAGGCAGTACATGGTCGTGGTGTTGTCCATCCGGACCTGGACCACCTCAACCCTAATGTGCAGAGCAGAAGCAGTCAGCACCAGACAAACTACCTGGGGCTTCAGGAGGTTGATGTGACATCAGGACTTCTTGGGGGTCCAAAGTCCATTGATTCTGTGTTCCCCCAAGTGGACACCCCAGCCCATGAGAGAGGCATCAGTCACCAGGATGACAGAGGCTCTGGCTGGACAAAGGGAATCACTTCCTGCAGATGTTCTGGGACTAACCACCACTGGAGAGCATCCCATTTCCACTGGGTCACAGTGACCAGATGGTTGAAATGACCCCTGCTCTGAGACCACTGACTGACCAGGTCCCATTGCAAAGAGTGCATTCTCCAGTAAGCCCATTGGACCATGCTAGTGCAGGCCACCATGTAACCCAGCAGGTGCAGGAATTCCCAGGAAGGGCACAATTGCCCAACCAGAAATGATTGGACAAAGGAGGAGAGAGCTTCCATCCTGTCTGCTGGGAGCTGAGCTCTGGCTCTACAAGAGTTGAACTCCACCCCAATGAAGCTGATCACCTGTGAGGATATGAGTTCTAACCTGGCCTCATTGACCAGGAGGCCAAGAGAGATGCAGGTCTGGAGGGCCAGGTCCCTGGACCACTCCACCCCCTGCCTGGAGGGACCCATGATCAGCCAGTCATCCAGATAGAGGTTAACCTGGATCCCTCGGTGCCTCAGGTAAGCTGCCACCAGTTCAGTGCACTTGGTGAAGAACCTGGAGGCTGAGGACAGGCTGAATGGCATGGCCTGGAACCTGTAGAGGGTTCCCTCTGTTCGGAAGTGAAGGAACCTTCTGTGGGACAGAGGGATCGGGACGTGAAAAAACGCATCCTGTAGATCCGGGGAGCAGAACCACATGTTTTGCTCTAAAGATGGTATGATCTGAGAGGGAGTGACCATCCTGAAGGTGCATGACTTGAGAAACTTGTGCAAGTCGTACAGATCTGGAATGGGTCACTAGCTCCCCCATTTGTTTTGGCACCAGGAAGTACCTGGAGACAAACCCTGGGTGTTCTGGAGGATTCATGACAGCAACCATGACCTCCTTGTGGAGGATCTGAGCAGTGTCATCCCATAGGGCCAACAGAATGTCTGTGGATATCAAGTCTTCCTGTGGGATGCGGGCCTAGAAAGAAGAGTACTGCTCTAACTCCAGAGGTAGACCCTGACTGACCAACTCGAGAACCCACCTGCCTGTGGTGACAGCAGACCAGGCGGAAAGGAAGTGGTGGAGATGGCTCCCTATGGGAGGACCCAGGGGTGGCATGACAGACATGGGGGAGGCACCCCTCATCCCATCACTGGACAGTCTTGGAGGTGGAGGAGAGCCTGGCTGAGGAACCACTGGGGCCTCTTCCAGGCTTGCAGATGACCGAGGACACTGACTTTGGCCAAAGTTGCCAGGCCTAAACCTGCTGCCCAGCTTGGGGCTGAGCTGATTTGGCCACAGGCGTGGAGGTGGACTGAAAGGGCTTCTTCTTCTGTTGCTTGGAGCTGTTGGGGTTCCTCTGGGTGGATGTCACTAAGTCCAAGGTGTCACTGGAGTTTTTGATGCAGGTGGGGTGGCCCTCGACACTGAGCCTGAACAGGTTGGTACTCAGGAAAAGAACATCTGCCAGCTTGTGCTGGGTATCTGCTGTGAAGGTCATGATCTGCAGCCAAGCCCTGTGGTACATGGCCACTGCGGCCGCCATGAAGCGGGCACAAAAGTCCCCAATGTCCATTGCTCTCTGGAGCTGTTGCTTGGCCACAGCCCGACCCTGGTACCAGACCTGTTTGATCATGATCTGGAGGTCTGCTGGTAGATGAGGGAGCACGTCATCCAAAGTGCCCAACAAGATGTGGGAGAAGTGGGGCTTCAGAAGGGCCGAGCTTGCCTGGTGAAGGCCAAGTGAAGAGGCAGCGTAGACCTTTTTCGCCACATGGTCCAACTTCTTGGACTCCTTATGAAGTGGTCTATTGACATCCCCCACATTGCCAGAGTGCCAAAACACAGAATTGTTCTGGTACTTCTGAAAGAGAGCCAGTAGGGACCGCATACTTGTGGGCCATCTGAACTGATGGCTCTGGGCAGGAAGTGGGGTACTGCCAAAGCTCCAAGGTGGGGCCAACAATGGCCTCTGTGACCAGGAAGACTTTCCCAGGAAAGTCACTCCAGTTTAGGAACTTGGTAAGAGGGTACCAAGCCTGTTTTTGAATGGACTTCATCTTAAGACCTGTGGATTCTGAGATGTGGCTGAGGAGGCCATGAAGGAGGTAGGGCTTTCGTCCATCGGGAGACCCTCAGCCAACTCCGTGTCCACTGGATGGGAGTGTAAGGAGGAAGCCTCCAACTCTGAGGAGTCGTCAAAGAGGGGTTAACCATCAGAATCCCCGCTGACCCTACGCAAACAGTCAGGGGTAATGGTGACCAACAGCTGATGGGGAAGACCTGAAGCCAACTGAGACTTCTTGGTCGGAACACCAGATTTCAGCTGATTAGGCGGTAGTTCCACTGGAATCAGTGGAGACACCGGAGTAGGACAAGCTAGGACCAGTCTGGTTAACCTCTATGGTGAAAGCCTGGTGATGGCCAGGGTAGGAGTCAGCACCAGCTCACACCAGCTGTTGCCAAATGAGATCCTCGTAGCATCAATACAGCTTACGCTGAAACCTTTCTTCACCAAAGGAGGTTGAGGATGAAGAATGGCAGTGGTGGAACTTCCTTTGGGCATCTAGAGTGGGAACGCCTATGTTGGCGTGAGATGCTTGACCCCCAGGAAGAAGACTGGGACCTTGACCTCAACTGTCGGGGGGGAACAGCGAGGGACCTCAGTGTCAGCGAGTGCCGAGGCACCTCCGTTTCCTGGTCGATGGCAAGAGGTGGCAGGTCAGTGGACTGATTCATCCCTTCCAGGGTCTGTCAGGACTGGAATCCTGGACAAGGAAGTGTCATCCTCCTTGGTCAACAACTGGTAGACCAGCTCAAGAAAAATCTTGGCCAGAAGATCAACCAGCACCTCGGCCTACTAGCCTGATAGGGTTACCGTAAAGCCAGTTGCCTGGGCTGAAGTTTCGTCTAAAGTCAGATCTGGAGAAGTGCAGGAATCAGAAGCCCTGGAACAAGAATGTTCCCAATCCCACAATCGACAGTGAGATTGTTTTTTGGTCTCTTTTTTAGACTTGGACTTGTGTGCCAATGAGGGGCCCTGACCATGAGTTGGGAGAGCATGGTACAAGTCCTTGAACACCCACATGAAGGAGGCACCCAATAATAGTGGCAAAAAGGTGAAAACCAAGGAGAACTGGGCCATGGCCTGGGCTGCAGCCTCCTCAAAAACCACTAACTGTTCACCGGACCCTGCAGCCATAGAAACTACCCAATGGGTGTCCTTTGATTTGACCGGTGTGTTCCATTTGCTTGGACAGCATAAAGTAAGGTGGGCACAATGGACCTCAAGAATGGAGGGATGAAAAGTTTGAGAAATGTTGCAGGCCTGGGGATTGTGCTCATGTCCCAGGCAGTACATGCACATGGTGTGTGGATTTGTTCGGGACATCTTCTGCCCACAGAGGCATCACCGGAACCCTGGAGCACACTTATCAATGTCCATCGCGGTCGGAAGGAACAAGCCTGAAAGTGTTTTTTATTCACTTTGAAAGGAAATCCAAAAATTTAACAGCAGAGGGCCCACAGTGCGAGAGCGATAAGGAGGGAATCTACTTCTTTCAGCGGAAAGGAAGATCTGGTGTCGTGGGTCGAAGCCAAGAGAGTTACCACCCGGGTGGGTGGGAGGAGCCAGCTTGAAGACATTCTGGTGGAGTCTTAAAAGGAAAGGCAACTGTCAGAAAGTGTGGATAGAACATCATATCCACGCCCCTAGAAATGAGTAATACAACATCTGCACGTTTTTTTTTTATTTACTGGTCAGCAGTGTGTTTATCAGCATTGCTGGATATAATTTTCATTAAATCCCGTTTCCCCGATTGTGTAGAGATTTTCTGAAATGGTGTTTAGTAAAGCCAGAAAGCTTGTTTACCATCCAGGAACCAGTGTTTTAAAACTCATGTCAACAGCATTTCAGCAGCCAGCAAGGAAAACACTTTTTCTAAGGATGTGGATATGTTGTTCTATCTTTGGAGTGGTTCTAGCCCAGCCAACCTCGGCAAAAGCAAAGTTGTAATTAAACAGGAATAGCTCAAAATCGATCAAAGCAAGCTAAACAAAATCACTGATTGGTAAGAGATGAGCCCACTCACCAAATAGTATAAATAATATAATCAGTCTATCGTATATAATTATTCATGTGTTGGAGAGCACAGTGTCTTTATTGCATATGTTTTGAACAAATAAATCCTTCTTCAGTGAAGAAACACATATGCTCATTCTAAGAATTAAAAATAAAATAAGTGTGTGACATAAGTAACATGAACTATTCCAAAAACATATATTCTAATAAAAGCTTCAATTCCTGAGGTTCATGAAGTTTGATTACTATTTTTCCTTAGCCCTTTTAATAAAAATGTTTTTCGCTAACATCCTTTTATAAACAGTGAATGCGTACCTAATATCTGAGAGTGCATACTCTTCCTCATATTATTGACAGAGTTGATATGAATTAGCTGAATTTAGAAGAACAATTCATAATACCAACAAATAGTTATATCATTATTTTGATGAAGACATTGTTTCAAACAGGCAATTGATTATTGACCATTGCAGTCTTTTTTTTTTTTTAATAGAAATTGGTTATAGGTATAATCTGCATGAAAAACATTGTAGTTTTATGGAAAGGCCATCTGACGTAACAGCTTGCTATATGGTAATATTCTGTTTGTTCATAGAAAGCCCTTGAAAATGATTTCCAATAATATATGAGGAAAGTATGCACTCACGGATGTTAGGTACGCAGTCACTCTTTATAAATTAATATTGGTGAAAAACGTTTTCATTAAAAGGGCTAAGGAAAAATAGTAATGAAACCTCATGAACTAATTAAGTTATATTCTTATTACATTTTGTAGATGAAAAATATACCTGGTGTTGAAAATTAACCGGGTGAGGAATTGGAGTCTGTATTAGAATATATGTTTTTGGAATAATTTATGTTATTTATGTCACACGCTTATTTTATTTTTAAATTTTAGAATGAGCATATGTGATCTCACTTCAAGGGGGAGCTCTTGCAGCAGGTAATACCATTAGGACTAAGGACGTCAGGCGTTATGACCGCATGGAAAAATCTTCTAGCTAGCAGTCTATGGCTGGGGACCACCCCTGATGTTGGCAATGCTCGACATCAGACGTAGTATAAAGGCGGCAGTCCCCTGGCACCACCTCAGTTCTTTTCTCGCTGTTGACCCGCTTCCATCGGATCTACAGATGCCACAGTTTGTAGTCGATCACCATTTTCGTGCCTCATGCAGTTAGTCAAAATTAGTTATTTTTTCAGTCATTTTTTTTACAAAATCGCATGTCTTCTTCACCTTCCTCTCGATGAAAGTCGAAGTGTTGGTGTGGGAAGCAGATCCCGGCAAGAGACAACCACTTGGCCTGCCTAATCTGCATAGGCCCGAACCTCCGGCCTCATGATTGCCCACACTGCCAGAAATTTAATAACAAGACCAAAATTCAACAGGCCAACATGCTCAAAGCCTGTCTTTTGGAGAAGCAAGTGGCCTCCATGCAGAAGACCCAGTCGGGGCATAGTTCATTATCTTCACCCATGGAGTCTCCCCCCCAAGGAGAAAAGGTCGGGAGGGGAGCACCACCACTGGGAGAAAGAAAGGGCCAGGTCAGAATCGCACCCAAAGTCCCCCAAGAGGACTTCTGCTTCTGCCTCTGGTGGGAGGTCAGAATCAATCCCCCCAGGTACTGCTGCTGTTTTGGGGGCTACCTCAAGGAAAACATCCTCCTCCTCCTCCCACAGAAAAAGTAAGAAGTCTTCTTCCTTGGGATGTTCGTCTGCCCAAGTTCCCTTGACCCACCGATCCAATAAGTCTCCCATGGGTCGACCTAAGAGGGACAAGCACCTGCCTCAGACAAGTCCTTGGATGCCACCCAGAAGCATGTTGGTTCATCCGAGAAACACAGACTGGATGACACCACCAGACATGAGGAGGTTATCAGGTACCGGATACCTCCACCCCCGAGCCAAGGGAAATGCCTGCCTCTGATAGCAGGCATACCACAGGTCATTCTGATGCCTCATTAGATAGAGACCAGGAGCCTCCAGCCAAATGTGGCTCCAAGAGACCAGGCACCTCTGGTTGAAAAGCAGTCATCTGCTCCAAAGGACCAGGCGTCAGCCTCAGCATCCCGAGATAGAACATCCGAGGATGCAAGACCACCCTCGCCCAAGGAGCATGATGCCAGTTCAAAAGGGAGATCAATGTCATGAAGAGAGCCAGATCTATTGCCAGAGGCACCAATTGAGGAGAGTCCTCAGGACCAGATGCCAGCCCCTGAAGGGCAACAGGGTCCGATGCCCGGTCCATCAAACCCAATGCCTGCACCCCAGTCGTCCCTCCCGTGGACATTGGGGTGCTGTTTAGCTCGTGGTGGAACACTGTTAAAGGAGACCTTCTCTATAAACCAAGGGACCCATCCCCAATATGGCCACCACATAGGGACTCATCCCCCAGGCCACCTTCCCCGACGAGGGACTGTTGAATGCCAGAGGATGAGGACAAACATACGCTGGGTCAAAGAGGCAGAAAAAGACACCCATTGTCCATGCCGTCCTCCAGCAGACAACTGCCGTCATCCTCAGGAGAGGATGCAGGAAACTTCGCAGATTACTCCTCGGAGGATGAGCGCCCTGTCACTTCTCCGGATCCTAGAAATTCTCGCAGGTCCCCACTGGATGATCCATCTTTCCTAGACATAATGCAACACATACAGGTCCTATATCAATGGGACACAGAAGAGGTGGACCCAGAGAGGTGATGCCTGGCAAACTTTCGGGGGGCCACCAACCCAAAACCTCTGGTTATTCCCACATTAGTGGAGCCATTCCAAGATGTTACCAGGCTCACCTGGAAACACTTGGCTATGACAAATGCCATCCCAAGAAAGGCAGACAGTCTATATAAAACTCCAAAAAAAGGAGTCCTTCCTGTGGGAGCATCCAAAAGCTGACTCCATGGTGCTGATGGCAGCACATGATAGGGCACAGCAACTCAGACATATAAGTGCCCAACCTCCAGACCCACAGTCTAAAAAGCTGAACTAAATGGGGAAAAAACTGTATGCTTCGGCCACCTGCATGGTCAGGTCATTGAACTTTTGGGCTCACATGGTTAACTATCAAAAGTCACTCTGGGAAAAAGTGATGGACCTGGTTAAGGCTCAGCCAGAATCCGAGGAAAAGGTTGAGCTCCTGGCAATTATTCAACTGGGAATGGACATAGACAAACATGTCCTCGGGAGCTCATATGACTCAGCAGACGTGGCAGCTAGGGCAGGAGCCATGGGCATCTGCATGAGGAGGCACGCCTGGTTAAGGGTGTCCGGTTTCAGGCAGGACCTTCAAGATGCCATATTGTATGTGCCTTTCCAGGGACCAGTACTGTTTGACCAGGAGGCAGAGAAGCTCATTACTGGCCTACAGGACTGGGGGTGGGGGTGGGAGTAGTCTCTGAGGTCCGTAGGATGTACAGATCAGAGCCTCAAACCAGCCGCCGCCATCCTTTTCATAAGCGTCAAGGACAGCAAGGAAGATGTCAGCCTCAACAAAGAGGAGGCCACCATGTCCCTTCAGGCTTCCAGGGCCCCAAGCACCCCAAAGCACCCAGACCTCCCCTGCCCACCCCTTCCCATATGGCATGACACCCTACTGACCCTCCCTCCTTCACAGGAAGTTCAAGGGGAGGCGGTAGGAGGGAGATTATCCCTCTACCTGTCAGGATGGTCCAATATCACATCAGACCAATGGGTTCTACAGATAGTGAAAAGAGGATACTCCCTAGAATTTATGCAGATTCCACTGGACAACCCTCGAATCCCCTCCCACTGCTCATCCTTCCACGCTGTCCTCCTGCGAGCAGAAATACAGGCCTTGTTAGACAAGATGGCTATCCAGGAGGTTCCCTTTGCTCAAAGGGGGCAAAGGTTTCTACTCCCATTTCTTTCTGGTCCCGAAGAAAACAGGAGACATCCGACCTATTCTGGATCTCAGCTGAAATCGAATACAAGAGGTTCAGGATGGTAACCTTGGCAAGCCTGTTGCCCATGTTTCACCAAGGAGACTGGCTCTGCTCTCTGGACGTGCAGGATGCATACATGCATATCAAAATCCTGCTGCCCCACAGGAAATTCCTACGCTTCACCTTCAAGGGTGAACACTACCGGTTCAGGGCCCTACCATTCGGCCTATCATCAGCACCAAGAGTTTTCATCAAGTGCCTGGCAGTAGTGGCAGCAGTCCTCCGGGGAAAGGGTCACTTTATTTACCCTTACCTGTACAATTGGCTTCTTACAGCTCCGACAGAAGACCAATTAAACAAGACCTTGGAAGAGACAGTCACTCTCTTTCAGTCCTTGGACATCACCGTGAACTAGCCCAAATCACACCCGTGGCCCACTCAAAGGCAGCAGTGCATAGGAGCAGCCCTGGATACCATCCAAGGGAAAGCCTTTCTACCTGCAGACCAGGTGCACAGGCTAGGAGAGGTCACTTACAGGGTGCAAGCTTCAAGCTGGGTCACAGCAAGGACGGTTCTGCAGTTAATAGGTCACATGGCTGCAGCCATAGCCACAGTCCCCTTCACATGCCTGAACATGAAGATACTACAGTGACACCTCAGAGTTCAATGGGACCAAGGCACAGATGGGCTAGAACAGCCCATTTGGATCTTGAATGCGGTTCATCAGTCCTTGACTTGGTGGATCAACCTTGTTCACCTGAGTGTAGGTGTTCCCTTCCAGTGACCAAGCCCACAGCAGATCCTCACCATGGATGCCTCAGGACAAGGATAGGGAGCACATATGGTGATCCATCAGATGAGAGGTTCATGGAACTCTACAGAACGGTCTCTACATATCAACATTTTGGAGATGAGAGTCGTACTGTATGTCCTTCAGGCATTCCAAGCGGTACTCCATCTGAGACCACTATTGGTCCAGTTGGACAGTACCCCAGTAATCTTTCATATCAACAAGCAGGGAGGCACACACTTCTATCCCTTATGCAGAGAGGCCATGGGGGTATGGACTTAGGCAGTGGACCACAACCGGGATCTCACAGCAGTCCACGTTCCAGGAATTCAGAATGTTGTCTCAGACAGTCTAAGTCACTCTCGGTCTAGGAATCATGAGTGGAAACTACAGCAAGAGATTGTAGATGACCTCTTTGAAAGGTGGGGTCAGCCAGAACTGGACCTCTTTGCATCCCCTCGCAATGCCAAACTACCCAATTTCTGCTCGCTAGATCCAGAGCCTGGTGTTTTTTGGTGAGATACATTTTCCCTCTCTTGGACAAGGAGGTTTCTTTATGCCTTCCCTTCCTTTCCTCTTCTTCAGAGGGTCCTGCTCAAGCTGCAGGCAGAAGAAGCCAGAATGATACTGGTGGCACCATTCTGGCTTCATCAAATTTGGTTCCCGCTTTTGCAGCAACTGGCACTGGAATCACCAGTTCCATTGCCCCTCTCCACTCACTAGCTCTCTCAGGAGCAAGGGACATTGGTCCATCTGGCCCTGCAGTCTGTGCATCTGCATGTTTGGCTCCTGTGGTCTTAGCCAGGGATCGATTTGGAGTGTCCCTTAGAGTGGCAGAGGTGCTTGCAGCAGCTAAAAAGCCTTCTACCAGGGCAAAGTGCACCATAAAATGGAAGAGCTTCTGCTTGTAGGTAATTCCACATTCCCTAGACTACTGGGTTATCCGGTGGAATCAGTGCTGGAGTATCTTCTCCACCTGTCAGACCTGGGTCTCATCTACTCATCCATTTAGGTGCATCTCTACGCTTTGTCAGCTTACCATGCACCAGTAAATGGGAATACTTTAGACGTCTGCAAGACCTTCCTAAGAGGCATCTTGCATATCACTCCCCCCCAGGAGAGACTCAGTGCCACCGTGGGATCTCTTGCTTGTCCTGGAAAAGCTCACTTTGCTCCCCCTTTGAGCCAGCTGCAAGTTGTGAGCTTTGCCTTCTCTGTTGGAAGGCATTATTTTTAGTTGCCATTACCTCAGCTGAGAGGATTTCCGAGTTGCAGGCTCTGATGTGCAAAGAGCTGTATCTTATTTTTCACAGGGACAGGGTGGCCTTGCGTGCAAATCCTAAGTTTCTTCTGAAGGTAGTGTCTGAGTTCATATTGAACCAGGACATCCAGCTACCGGTTTATTACCCAGAGTATTCAAATAAAGGGGAAGCTTTGTTACACACTCTGGATGTACATAGAATTCTACTTTACTACCTGGCAAGAACTAGTTCTACCAGAAAGACAGACCAGTTGTTTATCTCTTTTGCCCACTGAAAGGCTGGGGCCCCTCTGACCAAGCAAACACTGTCCAAATGGCTGGTGCATTGCATCACTTTCTGTTACCAACAGTACAACAACCCCCCTTAGCAGGACCAGTAAACGGTCACTGCATCAGGGGAATAGCAACGTTATTAGCTTCCCTCAGGTCCATATCATCAGCTGACCTCTGTGCGTCCGCTACTTGGAGTTCAGTACACACTTTCGTTAGGCACTACAGTCTGAACACTGCTTCCAGGAGGAGAGCCGGTTTCAGCCTAGCAGTCCTGGAGGGACTCCTCTCCTGATTTTCTACCGCCAATATCTTGCCCTCCACCCTTCTGACCTTTTTTTTTTTTTTTAGGGCACTGCTTGGGACTCAGTCCTATTGGTATTACCTGCTGCAAGAGCTCCCCCTCGAAGTGAGATAGTACAGTTACAGAATTAACAGTAGATCTTCGAGATGAGCTGTTGCAGCAGGTGACTTTCACCCTCCTATCCCGGGGGGGGGCAAGTTATCCTTTTTCTCTTTGGGGATAGGAGACTCTCCTTGGTTCTCCATCAGTATTAGTATTTTCAGTCAGGTCTCAGGTGGGAGAACTGAGGTGGCTCCAGGGAACCACCCCCTTTGTACCACATTTAACATCGAGCAGAGCCGACGTCGGGGGTGGTCCCCTGCCATAGACTGCCAGCTGGAAGATTTTTCTGTGGGGTCCTAACGCCTGATGGCCTTAGTCCTAATGGTGTTACCTGCCTCAAGAGCTCCTCTCGAAGATCTACTGTTACGGTAAGTTCTTACATAACTGTACTTTTCTTCACTGATAAAGGATTTATTTGTCCAAAACATATGCAGTAAGGACACTGTGCTCTCCAGCACATGAATAATTACATATAATAAACTGATTCTATTATTTATACTATTTGGTGAGTGGGCTCATCTCTTACCAATCTGTGATTTTGTTTAGCTTGCTTTGATTGGTATTGGGCTACTCCCATTTAATTACAACTTTGCTTTTACTGAGGTTGGCTGGGCTAGAACCACTCCAAGCATTGACTACGGCATCCAGCAGATGCTTCCTGTAGAGGGCCACGTATTCGGCTGAGACACCAACATTTCCAGTTTGCCTCACTATGGTTCTACATCTTCACCTTGAAGATTTGTGAAAAGAGGAGGAACATATATTTGGACTTCTGATCCAACTGGTGACCTTATTCATAGACACAGAATTGTTTTGGGATTTATTTTGAACTATTTTTTGAACATTTGAAGATGATGAACTTTGATGAATTGGACCAACTGACTGATAATAGGTCATTACCATTATCAATAACTGACAATGAGGAACAAATATACTTCAGAATTTTAAGACTGACAGGGTTTTTGCTGGCTCTACTCCTGTGAGATTGATAACTAATCAGTTTGAATATTTAAAACAAAAGCAGGTTAAGTTAGAATGGCATGCCCTTACCACGTCACAGTATATAAACCGAAAAAGGATACCTAGGGGCCTTTGCATTTTTGTAGAGGCAAATATGGGTTACACAGACATGGAATTAGAAACTAAGTGGGATGGGGTATGCAATCGCTGTTCTAGAGATTTCATGCTTTTGATAATTGATTCAATTACTAGGGAACTTGTCAAAGTAGAGGCAGATTTGTAACAACATGAAACAGATGTAAAGAACAAACATAGCATTAAGGAATTAAAGAATTATCTAGATAAAGTAAATGCTCACATTGCAGAATTAGAGGAAGAATTAAGAGCCACTAAGCTAAAAAAGTCTGAACGTGATTTAAAGGAGAACAAGGTTTATACTTTTAATAATTAAAAAGACATTTGGTTATGATAGCAGCTATAAATACAATTTAGATTCTGAATCATCTGCACCTGCTTCGGGCAGTGATTCAGAAGGCCCTAGACCTATTTAAAGGGGAAGAGATTGGCTTTTTTTTTTTTTGGAGAGGAGGCTTCGGGGGGAGGTGGCCATCACGTGGCATGGGCAAATGAGACTATCAGTATACACAACAGGACTTGGAAAAGGGACAGAGAAGACCCAGGTCAAGGACCCTCAGGTGTAGATGAAACAGAAAAAAATATAGGCACAGGTGACAGAAGGAAAGAAAAGGCAGACAAGAGACAACATGAAAAAACACAAGAGAAGAAAGCAACCAGATCACAGGTCCAGAAACCAAATTAATTTTTAACATTTCTAAATGGACCTTGATCCTCACTGAGAAGTGGGTTCTATGCAAGGGTCTGACATTCTGACTCATAGCCCTATCAACAAATTCGAAGTTAAGTTAGATTTAAATAGATTTTATTGTAAAATTAGACAAACTATTTTTGGAGCACAAGTAGACAACCCAGAAAAGAACCTGGAAGAAAAAGAGAAAAAGATTGTATCAGGACAGAGATTACATTTAAAATCAACTTTCATGTCTCCTGGTATTCCCCATACAATAGAGACATATATTTCCGTAGTTAACAGAGATATACATGTACCTCTACATAAAGAAAGAGAGATGGATAGAAGATCTAGGTTTAATCTAACAGCTGCACAATTTGCAGCTCTTTGAAACCTAAAAAATAATCCCAATATTATCATTAAGGCTGCAGACAAGGGTGGAGTGGTCGTTACCATGGATTATACCTAGTATTGACGTATGTGTGAAATCCTTCTGGGCAACGACAACTATTTAAAGTTAGATCATGACCCAACCAGTGAGGTCAAGTGCCTCCTTAAAAGTCTATTAGAGCAGAGGAGGCAGGCCAAGTCTCAGAATGGGAAAGAAAAACTTTGTTGAGGGCTACCCTGTCGATATCCCTGTTCTGCACACTCTAAGATTCATAATAATTTGACAAACCCCCCAGGAGGGCCCATAGTATCAGGATTCAACTCTGCATTAGAACCACTTTCAATTTATGTGTACTATTATTACATACATCTGATAGTGGAAACCACAAGGACATATATTAAAGGCTCCACTGATATTATTCAACTGATTAAAGCTGAGAATGATTCTGATCTGGACATAGAAAGATGCACATTAGTCATGTGAGACTTACAGGACTTGTATACCTCTTTCCCCCACAGGGGAGGATGTGAGGTATTACAAAAGGTGTTAGACATCACAGGGCTGAATCTAAACCTCCGAATGCACTCCTTCTAAAAATGGCAGAGACAGTCCTAACTCAAAATTTCTTTAAATTTGAGCAGCAGTTTTACCTTCAAATGAAGGGAACTGTGATGGGTTTAAGTATCGCACCATCATACGCGAACCTATATATGAACAATTTTGAAACAGAGTATGTATTCCATCTGAATAATGAATTTATGCTTCACATATGTCAGAAGAAATGCTTTATAGATGATGTGATTGTCATTTGGACAGGGAGTGCAGAACATCTTGAGGCTTTCAACACCTATTTAAACTCTAGAACAGATCATTTAATATTTGTAATGCATTACAGTCGACAAGAAATGCCATATCTGGATTTATTAATACACTGTATAAAGAGAATAACTGATTACACATGAAACTGTATCGAAAAACCAACCAATAAAAATTCAGTCTTAAGAGCAGTCAGTTTTCACCCACTATGACTGATTGAATCCATCCCTTATGGACAGCTGATCAGGGCTAAATGTAACTGCGCTAATGTAGAGGACTTTGAACAAGACTCCAGTGATATGATGGATAGATTTGAACAGAGGGAGTACATGGGTGACACCCTAACACAGGCAAAAACTAAGGCTGATGCCAGGGAACGGAATACACTTTTGAATCCACAGGGTGGGACTGAAGTGGATTTTGTCACAAACCTACTCAGCAGGTCAGGCCCTCTGCTCCCACAGTGCCAACCTCCAAGCGCAGTCTTGTGAACAGGTAACAGAAACAGGGTAACCTTCCTGTCTGTTTTGTGGGTTCGAATCAACCCTTGGTCTCAAGTTCTGGAGGGATTCAAACTGTGAACCTCCTGCTAGCATACCTAATGTACAGGCTCAGATAATTCTGCTCTTTGGGGAAATGCCAGATATCTATTACCTACTTGCACCTAACCAGATGTACAAAATTAACCCTTAAAAACTCTATGAAAGACCTCAGATAAACTTTTAACTTTTCCCAGTTTGGTATATCATTAAGCTTATGCACAGTGTCAACTTTAACCATATATGCTTCACTTGTCAAAGAAAGAATTTCGAAGGCACACCAAGCAGTCTCTTTAAAATAGAGGTTTACTTAAAAATAGATAAAAATGTAAAGACAGAATAATATATCACAATGCATACAATCACTTAAAAGAACAAGGTTTAAAAAGTACAAATTCCTACCAACAATACACTTAGACTTGTCTATCTAATGTATATCTTCTAACAGTGCTTTAAATAGATATTTCTTCTTCAGAGTCCAAACATGAATGTCTCTAAGTGGAAATGCAGAGTACCGTTTAAAACTGTCTTTGCCAACCTCTTCCGTGAAGTAACCTAGCTCCTCCCTGTCAGAATATAAAAATTATACAAAACAGGATGTCCTATCAAGAGGTATTAAATTCTGTGACTTCAGCAAAACTCATTTTCCAAATGACTTCTTTGATCTATGAGCAGTTTCCTCTTTCAAAGACATCAAAGGACTTTTTATGACTCTCTCTGCCAGATCTCACTGAGGTGTAATATGCTTTGTGACACCAGATGCAATTAACTGACCTTGCTAAGGACTTCATAAAATGGATATTTTAGGTCTTAGCTTCAAACAGCCCAGATCCTAAATAAGGCTATAAAACTCGAGCTCTTGGACGTTAATCCCATCACAGAGATCTGCTGTTTAACATATATCCTGTCTTTATAACTGAAACCTGGAGGGGGGCCATCCCAGGAGCACATGATGTCTCATGAGAGACACTCAATAACACATTTTTATATTAGAAAAATCATAGTGCAATCAGAACCAACTGTCTAAGTGTCACAGATGTCACTAAACAGAGGATACTTCTAATGACACAATATAATGATGCTTTCTTTTCTATAAAACAGATAACACATCATAGTATCATAGTTTATACAAAGCAGATCTGTTGACTTTCGTCCATTTTGCTTGCTTATTTTACAATTTCTGGAGTCTATGCTTAGAATTCTATGGTTTTGTTTTGGCTAAAATGATCTAATCTTGTTTTGAAAGTATCCAAAGAAGGACTATTTGCTACTGTTTCTGGAAGGGAATTCCAATTCGGGATTATCCTTTGACTAAACCAGAATTTCAGTTTGAGTAGATTCCATCTCTCTTTTCTGTTTAATTTCAAGACCTAGATCATTTCTAAGTTTATGATCCTGAAAAGCCTTGTATACTAGGATTGTATCACCCCTCCCAATGTCTGTATGCAAGTGAATACAAATTTAACACCCTCATCCTTTCTTCATATGGTTCCCTCCCAACCCTTGTACTGCTCTAGTGGCTCTCCTGTGTACTCTTTCCAATCTTTCAACTTCGTTTTTGTACGGTTCTCAAACTTGAGAGCAATACTCAAGCTGTGTTCTCACCAGCGCCCCATACAATGGCATTAAAACATCTCTACTTCTACTGTCAGTGTGCCTAAGGAGTCTCTTATTTGTTTACATACACAAACACACATAATATGTAAACATTGGGATATCCTTAAAGCAACTGAAATGGGTGCCAAAATATTTGAGGTGACACCCATGGTGGTTACCAAAAAGAATAAATCACTGAGTGATAGACTGGTACATACTGACCATAAAATACCTGATAATCATCCAAAACACTTCTTATCAAATCTAGACAGTCATGGTAATTATCAATGTGGCCACTGCAGGGTTTTATTTAACTCTAAAAATTGATTAGCGTTTTGCTCAAAAAAGTGCTAAAACATTGTGAAAATGCATAGCACTTGCCTCACTGTGTTTAGCAAACATAACACTTCCAGAAAACCTATATAAGTGCTTTCTGTACAGTTAGTATTGTCCCAAGAAAAAAAACTGCTAATCAATTATTTAAAACCCTGCTACTGTGTGCATTGTAATAAGACTTACAGGGTGAAACAGATAAGGAATACTGCATGGTACAAGAACATATTTGATCAGCTCATTAACTGCCAATCCACAGGGGTAGTCTGTATGTTATAAATATCCTTGTGACAAAGTGTATATAGGTAAAACAGAGAGATTGCTTAAGACAAGAGTTGGTGAACATAAATCAGACACTAGAACAGGTGACATGACTTCGCCCATGGTAAGGCACTTTTTGGAAAAGGCCACCAGTTACCCTATTTGCATTTTTTGGGTCAAGAAAGTGGACCCAAAACCACATGGTGGGGATTAGAAAACACAGCTTCTGCTGAGAGAAGTTTATTACATTGATAGATTCCATGCTACCAATCCAAGATATGGTTTAAATGATTCCATAGACTGGCAACCTATTTTATGAAACAGTAAAGCTTGTTCCTATTTTTAGACATCCACTGTTAGTTCTATTAGTTCAGTTATTATGATAGATGAATCCACTCTGTCTAAAAAATTTGTAGATAAGTACTAAGATTTAAGGTATGGGGAATATATTTATTAACAAGGCTATGGATCTAGACTACTAGAGCCTTTCATATCCCCCTCCCCTGGTCACACTTCTTGATTAAGATTCCCATACAATCCCTTTAAATTCAGTATCCACATATAGATTTACTTCAGGGTATATTAAAAAATACATTAAAAATTCCATTAGGAAGAACCCTGATAGCCTGTCTGTTGGGTGGTGAGTGCTAGTTTTGGATAGGATGTTCAGTAGTTTGTTTCCCATTCATAGTATAAAATCTTTTAAAATAATTATTGAAATAAATACTAGCAGCAACAATTATTAACAATTTAACTTGAGTAGCACAATATCTACTATGTTGATGCTTTGATACAAACAACATATGATACCCAGTTTTATATGTATTTGTAGCACTTGGAGATGCCTAGCAATTTTGTTGTCATTTGCTAGGTGCCACTGTTTAAAGGGTCGGGTGCACAGGGCTTTGGAGTCTATCAGGTGATACAGACTCTTTGCCATGCACCCGATTCTCCCTGTGTGAGCAATATAAAATAACTGTACAGGACACTGACCACACCTCCATTAAGAGAGAGTGGAGGTCATGGCATCATCACCTAAATTTTAAGTAAGTAAAAACTTTCTGAAATGGTCAAAATAGATAGGAGGTTATTTCTGCTATCTATTCCTGATACCCTGAAGGTTGCATATATTAAATTTAGATTCTGTTTTTTACAGACAGATGTGAAACTAAACGTTGACTATTAAGGTACATAATTTCTGTAGTACACATTTTTTATGATGAGGCTTACATGGTCACACTAATCAGAGATTACATGCAAAAAAATATCTTTGCACAGTAGATTTTATGATTTAAAATTCTTATTTTCTTGAGTAAGTTACGATGCGTCAATGAAATATTTACAAGTGAGTTGATATATATATATATATATATATATATATATATATATATGAATTACCTGAATTTAGAAGAACAATTCATAATACCCAGCAGGTAGTTATATTATTATTTTGATGAAGACATTGTTTAAAACATGCAATTGAATATTGACCATTGCAGTCTTAACACACTGATTTTATTTTTAATTCTTAGAATGAGCATATGTGTTTCTTCACTGATGAAGGATTTGTCTGAAATGTATGTAATAAGGACCCTGTGCTCTCCAGCACATGAATAATTATATACAATAAATTGATTATATTATTTGTATTCTTTGGTGAGTGGACTCATCTCTTACCAATCAGTGAGTTTGTTTATGTTGTTCTATTCTCACTATCTGGCAGTGCTCTTTCCCTTTAAGAGTTGCCGGAAAGCCTTCAAGTTGGCTCCTCCCACCCACCCAAGTGGTATATCCCTCGGCTCCGCCTCATGACATCAGATCTTCCTTTCTGCTGGAAGAAGCAGGTTCCCTCCTTACCGTT
The DNA here is from genome assembly GCA_016271365.2 of Neoceratodus forsteri. NCBI lineage: Eukaryota > Metazoa > Chordata > Ceratodontiformes > Ceratodontidae > Neoceratodus > Neoceratodus forsteri. The sequence continues at coordinate 714,494,629 of CM057458.1, forward strand.
CCCATGTTGAATAGGCTCTGGTGCTCAAATCTTCGGATTTACTTCCAAAACTTAAACTCATGAGTTTTTTCTTCAGCATGTTCTTCGATGGTGATCACGATAGAGGAAAAATCCTCACCCGGGTTCTGCCAGTGCACCTGCAGGCAGAAGATGTCATGTACCGACCCGCGCGCCATGTGCATCTACTGCCTAGGTCACAAGCATGACACACAGGCCTGCGATATTTGTTGCTTGTTTCATCATAATGTTCTTGATGACCAGCTTGCTTGCTTGCAGCTGCATCAACCAGAAAAGTGGAACCTGCCGGTCAAATCTAAAGAAGCCCATTGGTTGGTCTCCGTGGCCGCAGGTTCCACTGAGCAGCTGGAGCAGATGAAGGCCTTTAAGGAGGAGGTATCTTGGGCTGCCAACCAGTCCTAGTAGGCATCTGCCTTTGTTGCACTGAAAATGGGTTCCACCTTTTCAGGCTCCTTCAAGGAGTTGAGCCAGTCTCTCCCAACCAACGGAGAGGGCCCTTTGTGCTCGCACAGCTTGCACTCCCGTGATAAGAAGGAGTCAAGAGACAAGAAGACTCACTTTTGCCGTTCTTGAGACTGAGAGTAGTCTCAGTCTCAGGAGACTTCAGTTTTGACCATGGTCGAGACTGCAGCCTTAGCCACTGGCTTCACGGTGCCCCCATCAAGCCAGCCTGCTGAGACGCAGGTCGGTGATCCAACCAAGATTTTTCTTGACCTAGACAACCCGCTATTTCTCAATGAGGATGACAACTCTCTATTTAGGACTCTGGTCCTTCAGACCGACCAGCATCTCCAGCCCATTGAGCTAGATGCTAAGGCTCCAGAAGAGCAGGAGGAGCTGCGGCACTCCCTGGCTCCCTCTGAGTGACCCTGTCAGTCTCCCTGATGGCCTCGGTCCTGGACATCTTTCTCTAGTGGGTCGAACAGATCCACTGGCACCCTTCTCAGCATTACAAAAAGTGGCACCACCACTATTCATCTTTCTCATCCTCCTTGGCTGAGGAGAGGCTTTGATGCAAGTTGCATCAGCACTACAAGGACCTTATGTGGCAACAGTTTGTGCTGGCTGGTAAGAAGCTGATCCCAGCTCCCACCCTGGCACTCACCTGTCTGTTGCCCTCTAGGCCATTGTCTAAACTTCCAGAGTTTCTGGAACTGGTCAACACTGTGATGCTTGGCCAGCTGGGTATGATTATTGTATGATATTAGTAGTATAAATAACTGGTCAGTGTATGAAATGTCAGTTTGTGAGATTTGGCCCTTTTAAATTACAAGGTGTCAGCAACTGAAATCACAGGATGTATTACACTGACCAGGAGATCTCTGTAATGTAATTAACTTGCTTGAGAAATTGCATTTTATGGCCTTTTTATGACCTCATACTTTTGAAGTTAGAAACTAAATATACATCTTATTACATCAGGAAAGGACGCCATTTAGCTGATTCCTGTTGGCTATCTCACACATGGGTGATGGACTGCAGGATTGTAAACCTCAAAGGAACTGGTTGATCAAAGACTCATTATTTGGGAAATGGATTTTTGCTGATGTCATATTATTAACATACCTCCTGGTAGGAAATCATTTTTTGTAATTTTATATTCTTAAAGGAGGCGCTAGATGACTCATAGAAGGGGTGTGGAGACACAGAGTTTAAACTGATACTTGTGTCTGAAATGAATGTCATATCATCTTGGGACTCTAGAGAGACACAGCTCTCTGATCTAACTTTACTACGCACTTCCAGAGGTAATACCTTACACAGCAAAGATCTTAATGTATTGTGGTAGTTTTGCTTTGTAATTTCCCCTTGTTCTTTTATGTGATTGTGAGCTCTTTGATATATTGTTCTGTATTTACATTTTTCATATTTTTATCATCTTTTAGTAAAGTACCTTTTTTTAGAAAGACTGCCTGGGTGTCTGCCAGTTCTTTTTTTCATATGAAGTGTAGGGGGTTAAGTCTGACAAAACTGTCCAAGAGCTTGATGGTGTTATTAAGCTTGGAAAAAGGTAAGAATATACCTAAGGTCTCTTATAGAGTTAAAAGGGTTCATTTTGGAAGCCTAGCTGGGTGCACTTGGCGAAAGATTGTACCGCAGTCCCTGAAGAGGGTACTTATTGGAGCCTGTTCATTTGGGCATGCTAGCATAAGGTTCACAGTTTGAATCCCCCCCAGAACTTAAGACTAAAGGTGATTCGGACCCAAAAGCAGGCAGGAGGGTTACTCTGTCTGTTACCTCTTCTCACTATTGCACTCTAAGCTTGGCACTGTGGGAGCAGAGGGTCTGCCCTGCAGAGTGCGTTTGTGACAAACACCACTCCTCTGCCCGTGGAGCTGGTGAAGACTGTTCCAGCTCAGTCTCAACTGGCATCACCACTGCCACCGCAACAGCCACCATCCAGGGCTCCATCCAAGGAGTCTCAGCTGGATAAGGGGCATCAACATCCACTGTTGGTCACTTTCATGCTTGAACATCCACGGCAGATCGAAGGTGACAGGGGTGGTTGGCTGCTGTATGGGGACTCTTTGGAGTCTGACGTAGAGTCCTCGCTCCACTCCCATCTGGTCAATTTAGAGTCAGTTGGGGATCTTTCGATGGAGGAGGGTTCTTTGTCCTTCCTTGGCATCCTCCACCTCATCTCTGAGTCCGCTGGGATGCTGAATGAGCCCATTCAGAAGCAGGCTCATTACCCCCTTACTGATATTCTGGATAAAGGGGATTCACCAACAGAGGCCTTGCCAGTGGCTGAGGCTATTGTAGGCCCGGTCCTGGAGCTTTGGCAGCACTCTGCTTACTGCCCCGTGCAATTAGCTCGTATGGTCCGCAAATATGCGTTGCCCATCGGTTCCCTTTCGGGGTTCATGGAACACCCTTTGACTGAGGGGATAGTGACTGATTCCGTGTTTTGGCACTCAGGTCATAAGGACCTGTAGACAAGGAGTCCAAAAAATTGGACTACTCAGCTAAGAATATTTATGCTGCCTCCTTGCTCGATCTCTGCCAGGTGAGCTCGGCCATCACTATAGCACATTTTTCCCATGCCCTCTTGGAGTCCCTGAATGAGGTACTTCCTTATCTCCCTGCAGGCCTCCAGACCATGGTCAGTCAGGTCCAGGATCAGGGTCATGCTGTAACCAAACAGCAGCTCCAGACAGCTCTGGACATTGAGGATTCCTGTGCCTGCTTGGTGGCGGCCACAATAGCCATGTGCCGCAGGGCCTGCTGAGGATCTCAACCGTTACGGCAGATACTCAACATAAATTGGTGGATGTACCCTTTCTGGGCACTGACTTCTTTGGGCCCAGAGTTGACAGTCACCTTCGATACATAGAGAAGTCCAGTGACACTTTGGACTCTGTCCAGTCCATTCAGAAACACTTTAAGGGCTCTATGCAGAAGAAGCGCAAGCCCTTTTAGCCTTCAACCCCTGCAGCCAATCCAGTCCAGTATCAGTCTGGCAGCAGGCTCAGTTCTGGTGCCCCTGGCCCAAGTCAGTGGCTTTGGTGCCCGGAAAGCCCAGAGGTTCCTTGGCCGGGTCTTCCTCCTCCGTCAAGCCTGCACAGTAATGGGATAGGGGCAGCCACCCCAATACCCATCACACCTCCCCTGGGTCCTCCTGTGGGGGGCCAGCTCTGCCACTTTCTTTCCACCTGGTCTGCTGTTACCATGGATAGGTTGGTTCTGGATGTGGTCAGTTGGGGTCTGATTCTAGAATTCAAGCAGTACCCTCCAAGCTGAGCCCGTGCCCCATGGGAGGGCTTGGTATCTGTAGACACTTGGTCAGCTCTACAAGACAACATAGCCCAACTCCTCCACAAGGCGGTGGTGGTTAGAGTAGTGGATCCTCCTGCATACCCAGGGTTTGTCTCCAGGTACCTCCTGGTACCAAAACGGATGGGGGACTGGTGCCCCATTCTAGTTCTGCATGACCTGAACACGATCCTCAGATTCCGCACCTTCAGGATCGTAACTCTGACCCAGATCATACCATCTCTTGAGCAGGACATGTAGTTCTCCTCTCTGGATCTTCAGGACACATTTTTTCACATCCCAATCTGCTAATCCCACTGAAGATTTCTCTGCTTCCTGGCAGAGGGAGCCCTATATGAGTTCCAGGCCATGCTATTAGGCCTCCTCTCTGCCCCCAGGGTCTTTACTAAATGCATAGAAGTGGTGGCGGCCCACATAAGGTGTCAAGGGGTCCGGGTGTACCCCTACCTGGATGACTGGTTGGTTGCAGGTCCCTCCAAGCAGGAGGTGGAGAGGTTCAGGGATCTGGCCCTTCAGACCTGCATCAACCTGGGCCTCCTTATCAATGAGAACAGGTCATAACTCATGCCCACACAGGTGATCAGTTTCATTGGGGCAAAGCTCGACTGTTGCCAAGCCAGAGCCAGGCTCTGGATGGACAGGGCAGAGGTTCTCTCCACATATGCCCAGTCATTTCTTGTTGGGAACTTGTGCCCGGCCTGGGACTTCCTGTGCCTACTGGGTTACATGGCGACCTGCACCACCATGGTCCGTTGGGCCCAGTGGCATATGCGCTTCCTGCAGTGGGAGCTGGCCCATCAATGGTCCCAGTGCAAGGGTCACTTTGACCAGCTGGTCACAGTGATCCAGAGGATGTGGGATGCTCGCCATTAATGGACCATCCTGGAGCATCTGCAGGAAGGGATCCCATTTGTCTGCCCCAAGCTGATAGTCATCCTGATGACCGATGCCTCTCTCATGGGCTGGGGTGCCTTTCTAGGGGAACACAGAGTCCATGGGTTCTGGACCACTGAGGAATCCCGATGCCACATCAACCTGTTGGAGCTCCAAGCAGTTTGGCTGACGCTGACTGTGTTTGCTCCATTTGTTCGGGGTCAAGTGGTTCAAGTCCAGATGGACAACACTATGACCATGTACTACCTCAACAAGCAGGGAGGGGTGCATTTCCTGCCTTTATACAAGGAAGTTCTCCACACTTAGACCCCAGTGCGCAGCCTGGAGGTGGATCTTCTAGCCATCCATGTGGCAGAAGCTGCCAGTCAGTTGGCGGACGCTATCAACCGGGTGGATGAAGCGTCTCATGAGTGGTCTCTCCATTTGGAGGTAGTTTACAGCCTGTTCTCCCAGTGGAGCACCCCTCAGGTGGACTTGTTTGCCTCCATGGAGAACGCCAAGCTGAGGCTGTATTGTGCCTGCACCCCTCAGCAAGGCTCTCTTCAGGGGGATTCCTTCTTGAGGCCATGAACCCCATTCCTCTTCTACGCCTTCCCTTCACTTCCCTTGAGCCACAAAGTGCTGCTCAAGGTCAGGAGGGCCAAGGCACAGGTGATCCTCATGGCTCTGGACTGGCCCCACCAGCTTTGGTACCCAGATCTCCTCAGCCTCAGCAACAGGCTCTTGAGGTTTCTTCCAGTATGCCTGGACCTGCTTTCCATCAGTCAGGGAAAGGTACTCCACCTGGACCATCAGTCCTTGCACCTGACAGCCTGGTTCCTGAGTGGCTAGAGTTCCAGTCTTTGGGTCTCTCTGAAGATGTCTTCACTGTCCTGGAGGCCTCTCGGAAGGAGTCAACCAGAAATTGCTATGCCTTCAAATGGAAGAGATTCTCCAGTTGGTGCCAGAGCAAGGGGCTGGACCCCTTGACCTGTCCAGTGGCCAGCATTTTGAATTATATCTCTGGTCTCTCTCCAAAGGGGAACTTCAGTCAACGACTCTTAAGGTTCACCTGACAGCTGTCTCTGCTTACTGGGTGTGGGCCAACCAGCGGTTGGTGATGCAGGAAGTAGTGGTCTGGCGCTTTTTCAAAAGCTTAGATCACATATGCCCTCCAGTGCGTGAACCTTCACCTCCATGGGATCTGTTGCTGGTACTTGGCAAAGCTCATGGGCAAGCTATTTGAACCTATGCACAAGTGTGTGATGGTACATTTATTGTGGAAAACCGCCTTCTTGGTGGCCATTACATCAGCCAGATGGATTGGGGCTTTCCAGGTGCTGTCAGTCATGTCTCCTTACCTGGTCTTTCACAGGGACAAGGCTGTCCTGTGCTCCAACCTGAAGTTCCTCCTGAAGGTTGTGTCAGAGTTTCACCTGAATCAGGTGATGACTCTTCTGGTGTTCTACCCAAATCATACCTTGGATGTCGAATACAGGGTCCATACTTTCGACCTGAGGCAAGCGCTTGCCTGTTATAAGGATCACACTGTCAGAGTGCAGGGAGAGGTTCACCAGCTGTTTGTCACCTACGCTGAAGCCGCACCTGGCAGACCTGCAGTCAAGTGGGTGATTGGCAGGTGGATCACATCCTGCATTGATCACTGCTATAGGTGGGCAGGTAGGGAACCTCCTGTAGGGCTAAGGGCTAATTCCGCTCATCATACCACTGCATCACTGGCTGCTTCTAGGATTGTCCCTATCCAGGAAATCTGCAGGGCTACTAACTGGAAGTCAGCACACACCTTCATTTCCCATTACTGCATTGACATAGAGTCACACCGGGATGCTGGTTTTGGGCCTCAGTTCTCCAAACTCTTTTTCCTAAGTAGGGTGTGTGTGCCTTGCCTCCCTCCTCCCGGAGAGTCTGCCAGATAGTGTGGATAGAACAACATATCCACGTCCCTAGAAAAACAGGTTATTCACTTGTAACAGTAGTTCTAGGAGTGGTATATGTTGTTAATCCACTCAAATCCACCCGACTTCCCTGGCTTCGGAGCTCACACTTTGCTTTCCAGCAAGCAAGATCTGGCGTCATTAGGCAGAGCTGAGGGATATACCACCCGAGTGGGTGGGAGGAGCCAGCTTGAAGACTTTCTGGCAACTCTTGAAGGGAAAAGACACTGCCAGATAGTGTGGATGAACAACATATACCACTCCTAGAACTACTGTTACAGATGAGTAATCTGTTTCTCCATGCCATGCTGGGTGCTGCAATTGAAAAGTACAAAGGAGACATGAGAGAAATGGCAGCATTGTCTCGAGTACAAGGTGATCAGAGTACTGTAGCTAGTGAAATTAAAAAGGAGTTTCCATTTAGTAAATAAAAATGAGTAAATACATGTTGCTATTACTTTTTAAAGTTATGGTACAAGTTTAAAGGGATACTGTCAACCATTTTTCATCTTATTATTTCTAGTTAAAGACCCACATTTTATTATTGCTTACCTTCACTAAAATTCATTGATATTGCTGGTTGTTTAATCTGCCTTCTTTCTTAGTAGAACTGAAATGCATGCAGATGGTATGGTTGTTCCCAACTTTTGTTTTAAATTCTTGCTCTACTCTTTCTGCATTCTTCCTGAACATTAGGAACACCCTCAAACAGTGCAGACACTTATGACAAGTTGTGTCCTCTCCTCCTACTGCATAATGAGTGGCTGGACTGTGATGGGGCCTTCCGAAGTCCTGGAAAGATGCAGTGGGAGTTGATCAAGAAATGTAAACAAACATGTTTTGGTGTGGTAACACCAGTATGGTGGACAGTCTGTTTTTCCACTTGGTAAAAGAAAAAAGGAATGAGAATCAAACTCCTAGCTATATCAACAGGCTTTACAGAATGTGAACAATCAATAATGAGTGATTTTTACACTAGGGATACTTTGAGGCCTAAGGGGGTTGGCAGTGCCCCTTTGAACAGGCAGCACAGACTTTGATAACAACCAGTTACCCAGTTATTACAGAACTCTGTAATAACTGGGTAACCAGTTGATATCATGAAAGACCCTTATTATAGCTACCAGTAATTATATGTATACAAGACTGATTATTAGATCTGATGTTACTGTCACTCTAGATGCTGCACTAAAACACAAAAAGGCATGCTATTTAAATAGTCCAAATCTTAGTTGAGTTCCAGAATTCAGCTTATCCACATTTATATTGTTCAGACATTTCTGTATTTAAAGCCATCCTAACGATATTGAGCTTTCCAATATGGGCAATATAAGGTCACATATAGGCCTGTTCCCTTAATGGAAGTAATACTAGTTCAAGTTTGTTCTGTTTTTTGCTAGAAGGACGCCTGTCATTTAGAAATCACTGTATAGATGTTTTTCTGCTAAGCTTCTGAGTCTTCAAGGATACGTAAAAGCATGCTTAGCAAATCTTCCTAGCAAAAATGTAAGCAAAATTCAGCTTAGTCATCTTAATGCCTGATGACATGAGATTAAAAATATTTGCTATGTGAAAGGCACTATGTAAAAATACATATAGAAACATAGAAACATAGAATTTGACGGCAGATAAGGACCGTTTGGCCCACCCAGTCTGCCCATTTCCCTACCTACTGGATAAGCTGCAGATCCTAGTTAACCAGCAGCCTACTTCCTCCTACCCCCACCCCCCAGAACTGCCTTATGACTCTCCCATGCATGCTTGAATTCCACCACTGATTTTGACTCCACAGCCTCCTCCAGAAGGCAGTTCCATGCATCCACAACCCTCTCTGTGAAAAAATACTTCCTTAAATTACCTCTGAGCCGCCCCCATCTTCAAATTGTGCCCTCTTGTTCTTGCACACCTCTTTTTTTGAAAGATGCTACCCTCTTGGACTTTGTTGATTCCCTTGAGGTACTTGAAAGTTTCTATCATGTCCCCCCTCTCCCTCCTTTCCTCGAGGCTATACATATTAAGCTCCTTAAGTCTCTCTTCATATGTCTTCCAGTGCAGACCCTGCACCATTTTAGTTACCCTCCTCTGGACTGTCTTTGCAGAGATTGGGTCTCCAGAACTGCACACAGTACTCCAGATGGGGTCTCACCAGCTGTCTTTACAGAGGGATAATAACTTCCTGTTTTCTACTGGTGATGCCTCTCCCTATGCATCCCAGTATCCCCCCAGCCCTCCTTGCTGCCCTCTCACATTGCTTGCCCATCTTTAGGTCATCTGATATGACTACCCCCAGGTCCCTCTCCATTTTTGTTGTTGTTAGTATCTCACCCCCCATTGTGTACTCTTCCCCTGGGTTTTTGTTTCCCAGGTGCATTACCTTGCACTTCTTAGCATTGAATCTAAGCTGCCATACATTTGACCATTCCTCTAACCTTGCCAAGTCCCTTCTCATCCTTTCCACCCCACCCTGTGCATCAACTCTGTTGCAGATCTTAGTGTCATCTGCAAAGAGACATACTTTTCCTTCCAGTCCTTCTGCAATGTCACCTATAAAGACATTGAAGAGGACCGGTCCTAATACTGAACCCTGCGGTACCCCACTAGTAACCCTCCTTTCTTCTGAGTGGACTCCATTTACTATTACTCTCTGTGTCCTATTCTCCAGCCAATTCTTTACCCAGGCTGTCATCTTGGGACCCCACTCCCAGGCTGGCTAACTTGTATATTAATCTTTTGTGTGGGACTGTGTCAAATGCCTTGCTAAAGTCTAGGTAGGCCATGTCCACAGCCCCTCTCTGATCTACTACTTTGGTCACCCAGCCAAAGAAATCTATCAGATTCGTCTGGCATGACCTTCCCACTGTGAATCCATGCTGCCTAGGGTCCTGTGCCCCTCTGCCCTCTAGATACTTGACAATTATTTCCTTTAGAAGTGATTCCATCATTTTCCCTATCACTGAGGTTAAACTAACAGGTCTATAGTTTCCTGCTTCTGCCTTGCTCCCACTTTTGTGAAGGGGAATCACATCTGCTCTCCTCCAGTCCTCGGGTACCACCCCATCCTCCCATGATTTGTTAAAAAGGGTAGTCAGTGGTGTCACTAGTTCTACCCTTAGTTCTTTTAGAATTCTGGGATGAATCCCATCAGGCCCCATTGCTTTGTCCACCTTCAGTTTTCAAGAGTTCTTTCAGAACCCTTTCTTCTGTAAATGGGCGGTATCAACTTCTGTATCCAGCATGTTACTACTGTTTGTTTTATGTACCTCCCCCTCTTCCTTTGTAAATACTGAGCAAAAATATTTGTTTAGTATCTCTGCCTTTTCACAGTCTCCCTCTGCCCACCCTTCCTCCCCTTTATGAAGCCTCACTATCCCTCCCTTGGTCTTCCTTCGCTCCCTGATGTACCTATAAAAGATTTTATCCCCCTTCTTAACTGAGTTGGCTATCTTTTCCTCGGTTTGGGCCTTTGCTATTCTGACTGCCTTCCCAGCCTCCTTTTGCTTTAACTGATACAGTTCTCTGTCCTGCTCCTTCTGTGATTCCTTGTACTTCCTGAATGCTTTCTTTTTCTCTTGAACCTTCACTGCCACTTCCTTTGAGAACCATAGTGGTTTCTTACATCGTCTTGTTTTGTTTATTTGCTTCACACAAGGCTCGTTACCTCTGTGATGGCAGTTTTATTATTCCCATTGTTCTTCCACCCTCCTTTCTGCCCATTTGCTAGTGCATTCCTTAGGCACTCACCCATTTGGCAAAGTCAGCCCTCCTAAAGTCCAGTACTTTTGTCTTTGTATGGCTTGACTCTATTGCTGTGTTTATTGTGAACCATACTGTTCGATGGTGCTAGTTCCCAGATAGCTACCCACTCTACATCTGTAATCCTCTCTCCATCTCCATTTGAGAGAATCAAGTCTAATAATGCTCCTCTCGGGTGGGCTCCAATACTAGTTGTCTAAGGCATGCCACCTGTAGGGCATCTAGAATAACTGCACTCTTGAAGTGGCAGCTGCAACTGCACTCCAGTTAACATCTGGCATATTCAGATCACCCATCAGCAATATCTCCCCTTTTTCTGCCATTCTAAGTATACTTTCTATCATTTCCCTATCCATTTCCTCCCCCTGAGAATGGGGTCTGTATACAACCCCTGTGCGTATCGTGGTGCCATTGCCTGTCTCCAAATTTACCCACAGTGCTTCTTCTCCTTCCTGTTTACCCTTTTGTTCTGTTGCTTCTATTCCTTCCGTTATGTAAAGAACTAATCCTCCTCCTCTTTTACCCTCCCTGTCCCTCCTGTAGACAGTGTATCCTGGTATGTTTATGTCCCAGTCATGGTTTTGTGTGTACCATGTTTCTGTGACTGCCACGATATCCAGATGTTCCTCCTACATCAAGGCCACTAATTCAGGAAGCTTGTTACCCAGACTACGGGCATTAGTACTCATTGCTCTCCATTTTTTGATGGCTTTACCTTCTGTTGCAGCATCCCCACTGACCGTTCTACCTCAGTCTTTTTCTCATTTAGTACCCTGTTTTGTAGGGAGAGGCTGGGATTTTCCTGCTGCTTGTCAGTGCCTTCCCCTTTGACTAGTTTAAAAGCTTGCCAATGAAGCCTTTAAACCAATTGCTCAAAAGACTTGTTCTCTTCCTGGACAGATGTAGACCATCCTGCCAGTATAGGCTGATGTCCCTCCAGGTGGAACCCCAGTCCCCAATGAAGCCAAACCCCTGTGCTCCACACCATTTTTTCAACCATTCATTAAACTGCATGGTGCCAATTGCCCTCGCCTCCCCCATGCTTTTGACAGGTGGCACCTCTGAGAAGGATACTGTGTGTGCTACTCGTCTTAGGTCCCTCCCGAACTCTGCAGTGTCCTCCTGCACTGCTCTAATCTCATGATGAGCCAAGTCATTTGTCCCTAGGTGGACAATTACGTCCAGCTCGGAATCCTTGCAGCTGTTCTCGTGATCCTGAGGATGCGCTTCCTGTCCCCAAGCCATGGCACCAGGCAGGACCTTACTTCATTTTCCCAGCTCCCCCAGTTCTATACCCCTAATTGAGTCCCCACCAAGAGCTGCTTCCTTTCCCTTTGGTGCCCTCTGCCTCCTTTCTGTGGACCTCCCTTGTGACAGATATCATCAGTCTTCTCTGCGGGTGCATCCACAGGGGAGCTATGCTCCCCCAGAATGGTGTATGGATTGTGGAGTGGAACAATTGACTGGGTGTGCCTCTGTTCCACCCTCCTCACCCTCCCTGAGCCCACTGTGGTCCAACTGCTGTGCTTTCTTCGCAACCTCTGAGGTAGTGGTGGTGGCGCTAATGCTCCCTGGATGGGGGAGGTTCCCTTTCTACTGTCCAGTGTGGCCTGGGGGAAGGTTTCCTTACTACTGTCCAGTGTGGCCTGAAGACGGGCAACTTCCTCCCTCAGGGCAGATAGTTGTCTGCAAATAGGGCAGCATCCCAGCCTCCAGAAAGACTCCCGGAAGACTGCTGCTCCACAGCCATTACATCGCACTACTCCCCACATGTTTATCTAGTTGTTTTTTTTTTTTTATTGTATCTGTGTGTGTGTGTGTGTGTGTGTGTGCGCCAGCGCGCACGTGTGTGATTTGTTATATAGAAATATATATATATATTATACAACGTGTATGCTTATATTATCAGTGCAGTGTGCTAGAGAGGATATGACAGTGAAATGCACCTTGCACTCGAGGAAATGATGTCAGAACCTCAGGTATAAAGAAACTATTTCCAGCACTATTTACAACAATTTCTCAAGAGAGATTATGATATTCTAAACATCTCATGCCATCAAGACATGGTATATCTGAACAACAGTAGCACTGAGGTGGTACTGCCCAGCATCTAATGCCATAATCTATGGTGTTTTGAACATCCAACACCATCAAGATGGTATTTTCAGCATCTCATGCCATCATCATGTCACCTACAGCAAGAAGTCTGTCTGTAGCAACTCAAAGTTACTGAACCTCAGGAGACAGACCATATGTTGAATCCTGTGCCATCTACCATGCCTCAAAATCACATTGCAACAAGCCATTCAGTAACAAGACTCCCAGCAGTTTGAAACATCTACACCAGATTGAATCATCAGTGGAGAGAATGCCAGCAAGCATCCCTTCCCCCACCATAGACCAAGTAAACACAAGCATTTGCCAGTGACTGTAAGCCCTTGCCAGATAAATTGCCTGGCTAATGTCTCATGTTTGGCAAAAGAATAAAAGGGCTGGGAGTTGCTGGTCTGTCGGCGCAGAGGTTGGATTTCTGCTCGTGACGCCAGTGACCTGGGCTCGGGAATGAGCCTGGGAGCTGGGGAGCTGGCCAGGGGGAGGAGGCTTGAGTGTCCCAGGGAGAGCTTGTCTTCTCTGGGGGGGTGCAACTCTGAGCTTGACTGGCCCAAGGTGGAGGTCTGGGGTATAGCAAGTACCAAAGTGGACATTGGGGGACAATGTCATGGACATTGACGCTAAGTGCCTTGAAGTTAGGGCACATGTGACATCCATAAAAAGGAGGAAAACCATCCTCTAGCTCTGAGGAGATGGAGTGCTGAGTATGGCCCCGATGTGCTCTCGCCTGCCTGACTGCCCTGAGCCCGACGAGACATGGAATTGTTCAGGGTGTTTGGGTCCAACCTCATCCCTGCCAAGGGTTAAAAAATGCAACTAGATGGGGGAACAGAGCTGTGCAGGTAAGGCGGGTAGCAGGGGTGGACTCAATTGGCTCTCCCGAGGAAACTGAGCCAACAGGGACAAGAGACGAGATAAAGAGAAATAAAAAAAAAAAAAGGTCTGAGAGTGAGATTTTACCTGGGGGCCATGGGATCATCGAGTGATTAATTTGCGTGCATTTTAAAAAAAATCTTATTTCTATTTTACGCCCTACTGCGGCGTTACCGGTGGGGGCAACCAGCTGCCAGCTCTGCCTGCCCAGAAAGCAGCAGGCTCACTCACATGATGGGGGATCCAGTGTGGCCGCACACTGACCTGTTGGAGGGCCTCCTCATGCCACTCTGAGCCAGGACAGGCCCAGATCTCCCCAGCATGATTTCATGACAGTCCTCTGGGCAGGGCAGAGCAGAGCATGGCTATTAAGCTGCACAGTTGTGCCTAGCCATTTTCCTTCTTAGACCCCTAGAGTGTGGATGTGCAGTGACATCTGAGGCATAATATGCCGACGTCCGCTGCACTCCACTCCCAATAGCACCAGCTCTGGTAGTGCCCCCGATCATCACTGGGGGCTGCTGCTGAGTGGTGGGAACCCTCAACCTTCCCTGGAATAGGAGAGCAGTCCTCTCCTCTTAATGGGCAGACTAGATGGGCCAAGCGGTCCTTATCTGCCATCAAAGTCTATGTTTCTGTGTTTCTCCGGATGCTTGATCCTATCCCTCCTGCTGACCCATGACAACTCGGGTGCGTTTCCGAACCCAGGTCACCAGCGTGTCACGAGGTGTGGCATCCAGTGCCTCAACCCTCCACACCAGCAGGCTGCCCATGTGTGTGCATGTTTTGCTAAGAATTGCATAAACTCTTATCTTCTGGACTGTTTATATGCCATACTGAAACAGGGATTGTTCTACTGAAGGTATCAGCTAATGAGGAACTGTTCAAAGAACATACTTTTCCAGCTGCCTCTCCTTTAAAGGGGAAGCCAAAGTTTGTCAACAGTGTTATGTTCTTTTAATGAGAGTGCACTGGTGTAATTTTTTTGAAAGAGACTGTTGCTTAATTACTTGCTAATTGCTTATATGTCATCTTTTTCTTCTCAAGTCTCTTGCTTAAAATAAAATCTACTGAATTGTATGGTATGGGTTTCTTGTTATGTGCTCATCCTGTGAAACTCATGACACTGTGGAAGTTATGTGAGGTCCACTACAATGAGATTAAGATTTGCTTTTGTGCTAGTATAAAGTAAATCAGGTTGCCTCCCACACAGTTGGCTTCCAGGTTTGGGTTTGGGTAACTACACATCTCTGGTGAAAGCTCATTCCATAGCATAATAATATAATAATTAGATATCATATTCACATGTATTCAAGGTTCTGAGTACAAACAACCCCATATGTTTAATATCCCTCAAATGGTGGCCATGTTTATGGGTAGCAAAGACATGTTATGTTGAAACCTTTACTAGACCATTAATTCTCTTGAAAGCTATTGTGGCACCCAGCTTTTTTCTTCTTAAGGTCAGGGAATCCCATTCCAGTTTTTTGTACATGGTGTAGAAGTGGCTATCAAATCAGTAGTTTTCCAGATATAATAAAAAATAGAACAGACAGTCATAAACAAAATCTCCTATATGGCAAAATGACATGCACTGTGATAGCTATAGGCAAAATATAACATACTCTCACAGAACTATAGCCTACATTCACAAACAATACCTCCAGTATTGGAGGGATAGTTCATGAATATAGGCCATAGTTCTGAGAGTTCACTATGGCCTTCATCTCCTGGCAGAGGGTCACCAGGCTCACCCCTCCTTCCTTATGCTTGATCACGGTGTGATTGAGGTAATCTTCTCCTTTAAGTACATCAGGATTTGGTTGAACCATAATCTTGATTTCGTGCTGCATGGAGATGCCATCCACCATAAGCTCCACCCCAAACTTGGTGCCTCTAAAGCAATAAAACGAGTGTCCTGCTTCCTTGCCCACTGTGAGATTGTCTCAAAGATGATCCTTCCCATCTTTAACTATGGTAACATAATTTACAGTGCTGCTTCCAAGTCCACTTTTGCTAGACTAGACCCCCACTTTCACTCCTTCAGCCGTCTTGCCCTGGCCTGTCATCCTTGCACCCACCACTGCTCCCTTTACTCCTTATTATCCCTCCCCTCCTTTGATGCCAGGCACCACAGCCTCTGTGCCTCCTTAATTTCCAAATTCTGGCCTGGCTGCCTTCCTCTCTACCTTTTCTCTCTCTCCTCTCAACCCCCCCGCACCCACATTCTCATACTCATTCCGTAATGCTGATTCTCATTCCCCTTCCGTCCCCTCAGAAAATCAGCTGGTGACCAAGCTGCTTTCTCCTGTCATTTCCCTAACATCTGGTCCTTCATCCCCCTGTCCATCCACACTGCCTCTTTCTTCTGCTCCCTAAAGTCTTTCCTTCACAACTTCCCAGCTCATGCCAGCAACTGTTTCTGACCCCAGCTCTTGAGTGGCTACCCAACACACCCAGCCACATCTCACTCAGGCTCTGATTCTGCATTATGATCTCTCCCAATCTTCATTGCCCTATTTGCGATAGTATTCACTGCTCTTAATTGTCTGCAATTTACTTCACCCTCAGCACCTTGTTGTACTGTATTACTCCAATTATTTGTTTGTTTACGCCAACTGTTAATGTGTTGTACTTCTTGCACCTGATTTTATTCTCTACGCTCCTTCCCCCCCCCACCTCAGAACGCATCTGGAAATGGGTAGTTATCAGCTCAGTATGTCTTTCCTGGTAACATTTCTGAACTAAGTATTAATATGGCATTTTGGCCTTACTAACCAGATTCAGCCATCCCTCATGTTTTGCTATGGCATGTTGCTGAACTGAGGAACACAGTATACTGGAAGGACCATGGCCTTTTTTCTTCCAATAAATTATTTGATGTCTCTGTGTTTTTAACTGGGATATTAAAAGCAAAGGGAAATGGTCGGACATTTAAAACCCTTAGAGTGAGCATACCAAAGAGGCAGTTTGCAAGGAGAGTAATACATGGGATCTGGGATTTGAATACTCATGATACCTTGTGCTGAGATTGAGGTTTTTGTGTATACGTGTGTGGTTAACAAAGTGAAGTAGTGTTAACACTGGAGGTCATGTTCGTGTATATAGCCCAATACATACTCTCAAAGGTTCATGCTACTAAATTTCCATTGAACATTTGATGACAACGTTACTAAATTTCCATTGAACATTTGATGACAATCTGACAAGTAATTTTCAAGATATTCAACTGAACTATGATGTAGTTGGACTCACAGTTTTTATCTTTTTTATCCTTGTATACTGTATTACAGAAGATTAATAAACTGCTTTGCTATTCACTGTGTCCAGTAAATATACTTCTGTGTTTGTGTATTTTAATGTATTTTGTATGGGATGACTGTTGAATATAGGACATTAGTGTCCTCATCTGTATATTCTTGGATAACAATAAAACAATAAAATGTTATCTGTCTATTCACAGAGACCTGGTGAAAGAAGGGGTTAGGCTGGAACATAAGGGCAAATGGGTATGGTCTCTTCAATAGGGTCAGAGGTATGGAGAAGTTGATTTCAGAGGGTCAGAGGGGTGTCAGCATGGCCCAGCTGGTAGCACACCTGCCTCTGTTCCAGAAGAGTGTGGGTTCTTGCCCCACGATGGAATTGTACTCATACTATTATCACTGGCACCCGAGTGCAGCAGTGGGGGATGCTGTTCTGTCAGGTTGTGCGTTCTTCAAATGAGATGTTATACTGATGTCCCTTCTGCTCTTCTCTGGTGCTGTTCTGGTAGGTGTCCAGTTGGAAATAAAAGAACCCAAGGCATTTTTTGAAAGAGAAGGAGATTTTCCCAGGTGCCTTGGCCAACATTGCCTTCCCTTAAAAATAATTCATGCAATTGACCAAGGCTGAGTGTGGGTGTTGATGTGCCACTACACATGTACAGTCACTTCACTACCAGCTTCCCATTACTTGTAAAGCACTTCAACATACAGTATGTATGAAAAGTTCTATATAAAGTCATCTTCTTCTTCTGAGGCAGGGACTGACGCAAGTGAGAAAGAGGAAAAGGGAGTGAGGATGGTTGAATGGAAGCCCTAAGGCAAGCTTGTGACCATAATTAAGATGCATGGGAGGAAAAGAGACAATTTGGGGACTACTGTATGTTGCAGTCTCTAGATAATACAGCATCAGTCAAGAGGTTAGAGTAATGTGCTGTGAATGTGCTTGGTACATCTAGAAGACTTGGTTTTAAATCCCACAACTCTCCATTTGCATACTATGTAACCCTAAACAAGTTACTTGACCTCTAGTCCCCAGTGGTCCCTGGTTGCCCCTGAAAACAAGCATTGTGCCAAGTGGACTTTACCTGGTTACCAAAGAATATGAAAAAAAATGACTGGGAAATGGCAAACAAAATGAAAAGCTACACACCTACATACATAAATGGTTTAAGACAGCTATGGACTCCAATCCATTAAGTCTGTGCTTTTATTTTGCCTAGTTTAACCAGTTCTTCTCCCCTCCACTGACATCCCTGATCCTAATTACTCCTTTGTGTCTATTTGATTTGGTCTGCTATAGAGTCAGAATTAAATATCTCTCAGAGTAATTTATTCTGTTGATTATCCACCCTCTCAGTAAAGAGAGTAAAGTATTTCTAACACACATATGATTAGCAATCCTAAACTGATTGCTGTGGCATTTAATGTATTTTTCACTGACCTCAATGCTTATAAGGACCCTACTGTCATTCCCCCTCCCTGCTCACCTACCATAGAAAGTTACCCCAACTTTCACTTTAGGCTGGTCTCCAACAAGGAGGTCCTGGACTAGCACCTAAAAATTAAAGCAGAAAAATCCACATGCCATGATAACCTTGAACCTCGACTTTCTAAAGTTGTCTGGACCTATCC
This sequence comes from Neoceratodus forsteri, assembly GCA_016271365.2. Classification (NCBI taxonomy): domain Eukaryota; kingdom Metazoa; phylum Chordata; order Ceratodontiformes; family Ceratodontidae; genus Neoceratodus; species Neoceratodus forsteri. Next base: position 714,512,882 of record CM057458.1, read on the forward strand.
TTGTTCCACAGTTGATTACCCTCTTTAACTTGTCCCTACTCCATGGCACAGTCCCATGGAAGAGAAAGGTAGTACATGTGGTCCCTGTGAACAAGGGCGGAGTCAGGAAATTATCATCCTATCTCTATACAGAGCACCTTAGATAAAGTCCAAGAGAGAGACTAGCGTATAATCAATTGCTGACCTAGATAGAAGCTCACTCCCTTCTCATTGACTTCTAGTATGGCTTCCACAAGCACCATGGTGCAGATTCAGCCCTGGTACGTTTCACCACAAATGTCCTCCTATCCTCTGGCCATGGTAATCATGCAGGTACTTTATTTGTGGACCTTACAAAGGTCTTCGACTTGGTCAGCTCCGACCTTCTGCTTCTTAAGCCTGGGTCTAGAGCAGCTCTCCTGTCAACGGTTCAGCAGCTGTTTTTATAGGGCATAAGTAGTCAGACAAGTGCGGCGGGTAATGCCTCTTCTCCCAGCGTGAGGTCTTTGATGCAGTCCCCCAGGGCTCTACCTTGGGGTTCATATTTTTCTCACTTTTCATTAGTGAGCTCCCTTTCAACTGTGACAATGCCAGAGTGATGCTATACTCAGATGATGCACTCCTATATAGAACTGGCCCAGACCTGAATGATATCACAGTTGAGCTTAATAAGGACTTAAGTGAGTTCAAAGTATGATTTGTTTCAAAATGTCTCCTACTCAGTGGGGGAAAACTAAGGCTATGCTGTTTGTACCAGAAAGCTGGGCCCAGACCTAAATAAACTTCTACAGATTTTCACCTCCATGGGTGCTCAGCTGGAAATGGTAGACACAATAAAGTATCATGGTGTTTGGCTTGACCAAGAGCTCACTGTCAAGGCCAACACTGAGCATGTCACCAAGCTTCTTTTTGAAAAGTTGGAGCTGCTCTATAGGCTCAGATCTTGTCTTACTATTGAAGCCCTTATGCCTGCAGCCAACAATGTCTTTCTCCTTACACTGTTATATGGGGCACCAGTCCTCTCCTCTTTGAAAGGTGCAGAGCTTAAAGCTATGTTTCACAGAACTGGCAGGTTTGTATCTGGCACAGGAAATCAAGAACACCATTGCAATGTCCTCACTTCTCTGTACCGGCCCCCTCTTCAAGAGCATTTCTACTACCCAATCCTCTGTCTGGTCTATAAGACATTAACAAACTGTCTTCCCAGTCTCAGATATACTGGCCTGGAAGCCCTCTAGAAAGCATGTCTGCTCCTCCTTCCTATCCCTCCTAGACGTTCCAAGGACTTGAACCACATTTGGTCAGCAGTGTTTTTTGCACAAAGCACCTTTTTCTGGAATGAACTTCCCTTCTCTATCCCAGAAAGTCATACCTATCAGGCATTCAACAAGGGTCTATTCAAAGGATGCCCAACCCCTAAGCATAACTGCTCCTGCTTCTGCTGCACCTAATTGCAGCTAAGGTGCTTATTTCCCTCTGCTGGCCATGAATAATTCCTTGAACTTGATTTGATGTACTGTGTACTGTAATATTGCATAAATGCACTTTGTCTTATTGATCTGTACATAGAATTTGTTACACAGTTTGTTGGTCCTCACTGTCGTACCTGTTGTTGCTATCATTGTCACTATGTTTTCAATGTTGTTTAATTGTACACAGTACTGTACCAATATGAAACTATGCCATAACTGTATGTAACTTATCCTAGGTCACTCCTAAAAAAGGGAGGCAACTTTCAGCGAGCCAACTCAGTTAACAAAATCCAATAAATAGATCAGTAAATATAGAATAAAGTATGGGGTGGTGTGTGTAATGAGAAGTTCACATACACACCCGAGGTGTTAGATGCTACATAAACCCTGAGAGAGAAGCTCGAGGGGTTTGTGAAAGCATCTAACACAAATGGTGTGTGTAAACTTTGAGTTTAAACACTACCCCATATTTTATTTTATATAATTGCAAGGTTTTTCTTTTTCACCACAGCAATTATATAAGATAAAAAAATCATTTCTGTGTGGCCACTGTCCTGTGAGGTTTGAGCGTGCGGTCCATGGTTGCCTTTATTTATTTAAACTTTTTTTTAATCATTTCTTTCGGTCAGCAGCTGAAATTTCATTTTTTATTTCTTGGTACTTGATTTTGTGTTTTACAATCACTCACGACCGAGTCCATATGACGGTTCAGTCTCCTGGAGAAGACAAGGCAGCTATTGGTTGGAAAGGAAGACCTGTAGTGGGCACATGCACAGAGCGAGGGAAACCAGGTGCATTTGCTGTTATAAACTGTCATTTAAAATGACAAATTACACCATGGTTTCCCTATGGGAAAAAGGCAAACTCAGTTACTGTAGAAAGAAAAACATCTTCACTCCCTTTCTAAACTGTTCTCTTCTAGTTTGAGGTTGTGACCCCTGGTGTTTGTTTGTCCTTTAAGTCAAAATATCTCTTTGAAGTCAACCCTATTATATCCCCATATATGAGTATGTTTTTTTAATGTCCTCACACATCCCTCTCCTCAAAGGAATACGTGTTAAGGTTTTTCAGTCTCTCTTGGTAGTTCCCATTCTGTTGTCCGTGTATCATTTCAGTGACCCTCCACTGTATTCTTTCAAGTTCTTCCTTATCATGTTTAGATGAGTATTTCAAAACTGCACACAATACTCAAGCTATTCTCTGATCAATGACCTGTACATTGGCATCTTTACCTTTTAACTGCAGCTAGCGAACCCATGTCTGATACAGGACATACCAGTAACCTGTTAGCTCACCCATATGCCTTTCACACTAAATGAAACTTTTCAGCTTACTGTTTATTATTACATCAAGATCTTTTCCTTATGTGAGGATCTTATTTATTTGTTTAGTTGTTGTTGACCAGGTAAATGCACTAGACAAGTTATGCCTGTTTTCAGGTATGAACTGAGAGAATATAGTGAAAGACATATTAATAAGCTGGAGGAAAGGACCAAATCATACAACACAAGGAAAGCAGGTCAGCAAAAAAAGAAGCAGAAATTTAGATAAACAATAACCAAAGGCAACACAAATGGTGTCAGTCCAGTACAATAAACGATCGGGTACAATATCTGTCCAGCCTTGATGTTGAGAGAGAGACAGAGAGAGAGAGAGAGACAGAGAGAGAGGCAGGCAATGATTTGCTGGGTAAAAGTGATCTAGTTCATGAACCATTATCTAACAACTTTTCAGATGCCAGGTATAATACCAGAGAGCAGAGACAGGTTGAGAATGTGGCCAATTAAGGGGACAAGGAAGGAGGCTCCCAGTTGGATTAATTTTGGCTGCAGTCCATTCCACAGTGACTTCATCTATGCTATATTTTACTTGTGTGTTTCTTCTTGCCAATATGCACAACTACATTTATAGCATTAAATTTTAGTTCCCATGCACATGACGGAGGTTCTTCCCATCTTTCTGCATGTATCAGATTCCCTTTTTTGTGCCAATCCTCCAGCACAACTTTATATTAAGTGCTGTTTTACCTTGCTGTTCTGCCTCTTCCCTGTGTCATTAATGAAACCACTGAAGAAGAGAGGTCCCAGCACTGACCCTTGCAGACCCCACTTGTAGCATTTCTTATGTTTGAGAACTTCTCATACTGTACGACGCTTTGAGTCCTGTCCGATAGCTATGTCAGTCAGTGTCTCCCATGGCCCCATTTGTCCTATTTCTTGTTAAGCCTCCTGTGTGGCACCAAATTAGAAGTTTTTACTAAAGCCTAGGTAAAGGATGGTCATGGTCTAATTTTGCCTACCTCTATCTCACTGTGTTGAAGAAGTTTATTAGCTTAGTTTGACATCATTTTCCCTTGTAAACCCATACTGGTTCTTGTCCATAAGTCTCTATGGAAAAGCATAAAAAGCACTTTGTGCTAAGATGGATTCCGCTCATAATAGGCTTCAGTATTGCATCCTATCCTGCCCACAGGTTGCTCACTATTGTTTTCTGTACAAGGAGTTGGGCTGGCTTCCGTGAGTATTCACAGACAAATACACCTGGCCAGGTTTATGTACAGATGCATTACCCAGATGGTTCCCCAGTACAATTCAGACTTGCTCAAGATCAAGAGTAGTAGGTCAGATCTGAATTTGGAATTTGCAGGTATACTAGAGGGAAAAAATTAAGGAGGCAGCAGATTTGTGCCTTCATAGGTCCCAGGAGCTGGACGTGTGACTGACTGACCATTTGCCCTGCTCCATCTCCTTGCTGGCATGGTCGATCCTTTCTCTAAGATGGCAAGATAATATTTCATTGTCGTATATAGAATGCCTACATACCAGACTTTATTAAGTTATGCATGTGTTCATGCATTATCGCTGTTAGAATTATAACATATTTCAGTATTATTCACGTTTGTAATACATAATATTTAATATTTGGAACTGAATTTCCTATGTGTTATTGTTATCTACTGCATGTCAACTTGTGTGTCCCTTGTAACAGTTCTGTATTCATTCTGTTCATGACAACAGAGTAAATGGGTGTTTGTTCAATGGTCTTTTATCCCTCCTGCTGACTGAATATTTTACTGCTTGTAAGCCTTTCTTCTTCAGAAAGCCTATTATCAACACCAGCTGCTTATGCCTTCCCTATCGCTGAACTCCCTGCTCAATTCCTATCAGCTATCCTGGGCTCCATTCTTTCTAAATTAGTACCATACGTCATCTTGTATTGACCCTCCTCTGCTACTGTCTGATATTCTCACCTACCCATCTAGTAGGTAAATCAAATCTCACTATGTAATTGCTGTTATTTACTACGGCATCTCTGCCTGTAAATACTGCTACTGTACTCACTGCCTGTAAATACTGCCTGTAACTACTCTACACTTTGTACACCTCCACATGCATCTCAGCTATTTCACCCATCCCGCTGGGCCTTTGCTGAATACCTACAATTTATGTAGGTTATATTGTGCTTTATGTATTATGTACTACATCCTTGTAACCCCCAACCCCCAGGGCGCATCTGGAATCGAGCGGTACCCTGCTCAGTATGCCTTTCCTGGTAAATCTCTTAAATAAATAAATAAATAAATAAATTATCTTCTCCGCTCCTTGAATATGGCTTTCATCTGTTTCCCTACAGTTAATGTTAGGCTTTTTAGCCGATAGCTGCTATGGTATCTTTTTCCCCACTCCTGTGCATGGGGACCACATTTGTAGTCCTCCTGTCTGGTGGTGCTTGGATGGATTGACATGGTGAAAAGATCTGTTAGAGCTGCCAACAATGACTTGCTCAATTCCTTCGGCACCCACGGAAGTATTTTATCCAGACCAGGGAATTTGGTCACATTTCCTGTAGTTCTTGAGTCCTTCAAAACCCTACCCTCAGTAATGTTCTTGCTGACCACTCTGTCACCATCTTTTTCTTGGTACTAAGTTTTGCTTTCAAGTAGTAGCCCATCCTTTTCAATTGGGAATGCTAAGTTGAAATAGTCATCAAGTGTATTATATTGGGTTTTTCCCCATCCTCAAATGATATCATATAGTAGTAATTCTTTGTTTGTTATCTCTAAAGTGAATGCTCTTTTTAATTTATCCATTTTATTGGTTCATTAAAATGCAACATACAGGAAAACATTTTACATTGAACTTGTCACAGCCGAAAAAGAAACACTATGAATGTTGTGCTATAATATATAGAATAAAGGATGAGATAGTAAATATTAGAAAGAAGAAAAATAAAATGTGTAACCAATATGAATTAAAGGACAACTAAACAGACTAAATAGGAGAAATTAACAGAGCAAAAACCAAAAACGTAAGGCTGTAGTCTAAACCCTTACCTTTCATTTGCTGTACTTAGTTTTGTCCATAAAATAATGTTAACAGCATTTCATCAATGTTTAACAATGTAAAGAAATCACTGACTCTTTCAAAGTGCCTACTCTGGTAACAGCTTAATATGGCCGTGATGTACTTGCGTGATGATGTAATTTGAGCGACAACACTCTGGAGCGATAATAGAATCTGTATGGGGACCTGTTAAATATATTTCTTTTAACACCCTTGAATTGCATATCGTATAGCAGGAAAAATTAGTGATCAGTTTATTTTCACTATATTAGCTGAAGTGACAAAAGCGCTAAAATAACCTGATCACTAATATTATAGGGAGCGAAATGAAACTCCATGGACTGTGCGGTAATGATCAGAAATCTTTATTAGGCATAAGTGAAAAACAAAATAATGCTGGGGTGAATAAAAAATAGAAACCCAAAATGTTCAGCACTGTACTACCAAACTGTCCCCAAGCAGGATTGCAGCTTGCACTGAAAACAGCCAACCTGAAAAAAAAAGAAACAAATGTACAATACTCTGATCTCAGAAGATACACTCATACACACACTCACACATACACAGTCACTCACTCACTGACTTACTGGTTTTAAATTCAGGCTTTTAGTGCACATTAATGAATTTCTAGGTGACCTGTAAAAAGAAAACAAATCGGATCAAAACCATGCATACAGACACACACACACACACACACACTCTCTCTCTCTCTCTCAGTTACTGGTATTCTATGACTTACGGGAGTTACAAGTGTTCTTTTCAGGCTTTCAGTGAGTGCATCTGATATGCCAGCTTCTATGAAACCCTGAATGACTTCCTCCTTCCTCTCACACAGCTGTAGGAAGCTGACACGTAGCCATTGGGCATGCCGTTCTTTAAGTGTCTGCATGGTAAAATTCATTTTCATCTATCTGCCTGTCTCTAGCTGTTGGGACACAAGGTCGGCATACCAGGTTTTGAATTTTTGCTTAAGGAAATCCTTCAGTATCTTATTAACAGAAATGTCCATTGGCTGTAATGCGTCTGTGCACGATGCTGGAACACAGATGGGTATTATACCCATACTTTCAAGTTTTTTTGAGGATGGGCATCCATGGAAAAGGTCCAGTATCAGAATAGATTTTTGTTCCAAGGGTAGACCAAGCCTGTTACAAGTTAAGGTCCAATAACATGTTTAATGTACTGCATCATTGACTGTTCATTAGCTCAGTGATGATCAGAGTGAGTAACATCCCACTCAGGCAGAAAGGTGCATTGTGAGTGACAAGCTCTGGTTTTCCCATTTTAAATCAACTGGTAAGGGAAGAATAATACTTGGCAACGTACATGTCAGAACTAGAGAAATCTGACACTTTTCCCCCGCCCCAGCACCACAACCTGTTTAGAGCCTGGATCGGCTAGCATCCATTCAGACACAGGCTCCTTATTGATGCCTGTTTCATCCAGGTCCGTGACTAACTCTGGTGGTATCAACTCTTGTGCTATTGCCATGCTTATGCAGCTTTAAGTTGTGGAAAGTCAGTGTGTGCCTTGCGGGCAGCCTTTGTTCCCTTGCGTTTACTATAACCCATTCTGTGAAAGAAAGTCCAAGTCTATTTTGTTGTAAGAGTAACATGGCCACCATTTTTTGCCAGAAGATGTGGTGATTTTGCCTTCAGTATCCCCAGTGCTACAGCATGAACAATACGGGCATTGACAAATGCCTGTTGTTCATGTAAACACCCAACAAATTTTCCTAGCTGCTCCTCAAAGTCCTCCATTAAGAGAGTTGGTTTCCCCATGCTTTTTTGGGGGCAAGGTGGGGGAGAGATTGGCGGTGTCGGGTGTCATGCAAAACTGTGCCAGATAATCTGTTTTAACCCCCCGAACTCCCGAACTGTGCTCTTGTTGATTGGCTTTCCATATTTCAGTGTGCAGAAATGCACTGCTTTCATTACCCCATTTTCTGCTACATGCTTGCCCACCTCAAAACAGGTCTCAGGTGCTTAGCAACCATATGAGGATGGCCGCCTTTTTTGGGGAGATGGGGAAGACAGGGAAGACAGCCCATTCAGCTCATGGTACACAGATTTAGCTACAGAGGGCTCAACCCCATAATGCTCTGCAAGAGCTTCGGATTCCATCCCTTCATTCTCGAAGGGATATTTTTGTTTCATTTGCTTGTTTTTGATCCATCACAGAAGAGACATATTGGTGTACTGCATACTGCATTTGCTACAGAGGGCTCAACACCAGTCGGCAGTTACAGGCAATCAGTGACCTTTATACAGTGTGTGTTAAAGATGGCTGAGATGTAAAGGTCACTGACGATTGCCTTAAGTACCTGTCATTGCCAGTATGTGATTACAATCAGAGTTTCACAGCTGATTAAAGAAAGTTGAGTGCCGTAACTGGACATGCAGCTGATGCATGAATTCTGCTGGGCCCAAAATACTGCTGTACCCCACTGCACGCTAAATAAAGATGATGCTAAAATAAGCTGCTATATAGTATATGGGTCAAATCCTTTACTGTGCATGTGTGAAGAGGGTATCACACATGTACAATAAAGGATTTTGGTAAGGTCAGGTGTTGTGCGAAGCTATGCCAGATAATCTGTTTTAAACCCCTAAACTGTGCTCTTATTTTATTTATTTTTTTTATTTGATTGAAATATAGGATTACAAATACCTTTGAGCAGGAACTGCTCATTTACAAAGGTTCCATGTCGAAGGAATGGGGGGTATACATACATACAAAGATCAACATAATAATACATAGTTACACAATAACAAGAAGTAAGAGACTGAGGCTTAGGAAATTCCAGTAATTCAAAATGCGCCAAATGTTAGGTAGCATGACATAACCAGCTCAAGGGCAATCTTGAAATAGCACTACAGGTGAGAGGGAAGGAGGTATGCAGGCAGGAAGGCCATTGTCGGAGGGTAGAGGGTGAGGATAAGAGCTCTAAAGGGGAGGGAGAGGAGGGATAGAAGTCAGGAAATGCCCCGGGGGAGGAAAGGGAGAGGGGGCAAGGGGTTAGGCAGGTAGAAGGGGGCAAGGTGGGGAGAGATAGCTGTCAAGACTGTAGTGGAGGGCAGTGAACAGTGGGCCCCTGATTAGGTGAGGCAGTCACAACGACTAGTTGAAATGAGATGAAGTCGGAGCTGTCTCTTAAAAGGGCCAAGAGCAGCAGCAGTAAGAGTTTCTTTGTTGAGAGTATTGTACCACTGTGGTGCTCTGTGGGCAAAGGTCCTCTGGCCCATGGTAGTCCGGCATCTGGGGACAAGGAAGGTTAGTTGTTGTGAACTTCTAGTTCTCTGGGTGCTGTGGTGGTCAATAAGTAGCTTTTCAATGCCTGGGGGCATGACCCCGAGAAGGACTTTTTGGCTAAGAGGCAGGTTTGATACTGTATCCGGCTGATGAGAGGTAGCCATCCTGCCCGAGTGTAAAGGTCACAAGTGTGTGTAAGTTGATCAGACCCAGTTAGCAGCCTGCATGCTTTGTTGAGTGCAACTGTAATTCTGCGGAGGGCAGAGGCAGAGGCAGAGCCATAAATTGCTAGCCTGTAATCGATGATGGAGGTGACAGAGCTGTTGGTAGCCAACCAGAGAGTGTCAGGAGTCATGCAGTGTTTGTGCCTGTAGAGCAGGCCTATACGGATGTTGGTGGCTTTGTGACAGAATCTATGTGGTAGACAGTGAGCTGTCCAGTGACACCTAGGTATTTAAAATCAGAAATGTGTTCAAGTAAGGTCCCTGTTTGGTTTAGGATGGTGAGGTCACGGGATTTGTACTTGCTCCTGGCATTGTAGAAGGTCATAACCTTTGTTTTGCTGTAGTTCAAGACCAGTTTGTGTGACTTGAACCATTCTTCGATGCGCATGAATTCAAGCTGTAATTGTTGCTCGAGGAGCTCTGTGTTTTGGTGGTTGGTGAACATGACTGCGCCATTGGCATAGAGTAGTAATTTCTGGTGGCAGACACTGGGAAGGTCATTGAGAAAGAGACTGAAGAGTAGTGGCACCAGGATGGACCCCTGTGGAACCCCTGAAAGGACTGGCTTTTCTTCTGAGGTAACACCGGCAATCCTAACCCGCTGGACCCTCTCCCCAAGGTAGCTTGAAAACCAGAGCAGTGCTTCATTGGAGAGCCCAATGTTTGATAATTGCTTGAGTAGGAGTGGGCGGTTCACAGTATCAAAGGTTTTCATAAGGTCGATGAATACTGCCCCTACACAGTTTCCTTGATCAAGTGTGGTATGGATGAAGCCTGTGAATTCTAATAGTGCAGTGGTGGTACTGTGCCCTTTTTTTAAACCATGTTGCTCAGGACACTAGATGTCGTATTTTTCCAGGTACTTGACTAATTGGTCTGAGGTGATATGCTCCAGGGCCTTAGACAATGGAGGGAGGATGGAGATAGGTCTGTAGTTGGAGTGCAGTGATTTTTTTCCACTTTTGTGTACCGGTGTGATGGTCGCCTGTTTCCAGCGAGATGGGAACTGGGACATCCTTAGTGATAGATTGAGGACCTTTGTCATGGGTTCAAGGACTTCTTCAAGGACAAGTGCTAGCAACTTCAGGTCAAGGGAGTCACTGCTGTAGCCTACATTGTGAATGGCCTTCTGAATATAGGTTCTGGCTTCATGCACTGGGATCTCCTTGAAGTAGAATTGTGGGGGGCAGGGTGTAGGAGAGGAGTAGTTGCAGGAGGGTTACTACCAGAGGGGGCATCAAAGAAATTAGAAGGGAGGACACTATCCAAGTTGGAGAACGCATTGTTAAAGGTGTTGGTGATGGTGTACAGGTCAGTTGTTGGTGTTCCATTTATGTTGAGCATGGTGGGTGGTGACTTAGGGTCCTTGCCTGTAAGGTCTTTCAAGTTACTTCAAAATTTTTTTCCATCACCCCAGGAGTTGGAGAGAGCTTCCTTGAAGTATTTGCTTTTGGCTCTCCTAACTGCCCATGTGCACTCATTTCTGGCAGCTTTATATTTATGAACATCCCCAGGTTTTATTGATTATTGATTGGCTTTCCATATTTCAGTGTGTAGAAACGTGCTGCTGCCATTACCCCATTTTCTACTGCATGTTTGCAAACCTCAAAACAGGTATCGGGTGTGTAGCAGGCATATGTGGATGGTCACCTTATTTTGGGTGATGGGGAAGACAGGGAAGAAAGCCCATCCAGCTCACAGCACACAGATTTAGCTACAGAGGGTTCAACACCATACTGCTCCGCAAGAGCTTTGGGTTCCATCCCTTCATTTTTGAAGGGATATTTCCATTTCATTTGCTTGTTTTTGATCCATCACAGAAGAGACATGTTGGTGTACTGCGTACTGCATTTGCTACAGAACGCTTAGCACCAGTTGGCAGTTACAGGCAATCAGTGATCTTTATACAGTGTGTGTGTTAGTGATGGCTGTGATGTAAAGGTCACTGACAATTGCCTTAAGTACCTGTCATTGCCAGTGTATGATTACAATCACAGAGATTCACAGCCATTTAAAGAACGTTGAGTACTGTAACTGGATATGCAGCTGATGCACAAATTCTGCCAGGCATGAAATACTGTTGCACTCCACTCCATGCTAAATAAAGATGGTGCTAAAATAAGCTGCTATACAGTATATGGGTCAAATCCTTCACTGTGCATGTATGAAGAGGGTATCACACATGCACAGTAAAGGATTTAACCCACGTATATGCAGTCCAGGGGTGTTAAAAGAAATATATTTAACAGGTCCCTATACAGATTTTATTATCACTCCGGAGCACTGTTACTCCAATTACATCATCACACAAGCACATCGCAGCTATCTTAGGCTATTACTGAAGCGGACATTTTGAAACAGTCGGCAATTTGTTTAAATTTTTAAAACATGATGAAAAACTGTTAGAATGATTTTATGGACAAAACTAAGTAAAGCATATGAAAGGTAAGGGTTTAGACTGCATCCCTATGTTTTTGGTTTTTGCTCTATTGATTTCTCCTATTTAGCCTGTTTAGTTGTCCTTTCAAAACACTGTTCGATTATATCCATACATAAAATATGTTCCTATTGATCCTAAAGATAAGACCAACATGGGACATCAGGCCTTTGCTGCCTGTCCACCCAGGCTTTAAACTGACTACCATTGCTTGTTTGCAGCTCCTCCCCCCACTTACAGTTCAGAAGATTCCTCCAGGACTACCTGAAAGCCAACTCTGTCTGTAACTGCAGTTGTCCCAGTTATCTAGTTTTTCTCAATCCCTGTTGTAGTTTTAATCTAATAATGTAAAGCAGAGCACCAGGATAAATTGGTGGTTCTAATTCAACTTGAAACAAAAACAATTCTAATCTTAGCACCCACCAAAAACAAACAGAATCAATGGTCTTATAATTTTTAAACCATTTATTTTAAAAAGCAGTACAAAATATACATAATGGATATAAAAAAAGGAACTAACGTTTCGCAAGGACAGCACTCTGCTTCATCATAGTAATTTCCTTACCCCATAACAAATTTTTATACAGATCTCAATATGTGCAATTAAAATGTAGCACGTGTACTTTAACTTGCTACAATTACTTGGCATTAATAAATTAAGCCAGGAACTTACTGTACTTCAGTTTCAAAATGGTGAAACCCATATTATATTTTGCAGCTCAGCTTTTCATATATAATTATATCAATCACCAGAGTTTACTATTAGATCCTCACAGTGCATACAAAATATAAAGTGCCTACTATATTATCCATTTCTTTTGCATAAAATGTTCACATATTATTATAATTTAAACATTTTAAATTGTACAATCGCTAAATACAGTTGTATACACATCTTCCTTTCTACTTGCAATCACCATTACATATAAGCTTCCAGTATACATTTGCACGCATTTTCATTGTCTTTTAATTGTGGAGCATCATTTTATACTAACTTTAACACATACCATCATTGAATTTAATTATACAATTGGTATAAAATCACATTATGCAAGCAGTCACTGATTCCCTCATCCACCTGCCTGCATATATTGTCACCATTAAATTTACAAGTTACAATTACAATTTATAGCGTCCAAACATTTAATTTTATTTCAATGCCACATACCTCAAGCATATTTACTTTAAGGATCTATTTTTAATCCACCTGTATTCATAATTTACTTAAAAAAGCAGAGAGATCTATGTTTTCATTTAGCCCCTCATCACTTCTGGCCCTAAGATAATATATCCAGAAGCTCTCATGCTGCCCCACTCTTTTCTCAAAATCTCCACCTCGAGTGCTAGTGGCCACTTTCTCAATACCCATAAAATTTACTTCATGTATTCCCACTGTTTGACTCAAAATGTGCTTAACAATGGCATATGCAGTATTTGAATGTGCAATAGCTCTTATATGCTCTCCCATTCGCACCCTAAACTGCCGTATGGTTCTGCCCACATAAAAATGCCCACAACTACAGTACAAAATAAAAATAATCCCCACATTACCACAGGTGATAAAACTGCATATTTCTATGTTTTTCCCAGTTGCAGGATCATTAAATTTCCAACCCTGCCTAACATATTTACAGAAAGAACATTTTCCACATTTAAAGCATCCTTGGGGGGGGGGGCGACCAACTGGACCATATATTTACTTTGGGCTGCAGCATACTCAGTGCAATCCATTCCTTAATCCTTCTAGCTTTCTTAAACACTATCTTTGGTTCTTGGTCTGTAATGTTTCTTAATTTTGGTTCCAATTTCAATAAATCTCAGTTTTTTATGGATAATATTACTATCATCGACAGATCTAGTTGAGAAAGTAGTTATAAATGGACACAGCCAGAGCCGTAGGAAGGCATTTCGGTGCCCTGGGCAATAGACTAATTTAGTGCCCCCCATCCAGAAAACAGCCGGGGCCTAGGGCTGCAAGGGCCCCCAGAAGTCCTGTGGGGTTTACATGCTCTGTGGTGAGTTTTGGGGCTTTTCATGAGGTAAAAACATAGTTTTGATATATGTTCCCTACCCCTGATTTCAGGGAAAATGTTGCTCCCATGGAATCTGAGGTGTGTGAGACTCTGGCTGGCTGACATCAGAGTAAGAGCTGTAAAATGAAGTTCTCTTTTGCTGATCAACCAACAAATAAAATGTACTAGTCTACACTTGCCTGATGCCAGCTAAGGTGGCAGAGGGAGGCTAACTGAATAAGAAGAAACAAATATTGATTGATTCAATTGTATTGTATGTATTGGGTATTGTATATCTATGCTCGTCTTAAATACAACTGACTGCAGTACCTATAAGTGCTACTTCCCAGTGCTGGCTGGCTGGCCTACTGCAGTTGATTCTTCATTCAGTAGCAGCCTAGCAGGTACTGAGTACTACGATAGTAGTAGGGGTCCCTGGTTGAGGGGGAGTCAGGGCAGTGGAGTCAGAATGAAGAATTGTCTCAGGTCTGGAGGCTCTGTCTGCCCTGTGACTGGGATGAGAAGGACCACTGCCAGCAGCCACCCACCTGTATTATTAGGAAAGCAGTGCAGGAGCCTGCCTGGCCTGTATCTGGAGCAGCCAGAGCCAGGCCTGCCAGCAGGCCAACTAACAACTTCCATCCAAGGCAAGGCAATGCTTCATTTTCTACAGCAAGACTGGTGTGGGTGGGTTGGGGATAACAGAAGACATGAAAAAAAACACAATGGCAATGGAATGGGAGTGCAAGGGATGGGTCAAGAGGAGAAGAAAAATTAAAACGTATAACATGTGGGTGGGAGCATGGTGCCCCACAGCCCACGCCATGGAAGTCAGCCCAATTTAGGAAGGCAACAACTTCTGTTCTTCACTCCCAGTCACTCCCAAAAGAAACTCACAAGTAAGCACTGTATAGGAGTGTGATTATAAAACTTAGTTTAACAACATGCTGAGCAAAAAAATTCACTGTGGACAGTACAAGTTGAAACTTCTTTCACACGGACGGTCACAAAAGTGAACTGAACGCACTCCTTGATCATGAAATAATACACAGCAGCCACCAGCCAGTCAGCTGAGCCAGCCCAGTAATCAAATTCAAAGCAGATTTCCTGAGTTTGCATTTTTTCCAATCTAGTGCCCCCCACCTGGCGCCACTGCTGCCACATACACCATAATTCATCTCGCTGACACACAATATGACACAAGTTCTCAATTAAAAAAAATCATTTTGGGTCACACACAGGACGGATGTGGATGGAAATGAAAAATGCTTGTTGTTGCTTTTACTTAGTGCAGTCCAGTCAGACTACTACATTATAGACATCACAGGAGACAGTAGAGCATTCCTTACACAAATCCAATATCTCTCTGTCTCTTGGTCTTGTCTCTCCTCTCTACACTCTATAGTTTATTGCTGTTTTTTGCTGCTAGTCTCTTTCTGTCTCATCTCAACAAACTACTGTATATCCAGCCTCTATTTAACTGCCTCTCAGTTGCACGTGCTCATGGCGCTCCACCCAGTACCTTTTATACTAATGGGTTGGGCAGCAGTGGCCCCACAGTTTCTCTTTCTCTGTACCACCACCACATGATTATATTGTCTGCAGCAGACGGCGAAACCATCCGACCCCCCCCGATTTGCTGATCTTTCGTCCACGGATGTGCCCCTGCTGACAGCCAGTTGTAAATACAAAACCAAAATATATATATAAAAAAAAAGAAACCTTAAAGCGACAGCACAAATGAATTAAAAAGTGAGCTTTAGACTTGAAAACTGGGCCCCTCAGAGGCTTGCGCCCAGGGCAGGAGCACCACCTGCCCCACCCTTCCTACGGCACTGGACACAGCACATCCTCATTTTTTCTTTTCAATGTAGGAGTTAATGTATCCACTCGATCTATTTCTTTTACATCCTCAATGGCCTTAGCTATTGTTTGATTACTGTATCCCCTTTGCACAAATCTTTTACCTGTTGCCCACATATTTTTGCATATTAATTTTCCTCCATACAGCTACGCTTAGTTCTAATTAGCTGCCCCTTAGGGATATTCCGCTTTATATGTGCAGGATGGCAACTATTATAAAGCAATAAGCTATTTCTATATGTATCCTTCTGTTATAATGTAGTACATACATCATTTTTATCATTTCTATAAATCAACAAATCTAGAAATGGAATATGATGATGATCTTGTCAGGAGGTCTAAACCTCACTCTCAAGTTCTTGGCAATATTGGGAATGCAAGGAATCACAAAGACATTGTGTAAGAGTAATAAACTTGTTTATTACTACCAAAAGGATAAATCACAGTTGCCCTAAGCAGTTCTTACCAATACGAACCGAGAGCCAATGCTAAGCATTCCCTATACCTTGAGGTTTCTTCGTGTCTCTTGGGGTCTCCGAGGTCCAAGACTCAGTGTCTCACATTATATACCTATGATAATTACTATGGTTACTGTAAGATAGAAACATTTCTAGTTACAGAGATGAGCCCTATTGGCTAAATTAGATGTGGCTCCGTGGTCCAGTATAACATTATACAATTTTGTAATAGTCATCAGTTTGTGAAACAAAAGAGTACATTATACAGAGTATTATATAACTAAGTGTAGTAGTACAAATCACCAAAAGGTGGCAGTGCCAACTTATATATTATAATCATTACAAGGACACAGATGTCCAAACATCTTATGAGTAAGAAATACACAGAAAATACATAGGAAAAATATATGTATTAGCAAGCAAAGTGTATTACAATAATATGCATACGTATCCTGACATCTACTCTTATATGGGTATACATGTTGAGATCCCTCACTCTCCTTTTGTAGGGTTTTTGATGCAGCCTCTGCACCATTTTAGTTGCCCTCCTCAGGATTGCCTCCACCTGGTCTTTTTTCTAATATTCCCCTCCCATGCATGCTTGAAGCCTGCTACTGATTTTGCTTTTTTGCCTCCATTTGTTCCACTGGGAGTCTGTTCCCGGCATCTACAACTCTTTCAGTGAAGTAGTACTTCCTTGCATCCCTTTTAAACGTCCTTCTCCCTCCAGCTTCGTTTCATGCCATCTGGTCCTAGTACTCTTTCTCTTTTGAAAGACATAGAAACAGAATTTTTCAGCAGAAAAGGACTACTTGGCCTTCCTAGTCTGCCCAGATGCTCCCTTCCTAATCTGTCTCTGCGAACACTAACTGGTCTCCGGTGACTCTTCCCTCTCCCTGCCTACAAAGATGTGGTTCTTGATGTGCCTTTGAGTAGTGAGGATGACGTCAGTTGTAAGGCTTGGGGAGCTGGTGGATAACAGTGACTAAAACAGGACTGAATTTGAGGCAATAAGGGTAAGCTGCTTCAACAAAAACAAGACCATGATGCTAAACTTCAGGAGAGCAGATTTTGTTAATCTTTTCTTTCTTAACTCCGCTTTGTTGCAAACTTTGAAGACATACATTCAGATTTTTGTTCATCTAAGGGATATGGTTGTGGCTAAATTGATGAATATGTCACTGAGCGTTTGTGCTAATGCCAAGTAGGAGGCCCAAAAACAGCATATAATGGAGACAACTACTTGAAGTGCCTGATGGGCAAGTGTAGGAGTGTTAGATGAAGGGCTCTGTGGTTGTCCAAGGAACTCTGGGGGAATTTATCAGAGAAAAGAGGGTGCATAATAAGTGGAAGGATTGCAGGAGCAGAACAAAGGATGTAGACTATGGTGCATTAGAAGGATTGCAAGATCCTGATTGCACAGCCTATGGCTTGTCTGGAAGGTAGGATTGTAGAGGGGATCAAACATAATAAGAAATCCTTTTTCAATAAATAGGGAACAGAAGGAGAGTTGAGGATAAGAGGGAAACATTGAGTGAGGATGGGGAAAAGTTGAGAGACTGAATAACTACTTTGTTTAAGTATTCACCAAAGACGTCAAGGGCCATGACCAGCTGGTGGTGTAAGTTAGGTGAGATGGGCAAGCGGAACTGGTGGCAGTGCTGATTAGTCAGTCCTGAAAGATGTAGTGGTTAACCACATGGTAGAGAATAGGTTATATTCTATCATACATCATGGTTTCGTAACAGGTATATCCTTTCAAACTAATCCGATTGCCATTTTTGAGGAGGTAGCCGCAGAGGTGGATTAGAGGAAGGCTGTGGATGTTGTGTATCAGGACTTCAGCAAGACCTTTGATATTACTATATGAAAAACTCATGGGGACAGTAGCACAGAATATAGTCCACAGAGTATACAGAGGTGGGTAGTAAATTGGCACACAGTTACAGTAGGAAGCAGGGAGCGTTGCTGATTGGTCACCATTCAGAATAGAAGGATGTTCGGAGTGGAATACACAGGAAAAATAAGACATGATAGGCTGTGCGTTGTGGTGGGATAACAGCATGCCTTAGGTGTATTATGAGGTGTGAGGCATCACTGAGTACCATTAACCACCCACGTGGTGCGTTATCCCACAAAAACACATACCCTGGAGTGTCTTATTATGATTATAAAATGAACCTAAATTTTATTATGAGCAAAAGAAAAGTTTTGGGTTAAAAATAGTTTTTATTGTAATTTTAAAACATATCGTTAGACCACAAAGAAAATAGCCCCTCTAACATTATGTTAAATATAATTCACTCAGAATGTATAGATACCACGGAATACATGAATGCAAATTAAATTCTACTCACTTCCACTGGGAGAATGCCCCCCCCCAACACATACACACACACACACACACACACACATACTGCTCATGTGAAGCCACAGCCTTAGTTTTATCTATGGCAGTGTAAGCAGCAGAGATTTCCCAGGCAAACTGTTAAGGCTTGTAGAGGAATTTTTCATGGTCACCAAAGAAACATCAGAAATTAAAATGGGTCACCAGGGTAAGCTTATCAGCATCACCTGCACTCTAACTGCCTACCGTGGACCTTCAGATGCTGAAGTTCATCTTTTCCTTCCCTCTTCCCTCTCCTCCCTCCTCTCCCAACTTCCCCCTGTATCTGATTCCCTCCATTCTAGGGACTATCGCACTTTTGCCACTCCTCATCCCCGCTCCTCTGCTGGGCAGTCTGCCTTCTCCTCTCGACTTCCCTTACTCTGGAACCAGCTTCCCTCCTCCTTCTGACTCCCCCATCCCCTGGCTGTCTCAGGCACCAGTTGAAACTCCAACCCATCCCCACCTGTTCCTGTTACCTTTCATTTTGACATCCCCGGACCTAACCTTAACCAACTTGGTAAGCAGCCAGTTGGGTCCCTGCTGCTGCCTTGGTTTAACTATTACATCATCACAGTCTTCTCTCTCCATTATGAGATCAGGCAACAACTTGCCTTTCAGGTCTTTCACCTGTTTTTAACAGTGTTCTTGTTCACAATGTGTTGCTGCCACTTCTGAATGTGTACTTGTTAGGTGTTCTTTTTTGAGCTGTACTACACTTCATTCTCTGTACATACAATCATTGTATTTATTCTGTTTTGTACAATTTTTGTATTGTGCTGCTATTCTTCCTCCATCTCCCCCGTCGCACCTGGAAACAAACTTTGACTTAGTGTACCTCTTCCAGTTACCAGTTTTCAAATAAATAATAAAATAAAGGGGTGCTTCAGTGTGAGGTCTTTAGGAGGTAACAAGCTGATGCTAGGGAGTTGACTGTCTCAGATAAGGTCCTATTTTAGGCCTCTATCACTAGAGTGTACTCCTTTCCTGAGAGTATGCAACCGTAGGGCTCAAAGTGTCCAGAGGACCTAGAACCCTACCAGGATCTAGATGCTGTTTTGCACAGGGCTAGTTCCTCCACTATTCTGCAATAAACCTTTGGTACTTTGGTACTTTGACTTCATTGTAGCCTATTTCTTATCTGGTTCTTGTTCCTGCGTGGGACACTGTGATGTTGCGTTGTATGATGGGCTAGTCACCCTGAATTTGCACCAGCTCCACTTTTCTAGGATACACTACATTTGTGGAAAACAATATTGATTATCCTCTGCAGTTTGAAGTGGCATTCTTGGGGTCCCAGCTCTGAAATGTATGAAGCAGTGGTTTGATCAACCGCCTGGATCCACTGAGATGTTTCCTGTCTCCATGTGATGTCAAGAATACCAGGTCTAGTCTTTGACTTTTATTAGTGCATGGCTGCTGAAATATTTTGCCCGAGTCCCAGCTCATCCGTGAGCTGGAGGAGTTTGTCTGCAAAGTTATCCAAGGCGTCATTTACCATTTCATTGAAGTTGCCAAGGGCAGTAAGTCTTTGTGGCACCAACAACAGGGTGGACTATTTCTTGGCCAATTCCTAAAACAAATCCATCTGATTTCATAGAGAGCGATAGAGGAGGATGATCTTGCAACTCAAACCAGCTGTGACAAAGAGGGCCACCAACCAGACCTCCCTCAGGAACTACAGAGGATTGATCTGATAATCTGGGATCTTACCCATCCACACTAGCATATAACACATAGGCAGCTGTCAGGCCCATTCGATATATAGACTGGGTTGTTAATAGGTGCTAGCTTGTTCTGTTAGAATAGATGCAAACCCTGCAGTAATCTTGTAGTTCTGTGGCCACAGCTACCTGCATAGTAGTGCCTAACTGAAACAATGAACTAATCTGCTGTACAATATTATATTGTTAGTAGTGTGAACTCGTATGCACTTACATGTCAATCAGTTATTGATGTGACATACTGGTAATTCTGCAGCAGCATGACACATAACAGTGTACACCATGTGCCCATGGTACACTCAAGCACCTCATTCCTCTCAGATGTGAATTATGGATGATATGTATACTTGGTTTGTTGGTTTGTAAATGGCATTGTTTTTTCAAATAAACAGATTAACAACAAAAGACTTGCCGATCACGACAGGTGACACCACACATCTCAGCTTGTGTTTAAAAAGAAGGCCACTCACCACCACAGCACTACAGTCTTGAGTGGTGTTTTATTTATTTTAAAAAACTAATTTTAAATTTATTGACTGGGAAAGGCACACGGAGTTGGAGCTCGTTTTTGGATGCGACCCAGGGTAGGAGGCAACAAGGAAGAATTGTAAACAAAGTGCCAAAAGTGCAAAGAATGTCTCTTATTATGCAAAGCAGCAACTACATAAAGTGGCAATGGCAGTGTACAAGCACAAAATAAAAATCTATCTGTCTAACTAGCTAGCTGTCTCTCTACATTGTGAAGTCATACTGGGGGGGGGCGCAGTGATACAGCAGAAAGACATAAAAGAGAGGAGAGCAGGAAAGGATAGCTCATCACAAGAGCAAAGTTGAGAGAAAGTGAAATCCAAACAATTCGAAAAGACCAGCCACACTCCAAAATGATATAAAGATATTCTTCTCCTTTATTAAGGTAACTTCTCACAATCAGATTGCCTGATAATGCCTGTTTCACCCCCATGGGCTTCCTCAGGGGCTGGGATCTAGAGTTAAAGGGAAATGTTCACGTACTGTCGGGTCCCCACATCCATGTGAAGTGGGCCTGATTAGCAGATGCAACAGTGGTAATAAAATCTTAACTTACAGTTTGTTGATTTATTTAAAATAGTATCTGGTTGATCCTGTGCCCTCCTCACTGGCATTTGAAGAGTAAGTGTCCCCATGATGATGTGTCCTGCAGGGAGCAGCCGGGGTCATCCATATGCTTAATATAGGGTTGTATTACAGGGACCCTGCCAGTCGGTACCTGGTCTCGGTGTAGCAAAGACACACACAGACTCCAAACTGGAGCTATTTGAAGATTTGGTGATACAGCAATGTTTAATAATGCAATTATCATGTATACTTTGTTAAATATGGACTAAGACATCCTTCAAAATTGACCACTTTCAACACATTTAATTGCCTGAAAGTGTACTAATATTCTTATACAGTGAACTTCATTTTTAACTTTATATTTCAATTTTCCTTGTGCTAGTATTTTTTAACATTTGCTTATTCCTATGTGTTTTCACTGTCAACAATCAGATTTTAACATGAAAAATAGGTTGTCATGTAAGGTTTCACACAATCGCACTGTTTCTTATAGTTACTTTTCTTTACCACTGTCTATATTTACTATAAAATCAACTACTACATCTGAAGACATCACAGTGCCTTGTCTGCTCGCCCCCAGACACATACCCAGAGGTTGCTAAACAACCAGAAGCTCCGAACATGTAAACACAGAAATTGGGTGAGATTTCTAATCAAACAGTCAGGGCTTTGCGCCCTGTGTTCAGCAGTTTAGATAGGGAGTTTGTGAACCCTGATAGTGTCTGGAGACTGTTTGGAGAGCTCGCCATATTTATCAGTGGAATATGTTCAGTTAGAAGATTTTTGCATGACTCTTAGTGCTATGTATGTTATATTCTCCAATTTAAAGGTGGTCATCTTTAAATGTGGTGAGATCAGTATATGTACTAGTTAAATCAGAAATTAGTGTTCGTAAATCCATCTAATCACTTGATTATATGAATCCTTAGAGTGTTTTTCTCTCCCTAACCTATATGCATCCCAAGGGCAAGTGTTAGACAGGACATATATGGTGTGTTGTCCAACAGATTTTATCAGGCTCCCAAACAAAATACAGGCTGTCAAAAATTATACAAGCTCTCAGCGGATACCAGCTATGTCATGTATCTCATGGTATCATCAACATAGGTGCCTTTCAGGTTAGTTTGGGGCTGAGGGGATTGTGAGCCAATCCATAGCACAACTTCCAAGGGGATTTAATTTTTTTTTTGGTGAGGTGGTAAGGGGATTTGTATATCAACAGAGCTCTGACATCACACGCATTGTTTACTATGTTCTGGTAATCCAGTGTGCTAAAGTTCTGTCACCAGCAGGCAGTCCAGTTCTCCTCCTCATTAATCCTAATCTATCATCGGTGGCATCGAATGTGTAGATCCGAAACATTTCTCTATGCTCAAATAGTTTGTTCCGGTCTCCTCCGTGTTCTGGTGCTTCAAGTTTATGCCCCACAATCATAGAGAGGCTGCTGAGTGGCATTCAGCTGCAAAATGTATGGCTACCGGAGAATTCTCCAGTAGCACTGAAGAAGTCTTAGTTACAGTACATCAAAAGAGGGTTGGATTATTCGGTAGATTGTTAGTGGGTTATGGAACCATTCTCCTGTAGTATTTAATTGAAATGCTACCTACTGAACAGTAAGTTAGTAGTGACCAAAAGTAATTTTTTATCCAATGACCAAAGCCACTGATTTACTGTGATTAAAACAATGAAATTCGGTTTTCAAGACTTAAGATTCCAGAAATCGCACTGGTGATTGTTACTCTAATTTCTAACTTTTACTGGGATTCTGCTGTTATTCTTTTAGTATTTGTATAAATAATCAGAATAAAAGAAGACTTAATATACAGAACATTTAAGAAAGCAAATTTAAACCAGTACTGGAAGCACACATAAGAAAAATGCAAATTTTTGTGAATGTACTGATCTGATATAAAATGCAAAATTCCAAGAAATCCTTGTTTTTACCAGTGTTCAGGCAACCCAAATGCCAGAATTTTGCAGAATTCTCCAGTGGCCTTGCCAATGACAGATAGTCCTTGTGAAATGAGTTGTAGTATTGGCAGTCTCACAGGAGAGATCAAGGACTGAATAGACTAGAGTATGAACTACTGTGTCACTATGGTCCCTCCTGAGCAGTGTTTAAGCATATTGGTGGGACAGAATGTGGAAGTTTGCA
Organism: Neoceratodus forsteri; assembly: GCA_016271365.2. Taxonomy (NCBI): domain Eukaryota; kingdom Metazoa; phylum Chordata; order Ceratodontiformes; family Ceratodontidae; genus Neoceratodus; species Neoceratodus forsteri. Next base: position 714,536,282 of record CM057458.1, read on the forward strand.
CTGAAGCTGCCTGTGGTGTACTTGTATAAGTTTATAGGGATGCTAGGTGGGCCTCTTATGGATACCACTAGTGTCCCTATAAAATAATTCTAGATCTTTGGCACAGACATGAGACATTTTTATGGAAGTAAGAGTATATCACGTGCATTTTAAAGAAGCTCTGTGATTGGTTGGGAGGATCACATGATGCTCCCACAATCTATAATGTGAATAAAAAACCCTCGGTCTCCAGTGTGGTCAATTCAGTCTGGTACTTTTTAGAAGCAGTGAAATTCATGTACTGTGAAAGCTGCATCTTTGGTATCCACTGTGGATAAGCAGCAGAAATCTGTAGATAATTTTCAGCCTGGATTCTTTTTTTAATACTTATTTATTGATGAGATTCATGCATGTCAAGTACCAAATACAAGAATTCATAAACATTTTGCACACTGTTACAATACTGCATAAAATATAATAGGAAGAATCCTAGTGGGAATATCATACAGTCAATATATATAAAAAACAATATGTTGTAGTTGATACCAGGATGTACAGTTGCCATAAAAAATACAAAAAATTAAAATGTAACATAAAAAGAAACAATAAGTCTGTGACCAGGCAGGTTTTTGATCAATCACAAGTGATATGATAGGTTGGAGTAGACAATATGACCATAAGACTACAACAATATTGAGGTGTAGCATTATAAGTAAGTAAGGTCCCTCTTTCTATTTGATAGGGGAGAAGTAAAATGATAATGTTAACTCTGGTAACACAGGACTGTCCATCCTCATTTGGGGTTTACATACCATGATAAAGGTTCCATCTAGTCCATTGGTTTGTATAGGCTGGTAATCTGTGTTGAACTAGGAAGGTTATTCTTTCCATCCTTTGGATCTGATGTATCATTGCTATCCATTTGTCAATGGTGGGAGGTTCCACCTGGAGCCACTTTTTTATGATGGCCTTTGCGGCTGCTACTCTGAGGATGAACGAGAGGTAAATACCCTCCCAGCCCTTAAGGGTTCTTGGTGAGAGCCCCAGTAGTAGGTGTTCACGATCCAACAATACCGTAATGTTCAAAATCTGGATGATATGCTCATTAACCACAGCCAAGTACTTCTGGAGCTTTGGACAGATTCAGGAGACATGGGCTTGGGAAGCCACATCCCCTCCACATTGCCACCAACATGTTGCTGAAAAGTTGGGATCCCATTTGGTCTGCAGTTGGGGTAGTGTAAAATATAAAATTCTTAACTTCCAGGTGAATTCACGCCAGGTAGGGGATTATGCAGTTCACCAGACTTGTTTCTACATATTCTCCCAGTGTTTAGCATCAACTGGGATATTGAGATCTCTCTCCCATCATATGTTTACATACTCTGTGAAGTAACCCTGATCTCTTATGTAATTAGCATGCAATAAAGTAATGACTCCCTTCCCATGTGTTGAATTCCATATAGTTTTGAAAAGTGGGGGAGAAGGATGCTTCATAGCCTGTCTGCAAGCCATTTCTATCTATTTCTTAATATAATCTGTAATTTGGAATTATCTGTGTCTATCAGTGAGCCACCAGCCATACTTTTGGATACCACTTTCAAATGGTATTATCGTGTCTAGCTGTAAAAGTTGCCATGTGGAATGTAAACCTTTCTGTGCCTGGTTCTTGAAGCAAGGATCTGAGGTTGTGGGTAGAAAAATGTCATCCCAGGCCCACCACACCTACTTTCATAGGACCTTTTTGGTGTCACCCTTGTTTGTGCCCCATTTCCAACCCTCAAGTACTGTATGAAGGCTGCTTAGAGAGAGCTTTGGGAGTGTATGTAGAGCCTTAGGGGCAAATATCAGAGCATGTAGAGGAGTAAAAGAGGTCTTTTGCAAGGTCTATCATTTTCCAATGGGCTGAATGAGATGATTTCCCTCTAAAAGAGCAATCCACATTTGGGCTGCTACGCAATGCAAGAGCAGGGCTCAACCACCCTAATTCTTGGGAAGGTACAGTAGAGTGTCTAGTGACAGATCATTGGTCTTACCCACCACCAAACAAAAGAGAGAAGTTGGCTCTGCCATTTTTGAAACTCCCATCTAGGGATAGGTCATGAAACACACTGGAATAAATAGAGAAACCTGGGCAATACATTTATTTTGACAGTTTGTACCCTAGCATGGAAGGATAAGGGGAGTGGGGACCAGCGCTTATAATCTGCAATGAGGGTGGTTACTAAGGGGTATAATTGTCCATAAATAGAGCAGAAGTACAGGACCCCAGATGGACCCTTAAATATTTAATGGTAGTCAGGTCCCATTTCATGGGATGCAACCTTTTTGGGTTTTGGCTGTAACTTCATGAGAAAAGGCTAACACCTCAGTCTTAGTGGTATTAAGGGAGTGACCCGATAATGCAATGAAAGACTGTATTTGATGGAAGACCTCTGGGAGGGAATCTTCACATTCTGTGAGGTATAACAATACATTGTCTACATACAGAACTAACTTATATTCTACCCCACCTAAAGTAATGCTTTTTATGTTCACATTAAGCCTGATACTCTGAGCCATTTGCTCTATATATAAGGTGAAAAAAAGCAGAGACAGGAGGCACCCTGTCTAGTTCCTCGATCTAGCATAAATCGACTGGAGATGTGTCCATTTGCCTTCATATAACCTGATGGTACCATATAAAGCTTGTAAATGAAGTGGACAAACTGGTCGGTGAAGCCAAATCCAAAAAGGACCCCCTGTAAATACGACCATGAGACTTTATCGAATGCTTTTTCAGCATCTAAACTAATCAAAAAAGTTGGTTGTTTGTTCTTGGTGAGGTGGTCTATAATATGGACTGGCCTATGAATATTATCCTGTGCCTGACGCCCAGGTACAAAACCAGTTTGGTCTATACATATAAGCTGAGAAATAGCTTGCTTCAGTCTCCTAGTAAAAATGGCCATCAGTATCTTATAATCGGTATTTAGAATAGAAATTGGTCTATGTGAAGCACAACTAGTGGGGTCCTTACAGGGCTTCAGGATCACAGATATGATGACTTGGGACCAGGAGGGGGCCATTTGACCCTCGTTACTTATGGTAGTGATATATGCTTTATGTAATGGGGAGATACCACGTCTTTGTATTGCTTATAAAATTCACTGGGAACCTATCCTTCCCAGGACATTTAACTGTTTTAAGCCTGCTGATTTTCCTGTCTATTTCAGAATGGGTAAATGGTGTGAGAAGGGCCTCATTTTGCTTTTTTAAGATCTGAAGTAGGTGGAGTTGGTGAAGGAAATGAGCTGTTACGGCCTTGTCAGGTGGATCTCCTGCCCTGTAGAGGTCAGTGTAGTATGACCAAAAGGCTTCTGAGATATCAGGAACCAGCTGATGATGCTGTTTTAATAGGCTATATTATTTTAGAGATGTTTGCCCTTGCCCTCTAGATACACAACCTCTCTGCTAGGAGTTTTAGTACTCTGAAGCCACCTTCATAATAACGTTGCCATACAAAGAGTAATTTCTGTTCAACTTGACAATCTAGGATGGAGCCCAGTTCCCTTTTAAGGTGGAGGAGAAGTTGTCCTTGTTGTTTTATTTAATTTCACCTTCTGAAGGGCTTCAGTCTCAAGAACTTGGGCCTGTAAATCTACCTTGCAGGCCTCCCTTTATTTCTTTTTCTGGGAGGAAAGTTCAATATATTTTCCTCTCAATATGTCCCTCACAGTATCTCAGAGTAAAGTAGGGGACACAGCTGGAGCATCATTCTCCCTCACCGCTTGCCCCACACATTCAGAGATGGCTTTCAGGATGTCCTCATCCTGAAGTAGTGAAACATTCAATCTCCAGAATGTATTCCTACGGGTCATACCCAAACTATGTTTCATGAATATTAGAGCATGGTCAGATAAAGTGAAGTCACCCATCCAGCTGAGAGGTGCCCAGTCAACTCTTTGGGTACTAAAAAAGTAATTGATTCTAGAGTACATTCAGTGGGATGTTCAATTCCTGCTCCCACCTCCTTTGTGTCATCTGTGTGTTATGTGCATCGTCCGCTATTAGATTCCAATATAGTATAGTGATTGCACCTTTACCAAGTGATGATCTCCATATTTGTTCAAAAGTCATTGGGTAGGGCCTAAGATCCTCCTCAAGTTCCACCACACGTAGTTTACTGTTTATATAATCTCTTATTTGATAATAATAAATAAGGTCTCCCTCTGACCAATCCAGTTTCTCCTGTGCTGTGCAAAAAGGAATTAAGGTATTCCCCTGAAGAACTTGCCAAGCAGCACAACAGCTCCTACTGGCTTGTTTCTTATACCATGGGGAGATGTTGGCAGGGGCAAAGTCATCGTCCCCAAACTACCACCTATACCTCCATAACTGTCTTCGTGTATACCCCTTCCTAGTTCCCTTTGTCCATCCAGTCCGTACTGACCTTATAGATGTTAGGGTGTTTGTTACATCAGTGAGCCACACGTGAGGGTCAAAGATCCTAGCCTGCAGCACCCTATTGTTATTGTAACTTAACTCTATCTGTTGCCATTGCGCTATATATCCTGGGTGGGACCAGAGCAAAGCTAGTTTCATCTGTGCTGCAATCCAATAGTTCATTAAGTTTGGACACACTCTGCCTCCTTCCTGTTTAGGAAGAAAAAGTATTTTCATTGATGCCCTAGGGCGTCTGTTGGCCTAAAAAAAGGAATTACCCATCTTTGCCAATTATCCATCTCTCTCTGTGGTACGATGCAGGGAACAGTTTGAAAAAGATATAAAAGCCTTGGTAACATGTTTGTTTTTATTATCTGTAGTCTTGAGTAAAAAGGGAAGGGCAAAGTGTCCCACCTCTGCAGATTTGCCCTTATTTGCTTGATTAGGAGTGGGTAATTCACACTATACAACTCTGAAGCTCTTTTCCCCAACTGAATACCAGATACTTTATAGTATTATTGTCCCATTTCATTGGGCATGTAGCCTTGAACACCAAAACCACTGTCTTAGTCCAATTTAGGGTGTAACCTGAAAAGGCCAAGTATTTTTCAATTTGATTGAATACTTCAGGTAATGACACTTCTGGTTCCATCAAATAAAGCAGGACATCGTCCGCATACAAAACCAATTTATGGGTTGTGTTCCCCTGTTTTACTCCAAGAATTTCAGGGTTTAGTCTAATGCTCTGGGCTAACGGTTCAATGTATATGGCAAAAAGAAGCGGGGATAAGGGGCAACCCTGCCTTGTACCATGGGCAAATTTGAATGACTTAGAAATGTGCCCATTAGCCCTAATGTATGCTGTAGGCTCCGTGTATAGTTTTTTAATATAACTCAGGAAAAGAGAGGGGAAACTGAAGCCAGCTAAGGTGCCATGCAAGAAGGCCCAAGAGACCTGATCGAATGCTTTTTCTGCATCTAAACTCATCAGATAAGCTGGTGTGTCCGTCTTCTTGGATACAGAAGTTGATACCAGCCCATTTACAGAAGAAAGGGTTCTGAAAGAACTCTTAAAACTGAAGGTGGACAAAGCAATGGGGCCTGATGGGATTCATCCCAGAATTCTAAAAGAGCTAAGGGTAGAACTAGTGACACCACTGACTACCCTTTTTAACAAATCATGGGAGGATGGGGTGGTACCCGAGGACTGGAGGAGGCAGATGTGATTCCCTTCACAAAAGTGGGAGCAAGGCAGAAGCAGGAAACTGCAGACCGTTAGTTTAACCTCAGTGATAGGAAAATGATGGAATCACTTCTGAAGGAAAGAATTGTCGGTATCTAGAGGCCAGAGGGCACAGGACCCTAGGCAGCATGGATTCACAGTGGAAAGGTCATGCCAGACAAATCTGATAGATTTCTTTGACTGGGTGACCAAAGTAGTAGATCAGGGAGGGACTGTGGACATGGTCAACCTAGACTTTGCAAGGCATTTGACACAGTCCCACACAAAAGATTAATATACAAGTTAGCCAGCCTGGGAGTGGGTCCCAAGATGACAGCCTGGGTAAAGAATTGGCTGGAGAATAGGACACAGAGAGTAATAGTAAATGGAGTCCACTCAGAAGAAAGGAGGGTTACTAGTGGGGCACCGCAGGGTTCAGTATTAGGACTGGTCCTCTTCAATGTCTTTATAGCTTACATTGTGGAAGGACTGAAGGAAAAGCATGTCTCTTTGCAGATGACACAAAGATCTGCAACAGAGTTGATGCACAGGGTGGGTGGAAAGGATGAGAAGGGACTTGGCAAGGTTAGAGGAATGGTCAAATGTATGGCAGCTTAGATTCAAATGCTAAGAAGTGCAAGGTAATGCACCTGGGAAACAAAAACCCAGGGAAGAGTATACAATGGGGATGAGATACTAACAGCAACAAAATGGAAAGGGACTAGGGGTAGTCATATCAGATGACCTAAAGGTGGGCAAGCAATGTGAGAGGAGCTTAGGAGGCTGGGGTTACTGGGATGCATAGGGAGAGGCATCACCAGTAGAAAACAGGAAGTTATTATCTCTGTACAGACAGCTGTTGAGACCCCATCTGGAGTACTGTGTGCAGTTCTGGAGACCCAATCTCCGCAAAGACATAGACAGGATGGTAGCTGTCCAGAGGAGGGCATCCAAATGGTGCAGGGTCTGCACCGGAAGATATGAAGAGAGACTTAAGGAGCTTAATATGTATAGCCTCGAGGAAAGAAGGAGGGGGACATGATAGAAACTTTCAAATACCTCAAGGAATCAACAAAGTCCAAGAGGGTAGCATCTTTCAAAAAAGAGGTGTGCAAGAACAAGAGGGCACAATTTGAAGATAGAGGGGGCAGCTCAGAGGTAACTTAAGGAAGTATTTTTTCACAGAGAGGGTTGTGGATGCATGGAACGTGCCTTCCAGAGGAGGTTGTGGAGTCAAAATCAGTGGTGGAATTCAAGCATGCATGGTACAGTCATAAGGCAATTCTGGGGGGTGGGGGTAAGAAGAAGTAGGCTGCTGGTTAACTAGGATCTGCAGCTTATCCAGTAGGTAGGGAAATGGGCAGACTGGGTGGGCCAAGCGGTCCTTATCTGCCATCAAATTCTATGTTTCTATGTTTCTGTAGCTATTCCACTTTATCTACTGATCTCCTTAATGTTGTCCATTGTTTGTCTTCCAGGGACAAACCCTGTCTGATCTAGGTGTACAGTGCCTTCAGAAAGTATTCACCCTCCTTGGATTTTGTCACATTTTGTTGTGTTACTACCAGAATTTTTAATGCATTGAAATGATTTTTTCTCCCTTGATTCACACAGCATACTCAACAGTTTAAAGGGGCAAAAATATTTTTATTGTGTAACAAAAATTTATGAAACATTAAAAACTGAAATATCTTGTTTACTTAAGTATTCACCCCCCTGAGTCAATACTTTGTAGAAGCACCTTTGGCAGCAATTACAGCTTTGAGTCTTCTTGAGTATGTCTGTATCAGCTTTGCACATCTGGTTTTGGGGCTTTTCGGCCATTCTTCCTTGCAGATTTGCTCAAGCTCTGTCAAGTTGGATGGGGAGCATCAGTGAACTGCAATCTTTAAGTCTTTCCACAGATTCTCAATGGGATTCAAGTCTGGGCTTTGGCTGGGCCACTCAAGGACATTCACCTTCTTGTTCTGAAGCCACTCCAGTGTTGCTTTGGCTGTATGCTTGGGGTCATTGTCCTGTTGGAACGTGAAATCTTCGCCCCAGTCCAAGGTCTATTGCAGACTGATGCAGGTTCTCTCAAGGATGTGCCTGTATTTGGCTCCATTCATTGTTCCTCTATCCTGACAAGTGCCCCAGTCCCTGCTGCTGAAAAGCATCCCCATAACATGATGCTGCCACCACCATGCTTCATGGCAGGGATGGTGTTACACGGGTGATGAGCTGTGTTCGGTTTGCGCCAGGCATAGCGCTTTGCATTCAGGCCAAAGAGTTCAATTTTTGTTTCATCAGACCAGAGAATCTTTTGCCACACGGTCTCAGAGTCTGCCACGTGCCTTCTTGCAAACTCCAGGCATGCTATTATGTGGCCTTTTCTCAGGAGTGGCTTCCACCTAGCCACTCTCCCATAGAGGCTACATCTGTGAAGTGCTGCATAGATTGTTGTCCTCTGGACAGGTTCTCCAATCTCAGCCATGGAACTCTGTAGTTCTGTCAGGGTGGTCATTGGGTTCTTGTTCACTTCCCTGACCAAGGTCCTTCTTGCCCGTTTGCTCAGTTTGGAAGGACGGCCTGCTCATAGAAGAGTCTGGGTGGTTCCGTAATCTTTCCATTTCCTAATGATGGACTTGACTGTGCTCCTGGGAACTTTCAACACCCTAGAAATGTTTTTATACCCCTCCCCAGATCTCTGCCTCCTCACAATTCTATCACGGAGTTCTACAGACAGCTCCTTGGTCTTCATGGTAGAGTTTCTGCTCTGACACGCTCTGTCAACAGTGGGACCTTATATAGACAGGTGTATTTCCTCTGAAATCATGTCAACCATTTGAACTGACCACAGGTGGACTCCATTCAAGTTTTAGAGTGATCTCACAAGGAAATTGGATGCACCTGAGCTCAATTTAGAGTGTCATAGCAAAGGGGGTGAATATTTATCAAATCAAGACATTTCAGGTTTTTATTTTAAATTACAAAAAACTCCAGAACAAAAAATTGTACAAAAAATTCCAGAAGTTTCATTCCACTTTGACATTATAGAGTCATTTGTGTAGATACGTGACATAAAAATCCCATATAAATGTATTTTAATTTGAGTTTGCAACATCACAAAATGTGACAAAATCCAAGGGGGGATGAATACTTTCTGAAGGCACTGTATAATGGCTGGTAATATCTGTTCTATTCTCTTAGCCATTATGCCTGTTAAGATTTTGTAATCCGTGTTCAATAAAGATATAGGCATGTATGATGAGCAGATGGTGGGATCCCTGGCTGGCTTCGATGTGACAGAAATTATGGCCTGAGACCAAGATAAGACTGCCGAACCTGTGTCTTGCCAAATAAAGTTATGTGCCAGCAGTGCCAGGTGGACTGTGTTGCCTTTAAACTGTTTGTAAAACTCATTTGATAGTCTGTCTGTTCCAGGACATTTCCCTGCTTTTAAACGTGTTATTTCTGTATAAATTTCCCCTTCTGTAAAATGGGCTATAAGCAGTTTTTTTTGCTGTTCATTTAGCTGTGGCAACTATAGAGGGGACAAGAACTCCTGGATCTCTTCCTTAGTGGGTATATCTCCCTCTCTATAAAAATTTTCATAAAATGATCTGAAAATATTTGCTATGTCCTCGACCGAATATTGCCAATTCTTACTTTTAGAGTCTCTTTTTTTGGAATACTGGCTTTAGTTTTGTGTTGGCGTAATCTGCTAGTTAGTAGAAGAAACCATTGTTAATGGAAAAGATAAACAAATACACACATATACACAGATGCAAATATTAGTCAGAGAACTATTAAACAAGTTTAACAAGTTAACAGTGCATTTACAAATCTAGAGAAATTAAAAATAGTCACCAGTTCAGTTTTCTGGAAAGTGACTAGTCACCACACATACATATTACTCATCAGAGACTTCTAGAATGAAAGTACAGTCAAGCAGTGTTAATGTCTCTGTTCACTTTAAATTTAGAGAACTGAAGGAAACAAGCAGAACTGTCAATGTTGTCGGCATTGTTGAGTTCGCTGTTATAGTTTTGCTGAACAGAGGTCATACCATAAGAATTACTTATTTTTGACAGCTGAGCTACAATTAAACTTTCAGATGTCACAGATGACAGAACCATAATTAAACAGAAGATATTATAATTATGTAAATGATGGCCAGAATGTAGTACAGTAAGTACTGATAGAAATTCAAAATATAAAAAAGCAGATAGCAGCTGCAGTTTAATTGGGGAATTCCATATATTCTCTAGCAACAGATAGCATTCTGTGTTTCAGATCATTGTGAGTACTGTCTGACAGTACTGTACTGACATACTCAAAACTGTTTACTAGGTCCCACAGCTCTAATATTAGAAAGCACAACTAGAAACTCAAATGGGGGAGGGTCTGATGTGATGTCAGGAAATTATTTTTCTCCGAGAGGGTGATGGCATCTTGGAATAGTTTACCTGAGGTGGTGAAAGCCAAAACAATCACCTCCTTCAACCTTGGCTGGGACAGGACATACATGAAACACAGGGTCGATGGTGGGGACTCATCTTGAGAAAGAGTTCAGTGCTAGCAGGCATGGCCCAACGGTGGTCCATACAAAAAAATGGACAGACTAGATGGATCTTTGGTCTCTTTCTGCCGTCACCTTTCCATGTTTCTATGTTTCTATGACAGGATTCAGCAAAGCATCCGACTGCTAAGACAGCGGTTTTTCCAGTCAGCATCACAAGAATTTTACCTCCTATTCAGCTGAGACATGATTGGAAAACTTTAATTCAGTGCATATACATAAAACAAATACTTGCTTAAACAAACTTCGCACAGCATTGCTGCAGGCAGTGACTGTGCTGTACACAAAACAACTGATCGTGCTGATCAGAGAATACAGAGATGTGAAAGTTACGCTACCGGAACAAATCTTTCAAACTGGGAATGATGATCTGAAGAGTTACTTGACCTGGTCTGATGGTCTGTGCTGTGCAGAGTGCAGAGACACGACTGATTGCTAATGCGTGACATAGTACAATACTCTCATAAGTGTGGAGAAAATAAAAATGGAGCCCAACATGCTTTTCCATAGTACGCTCCAGCACTCATCATGGCATGCAGGTTTGCAACCCACCCACCCACAGGCCACTTTAATTGGATGATGAGCTCTGGAGACAATCAAGGAACCAAACATTTAAAAAATGCAAGGCAAGGGATGGAAGACTGACAGGTTGGTGGCAGGGATGTCTTTAACTTGCCCCCCCTCAACTCATGTTGCGAGTCCTAGATCCCAACCATGACCAATACGGAAAAAAAAAAACCAGAGCTTCAAAAGTCCCATTCTGTGAACTCTGAACATCTGGGGATGGGCAGCCTGCCGCCCTGCACCCCCATAATTTATGCCACTGAGGGAACCCTCCCCCCATTCAGCTAGTATTAGAAACAGGTTACGATAAAATGTATAGTGAGCTCCTTTGGGGCGTAAATCGAGGCCAGGGTGATGGGTGACCTATTATATCACACTTTGAACAGTGCATAACAACTCTCCTCATAACTAAACTGTCTATTGGCTCGAAAGGGACCATGTCTGGGACTAAAACCATTGTCCCATCTCCGTCGCCCAGATTTATAGGAGGAGGCTGCCATGGTTCCACATCCGAAACGTTTTAGCTTATCATGTTCAGTCTGTGACATGTGGGTCTCCTGCTGAAAAATGAAATCTGCTTTAGTTTTTCAAAGAAGACTAAGGACCTTACAACATTTAACTGGGTTAGATAAACCATGTACATTATATGAAAAAATAGAGTATCTGTATTAGCTATATTCACTGCGATGGTAAACTAAGCTGAAAAGTCTCATACCCCTGTACCATACATTATTAGTGTTCAAATATATAAACAAGTCTACATACAGGCAGTTGGTGACATAACAATAATATAAGTAGAAACATAAGAAAACAACTGCCTCCAATGGGGCAGACCAAACCATTAACTGATGAACATGTGTCCAAGGTGGAGGTTTGTAGCAACAGACCTCTGTTCCATTCCACTTTAGATGACACAGTCAGGAGTAGGTGTGGGATGGAAGAGGAACTGTTGCTCCTAAAAAATAAGTCCTCTTCTGGAACCCTGATGTAGATTAAAGAGCTCCCAGCAATTCGTAGGGATGTAAGGACCAACCAAAGCCCGGAGCAAAAACACCACATGCCCCCTAAAATGATACCCACTCCCCCACTTCAGCCCAGACTCTGAGCTGACAGTAAGACTTTGTCTCATGCATAATATGTATAACATTAGTCTTTATTAAGATGTTTAGCAAGTGCCTTAAATAACTCTTTTTCCATGACTAAGAGAAATATAATTCCAAACTGAGGGTGAATCCTTTTCAGCAGAAATCATTACATGGTCAGGAATTCACCACAAACTCTACAGGTACTGTATATGTTCAAGTCCAAATTTCTGCACATTTTACCTTCATTCATATTTTAAAATGTAGTTAAGAGCGTGGTTTCTTGCATTTTGCATTCACCTGAGATTTATTTGTTTTTTTATTTAAGGACAACATCAGCTACAAGAGCAGAGATTATATTACATTGACACGTATTATCATTGAACATGATATCTAAATCCTAATCTTACAGTTTAAATAACCCCATCATACATCAATCAATAACCATGCCCTTACTTACAGTTATTTTACATGGGAGTATCTGCTTCATTTATTGCTCACACTAGTACCTAAATAAATTAACAGTATAACAGAAACTCTACTGTTTGCTTATTGTTATTTAATTTAGTCCCAAGAAGCACTATGTCGATGTATGTATTTTGTTCTTGTTTCTCCCAGCCAAATGATCGAGTACTGGGGTACATTCAGTGTGCTCTAAATGTTCTATAAAAAGGAGCTCCTGGTATGTAAATTTGTTTTGTTGTAGCAAACAGTTGTGTATATCTGCTTCATCTGCCAAAACTGCTTACAACTACTAGAAAATTCTGAAACCATGTGGCAGTGGGACATTAACCGCCTGTGGGTAACTGCCTTTGTGGCTGCCACTTATGACATAAAAATGGGCCTCTCTTGCTTGACTGAGCCCCACTGGATCTGCACTCAGTAGTAGGTGTTTGAGGATGAGATCTTCATGAATAGAAAGAATGGAGGTAATCATTGCCTTTAGTGCCATCCAAAATAGGACCTCAGTTTCAAAAGTTCAGAAAGTATGGGTGTGGTCCACTCTCTGGTTACATTTCCTCCAGCACCTGTCTGTGCCTTCCCCTTCCTTTCCTTTTTTCATACCGTATTAATTTTCCCTAGATGTAATCCCACAAACAACTTTATAACAAGGACAATAGCAGATTCCAGAAACAAAAAGATCTTACTTCAAGGGGGCTCTTGTGGTAGGCAACACCGTTAGGACTTAGCCACCAGGTGCCAGGACCACACGGAAAATTTCTAGCTAGCAGTCTACAATGGGGGAGCACCCCTTGATGTCAGCACATTGACGTCTGTACTGGTATAAGTGGGGAGGTCCCCCACGAACATCTCAGTTCTTTTCCCACCATCGACCTAAGCTAGTTGGATCTTGTGGATCACTGCTTCAGTCGACCACCATTTTTCACTAACTTTATTATATTTTCTCTGTAGAGTAGTTCGCTCTTCGGCTCCATGTCATTGCTGACTTCTGCGGATTACCGCAAGTCAAAGTGTGCCTGCAGAAAGTAGCTCCCCAATAAACATGGACTCACTGTTTGTGTCATTTGTTTAGGCTTGGACCACGATACTAAAGCTTGCCAGGTGTGCCCGAAATTCAACCAGGTCACGCACAAAAGACACTAGAAAGTTCTGGAGGCCCATCTACTCCAACAAAGATTGACTGCCATGAAAAAGGAGCTGCAGACCTGGGCCACAGTGGGTACTTCTACGGAGACTTCCTCATATTAGAAGAAGAAGAAGAAGTACCTGGACTGTGAACGGTCTGTTCCTGAGGCATGGTCGCTTTTGGGGGCCACAGCAGATACTGGGTCCAGGGCATCGACCGCAGTGGCCATGGTAGCCCTCCTCCCTACTGGGCTGCCTCTGGCCAAGCCTCCCACTGTTATCTCTGTGGCAGGCAGTGCTTTGGGGGATTCCTCCCCTGTCCCGTTGTCCCTGTTGCTCAGGCCCATTCTCCACCACGGTCCTGAGCCAGGTGGCCAGGCTGGCTCTTTGGGTGATACTTCAGCTACCACCACTCATCTGGCCTCAACGTCTTTGCCAGACCCCAGCATGGGGTCCAATGATGGTCCATCAGACCGATGCCCACTGTCGCCTGCTCCTTCAGGGCCTCAACCTGCACCCGTGGGGTCCCACCCCAAGGCACCTTCAGCTCCTCGGTCTACACTGGTGGTCCCCTCTCAGGGTCCTTCCCACCAGGCACTGGAAGGACCCCCCTCTGCCAGTTTCCTGTCTATGGACCCAGCATCGAGCTGCCCTTTGTCGGAGCCTGGTGGTCCTCCTTCTCTGGATCGGGCACCCCCGACTGCTCCGCCTCCGGACACTTCCTCGATTTTATAGGAGTTGGTTCATATCTCGGATCCCTCAGAGACATTGCCTGATCAGCAACCACTAGTTCTGATTTTGGGTTGCCCATCGGACCCCCCTACTGACATGGGCCTGGACTTACAGTCTGCACCTCTTCGGTGTACAGCGGGTCCATTGGGAATGCCATCAGGCCCTGTCTATGGCCTCCTGGTACATTATCCGGCACTGGGCTGTTCTTTCCACCCAGTGCTCCTCTGCTGGATGTTGGCGGATTACAGCAGTTTCTTAATGCATGGTGGGCATCTCTTCAATGCCCAGCTCCTACCCAGGAGGTGCTGGTGATGGCCTCTCTTCTGGTGAGGGACTCCTCTTCATCTGACATGGAAGCTCCCCTTCCTGCCATGGAGCACCGGTTGGGTGCTGGGGCAGTCATGACCTCCGGCCTGTTGCCATTACTACACTCTGCTTTGGACTTTGAGGGATCATTGCATGTGGTTTCAGATTCCCTCAGACCCCCAATTTTCCCCCCTCACTTGCCCCTTGAGGAGGTGTGGATCCAGGAAACTTCTATATCCCCTCCAGAAGACCCCTCTTTCCTGGCTATGATGTAGATCCAGGCTTCCCAGGGATGGTGTACTGAGGAGGAGGATCCTCAAAAATGCTGTCTGCTGCAGCATCTGGGCCTCCCGGAGGTAGAGTCAGTGGTTATCCCCTCTCCCTTAGTGGTACCACACGATGATATGTCTTCTACAGTCTGGAAACACCTGGTGTCAGTCCTGGCCATTCCAAAGAAGGCCAACCGACTATAGCATGCCCCCGAAGGCAGGCCTAATTTTGATTCCCACCTCAAGGCTAACCCTTCTGTATTATAGCGAATCTAGATGGAGTGTGGGGAGACCAGAAGTCGAGGTGACTTTCCTCCAGATAGGGAGTCTAAGCATTTGGACCTTCTGGGGCGCAGAGTCTATGCGTCTTCGACCCTGACCTTGCATGACCAGAACTACCTCACTCACATGCTGATACAGCAACAATCTCTTTTAGGACAGGTAAGAGACCTGGTCCAGCTGCTGACGGAGTCTTCAGCTCAGTCTCTGCTAGAGCATCTCTTAGGTTTTGCCTCCAGTGTGGGCTTTCATGCCTTTTACGCCTCATACGACACAGTGGACGTTGCCACTCACTGCATGGCTTCTGCTGTCTGTATCAGGTGCCATGCTTGGCTTTGCCTGTCCAATTTTACCCAAGTGGTAGAGGTGTCCATTATGGATGCCGCCTTCTAGGGTCTTTCGCTGTTTGGGGAGGATGCACAAGCAGCCTGCTGTCCTCCCTGCAGGAGTCTGGAACAGTCCTTCACACTGGTTGCCATGGCTAGCGGGGCGGGTCGCACCTTCTGTCATCCTGGGCAGTGAATCCAGTGTCTTCAGCTCTGCAGGTCTAGGGGTAAGCGCCAGG
Organism: Neoceratodus forsteri; assembly: GCA_016271365.2. NCBI lineage: Eukaryota > Metazoa > Chordata > Ceratodontiformes > Ceratodontidae > Neoceratodus > Neoceratodus forsteri. Next base: position 714,551,853 of record CM057458.1, read on the forward strand.
CCTCTTCGGTCCCAGCTGCCCCAGCCATGAAGGCTCACATGGCCGAGGCAGAGGCGCTTAAGGCACCTACTGCTTCCTTTTCAATCATAGTAACACCCCTCCCCTTTGTAGGGTATGGGGACTGAGGGGAACAGGATGGAGAGGGTGAAGGTTTCCCTCTTTCCCTTTTGCTCCTTTCAGCTCTTGTTCCATAGTGTCTGTCCTACAGGTGATATCTCATTGAGGGGCACTGGCTCAGGGTTCCACCTCGTGGGCAGGTAATCTGGCTCCTCTTTAGATAAGATAGGTTTAAACACCCTGCTGTTACTTTCCGTTTCTGGAGGGCTGGGTTTCTGTGTTCCCTCTGCCATGGCTATTGGGCCTCTTGCTTTTCCTGGCCCCCTTTTCACACTCTGCCATTCCAGCCCTCCCTTCAGGCCTGGGCAGAGACCCACTCCAACCGGTATATGGGCCTCCTCCCACAAAACTCCCATTTCCAGTGAGGGACGACAGCTCTCTCAATGGAGGCTAAGACTGGGGTGGGACCCTCTCTACTCTTCTCAGTGCACCCCGGCTGGGTGTTAGTTCTCCAGTGTCCCTCCAGGCCTTTTCCAGGGCCTGTCTTCTCCACCAGTGCCATGTTGGGACCTGACACATTTCTCCCTTTCATTTACCTTTTTCTTGGTGCATGACATGGCTCCAAGGTGGCTGGGGCCCGCTGCTCCTTGAGAAGGGGGATGCGGTCACTCCAGAAGCAAGCTACGAGGGGTTCTTTCTTCCTTCAGCTTCATAAAGAGGCCATCCTCTTCCCTGGCTGCAGCACCTTTCATTAAGGGTGTGTCTAGCACTTGCTCAGCCCGACCCTTCTAGGACTCCACTTCTTTCCTTGGGGGCAGCTCCTCAGAAGTTTAGTGGACTGGAGGTTGTTCGGCTTCAATCTTGGTTCAACCTTCTGTCCCTGGTCAGGGTCCCCTTGGGTCTTCCTGACCACTCTATAACTGGAGAAGCTTTGTGCACTCACTGAGCTCTCCTACCCCTGATCTTCTTGGGCATTGCTACAGCAGATTGGCAGGCACACGAGTGCCCTGGAGCCTCTCTTGGGTAGGGGAATCCTCATTTTAGTTCTCCTTCCCTGGGACCAGATAGTTTTGGGACTAGGGCCCTACAGTTCAGCTTTTGTCAGCCTGCCTTCATGGCAGCTGGTACCCAGGGTAGCCTGCTCAACGATCCCTGTGCCCTTTTGGGATATGTTCTCTAGAGCCCCTCCCCGCATCTGTTTTGACAGGTTCCCCAGCCTCCCTCAACCGAACATTGCGGGATAGCCCAGTATTTGTCACCCACTCTCATTCAGTGAGAGTGTTCCAATGTTGTCTTCAAGACGGACAACAGCGAGACAATTCATCTTTGGGCATGGCGCTAGGTCTCTGTTACCCTTGTCTGAGTCTTTACCTTTCAGCTGTTGTAGGGAAGTGGTCCAGCTTTTTAGCTATCACCATTCCCCAGGGCCACCCCCCCATTTCCTTGGTGAGGGGGGACCATAGGTTTTTCCAGGGGCCCCCTCCTTCCTCTTTCTCCACCTCCAGATTAAGAGGGAGACAAGAGGGTCACCTCTTGCCTTGATCACTTGACAGGAGGTCCTCCCAGGTGTTATTAGCCCCTTGCTTTTCCTAGGTGTGCAAGAGTCGGGTCGTTCTGGGGTCTCCCTGTTTCATTTTGATGGTCCTTTTGATGGTCCCGTTATCTTTGGGATGGACCGCTGAGCTGGGGAGACCCCTCGGGACTCCGAGGTCCTGTGTGGCTCATTTTTCTGCTCCACAGAGTCCTTCCAGGTTTGTGCTCTCTTTTCTCAGTTACTACCTCACTTAGGGCCGAAATACCTTCTTTCTAGAAGCAAGAGATACCTTCTCAGGTGATCTTTTTAGATGCTTCCTGTAAGAGGTCTTGACTCTTACCTCTTTCAGGACGGGCTCCTCCTGGGGGCTTTCCAGCCCTTGGGACCAAGCCGTGTGGCTGCCATGGGTCTTGATTGTTCCTTCACCCCTGACAGGAGCCAGTTCAACTCGTGTGTGTGACTGACTTCAGGGGACATCACCTTGTCCCAGTTCAGTCCTCCTCTGGTTGTTTGTATCTTTGGAGGGGCTGGGTAAGGCCATCTCCTCGGGGGAGGCTAGGCTGCATATTTTGCGTCTCTCAGGATCAGGACACTCTTGATCATTCTGTCCTTTAGTTCTTTTAGGTTTTGCCCCATTTTATTTCAGACGGCATTCTGACTGCTACCCTCTTCTTCAGAGGACTAGAGTTGGCCTAAGGGCCTTCTTGGGCCTCCTTTTCCTCTCTGCATACCGCAGTACTCCTTCCTTCTCCCAGGGGTTCTTACCTTCATTGTGGTACTTCTTGGGACTCCATTCTAATGGTGTTGTCTACTGCAAGAGCCTCCTCGAAGTAAGATAGTGCAGTTATGTAAGAACTTACCGTAACAGTAGATCTTTGAGAGGAGCTCTTGCAGTAGGCAGGTTTTTCCCTCCCTCCACCCCCTTGCGCTCTTTCCACGTTGGACTTTCTTGGCTCCAGGAGTCCTCCTTTTCTCCTGTTGGACCTTATCTCAGGGTCTGTGGCAGGGGGAACTGAGGTGGGCGTGGGGGACAGACCCTCTTATACCAGTGTGGATGTAGAAGTGCCGAGGTCAGAGTGTGGTCTCCCATTGTAGACTGCCCGCTAGAAATCTTCTTTGTGGTCCTGGCACCTGGCAGCTAAGTCCTACTGGTGCTGGCCTGCTGCAAGAGCTCCTCTTGAAGATCTACTGTTACAGTAAGTTCTTACGTAACTGCACTTTATACATTTAACCAACAAATTCAATAAATCAACCTATTATCTTCTTATGCATTTGCACATAACATAAAGGCACTACATTCTGTATGATATAGTGTCAAGCACACAGATGTACACACACGTACACAGACATGAGCGTGCGCACACACACACACACACACACACTCTGTATCAGAACAATGCGGGCTATAGACAAAACACCAAACTATCATGATACATCTGTAAGAGAGGAGTGACAAGTAGTATATTGATACTTAGGATCTGCTTTGTCCTATTTTCAAAACAAAGTTTTTGTTACTTTGAGAAATGTTTTGTATATGTTTTGCAAATGATTATTGTGTCATAGTAGGCAAGTTAGAGAGTGTTTGACCATAATATTCCTCCTGCACAAAAGGTTTTTTCATTTGAGGCAGTGATATTTGTTAGCAGAAACATATGTCAACATATATATTTTTTTGTAATAATCTATTTTTGGCAAAACATCCATGCATATATTTTTTTTCTTTTTGTTGTATTTCATTCCTGAACTGAGCTACATAGATACATAAATACATAGACAGTGTCGGCAGATAAGGGCCTATGGCCCACCCAGTCTGCCCATTTGAGCTTGTAAGTTCAGTTTATGTTTTCCTAGAAGTCTGTTGCCCCTAACCCCTGACCTCCAGAATTCCTTTATGTCTATCCCATGCATTCTTAAATCCTGTGATTGTTTCAGCCTCCACCACTTCCTCTGGCAGGGTGTTCCACTTGTCCACCACCCGTTCTGTGAAGAAATTCTTCCTCATGTTTCCTCTGAATCATCCTCCCTCCAACTTCATCCCATGCCCTCTAGTCCTGGAACATCTTTTTCGCTTAGAAATAGTGTATTCCTGCACCCTGTTCCTCCCTGTGAGATACTTGTATGTCTCTATCATATCCCCTCTCTCCCTCCTCTCTCCAGGGAGTACATGTTCAGTTCCTTCAACCTGTCTTCATAGGACTTGTGATGCAATCCATGCACCATCTTTGTTGCCCTGCTCTGAACCTTCTCTACCCTGTCTATGTCCCTTACGAAGGTATGGTCTCCAGAACTGTACACTGTACTCCAGGTGGGGCCTCGCTAGTGTCTTGTATAGTGGAATTATGACCTCCCTTTTCCTGCTAGTGATGCCCCTGCCTATACATCCCAGCATCCTATTTGCTTTACCTGCTGCCTTGTCACACTGTTTCCCTACCTTGAGGTCATCAGAGACGATAACCCCAAGATCCCTTTCCTGCTTGGTGCATGCTATATCCTCACCCCCAACTGATATGTTGTGCCAGGGTTTTTGTGCCCCATATGCATTATCTTGCACTTCTGTGCATTGAATTTCAACTGCCCTGACCATTCTTCAAGTTTCTGCAGGTCCCTTCTCATTCTGTCTACACCCTCCGGTGTGTCTACTCTGTTACAGAGCTTTGTGTCATCAGCAAACAGTGAACAGCGAGCTATGGGGTTTTGACCATTTTAAAGGTCCCTGTTCTCTGGATACACCCAGTTGGGTCTGTGCATCAGAGATGGGCTGGCTGTGCACAGCTCCACCCCTGCAGACAAGCGCGAGATGGCTGATATGCTCAAAAGCTGACCACCGCTGTGTGCCTGTCCGCAGCCCTGTCCCCCTGGTGCACAGCTGTATGGGGGCAGATTGATGTACTTAGGCAGACATCCAGTCAGATTCCTGTCCTGGTCCCCTGGTGGATCCCCTTCTCTGCACAGAGCAGGAGATTCTGGTACTGCATGAACTGAAAATATTTAATAATCGATCAATCAATATCTTTATTTAACCAGGCAATCACCATTGAGCAAGCTCATTTTCGAGGCGGACCTGGGTGCAACAAATACAAGATAACAAGAAAATACATGATAGTTCCAGTTCACTGGCAAATCAACAACAGGCAACAACAATTGTTAGGGAGTACAGATTAAATACATCAAAAGATTCAGAGTAAAAGGGTATGAGCAGCAATAGTGTATATGAGTTCAGCAAGGCTCAGTGGGATTAAAGGGCCAAGTAAGGAGGTAACTAACTAGTTGGAGCCCAGGGAGAGAGACAGGGAGGTTTGACTAGGGGAGGAGGGAGAAGGGAGGGGAGGGGAGAAGAGGTCAGGCAGTGGCTGGGAGCAGGAACCAAAGGACAAGGCCGAGGCAATATTAGATGAGGGGCTCCATCGGGATGGGGATCAGGTGTTTAAGGGTAGCAAGCACAGTATTCCTTATTGTGATGTGAGTAAAGAGTTTTGAAGGCTGCTAGACTAATTTTGTGCTTTAACTTCAGAGTTTTTTGTAGATTGTTCCATAATTGGGGTAGCACGTGACTAATAGAGGCCCTGCCAAAGCGGGATTTGGCGTTAAGTACCTTAATGGTAAAGTAGGAGGTACTTCTCAAAGCATATCTACTTAAAGTACAAAGTGGTAGGCAGGCAGTGATGTAGGCAGGTAGTTTGTTAATGATAGTTTTATAAGTCCAGAAAGCTGCGTTTCTTTGGCATCTGAAGCTAAGAGAGGACCAGCCTACTGCAGTGTATAACGCACAATGGTGGGTGGAATAGGGAAGGTCTGTTATGAACCTTAGGGCTCTGTGATAAAGCGTATCTAGTTTTAAGAGTGCTCCAGTAGGTCCTTGACTATAGAAGAAATCAGCGTAGTCTAGAAAGGAGAGGAAAATAATTTGGACTAGTCTTGTCTTGGCATCCAAAGAGAGGAGGTTTTTTTATCCTGAAGAAGAGGCCAAACCTTTGGTGAAGTTTCTTTGTCAGTTCATCTATATGTTCTAGAAATGAGAGTCTATTGTCCAGTCATACCCTCAAGTATTTGAATTTAGCTACATACTCCAACTGTTCGCCAAGGATGGTAGATATCAAGGGGACAGTCCCAGCTGTGGCTGGGTTCGGTAAGTTGGGGAAGGGCGAGAAGAACTTAGCTTTTGTTTTCTTGGCGTTCAAAAGCAACTTTTGGTTTAAAAGCTGGTGCTGCAGCAAACTGAATTCATCTTGGAGAGCTGAGCGTGCCACCTCGGGGAAGGGACCACTGACATAAAGCACTGTGTCATCCGCAGATAGGTGTATTTGGGCCTTAGTGATAGTTGCATCAATCCTGTTAATATAGACTGCGAATAGCAGGGGACCCAAGATAGAACCCTGAGATACACCCCTCAGAAGGGGTTTTAGGGGTGAGACTCACTTTCAGCTTTTACCTGCTGAGAGTGGCCTATGAGATAGTTCTCAAACCATTTAATGGACAGAGCATCTAGTCCAATACGCCGGAGGACTGTGTGGAGCAGGTCGTGATCATAAAGATGGGTGAATGCTGGAAAGGCTTCCCCAAGCCCTCCCTGTCTGCCCAGAGGGCTGGGGGAGCATGGTAGGGGAGGGTGTTTGTTCCTGCCACAGCCAGCTGGTGAAGTCTGGGGGGCGTCACAATGGATACAGCAGGGTCTCTGCATCACCCTCACCTGGCACTCTGTGCCTTTTTGAATGTTGCAGAGTGCGGGCATGCCACCAGACGTGTACCCTGACCAGCCATGCTTTAGCTGCACAGTTGGCCTGGGGATTGAGTGCACAAGGGGTGTGCATCCCTTCTGTAAATGCCCCCGGGGCTCTGCAGGACCCCAAGTTCACAGGATTCAGACATAGGGTTGCCTGTACATCATGGATACGTGGCACAGCTACGGCATGGCTGGTTCGGGTGCATGTCTGGTGACATGTCTGCACTGTACATCATTCACAAAGGCCTTTCGGGCACTAGCTCATCTTTACTAAGTTCCAGTTCATGCACTCCCAGAATCCTCTGCTGGGAGTGATATTGGACATGGTTGCTGATCATGCAGCATCTTGCTGTTTCCCCAGAAGGCTGACTTGGCAAGCAGCTCCACTTGCAGGTGAGGTGGGAGAGAGAAAACAAGAAACAAATGCTTGTATGAGTAGCACTGTGACATCCCAACCCATGTCCCAGTGGCCCAATGATGTACTGTGCGGTCCCTGCCAGTACACTGGAAATCTGAGGAAGGCATCAGAGGCATCCAAACTGCAGAGGACAGATGTAAGCAGCTAAAGATGGGGGGAAGTGTAACTCAAAATTAAAACATACATCAATTAATCAATCAATCAGTAGGTAGATAAATAAATGTAAGCCTGTGGTTAGAAAAAAATGCTCTCCACTCCTGGAAAATGCCCCAAACAATTAAAAGGTAAACATATTTTGCCAGCCCGGTGGCACTGAGGGTTGAGGCGCTGGATGCCACACCTTGCACTACGCCGGCGACCCGGGTTAGGGAATGAGCCCGGGTCATCGGGGGCTGGCAGGGGAGGACTAGGATCGAGCATCCGTTGACTGCTCTCCTAGTCCTGGGGTGGGTTGGGGATCACCGTTGCACAGCAGCGACCTCTGGGGATGCCTGGAGGTACTGTTGGTGTGATGGCAGAGGGGGGGGAGTGCGGTGGACATCGGCACGCTGTGCCTGATGTCATTGCACGTCCACATCCCCGAGGGACAAAAAATCAGAGGAAAATGGCTGGGCATGACCGTGCAGCTTGATGGCCGTGCCCTGCACTGCCCAGAGGACTTGTGAGGAGTCCCGTTGGGGAGGATCCGGGGCTGTCCTGGCTAGTAGTGGCAGAGGGGGCCCTGCGGTGGGACAGCATGATGGCCGTCCCGGACCCTCCTGGGTGCGGTATGTGCCATACAGCTCTTCGGGTGGGCAGGGCCATCGGCTGGATGCCCCAGGCCGGTCTCGCCGCAGAAAGGTGACAAATATGGATGTGATAAAAAAGTAAACATATTTATTTTTACTGGCCTAATGTATTTTTACTAATAAAATACTAGTGTTGTACAGAAGCTGTAAATTAAAATAGAATATTTAACTCTGTAATTCTTTCGCAGAAATGAAAGTTGTTAATTTTTGTGGTACTGACTTTTTATTTACCTGCAGAAGTTCAGACGTGCAGCTGCTAAAATTTAGGAAGGGCTGAGAAAGAAAGATTTCTTGACTCCGCCCTAAAGGAACTTCAGACCCACTATGCACTAGAGCTAAATCTTATGTCATCTGTATCCTACACAACAAAAACAATGTATGCACTCCATGACCTGGTGTCTGTTGACACTTTTTTCCCACATCTCAGGATATGTAAGTAGTATGAAGATAAAGTTAGCTAACTCCAGTAAACTATAGTCTAGTCCTAGATTGAAAAAAAGTATGGAAGGAAACATGGTAACAGCAACGGAGAACAAAGACAGAAATATATAGTACAATGGTAATAAAAAAGGCGATCCTCTTAATCTTGGCAAAATATGTGATAACTTTTATAAACAAAATATTCTTCAGACTTCATTGGCATCTGCTTAGTCCACAAATGTCCTCTTGGAGGAGGCCCACATTCTTCATGTTCTTTACATAGAACATTTCAGGCTGAAACACCCCACAAGTCAAAATAAAGTCAACTAACTTAAGTATAGTTTTTTTTTTCAAACAAATTGTGTTTATTTTCAGAATACTACACACATTAAAATCATTAGAGTATGCTTAAATAACACAACAGTTACGCTAAAGTTCATAATACATGCAAAGTAATATAAGATTATCTAAACCTACTGTACATGTTCTGGTCAGTATCTATAATATACAGTTTATCTTCTACTTATTTTCCAACCATTTCAGAAAAGGGACCCATATGACTTCACATTTTTCTGTTGTCCCATTACTCAAGTGACTAATCTATTCATTTAGAGCCAGATTATTTAAATGTTTAGCCCATTATTCTAGGCTCGGGCGATATTTATCTTTCCAATGAGTCAATATGAGATGTTTAAATCCCAGGGCAGCTAATAACAACCATTTATTTTTAAGTGGAACCAATATTCAGAATACCTGTATTGCCCTATATAAAAATTCCTGGCATGAATGGCATTTCTAAACCTAAAACTTGCTTACATGCAATCCATATAATTATCCATGAGGATCTAATTACTGGGGAACTCCATAACATGTGCAAGAGATCTTCCTTTGGTGCACTACACCTCCAACACTTGTCATCAGCTACCAGCCCTAACCTGTGCATTTTAACCAGGGTGAAGTACCAGTCATGTGAAATTTTGAACTGAAGTAAGCGACCCTGCATACCTTTGCTTGTTTTGCATGCATTGTGCCACAATAATTTCCATGTTGGCTCTGAAAGATTGTATCTCAATCTACCATCCCATTTTTTTTTTTAATACCTTCATTCAAGTCTGGGACTATATCAATACACCAGTTATATAATTTACCAGCCCCTCCTTTGTTTCTCGTCATAGAGAATAGGTTTGTCAATTCTTTCGAGGGTTGAAAAGCAAGGTTTATATTTAGAATGTTTTGTAAAGCGAGCCCTAATTGTAAGTACGTATGAAACTCGGTATAGGGTAACCTGTACTTTATTCTCAAATCAGAAAATTATCTGAGAACTCCATTTTCTGGGTCAGTCACATCTCTGAGGGTCTCAACTCCTGGTTTTTCCCAAATTTCATTGGGCATAGTCTTTCCCTCTATTGTGATCTCCGTGTTTCTCCAAAAAGGTGTGAACTTTCTAGGAAATAATTGCATTTGTGTGCGTTTGCTAAACCATTTAATTGATTTAGATGTACTTAAATATGGATGCGATGTTATGTTTGATGTATATATACTCATCATTAGGTGGTATATAGAATAAGGTCTAACTAAAGTGGCCTCATATTTGGCCCATAAAGGGATTTACTTTTCCTTTGGGAACCAATAGCATAGTTGCCTAAGTAAGAAAGCTTGTTGATAACACTTAAAATCTGGTAGGCCCATACCCCCTTCTTGCCATGTTTTTTTCAGTTTACCTGGACTAACTCTGGCCTTTTTCCCCTCCCATAAGAATTTTTTCACTATGGTATCTATTCTTTTAAACCAGCATGGGCTAATAGCCATGAGAATATTCTGTGAGAGATAGAGGATTCTAGGCACTGTCATCATCTTCAAAGCATTAACTTTGCCCCATAACAAGAGATTAAGTTTCCCCCATTTTTCCAAGTTTAACCGTATATCTTCAAGCAAAGGTCTCATGTTACTAGCCCATAAATACTCCAGCTTGTGCATAATTGTAATGCCCAGATATGCACTTTGTTCCTCACCCCGCTGTAAGTTGTATTTACTACATAGCTGTCTAAGATTATCAGCATTGCCTTCTAATGAGAGCATCTAAAACTTTGACCAGTTTATCGACAGTCCAGAAATATCCCTAAATTTGTCTAAAAGTTCCATAGTAGGACCCAGTGATTTATGTGGGTTTGCTAGAGACAGTAACGTCATCTGCATAAGCGACTACATTGTGAGTCATTTTTGGAAATCTTACACTGGTTATTAAACTGTTCTGTCTAATATAGCATAACAAGGGTTCCAGTGCTAAGACAACAAGTAGGGGAGAAAGCAGGCACACCTGTCTGGTTCTTTGCCCTAATGTGAATTCAGTGGATAAAATTTTATTTGTATACAATTTCGCTCTAGGGGCTTGGTGTAATAAAGTAACTCTTGAGATAAATTCCGCACCTAAGTCATATGTAAAACTTTCTGTAAATAAGGCCATTCTATAGAATCAAAAGCTTTGTGGGCATCTAGTGATAATAGAATCAATGTATCTTGTATGTTAGAGGCCCTCCATATTGTGCAGATTACCCTTCTCACATTCTCAAACCCTGAGCAGCCTTTAATGAATCCTACTCGATCATTATGTACTGTGAAGCCCAGCAGAATGAAGCACAGTATCACAGCCTCTCTGCATGACAAAAGGGATTAACTCCCATTTAAATTGCATTGTTTCCTGCAGTAACTCTACTGCAGAATTCTGCGACACTGCACTCCATCCAGGTGGGCTTCACTGTATGTATTGAATCAAGGTATGTTATAACCTTATAGCCAGTATTTTTGCTCATATCTTGTCATTTACAATAAGTAGGGATATTGGACGGTAACTAGCTAGGTCCAATGTGCCTTTCCCTTTTTTATGCAGAACTGTGATAATAGCCTCAGACGTAGTTTGAGGCATCATACCCCCCCTTCTCCATTTCTGTAAATACTCTCAGCAAAGCTGGTGTTAACTCTTGTAAAAAAGAATATATTTCAGCTTGTAATCCATCTGATCCTGGTGCCTTGGCCTTAGAGAAGGTTTTAATGGATTCTCTTATTTCCTCCATTGTGATGGGTCTATTTAAGTTCTTATCATCTCTCATGTTCCACCCCCTCCCCGAGTACCTTTTACTATACCTCCTGTTGGTTCTCTCTCAAATGTATCCTAGTCTAGAATGTTATTAGCTATTGCTGGTTGTAATCCGTGCAGTCTGTCTATATGCTGTTAAGCTATTGTCCTGATGTATGTATCCTGTTGTATTACTTACTGTTCCCACTCCCCTTCCCCAGGACATACTGTGAGATGAGCTCTTGTTGCTCAGTGTAACCTTCCTGGTGAAACATTCCAATAAATAAATAAATAAATCTTTGTTTATTTATTGAATTTTGTTGACCCGGTAGGCCCACTGAGACTAGAAGTCCCTTTTTCAGGGCATCCCGGGGGAGGGGAAAATACAGATGGTAACCAACTGAAACTGAACCAGATTAAGCTGTTGGTGGTATTTTTAGTGAATGGGGACATTTGGCCAGGACACCAGGGACATTCCTGTACTGTTTTCGAGAAGTGCCATGAGATCTTTAACATCCACTTGAATTAGCAACATAACAGGCAGATGGGACCTCAGTTTAACGTCTCACCCGAAAATGGCACCTCAGGAGTGCAGCGCCCCCCTCATGGTGCACTGTAGTGTCAGTACTGGGATATTAACCCAAGTGCCTGGTGTGGGGATAGAACCCACAGCCTTCTGATCTTCAACCTCAGAGACAAGTGTGCTACCTGCTGAGCCACTGACAAGTTCTTCCTATGTTCTTCTGAAATCTAGGGTAATCTGGCTTCTGTTAAAAAACTTTGGATATTTTCTAGGCTTGTTTTTTGCTTTCTTCCATATAGATCCTTATAAAAGTTCAAAAATACCTTAAGTATAGTTTAGATTAAACAAAAACATGCAAGTCTCAGTGATGCTTCATGTGATTTCTGTACTTGCTAATAAATGTTTTAACCCCCAAAAGTTTTAGAAGTGTTTCAAGTAATAACTTTCTATTGGACTAACGTTCTTCATAAAGAATGTTGGAGAGTTATATTTCTGAAAACTGTATCGGTCTCAAAAATATTTTATGTTAGTTCAAAGAAGGTATCATCCACACTGCCTTTTACTTTTTCCTGCAGCTTAACTAATGTGACTACCAAGTCTTATTTGTTTTGAAATGTTTCAGTAGCAGCTCCGTCTGAACAGATGACCTCTAGTCTACAACCAGCATTGGTTTGACTTCAATTTGGGAATAACCTGGAGGGAACTGCCACTGAATGGTAGTTACAGATGTGTGCCTTCTATAAATGTCAGCTGTAGTATTTCTGCTCTCAGGGGGCAAAACAAATAAAAGAAGTGTACATTTTGTATGTGGTAAACCCATTTCTAGTCTATATCATTATAAGATCTGTTCCAGGCAGTGCCCACATGATGAATACACTACTGAGATCATACATTTGGGTACTCAAATAACCTTCTTCCAAGCTGAATGGGATTATTTATTTCACATATCAGGCACTGACTTTGGAAAAGTCATATAAGAATATTTTGTACCTTATTCATCCGATTGTTTGAACATAACTTTTTCTATCTGGTTGTATTTTATGTGTAAATACGATATGTTAGACCCCAGACTTGGCCAGAAGCACAATGTGAGACTGCTTGCAATTCCTGTTGTTGGTTTTGACAGCTTTTTTTCCCACCAAATAGTCATTTTTTTATTACTTAGTGGTTCTGGGACCATGTGACACCAGTTGAGTGAAAGCATTGTGTGGAAGGCTTCACTGTAAGCTTCTGCTCAAATGATGCCACTTAGTTCCAGAACTCATAATTAATGGGGAACTGTTATTTACAGGGTTTCTTAATGTCTGAAAGCCCATAAAAAAACTAATTTGAGTTTAGCCATTGTGTTTATTTGTGAGTTTTTGCAGTCTGGAGTTATTCATACATAACTCAGTCTGTAATTAAGGGCTGGGGCAGCCGTATGTTTTAGGCTCCTGACAGGAAATGATATCACTGAGGGTCTTGGCCCTCCATTGACTGTAGGTTAAACAGGAAATCATCTGTTTTATTAAGAATGTTTTAAGGTGTTATTACAACATTTTCTACATTTATAATAATTGTTCTGTATGTGCTTGAAACTAGTGAGTTATCACATTTACATTTCAAACTGTTAATAAAAATAATCAATCTTTAGGATTGCTTTAACCTCCGGACAAAACTGCCAGCTGACCATTAAAAACTACACATCTTAAGGCTTGTTCTGTGGTGCCAACAGGTATTGGGACCCCGTATCAGGATTTTTAAACCATGGCTGTGTTCATGTCAGTACAGATTTCTGGGTCTGCCACAGCACCAACTTCTGACTTATTCCATTCCCTCTCTTATAGCTTTTTCTCTTATAATTTTGGTTGTGAACTCAGATCCACAAGATGCAAATGTGGCTATGTACCTACTGGCCTGGCATCATGGGGCCAGCTTTGAAATGTGTAGTTTCTGATTAACAGCTGACTTAGGAAGGGACATAAATAAGAAAAAAATAGAACTATTTCAAAAGAAGCACACAAATCAATTAATTTTGCATTGTTTAGCATACTTTACACATGTCCTAATTAATAATTATATTACAAAATGTAAATAACAGGGTTCATATTCTTTTTAAGTAAATGTTGGTGACAATCATGCTGATCTCACACCTCTTAAACTGTCTTTGTGCTCATTTCTTAAAAGCAATACAATACATTACAGTAAAGAAGTATTCACTACTGGTCAGTTCTCCAAACATGGCCCACAGCTACAGTCCTAAGAAGATCAGAGTAGTCAATCCCACATAATTGCAACCTACAAGGCCCTCTAACTTAGCAGAGGGAGTCTGGCCAGGGTTCTGATAGTCATTTGTTCAGGAACCATGAGGATAGGAACCCAGAGGGGGACACACTCAGTTGTGATGCACAGACTTCATGAACTGTGGATATGGACAGTTACCAAAGTTATGAGTGAGCATTGAAAATTGTCAATGTACACTCATAACTTTATTTATTTATTTATTTATTTTTTTACTCCAACAAATTTTCAGCATAGCCTTCTTATGACCCCACCTCATGAATAAAGGCTGTGAAAATCTTCAATCCTGCCCGAAAGGTGATTTTGCACAGTGTCCACGAAATCACCTTTCAGTATGGATTTGAAAAATTTCACCATTCTTGTTCATGGGGGCGGGGGTCCTAAAAAGGTCAGTAGAAAATTTGGCGTAGAAATATTCAATAATGATAAAGTTAAGAATAAAAGTTCAAACCAGACTTACCTTATTTTCTGATATTGCAGTCACTGGTTCCAGCAGCAAGATGTGTCGTCAGTCAGAGAGTGGATCTGTGCCATGGACCATGTTCAGATGAGTGAGGGTGTGTGTGGGGGTGTTGGTGTGTGTGTGTGTGGTCAGATCAGTGAGGGACTGTTTTCTTTTCTTACAGGTTGAAACTAACAAACAAAAAAAATCAGCGAGGGATGATTTTCTTAGTTTCAGGGGACTTTCTGACACTGGGGATTGGGCATTACAGTGTTGAGCTACTACTCAGCAGCACTGAGGGTAGGCACTCCTTTGCCACCACATACTGTAATATAATGGGAAGGAGAGTGGGCGAACTGGAGGGGAGGTGGTGAAGAGAAGTTGTCCTTGGGATGGCACCCCTGTCCACTTATTAAAGTTTAAAATTAAGCATCAGAAAGGGGAGTGGCGACCTGAAGGGGAAGAGGGGAAAAAGAAATGGTACTGAGCGTGGCACCCCGATTCGCTAGTAATTTTAAAAGTTAGTAGCTATTAGCTAGATAGCTAGATAGAAAGACAGCTAGATAGATCGAGAGAGAGACAGGCAGAGAAGACATATATATATATATATAGATAGAGATAGAGATAGTGATAGAAGGGGATCGCTGGCTTACTGCTCTAACTGAAGTCAGCAGCATGGCTCCAGCAGCAGCTTCACATTCCAAGAAAGTTCCACTGGTCTCTTACTCAGAATGTGGATGAACGGCTCCTCTCCCTAAGGTGGGCAGCCACGATTTTCAGGTGTCCAGAAACATTATTTCCAGGGCAATTTTCAAAATCTAAACAAAAGACTCTAGCTAAACATTTGTCTAGTTCCAGGTGTTTGTTTTTTGAAAATATATTATTTTTATGTATTTCTAATGCTTTTGAGTAAAAAAAAAATGGTGGCAGATGTCACAGTCCTTTTTTTCTCTCTCAAGTAAATCATGAAAATAAGCACTCATGTTCATGATCAACGTTTGTCAGTTGAGCTAGAGGGTTATCCAAGAAATTAACTTTAAATTGTTATAACTCTGAAACGGTATAATATTTTTTCATGACACTTTCGAAAGGCACTACCTCAGTAAAAGCTGCTTCTACCCTGAAAGTTTTGTGATACAGTTCTGTACCATCTAGGCTGTGCATGAGGGTAAAAAACAACATGTTACAGCCACAGACACTGCCAGCTATTTCCCGAGATTTCTGTGATATTTCCAGAAGCATCTCATGCTTTCTCCATTTCCACAGTAGGGGCAGCAGAGAGAAACTCTTTAGAAATGTCACGAAATATGTGGAAATAGCTGGCAATGCCTGTGGCTACTACTGTAAGTACAGTATAACCTCATTTATCCGAATATGCTGGAGGACAATAAAATTGTTTGATAATGGGGTTTCAGATAAGTGAGGGAACTTTACATTTAATTCTGTTAAGCTGGGAGACACACCACACTTTTGGATAACTGAGAGTTTTGGATAACTGAGGTTTGGATAACTGGGGTTTTGCTGTACAGGAAAACTCAAGAGTGTTTTTTGCCTTTTTTGGCATTCAACATCTCGAAAACTGAAAAGATTCTGTCACAAATCTTTTCCCGTCTTGAGACTCTGGCAGCTAGACCATGCATGCCAAATTTTGAGCTATTTTGTCAAATGCTGCCAAGGTTATTGCGCTGCAAAAATTGGAGTTTAACATTAAACAGCCTACTCAACCTAACTATAGGGGTGCTACTGACCCGTGTAATGTATAATCACATTTAAAAAATTTTTAAACATCGAACTCCATGCGATCTCTGCATAGCATCCAACAGGCTCACCAGTGCTGTCTTCCAACAAAACATCTATCTGGATGTTGTTGGATCCTTATTCCTATGAAGCTGTAAGACATGGGTCATCAGGAGCGTATGTGTACTATAAGGGAATGAACCAACATCATGCAGCAGTCATCACTCTCTTGTGAGATAAACTGTGGGGTTGTCAGCCCTCCTCATCAGGTGAAGTGCACTATGCCCTTAAAATGTCTCCCTTACCCATTTTTTTTTATAGAACAATTATCAAGAAAATAAGCCACAGGTTACATAATAAGTCCTAGTTGGGTGAAGCTCCTTGGATGTACAATTCTGAGGCAGATAACACAAAAACATGAGTTTGTTAAAAAAACATATATGGGTTTAACTTTAAACAGACTCTAATCATATCTATCTCTATATTCAACATTTTTATATTAACATTAAACACGTCTCCCTGCTAGTCCAGGAGAGTACAGACATCCAGGATATTTATTACCACGTGGGCCAGTTTTACCGGGATCTTATGCCATCTTCTAAGTATCTTTTTCTGAATTAGTTGATAGTTAGGGTCTGGCATCCATATATGGTATGGATTGCCTTCCAGCAACCCTCCCAGACTGATTCTATGATGATCTGTCCAATATCTGTGTTCCACTTTATTCTGCATGTGTCAGGGTCTTCCTCTTGCATTAGTCGTATGTATTTGTAGACAGTGCTTCCCATGCTGTTGTGATCTCCCCTTCAAATTACCACAATATGGGTCAGCTCATCCAGTGGGTATGCATAATTGGGATGCAAGCACCCTCTTAGGGCATGCCTTAATTGCAGATCTCGCCCGTGTCTTTTACTGGTATAATGAACTCTGCCCTGATTTGCACAAATGACTTTTGAGCTTACCTTAGAGAGGGAGCAGATAAGGTGTTACACCTGCTTAATTCCCACCCCTTCCCATGTTCTCCAGCAAAATTCCTCCCCCCTGTCTTGAACCTAGGGTTATGCCACAGCAGCTCCACAAGCCCAAGTAACTATCCTAGCCCCCTGCCATTTTCTGTAGTCTCCATCACAGCTCTTGAGTATATATGATGGGCTTAACAGTACTTCCTCTTCCAGGCGGATTATGGGAGAGATGCAGGGCCACTGGGTGCGACCCTACTATGGCTTGCTCTGCTTGCACCCATACTGGGGCATAGCCCCCCCACACCCTCTATCCACTTGATCCTCTATTGGAACCCAAATACTGTGTGGTAGGGCCACAGAAAAGGTAGCGTCCAGCCTCCCTTCATATAAGTGCCCTCAGGTATCTTTTACTAAACATAGGTGGTTCCCCTGTCATATGATAGTGGAGATAAGATTATCAATTATTTGCCAAAATTTAGGCAAGATTCTAAGTGGGAGGATCACTAGATATGTATACCCTTGATAAAAGGAGGGACATAGGGGACATGATAGAAACTTTTAAGTACCTCAAGGGAATCAACAAAGTCCAGGAGGGTAGCATCTTTTAGAAAAAGAGATGTGTAAGAACAAGGGGGCACAATTTAAAGATAGAGGGGGGACGGCTCAGGGGTAATGTGAGGACATTTTTTTTCATGGAGAGGGTGGTGGACACATGAAACCGCCTTCCTGGAGAGGTTGTGTGGTCTAAAACAGTGGGGGAATTCAAACATGCATGGGACAGACATAAGGCAATTATAGTGGTGGGTTGCAGGAAGTAGGCTGTTGGTTAACTAGAATCTGCAGCTTATCCAATAGGTAGGGAAATGGGCAGATTGGGTGGGCCAGGTGGTCGTTATCTGCCGTCAAAGTCTGTGTTTCTATGTTTCTGTGTTAGGCAGTACACCAGTTTTGGTAGAGCCATCAACTTACAGGCTGCTACCTTCCCAGGGGAGATAAGTTCAGCTTTTGCCATCTTTTGCAATCTACTGTTAGCCCTGTTATTAACAGAGAGAGATTATCTTGGGCTGTGGCCCTAACCTGTTGAGTAATCTACATGCCCAGATAATAAAGCCTCTGCAGAGCCTAAAGCAGAATTGTGTCCCTCACCGTGGCTAGGTGTTGCAGGCAGTTGGTTATGGGGAGGAGCTCTGTTTTGGACTAGTTGATCTGAAGCCCTGAGATCACTCAAAATTCTATGATATCTGCCAAAACAGCAGCAGGCAACAGCTGAGCAACATTTGAGACTGTGAGTAGGAGGTTATCTGCATACAGATGTGCTTTTGTATGTGTGGCTCCCTACCCTAATGCCTTCTACTCTATGATCTCTCTTATTCTCGTTGCCAGTTGCTCCATGGCAACTACAAACAGTAACGGGGAGAGGGGGCATCCCTCTCTCATGCCTTGGTGGAGCAGGAAGGAAGTGGACAAAAGTCCTTTGGTAAGAATTGCTGCTGTTGGTGCAGAGTACAGGATTTTGACCCAAGTGACAAACTGAGGACCAACTCCTACCACCTGTAAGACCTTATGTAAGTTGTTCCACTCCATTGAGTTAGATGCCTTCTCTGTCTCAATGGCCACCAGTGTAGATGGTTTGACTGAGAATTGTGCCCTCTCTAAGAGGAGCACAACCAGTCTGAGATTATCTGAACCTTGTCTTCCTTTTAGAAATTCCATTTGGGAACTGTGTATGATGTGGGGAAGGGCTTTTTCCAGCCATTTAGCCATTATTTTTGCCAAAAGCTTGGCATCTTAAGAAAATATATTGAATGATAGCTAGAGCACGGGGCCCTATCCTTGTTTGGTTTGGGGACGAATGTAATGGTGGCCTGATGTATGTGTACCATCTCTGCGGGCCCTGTGGTACACTCTGAAGAGAAAAGGGGCTAACTGCTGCTCAGAGGCCTGATAGCAATGAATCCAGAGGCCATCTGGGGCTGATGCATTGCTCTTAGTGAGAGCCCTCAGTGACATAGGTAGCTGTGGCATGTGTGCCAGATCCTCCAACGCCTGAGGGATGTTCAGCGATCTCAAATATTTCCGCATATCTGAGCTGGTCTTTGAGGTGTTATATGTGTAAAGGTCCCTGTAGAACTCCTCAAAGGTTTTATCTTAGAGGGTTCTGCCCACACATAGCCATTTGTTATCTGTACATGTGGGATGAAGGAGTCACTTTTCCTTCACTTGAGGTGCTATGCCAGTAGTTTCCTAGCCTTTTCCTCACTCTTCCTGTAACTCTGGTTGGTAAAGAATTAGGCCCTTTTTTCTGGATTTATGAGAATGGAGTTTATTTTTCAATTTGAGATGCACCAGGATCCATAGCTCCTCCTAGGATCTCAGTCCATTAGCATTAGTGTAATACTGCTGTGCCATTCTCTAGCTCAGCAGTGAGCTCCACCATTTCTCTTTACATTTTTATTGGCACGCAAGGAGTAATATTTGATCCACCCCCTAACGAAGGCCTTAAATGTATCCCAGATTACTGGTTCTGGAGTCTCTGAAAGATCATTATAATCAACATACAGCTTAATCTCATGGGACAGCCATTTCCTGAAATCTGGAGGAGGAGGAAGGGAATAAACCTTTACCTTGGGGATTTTGTCACTGATGTTGATAACAGCAGCAACGTGGAGACAGGTTAATGATTGAGCACCATAATTGGGTGTATACTAGCATCCAGGTTCTCGTAAGAGCTGTGGAAGCTGGCAAGAAAAAAGTCCAGCCTGACTTGCCCATTAGCATAGCGGTAGCACTACCACTCCCTACACAAGTGACCCAGATTCGGGACCAACCTCAGGTAGTCAGAGGCCAGCAAGGGGGGAAAGGGGTAGAGCATCCCACAGATGCTCACCTCCTCCAAGGGAGGGAGGCCCATCCTCTGCTGCATGTCTGCCACCTGGGTGACCATGGGTGGCTGTGGTTGGCAGCTGGAGAATGGAGCGGGGACATCGCTGATGTCGGCTGGCAGACACGCACACAGACATGTGTGGGACCTGCCTTGACATCCTTATTCACAAGTTCCCAGGGGACGGGCCAGAAAAATGGAAAATGGCCCTGACTCCCTGGACCCTCATCACCCACCAGATCATGGCTCACCCTGCCAAAAACAGAATGTTGGAGGGGGAAACAAACTTTATGAACACCTCCTCACCCTAAGTCAGTATGATTGCTCTGGTTAGTTGCAACTCTTCCCTGACCTTCCCCCTATGCTTCTTCCAACTCCTCTCTCACCTATTTCCCCTATCCTGCTACTGTACCTCCTCCTACCTCCCCCCATCAACCCCTTTTCCTCTCTGTCCCCGATCCTCCTTCCCCGCCTGTCCGCCCTCCATCCTTTTCCTCTTTT
Organism: Neoceratodus forsteri; assembly: GCA_016271365.2. Taxonomy (NCBI): domain Eukaryota; kingdom Metazoa; phylum Chordata; order Ceratodontiformes; family Ceratodontidae; genus Neoceratodus; species Neoceratodus forsteri. Next base: position 714,572,189 of record CM057458.1, read on the forward strand.
GACACATTCCCTGTCTTGCCTTTGCTCCTTCCCTTTTGTTCTGTCCCCTTTCCCACCTCTCCTCACCACCTCCATTGTCCCCCCTGGGTCAATTTCCCCAAAGTTGGCACTCACCTCTTTCTCACCCCTCCCCTTATTTCCCCACCTCTTTCACTCCTCTCTTACCCCTGCCTGCCTGCACTTGCAGGCCAGCCCTAGCACTTTCTGACTAGGCCCATCTTCAGACTGCTACACTGAAACTGCAGTTTTAGCTCCTTTTATCACATATATGTAATATTGTTATAATTTGTACATCCATCCTGTCTGTACCCATATTTGTTGTATCTCCTTTTAACACGGAACCTTTGTAAAAGAACCTCTGGTTCAAAGGTATTGTAATCCTAGTACTGAAATAAATAAAGTAAAACTTGTCCCCACCCTGACCCCACCTGGAGGCATAGCCAAGGCTCCATAGGGGGAGAGACCGTGACTGTGACTGGGAGGGCCAGGGATGGTCCCGCTGGGCTTGAGGGGTCCACGGAGAAGTCAGTGATGAAGGGGGCTTAAACAGAAATTAAAAGGAAAAAAAGAATTCCAGCCTGCTACACCTGCCATGACTAGGACCCTGCTGTGTAAAATCCTTATCCGTAGGATGCAGGAGACTCCAAGCATCCACTAAACTGAATTGCTGTTTCATTTTGAGGATAGCTTCTCTGGCCTTCTTATGGGAGGGCTGCCCTGGCTATATGGTCACCCTATCCAAGGGAGGATCTTTAGGAAGGTTAAAGTCACCTCTCCCCCTTGGTCACTATGCCCTTTGCTGGTAGGTTGTCTGCCTCATTCTGGGCCAGCCTCTAAGCATAGCCCATCTCCCTTCTGAAGCTGTTGCTGTCCCCTCCACCACTAGAGGAATGCCCTTTTTTATCAAGATAGAAACCCCCTTTTTTGTGGAAAAATGACTAGAAACCTTCAACCCCCACCACTCCCTTGCCAACTTCTGAGACTCCCTCTTAAGGATGTGTGTCTCCTGTATCAGAGCTACATAACACTTCAGAGTGTTGAACTGCCTCAAGATGTGTTTCTTCTTAATTGGTTGATTAACTCCCTGGACATTTGAGGTGACACATTTGAGTTCTGTCATAGGGATTACCTAAATGCTAAGTGATTAATCTAGTGTCTGGCAATGAAGAAAACAAAGCATTGTACCTGTTCTGGTCCCTCCCAGGAACCCCCGACACATGACCCAAGGGGAAGAGTGAGGGCAACCCAGACAGAGACTGTGGGTAGAGTAGAGATGAAAGTACTGGGTATTCTGGAAGAGGTGAAAAAAGAGCTTAACACAAATCCATACTCAGAACACTGTAAACTGTGTAATAGTAAGCAGCATGCACATCACTGACAGTTTGGCAACAGTTGCATAATAGAACATCTTTAACAGTTTAAACAACAAATAAAGACAACTTACTGTATGGTGTACAGGCATAACAAGCCCATTCTTGGGAGGGCTACATTGTCATTGTCAATTCATATCCATCTCAGGTCTGTGACTCTACTAGCCATCCTTGGGAACAGTTCCCAGTGGTCAACCACAGGCTCAGTGCTCTGATCCTAATTATTATTGTACAGTTAACCAAACCAGAAGGATTGGTGTAGTGAACTGCAGTGCCAGGCTTGTGTAGAATCCAAGGGCAGTTAGCCTCAGATGCAAACAGCAAAGCACTTGGAGTGGAATTGCATTCAGTGGGGGGAGTGATGCAGAGGCAAAAATTGCTGTTGAGAGTGCTGTTGTTTAATCCTTACAGCACATCAATGGTTCCAGTACATAGGACTGCAGGATCATTGCAGATTTATCAAACATTATGGTACAAATGCAAACTGTAGTATTCCCAATCAACTTAGAAGCTGGTGCAGATGGCCCACACTGCCCTGGCACTTTGCTCATGAGAGCTTCGTCATGGGACTGGGCTAATGAGACTGAACACAACTGTAAGTATTATAGGACTGCTTGCATAATAGAAGCAGCATTACATTTTTTTTTTAAAGAAATGTTAACTAAATCTAGCATATGCTTGAAAAGTAAAGTAACAAACAATACCTATAGTAGAGACTAGCAATGGTCACAGAGTCAGGGACCTGTGTGTCCTTTCAACTTCTAAAAGCTAGTCACAGAAAAAGTCCTGGATTTTGGGTAATGCGGTCTGCAGAAAGTAGATGATGTATTTTCCTTTTGCTTCCTCTTGGGACCCGATCAGCTACATGTTGTTGCAGTGGTTGCAGTTTTCCAGATCATCTACCTTTGTCCACAGCATTTGAACCTGTTGCTCCAGCACGGCCATTCTGTCAGTGCGCTGCCCAAGAAACTGATTTCCCCCATGAATAGCTTGTCATCTGCTATTTGAATACCAAAGGGCAGTTGCCCAAAAAAGGCAGGTTTTCTGTCCAGTCAGATTGCTGCTGGGAGGAATCAACCAGCTCAGCTCTTCTAGAGTGTAGACAGGCTACTCCATTTGGCTTATCTGGCACCCGTGAAAGCATTTGCTCAACTTTTGTGAGACAAGGTCTCCTCTGTTTGGGCTGGGATCTCCCTGAGTGGGCTGTGGCAACCCAGCAGAGTTGAGCCCATACGTCTACTTCACCACTTTCCCAGAGAGAACTCCCTTTTACCACTCAAAAATAAGAGGTGCATCTACTCATAAACATGCCAACTTTAACCTTCCTAAAAGTACAAGCATATCACACCAGGGTATTGTATTGCAAAAACATAGGTAGTTTTATTGAAGTAGAGAGTCATAGTCTTCACACTAGCTTTGGTGTTACAAATTGATAGTATTACTCGCATAGTGCTAGTCCTACAAAATTCATGGCCCAAAGTCTGGACATCTGTGGATGCAGGCTAGCAGTCATACAGCAGAGAGGTAGTAAAATGATCAGTTCACACTTCATGATGAAAATCACTTTGTCAGAGGTAACATGATTGGTAGCGTGGAGGGCTTTTTTTTATAGTAGTCTGCCACCAATGAAACATAATCATGTGACTTAAAGTGGACAAATACTGGCCCCAAAAGGTGAATAAATACATTTCAATCAATCATTCAATCAAAATATTTATTTAACCAGGCGGACACCATTGAGCAAAACTCATTTTTGAGGTGGACCTGGGGTTTACCGTACAAAACAAAAAGTTCACACAACAAACAGCAACAGATAAAATGCAGGGACATAACAGCAGAAGGCTTATGTAAATACAGGTGCAAATATAAGTGCAGGATACAATACAAAAGAACATTATATGGTCAGTCAAAATGTACACTAGTGCATTGGAGAACTGAACAACAAACAATGTTGCCGGCAGAGGCAGGCTAGGTAAAATCCAATCAATGTGCCCAACAAAAAAAAAAACAAAAGAGCAACTGAGGTGCATATACTGTATATAGACAGGCAACAGCATTGCTGGTAAGGACCAGGCTCAGATAGTTTCACCCGGGTCCCACAAGGGGATATAACGGGAAGATGAAGTAAAATATGAAGGGAAAGAGGGAGGGAGGGGGAAGTGAATAAAAAGGAGCAGGGGATGAGAATGGGAAGTGGCCAGGACCGGGAGTAGGTGAAAGCTTGAGAGAAACCCAAGTCCATATTTCAGTAGTTAAAAAGGAAGGACACAGGAATACTATGGGAAGGGTGGGGGGAAGGGGGTCAGGCGGTGAATAGGGATGGGCATGAAGAAACAGAGACAAGAGCTATTCTGAAAAAAAGGAATAAGGGACCCTCATGTAAAGGCTAACAAACGCAAGATTCCTTGTGACTCAAGTATAGCATTTTGAAGGCTTGAAGGCTAATGGGATGACTTATTTTCATGTTTTTTTGCAGCTTATTCCACAATTGAGGCAGCACGTAGCTAATGGAGGCCTGACCAAAGCAGGATCTGGCCTTGAGTACCTTCAGTGAAATGTAAGAAGCACTTCGCAGTGCATAACTACTTAGTAAGCATAGTGGTAAGCAGTCCGAGATATAGTCAGGCAGTTTGTTGAGGAGGACTTTGTAGGTCCAGGTTGTGGCATTCATCTGTCGTCGGAAGCTGAGAGATGGCCAACCTACTGCAGAGTACAATGAGCAATGGTGGGTATTGTAGGGGAGGTCCATTATAAATCTTAGGGCTCTATGATAGAGCGTATCAAGTTTCATGAGTGCACTGGCAGGACCCTGGCTTTAGAGGAAGTCAGCATAGTCTACTAGGGAGAGTGAGGTAGTTTGCACTAATCTCATCTTGGCATCCCTAGTAAGGAGGTTTTTTATCCTAAAGAAGAGACCAAGTCTCTGTCTAAGTTTGTTTGACAGTTCTTCTATATATCCTAGGAAGGAGAGTTTATTATCAACCATACCCCCAGATACTTGAATTTAGGTACGTACTCCAGCTGTTTGCCGAATATGGTGGTAATCAGGGGAAGAGTCCCAGATGTAGCTAGATTTGGTAAATTGGGAAAGGGCGAAAAGAACATTGCTTTAGTTTTCTTAGCATTCAGGAGCAACTTCTGGTTTAGCAGCTGAAGCTGAAGTAGATTGAATTCATCCTGAAGATCTGTACATGCTGCATCAGGGGAGGGTCTACTGATGTAGAGCACTGTATCATCCGCAAATAGATGAATATTTCTTTAAAGAGCCACAATGCAGCTGTTCATTTTCAATAGAACAGCACCAAAACTCCAGCTACTTTACCAGCAAGCCAAAAAACAAGTGACAAGTCACTTGTATACACATTAATTTTACTTGTAGTGAATACATTAATATAATATAATGCAACTAGTGTAGTGAGTAATATGAAAAAGGGGAGCATTTAGAAAACAAAGGTCACTTTATGGGCTAGGCAGTCTCTTTAAAGAAGCATTTGCTTCCAGACCGTGTAATTTTCATAACTCAGTTGTTACATATAGAAAAATCAATCTACTCAACAATGATCAAAACTAATCATTAAATTTCCAGTTCATTAAAAAAGAAAGGGGATTGCATAGGATTGGCCGGGGTTGGGGGGTGTTTGGGTTATACAAACTTTTTCCTAAACAATAATTAGAAGTTAATTCCCATCACAGAAGAACTGAATTTCAAGCAGCAGCTGTTAAATACACATCCCAGATACAAGCAGCTATCCTAAGACGAGTTTAAACCAGTGACCAGGTAATGCATCTGGGAAACAAAAACCCAGGGGAAGAGTACACAATGGGGGGGTGAGTTAATAACAACAACAAAAATCGAAAGAGACCTAGGAGTAATTATATCAGATGACCTAAAGGTGGGCAAGCAATGTGAGAAGGCAGTAAGGAGGGCTGGGGGGATACTGGGATGCATAGGGACAGGCATCAACAGTAGAAAACAGAAAGTTGTTATCCCTCTCTACAGACAGTTAGTGAGACCCCATCTGGAGTACTGTGTGCAATTCTGGAGACCCCATCTCCGCAAAGACATAGACAGAGTGGAGGCTGTTCAGAGGAGGGCAACCAGAATGGTGCAAGGTCTGCACCAGAAGACATACGAGGAGAGACTAAAGCAGCTTAATATGTATACCCTTGAAGAAAGAAGGGAGAGGGGGGACGTGATAGAAACTTTCAAGTATCTCAAGGGAATTAACAAGGTACAAGAGGGTAGTATCATTCAGAAGAAGAGATGTGCAAGAACAAGGGGGCACAATTTGAAGATAGAGGGGATGGCTCAGAGGTAATGTTAGAAGTATTTTTCACAGAGAGAGTTGTGGATGCATGGAACAGCCTTCCTGAGGAGGTTGTGGAGTCAGGAACAGTGGGAGAATTCAAGAATGCATGGGACAGACATAAGGCAATTCTAGGGAGGGGGCAGGAGGAAGTAAGCTGTTGATTAACTAGAATCTGCAGCTTATCCGTCAGGTAGGGAAATGGGCAGACTGGGTGGGCCAAGCGGTCCTTATCTGCCATCAAATTCTATGTTTCTATGTTTCTAGTGATGGTGGAGGAAATGAATGGGTGATCTCAAAGCTCTGACCAACTTTTTTGTGAACTATACCAAGGCTCAAATCGACCACTGGTGAGCTGTGTCAGGCAACTGGACTTAGTGTTCACTGGAATTGTGTGGTGCTCCTTATTGGAAGGGGTCTTCCCAGCTGCATTAAAAGATGCACTGGTGAAGTCGCTTCTGAAAAAGTCATCCTTGGACCCAGACATTCTTGCCAATTGCTACCCTTCTGTAACCTTCCATTTTTTGGAGATGGTAATTGAGAAGATGGCTGCATTGAGCTTGAAGCACACCTCATAGCCTTTGACATCTATGAGCCTCACTCTCCAGTCTGATTTTTAGTCTAAGCATAGCACAGAGTCTACACTGGCCAGAGTGCATAATTTCTTCATGGCAAGGGATGGAGAATGGTCAGTTCTTGTTGTCCTTAGTATCTTCTCAGCTGTTGATACCATGGACCTTGAGCTGTTGTTGACCTAATCCCACCCCATCCCCCCTCAATCCCAACCCCCCCCACCAGTCCAAACTCCTCTTGGTCTCTACCAGAATCCCAACTCTTCTTGGTCTCTACCACAACAGTGACACCTCAAGGAGACAAACTATTATTAACTCCTCCCAGCCCCTGAATACCCAGCTGTTTGTGCTACCTGTTCAGGACATCTCACAGCCACTTGGCAAGCCATTCACTGCTAACCTATTTGCTTTTGAGTCCTCTTATTTAACCTGTGTCCCTAATTTTGTCCTCCCAACCCTCCCAACTTATCCTACCTACCAATGCATCTCTCCACCTGTTGTCTCCTTCTAATTCTCTCTCTTCCTCTCTCTCCCTCCCTCCATGACACATTCCCCAATCCTTCCCACCCAACCCTGCCCCCCACACTCCGTCTCACCCCTCTTGGCTTTTCTCCCTCACCCAGGCATACTTCCAGCTCCTTTCTGAAACATATCTTCCTTCTGCTCTCTCTCTAGCGCCCACCAAGAGCCCAATACCCTCTCTTACTTTTCCTCCCCCATCGGAAATGTCTACTACCGTCCCTTCTTCTACTTCACTTACTAATCTCAGGTGACAGTGAACTCAACCCGGGCCCCTTCTCAGTCCCCTCCTTCAAAAAAAGGCCTCTACATCTATCATGTACAGTAAATGCACGTAGCCGCCTCCCAAAAATTGACCCACTAAAAGTCTGGCTATCTGAAAACCCAATAGATGTTCTCTGCATCTCTGAATCTTAGCTCTCGCTCGTACCCCTGACTCCTCACTTGTCTCACCCGGATTTGCTATCTACCGTCAGGACCGGGGTAAGAGAGGAGGTGGAGTCACCTTTTATGTCTGAACTTCCATCCCCTGCACCATCACATACCAAAAATCACTCTCTAAATCATACAAAGTACTTCATACTTGCCTCAACCTCCCATCCACTGCCCCCATCTACATCAGTGTCCTATATGCCGCACCAAACACACCCGCTGACTCTCTCATCTCTTGCATAAGCACACTCTCTCCTCTCTCATCAAATGGTGAACTATTTCTGCTAGGTGACTTAAACATCAATTGGCTTTCCCCCTCCTCCTCCCTCTCTAGATTTTCAGTTGAATCCCTCAGCCTCACTCAATTAATCACTGACCCAACTAATTACAACCACTGCTCCTTCAACCATACACTACTTCACTCCTCCACAGAGTCATAGCATCTGGTGTCCTGCCAGATACTATCAGTGATCATTGCTTCACCTGTTATGTCAGGAAGATTTACCTCCGCCACTCACCACCCAAATACTTTACTTACCACTCACTCAGGAACCTCACCACTGATGCCCTGCTCGCCAACCTCCACTCAGCTGACTGGTCTCCGGTCTTCTCAGCTATCAATGTAAACACAGCCCTACAACACTTCTGCTCCATATTTACTCAGATTTGGGATCTTCATGCATCCATTTGCACCTCTCAGGTTAGGTGTCACCACCTTCTGTGGATCACACCTGAGAGTCTCTCTCTTTGCCGAACTCGCAACTGGGCTGGATCCACCTACAAATCCTTCAACTCCTCTAGAGATTTCATTTATCGCTCCCTTAGGAACAAATGCACCAAAGCTGTATGATTAGCTAAATCAGATTATTTCAAGAGGCATCTCTCTCTTCCAGTACCAAACTGTCATTTTTCTGCCCAGAATCAAAACCCTTCTTAATCTCTCCCCACAGACTACCATCCCATCCCTCCAAGTCAATGACATTCTTGTCTCTGACCCAGTCGAAGTCGCTACCTTATTCAACAAATTCTTCATGTCCTGTGCTCTCCCTGACACACCCTCCCACCTTACTCACCCACTCCTCCCCAGGGTGCAACCTCCCCTTTATCCCCTTCGAAATCCTCTTAGCCCTTAACTCTCTAAAACAAACAAATCCAGTCCCAATCAGCTCCACCCAGGTTGCTTCACCTCTCCGCCCCTGCCATAACGGACCCCCTCACCCACATTCTCAACCTTTCCTTCTCCATGCACACCATCCCAGCACTTTGGAAACAGGCAAAAGTTATCCCCCTCCCTAAAGGAGATGATCACTCCTCTGCAAACAATTATTGCCCCATCTCCCTCCTCCCCAAGCTCGCCAAACTCCAAGAGTCTCTCGTACTGTCTAGATTGACTGACTTACTAACACCCTTCAATTTCTTCTCAGACTTGTCAGTCCAGATTTCACAGAAACCACTCTACAATATCCTTCTTGGTTCACATCACAGACTCAGTCCTGTTGGCTATGGAAACTGACCACGTCACAGCCGCTATTTGCATAGACCTAGCCAAGGCCTTGACTCGATCTCTCACCCTCTCCTCCTCCTTCAAAAACTACATTCAGCAGGTCTGGCTTCCTCCACAGTTAAGTGGTTCAGCTCATACCTCTGCGGCAGACAACAGTCAGTCAGAGTGGGAAATTCTACCTCATCTCCCCTCTCCATCCTTGCTGGTTTCCCACAAGGCTCAATCCTGGGCCCTATCCTCTTCTTAATATTCATAAATGATCTCCCCAAAGTGTGTCTGCACTCTGATATTCACCTCTATGCAGATGACACCATCATCTATGTATCAGGTCCCACCCCGATATTGTCCACTCTGCCCTGCAGACTGACTTCAGCCATGTCCTACACTGGTTCCAAATTAACAGTCTCAAAGTCAACACCAAGAAAACCATCTCCTTGGTCTTTGGGACCCCTCAGAAATTAACTAAACTGTCATGTTGCCTGTCTTTCTTAACCCTAGATGGAACCACTCTAGACTCAGTATCTGCCTAGAAATACATGAGCCTATGGCTTGATCTGCACCTAGATTTCTCTAAACACATCGGCTCACTATGCTCTAAGCTTCACCCCAAGCTAGGTGTGCTCTATCATAATAAAGACTCCACACCTCTGCACCTGTGCCAAGACCTTATATCCAAAACCATTCTCCAATTATTTGATTACAGTGACATAGTCTATGCATCAGCCTCAGCATCCCTCCTCTCCCGCCTGGACACCATCCTCAATGCATTCTGCCATTTCACTACCAACTCCCCTCCCTGAACTCATCATTGCACCTTCTCTCCTTGTTAAACCACCCTCCCCTTTCACACAGAAGAAATATTCACTCCTTAACATTCATTGCTAAATACTGGTTCAAGTTCCTCCCAACCTACCTCTCCTCTCTCCTCTCACTTACCCATCACACCCCATATTCTCTGAGGTCCAGCCACCCCTGCACTTTCTCAGTTCTGCACCAAAGAACCACCACCAGGGCCTCTGCTTTCTCTGCTCACCTTGCCCATCTCTGGAACATGCAACCTGCCAAGCTCCATGACTCACTTACTTTCCCTGCTATGAAAAGGGAAATAAAGAACATTCTGCCACCTCCCTGCTGCTGCACCCTCTTGCCCCCCCATCTTCCTCACCCCTCCTCTTTAAATCCCTCACCGCACAGATCTCGCCTAGGTAACCCTCTTCTGCACTCTTTTAAACCTCTTCCTCATCTAGTAGACTGCCAAACAACACTTAGTGTGCTCTCTGTACTCTCTTCTATAACTGGATTTATTTGCCTGTCCATGCCCTCTGGATTAGTATTACAATAAATGGCATGCAGTGTCACTTATTGTTTTGTATTACCTACTGACGGTTGTACCTACTGACTATTATACAATGGCTTCCAAATTGAATGTTTGTATTCCCCTGTTCACTATTGCCAGTTAATGTACTGTATCTGTATACTCTCTGTATTCTGCAACAACTTGTTTATAAGTTATTTGAACCTCCCTCTGATACTCCCTTTTCCCTGGGTCACACCTGGAACCGAGCCTTGGCTCAGTGTGCCTTTCCCAGTCATCAACCTTAAATAAATAAACTTAGGGAGCATGTAGGACTCACTGGCAAGGTTATCTGTTGGTTTGAGCCTTTCTTAGGGACACGATGCAAAAGGTTGTGTTGGGGAATTTTTCCTCACCCCCAGTGGCACTGCCCTGTGGAATGCCCCAGGGGTCAGTCTTCTTGCCCATGTTGTTCATGGTATACATGCTGTCCCTGAAAAAGATTAAATGATGGTATGGCTTGGGGTTTCACAGTTATGCAGATGATACCCAACTGTACCTGTTGTTTGCACCCAGGATGCCTGGTGCAGTGGATGTGCAGAATAAATGCTTGACTTGAGATCCAGTACTGGATGTTATTGAGCTGGCTGAGACTCTGCCCGGACAAAACTGAGGCACTGGCCATCCATCTGGGTCACAAGGGGAGAGTGATTGCTGCTGAGTGGGAGAGATATTTGGCCTGGTGCCATGCAAGCATGCAGTAGCTAGTTCATGTCATCATTTCTGAGTAAAGGGTGACACAGAAAATCACCTAACTATAGTAGGATGTCACTGCCAGACACTCTTGGGGGGGGATGTTAAACCACAGGGGAAAATAGTAGAAGTCTTTGTGGAGCAGGGCTGATTATGGGGCTGGGAGCCTGCCCTGGGAAGAGTGGTTGTGGGCTGAGGCTCACAGGGAAGGAAAAAGACTAAGTTAAAAAACAAAAACTGTACCCAGATGCCCATAGTTTTACATTTATGATTCTATACTTAACACTTCAAAACTAGTTGGAAATAAAGTTGTTTGTTTAATATTTCCCAATAGGTCCTATCAAACACATTTAGTGCCAGATCCACAAAACAGTTTCTCCCTGTCTGTGCCTGTGGCAAAAATGTTTAGTGGATCAGGCCCTTAAAAAGTTAGTTTCTGCCTGAGGTGCTAGAGATGTCAAGAAAACCTCAGCCATCCTTAAATACAGGTAATGGCACCAACCGTGGGGAAGTGTTGTTAAATTGCTAGTATCAAATGGATGAAGCAAAACAAGAGATGTGCCTGGTAAGATACAATTCACTGTGCAGTACTGCAGAACAACACATTAGTAATACCTAACTTTCTAAACCTCATTAAATATTTAAAAATCAAAATCGAAGCAACATTTTATAATCACCTCTGGGCTCACTCCTGTAAGTGTGCTGTCGTTATCCCAAAATGACATACACCCTTATTCATGTCTTGTTACTTAATTTATTTTGTTTGGAACATAAATTAGAAACACAGAAACATAGATGATGATGGGAGAAAAAGACTGATGTTCCATGCAGTCTGAACAAGCTTATGTTTTTTTTTTAAAAAAAACTTATTTTATTGCAGCAGTGAGAGAATACAACACTGACATATGTTACAGGTGTACGGATATTCAGGTTTCAGTTATTTCAGGTAGAATAGGTCTTACAATGAATGAGTTAAAGTTTGCTCTGTATCACAGGGATATTATTTAGCATCTGCTTGTTGAAGATGCCAGAGAAAATCTGTAGAATTGCATTGCTGGTGGTGATTAGTTGTCCATAACAAACTTGAAATGGCTGTCTTTAGATGCAATGACCTGTTATATGATAATATGTAGTATTCTGATTGTGGTACAGTATTATGTTGTAGTAATAGGGAAATGACCAATAATTGTACAGGTTGACATATAGTCTGTAATTTTGAGAAACATCTTTCTAAGCCTTAATCTGCATAGCCTCTGGCAGCAGTAGCAGCCTCTGTTGACTGTACAGATTGATCTGAGTTCTTTTGTTTATCTCTTTATCATTGGGCTCATTTAGCTGCTTATCTTTGTCACTTTTACAGTCTCCCATCCTGCTACCAACTGGCAATCCAGTAGACCCTTTCATAATAGTACCCCATCCCTGCAGTGGGTTTACTCCCAAACACTTCCTCCATTATCCAGCAGGGAAGCAGGAGCTCCATGAGAATACTGTCAGGCCACTAGGAAGTAGTGGGCAAGACTTCATACTGTCTGCCATGCCTCTGGATGTTTTTTTTTTTTTTTACTTCCTATTTTGCATCCCACCTCCTTATGGATGGAACCACTCATCATGTCATGCCTTTGGAGTGGGGCAGGACATTGTGTGTTCAACTATGATGTCCAGTGACACAATGGCAAGTGTTAGGTTAAAGCATAGTATAAATTAAAGATAAAACCAACAAAGATTACAGTTGAAAGACAGAACAATTAAATTAGGATATTCATGCAAACACTGTAATAAAGAATAAATTAAACTGATAGAAGGGTATTACCTTCGAACACATTGTTGAGGGAATTGATCTGATTTAAATAAAGGCTATTCTTTCCTATCACATTACAAAAAAAGGTGTGATGTACCAATCCTTGCTCAGGCCTCCTGGATAGAGTGCCCACAACTGACAGATATGTCTGCTTTACCTTTGTAAAAGGGTGTTGCTTTGGTTTCCCACCCATGAATTAGGGGGGGGCATGATCAATGGCCATGAATTGAAATGCATCCAGAGTCTGTCCATGATATACACTAAGATCTTAAAAGAAAACTCCATGTTAAAATCAGAAAAAGATATGTAGTAGTCTTTTTTTCTGTGTTCTAACCAGTTCCCAGTGTTTTCTTTTCCTCTGGCTTTGAGAGTTGTTTTTTCTAACTTTCCCTAACTGTTTCATTGCCCTTGGAAGTTGCCATTCTGGTTTCTTTTATGGCCTCTTGTCCCAGATAGTCTTCCCAGAGTGTCCTTTGATGTGATGTCTAATCGCCTCTGCAGCAAGCCAGTGTCTTGTTACAGGGTCTGTTACAGCTCAGCCACAGAGAAAATACTTCTTCCAGAGAAGACACACTGCTAGATTTTGGGTGAGTGTAATCATTGTTACTTTTTGATATTAGTACCTTGTCCTGCTATGTTGTGCTGTGTGTGCGTGTGTGTGTGTGTGTGTTTGAATCATGTCACTGTTTACTCTATTCCTCTCAGTCACTTTCAGTTTTTGCACCAGTACTAGCAAAAATTGAACATCGTCTTATAGGTTCTAACATAGCAGGACAAGGTACCGATATCAAAAAATAATAATGATTACACTCACCCACAATCTAGCAGTGTGACTTCTCTGAAAGAAGTATTATCTTTGTGGCTGAGCTGTGACAGACCCTGCTAAATCTAAGAGCATAGCTACATCACATGAGCCAGGGTGCATCGTAGGAGAAAGAAAGCCAATAAACCAATTTGTGATAGAGATCCCAAGGGGTCGTAAAACTACCATACAGCTAGCAGGCTAATTTGGGAAAAACTCCTAATAGCAGACAGAGGGAAGGACATACTAGGACTTAACATACATATCAAAACACTTTACATTAACATGTTTTTGCACATTCTGGGTAGACTTCTCCTTTAACCACAGTCAATAGCGAGCCGAGAGCTGACTAAACCCCGAACACCAGGTTCAACCAACTGGACGTCCTCAATCAAACTATTTCAATAGGATGCTATTTGTCAGTCAGGAGTAAGGAGAGAGAGAGAGAGAGAGAGAGAGAGGACTGAATTTCTCCAACAATGAGAAAGCAACTTAACATTGAATTTGATGCTTTTTCTACACTCATGCCACCACTGCCAGTGTCATCTCATCTCCTACTGCTTGCATGCCCACCCACCTACTGCCTGGCACAGTGCTGTAGCCAGCATGAAACACTGCCCACCACCAATGACAGTGCAAGTTATCTCGCCGGGGGGTGGTGGGGCATGCCAGAGCATGGGCCAGAAATGACTGGAGTTTTAAAAAGACGTTTGTTAGATCTCTGGCCAGTTATCTGCTATTCAGCTGAGTGGTAGCGGGGAGTGGGGCTGAGTGGGGCAGGGGCAGGTGAGGGAGTCAGGGTGAGGAGACACACACACACACAAAAAAAAAGTTGGACCTCCAGATGCCAGGAAGATCTTTGAGGGAACAAAAACAAGGACACACACTATGGTCCTGCACTGAAATAAGCATACTTAGTATGCAAAGCAGGCAAAAACAGCATCATAAATGACCTCTCCCGGCTAAAAACTCTTATGAGAGGAGTCTCCCGGGGTTCTATTCTTGGGCCCATCCTATTTGCAATCTACATTAACGATATCGACCTTAACATCTCCTCAGCAACACCTCTTTGTGGACGACACTGTACTGTACATTGCTAAACTGTCCCTGGAACTGGTCTGTTCAGACCTAAAGCAAGAATTCTGCCTGCTGCAGCACAACCTGCTACACCTCAAACTGCTGTTCAATGCTTCTTTACCCCAGGCTAACTCCACAGTCACCCATCCTCAAAGTGCTAACCCTCCTTTGTGAACCTCTAGAGCCAGTAGATAAATTAAAATACCTCGGGTTCTGGATCGATAGTAGGCTCTCTTTCATACCACATGTCAAAGAATTAGTCAAAAAGCTGCAGCAAAGATTAGGAATTTTCTACAGAATCAAGCACCTTCTCACTGTAGAGGCAAAAACAAGCGTAGTTCAAACAACTTTCCTTCCACTCCTGGACTATGCCGATCTCTACAGTTATTGTCCCATCATGTCTCTTTCCAAACTGGACACCCTGTACCACAGAGCCCTCAGATTAATCATTAACACATCATACAACACCCATCATTGCACCCTCTATGCCCAATTTGGCTGGCATTCCCTAAAAATGAGGAGAATAGAAAATGTGTTATCATGGAGCTACACAGCCATATCGGGTAAGGTCCTCTGGTATATTTGTAATCTTCTAGTTTACTCCAAGGAATCCTATTCCCTTAAACTATATACTTTCCTCTCATTCAACATCCCTAGAGTCAGAACTTAGCATGGTATCTGTTCTTTAAGTTATTTGCATCCTTCCATTCGGAGTAGTATCCAAAAATCCCTAAAACGCCCACAAATTGTTAGTATGTCTACCTTCAAAATGCTTCTTCTTCATCTGTTGAAAGAAACTTGCATCTGTTTCCGCAAGCCATAGAACTCTAGCATGCTCATTGGTTAAGCCCATCCACCTCCCTATCCTTCTAGGTTAGACTGTAGTCCTTCATGAGCTTTGTCTCCTCTTATCCTCTTCTCTTGTTTTTCTAGGTAGGACTTAAGTTCTCAGTGACCCTCACCTAGTCTTACACCCTCCTCGCCCCTTTCTCCTACCTCACCCCTCCCCTCCTGGCTTCCCCTCTCCCAAGCACCACTTACTCGCTTGGTGTCTTCATCTGCCTTCTCGCCTCTCCTCCTTTCTCTTCCCCTATTAAATTTTGCCCCCATACTTTCTTTTCTTCCCCCTGTTTTTCTGCCACTCTAGGCTGTATATATTGTACATATTGTTTATTGAATATCTCCTGTTACATATTGTTTATTGTATATTTTATATGTTTGTATTCTGGCTTCCTTGTATCTATTTATTGTATATTATTTTCCTAAGTTTGTTCTTTTCGAGTGTCAATTTCATGTGCTTTGCCCACCCAGGACCATTTTGTAAATGAGTTTATCTCAATGATGCTTCTTCTGGTTAAATAAAGATTGATTGACTGACCTTTTCAGAAGCTTAATTCTGGGCTGTATGCACCTTATCTGGAGCCCTGCCCAGATGTATAAAAAACATAATATTACACTACCTCCTATGCATTATTCTATATGTAATGTATTGATGGTTACTTTTTCCCATAGGAAAAGAGTAACATTCAAATCAATAATACCATTGATGTGACATCACAAATTGATAATATAATGCATTGAATAGACTGCACTAGGAACCATAGAAGATGTTCAGTACTAATAAATGAAGAATTGTGTTTGCAGCACTGACAATTAAATACATTCTAGATCGAGGGAGCGCTGTCTCGACCAATTGGAGTGCTCCTTTCTTCTGTGCATGAGACAGCCTTATTTTTGGAGGCATGTCTCTCACACAACTTTCCTGGAAATGAGCACATTCAGGCTGGGTTTAAAAAAATAATGTATTATTGATCAAGCTTGATCAATACTGTATTTATACTGCCACTGAGATCACCCTTAATTGTTGTAAGAGTGGTCTCACTTACATTCTTAGGGTATCAGAACTGCTCAGTTTCAGTGTGCAGTTCTCATACCCAGAGAATGATCACGAGACTACTCTTACAACTGTAATAGTGGTCTTGGCAGTGCTATTTATATACAAAAGACATGAGGCACTGACACATATTGTAGAACTTTGCAGCACTGACAAGTGTGGAAGATGCACGGCACTGACAAGTGTGGAAGGTATGCAGCACTAAGTGTGGAACACATGCAGCACTGTCAAATATGGAAGGTGTGCAGCACTGACAAGTGTGGATAATGTGCAGTATGGACAAGTATGGATGGTGTGCAGCACTAAGTGTGACTGATGTGCAGCAGGGACAAATGTGGAAGTTGTGCAGCACTAAGCATGGAAGATGTACAGCATGGACTAGTGTGGTAAGTGTGAAGCACAAAGTGGAAGATGTGCAACGCTGACAAGTGCGGAAGGTGTGAAGCTCTAAGTGTGAAAGATGTACCACACTAAGTGTGGAAGATGTGCAGCACTGACAAGTATGGAAGGTATGCAGCACTGGCAAGTGTGGATGGTGTGCAGTATGGACGAGTGTGGAAGCTGTGCAGCACTGAAAGGTGTGGATGATGTGCCTTATAGACAAGTGTGGAAGGAGTGCAGCACTAAATGTGGATGATGTGCAGCATGGAGAAGTTTGGAAGGTGTGCAGCACTGACAAGTGTGGAAGGTATGCAGCACTGACAGGTATAGAAGGTTTGGAGCACTGACAAGTGTGAAAGGTGTGGAGCACTGAATATGGAAGATGTACAGCAAGGACACGTGTGGAGGATGTGGAGCACTGACAAGCATGGAAGGTGTGGAGAACTGAGCATGGAAGATGTGCAGTACTGAATGTGAATATTGTGCAGCACTAAATGTGGATGATGTGCAGCTCTGACAAGTGTGGAAGGTGTGGAGCACTAAGTGTGGAAGATGTGCAGTACTAAATGTGGATGTTGTGCAGCACTAAATGTAAGTGATGTGCAGCACTGACAAGTGTGGAAGATGTCCCGTACTGTCAAGTGTGGAAGGTGTGCAGCACTGACAAGTTGGAAGATGTGCAGCACTGTCAAGTGTGGAAGATGTGCAGCACTGACAGGTGTGCAAGATATGCAGTACTGACAAGTGTGGATGGTGAGCAGCACTGACTAGTGTGGAAGATGTCCAGTAATGTCAAGTGTGGAAGATGTGCAGCATTGACAAGTGTGGAAGGTGTGCAGCACTAAGTGTGGAACACATGCAGCACTGTCAAATATGGAAGGTGTGCAGTACTGACAAGTGTGGATAATGTGCAGTATGGACAAGTGTGGATGGTGTGCAGCACTAAGTGTGACTGATGTGCAGCAGGGACAAATGTGGAAGTTGTGCAGCACTAAGCATGGAAGATGTACAGCATGGACTAGTGTGGTAAGTGTGAAGCACAAAGTGGAAGATGTGCAACGCTGACAAGTGCGGAAGGTGTGAAGCTCTAAGTGTGAAAGATGTACCACACTAAGTGTGGAAGATGTGCAGCACTGACAAGTATGGAAGGTGTGCAGCACTGGCAAGTGTGGATGGTGTGCAGTATGGACGAGTGTGGAAGCTGTGCAGCACTGAAAAGTGTGGATGATGTGCAGTATAGACAAGTGTGGAAGGTGTGCAGCACTGACAAGTGTGGAAGGTTTGGAGCACTGACAAGTGTGAAAGGTGTGGAGCACTGAATATGGAAGATGTACAGCAAGGACACGTGTGGAGGATGTGGAGCACTGACAAGCGTGGAAGGTGTGGAGCACTGAGCGTGGAAGATGTGCAGTACTAAATGTGAGTATTGTGCAGCACTAAATGTGGATGATGTGCAGCTCTGACAAGTGTGGAAGGTGTGGAGCACTAAGTGTGGAAGATGTGCAGTACTAAATGTGGATGTTGTGCAGCACTAAATGTAAATGATGTGCAGCACTGACAAGTGTGGAAGATGTCCAGTACTGTCAAGTGTGGAAGGTGTGCAGCACTGACAAGTTGGAAGATGTGCAGCACTGTCAAGTGTGGAAGATATGCAGCACTGACAGGTGTGCAAGATATGCAGTACTGACAAGTGTGGATGGTGAGCAGCACTAAGTGTGGATGATGTGCAACACTGACTAGTGTGGAAGATGTCCAGTAATGTCAAGTGTGGAAGATGTGCCGCACTGACAAGTGTGGAAGGTGTGCAGTACTGACAAGTGTGGAAAGTGTGCAGCACTAAGTGTGGAACACAAGCAGCACTGTCAAATATGGAAGATGTGCAGCACTGACAGGTGTTGATGTGCGGCATGGACAAGTGTGAAAGGTGTGCAGCACTAAATGTGGAACACATGCAGCACTGTCAAATGTGGAAGATGTGCAGCACTGACAAGTGTGGATTATGTGCAGCATGGACAAGTGTGGAAGATGTGCAGCACTAAATGTGGAAGATGTGCAACACTGACAAAAGTGTTGAAGGTGTGCAGCACTAAATGTGGAACACATGCAGCACTGTCAAATATGGAAGATGTGCGCCACTGACAAGTGTGGAAGGTATGCAGCACAAAGCTGTGCAGGACTGACAAGTGTGGAAGGTGTGCATCACAGTACAGTGTGAAAAATGTACAGCAGTAATACGTGTGGAAGGTGTGCTGCACTGAAAAGCGTTGATAACATACAACACTGACAAGTGTGGAAGATGTACAGCACTAACAATTGTTAATTTTACGTAGAAAAATAGACAAAGATGGCAGAAAAAGACCCATGGTCCATGTAGTCTGCCTGAGTTCCCTATTTAGCCTTGGAACCTACTGCCCTCCAGGGTCCTAGCCCTCTCCAATCTCCCCCCAATTCCCCTCCCAGTATCTGCTGCCTCAAGCAACCACTGTACCCTTTATTCTGTCCCAGTTGTGCATGAAACTACTAATGTTTTTTGCATCTATCACTTCAGCTGGTAGACTGTTCCATGGCTCCACCATGCTTTCTATAAAATAATACTTTTATTTATTTATTTATTGAGATATCAGAATTAGAAACCTTTGAGTCTGAGACTCCTTTGCAAAGGCTTCACGTCATGGAAGTGCAAAACAAGAGAAATGTACAATGTCCCTCCTGACCCTCCCTCCAGTTAGTTTCCACTCACGTCAAGCTTATTGAAGCAACTACGGCTGTGGCTGTAAACATTGTGCTATTAGGCTACTCAACCCTTTTATAAAATGCTATCTCTAACCCAGGGATAAAACAACAAAAGAAAAAGTAGAAAAATACAACTTTACAACCCTCTGTTGGTAGCAGCAGCAAGGCAGTGTGGGGGCTGTAGTTCAACAGGCGGAGTAAGGGAACTACAGAGAAATGGAGCAGAAGGTGTAAAGCTCCTGTTTTTAGGTATAGGAGGTTTTTAAGTTTATTAGAGCTCTAGAGTTATGTAATTGCTCCTTATAAGAGTAAACTGTGTAGGTTTTTAAACTTTAAAAGTTGGGCTTCTGACCATGCTACAGCAGGGCACTTCCTAGTAGAAACAATATTTAATCAAGCTCTAGTGAGTGGAGGTGGGCACGGCAGAGGGAAGTGTCTGCCATGTTAGCCTGGCAAGTCAGGCAGGACGTGTTACTCTGCTTCTGGGGAACATAAATGGAGTCTCAAATCTGGCAGGACCTCACATTTGTTTTTGTAGGTGAAGTTGTTAGCACTGGGAAATGAATGCAGTAGGATTACAGCTCTGATATCTCTACTGTCCTTCAGTTTCTATCTTATCCTGAAACAAAGGTAAACATAAGCATTTTAGGACTACATAGTCCTTGAACAACAAAGTGTATAAGCCTTTCCATCACTCTGGAACAACATAATTGAATGTCTGTTATAAATTTTTAACTGAAAAAAAAGTGTCTTGCAGTATTGGAGATGGGAGGATGGAGATCACATGTGTAGGTTGCAATATGTTAATTTGGGGGAAAATAGGAGAGTTAGGAAATTATTTTACATGTGCAAAATGTATTTATATCAGAGCTCTTGGAGGAAGAGGCGAATAACCCGAGGCACAAACAGAATGAATCAGTTGACATATCTAAACCTGAGGCATACATTGATCCTTTTTTTGAAAATCAGGGAAATGGGAAACAACAGACAGGTATCAGTATAAATCGGTCAATGAATTCAGATGAGCCTGCCACTAATGATATGGTGATACCAGAAAATAGGGATTCTTCTCACACCTCAAAGGAGTTTATGGACATAGTCATAATGGTACCTACAGATAGTCGGGGTATAAGTGGAAAAAAGAAGAGAGTTACTACAGATGTGGAAGGGGTGGATGACGAGGAGGATATTCCAGAATGGACTCGGGTAGTGGGAATAGGAAGAACGAAAAGAGCTACAGTAGAGTGGCTGAAGTATTTAAATTGGCATTAGTAAATAGTTTCCAGGCTCTAGAATTTAAGCAGAGGGCAGAGCCAGCTGGGGATACCACCAACAAACAAAAATCAGCAGAAACGGAGCTGAGCACTGATAACATGAGGATGTCGGCAGAAGGAGGAAGGTCAGACAATAACATAATAGTAATTGGGGACTCTATTATAAGAAATACAGATACCATTATTTGTAGAGGTTGGAAAGATAAGGCCATGGTCAGTTGCCTTCCAGGGGCTAGCATTAAAGATGTAAAGGACAACACAGAGGGTACTAATGATATCATTAATGATTGCACATAGGTACTAATGATATCAGATATAGGCTAGATGAAGATTTTGAGGAGGTGAGGAAAACACTATGAAGGAAAAACTGTAAGGCTTTAATATCGGAAATCATACAAGTGCCCAGGGCAAGAGTTGGAAGGACCAGAGCAATTAAAAAAATCAATACCTAACTTGAAAACTGGACTATGAAGGAAGGTATTAAATTTATTCAAAAGTAGAATGCTTTAATTAATCAAAATTACCTTTACACAAGAGATGACCTACACCTAAATAAATTAGGAACAAGGGTATTGGGGACAGGCTAATACATAGAAAATCATTTAAACTAATGAAGGAGGGGAATGGAGGGAAGGGCTATGAAAAATGCCTTAACAGGTACTCAAAACATATAGCTAGATAGATAAATAGATAAGAAGGAAGGAAGGAAGGAAGGAAGGAAGGAAGGAAGATAGGCAGTGTCAGTGGCTCAGTAGGTAGCACACTCGCCTCTAAGGCTGGGAGATCAGAGGCTGTGGGTTCAGTTCCCACATCTGGCACTTGGGTTAATATCCCAATACTGACACTGTAGTGCAGCATGAGGGGCGTGCTACACTTCTGAGGTGCCATCTTTTGGATGAGACGTTAAACCAAGGTCCCATCTGCCTGGATTGGTGGTAGTTCAGGTAGATGCTAAAGATCCCATTGCACTTATCGAAAAAGAGTAGGGGAATTTCCCCGGTGTCCTGGCCAAATTTCTCCCATTCACTAAAAATACCACCAACAGCTTAATCTGGTTCAATTTCAGTTGCTTACCATCTGTATCCCCCCTCCCCCCTGTTGCCCCTGAAAAAGGGACTTCTAGGCCCAGTGGGCTTACCAGGTCAATAAAATTCAATAAATAACGATAGATAGATAGATAGATAGATAGATAGATAGATAGATAGATAAAAATGTTTATTTTGCCACAGGATGAAAATTTATAGGACTGAAAAGCCCTGTTTGCAAAGTTGTCCTGCTTTCAAAAATGGTTACAGTCAAAGAATACATCTGGTACATGCAACAAATATTACATACAATATACTCTAAGAAAGGTTTCTTAAAGGTTTCATATAAAAAATTAATTTTATATGCTATACCATACCTATGACTTAAAAATTCACAACACATCACCCCCCACCCACACCCTAAGGAGCCAGGCTAAGTAGAATAACAGAAGCATAAACTCTTCCATTCATTATCTTTAAAAGATGCCAGGTTCTTTGCACACCTAATCCTGGGATCCAATTCATTCCAGAGTTTTGATAGATAGTACTTCTTATGCATTTTGCCATAAGAGTTATGAACAAATTTTATTTATTTATTTAGTTTTTGTTGACCGGGTAAGTGCACTAGACAAATTCTGCCTATTTTCAGACCCACCGTGGGTGGGGAGGGGTGTACAGATGAATGCCAACTGGCATTGAACCAGATTAAGCTGTTGGTGGTATTTTTAGTGAATGGGGGGAAATTTGGCCAGGGCACCGGGGAAATTCCCCTACTCTCAGGTAGGGAAACCTCACATCCTGGTTCTCAGAGCTATCATGGCAGCCGTTAGGCTGGAGCAGAGGGTGGTGATGGAAGAGGAACAGGAGATGGTTCGACGATCAACAAATCTGGAAGTTACTGTTACTGATACTTTGACTGCTGTACTGGATGAGTTTCATGCTTAGGATTCTGTTCCATTGGATAGACAGGTCTTGAGACCGATAGCTGGATTTTCAGGTTACGATTTAGCCGCTGTGCACCCGACTGCTGCTTCTTCAGACATGACGGGGGATTTGGTTGCCACAGCCGCTCTCAGCCCCGAGATGCAGGCTTTATTGCAGCAAGAAGAGGAGCGGCATTTGCTGGCTCGACGTGCACTTTTAGCAGGTTTGCTTCTGCAACCGACGTCCAAACTACCAGCGGTCCTACTAAGTGAAACGGAGACTCAAGACACTTCTCCTGTAACCCCGGATTTGGCGGATTCCCCTTCAGGGCAATTGGTGTTGAATTCGCAGGTTAGTGCTTCAGGGACTGTATCGGGTGTAGACTCTACTTACAGTAGGTCACAGCAAGCTCTGCCTATAGTGCCTGCTTTATCGAGTGATGACCCTCCTGTTTTTTTGCATTCCCCTTTAGAGACCCGTGTTGCTCCCCCCCTTTCAAGTACTGTAGTGAGGATTTCTGCAGAGGCTGTACAACCAGCTTCCTCTTGGGATGACATAGTGACTCTGGCCCAAGACATTGACACTGCTTCTGCCTGGTCGGTTGAAAAAGCTTTATTGGCTGCTGGATGGGAGCGTGGTTCTGCAAAGGGACAGTGGGTTTCAGGTGCTTCACCTATCCAGATATCTCGACCTGTCTTCCCTGCACAGAATGCAGTCTTGGCAGGTGGTAGGCCAGGGAAAACGCCTTCCTTGCGTTCTGGCTGCGGATGACACATATGACACAGAACCAGTGTTGGCGCTGCCTGAAGTTTCAGAAGTTGTGTAGTCAGCTCCTTTACAGTCGGCCCCTACCCCTAGCATGGATTTTGTGCCACCTTTCTCTAAAATGTCTTATTCTGCTGTAGCCTCTGCCACAAGGAGACCCCACCCCCGAAGCCCAGTGGTGCCTGCCAAAGGTCATAATGCGGTGAGGCTGCGTTATCTTGGGGGTATGTCTGAAGCCCCTGATAAGAGTTTTTGTGGCTCGGACTTTGCTTAAGGAATCTCTTAAGTTTTTGCAACAGAGATACACGCTTTATTGCATGTTTCAAGGGAATTCACCTTTGACATTAGTTTCAAAACCCAACAGGGTTTAGAACGTTTTTGGTTGAAATATCAGAGCGTTCAGAAATCTCCCTTATGGGCCCCTTTTTCAGTTCTGCCCTTATCACGACCCACCCAAAAAATGGTCACTATTCTGTTTTGTAGTGAAGGGGTCAGTATGAATGATTTGACACATTGGTTAAAAGCTCACTGTACTGTTCTCTCGGACCCTGAGGCCATATTTGACTCAGAACAATTATGGACTGGGGGCTGGAAGGTAAGAGTTATGCTTAAAATGACGGATGACGGTATAGCACACCTTCCTAGTAGTTTTTTTGGGGGACGAGATAAGGGAGTTCTTTTTTATTCGGGACAACCCAAGGCATGCTATCAGTGTGGGTTGATCTCCCACCTGAGTAGTGCCTGTGATCAGCTTAAGTGTACAGTATGTGGAGATTTGGGACACTCTGGCTTTCATTGTGTGGAATAAGAACGTTGTAATTTATCTGATGTGACAGGCCATAATTTTCAAGCCTGTAGATGGGCTGCTCATAACAACCCAAATTTGGCTGATGGTGCAGATCAGTGTCTTTATATTACTTTGGCACAAAAGAAAATAATTTTTGCCCAAAAAGAACGGATGGATTTGCCCAACGAGAGTGGCCTGGTTGTCTCTGAGGGGGATGGTGTCGTAGCCCATGATGTTCCCATGGCTCAGTCCTCCAGTGCCGTACTTCCACCATCCTGCCTTGTGGTTCCTGATACAGCTTCACCTCCTTTAGTGGTTGGGCATGATGTAGAACCCCTGACTGCTAATTTTTCACTCCGGAATAACATGTCTATGGAACGATCCCAGGACGATCAGCTGAATTCAGATGTTGTGTCTCTCTCACCACAGCATTCTGCGCATGAGGCGTCTCTAGACCCGGGGACGATGGGCCCCCCCACCTGCCCTACCTGGCTCAGCCAGGATTACTACCTGGGTGACTTGAAGCAAGAAGTTGCTGGCTTCTAGGCCTACTACTGAGTCTCTTCCCCTCTCCAACAAATTTGATCTCTTGCAATCTACAGGGGATTCTTCAGAGGAATCTGATTCCTCCTCCCTACCATCTTCCATGCCTGATCACTCGGCTGACACTGAGCTTCAAATTGAACACCCTGGAAAATGCAAGGCTAAGACTAAACATAAGGGATCTGTCCCCCGTAAGGGGAGATTAAAATAAGGAAGATTATGGGCTATCTCTTGCTTTTTGTTTTCGTACTGATGCAGTCAATTGAACATATTTTTCATTCTCTGAATGTTAATAGTATCAAGAATCCGGCTAAACGTGATTCAGTTTTTTTCCTATTTAATGCTTTCTGTTTCAGGTACAGTGTTCTTGCAAGACATTTACTTCCATACAATATTTGAGGTTATGCAAGCTATGAAGGCCTAGTACCTGGGCCCCTCATTTTGGTCAATTGGTCAGGAAACCGCTTCTGGGGTTGGTGTTTTGTTTCGAACCTCGGAGATACAGTTACTTAAGTTGTATGACTTGCTCCCCGGCCGTGTTCTTATTCTAGATGTTCGGCTTCAAAATGTTTTTTCCACCTGATTAACTGTCATGCCCCACAAAATAAAGCCCTCTGGGTTGAGATGTTCAAAATGATTCAGCCTTTTTTACATACAGTACTTCACAGTTCGTTATTTTTGGTGGTGATTTCAATTGTGGTTTATCCTTTCAAGATAGAACACATACGTCTAAGTCAGCTAAACTTTATTCTGATTCAATTTTTTTGGCTTCTTTGATCAAAACGGTTATTTTGCTTGATGCTTATTGTTCCCATATGGGATTACATACACCAACTTTTTATAAAGGTAATTTGGCTACAAGGATTGATTTTTGATTGATTGATTTGATTTTTTGATGATTGATTTTTTTTTCATCTCATCCCATCCCGTTTATTAATTTGGATGATGGCAGTTCAATTAGCTGAGTTCTCTGATCATGGGATGTTATCTCTTACTCTTGGTGCAGTTGCTTGTGTACAACGGGGTCCGGCTATTTGGAAGATGAATGTTTCGATTCTGTTGGATATGGATTTTACACTGCTTCTGCGGGATTTTGTGGTGGCCAGAAAATCGTTTTTTATATGTTATGATGATGCTGCACAATGGTGGTTGGACACTAAGCGTGATTTGATTTATTTTTTTAAACAATATAGTAGGACTGTATGTATGACCAAATATAAGGATTACTTGAGCCTACAAACTCAATTGCAGAGATTATTTTCCTTATCCCTTACCACGGGGTATGACTACACTTCTCAAATACAATATTTTAAAGCCCAGTATGCAAAATTTCCATTCAGAACGAGCACAGTCAATACGCCATCAACAGCAATTTGGCACTAAGGGTTCTTTGACCTTTGTATGCACCTTTGAGGCTTATAATTCACGTGTTGGTCATAAAGACATGTCTTTCTTATACAATTCTTAAGGGCCAAATTGTCCGTTCTCAGCCTGACATAATAGCTACGGTTGCTGACTATACGGAATGGAAATTTGAACCTTTGCATTTTGATCTTGTAGAGGCTGAGAGTTTCCTATCCAGGATTGAGTTTCCTGTGCTTTCTTTACAAGAGGGGTCTCGTTTAATAATGCAATTTCTTCCCTCTGAGGTGCTGGAGGCTATTCGGTCTCTGAAAACTACCACAGCTCCTGGTCCAGATGGCTTGCCTTCAGAAATATATAAATTTTGTGCTCAAGATTGGGGGGACGAACTGACCCAGGTCTTTAATAGTCTTTTGCTTGGTACCTCTCTGCCTCTATCCTTTAATATGGGTTCCCCTATTATACTTGTTTAAATCAGGCGATAGGAAAGCTTTGAATAATTGGCATCCAATTTGTTTATTAAATACTGATTTTAAAATACTTTCCAAGGTTTTAGCTAAATGTTTGTTGTCTGTTACTACTAATTTGATTTCAGTTAGCCAAACATCCTCTGTCCCAGGCTGTTCTATACAAGATAATTTAATGCTCCTTAGACAGCTTTTTGATAAAGACTTTCAGAATTTGGTACAGGGTTATGTACTGTCTTTAGGTCAGAAACAAGCTTTTGATGCAGTTGGATTTGGGTAAATTTCAGATACCTCATGTATTTATTTCTTGGCTTCAGTTACTATATCAAACGGCAACAGTTTTTCCTTTAGTAAATGGTTGGCATGGACCATTGATTAAGATTCAGCAAGGAGTCCGTCAGGGTTGCCCCTTGAGCCCTATATTATATGTATTTTTTTGGACCCCTTATTGAGACTTTTACAATCTTCTACTGATATGTTACCAATAGCTTTCACTCCTACTATAAAAGTTAGCCCTGTTTTAGCTTATGCTGATGACATATGTTTATTATTGAGAACATCACAGTCTATAGAAGTTGCCTTATGCCTGTGTTCAGAGTTTGGAGCGATGGCTGAAGCTAGTCTAAACCTCCAAAAAAGTAAGGGTTTTCGGTTAGGACTGGATAGCCCGGTCTTGCCGTCAGTGGGGGGTGTTCAATTTAGGGTTGATCCTCTATGGATTTGGGGTATTTATTTTGGTATGCCATGTCCAGATGTGTACAATTGGAATCTGAAACTTGATATAGCACAACGGAAGGTTTCCACTTAGAACAAATGGAAGATGGGGAAGGAAAAAAGGGCATACCTGATTAAGACTTATTTGGTACCGATATTTTTGTTTTTGAGTTATATATTTCAGCCCCCAAGGAATAGTCAGACTAGATTACTGAGTATATTTTTTCAAGCAGTATGGGGTAGTAGGCTTAATCTGATACAACGTAATAAATTATATCGCCCCATTTCTCGAGGAGGTCTAAATATGGTACACCCTTTATTTTTCTTCAACAGTATTTTTTTCATGGCTAATCTTCGTCCACTTCTTATTCTTTCACATAGAGGTTGGGAACCATGGGTGTTTGATACAATCCACTTTTGGTTCCGGTTATGGGAGGAAGGGAGGCAATTTGAGGGTGGTTAAGCCGATACCTACTGTTCCTCTTTATTGGAAAGACACTTTTTCTAGACTACGTCAATGGAAGGTGCCTGCTTCCAGCATTATGTCTGGTCAACGAAAACGCTTATATTGTACATTATTAGATACTATTTGTCATGTTCCAGTTATGTTTGATCATTGTCCTATTGAGCATAGGTCACGGGTTTTACGATTTTTGCGGAATCCTAGGTTTCCTCCTCAGATGTGGGACATGCATTGGCTTAGTTGCCATGGTAAACGGAATGTAAAAGGCAATCATAAGCATAAGCAACTATGTGAACAGTATTGCAGTAGGCCAGGTTGCCGGGATATAGTTGAAACAGTGGATCATCTTTTTTTCCAGTGTTCCTTTATAATTGGCTTTTGGAATTTTCTGGCCATCACATGGCAATTCCCGGTGTTTGCTTCTGTTTCATTTGATAATTGATTGCATGGAATAACATCTGGCCCTTGGCAGAGATGGGTTGGAGAGACCTTGGAAGTTTTGTTTACTGTCTGTAAATGACACATTTGGTTAGCTCGATGTCTTTTCACCTTGCAACAAAAACAGTCTTCACATTTGGAATTAGTTGGACATATTATCAAAGATTTGAGAGTGATTTGTGCTTCTGAATGGCAATCCCTACAAAAGGCTTTATGGTTGACGAAATGGAGGGGATTGCCTTGGATCACAGATTCTGATGCTCCTATTACTTGAAGGTGATATTGTTTTCTTTTCTTTTGTTTAACATTGTCTTTGATTATTTTTGTATGAATCCTAATGCTATATTTGTGTATGACTTGTTTTGAGACTGTTGTACCTCTGTTTCTTTAGCTTATGTTTTTTTTTGTTTTAGTTTTCTTTTCAATAAAAATTTCCCCTACTCTTTTCAAGAAGTGCCATGGGATCTTTAACATCCACCTGAACTACCACCAGAACAGGCAGATGGGACCTTGGTTTAACATCTCATCCGAAAGACGGCACCTCAGGAGTGCAGCACCCCACCCTCATGCTGCACTGCAGTGTCAGTATTGGGATATTAACCCAAGTGCCTGGTATGAGGATGAAACCCACAGCCTTCTGATCTCCCAGCCTCAGAGGTGGAACTACTTGACATCTATTTTTAAGCTCTCTTAAGTTGTGTTTATAGTTCTTCTTATGTATATATTTAGATTGTGTTATGGTATCTACTCCAAATTCCATATAGGGCATAACCCCAGTTTTCTTTTTTTCTCCTAATTTCAAGAGAATTCCAGTTTAATTGGTTTAACATCTCACAGTGGTGTGTATTGAAATGGCATTTCAATACATACTTGGCCATCCTATAATATGTCATATATTTTATTCAACAGTGCCTGGGTGGCATGCTGATATATCAGACTTCCATATTCTAATATGGACAATATTAACTGCTGAACTATTTTGTTTCTCGAATCCCTGGATACTCTCCTCCGGAAGACTCCCAACCTAGTATTAGCCTTTCTTGAAATATCTGTTATATGTGCTTTGAAAGTTAACCTACTATCTATTTGTACTCCCAGATATTTGTAAGATTTTACTACTTCCAGTCTATCATTATTCAAGGTGTATATTTCCAAAGAGTGTTTTTGATCTTTTATTACCCCCTTTTATTTATATTCTAGGACTTGCATTTTTTTCTTGTTCAGTAACATTTTGGGCTTTTTTAACGATATTTGTAAAATATAAAAGTCACACTGCAACATATTTTGCAGACCTTTATTATTTTTTGCCCTATCTATTAATGCCATATGTGCATAAAGATATAGTTCACATTTTTGGATCATCTGTGGCAAGAGCGAGCCCTGTGGGACCCCTCTATATGTCTGTTCCTTCTCTGAGTACAAACCCCTGGCATATACCTGTTGTGTTTGTTCTGTGAGATAGGAGACCATCCATGTTTTTACGGGATCTGACATCCCCACCTTAGAGAGTTGTTCCATCAAGATGTTACAATTAACTAAATCAAAAGCTTTTGAGAAGTCGACGAACACTGACACGATGCACTCCCCCTCTCCAGACCATCTGATACAGAGTTTATAAAGTCCGTCAGGGCTGTGTCCATTGACCTCCTGCCCTGAAACCTGCTTGACACTCTGTAAGAAGCTTGTACTTTTCTAGAAATTCATAGATTTGATCACATACTAATCTTTCATAGACTTCTGATATAGTAGACAAGAAGGCTGTTGGTCGGTAATTGGTCTGGTTAGCTTTTTTCACCACCTTTGTAAATTGGAATTATTCGAAAATGTTTCCAGGATTCTGGATATATCCCTTGCTGTAGACTGAAACTGAAGATATTAGTTAGAACTGGGGTTATCTGTTCCACAGAATACTGTATTTTAGGAATTTTATTTCAATTTGGTCAGGTTCTGTGGCTTTCTGTGAATTTAACTTTTGAATTTGTTTGTAGACCTTAGTTTGATTCAATTTCCGGAAATAGAATTTAGGTAACTTATCGTCATATTTTGGTTTGTGGATCCTTTTCTCTTTACTGTCAAATTCTCCATGCAGATAGTTTTCAATGATCATATCAGGAAGATGACAAAAATAATTGTTTAGACTTTCAACTATTTGTAATAATGTAATTTCCCCTCCTTTCCCATCAACCAGTCTTATTTCAGTGGCTTTCTTTGTGTTCCCTTTAAGCTGTTCTAACAGATTCCAGTATTGTGCTGGATTTTTGGTTTGGTTTCTTTTATGTTGGTAGTATAAATTTTTACCATTTTAATCACACTTGTGCTCTTATTTCTTTTTTTATCATTTAACACTTTTTTTCCTCCCCCTGCGGAGTGGGCCCACGACCTCCAGCCACCGGCACCCACACCCCAGAATCAGGTCTGGCGTGCGGATAATCGCCCCATGCCACAGGGGTCAGCCACCCCCCCCGGACAAGGCTCCTCTCATGGTCCAGGGTGCAGGGCATGGCCATCAGCTGTGAGATCACCCTACCATGTTTCCACTGTTCTTTTGTTCCCATGGGAGACGGACGTGCAATGGCGTCCAAGCACGTCTATGCTGATGCCCATCACGCTCCCTCCCACCCTAGCTCTGCTCAAGATTGTAGTGAGGCTGGCCTCCGCCAGTCACTGCTACAGTACGATGCATGACCCATGCCCACCCCAGAGGAAGGAGAGCATTCATAGGATGCTCAATTCTTCCTCTCCCCTGCCAGGCCCCGGTGGCCCGAGTCCATTCTTGAACCTGGTTCACCGGTGTGGTGCGAGGTGTGGCATCCAGCGCCTCAACCCTCAGCGCCACTGCACCTGTACTCTTATTTCTTATTACTTTAAACAACTCCCAATCCTCAGCTTCCAGGGTCCTATTTGCCTTTTTCTAGATTCCATCCTTCCACCGAACATATTTTTTAATTTTTTCATCTACCCATGGATGATGTTTTTTTTCTCTCTCCCTATTTCTTTTAAATGGGGCATGCTTATTACAAATGTCTAAAAAGTCATTTGTAAACTCCTTAACAGCCAGGTCCACATCAGGGATCAGATCTATATGTTCCCACTTTACTTTCCTACTTCTTGTTGGAAATTTGTTTTGTTAAAATTCTTGAAGTCTTTTAAGTATTTAACAGGGGTCATATTGTTTCTATAGATTGTTAGTTTTATATCACATTCTATGTAGCAGTGATCACCTAGGTTTGGTATTCCCACTTTATTTCTTGCTACATTGACACCAGGAGTCTTAAATAGTAACTCCAAAATATTTCCTTTACTTGTGCAGCTACTGCTTCTTGTTGGGGTATTTATGATCTGGACCATACCAATAGATTGTAATTCAATTTCAAGTTTTTTTCCCCTTGATTCACCCCATGCGGCATTAAAGTCCCCAATTAAAATAGTTTCTTTTTGTTCAATTAGGGATGACAACGTTGAGGAGAGGGTTTCAAAAGCAGATAGTGTTACCCTAGGGTGTGAATATATTACCCCTATGCAAAGTTTTATTTTCTGAACATGTATTAGCAGTAGTTCCATTGTGGGATTCCATGCCATCTACACTTCCAGAGAACAACACCTCTGATTGTCTCCATTCACTTTTAATAAACAATGCCACCCCCCCTCCATGTGTCATATCATATCAGAACACCTCGTAATCTTTTACAGCAATTTCAGAGTCAGGGTGTTTCTTTGTAAACCATGTCTTTGAAATGCCCAATACATCATAGTCCCCTCTAAGCACCCAATCCACAAACAGATCCTGTTTCTCTGCAAGACTTCTTACATTGTCATGTACAATTTTAATACATTTTGTTACTTGTGTTGGACCCCGGTTTGTTTCAATGTCTCCACATACCAGGGCCAAAATCAAACAGAGGATGAGACCCCTGCCCGAGTTTGCACTGATCAACTTGAAACCTGAAAGTAACGCAGTAAAAGAGATTATTGGCTGTACAATTAAATTATTTTCCAGTAGCACTTAAAATAATTTCTTCTGCTTGCTTGACCACTTGTTTTTCTTATTATGGGTTTTGCAAGCAGAAGAGGCAAGAATTTAAGTATATTTTGTTGTGGCCTAAATTGTGTGACTGTGAGAAGCGAATTTCCTGCTAACATAGTAGTCAGCCCTACCCAAAATACAAATGATAAAAGAAGCTATGGGTAATCCTCAAAAAATCTGGGACTTTCTGAATAAAATGATGGGAAGACAAAAAAAGATTTTGTCCCCACTATTTTCCAGGATGGACACAATATTAGTGACCCCTCCCTGTTTTTGGATGTTTTTAACAAACATTTTAGGAGTCTTGGTCCTTATCAATCAATCAATCAATCAAAATCTTTATTTATCCAGGTGGACATCATTGAGCAGAGGTCATTTGCAAGATGGACCTGGTTAATACAAGGTTATTTACAAATACAAATGGACGATAAACATTGTACGTAGAAGTACATATACATTTACAGAGTAAGGGGTTAAAACAAAATGTACATTGAATAACAACAAGGTAATACAACATCAGTCATGGTGACACAACAAAACACATGGGTCAATAAGCCCTAGCTCGTTTACGAAATTGCCTGTTCATATATATATATATATATATATCTATATGTGTGTACATAGCAGCAAGGTATAATTGTACAGTAAATGTACAGAAATATAAGGGGTGGGGATAAATACCCAACATGCGCTCCTTTCCATCCCCTACAGAGATATCTGTAGGGGGATGGGAAGGGGATATCTGTTAGTTGTGGGCCAACTTGGGGAGGGAGAGCTGTAGAAAGTGAACTGTTAGTAAGGAGAGGGAAAAGTGAGATGAGGGGACAAAGGCGTGAGATGGTAAGTGCAGTGTGAGGAGTAGGGTTAAAGGGTGAAGAGAATATTGCTATTCATTAGGGTAATGGGTCATTTAGACTGATTTTTAAGAGCAGTTTTGGAGAGCACATAGAAGAATCCCAAGGAAAAGGGAGACGAGGATAATGGGTGGAAAGTAGAATAGTTGTACATTGGATTTAGGAAGAACTAGTCAGACATGGTGGTGGCATGGTGTATATGTGTGATACAGCTAATGATGCGGGAAGCATTGGCAGTGTTCCTTAATAAGGCATGAATAAAGGGACTTAAAGGAGGTAATGGTTATGGGTATACTAATTTTCAAAATTTTTTGCAGTTTGTTTCACAAAGAGGGCAACGTGAAGCTAATGGCAGCCCTTCTGAAGTGAAAGTTAACTTTGGGCACTTTCAACATGATATAAGAGTAGCTTCTTAATGCATATTTACTTATTATGTTTTGCTGGAGACAGTCTGAGACATATAGCAGTAATTGATTGGATAATGTTCTGAATGTCCATGTGGCAGCATTTCTGTCCCTCTTGAAGTGAAGTCCATCCCACCGTTGTATAGAGGGAGCAGTGATGTGTGGAAAATGGAAGTCCTGTAATAAACCTCAAGACTCTATGGTAGAGTGTATCCAGTTTTACCAGGTAGGAGCTGTGACAGTGGCTATATAGAAAATCTGCATAGTCAATGAGAGACAGAAATGTTGCCTGGACCAACCTTAACTTATATAACCTTATAAAATGGGCTTCCAAAATCCAGCAATCTGATTGGCTAGTACATCATCTGAGCCATGTCCTTATCAGATGATATACTAGCCAGCCAGCACTACTATCCACATCAAAGGCACCTCACAATGTGAATCACTGACCTTTCTAAACAGTAAACAAAAAACTCACTGCCACAGCTCATTCAACGGAACGCGGGAAATAGTCGCTGACAACAAACCAGACAGCAGTACGATTAAAATCACCAGAACCTGTGAGAAAAAAGACCTCAAAACCAAAAATTCTCACTATGGGCAAAGCGGTAATTACATGTGAGTTATTTCTTAAAGCAGTAACAGATTGGCGTGTGTACAAAAAAAACGCCGAAAACTCTTTGTCGCCTAGTCCACATGAAGTAGAAGTTGCCCAAAAAAATGTCAGAATATGCCAGCACCACGTTAAGTACAGCAGAACACACACAATACCTTTCAGCACCTTCAAAACACAAGAAACTCCACCATGAAGTGCACCCGAAGATGAAGAAAACATCCAGCCATCTTGCAGTTCCTCCATGCACAGCGCCTCCATGCATGCCGAAAATGGAAATAAGATCACTTCCTGCACTGAAAACACGCAATCAGAATTGGGAACCCTCTCAATCATCCATAAGTTTAAAGCTATAACAAAAAACTCTCCCTTTACAATACAGCACTGTGTGATGCAAAATGTTAAATTCATTAATCTGTCCAAATAAAATGAATAGTACTTAAATATACTAAAACGTCCTATACGTTTCAAGTTAAAAAAATGTTCAGTTAAAGTTACAAACAGTTTAAAAGCACCTGTGTTGTGTAATAAAAAATGTTCAACAGTGTGACATTTAAAAAACCTGTAAAACAAACTTGTTTAACACTATTGTAACAAAAAGTAAAATGGCTCTATTTTTTCTCTAAACTGTGAAATCCTCTCAATTGATCAACTTTAATGACAAATCAATAAAAAAAAAAGTTAAACTTTAAAAATGGCTCCTCAGTTTCATTTAGCCTATTTAATAAGCGCAATAACACACTCCGAGGTGTGGGTTACATGCTGCTAAGAGCATGTCTACGTGTATAAGGCACTCGGCGCAAGTGCCTCATGCCTTAGTACACACCTAGGTGTGCTCTTATCAGCACATAACCCTCACCTCATCGTGTGTTATTGCTAGCTTATAGAACTCCCATAATTCCAGATAATGGTATTATGTTTGAGGATGCTCACAATGATTCTAGTCCAAAGTTTTATTTTAAGTATGTTACTCCTTTTCTTGTTAAGAAATATATTTTGAAAATCAATCCCAAACCACTTCAGGGCCACGATGAAGTAGATAATAGGATTATTAAATTAGGTATTCATTGCTTTGCATATCCTTTATCTCATATTTTTTTATTTTTCTTTGTGCCATAATGTTTTTCTTCTAGCTGGAAGTTAGCTACTATAAAACCCATTTTGAAGAGTGGAAGTCCTTCCACTGTCTCAAATTATCAACCAATATCTCTTTTGTCACCCATTTCAAAAATTCTTGAAAAAATTGTAATGGATCAAACCCTGACTTTTCTTGGGAAATATTCTCTTCTTTCTAGTAACCAACATGGGTTTAAGCCTGGCTACAGTACTGAAATGGCCTTGGTGGAATTCACAGGCAGCATATATGGTGCACTTGATAGAGGGTACTCGTGTGCAGCCTTTTTCATAGACCTCACCAAGGCCTTTGATTTGGTTGTATTTGACCTTCTTCCTGGTGTTCTCTGGGAATTACAGTTTTCTGGGGAGGTTACCAAGTGGTATCAGAGTTACTTATGTAATGGATATCATAGAACAATTATTGGTTCAGCTATTTCCCAGACTATTTCTTCAGTTTGTGGTGTTTTCCAGGGATCAATCCTGGGGCCACTTATCTTTTCCTTTTATATGAATTCGGCCCCTAGTATTTGTACTTGACCTGAAATGACCCTTTATGTAGATGACACTGTTTTGTTCTGTTCTAGTCCAAGTCCTGAGACTGCCCTCTCTAGTCTTCAGACTGATTTTGGACATTTGCAGGATTGGTTATTGATAAATCATTTGGTACTTATTCCTAAAAAAAACAAAGGTAATGTTTTTTCCCTTAATAAGAAAGTAATTTCTAATCTCCCTTCCATTACTGACAATAGGGGTAATGTTACTGAACTTGTTTCAGTTTGTAAATATTTAGG
The DNA here is from genome assembly GCA_016271365.2 of Neoceratodus forsteri. Taxonomy (NCBI): domain Eukaryota; kingdom Metazoa; phylum Chordata; order Ceratodontiformes; family Ceratodontidae; genus Neoceratodus; species Neoceratodus forsteri. The sequence continues at coordinate 714,608,189 of CM057458.1, forward strand.
AGTAATACTAGAAAGTCAATTTACTTTTGAGCAACATTTTCAGAATCTCAGGAAAATCTTGCATCAACAGTTGGGTCCTCTACACTGGATCAAGCAATTTCTGACTCTTGAATCTAGAAGACTTTTGGTCCATAGTATTTTGCTTTCAGTGTTAGATTATGGTATTCTGATATATACTTCCTCCTGTAGTAGTGATTTAAATTGTCTTCAAGTTACATATCATTCTGTCTTGAGATTTTGGTTAAATATGGCACATCGATCTCATCGATCTGATCTATATGAACAATCTCACTAGTTATCCTTTGATTATCGAGTTTGCTATAAAATGGGTATTTTTTATATAAAGTAAAAATAGGACTCCTTCCTCCCTCTGTTTCCCTAATGTTTTCTAGGGCTCTAATGCTCTCTCTACCAGGTCCCAGTATAAATTTACCTTTCAAATTCCCTTATTTAAAAAGACTCTTGTGTAGAGATCTTTGTTATGTAGAGCACCAACTTTCTTTTAACAAAATACTTATTGAAATTGTTGAAAGTAATTCTGTATCATGTTTTAAAAAAAGGTAAAAACAGTGGCTTTTTTCTCAAGCATGAACGTATTTGTGTTGGTGTTCTATGTATTGCACTTGCACCTTTATGTGGATAGGGTTGTTTGCTCCAATTATTGTGTTAGCAATATGTATTGTATTGTATTGTCTTTTAGATGTGACTTGTCACCAGTGAAAGCAAACAGTTTTTTGATCATCTGGTTTGAAAGTATAAAAAATAAAAATGAAAATGAAAAGCTTATTGGTTTCTTAGCTAGTACCAGATGGCTTATTTAATAAAATCAATGTAACACAATAGTAAATAATTTAAGGACCATTTATATAACCAGTTAGAGTCATATAGTTCCCAATTTAAAAGTGATGAAATTCTGTTACCTAAATAATCTTCAAGCAGCAATTTAGTATAATGTAACTGAATTTCCCAGTTTAAAAGTAATGACATTTTGTTATCGTAACTCATTTACAAGGCAATTTAAAAGTCTAACCTGTGCTATCATCTATATATATATGGGAAACTTCATCTCCCCACTTTAGTTTTGCTCTGTGTTGGATCTCACTCTACCTGATCTGAGAAAGCAGCCTCATTTGCCCATCAAGAATATTTCAGCTGAGTGATGCTCGCGTCACTCACGCTCATGCCTGAGTGCTCGCGTTCACTCTGGCATGAGCTGTTTTAAAGTTCCCAACTCTTTCCCTTCTTGCCTCAGCACCAATAGCTCACTGCTGAGCTCCCTTGTCACACGGTATTACCGGCAGCTAAAAACAGACACGGGAGACAGTCTCAGGGACACAGAATGAATGAAAATCCTATTTTTTCAACAGTGCAGCACAGTTAACAGTCTCAGATGTTACAGCAAAGGCAGTCTTTTGTACCAGGCTGGTGGTTTCTGTGGTCAGTAGTAGGATCAGCAGAGCATGCAGATGGCAATGAAAGCGCAGCTCCTTTTATTATTACTAGAAACACAAATCTCCATATATGTAGCCCTAGAACAGATACAAAGAAAGCCAATTTCAGCAAGAGATGGAAATGTATCTTAGCAAACTCAAGGAGCCATTCACAAAAATACCACCAACAGCTTAATCTGGTTCAAGGTCAGTCGGCATTCATCTGTATCCCTTCCCCTAGGTCGTGCCTGAAAATAGGCAGAATTTGTCTATAGTGTATGGTGGAACACTGTTTCACATGGAAATCCATGCCTGGAACAGCGTTGTTGTGCTGCACTTGGTACGTCATGATCTTGTTGTGCTGCACCGAGTATGTAACTGGTGCAGCACAACAAGATCGAACACTTTTGTGCATGTGCAGTTGAGTGGCCAATGGCAACACGGAAGTAAGCGTGCTGGTACAGATGCTGAAGTAAGCCTTATTTTTTCTTATAGACTTGTTTTGGGGATCACGGAGTGCTGATTATGGTTGCCCATACACTGTAAAAGATTGTGTATGAGCAATCATACACAAACAAGGCAGCTGAAAGATCTCAAGGTTTCAGTGGTAACGGACCTCTCGAGCTGTGCTCTCGAGGTCTTTGGTTACCACGGAAACCTCTCAATCTCAACTGCCTTGTTGTGAATGCTTGCTCATACACAATCCTCTATAGTGCAATTACCTGGACAACAAAAACTAAAGAAATAAATACAACAAGAAATTGGTGAACTAGAATTATTAGCAAGTACCGAAAGACCAGATATAATAGGTATAACGGAAACCTGGCAGTCCAGTTTTGATACATGAAGTAAGAATATCGATGGCTACAACTTGTTCAGAAAAGACAGGGCTGATCAGTAGGGATGTGGAGTTGCACATATCTGATAGATTATGGACAGAAGAAGTAAATAGATGGATGATGAATGACAACAAAACAGTTTGGGTCAGAACAGGAGTGAATTTGCAGCAGCACATAATATTATATTTTTGTTAGAGACCACCCAATCAATTCAAAGGCATTGATGAGGAACTTGTTAAAGAAACAGAGTATCATATGAGCAGAAATAGTGTACTCATGGGTGATTGCAATCTACCAGATATAGACTGGAACAGCAGGGTTGGAGGTAACACCTACAACAGAAATTTTGCAAGCAGGATAAGGAACCCAAACTTACATCAACATATAGAAAAATACAAGGAGAAGGAACATCTTAGATACAGTGTTGAGCAATCTTGTTGATGGAATAAATAACTCTGTAAAATCAGGGAGCCACTGGGAGACCATGATCACCATATGGTTTATTTTGATGTAGAGCGAACTACCTTACCTTAAAAGACAGGGGAAAGACCAGGTATAGGCTGTACAAAAGAGCAAATTATGAAGCCATGAGACAGGACCTAAAGGAGTGGGACTGGGAAATAAATTTGGGGAATAAAGAAATTAAATGAAATGCAGGAGACCATAGAACATCAAGTAAATAAACTGGGTAACAAGTTTGTACCAATACTCAGTAAATATAATAGGAATGGCAAAATACCAGTATGGATGAATAGAGATATATACTTACTAGAGTAAGGGATAAAAGGAAGTTTTATAAAAAGGTAATGCTGAGGGTACAATGGAATCATGGGCAATATACAGAAAAAAGGCGAAGGTACTGCATGTAAATTATTAATTAAAAAGGCAAAAAGTGATAAAGAGAAATAGCTCAAAACTCCAAATACAATGCTAGGCATTTTGGGCTTATGTCAGTAAAAAGAAAGGATGTCGCAAAACAGTTGGTATCCTAATAGAGAATGATACCAAGAGCTGGAAACAGCCAATGTATTGAATAGATTTGTTGGCTCAGTATTTCAGGCTTCGTACCTAAATTAGGTTGAAATCCAAGACCAGGATAATCCACCTATTATAACTGAGGATAAGGTTTACAGATTACTCTCAGATCAGGATATTAAATCACAAGGGCCAGATCGGATTCACCCCAGAGCCGTAAAGGAACTGGCAGCATTGTTAGCAGGACCAGTAACTCTGCTGTTTAACAAATCCCTAGAGAGTGGTACAACACCTGTGGCATGGAAAACATCTATACTAGTTCTGATTTATGAAAATTGTAGCAGGATGGACAAGGGGAATTATAAACCAGTAAGCCTTACAGCGATCATAGGTAAGACAATGGAAGCAATTCTAAGAGGCAAAATACTGTAAATGATTACTTAAGGGTTAACAAGCCATGGGACAATAGTCAGTGTGGTGTTAGGAATAGTAAATCATGCCTGACTAATTTGATTGACTTTTTTTGAGAGGGCAAGCCTAGTGTTAGATGCAGGGAAACCAACTGATGTGTATTTGGATTGTAGCAAGGCTTTTGATACTCAGCCACATACCAAATATATTCAGAGCCTTATTGACATCAAGCTAAATAGTAAAATTATAATATGGATCAAGTCCTGGTTGCATAACAGGTCACGAATTGTGAGAATAAATGGTCATGATTCGGAGACAGTATATGTCACCAGCAGTGTCCCTCAAGGTTCAGTCCTGAGATCTAGTTTATTTAATATCTATATATCTATGGATGGGTGTGGTATTTCAAGAACATCTGACACAGGCAGACAACTTTTAGGTGCATAAAAAATGCCTGAGAGTGTTTGTCATTTTATTTTCTGAATAATACATGATGAAATGAACAGAAAGTCAAAAGTAAACTGGTTAGTCAAAACAAATCAAACAATTGTTTTCATCACAAATTCTGCATCTCTGCCATTCTTTAAAATGAACTGTGTGCAAGCACACACCATCAGGTGGTCTTACTCTTACTCTCACCTCAGTCAGTTCTCCACTGATTCCCTATCTGAATCGATGCCTCTAGTGGCAGACCTTTATACAGTTTTGTGGGGTCACCTGACCTGGCCCTTAACTCATAGTACAGAAAATAAACTCTCTGGTTTAGTCTAACTTCATTGTGTGACTCACCATACATGTATCTTTTGACACCCCATGTCCTTCTAACCCTTTTATTTCCCATAAGTTAAACATAAGGTTACTCAAGTCTAAAATAGAGTTAATTACATAGTAACCAAAAAAAAGAACCCTCCTTAGTTACTCTTGATTGACAGGTGGAGTGGTATAAGAAGGGGGCAGCAGAGGGCGCTGCTCCCGTAAGAAAATCCAACATGCATTCCTGCAGTCAGGTAAGACACTAGGCCTTTGGTTTCCTTCCTGTGTTAGTTACAGTCTACCAGTAAAACCTACACAGAATGACCCTTGAAACAAGTTGCTAACCTCTTACTTGTTTTAATAGGAAGGGCTAGGCTGCTTATGTCTGTCCCTGCAGTTTCAGCCCTTTATCTTTATTTGTATAAAACAGCTCTTTTGTGTTTGTTTGCTTGTTTGTTTGCAAGAAACAGCCCTCCAGACACTTCTTACAGGGCTTACTGCAAAGGGAACTTTAGGGACTTTTAGTATTACTTATATTTTATAACCTCAAAACATGTTTATTCGTTTAGAAACCACACAGCCCAAAGGCCTCATCTCAAATAGCAAGCCCTATCATTTTCTTTTGTGCTGCTATATAGCAGGGCACAACTACTGTATTCTTAAGTGCAGCTTTATCTTGATTGAAGGCTGAAATGTCAGCCTGTCTGCTTTACTTTTCATTTTGGCCCATTTTTATTTGGGACTTTTATTAGCCCGTACATTTCCTCAAATCCCCCCAAACACTTTATTTTGAAAGGGGATTGCTTTAGGGCATTCTTGTTCTAGAGCCCTTTCTTTCATTTTTATAAAGGACTACAGGGGGCCCTTTATGTTACCACTGTACTCAGTTCCACTATCCTCTCCCTGTTTGGGAGCCAGTGCCACAATATGTGCACGCATCTCCTGTTTTGGGGCACATTGCAGCTCCGAACCACCAGTGCTCATTTAAAGTACTTCTTTATCCTGTTTAAATATATGTTGGACAAGCTAGATGGGCATATGCTCCCTCTTGTTCAAAGATTCTATGCTCCATGTTCCTGTGTCCACATGACTGCAAGTTAGTATCCAAGTTAAATAGTTCTCCACAGCTCACTTTAATTCCTTTTAGGAACATAAAGGTCTGTATCATTCCTCCCCTCTTCCTTCTGCTCTCCAGCAAGTACATGTTCAGTGCCTTGAGGTGCTTCTCATAGGACCTGCCCTGTTGGCCCTCAGTCATTTTTGTCACCCTGTACTGCACAATTTATAGTCTATCCCTATCTTTGCTGAGGTGAGGACTCTAGAACTGGTTGCAGTACTCCAGGTGTGGCCTCACAAAGGATCTATATAGGGGAAGTATTACCTCTTTCCTTGTGCTATCAATACGCCTCCCCTATACAACCTAGCATCCTACTTGCTTTGCTATATGCCTTGCTGCACTGACTCGATTGTTTGAGGGAGTCACTAATGATAACTCCAAGGTCCCATTCCTCAGTCATAGTGGTAAGTTTCACCCAACCCATCTAGTGCTCTCTCTTGGGATTCTTGTTCCCTAGATACATGCCTTATACTTCATGGCATTTTTGTTTTTTGCATTATTTATTTTCACCCCTCCTGCATCCAAGCGGCCTCTCCTTCAGGCCTTCTGCCAAGGAACCCCCCTGATCGCCAGTCTGAACCCACCCCCGGTGCCAGCCTCTTGATCCCATGTTGCAGCTGACCCAGAGTAGCCCGATGTAACCCACCGTTGGACGGGTTCCCTCCTTCCGGGGGGAAATTGCCTTACCAGCATTCTTTCTCTCGGCCCTGGGTGCTGCTGAGATCGATCCTGGCTCACCAGAGGGCTCTGTGGAGGTGGGGATCCAGGCGGCCGTCATCTGGTCGTTCAGATGCCATTTTTTCATTTTTTTTCTAGGTTCCCTTATCGCTCTGCTCAAGCAGTGCCTCCAGTCTCCACTGGGGGCCGCTGCATATCGAGGCAGTCCCAATCACTCCAGGATAGGAGAGCAGTCCTTGGACGCTCAATCCTATCATCCCTGCCAACTCCCGGCGTCCCTAGTCTGTTCCCGAATCCGGGTCGCTGGCGTGGTTTGAGGTAAGGTGCCAGCACCTCAGCCCTCTGCGCCACTGGGCCGGGCCACTTCATGGCATTTGTAGTAGTAGTAGCAGTAACAAGTGTATTCAAGTAACGTGAATAAGGCAATTCCCACTGAGTTTACAGTCATTTACAAGGGATAAAGTTTTGCATAATCCTGGTTGCGGGGAAGGAAGGTACAGTAGATCATTACACAAGTAGTAATAAATAATAATCACAATATAAATAAATATCCTCAAATATAGCTTCGTAATATGAAATTGTATACAAAAGTTTACAAAGGGAGAGAAAGGAGGACTTATATATCTCTGAGCAAGCAGCTTAGCAGCAGATAATGCAACCATTTCCAAGGCTTTGACAGCATGCCTGGGGAGATGAAACTTGTAAGCCAAACCATTCCTTAATTTGAATCCTTGATATATGATCATTTTGTAACCTTAAATTTGTTGGTATACTGTTATAAGTTAGAGGACCCAGATGGTGAAAGGAGAAATGCCCAATGTTAGTTCTTTTGAAAAGGACTTCAAATTGAACATTATTTGCTGATCTCAAACCAGCCTTGACATTTTTTAAACTTACATTGTCATATAATATAACCAGGAACTTTCTTTCTGTAACATTTGAGCATCAAACTAGTGATATGTAGCTGTCTTCTCAGCTCCAAATGTAGCCAGTTTAGTTCTCTATATAGAGAGCAATGATGAGTATGGCATTGGGGCATTGAGGACGAACCTGGCAACGTGATTATGTAATGTGTCAGTTTTAGTGAGGTTCATCACTGAGGTCCCCCCATACAAAACATCACCATAGTCAATGATTGGCATAATCATTAAGTAACCACTTTGAGTCTAGACTGCAAAGACAGTTCTTTTCTTATTTTATATAATATACCCAGTTTTTGTTGCAAGCTTTTAGTCATAGTATTAATATGGTTAATATGTGTATTCCAGCTATCCAAATCCCTAAATACTTACACACGTCAGCCTGTTGCAGATTATATCCCTCACCTGCGGCAATGCTCAAAATGTCACCAACATCCAATTTCTTATTTCTCTGTTTGAATAACATTACTTTAGATTTTTTTCATATTTAAAACCAACTTATTCTCTATGAAAAAGGATTGTACTGTGAAAAATGCACTTTGTAGTTTGTTCTGAATTTGTTTCAAGCATTTCCCCTTAATATAAATAACTGTATCATCTGCATATAAATGCAGACTAATTTCTGGATTTTCAAATGTGAGACTGCTCATACAAAGACTGAATAATGATCCCTGAAATACTCCAGATGTAGTTTCTTGTAGTTTTGATTGATACTGTCACAGGAACACTTTCTGATTATGTTCCACTAAATAACCCTAAAACCAGAGTATAACTTCATTTGATAGACCCAGGGTGGGCAACTTATCCAGTAATATTCTGTGATCCAAAGTGTTGAATGTTTTCAACATAGAAACATAGACTTTGACAACAGATAAGGACCATTTGGCCCACCTAGTCTGCCCATTTCCCTACCTACAGGATAAGCTGCAGATCTTAGTTAACCAACAGCCTGTAGATCTATAAGTCTATAAATATAGAACCAGTTATGAGTCTGCCCTCCGAAGCATGAAAGGCATTGAATTTCAACTGCCAAACCTTAGACCACCCCTTTAGCTTTTGTAAGACTCTCTACATTTCCCCAATTACCTTGTCTCAGTCCACCCTCCTGTAGAGCTTAGTGTCATTCTCGAAGAGACACAACCTGCCCCAGATTTCCTCACCAATGTTGCTGATGAATATGTTGAGAAGGCCCAGACTCAGAACAGATCCTTGTGGTCCCCTCAATGACCTCCCTGTCTTCTGATTTGACCCCATTGACCTCAACCTTCTGCTGCCTGCCCTTCAACCAGTTACCTAACCAGTTTACTATGACCTTAGCCACACCCAGATCCTCCATCTTCTTCAGCAAACATCTTTGAGGCACCAAGTCAAAAGCCTTACTGAAGCTGAAATAGAGTAAATCCACAGCATGGCCCCTATCCAGTTCCCTAGTTACCCAGTCAAAGAAAATGATCAGGTTAAGCTGACAAGACCTTTCTTCCACAGATCCATGCTGTTTACTATCCTGGAGCCCATTATTCTCCAAGTAGTATACAAGGTCCTCTTTGACCAGTGACTTCATCAGCTTCCCACAATAGAGGTAAGACTGACAGATCTGTAGTTCCCTGTGTGTACCTTGTCCTCCTCATGGAGCAAAACCATGTCCACCACCCTCCAAGCTTTTGGAACCACCCCCATCCCCAGTGAGCTTTTGAACAGACCTACTAGGGGTTTGGCCATTTCCACTGCCAGTTACCTGAATAACCTCAATTGCAACCCATCCGATCCTGGGACCGTATCTGTCTTTAGGGGTGCCAGCCCTTTATGGACCCTTTTGCTTGCAAATGTTGGCTGCCTCATCTCATGGACCACCTTAGTGGCTGCCTTGATGTCACTGTCTGGCAAGGGCCTACTATCCTCCCTAGCGGAAACTGAATTAAAGTAATCATTGAGGATGGTGGCCTTTTGCGCATCCTCCTCTATCACCCTGTACCCCTCAACTAGCCTTACAATTCCCCCTCTTTTCATCCTTTTCTCCCTAATGTATCAGAACTGCTTTTCTCCGCTCTTGACCCCCTCCACAATACACAGATCTGTGTCTGCTTTTGCTTCCCCGATTGCCCTCTTTGCATACCTCTTTTTCAGTAAATAGTCTCCCCATTCTTCCTCCTCTTGCTTTTCTTTATACTTGTACAAGACCTTTTCCTTGGCCCTTGTTGCTTCCCTGACCATGCTGAGAACTGTAATGGTCTCTTGAAGCTGTTATTTTTGGTTACTGTTCTTATAACTTTGATGCCTTGAGAATGGCCTCCTCAAAGAGCTTCTGACTCCTCAAGGAAAACTTTGAAAAACATAATACTTGTGTACAATTCAGCTTACATTCCTTATATATTCTGTAGATTTCTTCTCATCATTATTAATTACTGAGGAAATTTACATGAATACATGATATTTATACCTTAGAGTTCATCTGCCTCTATTGCTTACTTCCTACTTCAAGTCATAATCCTGTATTGTGACATAATAATCTGTTGCCGTGGGAGTAACTGTGATGTCACAAGCAATGCATTATGACTTCAGGTGGGGAGAAAGCAACAGGAATAGATAGACTGTTCAGGGGCAAAGATCCTGTTTTCATGTAAATGACCTCAGTAATAAATAATGGGGAAGAGAAATACAGAACTAATGTTACATGGGTACACAGATACACAGAAATGTGATGGCAGAGAAAGGCACCACGGCCCATCTAGTCTGCCAAACACCCAACCTCCCCACTTCTGTTATGCATCCACCCTCTTTTCCCAACCCCTTAAATCTATCCCAAGCCCTCTTGAACCCCTCCACCATTTCAGCTGCCACTACGTCCTCTGGCAGCTTGTTCCAGGCCTCAACCACCCTCTCCATGAAAAACTGCCCCCTGACATTACCTCTGTATTGCCCACCTTCCAGTTTGAGGCTATGTCCCCTCGTGTTCACTCCCTTCTTCAGTTTGAACAAGCTGTTACCCTCTTCCTTATTTATTCCCTTCAGATATTTAAAGGTCTCAATTATGTCCCCCCTCTCCCTCCTAGTCTCCAGAGGGTACAAATTCAGCCCTCTCAATCTTCTCTCATAGGGTACATTCTGCATCCCTCGTACCATTTAGTTGCCCTGCACCCTCTCCATCAGCTCAACATCTCTTCATAGGTGAGGCCTCCAGAACTGCACCCCATACTCCAGATGTGGTCTAACCATGGTTCTGTACAATGGCATTAGCACCTCCCTCTTCCTGCTATTAAAACCCCTCACAGTGCAGGCCAACATTTCATTTGCCTTTCCCACCGCCCTGCTACACTGGCTGCTCACCTTGAGGTCACGCGATACCATAATCCCCAGGTCCCTTTCTGTTTCCTTCTCCTTAATCACCACCCCCCAAGGGAGTACGTTTCCCTCCTATTCTTCCTCCCCAGGTGCATCAGCGAGCATGTTTGTGTATTAAACTTCAATTTCCAGATGTCACACCGCCTCTCCAGCCTCTCCAGGTCCCACCTTATGGCATGCACCCCACTAGGTGAATCCACCCTATTGCAGACTTTTGTATCATCTCGAACAGGCACACCTGTCCCTCCAGACCCTCTGCTAGGTCACTAACATAGATGTTAAAGAGTATTGGTCCTAGCCCTGACCCCTGTGGCACCCCACTGGTCACCACCCGTTCCCTGGAATATGTCCCATTTACCACCACCATCTGACTCCTTGCCTTCAACCAGTTTTCCACTCACCTGGTGATCATGTTGTCCACCCCTAGTCTGTCCAGCTTATGTACCATTCCACCATGCGGAACAGTGTCGAAGACCTTATTGAAATCCAGATAGGCCACATCCACTGCTCCTCCCTGGTCCACTATCTGTGTCACCCCATCGAAAAACTCTATCAGGTTACTCTGACAGGACCTTCCCTTGGTGAAGCCATGCTGCCTGTCATCCTACATGCCATTCATCTCCAAGTATTCTATCAACCTGATCTTAAGTAGTGTTTCCATTACCTTCCCCGCCACTGAGGTAAGACTAATAGGACAGTAGTTTTTGACCTTGTCCTTCCGCTCCCCCCCCCATGTAGTGCGACTACCTCTGCCCTCTTCCAGTCCATTGGCACCACTCCTGTGACCAAGGACAAGTTAAACAGCCTTGCTAGATGCGGTGCCAGTTCATCCTTCACCTCCTTGAGAGCCCTTGGGTGTATTCCATCAGGACCCATTGCCTTGTCTACTGTAAGTCTACCCAGCTCTTCCCTTACTCCTTCAGCAGTGAATTCTGCCACAGCCACCTGCCTGGGGCTGTCACCCTCTCCACCCCTTCCTGGTCCCCTACCCTCCTTTTTCTCTGTGGAGATTGAGGTGAAATAGCTGTTTAATGCCTCTGCTTTTTCAAAGTCCCCTCCCAGTATTGTTTCACTTTCCCCCCTTATCCTTCCAATCCCATGCTGTGCCCTCCTCCTTTCTCCAATGTACCTGAGGAAGGTTTTGTCCCCCCTTCTTGCCTGCTTCGCTATCCTCTCCTCAGTGGCCTCCTTAGCCTCCTTATCTTTTGCCCAGCCTCCTTTCTTTTTTCCCTGTAGGTTTCCCTGTCCTCATCCTTTTGTGACCTCCTGTACCTCTTGAATGCTCTAATCTTCCCTTGACACCTAACGCCACCTCTCTAGTGAACCATAGAGGTCTTTTCTGTCTTCCATTCTTTCTTACCCCTCTGATACATGAGTCCATGGCTTTAAATATCCCCCTCTTGATGACTGCTCGTAATTTGTCCACCCTCTGCGTATCCCCTATCCTCAACATTTCTTCCCCAACTACCTTCCTCATTCCATGAAAGTCAGCCTTTCTGAAGTCCATTACCTTGATTCTTGTCCTAACCCTCTCCTTGCCTGCTCTCACCCTGAACCTGACAGCCCTGTGGTCACTGGTGTCCCCCACCTCCACCTCCTCCACACTGTCCCTATTTGTGAGGACCACATCCAACAGGTTTACACCCCTAGTGGGCTCACTGACACTTTGTTGCAGGAATATGCCCTGAAGAGCCTCTAAGAAGCCCCTGCTCCTTGTGGAGATTGCTGTCTGGGCCTCTCAGTTGATGTCTCCAAGGTTTAAGTCCCCAACTCGCACAATTTCCCCTTTCCGTGCCATCCTCGCTACTGATTCTACAAAATGTCTATACCCTTCCTCCCCCTGCATAGGAGGCCTATAGACTACCCCAACACGCAGGTTTTCCCCCTGTCCCCTATCTAGGGTGACCCACATTATCTCTGTTTCCCCCTCCTCATCCTGCCCTTCCATGGCTCCAATCCCTTCCCTGATATATAATGCCACCCTTCCCCCCTTCCCCTCCCGATCTTTCCTAAACAACCGATACCCTGGGATCACCGTCTCCCAGGCATAGTGCTCATTCCACCAAGTCTCACTGCTACAATGTCTAGGTTCTCCTCCATCATGGTGGCCTCCAGTTCTCCCATTTTGTTCTCCAGGCTCCTGGCATTTGCAGCCAAAGCCCTCCAACATGCAGCCCCATCCCATCCTTCCCTGCTGCTAAGTGTTCCCTTGATGAGTGTTGTGACTTGGGGAGGAGGCTGATAGCCTCTCTGCTCTGCCTCATGTAAGGCTAGCTCTGTCCTTAGCCACCCCCACTTATTTAGTTTAAATTGAACTTCCTTGCCATGAAGTCCCCCAGTTTACTCTTTAGTACAGCTGCCCCTGAAAGAACTCAGGTGCAGCCTGTCTTGGGCATACAGCCCCTCCTCCTCCCATGTACAGCCCCAGTCACCTATCCAGCCGAACCCCATCCGACTGCACCAACCTTGTAGCCAGTTGTTGAATACCCTTATCTTCTCCTTTCTGGGTGTGCTTGCTCTTGGTACTGGCAACACCTCAGAGAAGGAAATGGAAGGAAAAACAGTGTTGCTCCTACAGAACCTAGCAAGTTCCTCGAACCTTGCCTGTACCTCCATCAGACTGTTCCCTTTCAAGTCATTTGTGCCCAGATGAAACACCAGATGTGTCCTTTCATCCTGCTGCTTACCCCAGGAAGGAATATGATGCCTCCCCTCCAGCACCATCATCTCTGGCATGCACTGTACCCATACTGCATTGTTTTTTGCTCCCTTCCTTCCCCATTTTAGCCCCTTAATTATTGAGTCCCCCAAGAGTGCCACTCTACTGCCCCCTGCTTCTTGGGTGTCCTTTTGGCCTCTAGCTTTGTGTCTCGGGGTTTGGCTCCCTTTGGACTCCTCCTCATGTTCCATCCTGACTTGGTTTCTGCCCCTGCTCATCTTTTGTTCTCCATCACCTAGCCTATCCTGATTTTAACCACACCCAGCATCTGTACCTCTTCAACCTCTCCCTTTAGCCTTTCATCATACTCCCCCTCCTGTACCTCTTCATCCCTTGTACTTCCTTCCGCCTGGCTTCCTTCATCCCTGCAGACCCCTCCTGCTTCACTGCTTGAGCATGATCCAATTTCACCTGACCCCCCTCTTAACTGCTCCTGGCCTTCCCTCGTCTGCATCACAGTGCGAGATTGTGTCAACTGTGCTTGATCCCCTTCCAACTGTTCCTGTCCTGCCCATCTTTGCAGAAGGTTTTGAGCACTGTACCCCACATGGGGATGTCTTCCTCCTTACCACCTACCTTGTCTGCATATTTCTCCTCTCCTGCACCCTGCCTGGCACATACCTCAGCCTTCTACTGCAGCTTCTACCCTGCAGGATTTCCTCCAGTTCATTTTCAGCCTCCCAGGAGCTCAACTCCAGCTCTTCCAGTGCTTCCTTCCTGCCCCTTTTCTTATGGCACAGTTCCCCTAGTGCCACCTTTTGGTATGTCCGTAATGTGCCTGTCCCCTCCTCCATCATCCTTTCTCCTGCATGCAATGTGCCTGCCCCCTCCACCCCCTTCCACTGCACCTAAGATCTCCCCCCCATCCCCTAGCCGCTCTGCACCCCCCTTCTTTGATGGCCCTGCCAGACCCTTCCTCTCCAATGTCCTCGACTAGAATACCTAGGAGGGCAAAACTATTTGTTGCTTCCACCCTCTGGCCCATTTCACCTATGCCTGCGGTGTCCTTCATACTGGGCATCTGTCTGCCTTTTCCTGAGCCTGCTGTCTTACATTCCTCCTGATCCCTGACTGACCCTTTTTCTCTAGCTACAGGCATCACTTTTGTGCCTCTAGACTTCCTGCTGTTAGTTCCCACTGACCCCTTTCCTCCTGTCTTGGGTGTCCCTGTCCCAAATCTGGGCTTGCTGTTGTCTGTTACCACCTCTGGTCTATCCCCTCTGGATCCCCTTCTATCCTCTCCCTCCCAAGCCTTTGACTTCCGGAAGAGTGTATCTGATCCTCCAGTGAATCCACTCGGCCCTTCCCACTCCTTCCTTGGCTTATACCATACCGGCCTCTTCATAGAAACATAGAAACATAGAATTTGATGGCAGATAAGGCCCGCTTGGCCCACCCAGTCTGCCCAATTCCCTGCCTACTGGATAAGCTGCAGATCCTAGTTAACCAGCAGCCTACTTCTTCCTACCCCCACCCCCTAGAATTGCCTTATGACTGTCCCATGCATGCATGAATTCCACCACTGTTTTTGACTCCATGACCTCCTCGGGAAGGCTGTTCCATGCTTCCACAACCCTCTCTGTGAAAAAATACTTCCTTAAATTACCTCTGAGCCACCCCCCCTCTATCTTCAAATTGAGCAGCCTTGTTCTTGCACACCTCTTCTTTTGAAAGATGCTACCCTCTTGGACTTTGTTGATTCCCTTGAGGTACTTGAAAGTTTCTATCATGTCCCCCCTCTCCCTCCTTTCCTCGAGGCTAAACATATTAAGCTCCATAAGTCTGTCTTCATATGTCTTCTGGTGCAGACCCTGCGCCATTTTAGTTGCCCTCCTCTGGACAGCTTCCATCCTGTCTATGTCTTTGCGAAGGCTGGGTCTCCACCCCCTTTCCCCAGCTTCCCACCCATTTAACCCCCACCTTAGCCCCGCCACTTCCTCTCTCAGCTGAGTGAGCTGCTTACACATCATGCAACCCCTCATCCTCCAAGCCCAATATAGGATCATAGCCGTTCCACAGCCACTGCACTACACCACCCTGCCAAAGATCTCCCTCCCTTGGTTACCCCTCCCTCTGGGCTGCCCTACCATTGTTAAAACAAGCTGAACTGTATCTTATTGTTATGCTTTGGTGAAGTTCTTCTGAAGGCGTCAGCTGCTCTTTAATTATCCCATCTCTTTTCTACCCCACCTATGTTGTCCACCCTGATTAACTTTTCCCTGACTAGCTTCTTCAGCCTGTTGAAGTGTTCCTTTCTAAAATCAAGGACTTCAGCTCTTGATTGGGTTTTCCTGACCCAAGGGCCAGTTTGAACCAAATGGAGTTACGGTTTTTGTTTCCCAGTGGCTCCCCTATTCTCACAGCTCCTTCTGCCTCTGAGTTGGTGAGCACCACATCAAGAATTGCAGTCTGCCTGGTGGGTCCTTAAAGAGAAAGTCCCCTCAACCTATTTCCTGTATACATGTGTAGTTTGTAGGCATGAATAATAGTTTATTCTATTACACCATCTTAATTTCATCCTAATTTAGATTTAAATGAAGCTGCTCCCCTCTGTTCTGCCATGGTGTGAAAACCTGTTTCATCCCATTGCAAAGGTCATGACCAGACTCATGCAAGGCATCATGGGAGTTAATAATGTGTACATGCACAAGCCAGCAGAAGTGTTACTGTCAGTCAGTTCTGTTGTATGTCTTCTGAAGTCCCTGTATTCTTGTCTTGTGCTGGCTATCACACTTTTCAAGGTTAGTTCCCTAATGCTTTCTGTTGTTTAAAGTGTGTCTGATTTTGAAAAATGCAGTTGGAAGGATGATGGTGCTTGTGACGTTTTGTTATTCAGCTTAGTCATTCTTATGTGCTAGGAGCTCTTTTCTTACTCCCAGTCCCTTTGATGTGCAAATATGCATCAGCTCTCAAGTTTCCATTTATAAGTGGGATCATGACCTTAGCAATGGAGTGAAACAGGTTTTTACATCAGGGCAGAACAGAGTGAAGCAACTTCTTTTAAATTTAAATTAGGATGAAATTAGGTAGCTGCAAGAGAGGGAATCATTGTTTGTGCCTACACACTTCCCAGGCAAGCAGAAAAAAAGGTTGAGGGGACTTTAGCTGTACCAGTAGACAGTCCTAGAAGGCATCCAGCAAGATCTGACTTGTGGTGCTCCTGGGCACTGAAACATCCCAAATTCTTTGTTTGAGTTAACCACACCTCCCCTACCTGCCCCTACTTAATCCATCTCCTTTTCTCTCCCCCTCAGGTGTGTCATGCCCACCTGGGGCTCGCACCTCGCTGCTAGAGGAAAAGCTCCAAGCCTGTCCTGGGAAGCAACTCACGATTCTGCTACTGCAAATTAGCAGATCTTGAGACTTTCTTCCCCTGTTGAAACTGCCGCACGGGATCCTCCGAACTCCGGTTCGTTGCAGGATCCAGAAATCTACAGAAACAGCCAAAAACCGTATACCCCCTCAGGTACGTTGGTATTTGGCAACTTTGGACATTCTGAATTTTCAGCGCCAGCACTCTGATTGGAGGATCTCAGCCTCACTGTCTTCTTCCTGCTGGTCTTCATTTTACCTTGCTTCATTAGAGATGTTTATCAGTGCCGCTGACCCTGGGACTATCCTTTTTTGTAAAGCAAGAAGTGTCTACTTTCTTATTTGCAAATTATACTACATAGCCCCTAGAGGGCTACAACAGCTGTCTTTTCTGTTAAAGAGGAAACACATTATATTTTCTACTTCCACTTGTGCTCTAGCGGACCTGGGATACCTTTCTTTCTGAGGACCATCCCTGGGGTTTTTCTGCCTATTTCTCAGGCCGAACCATGCTCATCCACTAAGGCTGCAAGACTTGAACGCCTGTCCCCACTCCCATTCTGTACTGGTGGAGCAGGGCCAGAAACAGAAACGAAAGCTACAGACTAATCTTGCCACACCGGATTGCAGCCTTGAACCACCTCACTGGCTTAGCTGCAAAAACAGGTACATTGAGCGCCAAAATCGCCTCTCAGCCAACAAAAGGATTTTGAACTTATGACACCTGATCGCCGTTTGGTCTAGGCTTCTAGTGACTTTTACTGCTGGCTGTTGTGGCGTTTAGATCTACCATTGTAAGTTACAGCTGGTTCCTCAGTGTGTCACTAGCTTTACTAGCGCTCAGCTCAATTCTTCAGAACCCTCATCCCTCCCTAAAGTGGAATGACCCATGTGCGTCTCCCTGTCCTGCATCCAACAGCTCCTTTCAGGTAGCCATTCTGGATGATTGGGCTTCTCAGCTGTCTCTGCCGGGGAGTGGGACATCTCAAGGATGCAGATTACTCCCCCATCCAGACTCGAGACTTCCTACTCATGGCAAATTCCTGCCAGGACACTAGTGGCTGCAACACTAGGCCAGTATAACACCAGGAGTGGGTACAGGCCTACTCATCAACACCGCCACCCCTATTGCCCAAAAAATAGTGTTTACAAATTACAGTTCGCTGCCTTAAAAAGAATCCTGCTTCTTTTACTGTTGTGCTCAGGCAATGTCGCACTCAACCCAGGACCATTAGACACCCTTGCTTCTCCATTAGACCTGGCAGGTATCAAAGGAATGTCTTTTATGCATCTTAATGCCTGTAGTTTGCTGAAAAAGTTCACCCTTATCCAGGCTTGGGTGAGCCACGCCCTACCTGATGTCCTAGTGATCACTGAGACCTGGCTTAGGTCAGCCACCCCAGACAATGAAATCAATATCCCAGATTATTTACTCTTCTGAGCGGTTAGGCAATCAAGAGGAGGTGGGGTGGCAGTTTATGTAAGGGACAAATGCTCAGCCACATGCATAGACGCATCATCCTCCCCCAAAGAATTCGAGTGCTTGACCATAAAGATCAAACTTTTTCCTTCCAGTGCACTCTGTGTAATAGGCTGCTACTACAGGCCTCCTTCTGCCGGGCCTCATCTCCTGTCTCACCTCACCTCAGTTCTGTACTGGGGCTCAGTTCCTTGGAAGCCATTATTCTTGGCGACCTGAACTGCGATTGGCTATCAAGTGCATCAGCTCCCTTGAAATCCTTTTGTGACACTCTAGGACTGGTGCAACTCATTGGCGAGCCTACTCGCCCAAATAAAAAGAACCTTAACCGCAGCTCCCTCTTAGATGTAATTTTAGTTAGCAAGCCACATCTGTTCTCTCATGTCAGAACATTTTTCTCAGACATTAGTGATCATTGTATAATCACCACCATTAGATCTATCCACAACCCACAGTTTGTGGCAAAGTTCTCTATCAAGAGGTGTAAACGCAACTTTGATTTGTTTGCACACGTCCACAACTTGAAACATTCACCATGATGGCAGGAATTCTTCCTAGCCAAAATGGTTAACAGGGCCTGTACTAATTTTTACGATATTTTAAGTGAGGCTTTAAATAAGCATGCACCCTTGGTTAAGGTACAGGTCAGGAGCAGTATCTGCCGTTGGTTCTCGCCTGAGCTCAAAGCTTCCCTGTTAGAAGGGGATACTTTATGGAAAAAAGCCAGAAGAAGCAAGAACGACTCGGATTGGTGTCTTTTTAAGAGAGCACGTAACAAGTGCACCAAATTGGTCAGAGCAGCCAAGGCTGCCTACTATCATTCAGAGCTAGCCTCTGCCTCAAGAAATCATTCAAAGCTCTGGAAAACATTAAAAGACATGTCTGGACACACACCTGGTAATTCCATTCCAGCAAAAATTAAGTCCGGTGGCAGCATTATCTCTAACCGATCGGAGATATTGGAAGCCCTAAATAACCATTTTGCAATGGCAGGGCTAGCATTTGATACCTCGTCTGCCAATGACCTCTGCACAGCTCAGAGCCCACCAACCCACGAGTCCCCCCCCTACTGAGGAGGCCTTCTCCCTCCTGCCTGTCTCTCTAAAAGAGGTGGAAGACCTACTGCTGCAACTGGACACCAGGATGGGAGCAGGCTCCGACTTCATAGAGCCATATTATCTGAAATGCGCCTACCATGTGCTTGCAGTGCCAATCACCCCCCCCATTCAACATGTCACTTTCCTAGGTAGCCTCTCCCCTCAATGGAAAATCGTCCATGTCATCCCTCTATTAAAAGCAGGTGACCCCTGCGATCTAAATAATTATAGACCAATTTCCCTCCTCCCCATCCTGTCTAAATTACTAGAAAAAATAGTGTGTGGCCAGCTAGGGGTATACTTAGAATCCAGAAGCCTATTAAACCCGATTCAGTCTGGATTCAGAGCAAAGCACAGCACCATAACAGCCCTAGCTAAGGTGACCAATGATTGGCTCCTAGACCTTGACAACAAGAAGCATGTCTGTGCTATTTTCTTGGATCTTAGTAAGGCATTCGACACAGTCAATCACAGCCTGCTTCATTCCTCCCTAAGCACCTTAGGCCTGGACCATAAATCTATGTGCTGGTTTGCAGACTACCTCGGAGAACGGAAACAGCAGGTTAAAGCTGAAGGTGATCTTTCTCCATTAAAACCTATGCTGAGGGACATGCCCCGGGGCTATATCCTTGGTCCCCTTCTCTTTGCAGTCTACATTAACAACATCAATAACCCCATCAAAAAAGCCAACATCCACTTATTCGCGGATGACACTGTACTGTACTTGAGTCGTCCCACGCCGGAAGCAGCCTGTGAAGACCTCCAAGCTAAATTTAACCTTCTACAATACCAGCTCATAAACAAAAAGCTTTTGCTCAATGCGAAAAAGACAAAAGCCATGCTTTTCTCCCCCTCCTTGCATGAGGCAATTCCTGCTGGAGGGGGGGCTATCCCACAAATTACCACTGCTCTTGGAGAAACACTAGAGTATGTAGCTAAATTCAAATATGTAGGAGTTTGGCTCGATCATAACTTTCTTTCACCGACCATCTAGAAGAACTACAGAAGAAACTAAGGCAAAGATTAGGACCATTCTACAGAATTAACCACCTGCTCACAAAGGAGGCCAAGATTCAACTGGTTCAAGCTACCCTCCTATCTTTAATAGATTACGCGGACCTGCTCTACAGCCACTGCACTGCCTCTGCACTGGCTAAGTTGGACACCCTCTACCACAGAGCTATTAGGTTCATTACTGGCCTTCCACGTTCCACACATCACTGCTCCCTGTACTCATCATTAGGTTGGACTTCCCTTCACTATAGAAGGAATAGAAATGCCGCCTTATGGGCCTTCAGAGCAGTGACCAACAAGCTCCCCTCATATGTCTCAGATTGTATTCCCCAGAGTGTGTTAGGGACCTACGCTCTAAGGAGCTATTCCCTAATTGCCCTCCAAGTTCCAAGGGTCAACACTCGTTTCGGCAAAGCTGCTCTAAGCTTCTGTTTACCCACATTGTGGAATGGTTTACAAAGGAACTTGAAGCTGAGCTGCCCTGTTAGCCTGAATATCTTCAAGGTGCTCTACGATTGCTACATGAAAGCACCTTGCAAATGTTTTTCCCACTGCTAGCCCACTAATTCTGTAACTCCCCCTTTCCATCCTGATGCTCGCCATGTTTCTACCCCGGCTCTCACTCTTTCCATATTAACTCTTCAGCTCCAGCCTGGCTAAAGTCCCACCCCATCCATAGTAGTATCCCAATTACCTACCCCACCTCCGTCATTATCATAATAAACAAGTACACGACTGCCATCATCACTTTCTGTGGTTTTAGCCCAATTTTTCCCTCAGTCATCGGTAATATATCCCTCCTCTTCTTTACCTCTCTAACCTGCCACCCCATACATGGCCTCTTTCCCCTATATGTGTAGTTTCGGCTGCCTCACTCAGAAGATCTCTGCTTATAAGCCCTGTATGCCTATGGTTGATTGTACATCTGCTGACTTCTTCAATTGTAAAATAATGCTGTTTTTTTTAATTTATTTCAATCTTTTACTGTACTGTATACACTGTATATACTTTTTCTTGCTTGTGTATTATTGCATTTTGTATACCTGCTTCTGTACTGTACTTTGATGTATTCATGACCAGGTCCACCTTGCAAATGAGCCTTGCTCAATGGTGCCCGCCTGGATAAAGATTTTGATTGATTGATTGATTGATGTCTGGCAGGTTCAGATCACCCACCATGACTACTTCCCCCTTTTCCACCCCCTTTTACGTTCTTCCTTGAGCTCTCTGTCCCTCCCTCTCTTCACCATGCCCTAAAGTTCTATGGATATCCCTCAAGTACAGTTTCATGACTGAGGCTGCTGTGAGTTGCACCCACAGTGACTCTTCCTCCCCCTTACTATCACTGATGCACCCATCTTGCACCACCTTGATGCCATTCTTGATGAAAACGGCTACTGCTGCCCCTCTACCTGTTCCTCTATCCCTCTTTTGCTTTATGTAAAATGTTTTGAGGCACACAGAGTTGAAGTTCATTTCCAGATGTGACCCGGGGAGAGAGCAAAGTAGATGATACAGAAAGCAACAAAATGGAAATGTAAAATAAATACCTGGTATGGGAAAAAGAAGAAAAAGTGCAAAAAAAGTGCTATAAGTGTAGAGGCAAAAAAATTAGGAAAAGATGTGCCAAAAATGTCAAAGTTCACTGGTAGGGCAGAATTAATCTGCAGAACAGTCTTATACAATTCTAAGAATCATAATTAAAGAAAATTGAAAGTGTTGGGAGAGAAGAAAAACAGAAACTAACTTGGGGTAAGCTGCAGGGGAGCAATTCTCAGAAAGGAGGGCTCTGATAGAGGGAATAGAGGTAGAGAGATGGCTTGGTAGAGGGAGGCTATGCCAGACAGTGGGGATATGGACAGAGAAAGCAGACTCCCAGTCCCTAGTAGAGGTTTTATAGAAAAGGATGGAAAAGGATCGGGCATCAGAGAAGCCGAGGGAGGCATGCAACACTGTCAGCAAGTGTGTAAGACATGCCATACAGACAAGACCTACACATTTGTTTTATAGTCCTAGCCCCAATTACAGTACCCAGAAACTAATTACAGTGCTGAGAGTTTGAATTCAGGCCATACAGCCAGTGCTCGGATTTACAGTTGCAGTCTTGTGGTAGTCAAGTTTCTCCGCAGCAGCACAACTGTGGTGAGCCACTGCGCCAACCCTTCTTTTTATGTTTTGAAACACTACATGAAGCATTGAAATAGTGCCATAAATGTACCATTTCAAAGTTAATGCAGCACTACTATCATACATATAAGAAATATATATTAGTATAAAAATAGGGTAAAACTACTTAGAAACTTTCACTGATGCCTCGTTCCGGCATGGCATTTTATTTTAACTATTATTCATTTAAAATAAGTAATGTTGCTTGTATATTTATAGTATAAATTGAGCTATTTACTCCACTGCATCAGCTTAATTCCTCCAATTGGTAGTGCTATTTTACTTCATAAATATTAAATGACATGGATTTAACTTTTTTGTTATTAGTTTGTTATTGCAGTGCAGAAATGATGAATATTCATTGAAATAATCATGAACGCTTGTCAAATGGGAAGTGTGGGTTCCTATAAGGTAGCATAACATCGCAGTAAACATTGCAGTGGTCTGTAAGCTGCTATTGGATGACAGAGAAGCTGGAGAGCAGCTAGGATGCTGCAATCAGAGCACCATCAGGTATGAGAGGAAAAGCCCAGCAGTAGGCTGGCAGTATAGCCTAGAGGTTAGAGGAACGAGGTGTGAATGAGCTTGATACATCCAGCAGACCAGACCTGAGTTACATAGATACATACATAGATACATAGATACATAGATACATAGACAGTGTCGGCAGATAAGGGCCTATGGCCCACCTAGTCTGCCCATTTGAGCTTGTAAGTTCAGTTTGTTTTCCTAGAAGTCTGTTTCCCCTTACCCCTGCCCTCTAGAATTCCTTTATGTCTATCCCATGCATTCTAAATCCGTGATTGTTTCAGCCCCCACCACTTCCTCTGGCAGGGTGTTCCACTTGTCCACCACCCGCTCTGTGAAGAAATTCTTTCTCATGTTTCCTCTGAATCGTCCTCCTCCAACTTCATCCCATGCCCTCTAGTCCTGAAACATCTTTTTCGCTTAAAATAGTGTTTTCCTGCACCCTGTTCCTCCCTGTAAGATACTTGTATGTCTCTATCATATCCCCTCTCTCCTCCTCCTCCAGGAGTACATGTTCAGTTCCTTCAACCTGTCTTCATAGGACTTGTGATGCAACCCATGCACCATCTTTGTTGCCCTCCTCTGAACCTTCTCTACCCTGTCTATGTCCTTACGTAGGTATGGTCTCCAGAACTGTACACTGTACTCCAGGTGGGGCCTCACTAGTGTCTTGTATAGCGGAATTATGACCTCCCTTTCCTGCTGGTGATGCCCCTGCTCATACATCCCAGCATCCTATTTGCTTTACCTGATGCCTTGTCACACTGTTTCCCTACCTTGAGGTCATCAGAGATGACAACCCCAAAATCCCTTTCCTGCTTGGTGCATGCTATATCCTCACCCCCCAACTGATATATTGTGCCAGGGTTTTTGTGCCCCATATGCATTATCTTGCACTTCTTTGCATTGAATTTCAACTGCCAAACCCTTGACCATTCTTCAAGTTTGATTCTCACAACCTCCACTTGCATACTGTGTTACTCTGAACAAATCACTTAACTGCCCAGTGCTCCCAGGTCACCCCTGAAAACAGGCACCTGTGCTTAGTGGGCCTTACCCGGTTACCAAAGACTGAAAAAAAAAAAAAAAAACTTTCATTGCACAGCAGCCTTTCATAGCAGAGCTGTCTTAGCTTTACTGTGGATAGATTTCTCAGTGTTCTAGAATTTATGTGGAATTAATGCATTATGATTCGCTTAGGTAAAACTGAAGGCACCTTTGTGAATGTTCGGATTCCTGGAGGGCTTTCTCAGTGAACATTTGGAAATTGTCATCAGCATATTTCTAACAGAACATGTTGTCGAATCTCTATAGATCTATGTGCATGTGTTCTGCATTAGAAAAATACTGGCTTACTTTCACATGCAGCTGGTTCCACAGGGGGATTTTGTGGTGTGTTCTTTCTTTCTGGGTGCATCCTGCAGCTACAGTAGTATAGTTCTGTACAGTCATAGGCCAGTATCCAAAATAATTATTAATCTGTTCAAGTCTATTTATTATATATCTTGGCAGTAATATACATAGAATATAAATGGAAAACCACAGCACCAAAAGCTGAAAATGTTCCCCAGCAAGAAAGCAGCATTCTGTCCTGTTCAGTATGTTTGTAGACCACCCCTCCCAAACACACAAAAATAAATAAGGGAAAGGGATCTCACCAGGGAGCTGTGTTCCATTACTAGAGATAACATTTAGTGCATTGTGGTAGGGTACTGCCCCCCTCCTTACAAAGGTTTTGTATCATGCCATCTCTGCTATCGCTCCATCAAATTTCTGGACATGCCACAGGGAATAAATAACTTCTTTTAGGTGCTTCTCCCTGCCCCCCCCTTTTATTTCCTTCTGTGGTCCTCTGGCCTTTCATTTTCTAATTCTCTGTTACTCCCATTTTGATATACAGTAGTTTGCCATGTTTGGCAGGACCCTTTTAAACTGTATGGGCCCAGTATGAACAAATAGTTTCAGCTCACCAGCTGCCCCTAACCTGCAAACCAACATCTTCAGTGGAGGTGCAGGTGGTATTTCAAAGGCTGTTCAGCAAGTAGCAGTGCTAACATGCAAGTAGTAGTGCTATAGTAGCACAAGGCACTGTTTTGATCTCAGGCTAGCTAGAAATGTGAACCTGAAAGAAATGGAAACTCTCATGCATAGCCAGGGAAGGCAAGAGGAGGAGGCGGGTGAAGGGGAAGGGGAGAAGAAAGAAGGAGTCTGAACTCAAATCAGAGTGAGGATTTTGCACAAGGTAATTGATTGTAGTAGCTGAGACAGTACCGGTATGCTTACAAAAGCTAAACCAGAAAGAGACTCAAAATGAATTTAAAGAAAGACTTTTCAAGTAAGAAACTTGTTGAAAGAAAAAGCCACAAAACCATGTACAACCATGTAAAGTCCTATCTGAAGAATGCTCTAACATGTTAACATTTTGGTTTTCAATAAAATTACATATGGAATGGTGATTTATATGTTATCCAATGTGTACTGCTGGATACTTGCTACTCATTAGCCTCTGACATGCATGTAAAATAAAATACATTTCAGACCTAGCAGCACAAAGAAACAAATGCATTTTACCACAGTATCGCTGAGCAGGCCCTTTTATGGGTGACACAACACAGCATGGATTTCAAAAGGGAAGATCCTGCTCCACAAACCTTATTAGTTTTTACAAAACAGTCAGCCAAAGTTTAGAATCAGGGAAAATTTACTGATGTTCTCTATTTAGATTTTAGACGGGCTTTCGATACCGTCTCACATGATAAGCTATTATTAAAATTAGAAGAAATGAAATACAGTGACTACCTAACAAGATGGGTAGGGACATGGCTACAGGACAGAACCCAAAGAGTAAGAATTATGCAGCACTTTGCAGATGAGGGAAATGTTACAAGCGGTGTTCCCCGGTGGTCGGTGTTGGGCCCCTTACTCTGTAGCTGCTTTGCCTCTGACTTCCACATTGGGCTTACGAACAAAGCAACCAAATCCACAGATGATACAAAAATCACATGCGAAGTTGACACTGAGACGAAATACCATTCAATGGTTTCTTTACTTCGGGCCATGACAGGACGGAGCTATATGCCACGGGTCAGAATTTGAAAAAAGGGAAGAGTTCCGACCCGGACGACTATTGAGCCAAGCTTCATAATGCTACATTAGAGTTAATAAAAGACCCCTTGTTGAGCACTGTCCAGGAGAGTCATGACACCGCTATACATCCCATGTCATTGCGGCATGCCACAATCTCTGCTATCTTGAAACCAAACAACCCCCCCCCCCCATGCGATTCATATCATCCCATCTCGGTCCTGAACCAAGATTATAAAATATACATTAGTATATTGGCCCATCATCTAGATTCCATTCTACCTAGCCTAATACACTCCGACTAATAAGGCTTTATTAAGTCAAGGCAAACTATGGATAATATTAAAAGGACCTTATACCTAATTAACCATGCCCACTCCACCAAAACCCTATTGTTGATACTTAGTTTAGATTCCCAAAAGACCTTCAATAGGGTTTTCTGGCTCTTTTTGCAATATACCCTATTAAAATTTGGCTTTCCCCAGGAATTTCTTAATAATATCTGAGGTATATATACTAGCCCTGAAGCCACTGTTAAAGTAAATGGCTCCCATTCCTCCTTTTTCCATCTATCTAGGGGCACCAGACAGGGCTGCCGCCTCTCTATGCAGAACCCATAGCCCAGTTCTTGCATCAGTCACCACAGATACAAGGCTATCTGGTGCAATACCGCTTACATAAATAGCATATTATGTTGATGACTTACTCATGTACATCACCAATCTGGACTCTTCACTATTAGCTTTGGAATACTGTCTTCAGACAATTGAACGGGTATCCGGTTACAAGATAAATCCCCACAAAACAGAAGTCTTAACGATACAGTGTGCTCCATCCCCTCTTTTACAGCAACAGTTTCCATATAAGTGGAACCAACCACATGTTAAATACCTGGGTATTTATTTAACACCTGATCCAATGAAACTGGTAGCCCCGATCTATAACTCTGTTTGCCCAGGTTAAAACATACGTACAAACTTGGATACATCTACCTATATCACTTATTGACAGAGTGCAGGCCATTCAGATGAATGTCTTGCCTCAGATACTTTATTTATTACAAAATATTCCATTTATGCCCTCCAAGAGAGAGTTCAGTAGGTGGGACATATTCATATCCTTCTTTCTTTGGCAGGGGAAATGATCTTGGGTGGCTCTTAAGAAGCTGTACCTACCTAAAGCCGGAGGAGGTTTAGCCATTCCTTATTTTCAAAACTACGGTATAGCGGCCCTTCTTAATCACATGGCATCTTGGTTCTGTTCCCAGACTCAGACCCCATTATTGGCATAGTTGGAAAGAATCATCTCCCCTTCCTCACTTGATTATACTATAATATTTCAGTCCAATAGTTGAGACCCGATGCGAGAGCTCTCCCTTTACACAGCAAACCTGTTACACCATTGGAGGGCTTTCCTGAAAAGACCTGCTAATCTTTATGGAACCAGATGGATTGGGATTCCAGCTGTAGATCCTTTCTCCCAGCGAAGATGGATCATGGATTCAGAAGGTGGTTCAGGGGAGACCTTGTTCATGTTTACCATTTCTATCAAAATGGGGTTTTTAAACTCTTTTCACAATTGCAGACAGAGTACTGTCTCCCTCAAATGGATTTTTATAGATATTTACAGATATGCCACTTCTTAGGGAATGCTCTAGGCCTTAATGTTGACCCTAGGTCCTTTGCCTCAATCTTCTAACTGCTTCTACATGTACAATTGGAACCCTCTCTGGCACATCTAGTTTCTAGATTCTGTCGGGCCCTTTCTGATCTTCCATCCACTCTGATGGAAGTGGTTCAAACTGGGAGGCAACGCTCTCAGTTTCACTGTCCTGCAACAACTGGTGGCAGATTTGGTGCAGACAACATCAAATAATGGGCTCCTGTAGTTGGTGGGAGTATAGTTGGAAGGTGGCATCTCTTTACTTCTACACCCTACAAATCACGGCCAAGTTTCATTCCTTGTGTGACTCCTCATGCTGGAGACACTGGGGATGTGATATGTTGACTCACACTCACGTTCTCTGGTCATGTTCTATTATAACTACATATTGGCAGGCAGTGGGGACAGGCCATAGCTGAGAGTTTTCCTGATCTGGGGCCCCTAACAACAGAGATGGCAATCCTTCTACATTTTCCTCCTCATTTTAAGCAGTGGCATACACTTTATCTTCTTGCTATACTGCTAACAGCAGCTAAACAAGCATTTGTCAATGCCGAATGTTGTCTTGCTGGCATTGGCATTGGTAGTGCAGGAGTTAGAGATGCATAATAGGAATGACAGTGAAGTATTGATCTGACACCAGCCCCTCCCCCACCCTGCAGAGAGTGACAGGCGTTGGGGTGTGCCTTTGGGTCGTCGGCTATAACGCTCATGTAATTTTACTCGCCCTACCCTGTAGGCACTGACAAGTGTCCTGGTGTGCTTTGGGGTCTTTGGGCCTTATACTTACCCCATTCCATAAGGAAATATGCTGAGATCGGTGCAGTATAGGAGAACGGGGTGAACTTTGGGGCCAAACACTCCAAGGCACACCTTGATGCCTGTCACTGGCTGCAGGGTGGGGGTGAAATGGCGTGAACATTACAGATGATGATCCCAAGTCACACCCCTGACACCTGTCAGTCTCTACAGGGTGGGGTGTTACAGTTGGAAACCCTAACACCATAGGCGTTTGTTGGTATTTTCACTCCAAATTTTCAACATGGGCTTTCTGTGGCCCTACCTCATGAAGAGCAGCACTATCAGTTTGTTAGCCAAAAGGTGATTTTGCACAGCGACTGCACCATTTGGCACCACAGATACGAAAATACATTTTGGGCAGGATGTGAAAAATGACAACTGTATTGTTCATGAGGAGGTGTAAAAAAATGGCAACGTTGAAAATCTGGAGTGAAAATATGAAAAATTGAAGTCATGAGCATGCATAGAAACTGCGCAACACACGTCCGTAACCCAATTATTTTTTGGATTTTTTTTAACCACATTTCCAACACAGGCATTTTGGATTTCCCCTCTGAACAGTGACACTGTGATGTTGTTAATCTGTCCCAAAAATTTCCCACAGCGATCACGCCATTGTGCGCCACAGGTGCGAAAACACATTTCGGGCAGGATATGAAAAAAGACAGCTGTACTGTTCATAAGGAGGTGTGAAAAAAATGGCAATGTTGAAAATCTGGAATGAAAATATAAAAAAGTGTTGAAGTTATGAGCGTGCATGAAAACTGTACAATGCATGCTCATAGCGTAGTCATTTTTTGGAATTGTTTCACCAAATTTGCAACATGGGCTTTCTGAGACCCCACTTCATGAACAGTGACACTGTTGTTTCATTAATCAGTCCCAAAAGGTGATTCCATGCAGTGACTGCGAAATCACCTTTCGGGACCGAGTAATGGATGACAGTGCATGTGTTCATAATTGGGAGTCCAAAAACCCATGTTGAAAATCTGATACCAAAATTCCCAAAAGTGGCTGAGATACCCACCCAAGTTATAACCTCCCATTGCCTGCCATTTTAAAGCGTACCGCATTTTGTTCAGTTCCCCGTCGGCTTTTGAAGAGTTCAGACGTGTTCCCGCTCCACAGAAGATCACAGCGCTGGCCCTCTGTAGGTAAGTATGGGGTGAGGTGGGTGCGCAGAGGGTGGGTGCGGGTTGGGGAAGGGGGCACGGTAGGATGTCGAGGGACCTTTTTTTTTCCACAGGTAAAAAAAAAGAAACCAGACTTAGGGCTGTTTTCTTAATTTACAGATACAAAATGATTTGGGGCACACTGGGGTTGACTCAAGTGTGCCACGAGTTTGAGGGGGGACATGATGCCGATGGGGACTGGGCCCCCCATCGGCAAACAAATTGAACTGGGGTTGACATGCCAACATGGGGATTAGGCATCCGCGATGTCAGCTTTGTGGGGATTGTGTGGCTGGTGGCAGAAGCCACAATATTTATTGGGATGTTTCACCCGGAAAGGCATGTAACAGAGCCTTGTCATCTTACATGCCAATGAGGAAACTGTACCGCATTGGAGCAGCAGATTTCTTTCAACTCTGTGGCTGTCTCTGAAACTGCCGTCATGGCCAGCATTCCTGCTAATTGGTGGCTGAGGGATGCACCCACTAAAGTGTTCCCTGCATTCACCACAAAAGTGACACACCTCTGAATGTGCTACTACTGCAAGATGTTGCTTGCGCGTGTGCGCAAGACACCATAAAAAGGTAACAATAGACAAGGAATACAGCAGGTTTAAACAGTATAAACATAGGTTATAATTTTACTCAAGGATATTAGCCCTGTGCTAACAAACAACTCCGCTTGTGCCATACACCAGGGAAAGACTGTCTAACTCCCCTCCTTACCCCCCCCCCG
This sequence comes from Neoceratodus forsteri, assembly GCA_016271365.2. Taxonomy (NCBI): domain Eukaryota; kingdom Metazoa; phylum Chordata; order Ceratodontiformes; family Ceratodontidae; genus Neoceratodus; species Neoceratodus forsteri. The sequence continues at coordinate 714,638,421 of CM057458.1, forward strand.
ATCCTCCCTCTTTCCTGGTTTCTGGGACCAGAGATTGGGTATTCATAACCTGGCTATGAACTGCGACCCTGCTCTCCCCAGATCGTTCGAGGTTCCCCATTACCCAATCAGGTGCACTACAGCTTGCAGACAACCACAGTACAAGCTACTGGGGTATCTCAATTCCGAATCACAAACTGCCCAGTACACTTCACTCACTGCCATGGTGGGCAGCCAGGGCATGGTGCAGGTGACTTCCCCCTCTTGCTGTGAAACTATGGTGTGAAAGTCATATGACATTGCACCCCCCAACCTACCAAATACATCCTCTCCTTAGTTCCCCTGTCACTGTGATAGTACTAACCCACTGGTCTGGCTGTATCATGGTATCTCCCCCCCCCCCAATGGATGCCTGCATGTCTGGAGGACCCCTCTTTGAGGCATGCCCTCCTGGCAGGTTCCACCACCGTGCCATCCAAGACCCAGCTACCAAGAGTCTCTACCTTGGAAGCTCATGGTGCAGACAGTTTTGACTGAAAGCACTCAGTTGGTGCTCTCAGCCCTGGGTGTAGTGAAACTCTGCCCCATAAGATGAGCTGGTAAGGTTAACCAGTCAGTAGTTCTTGTGTCTGTGCTCATGGTTATTCAAAATCTCTGTGCAGTTACAGTTTCTTGAAAATGTGGGAAATGGTGGGGGGGGGGGGATCGGCAGGAATGGGCGAGCTATCACTGCTCTTTAGCCATTTAAAATGAGTTCCCCTAAGTTATATCTCTACTATTTCAATGTCAGTGGACTCACGAATCCAGTTAAATAGTCCAAAATAATATCCCAGATTACAAAAACTAGGCCAGCCCTCATATACATGCAGAAGTAAACCTGTCCACACCAGAGCATCAAAGGTTGCATAAATTTGGTTTTACCTCTGTATTCTCCTCCTTCTAGATGGCTGACAGGCAAAGAGGTGTGGCAGTCATCATCATTCCCAGATTTACTGCTTTTCAAGCCCAACAGGTCTGGTCAGATCCAGACAGCCTGTTAGTTATTATAGTACAAGGACTGTACATAATACGGAAGTCACACTAGCTAAAGGTTACCTCTCACCTTGTCCCAACCCTCAGAAAAGTGCTACACCAAATTCTCACCCAAATCAAAGACATTTTAATGCTTGCAAGTGACTTCACTATCGTGCCAGACCTGAACTGGACACCACCAATCCTGCCCCCAGAGCCAACCAGCATCTCATAAATTTTTCAAACAATCTACATGGGAGATGCGCTGGACTAATACCTAATGCTTCTGACACCCACTTTCCTTGGGCTACACTCATTTCTCAGGCGACCATAACACATGGGTAGATCACTGTTACATGCAAGTTGAAGATCTAAGTAGCTTAGTAGATTGTAAAATAGGGGACATGGCCAACTCAGACTACACCCTAGTTATGAGCTACTGGAATCTGGGGCTTGAACATCGGGAGACCTGTTGCTGCCTCAACCCTTACTACTTAAAGACAGTGGCATTCCAGGAATTCCTACAGGATAAATCATGGAGCTCCTATATAACAATGCCACTCTATTCAATGGGACACTTTACAGGCAGTTCTTTGTGGGCATATAATACAGTACATTGCAGCCCAGAAAAAGAAACACCAGGAACACCAGCGAGTGCTGGAAGAAACACACTCCCCATAAATGGTGCATTAGGAGGGGGATGATGCTGTTGCTCCTCAACTAAAGCAAGGCAGATCTTGTCATTTGCCTCCAACAAACTAAACTGGCAGTGACTTGTTTAAGGCAACACTATTACGAGGTGGGTTGCAGAGCTTCCTTGTTGCTTGTATAGTTGGCAAACAGCAAAAAGCTACCACCATTCCAGCCCTTCTCCAGCCATCCTTGGGGGGCTAGGCAGACAAAGCTACACGATATTGCACAGGCATTATACACTTATTACCAATCGCTCCATATCCCAGAGCTTGAGACTACTCCCAGTGAGATTTCCACATTTCTCACTTCTCTCAGCTCCTGCAAGAGGGACAGCTTATGTCCCCCATTTCCTTGGAGGAGTCCAAGGTGGACAAATGGGATTCCAAGATTATGAGGATCCCTTGCTGAGATGGCTACAGGGCAGAAAATGATAAAGCTAGGAAGGTGCAGTTCCTCTGGGTACTACTCCAAGATATGAACAAGGTCATAATAGGGGGGCTCCACTCCCACACACAAATATGGTCTTTTGCAGAATTCTGTTTAATTTTAAAACCAGATAAGTACCCCCTGCACTACTATCCTACCAGCCAATATCATTTTTTTAATTCTGATTGCAAATTCTTCATGTTTAGCCTTGGGCATTGGCTAGATAAAATGCTTCCTATACTTATTGCACTAGAACAGACAGGATCTGTCCAGTCTCAGATAACAGCAGATAACATTAGGCGAACCCTACACACAGTATATAAAATGTAACACTCAGAAGCAGCATCTGCCCTATTGAGCCTTGATATGGAGAAAGCCTTTGACTGGGTCTCTTGGCTGTTCCTGTACTCTGTGCTGGTGCAGTTGGTATTCCTGGTCCCCTTCATCTACATGCTGCTTCACATCTAAAACTAACCTGGTGCATGCGTTAAGGTCAGTGGACATGATTCAGAGGACTTTCCCCTCTGACAGGGCACTTATCAGGGATGCCCATTGTCACCTCTCTTGTTTTCCGTATATATTGAGCCTCAGGCCCAGGTCATTAGAAAGACAACTATCTTTTGAGGGATATCACTGGGAGGTGAGGAGCACTGCATAGCTTTATATATGGACAATGTTTTGCTTTACCTGAGTTTCCCAGAAACTGCACTCCTGGTAGTGTATGAGATACTCAACCTTTTGGTCGTGTCTGGCTACAAGTTGAACACCATGAAAACTGAACATCTTGTGTTCAGTTCCTCTCCCTCCCAACAAATTAGGGAAGCCTTCTCCTTCCACTGGGAATCAGACAAACTGAAATACTTAGGAATATTCATCACCAGGAACTAACAGAGTATCTATGCAAATAACTATGAGCCCTTCACAGCATGATTGATTGAAGCCCTCTGAAGGTGGATGCACTGCCTCTCAGCCTCTCCCAGCCCATTGAGGCAGTCAGAATAATAACTTTACCCAGGACCCTACACTTGTTCCAGAATGTCCCAATTTCTCTATCTCTATGCATTTTAGACAATGGAACTGGGAAATTTCCCCGATTCATCTGGGCAGGACAGAGACCTCATGTTAAAAAGTGGACCATATTCCTCCCTAGGGATCCAGGAAGTCTGGTCTTACCACGCCTAAAGCAATATTTTTGGGCAGAACACTTTCATTACATGCTATATTGACAGCTTGGCAGTACTCCCACAATCTGGTTTAAAATTGACAGAGAACTGCTCCCTAAGTATTTATGAAAGTATTATACCCTACAGAGGAAAACTCTGACACTGTGGCCCCTCTTGATCCCTGGCACATGAGCCAGATCAGGACGTGACACTCCATTAAGATGACTCTATTACTCCTTCCTTCCCTTTTCTTCCCAATTGCTCGCCTAGAACACTTTCACCCAGCCTGGATCAGTCCTGCATTCTGCAGTTGGCAGCACTACTCCTTGCAATATATGTACCAACTAAAGGTTGGATCCACCCTCCAGTCCTTTACCAAGTAACAGACAATATATGGTCTCTGCCCTGCAGATTTCTACCAATGCTTATAGCTCAGGTGCTATATTCTCTCGTTACCATTCGGAACCCGCACACTCAATACCTACCCGGCTATAGTTCAGTTGTTCATTTTTTTCTACAAAACAATGTTGACCACTCACCTGCTCTCTCCCCTCTACAAAGTCTTGTTTAACTCCTCTGGGGACCATTCTTTGGATATCGCCATGAAGTGGGAGGAGGAACTGACCATCCCACTACCAGCTATAACTTGGAGAAAAACATGGCAACTTTCTTCAAGAGTAACAAGTTCACTTCACGTCACTGGAGAAAGTACTCATGGAAGCATTTAATATGGTTCTTTCAGATCCCTGCTATTACAATACATTACCTAGTGTCAAGAGACTCCACATGTTGGTGAAACTGCGGTGAACCTCAGGCTTATCATATCCATATCATGTGGGCTTTCCCCAGCCCTGCTTCTTTTCTTTGAAGACTTGGAAAGTGAGCTAGAAGAAGTCTTCCACAGACCAGTCCCTATTATTGCAGAGTTCTTTCTACTACTCCAACTCCAGGGGGTCTCTGAGACCCTAACTCCTGGTACCTCATTGGTATTTTGCTCACAGCAGCAAAAGAAACCATGACCAGATTTTTGACTAACCTCAAGGGATCCAGATGTTGCCACTTGGTGAAATATGGTCAACCAGAAATATTGCATGGAGAAATTCACGCACTCTCTGAAAGATAAGATGGAGCTGTGCTCCTCCAGATGGACTATTTGGCTCCTGTATGTGAAGAGCAAGGACAGTGATTTCTTCCCATAGCAACAGACACCTGAATACGCCCTCTGGATCCCCCAAGTCAAACATGATCCCACCCTCCCCTCCAAAAGGGTACACTCTATATCCTCATATACAGTGTACTATTATGCTAGCACCTCCCACCTTGTGGGTCCCCCTCCTCAACTCCCCTTCTCTGGCTAAGGGTTTCATTGAAATTGAGTACCCTCACTGTACATGAAATGTCAGGTGATGGTACAGTCTAATTAAAGAATCGGTGTTCCTCACCTCGTACTTTAACTATGAAGGGAGAGCCAACTGGCCATGTTATAGCACTGCATTATAGCTGACTACTGCTGTACCTCTGTAATGAAGACAGAACTCCACAACTGTATAGTATATATACTGTATAGTATGTGCTTAATCTGGTTCAGTTTCAGTTGGTTACCATCTGTTTCCCTTCCCCTGGGTCTCCCCTGAAAAAGGAACTTCTAGTCTCAGTGGGCCCACCCAGTCAACAAAATTCAGTCAATAAATAAATATATGTTTTTATTGATGAACACCTTATGCATGGACCAGTTCAATAAGTCTATATTTACAAAAGAAACAGAAATCATATGCAGCAAATAAAGGATACATAATAAAGGATTCATCTAAAGGTAGGGTTTAAAGAGAGAGGGACAAGTGAGGCCGAGAGAGAGAGAATGAGAGGTATGAAGAAAGGGAGAGGAAGGCTGTTCCATAAAGTGGATGCTTACAAGGTGACCACTCTGCCACTGCCAGTGGACCAGTTACGGGACAGGAAAGAGAGAAGGCACAAGGCTGAAACTACAGAAGCAAGTAAAGCACTGGGATGGTATTCTGTGGGTCGGGTTTCATTCCCAAATCATTGTATTATTTCCTTTTCACTACAACTTGTGTTTCAAAGTGGTTGCTACTTTACAGCTTCCATCTGTAACATTCCTACAGTGTATGTAGGGTTTTCAGTATGAGAAAGAAAAAAGATGGGGCTGCACCATTGACCTCATAAGGTACTGGAACAGTACTCCAGAACATGTGCTCATTTCCCAGCTAGAGCACCAGCTCTGTCTCACGACAATTTAAATATGCGTATTCTGCTCCATTACTTATTAGGGAGGCAGTGTGGCCTAGCAGTTGCGGCACAGATGTGAAAAAACAGGGATGCAGGAGATCCAGGTTAAATTCTTACCATAAGCACAGACTTGCTATGGGACATTGAGCAAGTCCCTTAACCTCCCTGTGCTTACATCCTACCAGCTACAAATTAGGCAGATGCAGAACACCACTGAAAATGAATTATTGTGCAGCGTCTCCACTAGGCTATCCTAAATTGTAAAACATACACGTGCCTGCAGGGACATCATGCCAAAAAAGTTGCTGGAGGGGCACATCATTTAAAATGAATCAAGGAAGGGCACTAAATTACACTTTTCAGACCTTCCACAGGCTAAAAGGCAATACCCAGATGGGGATCTGGGGGACTGGGGGGCACATGCCCTCCAGACTCTATGGGCATAACAGCACTGTCTGCTTGTTTTCTTACTGCATTTCCCAATACCACTAAGACTACACCACGTTATTGACCATGAAGATTACAAATCAAGGCAAAAATCCTACTAGCTGTACAAACAAACTTTATGTGCCAAATTGTACATTGAATGTTTTTCAGTCACGTGATTTGCTCATATTACACTTCTCCTGACCTTTTTTCAGCAGGAATAAATCTTGTCCCTGATCTGCATGGGCGGTTCTTCGCAGAGAGGATAGTGGAGGCATGGAATAAACTACCAGAGGAGCTAGTGGAGACTGAAACATTGGATGGATTTAGGAGGGCATGTGAAAGACACACGAGATTGGAAAAGTAAGGGAAGGGAGGGCCCGTAGGAGTGGGGATGAGTAGGGGAGAGGGGTACGGGCAGACTTGATGGGTTGATGAGGTCCTTTTCTGCCATCAGGTTTCTGTGATTTTATGATCTAATTTGCAGTGCACAGTATATGCTTCCATTGGGCGAGAGGATCTAAAAGTATAAGTTGAGTATATTACTGTGCTGATGACGCTCAACCATGCCTTTCATTCAGCTCTGATCCACACTGCATGGTAGATAAGCTGATTCAGTGAGCGACCGAAATTCACATCTGTATGGCCTAAATCTCACTGTATATAAATCAAACAAGATGAAAGTGCTATTGACTAGTGTAGGTGCCATACAGAGCACTCTGTTTGTTATGGATCAGCACTTAGAGCAGTGAAGGTGTAAAACCTTGAAGTCATCCTAGATGATATGTTTTTACTCGACTCCCAGGTGTCGCAGGCCATAGGATTGGCTTTCACAATCTGCAGACAATTTCAGTACTGAGCCCTTCTTTAACAGTGATGGCCTGACCACTTTGATCCATGCATCCACCACATCGACTGTTGTAGTGCCTCTTACAGTATGTGGTCTTACCAAAATATCAGCCCCCCAAAACCTGCAGGATTTTGGCATCCAGGTGCCAGTAGGAGTTGAAGAGACCAAAAAGAGAACAAGTTATAAAGTTGACTGATGCTGCAGAGTGGTTCTTATCAATAGTTTGTTCTCTGGAAATAGTCTGGGTTCATTAGGATATTGATAGGCTTTCAGAAGCCAAATAAAGTACTGCATTAAAGCGTGATTTCTAAACAGAGGAACTGCCGAGTGAGTTACAAGTTACAACTAGATTTTAACACGTGGAGTTTGCTTCAGTCTGCCGTGAGTTGGTGTTGGCACCTGCATGTTATGTCATTACTGCATTAATTACACATGAAGGTATATATTACTATAAATAGATATGCACTGGATTGGCGTCTGTATTTCATAAATTGATGGCCACTGTTATTAAATGTGCCTGAAGGAGTACAGGGGATGATGTAATAATATGCAGCAGGGACATGATGAAAATTTATGTGGTGTTCTATTTTTCTTCTAAGAACAAGGCTTGAAAATAAATGATACATGTGAATTTAACATTTCTTTAATGAAGTCCATAGGTCACTTGATGAAGTAAAGAGGGATTAAACCAAAACTGTCCAATGTAAAAGTCAGTGCTGATGCTCCGATTCCCTTTGATCATACTGCACTATGTACATTTCTTATTAGCAGCTTATTATTCATGGTGTGTATCAAACTGTGCTGTAGTGGTACAGACCACTAAGAAAAAAGCATTTGTCAATGCTGAATGTTGGCTTGCTGGCACTAACATCGGTAGTGCAGGAGTTAAAGAGATGCACAATAGGATTGGCAGTGAAATAATGAACTGACGCTGACCCCAGCCCCACCATGCAGAGAGTGGCAGGCACTGGGGTGTGCCTTTGGGTCATTGGCCATAACTCTCATGCCATTTCACCTCACCTCACCTTACCGTGCAGAGACCAATAAATGCTGTGACGTGTCTTGGGGTCTTTGGGCCTTATGCTTACCCCAGTCCATAAGGGAATATACTGACATGGGCGCAGTATAGGAGAATGGGGTGAATGTTGGGCCCGAAGAGTCTAAGGCACATCTCAACACCTGTCACTGGCTGCAGGTTGGGTGGGTGGGTGGGGGGTGGAATGGCGCGAGCATTTCAGCCGACTGCTAACTCACACCCCTGATGCCTGTCAGTCTGTACGGGGTGGGACATTGCAGTTGGAAACCCTAATGCCGAGGACATTTGTTGATATTCTCACTCCAGATTGTCAACATAGGCCGTTTGTAACCCCACCTCATGAACAGTGGCACTATAAGCTTGTTTGCTGAAAAGTGATTTTGTACAGCTGCTGTGCATTTTGGTGGCACAGGTGCCAAAACACAGTTTGGGCAGGATGTGAAAAATGACAGCTGCATTGTTCATGAGGATGTGTGAAAAAATGGCATTATTGAAAATCTGGAAAATTGGTGACATCACGAGCGTGCATAGAAACTGCGCAATGCACATCCATAACATAATTATTTGGGGGATTTGTATAACCAAATTTTCAACATAGGCATTTCCGGAACTCCGGTCATGAACATTGTCACTGTTATTTTGTTAATGTTTATGAGTTTCACTCCAAATTTCCAACATTGCCATTTTTTCACACCCCCTTATGAACACTAAAGCTGTCATTTTTTGCATCCTTCCAGAAATGTGATTTTTCGTGTGTGGTACAGAATGGTGTGGTCACTGTGTGAAATCAACTTTCGGGACAGATTAATGAAATTCCAGTGCCGCTATTCATGAGGGGAGGTCCAAAAAATGCCATTTTAAAAATTTGGTGAAAACATTCCAAAAAATGACCGCGTTACGAGCGTGCATTGCACAGTCTTTTTTATTTGTAAAAACTTATGGCCTATGGTTTTATATTGTTAATATTATATTTGTTTGTTTATTGTTACCTGTAAAGTGCTTTGATCTATGGAAAAGCGTTTTTAAATAAAATTTTACTTACTTTTTTACTTAATCTGGCCCAAATTGATTTTCCACAGCAACCCTGCCATTGTGTGACACGTGCAAAAACACATTTTGGGCAGGATGTGAAAAATGACATCTGTACTGTTCATAAGGAGGTGTACAAAAATTACAGTGGTGAAAATCTGGAGTGAAAATATGAAAAATTGGTGACGTCACGAGCGTATACAGAAACTGCACAATGCACGCCTGTTACACAATTATTTTGGGTATGTTTTTTACCAAATTTTCAACATAGGCATTTTAGGACCTCCACTCATGAACAGTGTCACTCTGATTTTGTTAATGTGTCCTGAACATAGATTTCACACATCAACTGTGCCATTGTGTGCCACATGTGCAAAAACACATTTTAGGCAGGTTTTGAATAATGACAGCTGTACTATTCATAAGGAGGTGTGGGAAAATGGCAATGTTGAAAATCTGGAGTGAAAATATTACAAATTCGCAAAGTTGCGAGCGTGCGTGGAAACTGCGTAACGCACGTTTGTAAAACAGTCATTTTTGGGGTTTTTTTCACCAAATTTGCAACATAGGCTTTTTGAGAGCCCACCCCATGAACAGAGGCACTGTCATTTTGTTAATCATTCCTGAAAGGTGATTCTGGGCAGTGACCACAAAATCACCTTTTGAGACCGAATTATGCCATGACAGTGACTGAATTGTCCCAATAACCCCTTGTTGAAAATTTGGTGAGAAAATTCCTAAAAATGCCCGGGATATGCACCAAAGTTGAAAAAACTCTATTTATGCCATTATACAGGTTACCGGCATTTCTTCAGTTTGCGGTCGACTTTGAAGAGTGCAGACGTGTTCCCGGTCCACCGAAGATTGTCGTGCTGGGCTCCGGAGATAAGTATGGGGTGAGAGGGGTGTGGGGAGGTAGAGTATGCAGAGGGTGGATGCGGGTTGAGGAGGGGCACCGTAACACTTGAGGACCATTTTCGTTTCTGAGGGGAAGAAAAAAAAAGGACAATACGTGTTGGTTTCATTGTTCACAGATGTGCTCGGTGCACACTGGGTTGGGCTCCCAGTGTACAGCCTGCATTGTGAGGAGGGGAACTGAAGCTAAGGGATTGGGCCCCTGTTAACTGAAAAGTGGGCGCGTGATGTCGAGAGGATTGGGCACCCCTCTACACACAAATGAAATGGGAGGGCGGCATTATGCCTACAGGGAGTGGGTTCCCCCGTCGGCAAATGAAGTGGGTCGGGGCATGCCGACAGGGGGATTGGGAATCCCTGAAGTCGGCATTGTGCATGGCGGAAGTCAGTGCTGCCATGTTTATTGAAGAACGTCACCAGTAAAGGCACGTTGGGAGGCATGTTATTGTGCCGCTGCATGACGAGCTTGCCTCTCATTGCAGTGGCACTTTCTTAGATGTGGTGTCCACTTTACATATTGCTGGTGTCAGTGCTTGCATGTTGGCTTATTGGGGAATGAGGGACGCACCTACTGATGCATGCCCTGCATTTGCCTACAGTGACTGCACCTCGAAATCGGCTACTACCGCAAGATGTTGGCTGGTGTGCAAGCCAACATAAAAGGTGTTGACTAGACTATGGTTACAACCTCTCTGTCTGACAATAAAACAATGGGAGGATACCATATGACGGCCTGGCTACAGGATAGATTGTCCATTATAATGAATAGGCGGACAGACAGTCTGGTTCATGTATGTTGCTAGTCACAGGCCAAACATAATTCCCTAATGGAATTGAGGATCTGATGGGTTGTGATGGGGTCTGTTTGGTCCATTCAAGGAGAGTATGTGAATATAGTACAGGTGTGGGGCAACCCACATTACCCACACATAATTTTTACCGTATGTGCCCTCTCCTGTTCTTCTCTCCCACTCAAATACTTATTTATTTATTTATTTATTTATTTGTAAACTCAGTTTACAACCTTTGAGCCAGAGGCTTGTTTCCAAAGGTACCTCGTCACATTAAAGACATACATAGTGTTTTTGGTTACATAGCATAGGTTTGCAAAACAATAGTGCTCAACAGAGCGCCCACGTCACACTGAGGTCAGACAAATACATTTAGGTTACAGGGTACATGTAATTGAGAACAGGTGTTACACAAGTTGGTATCAAAATTGAGCAATCTAATAGGTATACAATGAAACAGCTGGCACTGGCCAGGTTAGACATAACGCGTACCAGGAGCGGTGGTGGGATGGTTAGGAGAGGCGCCGTGGGCGCGGTCATGAGAAGTCGAGGTGGAGGCTACTTTCAGAGACAGGAGCAGCTACGAGTGCTGGAAGAGTTGGTTTCAAGGGTGGTTTTGAACTTGGAGATGGTGGTGGCATTGGTGATGGGGGCAGGAGAGAGTTAAACCAGGATGGGGCTCTGAGCAGAAGGACCCTCTGGCCACAGCTGGTTCTTGATCTGGGGACCATTAGAGTGGTCTTGTTGGATGACCGTGTTGCAATAGTGGGAGGGCTCTGGTGGATGGATGCCGTTACCCCGGGGGGGAGAGCCCGAGTAGGGCTTTTTTTGTGAGGAGACAGGTTTGATATTGGAGCCGTTCATCCAGGGTAAGGAGTTTAGCTTCGACATACAACTGACAGGTGTGTGTGAGCCTGGGGGCCCCAGTAATCAATCTGCAGGCTTTATTCAGGGTTAAGTGAATTTTTTGAGTGCAGTGGTGTCGGCAGCACCATAGACTGGTAGATCATAGTCTACAAGGGACAAAACGGATGACGTAACAGCGAGCCGGAGTGCATTTGGGGGAAGGCAGGTTCTGGTGGAAGAGGATGCAAGCCGTGTGTTAGTGGTGGATGTTAGGGGCATCGATGTGGTTGTGAAATGTGAGGGCTGAGTCGAAGGTAACCCGAGGTATTTGTAGGAGCAGACTTGTTCCAGTGGCTGATTGGTACTAGGAAGGATATAGAGTGGGTGGTTGCTAGCTTTGTTTTGGGGTGGGAAAACAGCATAGCTTTGGTCTTTTAAGATTGATGACAGTCTGCGCTCCTTAAACCAAGCTTGCACTATTGAAAGACTGCTGTAGGGTGTCCTGAAGGAGTCGGATTCGGTGGGTGGCAAAGGACAGCGTCATCTGCATACAGGAGAATTTTGCCAGGGCATGCACTGGGCAGGGTGTTCAGATAGAGCGAGAAGAGAAGGGGCCTGGATGGAGCCTTGGGGACCCCAGAGTGAATGGACGGGTATCAGAGAGTATCCTATTGATTTTTACACACTGTGATCGAGACGGCAAGATAGCTTGTGCACATGCTAGGGGCCAGCTGAGAGACCAGTGTGAGAGCATTCAGTAGAAGTGGATGGGGACGTGTCAAAAGCCTTTGAGAGGTTGATGAACACTGCACCAGCTAGGAGCTGGTATCCAAGGAGGTGTAGGAAGTTGGAGAATTCAATTAGGGCAGTGCTGGTACTGTGACCAGCACGAAGCCATGTTGCTCTGGGCATAAGATGTTATGCTTAGCCAGATAATCAGTGATTTGAGTGGCCACCACTTTCTCCAGGGCTTTAGAGAGGGGGGGATGGAGATTGGCCGGTAGTTGTTGGCTGATGACCTGTCGCCCCCTTTATGAATTGGTGTGATTATGGCTGTTTTCCAAGCCATGGGAAATTGTCCCAGGCAGAGTGATCGGTTAATTAGGCTGGTGAGTGGGGCAAGAACCTCATCTAGCACCAGCCTGAGGATACTGGGGTCCAGTGAGTCACTGCCGGGACTGTTGCTATTCAAAGCTTTGATTAGGATGGGTCTGGCTTCCTGGGTGGAAATCTGCGCAGGTGGAAGCTGGGGTGCTGGAAGACAGGGGAGGTTGGTTGGGGAGGTCAAAGAAATTACTAGGAGGACTGAGCTAAGGTCAGTGAAGCGGTGTTTAGCCAGTTAGCTATGGTGGCAGGCTCGGTGGTGGTAGTGCCATTTCTAGTGAGCCGGGATGGGGCAGGGAGGCGAGATTTCCGTTAAGTTGTTTAATATTATCCCAGAAAGTCCGGGCCGAGCCCCAGGAGGATGTAGGGTGGCCTGGTGGTCGGCCTTGGCTTTCGGATGGCCCAAAGCACTTATTCCGGGTTGCATTGTAAGCCTGCCTATCAGACAGACGACTGCTTCAGTGGCAAGGTGCCAGAGGGTATCCCGATTTCTTAGTAATTGTAGAAGGGCAGGCTAACCCAGGGTGCATTCTGCTTTTGGACCGGATTTTGGTGAAGGTGCAAGAGATCACAGGCCATGTTGAAGGTGTGTGTGAAGAAGGCGAGGGCAGTGTCAATGTCGGGTTGCTCGATGAATGGAGGCCAGTTTATCTGGGTGAGGAATACTTTAAGTTTTTTCAGCCCACCAGGGTGGAGGTGCCTGTGGAGGGTGGTCTGGACTTTGGGTTTGGGATTGGGGACTGCCCAATGAAATAGGATAGGGGAGTGGTCACTTAGGGAGTCTGGTAGGACCTGGATGTTTTGGATTTTTTGGGGTCGGTTGGTTATAATAACATCCAGGAGGGTGCTGGTACCTCTCTTAGGGTTTATTCTCGTGGGCTGGGTGATGAGTTGTGTCAGGTCTTGGGCGGCAAATGAGTCTCTGATCGCGGAAGAGGAGGTGCTGAGCCAATTTACATTAAGGTCCCCAACTAGGATTTGTTCCGCCTTATGGTGGAGGTGGCCAGGTAGTCAGTTAAAGATACCAGGCCGGGTGCTGGTTCTTTGGGGAACGAGGCCGGTGGTGATAGAGAGGCTCCTAGAGGGGTCCGGGGTGAGTTTGAGGTAAGAGCCTGGGCCCCATTTACAAGGGAGGGGTGGGGAGGCGTGTCCAAGTATTGTGTCCCTAGTGTAGATTGCACAGCCTCCCCTCGCTTGTTACTCGGTCCTCCCAGTATAAGGTATAGCCTGGAGGGAGACAAATGAGTCAGGGTGGATTTGGACAGCCAGGTTTCAACCAGGGCTATGATGTCTGGTTGATGAGCCGAGGCCCAGCACTGTAGGGCGCCAAATTTTTCAGCAGGCTGCATATGTTCATGGAGGCTACTTGGAGACCAGTGGGCTGAGTGGGTGGGTGGGAGGGGCAGGGCCTGGGTTGGGATGTATGTTCCCTGTCAGGAGTAGAAGGAGGAGAACTGCTCTGGTCAGAGGGTGGCAGATGGAGAGTTTACGCGGAGCGTAGGATGAGAAAGGGTTTCAGGCACAGGGTGGGACTTATAACACTTATATGTAAGATATCTGTGTGCTAAGATGACATAAGTGAAGTGAGTATGCTTAACATGATAATGTGACTTCCTGTATGTGCCAGTTTAAAACTTAATAAAAATTACAGTTTTAAAAAAAGGAAATACCATTCAATGGTTAATGACCTTAGATATATAGAGTAATGGGTAAGTAAAACCAAAATGGAACTAAACTTACAAAAATGCACTGTGCTACACCTTGGATGCAATAACCCATTGAGGTCTTACCATCTAATGAACCATGAACTACCATCTGTTACTAGTGAAAAAGATCTGGGTATTCTTGTTGATAATTCCCTAAATATGCATACACATGTACATGTACATAAAACTGTGCAAACTGCCAACAAATACATAAATAAAATCAAAAAGGCTTTTATCACTAGAGACAGGTATACTATTGTCAACCTGTACAGATCATATGTTAGGCCACATGTGGACTATAGATCCCATTTTCGGTCACCAGGTCAAAAGAAGGATATTAATCTATTGATGGGTGTTCAAAGGTGGACTACCAAACTAATAAGCAGTTTAAGGCATAGGCCTTATGAGAGCAGGCTACAAAAACTGCATTTAATGATACTGGAACAGAGAACGGTGAAGGGAGATTTCCTTCATTTTTTAATGTAACAAGAAATCAAGATCTAATCTCAGCATATGACATCAATCCCCAAATAAGGCAGGTTTCCCTTAGGTCCCATAACAAACAATATGAAATTCAGAGAGCTAATACCACAAAGTGACAGAATTACTTTACCATAATGAGGGCCCCTAGACTCTGAAACAAACGTCCCCAATATCTGGTCGAACTGGACGATAGCAAACAATTTAAAAGGGAACTTGATAAATATACGGGTTTCTAAAAAAGAAATAAAAGAAAGAAAGGCCACGAAGAGTGACGGTCTCGATGGGCAATTGCCTACTACTGTCTAATCCAACCAAGTAAACCAAGTAAATACATTCATTCCTTAGTGGTTCTAGTCTCAAATTTAATTTTGTTTTGCATGCATCTCTAGCCATAGAACATGTGCCTCACTGAGTGCGCTTTTTAAGTATGGAATAAAAATTAGGAAAACTTGTTCCTGAGTGCTTTTGGTCAGGATTTAGTAAAGTTTGTTCTTGGGGGCTGCTACTGTAAACATCAAAATCCAAATATTTGTTCTGGGAGGGGAATGTTTGGAGGAATCCAGATCATATAACACCTGTTGAAACACTGGGCAAATATGCATACTTCAGGCATCTCTGTTTTATGTTTTTCAAATATTCAGGTTTTACATGGCTGTTATTTTAGCTGCTGAGCCATATTTATGACAGCCTAATGCAAATAAAGTACTGCAGCTATAAAGTGAAGGAACCAAGCACTCTGTGAAATGGATACATAAGTGGAAAATTGGGGTGAATAATGCCATCTTATTAAATGACAGGGAGATGCAGGCCAGTGTTAATGGCTGACACATAGTAAACAGTGGTATTCAGTGACTAGTTGCACTACAAACCTGGATATATTGGGAAATATTACAGGGAACCCAATTGTAATAATATTGTGTGCTGTATCTGGATATTCTGCATCATGTCACTGGCTACTACTGTATTGTGATGACGGAATGGATTTAGGGTGACCATTGTCCACCCGTCCTGCTTCATGCCGTAAAGGTGGGCTATTTGTATATATGACTTGTCTGCTCTAAATTGAACTGTACTGCACGTCTGTGTATGTAACATCCGTTATTACTGTATCCTGCATATCCCCATTCCCCCAGGGCGCATCTGGAATCGAGTGGTACACTGCTCAGTATGCCTTCCTGGTAAAACTCTTAAATAAATAAATAAATAAATGGCAGTGACTGTACCAAGCTTAATGATGGACACACACGCCAAAGCCTTGTATTCATGACAGTTTGAAGCATCAAGCTGTCATGATTAGAGAATGCTTTAATGCTAATAATAAGGCATGAAGGTGTGTCTAAAACATATTTTACAGCCTGTCAGGCAGAGTAAGGCACGAGGTCAAGGTCAAGCGACTTCAGCTGCTGGACATGCTGTAAAATATGTTTTACACACATCCATGAGTGCCTTGTTGCACTTTTAAAATTGGCTTCTTTTTTTTACTGTTCGGAAAAGCATGTTTATATGCAGAAGCAATAGATTTACTTGTGGGCATTTGTGATAAAATAGTCCTTCTGCCCACTGCAAGTGATGTCATTGATTATGTCATCGTATTATTGTCTACTTTCTTCTTTCTGTTTTGTTTTCTCTGTTTTTCTCCACATTCAAGATATGGAATGTTATCATGGAATGTTTACCATGGAATACATGGATTCAAAATTCTGCTCAGTTCCACTGGCAGAATGTTTCTTTCCTAACACACTGTAGACACAGACAACAAAGGCCTTTGTTACAGTCAGAGACTCAATTATCTCACTGTCAGGGCAAGAAAAAGAGGGTTCTGGGTGGTCAGGGTGCCGGCATTAGGGCGCCGTCATGCAGTGTGGCAGTAACAGGGCACCAGCAGTCAGAGCGCCGCGCCGCATGGTCACCGGGGATGGAGTACACCGGCAAGGCCGATGCAGCAGGGCATGGCCATACACAACACACCCACCTTTACGGCAGCAGGTCGGCGAAAGGCACAGTGCCACCAAGGTGCACTTTGGGAGCCAATGCGACAGTAGAAAGGACATCCATGGACACACAGCCCAGGGAAGCAGTATGGCAAGTGGTGGAATGGCCATGGACCAGCATACCAAGAGCTACAGTGCTGCAGCGCCCACAACCCAATGGTGGGCAACCACTCTGCAGCCATGCACCGTGGGCATCCATGCACAGGGACCAAGGGGGTGGGCAGGGGCAACCGGAGGTGCCCACAACCCAAAGGCAGGTGACCACCCTGCAGCCATGCATTGTGGGCACCCATGCACAGGGACCAAGGGGGTGGGCAGGGGCAACCAGAGGCGCAGTTGGGATGGGCGTGCACCCTGCTGGGGGGCACCTGGGTAAACTGGAGGGGAGGGCCACACCACAGGACAGGGATGCACCACAGAGGGGAAGGCCTTTGGGATGGAGGCCGCACCCCACTGGGTACAGCAAGGGAGAGCCAGCATGCTGGCCAGTAGCATGGGGTGGGACAGCAGCCACCAGTACAGGCGTGCCCATGTGTGGCACAAGAGTGTGGCCCCAGTGCCACATGTGGCGGGCGACATCCGTGCACCGGGTGGAGGTGGGCAACACACCTGCACTCGATAGTCCCACTGCAACCCCACATGCCAGCATCAGCCCACCAGAGCCCACAGCCCTGGACACATGTCCACACCATCCACAGTGCCACAAGGCACCATGGCCACACATGGCAGTGCAAGTCACAGACACACACCAACACAGCCATGCACACAGCCACACCCACTCATGCACATGCACACTAACAAAGGACAGTGAAGGCAGACATGCTGTTCACACAAATTTACTGTTTGCTACAGGATGTGTTAGACATCAAACATCTTCGTGCACTGTGGGGCACCCATGGTGCAGAACTGCATGCATGCACATGCAGTGGGCAGGTGCCCTTGCTTACACCTGCAGCTGGAAGTGCATGGCAATGCCCTTCAGGTAGTCCTGTATGCTGTGCTCCCCATACTGCACCACCAGATCCATGATACGCTGGCCCCTGTCCCGAAGCCTCCTGTGTGCTGGTGCAACGGGCTCCCCTGCCATGTATTGCTGCACCTTTATTTCATTCAGCTGTTCCTCGTACCGCAGACAGTCAATGAATGTTGAGATGGAGGGATGCACAGCCCCCAACAGGGAGTTGAAACCCCTGTGCCAGCCTTCCACCGCATGTGATGGTCCATGGCAGTCTAGATCATGAGGCGGTGTTCTACACATTGACGGGGAAGGTAGCCTTGCACCTGTGACCACTGCAGATGGGCCGCCCAAGCCAATCGTCCTCAAAGTAATCCAGTAGTGGCACCAGCATGTCCTCCCACTCGGCAAAGAATGGCCATGTCTGCAGCTCCTCGAAGGTAGGCACCACATCATCCGGTGGCACGTATGCCAGGGCAGGGAGCAGCCGTATGTATATGGCGTAGTCGGGGTCTGTAGTGTACTCCTGCAATACCTCTGGCAGCTGCTGCACCTTCTGCCACACCAACTGGCATAGGTGGAAGAAGCATCTCTGCAAGGTGGTGTCGGGGAAGTCGGTGCAGAATGCCTTGTGTGCAGCAAGCTCATAGTCTACCATGATGGACTCTGGGGCAGGCCAGGGTGCAGCTCTGCCAGCTTCCTGAACACAGTTGTGTAGGCGGCTGTTGTGCGCATTACCATGAGCACAAACACAGTGGGGATTACATTACTGTATTCCAGCCCATGGATCATGTACAGCTGCCTGAAAAGGGGTGAGCAGTATCTGAAGATGCCGTCGGCATACCAGTTGGCACAGTGCTCCATGTATTGCAGGTTGCAGGTGGTGGAAAAGAGCAGGTATCTGTCTGGCCCAGTCCCTGAGTCCCATAAGAGGAAGGGCTCCCCCTTCTGTGTGAGGCTGTAGGGCTTGGGCACTGTCAATTCAGTGAGGGATGCTGGCAGCTGTGATGCCATGCTTGCTGCCTTCCTACTACGCTGTTTGGACAACCGAAGATTTTCCAGGCATGGCAGCTGCCCCCCAGCAGCCTCTGGCAGTGCACTGCAGCATGCAGCCACCACCTTTTGCGGTGTCTCTGGTGTCTGCTCTGCCCTCCTCCTGAAGTTGGCATGCACATGGCTCACGGTGATGTCGGCGCAGTCCGGAACATGCTTCTGAGTCCCCAGAGTGGTCACCAGCTCCCCCTGGCTGGTGTGGGCCTGCACCTTGCAGCTGCCCATCAGTATTTAGTGCATTTCTAGTATGTGTTGAGCCCCTGTGTGCACTCCTTCCTGTACAGGAAGCCATCGTGCAACAGGAGTCTTTTGCCTCTCAGGCTGTCCACATATTCCAGTGGCATGCCAGCTATTCTACATGTGTGTGTGGCCGCTTAGCAGTGCCGCTATACTTGTAGCTGACTGTTGCCCACCTGCAATAGGGTGCACCTGCCTGCCGGCAACACCACGCCGGTTTGCCCTGATAGGGCTGTGCGCATTGCAAAGGGCGACACCTCCTCCTCCCCTGGTCTGCCCTGTTGTCCCCCATGTCACCACCTGTTGCTGCCTGTACCCCGTGCCCTCCCTGTTGCTGTTGCTGTGGTTGTACCGGTTGTCCCACCCCACCGCCTGCACCCTTCCTGGCGGTGCTGCATGCCATGGATGCTGCCCTGTGCAGTACCTGCCCTGTAGGCACACTTGGTGTCTTCACCTTGCTGCATGCCCCCTCCACAGTGTGTGTGTGTGTCACCCTGGCAATGCACATTCCATGGCACGCCCACATTCATCTAGGCTCTGTGGCCCGTAGTCTGCTCTGGGTGCCTGCCGCTGTGTCCCCGTTACTGCCCCACCTCCTGGTTCCCCGTCCTCTGGACCATTCCTCTGCGGCACCCAGGCTACGGCTCTAGCCATGCCTCTTCACTCTGTGTAGGCACTGCGTCATCTTGGTGCCCTGTTTGCCTGCACCGTGCTCGGTCTGTGGGTGCCGTGTGTCCTCTTCCCCAGCGCTCTGCTGGTGGATGTGCTGTTGTGGTCTGTGGCCCTCCAGCAATGCCCTAATGCCGGCACCCTGACCACCCAGAACCAAAAATGAGAATTCCATTATAAGCAGGTAAAGATAGAAGGGAGATTTTTCACTGTCAGCAAAGAAACAGTTGTAGTGAAAACTATAAACAATACTTACTGTTTCTAATTTATGTATATAAGGAGAGTGCGATAATCAGGAAAACGATATTTAACTAGTTTTATTTTTTATTTAAGGTAGTTTTTTTTTTTAGTGCTCAGCTGAAGTTTTTTTTACAGTGTAAAGGTAGCAGCCATGTTTGTGTTGGAAGATCAGTTCTGGCTGTAGGGGGCTAACTGAAATGCCTGTGTTCTAAATGCCCATTGATCTGGGTTCCAGACTCTTCACTGCTGAGCAGTCCTTTTTTTTTTTTTTAACCATGTGTAAACCATGTTTTACACATAAATAAGAGCCAATCAGATCACTGGATTTTACCCTGCCATTTTATAAAATTTGTTTTAGTGTATGACTGGTTGATAAGGCTGTCGAAGCACCCAAAGTTCAACCATGCGAACTGTGACCATCGAACCATGTAAAGTTCTCTTACTGGTAGACTAGTCCACACTGGTTCGAGTATTAAAAAGCATTAGGAAATGGGATAAATGAAATAACATAATGGACTAGGCTGATGAAGCACCCAAAACAGCAGGATGTTGCAGTGGGCCACAGGTTCCAAAAATTGGAAAATTGTTCTGTTAGTGCCAAACATGGACTGTACAAGTAAGGAACAAGAGTACATGGCTAACAATATTCAAAAATATAATAGCTGTGATTGTAAGGCCTTATGTATGCCCACAAAGCAGCAGTATAGAATCCCACAGCATAGGCTACTGGATCCAGAAATTTTGTACCCATTGGAAGAGTGCCACACATGGACAATGGACAAGGCTTCCCATTATGCCATGGATAAGGGTTGTATACACTGGTTTCATGGGCAACGTTGCCCCAAATATTATTTATGTGGCCTGTGTACACCTGCAAAAATTCACAACGCGTTACTCTGAGTAGACTGGGGGAAGACAACAGTGCAGCATCCCACAGTGTGGGCTACTGTTTCCAAAAATTGTGTGCTCTATGGGCGAGGGCTACACATGGACAAAGCTTTCCGTTATGCCATGGATAAATGTTGTACACAGTAGCCTCATGGGCAATGTTGCCTCAAAATTATTTATTTGGTCCATGTAGACCTGCCAGAAATTCACAAAATGTTAATTTGAAGAAGACTGGGTGATGACAGCAATGCTGAATCCCACAGTGTGCATGCATGCATATGTGTGTGTGTGTGTGCACGCGCGCGTGCATGTGGAGGGTGGGGGAGGTGGCCTGCTGGTTCAGAAAAAACAAACAAAAACTAATGGACACAGCTGCTGATTCAATAAAAAAAAAACAACCAATGGACACAGAAACCCTCCCTATCTACCTTATCATCCTTCTCTGTCAATAGCCCAGCTGCAAGAGTATGAAATTCATCATCCATAAACTGTGGCAAAAAGGACTTTGGAAAAAGGGGCCAGTTAATTTTTAAAAAGGTCAGCATCTCTACATTTTGAGTTGAAAGGCATGTTCTCCTGCTGGTGTCAGTATTGCCTGCAGCACTGAAAATTCTCTGAGTATGTACTTGCAGGTGAACAACTGAGGTGTTCAACAGCTACCTGTGTCAAAGAGGACCCAATGGTCTTTTTTGGTAGCAGTATAATACAAGCTCATCTCCTTTGGCTGTTGTCACATTCTCATCCAGATAATCCTGCACCACTTTGTTTGCTGGCATTTCAGGCACCACTGTGTCAGAAAGTGATTTGCCATGCTTTTTCATCAAGCCATAGTCAGACAGTTGTTCCCATAGTGGTTTGTTATCAATAGCTGTCTTTCTGGGGAGTGCAGTAGCAACAGTAGCAATAGTACCAGGTTGACTTGGAAACAAAAATGAGTGACTCCTGTGATGTTCAGTAGTAGCAGTAGTAGTAGAAACACATTGGGATCTTCCTTCTCACTCTCCTCCATCTGGCCTGTCAGAATGACTGCGAGGGATGACGATGAGTGTTGTTCTTCTCCTCTGTTTATGTTCTCTAATCTCTCCTTATTTTGTGCCATATGTACAGAAACCAGATCGATACACCAGGCTTTATAAGACTATTGATCCTTACATCATGCTTGTGCATCAAATAATGTCCCAAATGTGTTTTTGAACCAAGGGTCCAAGAGAGTGGCCACGATGTAGTGGTCATCTGTATGCATTTTTGAAATGTATGTGTCATTCCAGAAATGTGAGCTTATCCTTTCTGCTAGACTGAGAGCTGTGGTGTCCTTCTTTTCCTGATATAGATTGGTGCCTCCCAGCAGTGTCTTCTGCTAGAAGCAGGGACATCCAGGACATTCTGCAGTAGTCATTCCTCAGGCAACTAGTCAGCAAACCCACTCTTGATGGGACAGTACTGGACCAGGTACTCAATAACTGGGTCATTGTTGCAGACATCAAGGTGGGAGGCCACCTGGGGACCAGTGATCACTGTACAGTATGTTTCAATATAAGGATGGTTGTGGAATCCAACTACACAAGGGTGAGGGTCCTGGACATCAGGAGGACAGATTTTATAAAGGTGAGTGAATGCCTCAGGGATGGCCTGATGGGGTGGGGGTGGCCTGGATGGGGTGGAGGACCAGTGGGTGAAGATTAAAGGGAGCATAATAAAGGCAACAAACCTCAGTATCAAACAAGTGAGCAAAAGCAAGAGGAAAAAAAAGACTGTTGTGGTTCTCAAAAGAGGTGGCTGGAAAGGTAAAGGCTAAAAGGGTATTATGCAGAAGGTATAAGGAGATGGAGAAGGAGGAGGCTAGGAGGTGTATCAGGGGAAACAGAGGGAAGCAGGGAAAGCAGTAAGGAGTGCAAAGGTGCAAACTGAAGAGAGAATGTCCTGGGAGGTAATGAACGAGGACAAGACATTTTTTAGGTATGTAAGTGAAAAGAGGAAGACCAGGGATGGGATTGAAAGATTAAAAAGAGAAGGGGGAGGGCATCAAAACCCAGGTGCAGAGCAGAATATGGATTGAGTGGTATTGACGACTACCAAGCAGGAAAGAGATCTAGGGTTAATCATATTTGATGACCTAAAGGTGACCAGACAGTGCAACAAGGCAGATGGGAGGGCTGGTGGGATGCTGGGATGCATAATGAGGGGTGTCACCAGCAGAAAGATGGAGGTGTTATTGACTCTGCGGAGATTTTTGGTAAGACCCCACCTAGAGTACTGTGTCCAGTTCTGGAGACCACATCTCTGGAAGGACATGGACAGAGTGGAAGTGGTCCAGAGGAGTGCAGCTCAAATGGTGCAGGTTCTGCATCAAAAGCCATATGAGGAGAGACTATAGGACCTCAATATGTACACCTTGGAAGAGAGGAGGGGGAAATGATAGAGACCTTTGAATACCTCATGGTGGTAAATAAGATACAGGAGGGAAGTACTTTTCAGAAAAAAAGTTGCTCAAGAACAAGGGTACATGCTATGAAGCTGGAGGGGAGTAGATTAAGGGGAGTTGTGAGGAAGTACTTCTTCACAGAAAGGGTGGTGGATTCCTGGAGCAGCCTTCCAGTGGAGGTGGTTTGGCCAAACACAGTGGTTAGATTCAAGAATGCATGGGGTAAGCACAAAAGAATCATAGTGGAATGGAAGGGGGGAGAAAGCTGTAGATCAAGTAGGGTCTACAGTGATAATGTAGGTTGGGAAAAATGGGCAGACTGGGTGGGCCGAGTGGTCTTCATTTGCCATCAAAATCTATCTTTCTGTGTTTCTATATTGTTTTCATATGAAGAAGTCGTGGGTTTATGAGGGCAGTGAGAGGGAGTACCTGGCTTAGATGAGCTGCATCAGCACTTACCACCCTTGTGGCCTCCTCAGAGGGTTTCAGTGCAGGGCAGAGGGTCTTCATCAGGTGCTACTGATTTGGGCTGATGTTTATCTCTCCCTTGCAGCATCAATTGGCTGCAGGATTGGTCATTGCTAAGCCATAAATGACTGATGCAGTAGCCAATCAGGAGCCTCGCCAGGCTCATGAATATACAATTAGATTTACAATACATTTCAGAATTGTGTTTTTCTCCTGTCTTGTAAGAGGTATTTTTCTACTGTTTGAGTCTGTACATTTTTCATTGGATTTAAAATAATTAATGGTGAGCATAATTAATTATGGCTGCCACAAAGTTTAAATCATTATTCTCTGTAATATTTGAAAACTCTTAGTTTAACCTCACTTTACTTGTATCTATGATGAACTAGCATGCAACAGACTCTGCCCCAAGCACTTATGGGTCACTGGGGACAAAAGACTACCTCTAGGTAACAATATATAAGCCCTAACATGATGGACATTAAATGAAATGTGACACCTCATAAAAGGATTTGTCAACAAAAATGAACACCAGGGGTCTACGCTGGTGGCTGCAAAAGGTATACCGTTAGCTCTGCGACTGCATTTTGGCATCACAATTAGGGCAGCACAACAAGAGTGACAGTGACAGAGGTGATCTTGATTTTAGATCGCCTCTCACTGATGCTGTCCTTTGTGCCCACCCAATTTCTGCCCCCTCCAGAGCATGCCCACCCCAGAGGAGGTTATATTTAGTTTTTTTTGGGGGGGGAGTGGGGGCAAAGTGCCCAGCAAGAGCTGACAGTTTCCCAGGAGGGCACTTTGGCACTTTAACTCCCAGGAGATGTAATGCCTGGTGCTGTAATGCTGGGCGGCATATTGCCTATGCTGTAATCGCTGTCAACAACATGATTGTCGCACTGGCATGGGTGAACCGCTGCAAGAGTGCAGAATGAAAGGTCTTACATTTTTTTAACATGAATTGCAGTGCAACACATTTGTCAGTCAAGGCTAGAGATCTAATTTGATGACTGCAATACATGGAAGATGGCCTTATCTTAAAACCCTAATTTGGTAAGACTCTACTAATACAAACCTACACTAAAATGTTATTGTTATCGTGTGACTCACAGAGCAGAATCATTTATAAACAAACTATCACAGATTTTTTCATACAGATGACTAGTCCAGGGCCAGTCTCAGAGAAAAATTAACTAGGGTTGGAAATCCACTCACTGGTGCTCACCAAGACATTAGAACATTGATACTATGTTGTGTATGTATGTATTGGGTTAATATAAATTCTAGTGAGGCAAGCATACTTTTCATAAAATGGTATGGCTGTATTCAGAATCTGTCTCTCTCAGACCTAAAACAAAAATACTTGTTCCTCTGGTCAGAGCTCACATTCCAGTTCCATTAATTACCCCTGTCTCCACTGGTCGACAGGACTGGTAAGAATTAATTTTTCAGTGGTCCATGATAAAATAACAGCAGATTCTAGACCCAGAACCAGTGGAATTTTTTTTAGCCCTGTGTATTGCAGTTATTACCACTGGTTGATCTGTGGGAAAGGAAAAGAAGATCTGTATCTTGTGCTATACTGGGTGCACTAAATCAAGTTTCGCATTTCTAAGAGCCCACACAAAGAGTATGCCCCCTTTACAATATCATCAACTTTAAAGTGGTTAACTTACACTTTGAGCACTCACACTCAGATGGTGCCATTTAGGCCAGAGAGTGATGTTGTACTCTTACATCACAATGACTCTCAGTGGAGGACCAGGGAGCTTGTTCCTCTGATGTGTGGCCTGCTGTGTACCCTGTCAGGGGTTACCAAGGGGAGAAACCCAGAAAACTGCAGTGCAGTCAACTTGATGGCTGCTAGCACTCTCTGGCTGTGCACCCCAGTGACCCCTGCTGGGAGGATGGTGGGGTAGTGGTTGACAGGGCAAGAGAGGTCACTGGGATTCTTTATTTATAAAGTGCCCTATTCCAGGTACTCGGAGTGCTGTACATATCACAAACATTTAAAATATACATAGAATAGTCAATAAAACATCATAATAACTAATCTACCTATCTCACTGGATTCCAATATTTAAAACCCTTAATCAAAGGCTTGGTTAAATAAAAAGTAGTTTTTGAACCCTTCTTAAAGGCTTCCATCGAGGGTGCCTCCCTAAGATGTCTAGGCAGTGAGTTCCACAGGGTAGGAGTGGCCGCTGAGAATGCCCGATCCTCAGAGTGCCACAACCTAGCCCTGGGAACACCAAGGAGGCAACCTCTGGCAGAATGAAGAGCTCAGGTGGCTGATGGGGCAGCAGGAGATTTTTCAGGTAAACTGGTCCCCTTTCGTGTAGGGCCTTATAGGTCAGAAGACCGACCTTGAAGACAGTCTTCCACCTGACTGGTAGCCAGTGCAGCTCATGGAGGACAGGCATTATATGCTCATTTCTTCACACACCTATTAAAAGTCTTGCTGCTGTGTTCTGCACCAGCTGCAGCTGGTGGAGGCTGCCTCCATATAGCCCTAGGTACAGGGCATTGCAGTAGTCTAGCCTTGACATGATAAACGCATGCACTAGTGTGGACAGCTTCTCAGATGGTACCAGGGCCCAGATCAGTCGATATTCCTCAGATGATAGAATCCACTTCTGACAACGGCCGACACCTGAGCATCAAGTGTCAGTCTGTCATGAAGGATCACACCCAGATCCTTCACCTTCGAGGATGGGTTTAGTGGGATCCCCCCTCAGAACCAAATCTGGGGGCATCCCACCCCCCCCACTGCCACAATGGTAGCCAGGATCCACTACCAGTACCTCAGTCTTGTTGGGATTGAGTCGTAGCCAGTTCTGAGTCATTCAAGCCTGGATCTGGCCTAGACAGTTGTCAAATACAGAGGCTGACATCTGGTTTCCAGGTGCACAGGACAGGTATAGCTGGGTATCATCGGCACAGCGATGAAAACCCTGTCCATACTACCTGATAATGTCACCTAATGGCAGCATGTACACCATGAACAACAAGGGCGACGAGACCAAATCCTGCGGAACTCCACAAGGCAGAGGCTTCAGGCTAGATGAGGCTAAGCTCACTGTCACCCTCTGCAATCTGCCCGTGGGGTACGACCTGAACCATTTCTGAACAGGCCACATCAGTACTGCATCAATCAAGTAGTACCTCATGATGCACGGTGTCAAATGCCGCTGAGAGGTCCAGGAGAACCAAAATGGTACATTCTCTCCTGTCCCTCACCATCAGGAGATCATTAAGCACCCTCACCAGAATGGTCTCTGTACTGTGTCCAGCATGGGAACCAGACTGGAAAAGCTCATAAGCAGAGGAGGAGGTGAGACCTTCATCGAGCTGAATGGCCACCACTTTTTCAATAACCTTTGCTAAAAATGGGAGGTTAGAGATCGTTCTGTAGTTGCTGAGACACTCCGGGTCCAATGAGGGTTTTTTTCAGTAGGGGTCTGACCAAGGCCTCTTTCAAGGCCATTGGAAAAACCCCATTCCTCAAGGAACTCTGGACTATCTCAGCCACCACAGAACCAGTCAGGTCCAAACATCCAACTAAAAGTTGTATTGGACCTGGGTCCAGATCACACTGTGTTGGCCGTAGCCTCGAGACAATTTCTGCCACCTCCTCCACTCCAACCAGGTCAAACTCAACCCATACAGGAGGAGTGGTCCGACATGCCGACAGGCGGCAGTATAGCGCAGTGGTCTAAGGCTCTGAGCTGCAAATCTGGTGACATCCAGCAGACCAGACCTGGGTTTGAATCCCACAGCTTCCACTTGCATACTGTGTGACCCTGAGCAAGTCACTTAACCTCCTTGTGCTCCCAGGTCGCTCCTGTAAAAAAGCTTTCAGCTTAGTGTGCTATACCTGGTTAAACAACTAAATAAATAAAAAATAAATAAATAAAATAAATGCCTTGGCATGGGCCCCGCAGTCCTAAGAGTGATGCTAGAGAAGGTCTCTGCTCTGATACAGGACACTCTGTTGGCAAAGAACAGAGCAAACTCTTCGCACCTAGTGCTAGAACCCACTCCTCCATCACGGAGACAGGCCATATGTAATAGCGCATTCACCATGCAGAAGAGCTGAGCCAGTCTGTTCCTTGCTGTAGCAATCTCCGTGGACAAAAAAATCTACCTTCTTTCAGGAGATTGCCCCCTGATAATCATCATAATGTGATCTCAGGGTCAATTTGTCCTCCATCAGGCCGGATCTCCTCCAACATCTCTCCAGCCTCCAGCCCCGTGTTTTTAACTCCCTGAGCTCCTCATCAAACCAGGGAGGTCTCTGACAAGTAGCAAGAGGTTGGACATGAATGGGTGTGATTGAATTGAAGGCTGCAGTGATGGCCAAATTATAGTCTGCCACTGCCTCCTCCATTCCAATCTCACAAGCAAACTCCACACTCAATAGGTCCAGCACCGCCTGTAATCCTATTGGGGACACTCCCCGTAATGGGCGGAAATGGACCATCTCTGCAGAAGATGGACCAATGGGAGGGTGACCCTAAACATGAAACCCACAGGGCTATGATCAGACCAAATCACCAATTGTATGCTGAAGTCTTCAACCTCAAGACCCATGGTGAAAACCAGGTCCAGAGTGTAGCCACGAGTGTGTGTTCCTGAGGTGACATTTTGAGTTAGGCCCAGGGCCTCCATGCTTCTAAGGAGGTCCTTCCCAAATAGTGAGAGCTCGTCGTCGACTCAGGCATTGAAGTCCCCCAGAATTAACCATGTGGGGGACTCCAATGCCAGGCTGGCAACAAGATCTCCAAGTTCACTCAGGAACGCTCCCTCTCCTCCCAGGGATGATAGAGCAGGAGAACCCTGAAGCCTGCACCAGGGACCCCTCTCACAGCAACACACTCAAAAGATCTGGTCTGAACAATAGGTAGCACCTTGAGGCTGAGGTCCAATTTAAAACATATGGCCACCCCCCTCGCCCTCTGTGATCCTGCCTCAGGGTGTGTATCATGGAGTACCCAGCTGGCACAGCCCCCTACAAAATGGGAGTGGCATTTTCATCCAGCCAGGTCTCCATGATGCAAGCCAAGTCAACCATTGACATCACGCCTGCCATCATAGCAGTCTTGTTCCTCATTGACCTGGCATTGCATAACACAGCCCAAGTGGGATGAGGGTGGATTGTTGATGCAGTTACCTGCCCACCTTCCATGGTGGAGGCCTTGGGTATGTTCACCAGACAGGGCAGACCCCTCTCCAGTACCCATTTCACCCCAGGATGTTTCCTTGGCCTCACCACCCAAATACGAGACTCCCCAGCAGCGACTCGAACAGACCACCCCTTGGACCCCCACCTCTGAGCAATTCCTAATGCTCTGCATTTCGTAAATGTTTCCACAGGCAGTGGAGGAAGCTTGAAAGGATGTAGATCATGAAAGGAGGCCTCCGAGTAGCTGCTCCTTAAAGGCTCTTTTCTCAAACACGTACTCTTTCAACCAAACCAATCAAGATTACACTATCCCCAGTAGCTTTATACAATAGTATAAATATCACATGTCACTATTCTCTGGTTAGGACATTCTTGTTTGATTTTTTTTTTGTCTGGGCAGTGATTTATTATTATTGGGCCCTATGTACTAAAGGGCAGGTAATACGCCTATGTACCTATGCAGCCCTGGCCAGGCACAGGGTGCATGGTATGCATGACCACTGGCACCCACGGGGCGCCTGTCTTTGGCCATGCCCCCTCATCATGCAGGTTGGAGGGCGGAGTTGCGGACCCTGGTTGGCATCCAATTGGATGCCCATACTGGGTCTGAAAGTGGATCACTTGTGCCCATGCAGTGGGCGTACAGAGTAGGGGCTGGCTGCATACAGCAGCAACAAATGTACATCCTCCAGGCATTCATCCGTGCCACTGCCCCAGTACTCCTCTACAGCCTAGTGGGCTGTGGCAGCACAGATGTCCTTTTCCCCCGGTGCCGCCGTGCCTGGCGGCCAGAGAACATGGGGGTGCATACCGAGTTATGCCTGGTCTCAGATGGCATACCTAGCACCCCCCTGTGCCCAGCACTACACGGCTTAGTGAATGCCGCATAGTGCAGGCATGCCCCTGACACGCCCCCAGTGCAGAGTCGCCCATGGGGCTAGGGTGGTGCATGCATAAGTGTCCTGCGTGCCCTTAGTGAATGCTGCCAGGGGTCCACGGGGACCCCGCTATGCAGCATTCAAATGTACAGTTCCCTACGTGCCTCGGATACCCAGTGTGTAGGCAACTGTTTCGGTCATGCCCATGGTTATTTTTTAATAAGCTTCATTGACCTTGAATATCCCGCTGAGATGCTATAATAGTTTAACATAGGTTAGGTCAGCTGAGATTCTATAATCAATTTACCTAGGATAGCCCAGCTGAGATGCAGAATCTCATTTTAAACGAAACATAGGAACATAGAATTTGATGGCAGATGAGGACCGTCTGGCCCACCTAGTCTGCCCATTTTCCTACCTACAGTAAAAACTCCAAATCCTATTTGGTCTTCAGCCTACCTTCTCCTCCCTACCCCTTGTTTTGCCTTCTGCTTGACCCGTGCACTCTTGAATTTGCCAACCGTTTTTGCTTCCACAACCTCCTCTGGGAGGCTGTTTCATGCATCCACCACCCTTTCTGTGAAGAAATACTTCCTCACATTGTTCCTGAGCCTCCCCCCGCCTCATATTGTGACCCCTTGTTCTTGCCCATCTCTTTTTCTGAAAGGTCTTTTACTCTGTACCCTACAGGAGACTTGTGAAAAAGCTGAGGGGTCTGGAGATGGGAGGCAAATTAATTAGGTTGATTAGTAACTGGCTGGGGGGAAGAACTCAGGGAAGGAGGTAGTTGTCAGTGGGGGACTACTTAGGGGTTAGAGGGTCGCTAGTGGGGTATCAAAAGGACTGGTCACCAGGCAGGTACTTTTCTTTTCTTTGTTTTCCTTTATCTGTTTTTATGCCTTGGAAAAGGCAGGCTTGGGCTCCCGCCTGCCCTGCTTCACCAACTCACATCATCCACCACGTCTCTAGGCTCACCTAACTGGTCCGGTAACCCTGCAGATTGCCTCTTGTGATGGGGTCAGGAGGGGGATGGCTGTCCTCCCCACCGATGTCATAATCCAGTGTGGCCAATAGGTATCCTGGTAGTTG
This sequence comes from Neoceratodus forsteri, assembly GCA_016271365.2. Taxonomy (NCBI): domain Eukaryota; kingdom Metazoa; phylum Chordata; order Ceratodontiformes; family Ceratodontidae; genus Neoceratodus; species Neoceratodus forsteri. The sequence continues at coordinate 714,669,201 of CM057458.1, forward strand.
GGCAGGTGGGGGTCCAGTGCACAAAGTATCATTGACATCTACCTTGCTGTAGTTTACTTCTCTTTTCTCCCCTCTCTTAGTCATGGTGGCATGTGCTGCACCTGCATGTGGAGGAGCCCATGCAACCTGTTACTGTGGCTTTCCCTTCTCTGACTTAAGTCTTCCACTTGTGCATCGGTGCTATGACCAGGCTTCCCCCTGGAAGCAGTCAGGAGTCAAGATAATACAAAATCACACATGCCCCCACAATGCAAAGCATCATGGGCTGCATATGCAAATCACCACAGAATGTTATGCTGGTCCAACTTTAAGCAGAATTGCATGGTGCCGAAAGGCCTCTCACACAGTTTGCAAAGGGTGCTAACAGAAGACATAGACAAGTGTTTCATCCTACCAGGACTCACCAGTATGCCTCATCTGTTTGACACCCTAGTGGAATGGACCAGCTACCCTTAAGGCAGTGTGCCTTGGATATATTGTGGTGAACCCATTAAAATAAAAAACTATTTAAAAGACAAAGAACCTCTGTGCACAAACACTGAGGCAAGGGTTACCCCAAAGGGCATTTGGCTGGGAAGCCAAGTTTCAAGAAAATACAAAATCACACACGCCCCCATAATGCAAAGCATCATGGGCTGCATATGCAAATCACCACAGAATGTTATGCTGGTCCAACTTTAAGCAAAATTGCATGGTGCCGAAGGAGTCAAGATGTCCTGCCTGACAGCTGCTTGCTCCACTCCTAGCCCCCCCCCCCAGCATCCCAAGCTTATTCCTGAAATTGGGTCACTGGCATGATGAGAGGTAAGGCGCATAATGCCTCAGCCTTCTGCACCACCAGGCTGGCTTAGGTGTGTCCTTTTCAATGTATTCATGGGGGGATCCAGGGTAGAATTGGTGTCTTTGTAGATTATACCAAAATAGGGGGCAGTGGAGCAACTGTAGGGAATGAAAAAGACCTAGACAGCCTGGAAAAGTGGGCCAAGACATGGCAACTCAAATTTAATGCTAAAAAGTGTAAAGTCATGCACACTGGTAAAAAAAATTCAGAAACAGCTTACTGATTGAGGAGAATGATGGTGGCATAGACATCAGAGGAAAGGGACCTGGGGATCATCATTAGTGACAGTCTAAAGTTCCACACCCAATTCTAGAAAGTTGCAGGGAAAGCAACTAGGATGTTGGGCTACAGTTCATGGGGGGTTGCTAGCATAATGAAGGAGGTGATTCTGCCTGTACAGATCCTTGGTGAGACCTCAAAAGCAAGCAGAAAGTAAGCACTCCTGCTGTATTGGGCAAACAGTTTTATTGAGTGCTGAAAATACTGTGCAAAATACAAAATAAAAAAGTGCTGGGGCACACCGCCTAGAAGATATTCTCCCCACCATTATACAAACCGGATTTATCCATTACTGGCAAACTCTGGACAGTACATGTCGAACCATACACTTAATGAATTCTATTACACAGAGATCTATCCCTGCTCTCTTGATCAGTCTAACCGCTGACAAGGTGTTTGACAGAGTCTCATGGAAGTTTCTGTGGCACGTGCAGTCCGCCTTTGGATTCCCAGAGGAGTTCATTTCCTGGTTCCGCAACATCTACACCTCACCATCCACATATCTCCTAGTGAATGGTCATATATTCTTCCCGATTTCATTAGCCCATGGAACACGGCAGGGCTGCCTCTTGTCGCCTCTGTTATTTGCAATATATATAGAACCTCGGGCTTTAGCTATAAGGGAAACACGGGATGTGGAACAAATCCTCTTGGGGGTGAGACTTTCAAACTATCCTTATACATGGACAATGTCCTCTTGACCCTCCTTGAACCCAAGCAGTCAGAGCAGTGTGGAAGATACTACGTACTGATGCTGACGTATCGGGATATATAATAAACACTACTAAAACTGAAGTCTTAACACTTAATTACACCCCTCGCAGGCTTTGAAATCCCAGTACCCATTGCATTGGAGAAGCAAGAGAATTAAATATTTAGATATTTATTTGCCCCAGACTTTACAAAATTTAGAATTGGTTAATTATGAATCTCTTACACGGCCCATAGTACAGAATTTTCATAAATGGTCACAATTACAGTACGTTTATCTTTGTATTCCAGGCTAAAGACAGTCAGAATGAACATCCTCCCCAGATTACTGTACTTGTTTCAGGCCATCCCTTTAAGTCGGCCACTTATTTTTTCTCATCATGGAACAAACTTATGTCATGGTTTGTATGGGTGGGGCGCTGTCCCAATCTCTGTTGGATTCTTCTCCAGTTGCCCCTTACACAGGGAGGTTTAAACCTTCCTAATCTTCTAAATAATTTCAAAGTAGTAACAATGGGTGTAGTTATGCTTAGGCGTAAACACGCTTGCAAAGCCTTATGGAAACATATTGAATTTACCCTGAAGAACCTGTTTGACCCAGGGGAAATTGTATTTACTACACTGACTTCACAGCCAAATTTAAATGATTTTTGCTGAAGTGGGGCACACCCTCTATGCACCTGGTTTCAAATTTGCACTGCCCCTGCCCTGGCACCAGTCTTTTATTATGTGCAGTTACTTGCGGCCGAAGACAACTTTTTGCCCGATCGTATAGATTATACTTTCTGGAGATGGCATACCCAAGGCCTATCCTATGTTTTTTAATTTCTTGATGCACTAGGATTTGTTCTTTTGCTCATCTTCAGTCTCTCTACCATTTAACGAACAGGGAACATTTTAGATACCTGCAGATCTGCAACTTTCTTTTATATAAAGGCCCTCAGAGAAGCGGTCTCCTTGCCTCCGGTTGTGGAGTATTATTATAGACTCCATAAAGGGAAAACATTGGAAACATTTGATTGGGCATTTACATAAGGGTTTACAAGAATATTTATGTGATTCCACACTATCGGTATTGGACATCTGGAACACAGAATTATCCCTGACCATTCCTTATGAGGTATAGTATGGTTAAAATATACAGCCCCATATGTAAAGGTCTTCTCTGCCCCATATTGGCATGATTTCACCTGGAAATGCCATAACAGATATTTTAACAGTCCTTCTTGGTTGGTTAAAATACTTCCCAGCAGAATACGGATACTGCTGGAGGCAATGTGGAGAAACACTGGTTAACCACACGCATATATTTTTGTTCTGCTGGCTGATGCGTCCTTTTAGCAGCAGGTAATGTAAAGCCTTTATAAACTCATGGGGGCTGATGCAGTTCTAACTCCAGAAATGGTCCTCCTTTCAATACCGCCCTGAGACATACGTTTGGCATCTGGTTCCATGATTTATGGGATATACAATGGTGAGCTGTCAGATAAATGATTTATCTACACAAAGTGCTGTTTGACCTTGGATAACCTCATGAGTGGCGTAAGCCTGCGGCATCAGGCCTCATTACGCCCCTGGGCGGTCCGGTATAGCACAATACCTCCCACCCTGTCTGGTATTATTGCTTACATACACAACCCCACTACTGGAAATATTGTCGATATTTTTTGTTCGAGTGCCAATTGACCCGATAACATCACGAGTGGTGAGTGATGTTATTGGGTTAACTGGCACTTGAACAAAAAATATCAACAATATTTCCAGTAGGAGGTTGCATATTCCATTTATGCCATACCTCCAAAAAAGTGATCAAAAGTAAATTCTTGACATTTTTTGCCGATTATAAAAAGTCTAAAAGAGATCTATAAATGAAACACCACTCATTTTGTAGGTATTTTTGTCATGATCAACTGTTTTCACAAAGTACCATGCTACTATTTTTCATTTTAAAGTTATGTGCATTTGTTTGTTGCAAAAAGTGAAAAAAACTTAATTTTCTGTAGTTTCCTTGCTAATTGTAAAAAAAAACTAAAAGGTATATATCAATGAAACACCACTCATTTTGTTGATATTTTTGTGGTGAACAACTTTCATGCCGTAGTACCATGCTATCATTTTTCATTTTAAAGTTATTTGCATTTGTTTGTCAAAAAAGTAAAACAAAATAGCATTTTCTGCAGTTTTTTTGCTTATTATATAAAAATTAAAAGTTAGTCGTAAATAAAACACCACTCATTTTGTAGATATTTTTCTGCTGAACAACTTTCTTGCTTGCAGTACCATGCTATCATTTTGTGTTTAAAGTTATTCACATTTGTTCATCGAAAAAGTGAAAGAAATGCACTTTTTGTTTTTCAGTTAATTATATAAAAAAATAAAACTTACCCATAAATGAAACACCACTCATTTTGTACATATGTTTGTGCTGAACAACTTTCATGCTCACAGTACCATGGTATCATTTTTCATTTTAAAGTTATTCGCATTTGAACACAGTTACTACTGCTACTGCAGCTGAATATGCAAATAAGTTCCGAATGAGCCAATCTCTACCTACTGCGTGGATAAATTTACCTACAGTGAGGATAAATGCGATATCCTCACTGTAGGTAAACACATTTATCACACTGAATATATGTCCACCCCATTGCATTCTATCTATATATATATCATTTATACTGGCAGCCAGGAAATCAATTACATGCTTGTGGCGACAGTCTTGCTTACCCATGTGCACTCATTGGCTTAAGATTTAATCACATTCTACAAATGCCTGTTTCACATTGTATGCCATTGCCACCCATGCTTCAGATGTTGAAGCTGCAATTTATTTTGTAAAAAAAATCTGTTATAGTTATTTTTTGTATGTTTTTGTTTCTAACCTCCAGTTTTCTGTGTGCGGCCACACCCCCAGAATGATGTCATGCAAGGGAACTGTCAATATTTTACATACTGCAACAAGGAATTCCGGGTAAATTATAAAGTTGACTTAGATGCTTATTGCTTAGAGGTGCAGTCCCTTATTTTGGTAGTGGGAACTGCAGAATAGCACCTAATTTATAGACAAATAACCTAGTTCTAGAGAAGCTTGAAGAGACTAAGTACATACGCACATGGGCAGACTAGGTGGGTTGTAGGCCCTTATCTGCTGTCAACATCTGTCTATCTGTCTATATATGTGTTGCAAGGCTTTGTGGGTACAGTACATAGCTGATTTTTCTGTTTCCCCTATCAAAGGGCAGTCTCCTATGTTGGTAGTGTTTCCAGTAGTACAGGCTGTAGAAATGTTTCTGGAGAACTTTTTTTGTGATGCAGATAGGCCAAAAAGATAATCTGCCAGTCGGTGTAACTGTTGTTTTACTTTTACTACCTACTAGTGAAGTGACAGCTCCTGTCAGAATGTGGGAACGTGATGATACTTTTCTATGTTTATGTTCTGGGGTCTGAATAACTATAGGTAATTCAGGAATATAATTAAGGATCAGACTACTTTTCTTTTTCTCTGTTATCCAGCTTCTGAGTCCAAAATTGTGAAAGAAATCTGCAATACCAAGACTTACCAATAGAGGACTCTGTTTCAACATAGAGCTTAAAAACTTTGTTTCCCTTGCATGAGGTCATGGTTGGGGCTTGCAGCACTGAGAAAAAAAGGGGCAGGGTTATGTAATGAAGCAGAGCATGGAAATAAAAGCATTTTTTTTTTATGGAAAACAGCACGTTTTGGCAGTTTGAATGGCAGGAGATTGATTCGCAACTCCGACAGGTTACTACTCTCATTTGCTATGGTAAACATGACAAAATCACTTTAATGATATGTATGCATTGTAACAACTTATAGTGAGCTGTAGGGGTATGGAAATACAATCTGAGATCAAGTAGCGGCTGTGGATCATTTATATTTCTGAGACCGACGACTCATTTGTCCCCTGACGGGGCTGGAAATTATTTGGTGTTGGGACCGCACTGGAGTATGGGTTCCACGTCATAACAGTGAACACATAACAGCTGCACACCTATGGGTGAGGACACAATGCCGAACGCCGAATACAACATCAGCGCCCATACCAATGTATATTATCCTACATTCTATGTGGGGGGTTCTGCCCCCCCACCCCACCATCTAAATATAATCAACTTGGGGGGGAGCCTGACAGTGGGGTACGAAGCCAACTCTGACAAAGAAAAAAAAAACAAACATTCCCCACCCAAAAACAGTAGCACACCAACCCAGGATCAAACCCAGGTCCTTCCACACCAGAAGCATTCACTGCCTCTACAAGCCCTCATGGCCAGCTCGGCACTGCCTCCCCAAACTACCTCTCATATCCTGCTTCCTGTGATGTCCTTGCTACCAGCGCTGTATTCTGCAGTCACCGTTCTAGCCCTTCTACCCTCACCATTTCCATAGTCGCTCTCCTTCCTCAATCGCCATACATACAGTTGCTCAAATTGAGTCTCTCAAAGTGAGTCACTCAGTTTGAGGGTGCTAATATCACTGGATACCAGTTCATCCAGTTTATGAATGGACTGAGTGCTTTGTTCTTCATTTGGATGACTCAACCCCACTTTTTGGACTAAAAAATTTGGGCAACCTGAACCAACCAGTGGTGAAGTTAAATGACTTGCTCAGGGTCACACAGTATACAAATGGGAGCTGTACTCAGTGTTTTTCAGCTTCTTCTGTGAGATAATGCCTGCTGGAGATGAGTCGCGTCTGACCACAACCTTTCTAATCCTGTTTCTATTACTTTTTCCATTAAGCACTCCCCATCAAGCGCTTACTTTCTATTTAGTACTTAAGCCCTGCTTAGAGGTTCTGCAATCCTAACCTCCATCTGCCTTCCAGCAGCGTCTCTGCCCCGTTGCCATCCTACATTGAGCTCATGCTATCCATGGGATCCTCCCTCACTGGTGGGTCCTTTGACGTAGCACCCCTTCTGGTATTCATGTCATGCAGTGGAGTCCAGGAATTGGTATGGGCCTGAGAGTACCAGCTACTTCATCCTTTCAGATTGGGGTGTATCCACCATATTTTCTCCCCTTCTCCCTGTAATGTTGGCAGATAGGGTTCCAGTATGCAAGCAAACACATCCCTCACAGAGCCTGCTGACGTCGCCCTCCTCAGTCACGTCACCGTTAACAATGCCGCCTGTGGTCACTTGTGCAGCTTCCTTCCGTGGAGAGGCTGAGCATCCTCTGAGATGCCCAGGCCTTCTTTCCCTGCTGGGCCTCTGAATGACTCATGCTCATTCTTGTACCCAGGCTGCCAGTGTCATGGGCAGCACTGCTACTGCAGCACAGATGGGCCAACCCGTGTTAAGAACTTACATATTATCTTTGGTATTGGGGCCTTTTTTTTTTAAATACTGGGTTCTGTAAAAAATAAATAAATACATAGATACATAGACAGTGTCGGCAGATAAGGGCCTGTGGCCCACCCAGTCTGCCCATTTGAGCTTGTAAGTTCAGTTTGTTTTCCTAGAAGTCTGTTGCACCTTACCCCTGACCTCCAGAATTCCTTTATGTCTATCCCATGCATTCTTAAATCCTGTGATTGTTTCAGCCCCCACCACTTCCTCTGGCAGGGTGTTCCACTTGTCCACCACCCATTCTGTGAAGAAATTCTTTCTCATGTTTCCTCTGAATCGTCCTCCCTCCAACTTCATCCCATGCCCTCTAGTCCTGGAACATCTTTTCGCTTAAAATAGTGTTTTTCTGCACCCTGTTCCTCCTGTAAGATACTTGTATGTCTCTATCTATCCCCTCTCCCTCCTCTCCTCCAGGGAGTACATGTTCAGTTCCTTCAACCTGTCTTCATAGGACTTGTGATGCAATCCATGCGCCATCTTTGTTGCCCTCCTCTGAACCTTCTCTACCCTGTCTATGTCCTTACGTGGGTATGGTCTCCAGAACTGTACACTGTACTCCAGGTGGGGCCTCACTAGTGTCTTGTATAGCGGATTATGACCTCCCTTTCCTACTGGTAATGCCCCTGCCTATACATCCCAGCATCCTATTTGCTTTACCTGCTGCCTTGTCACACTGTTTCCTACCTTGAGGTCATCAGAGATGATAACCCCAAGATCCCTTTCCTGCTTGGCATGCTATATCCTCACCCCCAACTGATATATTGTGCCAGGATTTTTGTGCCCCATATGCATTATCTTGCACTCTTTTGCATTGAATTTCAACTGCCAAACCCCTGACCATTCTTCAAGTTTCTGCAGGTCGCTTCTCATTCTGTCTACACCCTCTGGTGTGTCTACTCTGTTACAGAGCTTTGTGTCATCAGCTAACAGTGAAATTCTGCCTTCTAGGTCCTGCGCCATGTCACTGATGAAGATGTTGAATAGGACCGGTCCCAGTGTTGATCCCTGTAGCCCCAACACTGGTCACTCTTCCTCTGTGGAGTGACAGCCATTTACTACCACCTCTGTGTCCTGCCACCCAGCCAGTTACCTACCCACCACACTACTGTCCTGCCCACACCCATATTCCCCAGTTTGTGTAATAGTCTTCTATGTGGCACAGTGTCAAAGGCCTTGCTGAAGTCCAGATAGGCCATGTCCACTGCCCCCCTGATCCACCTCCCTAGTCACCCAGTCAAAAAATTCAATGAGGTTGGTCTGACATGACCTCCCCCTGGTGAAACCATGCTGCCTTGGGTCCTGTAGTCCATTGACAAACAGATGTTCCACTAATCTCTCCTTCAGTAGTGCTTCCATGATCTTCCCCACTACTGAGGTGAGGCTGACTGGTCTGTAGTTCCCTGCTTCCTCTTTGTTCCCACTTTGTATAAGGGACTACATCTGCTGTCTTCCAGTCTTTGGGTACCTCCTGTTTCCAGTGATTGGCTAAACAGGATAGCCAGAGGTTCAGCCACCACCTCTTAGTTCTTTAAGGACCCTGGGTGCACCCCATCTGGCCTCATTGCTTTATCAACTCTTATTACTTCCAGTTCCTTCAGGACCCTTTCGTGTAAAGGGACTTGTGTCCATTTCTGTACCATTCTCACCCTTGTACTCCCTTCAGACCCATTACCTCCTCCTTCCTCAGTAAAGACTGAGCAGAAATATCTGTTCAATATGTCAGCTTTACTGTCATCCTCCACGCCCCCATCCTCCCCCTTCAGTCTCATTATCCCTCCCTTGTCTTTTTTTCACTTATGTACCGTAAAAGGTTTTGTCCTCTACCCACTGATTTTGCAATGTGTTCTTCTGTCTGAGCTTTGGCTTCCCTTTACTGACCTCCCTGCCTCCTTGCTTCTCCTGGTACTTCTCCCATCCCCTTCTGCCTGTGTCTTTTGTATTGCTCTGAATGCAATCTTTTGGCTTTCACTTTCTTTGCTACCTCTTTGGAAAACCATAATGGTCTCCTCTCTCTTTTCCTCTTGCTAACCTGCTTAATACATAATTCTGTTGTTCTTGTAATCCCCATTTTAAATACTGCCCACTGTTCCTCAACCCCTGATTCCTGTCCCATTCCCTTAATGCCTCTTTCAAGTATCTCCCATTTTCCCAAAGTCTGCCCCCTAAAATCCAGGATACGTGTTTTGTGTGGTTTGGTTCTGCTCTTTCTGTGATTTCAAACCACAATGACTGGTGGTCACTGTTTCCAGGTGCTCCCCACTGTTACCCCCATCACACTGTCCCTGTTTATGAGCACAAGGTCCAGTATTGCCTTCTGCCGAGTTGGTTCCATGACCAGTTGCTTGAGGAAGGCACCCTGAAGGAGTCCAGGATAAATCTGCTTCTAGTTGATGCTGCTGCTGGATGCTCCAGTCCACGCCTGGAATATTGAAGTCTCCAACCAGTACTACTCACTTTGTCTGCCATCCTTTGGATGGCTAGCATCAGCTCCCTATCTGTTTCTTCCTCCTGGGCTGGTGGTCTATAGACCACACCTGGCGGATGGCTGTCCCCATTTTCCTTTCCAGCTTAACCCACAGTATCTCTCCCCCACTTTGTTCCTCCTGGATCTCTGTGGCCTTATGTAATTTTTCATAGAGTGCCTCCTCCTCCCTTCCTGCCTGCTCTGTCTCTTCTGAATATGTTGTAGCCAGGTATGGCCATCTCCCAGTCGTGGTTATCATTACACCAGGTTTCAGTGATGGCCACAATGTCCAGGTCTGACTGCACCATGACAGCCTCCAGATCTTCCATCTTGTTGCTAAGGCTCTGGCATTTGCACACATGGCTTTCCATGATTTGACCTCCCTAGACTGTCTCACTGTTCTACTCCAGCCCTTCCTTGGTTGTCATTTATCCCTGGTTCTCCTTGCTGTCTGCCTGCCTGCTGAATTTTGCCCTTTTCTGCTTATCCACCTCTTGGGCACTAATCTCCATCTTTGCACACTGCTTTGCAGAGATAGCCACTCCTCTGGTTCACTGGTTCCACTGTTAGCTGTGGGGGTGAGCAAGTAGGTACCCTCCTTGCTGGCCTGCTACCCCCATTTCTAGTTTAAATGCTTGTCAATGTAAGACAAACTTATCATTGAGTGCTTGGATTCTCCAGGATGGATGCACGCCAGGCTTGAACAAACCTCCATCCCTCCAGGTGGGTCCCCAGTCACCAATGAATCCAAACCTTTCCTCACAGCACCAGTTCTTCAACCATGAGTTAAAGTTCCTGGTGCATGCACTCTGAGAAAGTGACAGAAGTAGCTACTTGCTTGAGACCCTCCCCAGTTTCCTAAACTCTTCCTGAACTTCCTTTGGCTCCCATTTGCCAGGTCATTAGTACCTAGGTGGATAATGACATCCAGCTTACCCTCCTGCCTTGCCTTCCCAGTGATCCCCAGGATCTTCCTTCCATCCTCCATGCCGGGCACCTGGTAGGCACCTCACCTCCTGTCCTCCCTCCTGTGTTCCTAGCTGGATCCCTCTTATGATGGAGTCCCCACCAGGATTCGCCTCCTCCTCCTCTGGGGTCCACTACTTTCCCCGCTGAGGTCACCTCCTTGGCTAACCTCCACATCCTTCCTTCCACTTCTCTGGTACCTGTATTTGGTTGTCCTCGCTTGCCAGTGTGGCATATGAGTTCTTGAGTGGAATAGGATCTGGGATGTGCCTCTGCCTGTCTGCTCTAACCCTCCCTGAGCCCACTGTCATCCAAGTGCTCCTCGTTCTTGGCATCCTTTGAGGCAGTTGCACTGGACTGGGTGGTCCCTGGATAGGGGTAATGGTACTCCTGATCCAGTTTACTCCGCCTGAGTCTGGCTACCTCTATCCGTAGTCCAGATAGATGTATGCAGATAGGGCAGCACCTCAGTGTCCAGAAGGTCTGCCTGGAATATGGCTGCCCCACAGCCACTGCATTGCACCACTCCCCCACATTATACTGCAATTCCACTACTTGTCTGCTACTGAAGCTCTCTTAGTTCTCTTTTATTAATTTACTGTCCTAAAAATCCTGCCACTGTTCCCCTATAATATTTGAAAATACATACACTCATCTAAGCTCTTTATCCTTACAATCAAAAGGTAACTACAATCACAATAATCTACCTTCTACTAATACAGATTCTATCACAGAATCAGAGCACAATGCAAAAACATCTGCTACTTAGCAACAACAAACAGGTGACAACATACAAGTTGATGTAGCTTTTTTAAAATAGAAAAGAAAAATGTAATTGTTTAAACCAATAGAAATCAGCAGTTCCAAAAGCACCTTGAACTACAAGAAAGAACACAGTACCACACCTCTGCCACAATAACTAAACAGTTCTAAAACATTGGAGAAAGAAGAGAAAAATTAGAGACTGAGCAAAAAGATACAATGTACTATAAAGTATTAGGCAATAGGTATACTCAGTTGTTTAACAGAGAAAATAAAGTACCTACCAAAACAGACAGGATACCCACAAATGACACTTAGATTCTCAATATCAGACACCACCAAAGGCACATTCAGAAATGGTTTAAACTATAGTTTTAAAATAGTATTAAAATTAACCACATCAGAGTAGAAAGATCACACTAAATAAATGTGTTGATCCTTCTGACTTCCAACGAATATCTACCGCACAAATTTTATATCTTCCATGAGCCTACAGGGTGTCTTTCACAATCACCTAAATTTACATAAAACAAAACAATTTTTAAACTGAAAATTATATCAAAAAGCACTTAGCTTTGGGAGCTCTCCTCAAACACAACCACTCAGCTCAGAGTTCTAGAATCAGAATAGAAATAGAACTATCACCTTCAAAGTAGAGGATTATATAAAGACCATATAATGTGCAGTATTTTTGCAGTTTTCTGGGCCCTGTTAAGTGTTACAAATCTTGAACATACAGCTTTGGATATTTGGGGTTGGGGATGCAGCTTCAGTCGTATTTTAATTTCTCTCCAAAGCATTTGACTGCATGCTTAAGGTACAGTATGTCAACCAATTTTGTGGGATGATTTGCAGGCTGGCTATCTTATTGAAAGAATGCAGAGAACCAGATCTCAAAAAATCTGTTTACTATTTGATGTGGGTGGGCCCAAGGGATCAGTCTTAAGACCTTCATTATTTAGCTTACACTTAAACAAGTTACTAAAGTCTGTCAGTTTGTCAGCATAGCATTGTAATATAGATCATGTTTTTCAAGTTTTTATTTTGGGAAGGTCACTGAGCAATGCCTCGTTATGCATACATCACAATAGTTACAAAGGTAATTACAATTTTGGATACGTAAAAAAATTTCCATAACTAGATATTGCCATTATTATACAATAATGAAACCACAGTTTATACATAAAAGGAATTAAAGTGCACAAGTATTCAATATACAGCTAAAAGATGTAATTCAGGTTCTACCCAAATAGTTTCCTCTATATTTGTTACTTATGTGGGGAAACAAGAACAAAGTTTTTTTCTAGTCTCCTCTCCCCACATGACCCTCCTTCAAGCGAGTGCCCCAGCCCTGTCACCCCAGCCTCCACCTAGACTTACTTCCAGCAGTCTTCCCCCAGGGCTGCCCCTCCCCATGGGGTTGGCATGGGTTCTCAGTCCTTGCTATGGTCTCTTATGCAGTTCAGGCTGGTGAGCTCAGCTAGACAGGTATGGGGCCTGTGAGCACCTGCCGTTGGTATTTTCCAGTGTACTGTCCCAGGAGGCGTGATCTGCAATAATGCCATGGTGCATGCCACATGCTCCCGCGTGACGTGCACCGATGTATGCCACACCTCTCGACCTCTGGATCTGGGCTGCCTTTCCCCCAGCGTCTACCAGGGACCAGGCAAGCACTGGACTCTGCCCACCTTCACTCCCTCCCGGAAGAGGAGAGCAGTCTTACAGACACTTGATCCTCCTCAACTTGTCCAGCCCTCTGACACCCTGGGTTCACTTCTGAACCTGGGTCATGGGTGTTGCAGGCAGTTGCACTACTGCTGCATGGGTGAGCTGTCTGAGGACCAAGATGTCCCCCCACCCAAGTCGAAATTTTGTGACAGTGAATTTCACACCCTAAAGAATTATATGGCTAAAGAAATAACAAACTCCTAAGTGTACTGGCCCTGGGGACCACTTACTGTAGAAGGTCTGCATTCCTTAAGGACACATACATGCATTTCCCTTAATGCAAAATTCTCCAGCAAATAATCTGGGACATCTCTTTTGACACATCTCAAGGATAAATAATTCTATGTAGTCTGTGTCTTTCGGCCAAGAAGGTCCAGCTCTGCTGACTGTGCATTTTGCACTGGTGTGTGTTATAAGGACTCTTCTGCATTTCATATGATGATGTTCTCTTCTGCAGGAGTGGAAATTTGGAAATCTTGACTAGTGAGCAACATTATTTTTCTACAGGTTCATAAGTGGTTGTTGGATAACAACTTAGTTTAAATGCAGATAAAACTAAACTTGTGTTTTAATGTATTACTAGGAAATTCATTTGGCTTTTCTACCCGAGATCAGGGGGGCTGGATTTTCAAAGGTTTTAAAAAAAATGCACATATGCGGCAGAATTTGAGCACAATGGGGGCTTTCCTTGTGCAGCCGCAAGTGCCAGTGCCATTGGACAAGAAAGAGAGAGATTTGATTGGGGGTGGGGAGACTCAGCAGTCACTAATAAAGGGCCCGCAACATGAGCATACTTGATAGACCAGTGGGCCTTCTTCTGCTGGCGATATTCATATGTTTGTAAGTTTTTCCACATGCACCAGATTTTTGAAGGGAGAGACGTTTTGTGACCATTTCCATAGTATACGGTAGCTTGTGCAGGATTTCATGTGCAGCTGCGCAGAACTGCTACACCTGGTATTATCAGGTGAAGCACTCCTCCATGTCTGCACCTGCCATGCAACTGCTGAGCATATGCATGAAATGCTGTAAATAGCATTTCTGCTAGTGTTTATCTCTGCATCAGCAAGTTGCACATTGAGACTTAATCTGTGGGCCATTTGAGGCTCTTTGAAAATCAGGCTCCAGAACTTTAAACAATGAAATAATTGAGAATGTCTTGAATCTGAAATATCTAGGCATCACCCAGGATAGTATCTTGTCTTCTGGAGTCCATATAGACCGATTGGTTAAGTATGCAATAACTCATGACAGGGTATGGGGTTGTTGGGGATTAATCAACATCCCAGGTGCGTTGTGAGGCTTGAGGCTGCAGACCGAGTACCCTGCACTTATAACATGAGTCACAATTAAAAACAAAAAGAACAGACAGAAAGGTGTTTTTTTCCATGTTTGAATAGGGAACAAATGTGAGCATCCTGCTAACTGAAAAAGTAGTCACCATAACTAATACATATGTAATGTATTGTATGAACATAGAAATGCCACAAATACACTCCTGAATCATTTTATGACATCTCTGTTCCTACAATACATAACACATGACTTACTGGACTGTGAAGTGGCCCAATCTGTCATTCACACTGTAGCACTGTGATGTGTTACCTGTGGCTCTCTCTCTGTCTGTGTTTCTTTCTCTCTCACTGTCACTCTCTCTTTCTGTGTGTGTTTCCCTGTGCACTCGTGATCTGAGACTGGTTCACTCTGTCATTACTTGACTTGTCACCCACAATCTGGCAGTGGCTACCTGCAGGTAAACATGTCACAGCAACAGCAGAATTATGGTTTGAAAATGCCAGCGTACTCTCCCCACACAGATCGATGGGCAAAGAAAACAGCCATACACTGATGCCCAGAAAATACCTTCATGCAATCACCACCATGACTCTTGCTGGCTGTCTTTCCCTCTCAGGGGTAACATTCACATGGCCTGCTGCACTGACTGTCCAACTCACTGACTGTCCAGCTGTCACCTGTGCCATAACTAATCTCCTAGCCAATTCCCGAGCTCATTTCTTCACATCACCTTTAGTATCTTTAACCCCTACCTACCCTCCACCATGCTACTGTTCCTCCTATTGCTGCTTTGCCTCTCACCTTCCCCGGATCCAGAAGAGGAAACTGAAGCAGCCCATGCCATGGTGATTAGGGTGGCTGCTTGGGCTTGTCCCCCTCTGCTGTCCCCAGTGGATGCCCCTCAATTCCCCAAGTATATACTGCCGCTTCTGCACTGTAATCCTTGGGGTATCCCACAAAAAGGCTCACAACCAGTTCGGTACTCCATAAGCCCCCTGCTCCATTATTGGCACTATAATGACCCCCTATACCTGTCCATTAGCTGGTACTTTATGACAAAATCTATAACCACACAGCAGGATCATCGCCTCGCATACATTGGATCCCAAGCAAGAAGAGAAAGTCCTCTGACTACTCCCTATTCCTATCACTTGGTGCCCTCATCAAATTAATCTTCTTTCTGTGATCTGTGTTGGCATCTGTTGAAATCAACCCTGGACCCACAGAAAGCTCTATCTCCAGCTGACTTAGCCTCCATAAATGGCCTGAGTTTTCTTCATATCAACCTGCAGCCCCTAAAAAGTTCTCATTAATACAGGCCTGCTGTACACACCTTACCTGACTTTCTGGTTATCTCTGAAACATGGCTCAAATCTGCAACAAAAGACAGTGAAATAAATCTTCCCAACTACCAGCTCTTTCAGATCTGACCGTCCATCCAGGGGCGGTGGGTAGCCATCTATGTCAAAGCAAACATCTCTGCATCCTGCCTCAATATTACATCACAGCCAAAGGAATTCAATGCTTATCAATAAAATAATCCTTCCCAACATATCATCTTTTCAACTGATTGGCTGCTACAGGCCCCTCTGCAGGCCTCAAACTCCTATCCCACCTAGGATCTATACTTAATCTAGGCCCTGAAGACACCATCATTTTAGGTGACCTGAATTTAAATTGGCTAGCCAATGCATCTGCACCCTGGTAACCTTCTGTGACTCTTATGGATTCACCAATTAATCAAAGAACCAACAAGGATTAATCCAAAGAATAATCTCAACAGCACACTACTGGACATCATGTTGGTAAATAAGCCTCATCTGTATTCTCATGCTGGAGTGCTATTCAGTGACATAAGTGATCACTGTCCCATAGCTGGCATGAGATCAACAATCAAGCCACCCAACCCTGCAAAATTTCTCCCAAGAAGGTCAAAAAAGAACTTTAATATTTCAGGATATCTCCATGATTTGTGCCACACCACACTTTGGCAAGAATTCTATCTCACAGCTTCAATAGAGACAGCTCTTCAGGTCTTAAGTGATATTATCATAAGTGCCCTCAATATACATGCACCCTCACCAGTGTCAGAACCAAACTCAAATCTTGTCGCTGGTTCTCTGCTGACCTTAAATCCAGACTGCTTGCCAGAGATAAACTCTGAAAAGGGCAAGAAAGACCAAGGATCCAAATGACTGGCTTCAATTCAGAAAAGCCAGAAACTCCTGCACAAAACAAGTGAGAAATGCCAAGGCTGCTCTACACAGCTGAATTGGATGCCTCCTATCACAACCCTTCCAGGTTCTGGGATACCATAAAGGGATCCTAGGTCAAGCTTTCACCCTGTCTTACCACCCAAAGTGCACCTAAATAGTGTTGAAATCACTGACAAGCAAGAAATCTTAAATGCCTTCAACGATCATTTCACTACAGCTGGCCTAGCTTTCGATTCCTCACCTGCAAACCTATTGAGGTCATCACTAAACTTACAATCTACTGAGGGACAAAAAGCTGCTTCCACATTCTCCTTCAAATCAATACTCTTAAAAGAAGTAGAAGACCTACTATTCCAACTAGATACAACTAAAAGCATAGGTGCAG
Organism: Neoceratodus forsteri; assembly: GCA_016271365.2. NCBI lineage: Eukaryota > Metazoa > Chordata > Ceratodontiformes > Ceratodontidae > Neoceratodus > Neoceratodus forsteri. Next base: position 714,686,218 of record CM057458.1, read on the forward strand.
ACTTCCTGGATCCCTACTTTCTAAAAGTAGCATTGCACGCCTTAGCTGCCCCCCTCACTCACCTTTTCAATCTGTCCCTTGCCACTGGTTCTATCCTCAATATGGAAGACAGCTCAAGTGTTTCCACTACTTAAGGCAGTGATCCCATGGACCTCAACAACTATAGGCCCATTTCCATCTTACCAGTACTGTCCAAAATGCTTGAAAAGTTAGTGAACTTTCAGTTAAGTGCCTACCTTGATACCAATAATCTCCTTAATCCAGCTCAATCTGGGTTTAGATCTATGCACAGCACCATCTCTGCCTTAGCAAAAGTTACAAATGACTGGCAGACTGCCTTAGACAAAAGAATAACACCTGTGCTGTGTTCCTGGATCTAAGCAAAGCCTTTGACACTGTGGACCATGAACTACTAATCTCCTCTGAACTCCATAGGCCTTGACTCACCTCTCTTAAATGGTTCAGATGCTATCTCTCCGGAAGAATACAACTGGTAAAAATGAAGGTGACCTATCTACCTCTAAACCACTCCTAAGAGGTGTACCCAAGGTTCCATCCTGGGCCCCATCCTCTTTGCCATTTACATCAACAATATTGACTCCAATCTCTCACAATCTAATATTCACCTCTTTGCAGATGATACTGTACTATATGTCAGTAATCCTCACCATCAAAAGCCTGTGAGCTTTACAGTCTGAGTTCTCCCTCCACAGCACAACTTACTAGAAAAGAAATTACTACTAAATGCCAAGAAAACGAAAGCTATGTTCTTTGCCACCAAGAGCTGCTCTTCCACTGTCCCATCATTCACCCTCCCACAATTATCTACCATCCTTGGTGAAAATCTGGAATATGTGGACAAATTCAAATATCTTGGAGTCTGGATTGACAATAAACTTGACTATACTAGCCACATTGAAGAGCTCCTGAAAAAGCTTAGACAAAGACTTGGCCTATTTTATAGGATCAAACACTACCTGACAAGAGATTCCAAACAAAGGCTAATCCTGGCATCATTCCTATCCCTCATTGACTACGCTTGACTTCCTTTATGGTCACTGTTCCCTCTCCATTTAAATAAATTAGACACCTTGTATCATAGAGCTATTAGATTCATTACAGACCTTCCCTCCAGCACCCATCATTGCTCTCTCTACAATGCAGTCAGTTGGACATCCCTACAACATAGAAGAAACAAAAATGCTGCTGTCTGGATCTATAAAGCTCTGATAAACAGATTCCCTTCCTACATCTCAGATTGTTTCAACTGGATCACATCCAGACCTTACACCCTAAGGATCAATAAACTCACCATGCTGAAGATTCCTATCACCTGCACCCGGTATGGAAGGGCTGCAATCAGCTACTCCCTAGCACTTATCTGGAATTCTCTTCAAAAGACCTTGAAATTGGATACCCTCATTCCTTTAACATCCTCCAAAAAAATGTACACTAGCCTATTCCCAGAATCATGCAATTGCTCTCATAAGGCCTAGTCCTCTCACACCCTCCTTCCCTACCCCTTTTATACTACCCCTATTTCTTTATTGTTCTTCTAGCTTGTTCTCCAACCTACTTATACAAAATGCCCCCAAATCCCATTACCCTAGCTTTATCCCTACAATACTGTTTGTTTCTTTCCTTTTAATATGATCTAGGTCCAATGTCATTTTGCCTTTTATATATGTAAATATTTGTATACCTGTCTCATTCATAAATCTTTGTATTTGTGTTCATTCAGTACCATGTTTTTGTGTAAAATTTGTAACCTTATATTGTTATGACCACTCAGGTCCATCTTGTAAATGAGCTATGCTCAATGATGGTCGCCTGAATAAATAAAGATTTTGATTGATTGATTGATTGATAACAGCAACCCCTGAACTGCGGGGCGAACAGAAAATGGCAGGTGCATAGCTGTCTCCGGGTGGGGGGGGGGAGACACGGAACACACTGCTGAGGGATGATTCTATGCTGTACTTGCCCAGTCTCTGTTGTGATCTCCCACGTCAGTCACTTCTTTACTCTCTGTTTCTGTGACTCCCAGCACGGTGTTGTACAGTCACAGTCCAATGGATACTGCTCCAGAACTGTCACGTCTGCCACAAGGTGCAGGCACACAGTGACATCATGATTACTAGGTACACAGTGAAGATAGACAGAGACTCTCACATTTTTTCACTCCATGTGCCGCTCCCAATGTCACTGTCTCTGGCTCTCTGTCTCTCACTGTGTCGGGGTTGGGGGGTGAAGGGAGGAAGTGGTCAGCAAACAGAATGAGCACTGAAAGTGGCCTGCTAAGAACAGTTGCTAGGGGTGGGACACACAGCAATGTTGGTCACTAAACCATGATCTCAGAAGTTACTATCATCTGTTTACTGTGTGACTGTACAAGAAGCCCTGTGTCTACCTCACACTCTGTTGGACCCGATCACTCACTCGGGATTTTATATGGCTGCCAGCAGAATTTGATTTGGACTGCAGAGAACAAGAGCCAGTGTAGGTTCTCCAGAGTCACTCTGCGCTACCGTGGATTAATGCTAACTTAATCCATGGGCACACAGAGCCACTAAACCAATCACATTGCTTGTTCTCTGCAACCCAACCCATGTTTTAAGTGCAATAACCCTCTCCAGGGTATGGGGTTATTAGGGATTAATCAACACCCCAGGTACATTGTGAGGCATGAGGCCACTGTTTATATTCATGTGGAACAGTTGCATCAGATTTTGAGAAATTTGACAAATGAGGCTAGGATGTTAGCTGTTTTCAGAGCTTACTCATCCTACTGATTGGCTGTGACTTGTTCATATATTCAGCTACAAATGGCACTACACTATCGAGGGCAAAGGTGCTATTAAATTTGGCCAGCTCTTTTATTTTGAAATCTAACAGACAGACCCATCAATGTGAGTAGTATTGTAGCTTAAACTGGCTCCAGCTGGATTTTCACATAAAATATTTTATGGGGTTCACTCCTTTAAATCTTGTAAGTGATTAGAAGGTTCAGTATTGAATAACATTTTTAATTTCTCCATGTCATCCTATTGTAGAAGATCAAATGGCTCCAGTCTTCTGAAGATTCCTTTGAAGAGAACTGCTTAGGGCAAATGGTCTGTTAAATTTGTGGCTGCTAAATTTTGGAATTCAGTACTCCTTGTAGTACACATGTGTAAATTGTTATTCCTTTTTAAGAAAAGTCTGAAAGGTTATTAGTTACAGTAGATCAGTTGCTGTGTAAATGTGATTTATAATGTGTTGTTTCTTAAAATAATTGTAGTGCATTTTCTTGTCTTTTATCGTTCAGGTCACCCTTGAAAAACTTGAAAATGGAAACTTGTTATTCTTGGATCAACCTGATTAACAAATACTGTAAATGAAATAAAGTTACCAGTTTACACCACTTCATTAACATTCATTGTTTGTTTTTTACCTTGTGCAATTTTATTGCAGAGTTTGCGCCACTCCACTTTGCAAGTGCCAACACTATCATTTTCCAGGGGAAATTACTAAAAGACAACCTAAATCTTTTTAATGAGCAGTCATTATCTTGCAAAAGTGTATAGTGTTGTCACATCATCGCCCTATGCATAGTCAGGATGCGAGTCTTTCCCAGATCACTGGAAGAACAGTAAAGTACTGTTAACAGCTTTGTTCTGCTGCCAAGCTTGCTGGGAGGCCCTACAGACATCATTAGACTTTTTCCTGTCCCTGTGTTGTCTGCCTAAAGAAAACAATAATTTGTCAATGCTGAAAGTTCACCACATTAGTAAATGAACAGCGCAGGAACATGCTCCATAGAGTTTAATGGGGGCAATTTTTAAAAGCTTGTTTTTATACTTTCCAGTGACAATTTTGTCAAAGAAAGGCAGTCACTTAAGTAAGTTAAGTTACTGCCTTCTTTGACAAAATTGTCACTGGAAAGTATAAAAATTAAACAACCTTTTAAAAATTGCCCCCATTAAACTCTATGAAGTGCATCCCTGTGCTGTTCGTTTGCTAATGTGGCAAACTTTTTCTTACTAGAGTTGTTGCTGCACTCTTCTATGTGCTCGGTGCCCAGGGAGTTATACTCTGTGCTGTTGGAGCGCTCCCTCTGTGAAGGGACCAGCCTGCAGAGATGTCAGGAAACTAACCAGAAACAGGTCCTGCTCACTGCCCCCATTAAACTCTGTGGAGCGTGTCCCCACACTGTTTGTTTATGTGCATGCGCAGAAGCCATGGCACTACTGTGCTTGTGTGGAATTGGCTACATTCTACACATATTTGTTTTGTGACTGAACAGCGATCAGCTGTTCAGTGGCTCTTTCTTTTGATGTTTTCACAGAGAGAGAGAGAGAGAGAGAAAGCAGCCAAAGCTTCTTTAAATCAAGGAGGTTATTTAATAGACTACACTGAATTGAATTATTACTTTTTGGACCTGTGTAAGTAACTAGTATTGACTCTGTTTTTCAGGTTGACTTTTCTTAGTTTAACTTTTATTTGCCTGGGAGGAACTGTAGCCGGGAGATATTTGCAGTCATTTGTGACTAGACCTGTTACTTAACCTCTGTGAAATAGGTGTCTGAAAGGAAGGAAGGCAGTCCCCAGGGTGGTGGGTCAGAGTTGTAGTTGATTGTTTCTGAGGGCACAGGTTTACTCCCACCCACCCACCCTGCCCCTCACCCCACCCGCCCCAAGCGCATAACTCCCTTATAGCAGGGTTCTGATATCACTTCCCCAAAACTGCTAACATACACCTGCTCATATCCTAAAGGCACAGCACACTGAATAGGGGATAGAGACACTCACAAGCTTGCACACACTAAAACAAGAACAAAAAAAAGAAAAGCATCTGTAACAGGAAGGGACACAGACATATGAGGAGTGGTGCAATGCACTGGCTGTGGAGCAGCAGTGTTCTGGGAGACATTCTGGAGACTGCGTTGCTGCCCTATTTGCAGGCACCTCCCTGGTCTGAGGGAGGAGGTTGTTCGTCTCCATGCTGACCTGGCAAGGATTTGGGAAACCTGCTTCCTCACTCAGGGACCACCCAGGTCACTGCCACTACCTCAGAGGTTGCCAAGAAAGAGGAATGGTTGGACCATGGCGGGTTCAGGGAGGGTGAGGGTGGTGGAACAGAAGCGCATCCCTGCAATTGTGCCTCTCCACAATTCATTCACCACTCTGGCGGAGCATGGTTCCTCCATGGAAGCACCCACAGTGGAGACCAAGGACAATGCTGGGAACCTCCACAATGGAGACCCACAAGAGGGTGGCACAGGACCCCACAGGGTAAGGAAACTATTTTTGGTGGGGGACTCAATTGTTAGGGGGTAGAACTGGGGGAGGGAGAGAAAAAGGAGGTAAGGCGCCTACCCAGCACCTTGGCTTGGAGGGACTGGAAACGAATCCTCAGGATAGTGGGAGCAGCTGCAAGGGGGAGTGAGCTGGATGTCATTATCCACCTAGGGACAAATGACCTGGCTGAGAATGGGATCAGAGCAGTGCAACAGGAGTCTGTGGAGTTGGGGAGAGGCCTTAGACAAGTAGCACACAAGGTAACTTTCTTGGAAGTGCTACCTGTCTATGGCATGGATGAAGCTAGGGTACGCCACACCATAGGATTCAATGACTGGTTGAAAAACTGGTGCAGAGCTCAGGGATTTGGCTTCATTGGGGACTGGGGCTCGACTTGGAAGGATGCAGGCCTATACTGGCACTATGGTCTGCATCTATCCAGGAGGGGAACCGGGATCCTAGGTGATGGGTTTAAATGCTTCATTGGCAAGCATTTAAACTAGCCAAGGGGGGAGGCACTAAAATGGAGAAGGGAAATCCTAGCCTTCCCCCAAAATGAATCAGGGTAGTTAGTGAGGTAAACACCAATATAGAGCAGTTGATAGGGAGAAGGGCAGGGGTAAATGGAGAAAAAGACAAAGGCAGTAAGGACAGGGATGGGGCAAAAAGAAATAAAGCCATAAAAAAATGGAGGGTAATGAGTACCAATGCCCGTAGTCTAGGTAAAAAGCTCCCTGAAATGGTGGCCTTGATGGAAGAGGGATGCCTGGATGTCATGACAGTCACAGAAACATGGTACACAGAGAACCATGACTGGGATGTCAACATACCAGGGTACACAATCTCCAGGAGGGACAGGGAGGGAAGAAGAGGAGGAGTAGCTCTCTATGTAAGGGAAGGGATCAAAGCAACAGAACTAAAGGATAAACAGGGAGGAGAGGAGGCACTGTGGGTCACTCTGGAGATTAGAAATGGCACCACAATCTGCACAGGGGTTGTATACAGACCCCCGTCTCGGGGGAGGAAATGGACAAGGAAATGATAGAAGGCATCCTTAGGATGGCAGAGAAAGGGGAGATATTGTTGATGGGGGACCCGAATATACCAGATGTTAACTGGAGCACCTTTGCTGCAGCCACATCCAAGAGCAGGGCCATTCTCGATGCCCTACAGGGGGCATGCCTCAGATGGCTAGTTTTGGAACCCACTCTGGAGGGAGCAGTCATAGACCTGGTACTCTCAAAAGGGAACAGAGAGAGGATCTCCGATCTTGAAGTGGGTAGCCATCTGGGAACAAGCGACCACCAAACAGTGTGGTTCACAATAAACTTAGCTGTAGAGTCAAGCCATACAAAAGTGAAGGTACTGGACTTCTGGAAGGCTGATTTTGTCAAATTGGGAGAGTGCTTCAGAAAAGCACTAGCAAACAGGCAGAAAGTGGGATGGAGCAATGACGGGGAAACATCAAAATCGCCATCACAGAGGCAACAAGCCTTTGTGTGAAGCAAATAAACAAATCAAAATGAAAGAAAAACCCACTATGGTTCTAAAAAGAAGTGGCGGGGAAGGTTAGGGAGAAAAATATAGCATTCAGGAAATATAAGGAAGCACAGAAGGAGCAGGACGGAGAAGGAAGCAGAAGGAAGCAGGGAAGGCAGTCAGAATTGCCAAGGCCCAAACTGAGGAAAAGATAGCCAACTCGGTTAAGAAGTGGGATAAAACCTTTTTTAGGTACATTAGGGAGCAAAGAAAGACTAAGACAGGGATACTGAGGCTGAATAAAGTGGAAGGTGGTTGGGCAGAGAGTGACAGTGAAAAAACAGGGATACTGAATGAATACTTCTGCTCAGTATTCACAATGGAAGAGCTGGGGATACCTAATCCAGTCAATAGAAGCACTCTGGATAGGGGTTTGATATTAGTCCTTTCACAGAAGAAAGGGTTCTGAAAGAACTCTTAAAACTGAAGGTGGATAAAGCAATGGGGCCTGATGAGATTCACCCCAGAATTCTAAAAGAACTAAGGGAAGAACTATTAACACCACTGACTACCCTTTTTAATAAATCATGGGGTGATGGTGTGGTACCTGAGGACTGCAGGAGGGCGAAAGTAATTCCCCTTCACAAAAGTGGGAGCAAGACAGAGGCAGAAAACTACAGACCAGTCAGTTTGACCTCAGTGGTAGGGAAAATGATGGAATCACTTCTGAAGGAAAGAACTGTTGAGTACCTAGAGGCCAGTGGGGCACAGGACCCAAGACAGCATGGATTCACAGCAGGAAGGTCATGTCAGACAAGTCTAATTGATTTCTTTGACTGGGTGACCAAAGTAGTAGACCAGGGAGTGGCTGTGGACATGGCCTACCTAGACTTTAGCAAGGCATTTGACACAGTCCTGCACAAACGACTAATAAACAAATTAAACAGCCTGGGAGTGGGTCCCAGGGTGGTAGCCTGGGTAAAACACTGGCTGGACAACAGGACACAGAGAGTAATAGTAAATGGAGTCCACAGTGAAGAGAGTGGGGATACTAGTGGGGTACCGCAGGGTTCAGTACTGGGGCCAGTCCTTTTTAATGTCTTTATAAGTGATATTGCAGAGGGACTGGAAGGAAAAGTATGTTTCTTTGCAGATGACACAAAGATCTGCAATGGGGTTGATACTCAAGGTGGTGTGGAAAGGATGAGAAGGGACTTGGCAAGGTTGGAGGAATGGTCAAATGTATGGCAGCTTAGATTCAACACCAAGAAGTGCAAAGTAATGCACCTGGGAAACAAAAACCTAGGGGAAGTGTACACAATGGGGGGTGAGATACTGACAACAACAAAAATGGAAAGGGACCTGCGGGTAGTCATATCAGATGACCTAAAGGTGGGCCAGCAATGTGAGATGGCAGTAAGGAGGGCTGGGGGGATACTGGGATGCATAGGGAGAGGCATCACCAGTAGAAAACAGGAAGTCGTTTTCCCTCTGTACAGACAGTTGGTAAGACCACATCTGGAGCACTGTGTACAGTTCTGGAAACCCCATCTCCGCAAAGACATAGACAGGGTGGAGGCTGTCCAGAGGAGGGCAACCAAAATGGTGCAGGGTCTGCACCAGAAGACATATGAAGAAAGACTAAAGGAGCTTAAGATGTATAGCCTCAAGGAAAGAAGGGAGAGGGGGACATGATAGAAACGTTCAAATACCTCAAGGGAATCAACAAAGTCCAAGAGAGTAGCATCTTTCAGAAAAAGAGATGTGCAAGAACAAGGGGGCACAATTTGAAGATAGAGGGGGGACAGCTCAGAGGTAATGTGAGGAAGTATTTCTTCACAGAGAGCATTGTAGATGCATGGAACAGCCTTCCTGTGGAGGTCGTAGAGTCAAAAACCGTGGGGGAATTCAAGAATGCATGGGACAGACATAAGGTAATTCTAGTGGGGGTTAGGAGGAAGTAGGCTGTTGGTTAACTAGGATCTGTACCTTATCCATTAGATAGGGAAATGGGCTGACTAGGTGGGCCAAGCAGTCCTTATCTGCCATCAGATTCTATGTTTCTATGCCACTAGTACCAAGAAGTTCGCAGCATGCAGGTGCAGCGAACTTAAAAAGAAAAGCTCCCTGCAGCCAAACAAACTACTTCATTAGTCAACAGACATGAAAGTTAGATTTTTCCTGTTCATTGCACATCCAGAACAGTGTCTCATAAAATAATGTATTCTAGTTCTTCAAAACATACTGTTGCTGTCAAAATAAAAATGATTTGGGCTTGTATGGATCGAGATGACATTAGGCACTAAATCAACCCTAGAATGGCTGAATGTCATAAGTGATTCATTAAAAAGTTGTGTTTTTATTAAGCTCCAACCGTTTGAGTAGTTAAAGGAGTAGTCCACCCAGAATTTGCAAAAAAACATAAGTTATGCAGAGTGTTTTGATATGTATGTTAAGTCCTAGTGTGTCCTTCCCTCTGTCTGCTATTAGGAGTTTTTCCTAAATTAGCCTGCTAGCTGTATAATAATTTTGCGACCCCTGGGGATCTCCATCACAAATAGGTTTATTGGCTTTCTTTCTTCTATAATGCACCCTGTCTCATGTGACAATGCTGTAGCCATGCCCTTAGATTTAGCATGTGCACTGCTTTAAAAACAGTTTAAAATCACTTCAGAACAGCAGAGCTTTGTAACTATTCTTATCCAGGGAGCACAAATGGCATCAGTTACAGTTTAGCAGATACCTGAGAGCAAGCTAACTGGGGTTTCTGTAAGACAACAGCTACTAAATAGCTCTAATTTACTATTTTTGTTTTCTATGTGCATCAGGTCTAACTAGCAGGAGTGTTTTAATGTCAGAACTTTTAATTTAATTAAACTATACACAACCATAAAAGCACAGAAACTGCCCAGATCATCAATGCTATAATTAATAAAGACTCTAGCTGTTTCCTTACAGAAACCCCACTCAGTTAGATGTCAAATATTTGCAAAACTATAAATGCAGATATCAGCATTCTATTCGCAGTAAGTGCTGATTTTGCTCTGTGACAAGATTTTCATATTTTTTATTTTATTTTATTATTTTTTTTTTTTACAAATGAAGTGTATAGTATGAAGCTGCAGCCTAGAAACTGCAAAATACTTTGAAGTCAGCATTTCTCCTGCCTGTGATATGGCATGAAAGCAACAGGATGACGGTGACTATTCCAGCTACACGTTTGATTCCATTTTACAATGGTTCACTGCACTACACATTTAGTGTATCACACTTTTTCAAATAATGAAACAAATATTCTCCAAACTAAATAACTCACACATACATATTTTTATACTTTATTAAAAAGACACTTTACATTTGTAACAAAAAACAAGCAAGTAAATAAATAAATGAAAGTGATGTCACAGAGCAAAGTCAGCCCTAACTCCCAGTTCCTTCTAGCAGAATGGTGGTACCTACATTTATGGTTTAGCAAATACTTGAGAGCTGAGTAGGTGTCCTGTAAGAAAACAGCTACAGTCTTTACTAATTATAGCATTGATGATCTGGGGCAATTTCTGTGCTTTTTATTGTTGTGTGTAGTTTGATGAAATAACATTTTAAAATGAAACCGCTTACTACTGCTAGCTAGACCTGACACACACCAAAAACACAAATAATGAAGTAGAGCTATTTAGCAGCTGTTGTCTTACAGAAACGTCAGTTAGCTTGCTCTCAGGTGTCTGCTAAACTGTAACTGATGACATTTGTGCTCCCTGGATAAGAACAGTTACAAAGCTCTGCTGTTGTAAACTAATTTTAAAGCAGTGCGCATGCTAAATCTAAGGTCATGGCTACATCACTGTCACAAGAGAGGGTGGCATCATAGGGGAAAGAAAGCCAATAAACCTATTTGTGATGGAGATCCTAAGGGGTCGTAAAACTGCCATACAGCTAGCAGGCTAATTCAGGAAAAACTCCTAATAGCAGACAGAGGGAAGGACACACTAGGACTTAACATACATATCAAAATACTCTGCATAACATATGTTTTTTGCAAATTCTGGGTGGACTACTCCTTTAAGGTAGTCAGTAGCATTTGGATTTAATTTGGGGGTGAAAGAGATTTCACAGTTGTTACCAGAGCTTGTTTGTGTTTGCTGCTTTTTTGATCAGGACACAGGTTACAAACTTGTGACTAAACCTGTGTAATGTAAAAATGCTGCTGCTAATGGTTCCATTGTAGAATCTGTGAGTACTGTAAGGGCAGTGAGCAAAGCAGCACATGCACTCAGACACACACACACACACACAAGCGAGGCAAAATTAGACTGGGTTATTAGGTTGTGTGATGACTGGCCTTATTTATTTATTTATGACAAGATGGGTATCGTTTCTTTATTTCTATACTTACGTCCTCTAAGTGGCTGAGGCTGAACCCAGACAAGACAGAGTTGCTGGTGATTGAGCCTGGTCACGGGCATGATGGGAATGCCTCCGGGGTGGCAACAGGACTTGTCCTGGGATCTACCCTGTTGATGGCATCTTCTAGGGTGAGAAATATGGGTGTCATCCTTGATGACAGAATGACTCTTGATGCTTAGGTGTCATCTGTCATCCAGAGTGGTTTTTACCACTTAAGGAATGTCGCCCAGATTAAACCCCTAGTTCTGCTAGAGGACCTGTCCTCACTGGTACACGTCTTTGTTACATCCAGGTTGAACTACTGTAATGCTTTTTACTTCAGGGTCACTCCACTGGCTACAGCAAAGTGCAGAACGCAGTGACCAGGTTACTGATGGGCCTACCTAGGTCCTGTCATGTGACCCTGGTCCTGCGAGATCTGCATTGGCTGCTGGTCAGGTGGAGGATCATCTTTAAAGTGGGTTTGCTCACCTATAAGGACCTATACAGCTCAGGTCCTAGCTACCTGACTGACCTCCTTACACCTGCCACCCCAGTCCACTCCTTCTGCTCCTCCACTGGAGGCCTTCTAGTGGTTTTGAGGGCCAGGCTGAAAACCTCAGGGGGACTGTTTGTTTAAGGTGGCTGGTCCAGTCCTCTGGAACTCACTTCCCAGATCCCTGAGGGAGGCTCCTTTGGTGGAAGCTTTTAAAAGGGGTCTAAAAACATAAATTTTTAAAAAGTAATTTCCAGACTAACTGCAGCTGATTTTAAATATTTATCTATTATTATTTCTTGATGCTTATTTATTGCTAATTTTAAATTTTTGTTTGATATAATTCCTTGTGCAGCTTCATTTGTACGTTGATGTTGTATACCCTGTTTGATTTGACTTTGTGAGGTGCCCAGAGCTTCTGGGATTGGGTGCCATAAAAGTAAAATTTACCTTACCTTTCAAGTGAAAGACAAGTGGCGATATATAGTGATATAATTACTGATGCACCCTTTTTCCCATAGGGAAACCCGGTTATAATTTGCCATTATAACCAGTTGGTTATAACGGCAAACACACACTGGGTTTCCCTCGCACTGCCTAGGCATCACTCACTGGTCTGTGATGTTCTGTGGAGCAATCTCATACTGCCGCATACCTCACTGTCCCTTGCATTCGGCAGTACTTTATTTTATTAAACAAAAAAAAAAGAAAGACACGCATTTTCTGACCCTGGCAAACACAAGAAAAATTTAAATCCGTGCTGTGTTTCCCTGTCAGGATGCTTACACAACCAAGTGTGTGCCATAGACTTCAAGCCGGGAAGGACGCTACAACCGCCGCTCGGCGGTAAGTTTATTTTTAAATAAGCACACAAACATACATCTTTTTGAGCAAAATGTCCACTTATTTTTCCCCCAGCAAGTGGAGCACTGTACCTTGAAACGTCGCTGACCACATAGAATCCAGACTATTCGCGGTTTCCTGAACACCAATGTTTCTTTATTTTATGTTCTATAATTGCTGAGGCGAAAAAGAGCACACCAACAATTATAAAAAATAAAATATGGGGTGATGTGTGTAAAACTCGATTTTACACACACCCTCATTGTGGGATGCTTTATAAACCCCTCAGGTTTCACCTCTCAAGGTTGCATCCCACAACTCGGTGTGTGTGTAACTAAGTATAACACACCTCCCTATATATTATTCTCAATGTAGTGTAAGTGGTGTGTTTTGTGGTTTCAAGTTTCTTTGCTCTGCATATTTAAGCTGTTCTAATGGCTAGTGGGATGTGGCAGTGACTGAGAGATGCATCATTTGGGAGGGGCAGTGCAGAGCTGGGGAACTAATTATGGATCAAGGGAGTGCATCCAACCACTTGGAGCTCATACAAGGAGGAAAGGAATGCTTCAGTTGTTTGGATAAGACACTCTTAATCTGCAAAGAATGGCTGATACACAGGTGGCCTGGTAACGGGCATACTTTAAAAATGTTTTAATATATTATTGATCGACCTTGACCAATAATATATTACTACATCTGGGGAGACCACTCTTATGCTTGTAAGAGCGGTCTCACATTCTTAAAGTGTCACAACTGCTCAACTAAAGTTTGTTGTTCTCACACCATACTCGTGAGATCACTATTACAGCCATAAGGGTGGTATCTCTAGCTGTACTAACATATACACTTAGCTCTGAATCCCACCACTACCACTTACTCCCTGTGTGATCATGAGCAAGTCAATTATCCTCTTTGTGTTTTACATCCTCTTTCTGTGCGCTTACATTTACTAAACCTTTCTTGACCTCCCTCAATCTCACTTACTCTCCACATGCTCACCTATTGCTTGATGCAACAGTGCATGGCTTGTAAAGCACTTTGGGATATTTGTGTGCATGAAAAACACTAAATAAAACTTTCTTTCCTATAACAATTCATATATGTGGTAAAAACAGAAGTGTCTGCAATGATGTACCTTCCATTCTCACTTTATGGTTGTAAAACATATTTTTGTCTTACAATTTTGCATCCAGAATAGTCTAGCTGAGATGCAGTGCCTCAGTTATAATAAACACTTGCTTTTTACTCAGTGTGACAGTGGGTGTGGAAGGGACTAAAGTGCAAGGAGGTCAAGTGACTCGCTATAATGAGCTCTACATGCCATGGTAGTATTCAAAACATTGTGTAATGAGAGCAGCCGGTTCACAGTTTAATGCTGTAACCCTACTGGCTTCTCCTTTTACGGCAGGTAAATCAACTTGGGACAAGGCATATAATAAGTGGGTTCACATAGCAATTTGCTACCCAAAAAACGCTGTATGCTAATCAAGTGCAGCCTTATTTAATAGAAGTTACTAATCAACTGATTTGTACTGAGTAAAAATTTCCAGTTTGCAATAATTTTGTCCTAAAATTGTGTAAAAAATAAGCACAGAATTGCAGTAATTGTTCTCGGAATCTGACACTTTCCCTTACAGTTGCACAGTTCTGGACTGTATCATATAGAAAAAAGTAACCAGTTAGTGAAAGTGCTCCCCAGTCCTGGCTCGTTTCTATTCACAATGTTGTTGATCGGCAAAGACTACTAATGAAGTTTTCAGAACTAATTTATGCCTTGTGGGTGGCAGGATATCACAAGTTCGAACACCAGTAGAATCAAATACATGACTGTGAGCAAGTAATTTAAGCCCCCAGTGCTCCAGTCCCAACTGTGGAAAGGGGTAGAAATAGGATCCCACTGAAAATTAGATGTTACATCTTAGTTGGGTATCAGGTACTGTAAACTATGCACAAACTAGTGTGTGTGTGGGGTAACTTGGGGTGAGAAAGGGAATTAGAGCTAAATTTTAAGACATATGCATAGAAATTTATTTAGTTATTAATTTATGGAAGGGGGAGGGGGGGGAGTTGTTTAACCAGAAAAGGCACACTAAGCTGGAGCTTGTTTCCAGGTGCGACCTGGGAGCACAGGGAAGTTAAATGACTTGTTCAGGGTCACACAGTATGCAAGTGGGGGCTGATGGGATTCAAACCCAGGTCTCCAGGTTTGCAGCTCAGTGCCCTTAACCACTACGCTATACTGCCTCCCTAATATCTGGACTCTAGGATATTCACATTTAGGAAGGTGCATAGTTTTCAAGTGGGTCTGGGGAAGACAGGCCCCCCCCCTACTTTTTTGCAGATCTGTTAATAAAATGAAAAAAAAAGCAATTTTCTAGCCAAAATCTGAGTCTGGACTGTCTTGCTCATTGGTGGACTTATGCAGCGTGATGTAGCAGCCGGCAGGTGGCAGCAGAGAGGGATCAATTACATATTCAGATCAGATACAGACCACCAGTCTGTACAGCACGAGCATGGAGCAGTCTGGAGGAGCTGAGCTGACAGCTGTCAGTGTGTGTCATGACATCATCTCACACACATACACAGTCACTCAGAAGCCGTCGGCTCAGCAAATTTAAAATTTACCCCATACTTATAACATCCATGGTGGTGCCATGCGGCAGCCATGGTGGTGGAGCCATGGAGCGGGGGAAGGTCAGGACTAGTGAGGGCGTGGCAGGGGCAGACAGGCAATGAGAGGCACAAGGTTGGTCAGAGGTGAGAGAGGTACTTCAGGACAGGACTTGGGAGCGGAGCAGAGGGGACTCAGTACTCACACGGTCTTGGGGAGGAGTGAGCGAGGGAGAGAGGGAGACACATGTGTGTGTGCACACTGCCACTGATGGTGTGGCAGCGACACTGGTGTTACTGTTGATTGGAATGTGTGGTGTCTTTCTGGGTGCCATGGAGATGATGGGGGTCCAAGTTGAGGAGAGGGAGTGGGGATGGGATGCCAAATTGCCAATTAGGATGGAATTGGATTCAGGAGGGGAGGGAAGGGAAGGGGAGGGAGGGATCTGACTGAATCACAACACAGGGGGACTTGTCTGGGAGGCTCAGGAGAGAGTCAGACAAGTCTGATGACTGAGATGCAGTTGCAGGGGGTATGGAGATGGGCGCACACATGATGTGTTTAAAGGTGTTGACACTGCAGCTAGTAGCTTCTTTGGGACTGGGAGTGAGGTTGTTCCAAGTAGTATGTACTGTGAAAGATTTTTATATAAAGGCTGTTGGTCTGGCTGGGGGCTGCTAGGGCCTCGCGACCCTCAGACCCCCCCAGCCATTATATAAAAATCTTTCACAGTACATTACACTTATACCTATGGGGTGGGTTGTCAATGGCATTGGTCAGGCAGTTGCTGAAGGCCAGTTGCGGCTGCAGACTTTAAGGTCAGCCAGAGTGTCCCACACCCCTGACTCCAGGAGAAAAAATATTTTTTTCCCTGGAGTCAGGGGTAGGGGAGATGTGACAGAAATGTGTTTTATCTTCAGTAAAAGCCCCAAAACTCACCACAGAGCACCTAAAACCCCAGAGCTTCTGGGGACCAGACCCCCACTTTTTATAAAAACATTTTACAGCTACCCCTTGACTCCCATACCTTGCCCCCTTTTAGAAAGGCTGCACCACCACTGGCAGCAGAAAAGAAACTAGCAGTTTGTGACATAGAGAATACTGAATGGGCAACTTTTCACAACAAGTGTGTTCTGACACAGAGGGGTTCTGATTCCCTCTGACCTTGAGAGTGAAGCTCGAAAGGTCCGTGGGAAACAGAACCCTGAGGTGGCAGAACACATTGGTTATGCATAAAGTTGCTCATCCTGTATTTTGTATAGTATGAACATACGAACATACGAAATTTGCCAGCAGATAAAGGCCTAGAGGTCTATCAAGTCTGCTCGAATGTGCAGCTAGCACCCCTTATTCTGCAGCTGCCCCTCCCTTCCACCCTTCCCCTTCATTAAGCCTCCCCCTTGTCCTGTCCCATCCTCGTTTGAAGCAGTCCACTGTTCTACTGCATACCACTTCAGGAGGTAACGCATTCCACCCAGCCACCACCCTCTCTGTAAGAAAGTGTCTCCTCATCTCCTCCTGAACCTTCCTCGCTCCAGTCTCATATCATGGCCCCTGGTGTCCCTCCCTCCCTTACTTTGAACAGCCCTCTGTACTTGTCTTGTTTATTCCTTTCATGTATTTAAAGATTTCAATCATGTCACCCTGTCTCTCTCTCTCCAGTGAGTACATGTTCAACTCCTTCAACCTCCTCTCGTATGATAAGTCCTCCAGCCCTTGATCATCTTTGTCGCTCTGCGCTGCACCCCCTCCAGTAACTTAATGTCCCTCTTCAGATACGGACGCCAGTACTGCACGCAGTACTCCAGGTGTGGTCTAACTAATTACCTATACAGTGGCAGAATCACCTCCTCGAGGATATACCCCTTGCAATACAACCCAGCATTTTGTTGACCTTTACAGCTGCCTTCCAACATTGTGCTGAGTTGTTCATTGACCCTGTAATGAGCACACCCAGACAGTAGATAGTGTATAGTATTATGTGAAATGTGGGCATTGTGTTTTTTCCTCTTTCACAGTGAAACTGACTTGTGTAATCTCTAGAGGATCTAAAATGCTGTTCTACCACAGAAGGGTACAATCACATTCCATGACCTTTGAACTGCAGCACAACAGCATTTTGAAAAGGATGGATTCTTATATAGAACAATGCTCTACTATACACTATAAAGAATTAGTGCTATACACAAAATAAAGCACAAGGCGTTAATTTCAGGTGATACAGTAACTCTTAAAAGATGTCACTTGGGCTTATTTAAAAGTAAAATGGGATACAATTTGATGTCCAATTCTGTCTGTAATTGATGTTTTTAAGTATTTTTAATTGTTTTACTTAATTTGATGTGGTGATGTTTTGGATGTTGTATATTTATGTATTGGACATTTTGTATTACTTATTTTCATATACTGTTTGTTATTATGTATTTTATGCTTTACTCCGTGCCACCCATGAAAATGGCCATTTACACACTAGTGGTATACCTAGTAATTAGATAAACAAACAAAAGCGAGCATCACACTAGCCATGTATAGCACTGAACTAAGCAGTTCAAATGAAAGAGAAACAGTTAAATCTGCATAATAAACAGAAGATTTAAAACTTATTAACAAGTAAACTAATGATCTTCATTGTGGATATCTCTTCCATTAGGCCACACACCCTTGGAACTGCAAGTAGTCAGCAACAGGACCACTTGGAAGCTTTTGCTAGCTGGGATCACTCAAGATGACATGCATCACTGGTGCCTATGTAATTGTGGTTGGCTCCATTACCCCTTAGGTCTTTCTTCTGCCATCAATCACTTGTTGGACCTGCTTGGAAACAATGTCATTGTTTCTACAGTTTATTTTTTTTAATTTTAACTTACATTGTTGATGTTGTCCCTGAACTACACCATCGACTAAACCTTTGGGATTTTGTACCTGTGGTTCCCAGATCTACATGGAGGATGCTCACACTGTGTGTATTTCCTGTTTGGGCTTGTCCCACAATGTAAGGGCCTGCTAGATCCAGGAATTTAACCAGGCCACAAGGAGATGCTGAAAGTAGTCTCTGAAAACCCCTTCATCGCCCATAGCATCTCAGGCCCTGGCCACAGGGCCCAAAGCATCTTCTCTTTCATGACCAGCCACCAGTGTGAAGCATACTCTCAGGTGATCAGAATAAGGAGAAGGACAAGGACACATTATCATTGAAACCCTCCTCCTCTAGCCATCATCATGCACATTGGGAGATGTCCACTGCAGTGGTACTTCAGTGGTACATTCGAGGTCTCCATTGGAAGAGGGTATGTTTTCATCATCAGCTGCTCTGGCCATCCGTTATTGAGACACCGAGGTTGGGACCTGGCTGTGGCACTGCCATACTTACTATGAACAATATGCCACCTCCATCATTGGGTTCTGTCCCAGCGATGGTGGTAGTCATGAACCCTCTAATGGGCATCATCAACTCCCAAGCTGTGCTGGCATTGTTTTCAGAAATGTTAAATTGCCTGTTCCCATCGATGTATAAAACAGTGATGGTGCCTAACAGTCCTGTCAGCAGGGTCTACCCTGTTGGTACCATCATCATTAATGGTACATGGAAGCACGTCTACAGTTCCTCCGTCACTACTGCCAACTTCATCGCTGGCTCTGTCGATTACCCCATTGTCATTCAAGACAACAACAAGGTGGACTATAGTCTTGATCTTCTACACGTGGAGGAGGATTTGGAGGATGCAGAGAGAGAGGAAGATCTCTGTGAAGAAGGGCTAACCTCCAGATCCACCTGTTCCTGTTATAGTGTGAATGCTGTGGTCTATATTCTGTAGGTCTTATCCTAACAGTCCCTTGTCTCCGATTTGCTCAGACAAATCTAAGTTGTCATGGGCCTTGACAGTGAAGCGGAAAACTTCAGTATTACTAATTTAATAGAGTTTTTGGAGGTTGCACATGTACCTCCTATTGTGGTACATTCTGTATATGCTGCATGGAAGGATGATACCTTTACTGCCTAGCCTAGGCCTCACACTTTGTCTGCAGTCCCTAGTCAAACTGATAAACAGTACTCTGCTTCATCTGTTCAGCCTAATAATGCTTACCGGTCATGCTCTACTTTTGTAGTACACGTAGCTGCTCATGATTGCTCTGGAACCCCTAGAGTCCTGGATACTTTGCCTCCTGATAAGAAATCTGGGAGGCCAGGTGTTGTGGGTGGCGGAACTTATGCCTCTACATCCTTGGGCCTTAGAATTGCAAATTGCCAGGCATGTATGATAAAATATCTGAATAGACTATGGAACTCTGCAATGACTGCTGTAATATTTTCAGGCTGCTAGTTCTGCCACGGCTGGACTGATGCTGCTTTGGCTAGTATTGATACCATCAGCAGTCCTGTAGTCAGGGAGGTAGCCTCAGTCTGGGTCCCCCAAGCCCGGGTGCCCATTCCAAGACAATTATTGGTGTTGGTCCAGATGGCCCGACACCCCTAATTGCACCCTGATTCCCCACTTTATCACTCCCCTATTTGCCTCAAGGGATACAAGTGGGGGAAAATCCCCATTTATCTGTCAAAATGCAGGAAGATCACAACTGGTGGGAGGGTCCTAGAAATAGTAGAAAAGGGGCATGCTCTGGAGTTGCTGTTCACCCCTCCAGTTCATCCTCAGCCTCCTTCTTATTATCCTCTGGGCCACTTGTTCCTTCTAAGAGAATTAGTGCAGTCACTTACTAAAAAGAATGCTATTGAATCCCTCCCTACCAAGGAAAGGAATGACAGGCTGTATTCCAGATACTTCCTGGTTCTAAAATGGACAGGTGATCTGTGTCCGGTACCTTGACCTAAGGGACCTGAATAAAATTAATGAATACAAAAAGCTTTGCATGGTGTCCCTTCAAGTGCTCATCCCTCTGCTGCACAGAGGAGATTGGTTCTACACCCTAGACATGAAAGATGCTTCCCTTCATGTCAAGATCCGAAAATGCCATAGACACGACCTCTGGTTTTTGCTGGAAGATAACTATTATCAGTTCTGTATTTTGCCCTTTGGCGTATCCTCTGCACCGTGGATATTTATCAGATGCTTTTCTGTTGTGACTGTAGTCTTCTGGAGGGAAGGGCTTTTATGTATTCCCATATCTGGATGACTGGTTACTGAATGGAGCATCCAGGGAAAGTGGTTTAGTACTCATTATCCAGAACACTACACTTGTTCGAGGACATACAATAGTTGTTATGGTCAACATACCAAAATCCATACTAGTTTCCTGTCAGTGCCTACAGTTCATTGGTGTAGTGCTAGATAAGGCTGTGGGCAGTGCTTTCCTACCTACACATAGAGCAGAGGCCTTAGTTGCTCAAGCCCAGCTGGCACACGGGAGTCATTCTGTGTGCACCTGGACAGTGATCCATCTCCTGGGACTCATGGCTGCTGCCATTGTTATGGTCCCTTTTGCCTGCCTACATATGTGAATCCCACACTGGACACTTCAGGTTGCAGTGGGATCAACTGATGGACTAACTGGAATGTAGGATTCTCATCACTTCTCCTGTTTGTAGGGTCCTGATAGGATGGATAGACCTCCTGCACCTGTTGCAAAGTGTCCCCTTCTTCTCCTTGACTTTGGTACAGATCCTGGCAACAGCTGCTACAGAGTTGGGATGGGGTGCCCATCTGGACCATGACCAAACCCAGGGATCATGGACGAGTCCAGACTCTGTTCTCCACATCAATATTCTGGCAATAAGAGCTGTTCTGTTTAGTCTGCAAGCCTTTGAAAAACATCTTAGTCCTGGTCCCCAGTTGATAAAAACAGATAATGTCAGTGTGATGCAATATATCAACAGGCAAGGGGGCACACAACTGTACTCCTTTTACAAGGAAGCAATGAGAGTATGGCACTGGGCACTGTCTCACTGCAACAGTAGTACCACTCCACAAGAGTGGAAGCAAGGAACAGCCAGGTAACTACCATCCGGTTAGTCTAACGTCAGTCGTGGGAAAACTGATGAAGTCCCTGCTGAAGGAAAGAATCATTGCCTTTTTGGAGCAAACTGGTCAGTGCAACACAAATTAACATGGTTTCACAGCAGGGAGGTCCTGCCAGGCAAACCTGGTTGATTTTTACAATTTGGTCACCAAAACAGTGGATCAGGATGAGGCAGTGGATGTGGTTTACCTGGACTTCAGCAAAACTTTTGAGTCCGTTCCACACAGGAGACTAGTCAAAAAACTGGAGAACATGAGAAATGGGCCCATGGTTACAAATTGGATTAGAAACTGGTTACATGGGAGAACTCAGAGCGTATTAGCAAATGGCACTCTGTCTGTGGAGGGGAGGGTGACTAGCAGGGTCCCGTAGGGCTCAGTTCTGGGACTGATCCTCTTCAACATATTCATCAGCGAAATTGCGCATGAACTGGAGGGAAAGGTGTGCCTGTTTGCAGATGACATCAAAATCAGCAACAGGGTAGACACAACAGAGCAACAGCAAAGCATGGAAGCTGATCTCCAAAAACTGGAGGAGTGGTCCAAGACCTGGCAATTGAAATTCAGTGCCAAATAATGCAAGGTCACGCACCTGGGAAAGTGTAACCCAGAAAAAACTGTACTCAGTGGGAAGGGAGCAGCTGGTGGCTACTGGGCAGGAATAAGACCTGGGGTGATCATGTCAGATGACCTCAAGGTCAGTAGACAATGTGAAAAGGCAGCACTAAAGGCTAGTGGTATACTGGGATGCATAGGGAGGGGCCTCACGAGCAGAAGGCATTAAGTAATCATGCCCCTGTATCAGTCCCTGGTCAGGTCTCACCTGGAGTACTGTGTTCAATTATGGAGGCCACACCTCAGGAAGGACATAGATAGGCTGGAGACGGTACAGAGAAGAGCAACAAAGATGGTGCAGTGCTTGCATCAGAAACCGTATGAGGCAAGACTGGATGTCTTCAAATTATACTCCCTAGAACAACGCAAGAATCATGGGAACATGATAGAAACATTCAAATACCTTAAAGGCAACAACAGGGTGCATGTGCAGAACCTCTTTCAGGTAAAGGACTACAGCAGGACTAGAGGGCATAACCTTCGACTTAAGGGAGGAAAGTTCAGAAGCAATACGAGGAAATTGTTCTTCACAGAGCATGTTGTGGAACCATGAAATAGCCTGCCGGAGGGGGTGGTGGGAGCCAAGACAGTGGGGGAATTCAAGTGGGCATGGGGCAGACACTGTGGAATACATAAGCAGGCAGCTAAGTCCCCATCTGCTGACAACTTCTATGTTTTTATGTTTCTATTCAGCTATCAGCCGTGTTTCTCCCAGATGAAGTTGGTTTCAGTCTTGGGTGTGTGAGCGGAAACTGCTCACCTCCATGGTAAATCACCTCTTTATAAGATGGGGCTGTCAAGAATTGGACCTTTTCATGCCCCCCCACACAACACAAAATTACCAAATTTCTGC
The DNA here is from genome assembly GCA_016271365.2 of Neoceratodus forsteri. Taxonomy (NCBI): domain Eukaryota; kingdom Metazoa; phylum Chordata; order Ceratodontiformes; family Ceratodontidae; genus Neoceratodus; species Neoceratodus forsteri. The sequence continues at coordinate 714,708,750 of CM057458.1, forward strand.
TCAATCACTCCAGGATCTGAAGATTTTTGGCAAGATGCATTGTCCCTTTTCTGGATATGGAGGTTCCTTTATTCATTTCATCCTATTCCTCTCATTCAGAAGGTTCTGCTCAGCCTGAAGGGAGAGCATGCCACACTAATACTGGTGGGCTGTTTCTGGCCTTGCCAGATCTGGTTTCTACTTCTTACAGTGCCTTGCGGTGGACCCTCCTGTTCAGCTCCCCTTTGTTAGAATCTGCTGTTGCAGACCCGGGGGCCACTGGTCCATGTGTATCCCAAGTCCCTGTATCTGCATGCATGGCTTCTAATGATATAGACAGTGACTATTTTGTGGGTGTCCTCTCAGGTGGTAGATGTCTTGTTTGTAGCTCGAGGATCATCCATGAGACACGCCTTTTGTCTCGGAAATAGAAGTGCATCTCCATAAGGTGTTCCTCCTGTTATGAGGACCCGTTTTCATATCCTGTTGTTACTGTACTGGCATAACTCTGTCCGTATCAAAATTTGGTCTCCATTACACTTATATTACAGTGCATTTGACTTCCCTTTTGTACTTCCATACCGTGATTGATGGGCACACGTTAGCACAACTAGAGGTGTCCTGTATATTTGCGGAGAGTATTCTGCACATACGTCTCCTGAGTGTAAACCGGTTCTGCCTTGGGACATTAATATACTTAAGAAGTTGTCTCTGGCTACATGTAAGCCTGCCACAACCTGTGTGATGCAAATCCTTTAATGGAAAACACTTTTTTTTTGGTTGCCATGACTTTTGCTCGTAGGATTTAAGAGCTTCAGGCAAGATGTATGAGCCTCCTTATTTGAGTTTCCACAAGAACAGGATGTCTTTGTGAGCTGATCCTCTTTCTCTGCCTAAGGTGGGGTCTGATTCTACATTGATTCAGATAATACACCTTCCTGTGTATTATCCAGGACATTCTAACAAGGGTAAGGCATTGACCCATACACCTGTTATACATAGAACACTGCGTTTCTGCCTTGCTCACCCTAAAGATGGCAGAAAGTGTTCTCAGCCTTTTGTTTAGTTTGGCCATGGGAAAATGGGTAACCCTGTGTTTAAACAGTGCCTGTATAAATGACTAGTTAACTTTATTATATTTTCTTATAGGAAATACAGTAAGGAACTTCTTGGTGCAGTGCATGACATCACTACAAGTGATATGGCCAATTCTACTACTTCCTTTCAGAATGTTTTTGAAGCTTACATATACAATGCAACCACATAAAATACTGTACATACTATCACTAAGCACTGCTGTCTAGACATTGTCTTGCAGACAATGCTGGCATTGGTCTTATAGTGTTGCAAGACCTTCTGTTCTGATTACATATCAAACTTTGCCATCATTCCCTTGGCACCTTGTGTACTGCGTGGGAATCATTTCAAAGGTGTGGCCCAATGGAAGAGATATCCATGATGAAGATGGAACAGTTACTCACCATGGGCTGTATACACATAGGCTTTGTTAAGATTTTCCACCACACACCTGGGGTAGCACTGGACCCCTGTGCACAAACAGTGGGAATCTACACCTCATCTGCACCCTCACCCCATTCCAGGTGCATGGTTATGCATGTGTACTGCTGGGTAGAGTGGTTGTAGGTGATGTTTGGCTATATGCAATGCAGGAACAAAGATATGCTATGCATAGCGCCAGTGGTGGGGGCAGAGGCTACGCTGGGAGGGATCCTGCCATAGTCACATATACAACCCCTACCACCTGTCACACAAGGCAGCAGACATTGTGCCACCCCCCAACTATCAAAAGCCCTTGAAGCATACCTAGAGGGCTGGAGGCACAGCGGAGCATACAGACAGAATATCCATTCACTTTAAGGGATATGGCAGTTCCAGAAGGACCAGCCATATCCCACACTTCCTCACACCACACGGAACATGGAATTGAGTCCAGTGGTGGACGGGCCATCCGATAGTTGACCACCATCAATTGCTGAGCCACCCAGCCACACCTCCATGCTGCTACACAAGTGGGGGGCAGCACCAGGGAGATGTGGTTATGCTTTGTGCATAGCGTGCATTGTATACTACACAGTGGGTGCAGGGCACCGCAGCACTGGTACTCTCATTTGGAGCATACTTGCGCAGTAGTTGTGAAAAAAGCCCTGTAAAAGCAGATCTTCACGAGACTCTTCTCCACTGGGCCACAGCCTTCCTACCCTCTTTCCTCCTTTCTATTTTTCCCTTAGTTTCTTTCTCCACATGCTCTCCCTGGGCCCATTGCATCCCCCAGCCTTGTCACCAACCCATCTCCTGGGCTTGTAGGTTAACCACCAGTTCCACAGAGCTGCATCCACAGGTGGCCTGCCACATAGGATCATGTGGTGCCTGATGGGAATGCCAAGTGTGCAGGGGCATTATCTTCTATTTATTTCCAACAGGGATCTGTGTGTGACATATGCACACATGTGCGAATTGATGCACACGTGTGCTGCGTCAGCACACAATGCCCCACGTCTGCTGGTCCTGCTGGTGGCAGGACTCAGAACCCCCCGAGGAAAGAGACTCATCTTTGGATGCTCAATTCTCCGTCTCCCAGTCAGCCTACAAACAACCCTAGTCCATTCCTGTACGCAAGTAGTCAGTGTGGCAGGAGGTAAGGCACCAGCACCTCAGCCCTGCAAGCCACTAGGCTGGCCCTCCTTACCCCTTTCAGCAGAATTAGCTGGCAGCTTTGTGCACTGCCTTATTTGGAGGTGTCCATAAGTGCTTTTTGTATATGTTGTTCCTAGTCTCATGCCTCTTCCTGTGTGTCCTGGTACTGGGTTGGTCTCCTGGTTCCCTCATGTAAGAGGCCTGCCTTCCAAGCTTATCTCAGGCAGGGAACTGAGGAGCAGTGGAGCCCCCACAATTATATAGATGCTGATATTGCATGTCATGTTTAGTGAACAAAGGAGGGTTACTAGCGGGGTACTGCAGGGTTCAGTACTGGGACCGGTCCTTTTTAATGTCTTTATAAGTGACATTGCATAGGAACTGGAAGGAAAAGTATGTCTCTTTGCAGATGACACAAAGATCTGCAACAGGGTTGATATACAAGATGGAGTGGAAAGGATGAAAAGGGACTTGGCAAGGTTGGAGGAATGGTCAAATGTATGGCAGCTCAGATTCAATGCAAAGAAGTGCATGGTAATGCACATGGGAACCAAAAACCCAGGGGAAGCGTACACAATGGGGGTTGAGATACAACAGTAAACATAGAAAGGGACCTGGGGGTAATTATATCAGATGACCTAAAGGTGGACAAGCAATGTGAGAAGGCAGTAAGGAAGGCTGGGGGAATACTGGGATGCATAGGAAGAGGCATCAATAGTAGAAAACAGGAAGTTGTTATCCCTCTGTACAGACAGTTGGTGAGACCCCATCTGGAGTACTGTTTGCAGTTCTGGGACCCCATCTCCATAAAGAACATAGACAGAGTGAGCTGTCCAGGAGGGGGCAACCAAAATGGTGCAGGGTCTGCACCAGAAGACATCTGAAAGAAAAACTAAAGGAGTTTAATATGTATACCCTTGAGGAAAGAAGGAGAGAGGGACATGATAGAAACTTTCAAGTACCTCAAGAAATTAACAAAGTCCAAGAGGGTAGCATCTTTCAGAAAAAGAGATGTGCAAGAACAAGGGGGCTCAATTTGAAGATAGAGGGGGGACGGCTCAGAGGTAATGTGAGGAAGTATTTTTTCACTGAGAGGGTTGTGGATGCATGGAACAGCCTCCCTGAGGAGGTCGTGGAGTCAAGAACAGTGGGGGACTTCAAGAATGCATGGGACAGGCATAAGGCAGTCCTAGTGGAGTGTAGGAGGAAGTAAGCTGTTGGTTAACTAGGATCTGCAGCTTATCTGTTAGGTAGGAAAATGGGCAGACTAGGTGGGCCAAGCGGTCCTTATCTGCCGTCAAATTCTATGTTTCTGTTTCTATGTCATCGTGGGTGGCCCCAAGCTAGCAAAAGTTTCTGAGTGGTCCTGACACCGATGGCTTAGAGTTCCAAAAGTGTGGCCCAATGGAGGAGATTATCTCAAAGATCTACTGTTATAGTAAGTAACTGTTTTCTATAGAAATTAAATATGCAATGGGCTGACTCAAATTATGTAATTTATTGTCACTTGTGAGGGGGAAGGTGCCAGAACTTTTATAACTCACTCTGGGCTCCACCACTTGTGAATTCCAGTATGGCCTTTCCCCTTGGCTTATTAAGGTAAAATTAATGTTTTGAGACAACCTGTTACATATCCCCATATATTTGCAAAATATACCTGAAAAGTACTGTATGTCTACAAAAGCAGTGGGCACGAAGCTGTGTAGGACTTGCAACAAGGCCAATATTAGGCGGGTAAACAAGGAAAACTACAGAGCTCTTCTATCTCGTTCTTCTAGTCTTAATCAAAGTTTTGAAACTATTTTATATTGAAGCATTTAAAATGTGTGAGAGGTGATTTATAAATGTTCTTTTGGCCACATTTAAATGTAGAGCTGGATTCTACTGAGGAAAAAGCAACATTGCAGAAATAAACTTGGAAACGTTATCGCATTCAGAGGCCAGTGAAAACATCACTGGTAAACGGAAACAGATTTACGAAGCCTGAAAAAGATTCATTGCATTTCTGGAGATGTTTTGGCTTTTAGTTTTGGAATTCTTAATCTTACAGACTGTGCTGTCATTGGTTTTTCTGTGAGGTATTTCCTATCACTATATAAAAGGGCATTTGTAAGTGTGGTAACATTGCCGTTGTTATTTGGATTTGTTTATGCTGCTGTCTGCTATATAGTTAATGTATGTATTTATTTATTTAGATATTATCTAAAATTGGCTTGTACTGAAGTGGTATAGTGTTACCAGTGACAAAGCTTCCTGAAAGATAAATACTACATAAAGTGATTATTATACATGCACAGCCTGCATAATCAGATTTATTGTCATGAGTACCTCCAAGCAACCTTACTCACAAGTGGCGTAACCGTGAATGTGCAATTAGAAAAATTATTCTGATAATGCAGTCATGGCAAGTGTAATAATTGGTTTGTACAACACAAAGACGTATTGTTAATATGAGTAAACAGCTACTCTTGATTGGCTTAATTGCCATTCAGATAAATACATGGCAATAAACATTTATTGTTGTGGATGTACATGAAAATATAAGTTTATTTTCTTATTTGTCTACCTGCAAGTCTAGATAATAGTATTTTTTTGCCTCTGTTTATAACCACCCCCATTATATTAACAGTTGTACTGTTGTTTTCAAGTTCATGAGTAATAATGATCATTAGAATAAAAAAGGAAGACATAAAATAATCTAAAAATGGAAATGTCCTAATTTTGCTGGCAAGGTGTGCAGTTCTGAAGAGATATGTATGTATATTTTTTGTGATCACTAATTTAATTAATAGATACATTCTGAAATCCCACCATATTAATTGAACTTGCTCTTAATAGATGCCACAGCTAGGGTACTGATTTAATTTCAGCAAATCTTTGTTCTCTGTAGTATATGTTCATTGAAAAAAAACTTAATACAGAGATTTGGGTTCCTAAAAAGTCTAAAGTGCACAAAATAGAGAAATTAAAACATTAAGGTTTAGAGTCTCAGGAGTATTGGTGAATCAGTGGTGTGGTGTTCTTTGGGGTTGTCAACTCTAATGCCCACCCCTCTCTCAGCCCATAACCTCCTGCCTAAGCACCAGGTACAGGTCCAAGCCCATGCCTCATAGTCAAATACTGTTTGGAGGTAGAGAAGCTCTCCACATGTGGCCAAAAGAACCAGTTGTAATTTTTTCACGCAGGGGCTGAAGCAAGAGATCATGTATAATTTTGTTTGCTCAAGGGAGTGTCGGGCATTAGGGTTAAAAGCCACAAGGAACAGCACATTACCAATTTGCCAAGACTCCTGAAACTCCTAAACCTATTGCTTTTATTTCCCCACTTTGTGCACTTTGACTTTTTGGGAACCGTAATCTCTGCATTAGCACAGTTATTTGTAGTGACTTTCCTTTCTTTTGTGATAGTGGAATCATATGCAGAATCTGTGCTTTCATGTAGATGCAGATGCAAATGCACAGGGCCTTCAGGGCTCCAAGCTAAGGGAAGAGTCTGGCTGCAAAACGCTGTGCCCTCCAGGCCCTGTGCTTATGTATAGCTACAAATGCATATGTGAAGGGCTTAGAAGGCCCTACATCAAGGGAACATTCTATCTGGCTGCAGAAGTGCTGGGCTGTCTGGGTCCTGTGCTTCTATGTGGCTGCAGATGCAGATAGCTTTGTGCCATGGAAATAGTCCTTCTGGTTGTGAAATTACAGGGCTGTTTGTGCCCTACAGTTCCACGCAGCTATTGATGCAAAGAATTTGTGGGTCTGTCTGGGGGGTTTGCAGAAATGCAGGGCCCTTGTGTGACTACAAATGCAGATGCAAAGAGCCAGGAGAACTTTGGGCTGCAGGAGTGCAGGACCCTTGGTACCCTGTGCTTCTGCATAGCTAGGTGTGCAGAGATGCATGGCCCTCTGGGCCCTATGCCAATAGAAGACTTCTCTTCAGTATATGGTTACTTGTTGCCCATGTAGCCAACACTGCACTGCCCCTTTCCAGGCCTGGAGTGGTGCCACACAGCAACGTCATCACCCCAGCCTTGGCCCAGCCAGCTGGTTTACTGAGCTTGCCTCCAAACTCAGCTCACCGGCATGAGATCACAAAGCCTTACTCACTGTGCCAAACATTGGCCCTGCATACAGCGTTTCTTCATAACTTTTTATTTTGACATTTTGCTTAAGACTGGGGCTGGTGATCTTGATTATTTTAAACTAGTATCCTACTCTCTGTTGTTTTATCAGTCAAACTCACAGTAGTGGCTGGTGAGAGCACCTTATTTCAGCCGGACATTTAGAGTTTGGAATCAGAGTAATAGGTTGGTTCTGGGTTTTGGGTGTTTCATTTGGGTTTAGAGTTCCGATAATAAAGCACTCCTTCCATCCCTCATCTATTTAATTCCTCTGTAAGAATTTTCTTGTTGGACTCTGCACTTGGACTTAAAGTTCCTGGCACTTAGTTCAATCATTGTGTTTTATTTTGATGTTTCTAGTTAGTGTGTATCGGGGTATGAGTGTGATATGTGTGTTTAGTGTGAATGGTGTAGGATGGCTATCGATTTGGGGTTTAATTTGTTATTGTGTTAATTTATAAGTTGGGTGGGTGGGTTTGGGGGAATAGACTAGGTGGGAATTATTGTGAGCTTTTAAAAGATTTGTTCTTTTTGTATTGGTGGGTTGTGTTTATGGTAGTAGTAGATTTTTAGTGGGTGTGTGTGTGTAGTTTATTAAGCGGTTCCCTGTGATGTGTTACTTGCTACAGATTACAAGACTTTGCTACTGCACATCCTTACTTAGGAGCTTGTGCCCCTTCCATGACCATCCCCTGTCATCTGCTGTTTATCAGTGGTGCAGGGAGATGGGGATTGGAAGGCAAAGTAGGAGGCCAAGGAGGGATGGGCTGAGGAGTGGTGGGGAGGCATCTATTGGGATTGTAAGGACCAGGAGATGCCCTGGGAGGAGAATGGGACTAGAGAAAGGCCAGATGTGTATTGTCCCTTTACCCAGGGAATCCACCAGACTGAGTGGGCAGGCAGCTGAGGGGCCAGCTTTCTTCTTTCGTCCACTTTGGGCAGTATTATGGAATGCCAGGTCAATAAGAAATAAATCTGCTATTATATTGGATCTTGTTTCTTCAGTCAGCCAGGCTTACATCACTGAGACCTGGCTGGGAGACAGTGCTGGTCCAGTACTGGAATCGGCAGTCCTGGCGAAGTTCTCGGTAGTTCTCTGCCTGAGGAGGGATTGCAGGGGAGTTGGGGGCTGGCCTTCTCTTTTAGAATTAAACTGAACCTGGTGGTGCACCTAGTAGGAAATACCTCGTTGTTTGAATGCGTGGCACTGCATGGGGGTCCAGGTGCAAGCTGCTGAACCCTCCTTGTGTATTGTCCTCTGGGGCGTGAGGTGGAGTTCCTGCAGGAAATTGGAGCTTTTGTTGCTGACAGGGTGGTGGAGTTGCCAAGATGGCTTATTCTTGGTGACTTTAATGCTTGGGCCAATGATGAGAGCTTGCTTTTTGCTCAGAATTGTCTCCAGAGTATGGAATCTCTGGGGCTGACAGAAGTCTGGAACCTGCCAACATGGCCATGCCTTGGACCTGGTATTCTCACTGGTGCTTGAGATTAATAAACTTGAGATTGATCTGGTTGTTTGTTTGGATCACTGCACTATCAGGTTCAGTTTCAGGGCCCCCCTCTTGTAGTCCATCCCCTGTGGAGGTGGTCCACTTCTGCCCTTTGAGAGTGCTTCAACCAGAGGGACTGTTTCTGACACTGGATGTCTCAGAAGTGTTGAGGGCAAGTGCTGGGGGCCTGGCGGCAGCTGTGGTGGGCTATAATACGGTCATTGCTGAGGCCTTTGATTTCTTAGCACCGTCCTATGTATGCCCATTGGTATCGCGCCCTGGCTTGCCATGGTTTGATGGTGAGCTGAGTGCAATGAAAACCAAGGTGCAGAGGTTGGAGCCTCGGTGGAGAAAGCCCAGGGCCATGGAGGACAAAATGGTTCTGATGTCTCATTATGATGAGGATCAGAAAGCAGTCACCTGTAAGAAGGTAGCTTTTCTGTCTATGGAGATTGCTGCTGGGAAGAACCGACCGGCTCAGCTCTTCCGGATGGTAGATAGGCGTTTACATCCTGCCTGTCTGGAGCTCATTAATGTTTTTTCATCTGCCAAATGCAAGGAGTTCACTCAGTTCTTCTCAGGCAGAGTGCCCTTTATTAGGGCCAGGATTTCTCCAAGTGGGTTGTCACAGCCCAGAAGGGTGGAGCCTGGGAGTCATGGCCAGAGTCATTGTTTCTGGGGAGATTTCTGACCGGTGATGATAAATAAGGTTTGTGAGGTGATCTTTGAGCTGTGGCCAACATTTTGTAGCCCGGATCCTGGCCCAACATGACTACTAATGAGCTATGTTTGGTATTTAGGCCTGGTGTTCACTGAGATTGTCTGGTGTTCCTTATCAGAGGGGGTCTTCCCAAAGTTGCTGAAAAGTGCTTTGGTGATGCTTTTGCTGAAACGTCCATCTTTGGACCCAGACATGATGGCAAATTACTGACCCATCTCTATCCTTCCCCTTTTTTGGGAAGCTTATTGAGAAGGTGGTTGCACTAAAGCTTGAGGCATACCTTACAGCCTTTAACATCTGTGAGCCCCTCCAGTCTGGGTTTAGTGCAATGCATAGCACAGAGACTGCACTGGTTTGGGTGCATAATGGCCTGCTCAGGGCGAGAGACAGGGTAGAGTGATCAATTCTTGTTCTCAGTCTCTTGTCAGCATTTGACACTGTGGACCATGGGCTACTTTTGGACTTACTCATGGGATAGAATTCACCAGCAAAGGTATCAGCTGGTTCGAGCCCTACCTTAAGGACAGGACCCAGATGGTTGTGTTAGGAGAATACTTCTCCCATCAGGTGTCTCTGCCCTGTGGTGTTCCCAAGTGTTTGATCCTGTCACTCATGTTATTCACAATGTATATGCTGCCCCTGGGTGAGATCATTAGGCAGTATGGGCTTGGGTTTCATTGTTATACTGATGATACTTGGCTCTACCTGTCCTTTGCACCTGGGACATCAGATGCAGGCAATGTGCTTAAAAAATGCTCGTCCAAGATTCAGATCTGGATGTCATCAAGCTGATTGAGACTAGACCCTGAGAAGACTGAAGTGCTGGTGGTAGACCTTGATCGAAGGGGAGACTGGACTTTGGCTCAGCCCCTCTAGGTTATCAGCCTCCACCATGATGAAAAACCTGGGAGTCATTCTAGATAATGAGCTGACACTGGAAGCTCAGGTGACGGTAGTAGTTCAGAGTGCCTTTTATCATCTCTGAAATATCAACTGGTTTAAGTCCCTTGTCCTGCTTAATGACCTGATCAGGCTAGTACATACGTGCATGACCTTGAGGCTCGATTACTGCAATGTTTCATACCTTGGGGTCAAGGAAGGTGCTTTGTGATATCTGCAGTTGCTGCAGAACTCTGTGGGCTGGCTACTAATAGGTCTTTCCAGATTCTGTCATGTGTTGCTCATGCTGTGCAAACTGCACTGGCTGCTGGTGAAGTGGTGTATCTCCTTTAAAGAGGGTCTGGTGACCTAGTAGGCCCTACATGGTCTGGGCCTGGGCTACCTGTTAGAGCTTCTGCACCCTTCTACCCTCGGACATCTGCTCTACTCTACTCTGCTGAGGAAGTCCTCTTGGTAGTCACAAGGGTGAGATTAAAATCATCTGGGGATTGGGCATTTGACGTGGCTGCTCCAGTGCTTTTGAATTCATTGCTTAGGACTCTAAGAGAGGCCCCTCAGTAGAGGCTTTTAAACGTAGTCTGAAAACTCTTGTTTATGGAAGCATTTAAAGATTAGCTAGAGTTGATTAATATACATATGTGTTTTATGATCCCTTCATATGTTTTTTATGGATTGAATAGATTCTGTATAGTTGGGTATTTTATAATATATGTTGTTCCTTGTAATGGTGCCCTGAGCCTCTGTGGAAGGGGACCACAAATAAATAAAGACTACAACTATTGCTGTGTTGAATTTATATTGAATTAGTGTCATGTACTTAACTGATTACTCACACATAATTCCTATTCTGTAGGTAATTACTAGTGCATCCTAAAAGTATCTGTATGTTAGCCTGCACCCCCAAACAGGCACACAATGCTTGCTAGTCACTATCCCCATTAGCCTGACAATAGCCTCTCCCCACATGTGCGTAGGAGCACAGTGGACACAGGAGGTGGGATGTGGGCAGTGTTGCGGTCACTAGTGGGAATCCAATAAGAGGTCTGTCCTGCCACCGGACTGAATCCTTTGCTCTGAATGGAGTATGGGATTGTGGGTACTGGTGTACTGCGGTACCTTAAGGGGCTAATGCAATATGGGAAGTTGCCGGTGGTGCTGCGGGTTGAGGCACTGGATGCCACACCTCGCTCCACGCAGGTGATCCGGGTTCGGGAACGAGCCCGGGGCATTGGGGGTCGACAGGGAAGGGAAAGGATTGAGTGTCTGGAGGACAGCTCTCCTTTCCCGGGAGGGAGGGACACACACACTCGGCTCCTGACTGGCCTCTGGTGGAAGCCGGAGTCACAGCAAATGCATGAGTGTACAGAGGGGGTTGGGAGTAGTTGACGTCGGCGGTGATGCCTTGACTTTGGGGCATGCACCACTCCCACAAGAAAAAGGGAAAATCACCCCGCAGTGCTCTCGGTAGATGGAGCACCAGGCCCCGATCCCCAGTGCCGCTGTCTGTCACCAATGGCGTCCTGATGACAACAAGAAGGACTTGGGTGGCCCAGCTCAGGCCCGCCTGAGTATAACCCCAGCTACATGGGAGACAGATTGCACCGGACTCCAGGTAAGAGGCCGGGGACTAGAAGGCCATAGGTGTCTCCTGAAGAGGGAGTGCTGCGGGTAGGGGGAGTATAAAGAATAAGTAAAAAAAAAAAAAAAAAAAGGAAATTTCAGAAACACAAACATCTGTAACTGAATTTATAGTCCTAACTCAGTTTCTAGTTGGTATTACATGTTTGTGACAGAAGTGCCTTTTGTCCAGAACACAGTGTACATGTTCTCTTAGAAGTCCAGAGAAAAAGTCTGCTCAGTCTCCACAGACTGCTTGGCAATATTGAAAGTTAATCTCTCCACCTCCTTCTGATGTTATAGCATGAGGTCACTGTTAGTCCTGTAATTAATTTGTAATATGACCAAGTATATCCAAAAGGGTAGCATTTTACTGCTTGCTTGCAAACTGCAGAAATAGCAATGTTAAATTATGACAGTCTCTTGGGTCAGAGCATTCACCTTTGATCTGTAGAAAACACATCCTGACAGCTGTTTCCTCCTGGGGTAAAAAATTTAACAGGTATCTGTTAGAACTTGTTACTTCCTAAGATGTCGTAAAAAATGTAGTCTTCTGTGGCTTTCTGGACTTCAAAGTGATTGAAGTTTCACAATGTGTTGTAATCTGGTGTTCTTGTAGTCCCAGGAAGTCAATTTTTTTTTGCAAGCCAGAGGTAACCAGCAGACCAGTACATTTTCAAAAACCTAATATCCCAGAATGCCTTGCTGGCTGCCATATTTTCCCCAGCAGAAATCCATAGAACATACATTTATATCACAAATATAATATAATATAATAACAAGTAGATAGGCAGAGCGTCACAGCCATTTTTGTTGTTTTTTCACTGCCAGAAAGTGCCACAGGTGATGGAACTGTAGATGGTAGATGCGTTCAACCATGTAAAGCATCTATAAACTCACTATTATAGGCAGTTAATATAAAAAGAATGTATAATACACCCATGTATACATATTAAGTGTATAGTTGTATCAAAGGATCTTGGTGACATTTATAAGCTGCAAGACTGAAGCTCAAATGGTTCACATTTACCACCAAAATCCCTAGATAAAATGATATCCTCATTTATATTTTATTTATTTATTTCGTTTTTGTTGACCGGGTAAGAGCACTAGACAAATCCTGCCTATTTTCAGGCATGACCTGGGGGAGGGGGATACAGATGAATGCCAACTGACCATGAACCAGATTAAGCTGTTGGTGGTATTTTTAGTGAATGAGGGAAATTTGGCCAGGACACCGGGGAAATTCCTCTACTCTTTCGGTAGGGGGCTTATCCATTCCGATGGCCACTTGGTGCTCGGCGTTGGAGGAGGAGGAGGAGGAGGACGTGTTGGAGGTAGGAAAGTTGGTCTCCCTCCCTATCTCCTCTTTGCAGGAGACTGACCGGGACAGGAACACTATGGATACGACGATGGTCTCTGCATGGCAGTCGAAGTCTTCGCAAGCGAATGAAGGATCTTTTTTTGAAAAAGACGGACCAGTTACTGCACAGGAAGGACTGGTTATTACACAGGTGGCAGGAGTTTCACTGGTTACCTGTCTGGAGGAGACTGTTGCTTGAGAGCCGGCTGGTGAGAGTTCTGCTGGGGCTTCGCTCCGACCGGCTGCTGAGAGTCCTTTCAGTCAAGGTATGACATGGACTGACAGGGCTCAGCTGAGTGTAACGAGGCAGGCGGCTGACTCAGCGGGTGTCGGCGAGCGAGCACAGTGTGGATCAGTGTTTCCAGGGGCCGGGGAGACTGGCAGCTGTTTGCTTCCAAGCGAGTGCCATGAGTCTCCTCTGAGCTCCCCCACGACGTTAGTAGCAACTTGTTCTTTGCCTCTCTGTTTTGAGCACTCCAGGATTAGCGAGGAAAATGGTTCCTGCATCACGGCTCAGCAGATTTTGACTACGGGGCAGTTGGGTGTGTTGCCATCCCGGCTTACAGGTACTGTGACTTTTCATTGTGCTGGTATCTTTTCTCGGGGACCCCAACAGCAGGTCACAGCAGGACACACCGTCCCAAGCTCTCTTGGTCCTGGGTTTGATTCCCACCTGTCTGCTTCGGGCCTGACAATTGCTGCAGCTCTTCGGGGTGCAGGGTGGGAGAAATCCCACCTTGGATGATTCCTGGACCTCCTCTGCATGGCCCAGCCCAACACCACAAGGGGATGTACTTGATATTTTGGACCCTCTGGAATTGCCCTTGGGCTTACAACTTTCTCAGCACCCTTCGTGGTGTGTAGGAGGGGCTCAGGTACTAGAACAAGTGGATGTGGCACTACCGAAATGGACTTTGCCTACTGATACTGTGGAGTCTAGAACAGCAGATGGGCCTCTTGCCCCTTTACTGCCATCTATTAATTCGGATTTGTTACTGGCTTCTGAGCCCTCTGCTACCCTGGTGGGGATGGGGGGGTGGCTCACTTCAGACAACCGAGTCTATTGAGATCCCTCTACCTACGTCTGATAGTGCTTCTGCTCAGATCAAGAACTCTGCCTTTGCTGCTTCAGCTCCTGGATTGTCTGCTGGCCCACAAAAGCCTAAAACTTTTGCTGGATTGTTTCATTCCCCCCCCGAGCAAGCCAAACAACGTAATGCCGTTTGGCTTCACTACAGGAGTGGGCTGGAAGTTCTTCCACATCGTTTATATGTTGGGAAAACATTGATTAAGTCCAGTCTGCAATTTTCTCCATCTGAAATTTATGCCTTGATTCATACTTCTGGTGATAATTATTTTGACATTAGGTTTAAAACAGCATTACATTTAGACTCATTTTGGCATCGTTATCAGGCAGTTCGACACACCCCATTATGGTCACCTTTTTTCGCCATTCCCCTTACAAAGCCCACTATTAAGAATGTCACTGTTTTGTTTAAAAATGATGGAGTAGCAATAGATGATATCGTGCGTTGGTTATCTGCTAAATGTACTGTGTTGGGTTTACCTAATCCAATAATTGACTCAGAACTTTTTTGGACAGAGGAGTGGAAATTACGGGTGAAAATACCAATTGCTAATGGGGTTATACAGCATTTGCCGAATTGTTTTTATTTGGGAAGGGATAGAGGTTTTATTTTTTACTGAGGTCAGCCCAAATCGTGTTTTAGGTGTGGGGCCCATACGCATCTTAGTAATGCTTGTGATCAACTTAAATACTCTTCTTGTCGGGTTCCGGTCATGTGAATATTAATTGTCCTCACCCATCCTACTGTAATTTGTGTGAAGCAGCCTTGCACTCTTATAAAGAGTGTCCGTGGGCCTCCCAGAATAATCCTGTGATGCCTTCTGAAACTCAGGATGAGACTGTTTCTCAGGCCCAACGGTCTGCTCAGGCTAGGCCTCAGTTTCGGCCTTTTTGCTACTGCGCCTTCCACTTCTCCATCTGGTCCCTCTTCCTCATGAATTGACCTGGTTTTGGTACCACCACTCCTGACTGAACCCACGTCCATCCCGGAGGTGCTCTCAGGTGAAAAAGGAATGGTGCATCCTGCTGAGGCGTCCACCTCTGCTGTTTCCGGGTGCAGTCCATGGCTTCTAGCACTTCGACTGAGCCCTGTGCTTCTAAAGATGTTATGCCCCCCCACGAAGACACGGATTGGGTTCCAGTGAGTAACAGAGATAGATGAGAAGCTCTCTCATGAAGGGAGTTCCCCTACCTTCTGCATCTCCGCCCTCCAGTTTGGTGGTTAAAAACAGGTTTGCAGTGTTACATAAACAGACTGTTGAAACTCAGGAGGAGTCTGATGCCTCCTCTGTTGCATCCTCCCAGGTCGAGATGTTAACTGACACTGAGCAGGTTTCTGGTGACACTCAGATTAGTGAGAAAAAATGGTGCAAAATGAAGTCTCCAGGAAAGGGAAGAGGTAGAAAGAAGTCCTGAATTTTAAAATGTCATCTGTGGGGGATGTATTGTCTTTTGGCAGCTTAAATGCCAATAGCCTTAAAAATGCTAAAAGGAGACAGGCTATTTTTTCTCTCCTCCTGTCTTTACCATTGAATATTGTGTTTTTACAGGACACTAGGCTCCACTCCCTGAGGGAAATTGGGCAGGCCTCTAGGGATTGGAGGAGTGGCCTGTCTTTCTGGTCCATGGCTGAGGATGTGTGTGCCAGAGTGGGGATTCTTGTTAAAGGTGTGGACGTACAAGTTACTAGATTGCTTGACTTGATTCAGGGATGGGTTCTTATTTTAGATGTCATTATCCACCGACAAGAGTGGTGGTTACTCAATATTTATAACCCTCAACTTAAAACACATCAGATTCAGACTTTGAAAGCTATCCGGCCCTTTCTTCACTCTTCAAAATCAATTATTTTTGGAGGGGACTTTAATTGTACTCTGGCCTTGTCCGATAAGACTGGGGTTACCCAAAAGTTATACTCGGATTCTGATTTTCTCGACACCTTGTATGTCGCTGCTAATTTGCGAGATGGGGCTTCTTTTGGTACACACCCTCCGGTACACACTTTTCACCGGGATAGATTTACCACAAGAATAGATTATTTCTTTATTTCCCATTGGTTGACCAGTGTTCAGTATTCAGTTCTCCCATGTGAATATTCTGATCATTGTGTGTTAATGTTAACCATTGGTTGTCCCAGTAACAAACCTGTTTCTCATACATTCTGGAAGATGAACATTTCTGTTTTGGGAGAGGACGGAGGGTGGCAGGACCTGTATAGTCTTCTTCAGGATAAGATCTCAGTGTTTGACCTGTATGATAACCCGACTTTTTGGTGGCAAGATACCAAATCCGATATTAGGAAATTCTGTCGGCAGTCTTCTAAACAAAATTCCTCAGACCGCTATTTTAAATACCTTAAGTGTCATCGGCACTTGCAAAGATTACTGTCTTGGCAAACAGAATGGGGACTCGCCTATTCTGACCAGATTCGGCAAGTAAAAACTGAGATGCATTCCTATCAGTATGAGAGAACCACATTGCTTTTTTTAGAACAAAAATATGGGAGGAAAGGGGCGGCCAAAGTAGTCAACCTGTATGACAGTAGTCATTAACAGGTTGAGTCTAAATATATGCCCTCTTTAATTTCCCATAATGGCACCCAGATTAGTGATAATCATAATATTTTGAAGGAAGTGTCCTACCATACTCAGACTTTATATGGCCAAGCTTATGGCCCACAGGCCTGGGAAGGTTTTCTGGATTCTTTGAGTATTCCTGCATTATCCCCCAACTGTATCAGTGACTCCTATTGGCCTATTACAAGTGCTCACGTGGATTCCATAATTAGTCATCTGAAAACTACTGTGACTCCTGGTCTTTATGGCATCCCCAATGAGTTCTATAAAAAAGCTAAATCCTTATTATCACCCTATTTGACGGCAATATATAATGTCATTTTACAAGGAATCTTACCCATACCACTTGCCTTAGCGGATAGTAACTTGATTTTTTTATTTAAGCATAAAAATGATAAAGAAAGGCTGGACAACTGGTGTCCCATTAGTTTGCTGAACTCCGATTGGAAGATTTTATGTAAAATTGTTTCAAATAGACTCTCTCAGATTGCCACCAAAGTGATTTTTTCCACTCAAACTTGTGCGATTCTGAATCGTACTATGCTTTCTAATTTAAAAATCTTACGTGAAGTCTTTGATGGGTGTAATACGCAAGGTTATGTTCTTAGCTTGGATCAGTCTAAGGCATTTGACCAAGTTCCACATAATTATTTATTTGCTGTCCTGGCAAAATATGGGGTACCTGTGGAACTTATGCTTTGGATCAAGAATCTATACAGGTATGCCTGCACAACTCCATTGGTTAACAGGTTAAAAGGCTCACATATTCCTATCAAGAGAGGGGTGCGCCAGGGGTGCCCCCTGCTGTATGTCTTTTCTATTGACCCTCTTCTCAGAAAACCGAATGAAGCGGGGACTATTAGACATATCTCTGTACAACCGGGCTTAGCTTTTCTCAGTGCTCTAGCTTATGCCGATGACATCTGTATTCTGATTGCTGACCAAGCTTCTGGTGAGAAGGCTATTGAAGTTGTCCATTCCTTCTCCTTGATTTCTGGTTCTGAGTTAAATACACAGAAGAGTGTGGGTATCTCAGTTCATATGCCCTTACAGGCAGTGTCTTCTGACATAGGGGGAATAGTTATTCACTCGCACAAGATTTGTATTTTAGGTCTTTCTTTTGGCCCGACTAATGCGGCAGAAAGCAACTGGATTTATTCTATGGAGGTAGCTGAATCCAAAATTGTTCGATGGAAATGTTTCCCCATGTCCCTTAAGAAGCGGATTTATCTGCTCAAAACTTGCATCCTTCCTATTTTTTTATTGGTTAGTTATATTTTTCCCTTCCCTATGCATCCTGAAGTCCGTCTATATAATTTATTTTTTCAGCTTTTGTGGGGCAGCAGATTAAACCCAGTCAAAAGATCTTTTACTTACTGGCCTATTAAACAGGGAGGTCTTCATATGGTGAACCCGGTATTATTTTACTTTTCTCTCTTTGTACATTCTAATATTTTTCCCTGTATAGCTAACAGGACGGATTGCTGGGTTCATAGTTTTTCAGCCCGTTCTCGATATTTTCTGGACAAATGGCAGGCCCCTGTGTGGAAACCATTTACCAAAATTCCTACCGGGACATCTGGATACCTTATTGAAAATTTTAAAAAGCTAAAACTGTGGAAGGTGTCCTACAATATAGAAGAGTTACAGAATAGAAAATGTTTATATTCTTCTGTTCTGCAAACAATGTTTTTGGCGTCACCATGTTTTTATGTGCCGTGTGACACCAATGTCTGACCAAACAATTACTGGAGGGTCGGATTCTGGAGAAAATGAGGGATACCTTGTGGTTATGTTGTCATCATAAATTAAATGTTAAGGGAAACCAAGCTCATAAGCAATTGACTGAAAGGATTTGTGTTTGGGACACCTGTATATGCAAAATTGAATCCCTGTCGCACCTGTTTTTTGAATGTCCTTATATAGCTCCATTGTGGACTCAGTTGGGTCAGGAATGGGCTTTACCTATGTTCTCTGCTCTAACTTATTCAGACTTAATTTATGGGAAGTTTGGTCCTAGTTGGAAAGTCTTTTTTACAGGTACACTAAGGGTTCTGTTTGCAGTTTGCAAATGGTGTATCTGTCAAAACAGATGTCTGTTTGTACTTCAACAAAAGACGGTTTCTTTGAAGGAACTGCGGGACCACATTAAGAAAGAAATTTCTCATATTTATTGTTCGGAAAAAAAATACTTGCCTGCAGCCTTAGTGGCGTTTTAGTGGAGCGCTGCCTTTAATCTTGTTTGAAGGGGTTACTTGAACAATGTTGTCTGAGGGGGGATCGGAGCTAGAGGATTGTTATCTCTATTTTTTCAGTTTTTTCTGGTTGTTCTTACCCTGAATTGAAGGTTTTTCTGTTTCTTTGTTTTTGTATTTATGTATGATGGTCTGATTTTTATATGACTTGTCTTAAGTTTTTGCCTTATTATATTATTTTCCAATAAAAAATTCCCCTACTCTTTTCGATAAGTGCCATGGGATCTTTAACATCCACCTGAACTACCACCAATCCAGGCAGATGGGACTTCAGTTTAATGTCTCATCTGAAAGATGGCACCTCAGAAGTGCAGCACCCCTCTCATGCTGCACTGCAGTGTCAGTACTGGGATATTAACCCAAGTGCCAGATGTGGGAACTGAACCCACAGCTCTCTGATCTCCCAGCCTCAGAGGCGAGTGTGCTACCTACTAAGCCACTGACACCGAGTTCAATACATATTCATTTGGACACGTGTTCTAATATATAGGTTTAACAGCTATAGTTATTCTTTTTTTTTTTGGCTCAGAGTGTGGGTACAAAGATCAATCATATTCAAGATCAGTACCATTCATCTTCATCATGGTCAAATCCCTACATATCGTCCTGCTGCCTGGAATTCTCAATTTATAATAAGTCTGTTGAACACAAGAGTGGAAGCCAAATCCGATGAAATTACACTTCATGATTCTCAATTTTAGAAAATTCACCATCATCTTTATACAAATTGGCCATGAATTGAAACCATTCTAGAAACTGAGGTGGTTGAATTGCTTTCCAATGAATTAACAGTTTTTTTTTGCCATGAGCAAACCCAAATGTATTTGATAAATTAAGTTGTACAAGTCAAAGTCTGACTGAACAACCCCAAAGAGGGCAATGCAAGGGTCGAAAGGAAAATCTTGACCTATAAGTTTGCTAAAAAACGTGAATATTTTCTGCCAAAAAGATTCCAACTTTTTACAGGAGACTAACATATGATCTGGGGTCCCTCGTGCTTCTTTGCATCTTTGACATATTTCAGAGAAGCTGTTATCTATTTGATGTAATTGTACTGGAGTTAGATATGTTCTGTGGTGAATATTAATATAGATTTGTTTTAATCTATTGTTTTTGAAGGGCAGTTCTTTAAGATTAACCATTGTATTCCAGGTTTAATCCTGTATTGTAAGAGCTCTTTCCATTTCCCAAGATTCCTTAAGTTTATCAAGGGTTCCAGTGCATGAGCTATTGTTGTTAAAGTTATAAAGTTCTGCAATCAAATGTTTAGAAGATTCTAGATTCTGAAAAAATACCTCAAGTATGCCCATAACAAAAAGAAGAGAATTCATATTTATTTTAAAGAAAAAATTCCTCACTTGTAGATACGGGGAAAATAATTTGTTGGTAAATGAAATTTACTTTTTAATTTCTCAAATGAGGCTAATGAATCATTAATCAAAAAGTCCTTCAACATATATAGCCCTTCAGTGACTAATTGCTGCTAAATCAGACCCTTCTTCATAGATGGTGGAAAATGTATGTTATTACTGATAGGAGTGAATTGTGAAACCAAATTACCCTCTCCCAACAATTTTTTTGTAAAATTCGATGCCCAGTTAGTTATCCTGGTGGAGTTTAACATTGTGGAATAGGAATCTGATTTATTAATATTTAAGGACAGTGACTGAGTTAGTGAAGAAAAAGGTATCACAGCGGATTCTATAAGAAAGCATGCTGGTTGATGTTGCCCCCTGATCAAACCAGCTACCAAGACACTCCAACTGGGCAGCTAAATAATATTGCCAATAATTAGGCAGTGACATGCCTCCTTTTTCTTTTGGCAACTGTAACTTATAGTATGCTATTCTTGGTGTCTTCTGTTTCCACAAAAAGTTCCGGACATCTTTGTTCAGAGAATCGAAAAAAAATGTAGGTACCACATTAGGGAGGGCCTAGAACAGGAACAGGAACCTCGTCAGTACATTCATTTTTAAGATATAACAGCTGTATTTATTGGTAGCCACCATTTGATGTTGCTGTATGAAGGGGGTT
Source organism: Neoceratodus forsteri (assembly GCA_016271365.2). Taxonomy (NCBI): domain Eukaryota; kingdom Metazoa; phylum Chordata; order Ceratodontiformes; family Ceratodontidae; genus Neoceratodus; species Neoceratodus forsteri. Next base: position 714,729,541 of record CM057458.1, read on the forward strand.
GTCAGCTGAGCAGCTGCAGCACAGAATATGAAATGAGTAGAAGTCACTTTGACTGATAAGTTATGCAACTGCGACGTCTGGCAGTGTTTGTGTTCGTCAGGAGTCACTGCTGAGATAACCTGAGCAGGTTTTACAGTGAAGTGTGAAAAGAAGGTGCCCAGGAGCAGAAAGGGAGGGACATAGAAACATAGACTTTGACGGCAGATAAGGACCGCTAGGCCCATCTAGTCTGCCCATTTCCCTACCTACAGGATAGGCCGCAGATCCTATTTAACCAACAGCCTATATCTTCCTGCCCCCCACAAGAATTGCCTTATGTCTGTCCCATGCATTCTTGAATTCTCCCACAGTTTTAGACTCCACAACTTCCTCAGGAAGGCTGTTCCATGCATCCACTACCCTCTCTGTGAAATAATACTTCCTCACATTGCCCCTGAACCGCCCTCCTTCTATCTTTAAATTGTGTCCCCTTGTTCTTGCAAGTCTCTTTTCTGAAAGATGCTACCTCTTGGACTTTGTTGATTCCCTTGAGGTACTTGAAAGTTTCTATCATGTCCTCCTCTCCCTTCTTTCCTCAAGGGTATACATATTAAGCTCCTTTAGTCTCTCCTCATCGGCTTCTCTTGCAGACCCTGCACCATTTTAGTTGCCCTCCTCTGACTGCTTCTATCCTGTCTATGTCCTTGCAGAGATGGGGTCTCCAGAACTGGACACAGTATTCCAGATGGGGTCTCACCAACTGTCTGTACAGAGGGATAACAACTTCCTGTTTTCTGCTGCTGATGCCTCTCCCTATACATCCCAGTACACCCCGCCCTCCTACTGCATTCTCACATTGCTTGCTAACCTTAAGGTCATCTGATATGATTACCCCAGGTCCCTTTCCTGTTTTGTTGTTGTTACTACCTCCCCACCCATTGTGTATTCTTCCCTGGGTTCTTGTTTCCAGGTGCATTATTTTGCACTTTTTGCATTGAATCCTAGCTGCCATCGTCTGACCATTCCTCCAACTTTGCCAAGTCCTTTTCATCCTTTCCACGCCCCTTGTGTATCAACCCTGTTGCAGATCTTTGTGTCATCTGCAAAAGGCATACTTTTCCTTCCAGTCCCTCTGCAATGCCACTGATGAAGACATTAAAAAGGACTGGACCCAATACTGAACCCTGTGGTACCCCACTAGTAACCCCTCTTTCTTCAGAGTGGACTCCATTTACAATTACCTTCTGTGTCCTGTTGTCCAGCCAATGTTTTACCCAGGCTACCACCCTAGGACCCACTCCCAGGCTGGTTAATTTGACTACTAATCTTTTGTGTGGGACTGTGTCAAATGCCTTGCTAAAGTCTAGGTAGGCCATGTCCACAGCCCCTCCCTGGTCTACTACTTTGGTCACCCAGTCAAAGAAATCTATTAGATTCGTCTGACATGACCTTCCCGGGACATTTTAACATCAATCAAGTGAGATGAGAGACTGACATCAGAGAAAAAGGATGTAAGTGGAGAATATTTTTAACACCGTTTCTGTCACTGAAGTCTGATGCCTATAACTTAGACTTAACTGGCAGATAAAGTTGTAAATATTAGAGAACTGAAATATGTTAACATTATATATTATACAACATGATATATCATGCGACAAGATCACATCACATCACATCACATCACATCACATCACATCACATCACATCACATCACATCACATCACATCATTTTAACTCATGGTCCCTTTCTCTTATCCCCCAACAAATGCAATACAAAGTAGAACTTATGCATCACAGGATACCATTCATACGCTAAGTTTACAGGTCAGTTTTTGGTCTACTTTTTTTTGGTAGTGTCTTTTTTTTTTTAATCTTGAAGGCAATAATCATAATTAAAAAAGCAACCCCCCAAAATAAAAACAAGGGTTAAACCTCCTTTATCTGAGCAAGTAGGCACTTCTTGTCATGTCCTACTTTAGACCATCATGTTCTTCCTAAGTCCACTGCCACAGTAGATGATGAAAACTGTGATGACTGATACAGATACAGCTAATGTATTCTGTACTGCTACAGCATTATTGTTGGCTAGAAACTTGGAAGACTAGGGGCCAGATATTCAAAACTTTGTCCCGGGGCTAAGTTAACACTGCTCAGTGGGCAAACTTAGCCCGAAGCACAAAATAAGCTATATTCAAAAGGAATAGCCCTGGGCAAACAACTTCTGAATATAGCATGGGAATGAGGCCGGACAAACGGGGCTGGGAGTGCAGGGCAAACTTAGCCCTGGAATAAGACAGCTCAGAATATAGTAACCAGGAAGTGCAAACCACAGCAGCAACACAGTGCACAGTGACATGAAGGTAGGTAGAGGTGAACCATGTGGCCAATGTGTGTGCCAGCAAATGTGTGGACCCAGTACAGCTGCAGGCAGCAGTGCATGTGAAAGTTCAGTGTTCAAAACTGCATAATATTCCCCGAACTGTTTATGAAGTGCTCACACATTTGCGTGGGTTTAGTGCAGGGCTAAACCATTAGTCCGGTGCAAACACGTTTGCCCAGCGGTAAATTTTGCCATATTCAAAAGTGATATGCAAATGAGCCTACTTAGGTAGGCTCTGGGCAAACATCCAAATTAGCATCTCATTATGCCCTGATTTGCATGCAGTTTGCCCAGTGTTACTGCAGGGTCCCACAGCTGCATCTGTAGGTCAGTCTGGAAGTACAGGGGCTGTCTAGGTCCTGCCACGGCTCCACCTGTAGGTCACTCTGGCAGTGCATGATGATAGCTGTAGGCTACGTGTAAAGAGTACAGCATTGCATAGAATACTGTACCCTGGGGATAACACAGCATAGGTACAGATGGTGGTGGTGCTGCATGCAACTGTCACACTGTAGGTCATGCTACAGTACTCCGCAGACACTATAGTAGGAAGGGGGCCAGTAGTGTGTGGACACAACACTGTCTGTGGTATGTAGGGCAGTGCTGATGACTGCACTATACACAGTGACAGGCCCAACATGCAGATGTTTACTGATAGTGGACATTACTGTTACGCTGTTGTGTGACCCACAGATGCTGCACCTCTGGCATGGGATGCTCACAGTGACATGTGCTGTGGCAGTTGCACTGCTGTGCGGTATATGGCCAGGGGGGCATATATTATCAGAAAGGCACACTGGTGTTGGGGTATTCCCAATACTGGCCCATGTGCACTGTGTGATGTGTCCCAGCCTTGTAGCCACACCTGGTCTGTGGCACAGCCTGGCCACCCATTCACTCTCCCCTCAACATCTTCTATGCCCACAGTGCTGCTTGTGTGTGCTGGCATATGTTGTCCACAGAAGAGTGGTGCACAGGAGTTTGCTGTATGGCCACAATACCATGATGTCCACTGGCGGCAGAGTCACCACTTACTGCCTGGCATGGCTGGGACTGGTGGTGGATGATGGCATCATTGTGATACCATCAGCGAGCAGCATGTTTCCTCTATGTCTATCTTTGTTTATGTGTTATATTTATTTGTTAGGGTTGCGGAAAAGCCATGCAAACACTGTACAAAGCCAAAATGTCATGCAAAGCTGATTGCCCAGGTTTAAGACTACCTTTTCCTGGGTGGTAATGTGCACTGTGCTAAGTGTCACGCTAAGTCGTGCAAAACCACTTTGCATGGCGCTAGTCGCTATATATAGCATTGCGCCTGTATTCATGTACACACACCCTCAGTTTGCCCCTTGCATACATTATGATTTTGCCCCATGCTAATGCAGTTTGTGCACGCTATTTGGCCTTTTGAATATAGCAAATCCGTGCTAAACCTGCGAAAACAGTTTTTGCCCAGTGCAAAGTTTTGAATATATGGCCCTCGGTTTACTGGCCAAGGCACCTAGCTTCAGCTGAACTCTTTTCTTCTAGGTTGCTTGAAAGGACAGAGCAGAGAACCTTACTAGAGCAGGGAAAAGTATTAAAGCTTCTTTTGGCTAGGCAGATTTACTGTGTGTTGTTTTTATTTTGTACTCACAGGGATTGTTACTGTTTGTTGCTAACATTTTATTGCTTTATTTTTCTCTGATTCAAATTCTTGTTGCTGGGTATGCGTTCTGCTGCACTATTACAGGGTGTGCCTACAGGTGTGTGCTTACAGATTACTGCTGTAATCTTCTGATTCAAATTGTCTTTTGCAAGGTATATCTTCTGTTACTGCTTTATTTTTCTCTGTAGCAAAGTATTTCTAGGGTATCCCTTCTGTGAAATTACTATAGGTGGTGCTTTACAGGTTTTATCTATCATTAGGATAAGCTTTCAGGGCTGCTGCATTTGTTGCTGGATGATTGTTTCTGTTCTTACCTCTTTATTTCTTTCGTCCATAGTTCTTTTTTTGGCAGGGGAAGGGCCCAGCCACCCCCCCAACCCCAATCAACCCACACTACACTCCTTTTATAGGGTAGCACAGTCATGACATTTCCTGTAGCAAAGCAGTAAGGAGTGGATCAGAGGGGTATCCACACAGTGACTTCATTTACAGGGGCACTAATAATTTGACTTGTTATAACAAGTTATACAAAAACAAACAAAACACAAAATCAAACTTTTGCTTCCATTTTCTTCCTTCTAATTACTCTGACCAGGTTATAAACCCAGGAACTTATCTGGAATGGATATCATTAACTGCAGGTACTGCAGAACACTTTTTCAGAAGGACAGTTTTACAGGATTTAGGGCACTGTCCTACATGCTGGGCCATTGGAGATCTAAGGGCTCAGCTCCAGGCATCATGGGCAGAGATTGCGCTTCTCAAATTGCATATTCAAGTGGAAATATATTATAAGAACCACCTGCCATTTCCCCAACATCCAACAGAAGTACCTTGACCGCAGAGGGTAGTTGGTCTGGGAGGCTGGCAGGTGGTTAGGAGGAGCAAATTGGGTGCCCCATTACTCTGTGCTGTCCAACATATCACCTCTACAAACAATATAAAAACTACAAACAGGTATCTGCCTCTATCTCCGAAATTACATAAAGGGGCAGAGGACACTGCAGAGCAGGACACTGCAGCACAGGAACTAGCACAACAAAACTCACCCAAAACAGGAACCAAAACAAAAAAAGCAAAAAGGAAATCCAAAAAGAACTTCTGATCATAGGAGACTCCATGATTCGGGGAGTTGATAACTATCTCCAGCCAGGGGTAATGGTCAGATGTCTCCCAGGTATATCAGCGTGGAGAGACACTGACCACATTGATAAAATTGTTCAGGAATCAGGAGAAAACATTGATGTCTTGGTACACATAGGGGCTAACGATCTTGCCAGCCAGTCAGTTGTGTCGACCAAGGATTACCAAACCAGGCTGGGTGGCAAACTATCATCCATTTTGTCCAGCATCTCCTTCTCTGAGATCCTGCCAGTCTGGGGGGGGGGGCAGATGGAAAGAAGGTCAGAGAAGGGGAGATAGGGGAGCTAAACATGAGGCTGAAGGGCTGGTGCCAGGAAAAAGGACACAAATTTGTAGGGAACTGGCAACATTTTTGGGAATGAAAGGTCTTTAAATTTGATGGACTGCATCTAACTAAGGAGGGAGTCAGTGCATTGGGGCAGAAGTCTTATGTCTTTGCAGAATATTTAAACTAGCAAATGGGGAGAGGGGTGCAGCACCCCATCAGCTAGTGGTCAAACAGGAGTTCAGCATGTTTATAGTTCATTTGCATCACCAAGTAAGGAAAAAGGTCCAGCTGTCCATAGGATGCACAGTGGAAACACCAGACCTTGCCCAACATCTAATACACCAAAATCTGGCCAATGGAAAATCATGTACACAAATGCTCGCAGTGTGGGAAACAAGATCCCAGACCTGCAGGCAATAATGACAAGAGGCTAAACTGGATATAGTAGCCATTAGCGAGACATGGTTTACCGGTAACCACATTTGGGAGACTTCAGTACCTGGCTATGAACTGTTCATAAGAGACTGAGGTGCAAAACGGGGGTGGAGTGGCCGTTTATGTTAATGAAAATATCAAAGCTACAGAAATTCAGATTACACATAAGGAGCAGAAGAACTATGGGTCACCCTGGAAACAGGAAATGGGACAGCCATGCGAACTGGGGTTGTATACAGGCCTCCAGACCAGGGGGAGGACATAGACACATTACTGTTAGAAGATATACAAAACATGACAGCTAAAGGGGAGATTCTGATAATAGGAAACTTCAAGATGCCAGATACAGATTGGTCGATACCAGCAGGAACATCTGCCAGAACTAGACACATGGTGGAGTCCCTGCAGGGGGAGGGCCTCAAACAACTGGTACAACAACCCACAAGAGACAGGGCTATCCTAGATCTAGTAGTGACTAACAGGAGAAGGATCACAGATCTCCAGGTAGAAGATTACCTGGGGGCCAGTGACCATCACATGGTATGGTTTAATTTGGCCACTAGAACTAAATCATCCCATTCCAAGGCAAAAATATGGGACTTCAGAGGAGCTGACTTTGATAAGATGGCCAACAGAGTTAAGCTAACCCTGGCAAAAAGAAATACAGGTGAGGGGGCACAGGAAAAGCAGGCAAGCATTAAGGATGCAGTACTTGAAGCCGCATCCCATTGTGTTAGAGAGAAAAGGAAGTGCAAAAGAAGACGGAAACCACTTTGGTTCTCAAAAACAGTAGCAGAAAAGGTCAGAGCCAAAAGGCTGGCTTTCAGGAAATATAATGGAATGCAGCAGGATGAAGATAGGGAAGCATACCACACTTCCCTAAGGGAAGCAGGGAAGGCAGTAAGACAGCAAAGGCCCAAACTGAGAAAACACTAGCACAAACAGTAAAAGAAGGTGGCAAGACTTTCTATAGATACATTAGTGAATGGAGAGAGTCCAGAGGGGGTATTGCTAAGATCAAAGGGGATAAGGGGGCATGTGAGGAGGAGGTCCATGTAAAAGCATCTATCCTAAATAGATACTTCTGCTCAGTATTTACTGAAGAGAAGGTAGGGCAGGGCCCACAGCTCAGCACCATGGACACAGGGGGGAGGGAGGGAGGTGTGCACTAGTCCCTTCACAAAAGAAAAGGTCCTACAAGAGCTCAATAAGCTCAGGGTGGACAAGACAATGGGACCTGATGGCATGCATCCCAGGGTACTAAAGGAGCTAAGGGTGGAACTAGCAGAGTCATTATCAGAACTGTTTAGTGAGTCTCTGAGCACAGGAGAGGTCCCAGAAGACTGGAGAAGGGCTTATGTGATCCCGCTCCACAAGAGTGGTAGCAGGGAGGAGGCAGGGAACTACAGACCAGTCATTCTTACCTCAGTAGTGGAAAAGATTATGGAGGTGCTCCTTAAGGAAAGGATAGTGCAGCACCTGGAATCCATAGAAGCATAGGATCCAAGACAGCATGGGTTTACAAAAGGAAGGTCCTGTCAAATTAACCTCATAGATTTCTTTGACTGGGTAACCAGAGTGGTGGATCAAGGGGGAGCAGTTGATGTCGCCTACCTCGACTTCAGCAAAGCTTTCAATACTGTTTCTCATAGAAGACTGATTAATAAGCTGGGTAGGCTCGGAGTGGGTCAGAAGTTGGCAGCTGGGTGGAAAACTGGTTGACAGGCAGAAAACAGAGAGTGATGGTAAATGGTATACAGTCAGAAGAGATGCAAGTCACAAGTGGGGTACCTCAAGGATCAGTCCTGGGGCCAGTCCTCTTCAATATCTTCATCAGTGACATTGCAGATGGACTGGAGGGTAAGGTTTGTCTGTTTGCAGATGACAGCAAGATCTGCAGCAGAGTAGATGATCCAGATGGGGTGGGCAGAATGAGAAGAGATTTGGATAAACTAGCAAAATGGTCGGAAGAGTGGCAACTGGGGTTTAACGCAAAGAAATGCAAGATCATGCACATAGGGAAGAGAAACCCTGAAGCCACCTATAAGCTGGGAGGGGAGTTGCTGGCAGTTACAAGGGAAGAAAAAGACTTGGGCATCATCATCACCGATGACCTGAAATCATACAAGCAGACTACTAAAGCAGCAGGTAAGGCTAGGAGGATGTTGGGGTGTATTAGTAGGGGTATCACAAGTCTTAAGAGGGTGGTAATAATCCCTCTTTACAAGACACTGGTTAGGCCTCATCTGGAGTACTGGGTGCAGTACTCAGGCCACACCTTCACAAGGACCTTAACCAAATTGAAGTAGTCCAGAGAAGGGCAACCAAAATGGTGCAGGGACTACATCAGAAAACATATGAGGACAGATTAATGGAGCTCGATATGTATACCCTAGAGCAAAGGAGGGAGAGAGGTGATATGATCGAAACATTCCAACGCCTTGATGGCATTAACAAGGTGAAAGAGTCTAACATGTTTCAAAATAAGAAAAATAGCAGGACAAGAGGACACAGCATGAGATTAGAGGGAGGCCTTTTTCACAGAAAGGATGGTGGATGCATGGAACGGCCTACCTCCGGAAGTGGTGGATATGAATACAGTGCAGGGCTTCAAACAGGCATGGGATAGGCATAAGGGAGCAATACAGATGAGTATGGATAGATAGGCCATTGACTGAGCAAAGGCTGATGGCACATTCATGAGGTAGAAAAAAAAATGGGCAAACTAGATGGGCCTTGCTGTCCTTATCTGCCGTCAGTTTCTACTGTATGTTTGTATGTTTCTAAGTTTCTATGTTTATTAAATATTGTTAATATATTTTGAAGTGTTAAATATTGATTAAAAAAGTTCAGGCAATACTGTATTTATAAACCCTGGCTACCACCGCATGGTGTGATGCTACTGTGTAAAGGCTTTGACATGATACATGGAGAATAATGTATGGGCGATCATATACAACAAGGCTGTGTTTCCATCAAGAGGTTGAGATGACAGCATTTGAACCTTGAGAGCAGAGCTTGCAGGGTCCATGCTGTCACCTCAACTTCAGCATAAAAACCTATGCCTGAGTTATGTGTGGTTGCCCACATTTTATGTAGTATATGCATTTTTTCCTACACAGATGTCGCTGAAGTGGCCCTCCCCCAAAGCAAAAACAAAACACAAAATGCCATTTCTTTGTTTCATTCTATGATTGAAATTAAGTTTACAGAATTTTAGAAGGTAGAAGATACAACTTTGGGCACTGGGTGGTTAGTAAGCAGGTGTGTGGGGGGGTGAATGAGTAATTTAAAATTGTATGAGCTTTGAACTGTGTTGAACAACTCTTTAGAATGCGCACAACAACAGTGTGGAATGCGCACAATGGTTAGAATGGGCTCAACAAGGGTTTTGAGCAGGCTGATTTTTATACAGAATAAAGCTAACTATACACTATATAGAGGATTGTGTATGAGCAATCGTACACAACAAGGATATTTTTTATTCAAGAGGTTTCCGTGGTAACTGGACTCGAGAGGTCTCGTTACTATGGAAACATCGAGATTGAAAAATATCCTTGTTTGTGTACGGTTGCTCATACACAATCTTTTACAGTGTATGGGCAACCGTAGATGTATTGTTTTATCCCAAAACTGGTCCCCTGGTATAAAAAAAAAACCTTACTTAGGTGCTGTGTAGCGGCTTGTTCCAGCACTACTTGCTTCCTCACCACTGCAGCCACTTCATCGTACATGTGCAGACATTCAGTGTTGTTATGCTGCACTAGTTATGTACTCAGTGCAGCATAACAACGCTGTTCCAGGCATTGATTTCCATGTGAAACAGCTTTCTGCTGCACACTATAATATTTTAATAATGTGCAGAGAAAAAGAATATTGTGGCTGCAAATATTCATATGCAACCCAGTACCCTTTCTCCTGCTAATGTCATTATGCTGTTGCATTGTTTTACCCATATCACAGTCTTGTTACAGGAACCCTCTAGCGCCATTGTGCTCATTCTGCAACTGTGTCTCATTTTGAATTTCACAGCTGATTGAGAAAAACTAGAATGTTGCACTGTCTCTATCCTATCAAAGTCTTTTCTGAGGTGCGGTCTCCAATGGTGCTGACAGCAGGTTCTCGGGAAATGTTTGCTAACATAACCCTTTTGCTTTTCAGTTTTAAGGGTAACTGCTGCATTCTTCTTGAAACTACACAACACTATTCTGCACTCCCCACTATTTGTTTTCATCTTTGTAGCTGACTGCATGTTATTTCTCCCTCTTTCTGTCTTGCGCCATCAGGCATCATTCAGCTTATATGATTGAGGATTACCTTGGGCAAGACAATGATGTGTCATCCTCCAGCACTTGATCCTGAGGAGTATCAGATGAACCACTGTCATAACCAGTTTGGACACCCAGTGCAGCTCATTGGGCCCTTTTTCCAGAGAGGGACCACCACCTCTCTCACATAATGTCAGCTGACAGCACTCCCCCCCCCCCCAGCTCACTCGCTCACTCACTATGGTTGCCAGGGGGATATGGGCAGTATATCAAAAAAGTTGTCCTGAGAGAACTCCAGTCAGGCCGGCCCTCTTGAGTATTAATGCTCAGCTCATGGATCAGTCAGTTCTGCAATTCCATTGATTCACTCCATGGGGGGAAGACACCTCCACTTCAAGTGTCCCCTGTGGACACTGCATGTGCCAACCCTCCACAAACTCCACCTCCAGGATATTAATTGCAATGAGGCAGTCTGAATTAGGTTGGAAAAAATTAGTTAAAATATGGGTATCTAACAATCTACTCAAAGTGAATATGCAGCATAGCAACTCAGCTTTGTACAGTCAGGAAGTATAGTAATTGGACTTCCAGTGATGTCAGCAGCTTAATGGCAGCTTGATCTCCATGCTCCATCAGCCCCCCGAGAAAAGCCTCATCCATCTGCCTAGACAAACAATGAACTCACCTGCCAAAATGACGAGAAACAGAACCATCTTAACCAGGAACAACTCGACCCTGGTACAGAAATTAAAAGAGTTACTGCAGTAAGAAAACACGGGGGCCACCGCAGAGACCGCTGACTTGGAAACCCGCATGGCAACAGAACCAGCAACAGTGGATGAGGGAGTAGATGTGATAGCCTCAATCCTCCAAACCGCCAGGACAGTAACTAAACCAGATCATACATTGTCAGAATTACGATTGGACCTGGGGAAAATAGAACACAAAACGACCAACTTGAATTGGGCCTCATGGCGGTGATGGAGCAGGCTGATTGCCAGGACCGAGTACTGTTATACCTACTGGCAAGAAACAAAGAATTAACCCATCCACTCGATGACCTAGAAGGACATAGCTGTTGCCATAATATATGGCTATATGGGATCCCAGAGGTCACAGAAAATGGCTCTAAGGACACTATCGATTTCCTGTAGCCAGTCCTCAGGGAAGCTCTTTAACTACCCATAGGGTTTGACCTGAGTATGGACTGGGCCCACCGTTCTCAGGCACCAAGACCTAGTAACTTGGGAGAGCGACCACGATCCTTCATGATGAAAATGACCTCTTATGTGGCAAAAAAAGAGATACTGAAAAAAGCATGGGGCACTAGAAACCTAACATATAAACAACATCATATATCGCTGGACAATGACTACATGTCATCCATGCAGAAGAACAGGAGAATGGTCTGGCCAATACCGAAACAACTACGAGCAAAAAACATCAAAGCTCAACTTTTGTATCCAGGTAGGCTATGGATCGAAACAGAAAAGGGCACCCGTGTCTACGAAAACTTCTTGGCAGCATCGAACTACCTAGAAGAGAAAGGCATACCGGTCCCTATGCTCAAGAAGGAGTGCCTGGAGAAGGAACTGATAAAATCTGCCTAGTCAATAGCTCACAAGGGTTTACCCAACTCCCATAAATCCTCCTCAAATCCACAGACCCGCCTGAGAGCCGACTTGCACTCCATTCTGGGCAGATATACTAACATACTATTTGCCATCAGATTAGGCCTTACGGTCTATCGAGTCTGCTCGAACCTCAGATCCTTAGTTGGGTGCCGAGGCCCTCCCCTCCCTTGTGCTCCAGAAACCCCTATCATCCATCCTCACCCCCTTGGGACAGGCCATCATCTGATACATCCACTTTCTGTGTCTGTCCCACCCTCTCTTGAAGCCCTCCACTGTGGATCTCTGAACCAGCTCACCAGGCAGTGCATTCCAAGGGTCCACCACCCTCTCAGTGAAAAACCTCCTCCTCTTTTCCCCTCTCACCCTTCCACCTTCCAACTTCAAACCATGCCCTCTGGTGATACCTCCCTGCTTTAGTCTAAAGATCCCCTCCATGTTTACCCTATTTATTCCCTTGAGGTACTTGAAGACCTCAATCATGTCCCCCCCTCTCCTCTTCTCCAATGAAAACAGGCAGAGCTCCTCAAGTCTGTCCTCATACGTAAATCCCTAGCCCTCGTATCATCTTAGTTGCCCTCCTCTGTACCCTCTCCAGGAGCTGTATGTCCCTGTTCAAGTGTGGTCTCCAGTACTGTACACAGTACTCAAGGTGTGGTCTAACCAGTCCATTGTACAGCGGCAGAATCATTTCCTTGCTCCTAGAGGTGATCCCCCTTACAATGCATCCCAACATCCTGCTTGCCTTGCTAGCCGCTCTCCTGCACTGCTCAGAGTTATTCATACATGCATCCACCATGACCCCTAGGTCTTTTTCCCCTATTGAGGCCTCCAGCACCTCCCCTCCCAGGGTGTACCTGTGTTTAGGGTTTCTGACCAAGATGCAACACCTGCACTTGGTGATATTGAAATTTAATTTCCATGTGTGAGCCCAGCTTTCCAGGGCGTCCAGGTCCTCTTGCAGGGCCAACCTCCCCTCTTCTCCCTCAACTACTGCTCCCATCTTGGAGTCATCCCCGAAGAGACTCATTTCACACCTATACCCTCCCGGATGTCCGATATGTTTGCATTAAACAGGATCGGACCCAAGACCGAGCCCTGCGGTATCCCACTACCAACCTCTCTAGGGTTCAAGAGCTCCCCACAGACCACTACTCTCTGGGTGCATCCAGCTAGCCAATTTTCAATCCATCTGACCAGCAAAGGGCCTACTCCCAACCCCATCAGTTTCTCCACCAGACCATTGTGGGGGACAGAGTCAAACGCCTTGCTGAAGTCCAAGAATAATACATCCACAGGCTTTCCCCTGTCCAGTTCTGATGTTACCCATTCAGAGAACTCCACAAGATTGGTTTGACATGATCTACCCACACAAACCAATGATGCCGACTATCCAGACCTCCCACCTCCTCCAAGTACACCCCAATCGTTCCTTTAGTATACTCTCCATTAATTTTCCCACCACCGAGGTCAAACTGATGGGTCTATAGTTACCTGGTACTTCCCTCGACCCCCCTTTATGGATTGGCACCACATGTGCCTCTCACCAATCCCTAGGTACCCTCCCTGTCTCAAGTGACCTGTTGAAGAGCTCCGCCAGGGGTGCAGCCAGTATGTCCGCCAATTCCCATAGTACTCTCGGATGAATGCCATCCGGCCCAGGAAATTTGTCTTCCTTTAGGGTCTTGAGGGCTAACCACACCCTTTTGGTGGAGATAGCATCATCCGTCCCCTCCACCTTACTGGCCTTTTTATCCTTATCCAGATGTGACACCCCTGGGGTACCTCTCCCTCCCTCTTGCTCCATTTCTGTTGCTCCCTCAATCCCGATATGTCTCTCCGCTCCAGCTGGCGACCCATCAGGGTGAAGAGGGAATACAGTCAGCTTCAGGCTGCAGAGAAGCAGGGGAACATCCAAACCAGGACACATGTATCCATTTAAATTCAGGTACTGTTGGCCCTTCTTAGCTGGGTTGTGGGGGCACTAAGCACTGGATGCATCGCATGGCCGGATTGTAACATCACCTTTAGACCAAAATGAAAATAACCTCTGTGACGCCTTGGCAGCCTGAGAGTCCTGCGAGGGGAAGGCTCACAGTCTCCTCGTCTTATTAAAGAGGACTCGTTCTTCTCTGCTTCCCCCCTTGCATAATACTTCTAATTTTTATTAACACAGGAGAACCGGATTGACAGCCCAAATAAAATGGACAGGCAGAGAGAGGGAAGAAATTATTTTGAAACCTCTCATGGCATTTTTGTCCTAATCATGTGACTGCTCTTTCCCCCTCTTGTTTTCTTAAGACAGAGCACAATGGTACTTAACACAGCAGCAGATCAATGAAAAACTAACAGAACTCAAATGGTCATAAGAACTTGAACTCTAAAGTAACCACTGCATTTGTAATGGTTTGTTCAACCCAATATAATGCTGTGTGGGGTCAGGAGAGTGGAAGGAGGGGGTGGATTGGGGGAAAAAGGTCACAGACATTGAAAGACCTCTAGCAAAACTGAGAAGATATTCAAAGGGTGGGAGGGAGAACTGAAGAGAAATTCAGAGAAATGGCAGATTTGGGGGGGAGAAAGAGTAAGGAGGGTGCATATACACCCATACCCATTAGAAACAGAAGGGGTTGGGGGGAGGACAGCACCAATTTGATAACATGCAACACACCATAATTGTGCTGCCGATGTTGGTTTTATTCGTGGACTGGGGACAGCTCGCTCTCCCTAGCTCTACTAATTGGTTTTTGCTCCGTTTCCATGGGGCAAATGGTGCCATAAAGGTGACACCTCCCAACCCAAGCTTTCACCACTAGGTTGACCTAGGAAGTTACAGAACAATATTTGAGGAATCCCAAATACATCTATGGGACAACTCCTATGCGTGGGTAGAGGGTAACTCATATTTACCCACCAGAATCCCCCAGGGTGACTGTAACTGACTATGTGTGGCCAGCCCAGATCTAACTCTGGTGTATATAGTTAATCCTCACATACTTCAGAGGGAAAGTGTTATGACTGCAGAAGTCAGAGCAACAGAAGAAATTGCAACGGATGACGCCACCAGGTGACAAGAAATGTGTACTGCAGCAACCAGTTTATATGTTGACCTGGCACTTTACTGAATGGTTTAGCCAGAGTAGACGTTGTTCTTTAATATCTTATGCTAACTTTAATATCTTTAAGAGGCAACAGACAAGATATAACAAAGAGACTGGGGCATGGACTGAACATTCTGGCCCTCCAAATCAGCAACTAAAAAACTGCATTAGTTAACCTGATTATATATTATGGCTCAGGTTGATACAAAGGTCTTATCTTACAATATCAACTGGAGTAATAATCCCATTAAGTGAAAACAGGCTATCTCCCATCTCAGAAAACAAAAATGTGATATAATTTTTTTTACAGGAGACACACTTGTGCCCCAGGGAGGCCAGAAAACTTCGAGCAGGACCTACCCCAAGGTGCATTGTGCTTCATTAGAGAGGGGCAAGAGGAGAGGGGTAGCTATCTTTCTCTCGGCAGTTCTGCCATTTGAAGAATAAGATGTCATAGAGGACCCAGGGGCACGTTACCTAATGGTGATGGGCAGAATCCAGGACATGCCGATCACCATGGTAAACGTCTACACTCTACCGGGCTCACCTCCCGCCTTCTATGCGGACTTGGTGATCCTGGTGGTGGAGAAAGCCCAGGGCAGCGTGATCATGGGAGGAGACTGGAACCTGCTGCTCAACAGAGTACTAGATTCTATATCCTAAATAGCAAACCCTAACATTAAAACGGCCCAGGTAACGGCAAAATTAATGACAGAAGCCAGATTGGTGGACAATTGGAGGGAGAAATACCTGAGGGCAAAAGACTTCACATACTATTAACCGCATTTTAAAATCTTCTCTACACTTGACAGATGTTTTTCACCTATTCCAAAGACCTCAAACAAATTAAATCAATGTGGATGGGCACCTCCACACTCTTGGACCATCAACCTATATTTCTGGAGATAGAACTCCATCTCCCATTGAAAAGAACCCAATGGAGACTGAATGTCTCTCTACTAAGGGGCAAGGAGATAAAATCTGAAATACAAAAAATAATACAATGAACATTGGAATTTAACAACTCTAAAGATATATCCCCACAGATACTCTAGGACATGATTAAAACCATGGTGCAGGGTAAATTAATCTCCATGGCAGCCCACAAAAACAAAGAATGGAGGAAACAAGTTACCACACTGGGGGAACAGCTAAGGATAACTGAAACCTTACAAAAACAGAAATGGGTCAAAGAAAGGGACATAGAAATTAAAGATTTAAAAAACAAAATGAACTCCATACACAACCTAGAAACGGAACGGGCTTTGTGGTACCTGAAGCAAACATACTACAAAGGAGGGGTGAGGGCGACAAAGTTCCTAGCCTACAGACTCAGACAACAGACCGCAAGAGCGAATGTCATTCAAATCAAACACCCAGAGATGGGACAAATGTCACATCACTGGGAGCAGATCACAGAGGCCTTTGCTGACTATTATAGAAAACTATACCAACCCCAGTTGGACTCCCCAGTTGAGGACAAAATTTAATTCCTTGGGTCTCTGGGGCTTTCCACCCTCACACACGAACAAGGACAAGGCTTAATGTCCAGAATCACTCAAAAAGAAATAACAGACACTATAAAAAAGTTAAAAACAGACAAATGTCTGGGTCTGGACAGTTCTGAGGGAGAGTTTTATAAGACTTTCCTTAAAGAAACAATCCCACTCCTACAGGACACCTACAATGAGATGTGGGGAGAGGGGAACCCACCTCATCCCCCATCATCTTGGAACTATATTACCATAACTGTTCTTTCAAAAGAAGGAAAAGACCCCGCAGAATGTACCTCATAGAGGCCCATCTCCCTCTCAAATGTAGACTGTAAAATCTACACAGCAATAATAGCTTCCGTCTCAACCCCCTCATCCCCCAATTGGTACACCCAGATCAAACAGGATTCATCATGGGCAGGCAGGCATCAGTTAGCATGCACAGAACCATAAATGTTATAGATTACATAAATAAGTATCGTCACCCCACAAGTATTATGAGTTTAGATGCCGGAAAGGCCTTCGACAAAGTGTCTTGGACCTTTCTCTTTATGGTCCTGAAGTATCTCAGGCTTCCCTGCACCTTTATAGAAAACATCAAGACCCTATACATGGTACCCCAAGCACAGGTGAGGGTTAATGGAGGCCTCTCCAAGAGATTCCATTTGGGCAGAGGGACGAGACAGGGCTGTCCACTCTCCCCCATCCTATTCGCCCTCTACACAGAACTGCTAGCACGGGAAATTAGAAATGATCCAGAGGTAACAAGAGTCCAAATAGGAGATACAGAGCACAAAATATCCTTATATGCGGACAATGTCCTGTTATACCTCACAAACCCTGAGACATCCCTATCCTAGATTTGGTGACTTCTGGAAGAATTTGGATGCCATGCAGGCTACACCCTAAACAAAGTTAAAACTGAAACCCTGAAATTTCATTATAACCTATCCCAGAGGGTCTCAGAGATGTTCCCACTTAAATGGTCCACAACCCAAATAAAATATTTAGGAACCCAGATCCCAAAAACCCTACATAAACTCTATTCAGCTAATATGGAACACCTCACCCGACAGCTCCAACAAAATCTCAATAGATGGTCACTTTGAAACCTCCCACTACATTCCAGAATACAGGCAAGAACCATGACACTCCTGCCGAGATTCCTATATTTGTTTCAATGCCTTCCTCTCAACAACCCACAAGCTAAGTTTCAAAAATGGCAACACCTCATATCCCAGTTCATTTGGGCCCCAGGCAGACCCAGGATTAAGGCTGCAATAATGCAAACAGAGAAGAAAAATGGAGGGAGGGCAATGCCAAACTTAAAAGAGTATTGCTTGGCCGCCCACCTCAGGCATGCCCTGCTCTGGACAACAGAGGGATACAAGTCCCACTGGGAACAGATGGAAGAGTTGATGGCGCAGGGGCCCCAATTGGGAACCAGGGTGATGAACCCCCCTAATGGATCCCAAACAGCAGAACTATACCCTGCACAGTTAACAACACAATTAAGGCAGCCCACAGAACCTCGGGGAAATATAAATTAACATCAGCCCTATGGCTCTTCCGATGGTTTGTGTGGGACCGCAACTTCCCACTCTCAAAGAATGACCTGACCTTCAGGAGGTGGTCCAGGCTAGGATTTTATCACCTGGGTCAGCTCCTCAGGGATGGAGTGATTCAGGAATTCCCACAAATAAAAAACACATACCAACTGAGGAACTCAGATCATTTTAGGTTTTTGCAGCTTAGGTCCCACATACTGTCCCTCCGGGGTTGTGACCGGGAGACCCCGCTAGAGAAGATTTTTGAAACATGCTCCAGGACATCTTAAACCAAAAATTAACCAAAGGTCATATCTTGGCCATATATAAAGCACTACGAGGACTGGGCACACAGTGCACAGACCCTTTAAAGAAAAAATGGGAAAAAGAAACCGGGATAGAACTGCAAGAGGAAGAGTGGGGAAAAGTATTTTGGGGAGCAAAAAACACCACACATTCCCCATGCTGGTAAGAATTTGCCTGGAAGATAAAGACAAGATATTTGTTATACACCACTGGTCCAGAGTAAGTGGCAGGATGACCGTATGGCAGACTGCTGGAGAGGATGTTCTGAAACTAGGGCCCACCACGTCCATGTGTTCTGGCAATGCCCAACCATCCAACCTTTTTGGGGAGTAATTTGAAGGGCCATGGGGGAGATTTTCCCAATAGCTGGGATTCTGGACCTATCTCACTTATTGCTGGGCCTCCCACCACCAGGGATCAGGGGGCAGATAGGTTATATACAGTATGTGAAGCATATTGATTGGGGCAGCCCACAAAGCAATTACCCATAGTTGGTTAAAGGAGGACCTTCCCTCCCTTGAACATTAGTTCTAAGTAATACAAAAAATTCAAAATATGGAAGAACTAACATACAGGGTAAATCAAAGAACCCATGTGTTTGTTTGTAGAGGAACACAATGGGTTCTATGGAGAGGAGAAGAAACTGCTGAACCCCTAAACCTAGCTCGGGGGACCCAGAGGACCAGGGGAATCGTGGAGTGGGGGGGGGGGCATAAATACATAATGGAGCCCTGCAGGACTAAAAGAATTTTGGGGATATAAGCTTGATGAAGTTGGGAGAACGATGATGATGATAAGACCAGATGAAGGCTAAGAACAGAATAAATGAAATAATGTAATAACCTGAATTACTGTTAAGTGGAATGAGATGTGAAATGAGAAAATACTGATATATTGTATACTGTATGTCTTGCCTTGATATTTCAATAAAGATGAATTAAAAAAAGAAGTATAGTAATTCATCCTACCTTTCTTCTCATTCTACTCTCCTCTTAGTCATCTCCTGCTACCTATAGAATGGATCATTATTATAACAACAGGTACTGAAAAGACAGAAATGTAGAGTGCAAGACTGGGGTCACTAGTTTTTGACACCAGCCAATACTACATCAGTAGTGACATCATTTTTCCATGTTCCTGTGACGTTCTTATGGCATAGGTAAACTTACATCTAATAGACTGGTGCTTCCTTGCTGTGTTAAGAATAGCTGCTTCAAAAAAGCAATTTCTTTCATGCTGAAAATGTTTTACAATCTGTAAAAGAGGCCACCCACCAGTGTTTTGTGATCCATAAAAGGGGCCACCCACCATAATTTGGGTGGGGGGGGGTCAACTTAATTGTTTCTCAGGCAGATGCCATGGCCTGTGTTATCTATAAGCACAAGTATACAACTACACCATAATCTAAGGTTATTATAGCATTAAGAATGTAATCCACATAGCTTCCTAAAAATCTGTTTAGCAAGCTCATTTTCTGGTATAGTCTAAGGTTATTATAATGTACAGAACTGTTATGCGTAAGTGATATGTAGTGGGCGGCAGTGAAATAACCATTATTTGTTTCCACATGTGAAGATAAGACCCATAACGCATAGGTGGCAAAGTCACAAGTTGGTTATGAATATCTTATGCTCACTAGTGGGGATATATACAGTTAACCCTCTGCAGAGAACTGTGTGCACCATTTATACCAGAACATTTTCAAAGCTATACAGTACCTTTTTACTTGAGTTCATTAGATGACAAACTGATTCTCTTTGAATTCAGCTGCTTTTTCAGTGCAGCAGAGTGACGTTGTGATGTCATCAGACATGGTGAGAGCTGCTCTTTTTAGTGGTTGAAGTATACAAACTATGGAAAAAAGCTAATGACTAACAAACTATGAGAATATATTTCATAGTTCAATAGTTTGTATGTTATTTGCACAGTCTGCATGTCATAATGGCTGGCTGTCACTTTATTTAGCTGAATTTATTTTCTCTGGCATGGTATGTCTAGGGATATCCCTTAATCTGTTTTGTCACGAAGTCAAGCACACTAGGTTATGGACATCAGCATTCCACGCAGAATAAAAATCATATGTGGTTCTTGTGATAATCTATGTATATGACTGTATATAAGACAGCTGTCAGGTCTAGAATTCTGTCAGTCTGTAAGAACAGGCAGAAACAATAACGTTATAATCCGATGATGTAACAGCCGACACAATATCACGGAACTGATATCATAACTGAGAAAAACAGCCTGATTTGCCATGTTAAATAACAGACTTTATTCCCCATATTTATTCTCCCATACCTGTACATGGTATGCATACCATTGCCTGAAAATTCAGTTTTGTAACCTATAGAAAGCAACATTGCTTCCATGAACAGGACAGACACATTTTGCTGATGTTAACCTGTCACTGCTTATTTGCAGGCTGGATGTGACCAACTCACAAGTGGTCAAATACACTTTTGAAGCTTATGCTCTTAAGTACTGCTTGTTGCCTTGCTTTCTGATATCATCTGCATGTGTTTGCAAGTGTTTTCCCAGCATGTCTTTTCTAGCTATAGCTTTTCTTTTATTTTGTATTGTAGGTTCTGGATATTCCCCCGTGGAGGATGAAGATGCTTATGTACGCAGTAGATCAAAAGGTGAAAGCTTTGCTTCCATACTAATAAGCTTGCGCTGGGACCAAACAGTACTTTCTCTCTGACTGAGGAGAAAATGTTACATTTTCTGGAAGAGAGTTTGGAAATCATAGAATAAGAACATCAAAGATACATTTAACAACATATGACACATAGAAACATAAACAATGTCAGCAGAAAATATCCATTGGTTCATCTGATCTGCTGTAACCTACCCCAAAACCTTTTGTCTAGACTGACTTTTTGCTCTTCCCCTTGCTCCCTGCCTTGCTGGTACCACTTGAGTAACTATTGATCTGTTCACTCTGTCCCAGCCATTCCTGAACCCATTAATGTTTTTGCAACCACACTTCTGCTGGTAGGCTGTTCCACGACTCAATACTCTTTCCTGTAAAAAGTAAAACCTTACGTGCCTCGTAGCCCCCCCATGAAGTCCACACTCATGTCCTTGTTTTCAATACGATGCCTGCTGAATGGTGCCCTCGCAGTTCACCTTAATCATTCTGTTCAGGAACATGAAGGTCTGTCATGTCACCCCCTCATGCCTGGCCTCTTACATGTTTAGAGAACTGAACCGATCCTCATAGGATCTGCCTTGTTGGCCCTGAATCATTTGGTTACTCTCGCCTGCATTGTCTCCAGTCTGTTTCTGTCTTTTCTCAGGCAGAGACTCCAGAACTGTGCACAGTGTTCCAGTTGGGGTCTCACTAGTGATTGCTAGAGAGGTAATATTACCTCTTTCTTCCTGCTGTCAAAACCCCTTCCAATACACCCCAACATTCTGGTTGCCTTGCTGTAGGCAGTCTTATATTGGCTAGTTTGTGTTAGGGAGTCACTTACTGTGACTTCCAGGCCCTTTTCCTCTAAAGTAATACCCAGGTTAACCCCTCTCATCCAATATTTCATCCTGGGGTTCTTGTTCCCTATAGTACGTGCATCACCTTGCACTCTTTGGTGTTGAATTTCAACTGCCAAACCTTGGACCACCTCTCTAACCTCTGTAGGTCCCTCTGCAACTCCCTTACACCTCCTCGCTGTCTACCCTGCCACAGAGCTTACTGTCATCTGCAACGACACAACTTTCCCTGTATTCCTTTCCAATGTCCCGGTGCTGATCCCTGTAGTATCCCACTTGTGACCTCCCTTTCCCCTGATTTGACCCCATTTGCTTTCATCATTTGCTGTCTCCTCTCTAACCAACTTCCCATCCATCTAACTAGCTCCTTCGCTGCTCCTGGATCCTCTTATTTCTTCAGCAGCCTTCTGTGTGACAGTGAGTTAAATGCCTTGCTGAAGTCAAAGTAGAGTACATCTACTGCTTGTCCTTTGTCCATTGCCATGAACCAGTGCTGCTTACTATCCTGGAGCCTGTTTCTCTCCAGGTAGACTACTACGTCCTCTTTGACCTGTGTCTCCATTAGTTTACCTACAATGGAGGTAAGACTGATGAGTCTGTAATTTCCTGGTTCCTCCCTGTCCCCTCCCTTGTGGAGCAGCCGCTATTCTCCAGTCTATAGCAATAATTCCTGACTATAGTGAGCTATTGAATAGGCTTGCTAGGGGTTAAGCCAGTTCCAATGCCAGTTCCCTGAGCACCCGAAGGTGCATCCCATCCAGCCCTAGAGCGTTATATATTTTCAGAGCTGCAAGCCCTTTTCTAGCCCCTTTGTCCCATGTCTAATGTTATATGTAACAGGTTTCTCTGCGTTAACTCTCCTGCTCCAATAGCACGTTTAGAAGTCCAAAGATTCTATTCATCTTGCTGAATCACAGAAACATAGATTTTGTTGGCAGAAAAGGACTGCACTGTGTGGTGGCACTGCAGCCCCCAACATCCCCCATCCTCTGGTGATTCTTCCTTTTAATGATACCCATGTGCCTGCCCCATGAATGCTTAAATCCTATCACTGTTTTGAACCCCAGGAATTCTTCAGTATGATTAACTCTAGCAGTCAGCCTCCTGTGTTGAACTGCCTGGAGATGAATGGAATTTATGCAAATGATGGAACATCTGTTGGCTCGTGCCACCATTCAAACTGCTACCCTTACCAACTGCTGCATTCTGTAATGCTCAGATTTCATTCTCTGCCTGCCTTGTTAGTTGCCTTGGAGACTGCTTCTCAGCGTGACTGAGAAAAAACATTTATGTTCATCAAATTTAAGTATAAATGTTTAATTTTATTATTTCTGCTGCCTTTACTAATTTTTTTTTTATTGTTAATGCTAGTTTTAATTAATTTTTACTTCATTTTGCTGTTCCTCATTGGTTCCTTACAACCACTGAGGAACCGTCAGTTTCTTCTTTATTTGTTTTTTACATTTAAGAAAAAAGTTTTAACAGAGCTTAAGTTTGTTACTTTTTTTGGTTTATATCGGTTGTCTCTTATTGTTAAGTTAGCGGTTTTTCTCGATTCAGTAACTGACTGCTATAGCTTTAAACCCCCTGTTGGGGTTTCTACCTGTTCAAACTCAATTGGAAACCGGGATTAAGTTCTGTTTTTCTTAGTATTTTATAGTGTTATAAAATAAGTGGGTATGTCCGATAAGCCTAAGAAGAGAACAGGGTCTTCTGGATTTAAAAACTGTGTCCAGTGTGGGGAAGTTTTCACAAAAGCAGACAAATATGATTTGTGTCTTTTTTGTCTGGGAGCTGATCACTTTCAGGCTGTCTGTGAAATCTGCAAAACTTTCCCGGAAAAAAAACTATAGAAAAGCACCTTAAGCATTTTAAACAAAAGATGGATCCTACTGATAGTACCTTGGATCCAGCCACAGAGAAACCAAAGAATGTCGATTCTACAACCCCTGAGAAAGGCGAGCCATCCAAACAAAAAATAACTGGAGAACTGGTGAAAGACCCAGTTCCGCAAAAAAGAAAGATAAAAAGAAACACACTGAACCCCACCTGGAAAGACAATGGGGCTCTTGGTTCTGGAATTCTCTATGCCTACTGCTGAGGCAGTGGCACAAGCTTTGAGGGTTTTGCAAGCCCTCCAGTTTGGGTTGGTACCGGTTGAACCTCAACCGATTTTGGGAGAACCATCCATTCCAGTTACGGTTCCAGCTGCCTGCCTTGCTGGTACCCCACAAGTACCCCTGTGCGGTTTAAAGCACTATTTCCTCGGTTATAGGTTCGGTTCCTACTATGCTTGAACCCTCATATGAAGAATATGAGGAGGATGAAGAGCCTTTTGAACCAGAGGTATCACCTGAACAAGAGTTCAGATCCCCACCAAGAGTACAAGAGGACTACTCTTCTCATTTTACTTTCATAAAACAAATGGTGAATGCACTACAGCTCACAACTCATGAGTCTGTGCAGGATGAGGAGGAAGCAGAATTTATGGAGATGATGGGGATAACCCCTACAAAGAGGCTTCTGCTTCCCATAAACAAATTCTTAAAGAAACATGTGCATAAGATACTGGAAACTCCACATACCATCCCAACTGTAAACAAGAAAGCTGATAGAAAATATCAGCTTGACCCATTGGGGGTCAAATTTCTGCTTTCACATCCTAATCCAGAGGGGGTTGTGCAAGCAGCAGCCTGTGACAGGGTCAGGGTGCCTCTGGCTACCCACCCTCCTGAAAAGGATTCCAGAAAATTGGATGGTTTGGCCAAAAAAAGGATACCTGGCAGCCTCCCTGAGTATCAGGCTAGCCAATTATATGACCTATGCTGCCTAATACCAGAAATCCCTTTGGAATTCGGTAATGGCCATGGCAGACAAGGCAGCACCTGGTCTAGCAGCTGATCTAATGGAAACTGCTAGGTTTGGCTTAGAAGATACTAAATACCAGTTTCATATGGCAGTAGATGCCAATGATACAGCAGCCAGGTGGATGGCTCTAACTGTGGCTTTAAGAAGGTTTGCCTGGCTTAGAGCAACAAGCCTTAACCAGAACACCCGGAAGAAAACTATGGACTTCCCCAGAGAGAGTAACTCTCTTTTCGGGATAGGATAGAGGCATACATGAAGAAAGTGGATGAGTATAAAACCACCTTCAGAAGCAGCTCTGTGAAAGAAAGTGGTTCCACCTCCTATAGACCTCAAGGAAGGGGAGGTAGAGGTAGAGGTTAGGGCAGACCATTCTTCCAGGCACAAGGTACCCTGCTTATCAACAGCAGAGGAGTTTCTTCAGGGGTAGAGGCCGGAGAGGCTGTAGGTGAGGGGGAGCAATCCCCACAAACTATAGCCCAAGCAAAACAGAATCCCTGATGTGCCTGTCAGGGTTGCCTCCCCCATTGCCAGTAGGGGGCAGGCTGACTTACTACTTCCAGATTTGGAAAACTATCACCACAGACAAGTGGGTACTGGATGTAGTGGGTCAAGGCCTAGACCTCAGGTTCAAATCCTTTCCCAAACTAAGGGCAAGGTTTTTCAGACCATCATTCCCCTCAGAAAGAATCAACCTCAGGGGAGGGGTCCCATTCAAAAAACAGTCCCCTACCCTGGTACTCACTACAGGTGCCTCCCTCTTAGAGTGGGGGACACATGTGGAAGTGCATACAGTGTAGGGTATGTGGTCCCCTGCAGAGTTACTCCTGCACATAAACCTTATAGAGATCAGGGCAGTGCTTCTGGCACTGCAATCATTCGTATCCCTAGTAAGGGACAAGGTGGTACAGGTCAGGACAGACAATACCACCACAACCTATTACATCAACAAGCAGGGTGGGACAAGATCCGACCTGCTTTTCACAGAAGCAATGAAAATATGGAGTCTGGCATACTCCTTGCAGGTGTCCCTGTTGGCTATCCACCTCCCAGGGAAGAACAACACTCTGGCAGATGCACTCAGCAGAATCAACCAAAACCACCATGAACTGTCTCTAAACAGACAAGTGTTGGAGGTGATATTTCACAGGTGGGGCACCCCAGAGATAGACCACTTCACCTCATAGGAGAACCACCAGTTGCTCCTATTCTGCTGCAGGCCTCCAGCAAAGGGCACAGTGCCCATGGATGCCCTGGTATTGGACTGGTCAGGGAGGAGCTTCTATGCTTTTCTTCCATTTCCACTGCTATTCAGGGTCCTGATGAAGCTCAGATCCCAGCCAGCTGCCATGATACTGAGATCACCAGGTTAGGCCAGGCAGCCATTGTACTCGCTACTGCTCTCTCTATCTGTGGTCAAGCCCATACACCTCCCTCAGAGGCACAACCTCCTGACCATCTGTCAGGGCAGGATCCAGTATCCAAACCTCGGGTCTCTCAGACTCAAGGCTTGGCTCTTGAGGGCCTAAAGTGCGCAGGACTACACCTTTCTGAGGGCGTACTCAGGGTTCTTAGGTGTTGTAGTAAGCCCTCTGACAAGAAAACCTAAGCTTCCAAATGGAAGAGATTCTCTATATGGTGTAACTCCAGTGAGATAGTACCTTCTCAAGCAGGCTCACCAGCCTTGTTGGACTATCTTACCCACATACACTCACTGGATCTATAGCCCACTACCCTTAAGGTCCACTTGGCACCAGTCTCATCCTACCTTTCGGCTGGCAAGGGTGCTTCTATGGCCACTAATCCTATGTTTAAGAAATTCTTGAAGGGATTAGCTCACCTGCATCCCCCCCATAGGGAGCTGGAGCCTTCCTGGGGTCTCAGCATTTGCATAGTCAAATTAATGGAGCCCTCGTTTGAGCCCATGGCAACAGCACATTTAAAGTTTGTCACTTGGAAAGCCATATTCCTAGTGGCTGTCACCTCTGCTAAGAGGATAAGTGTGATACAAGCCCTGTGCATAGAGCAGGACTATATGTCCTTCCAGAGGGACAAAGTGGTCCTCAGGACCAACAGGAAATTCCTTCCAAAGGTGGTTTCTGACTTCCATCTGAATCAGTGTATCACCTTGCCAGTTTTCTTTACAGAGCACTCTAGTTCAGGGGAATGCAGGCTACATAGCCTGGATGTTAAGAGAGCTCTCAGTTACTATATTGATCACACCAAGGCCCACAGGCAGTACAGGCAACAGCTGTCCCTGACCTATTGGGATGTGGAAAAAGGAAAAACAGCTTAAAAAAGGACAGTTGCTCATTGGATAGTGCAATGTATTCAGTTCTGCTACAGTAAAGTTGGTAAAGAGCCCCCAGTGGGCCTGAGGGCACATTCTACAAGGGGCACAGCTGCTAAAATAGCAGCATCCAGAGATTCCCCTATTGGAAATCTGCAAAGCAGCTACATGGAGAACAGTACATACGTTTACAAAGCATTACAGTCTGGACACACTATCCAGAAGTGATGCCAGTTTTGGCACAGCAGTGCTGCAGATCCTGTTCCCTAAACAGGGTTCTGTGCCCACCTCCAAAGGCAGTGCTTTGTAGTCTGCTAGAGTTAATCATATTGAAGAATTCCTGGGGTTAGAAGAAAAAATTACTCACCGAAGTAATAATGTTTCTTCCAGGGTATTCTTCAGTATGATTAACTCGCTCACACTACCTCCCCTTCCAGAACCAGTTAGCCTCTACATTACAGCTGGTGCTATATTGCTATAAGGATCTTACACTGGATATGTTGTATTTGAAAACCAGGTGGCCCTATTTTCATTCGTATGGCCCTATCTGGCATTTCCAGGGAGGAGGGGTAAAAAAAGGGTGTTGTTACTGTTTAGATTTTTTATCATTAGTTACAATAGACCAGTATGGGGGTCTACACTTGCAGGCATTATAGAACGCAGCAGTTGGTAAGGGCAGCAGTTTGAATGGTGGCACGAGCCAAGAGATGTTCCATCATTGGCATAAAGTCCATTAATCTCCAGGGCGGTTCAACACAGTAGGCTGACTGCTAGAGTTAATCATATTGAAGAATACCTTGGACGAAGCAAGATTACTTTGGTGAGTAATTTTTTCTTCTGCCTCCACCACCTCCGCCAAGCAACTTGTTCCATCTATTGACCACTGTCTTCATGAAGAAATGCTTCCTCACCATCCGCTTGAAACTTCTCCCCACTAATTTCATTGTGTTCCCTTTTGTGACTATGCTTGTGTTCAACCTGAAAAGCTCCCCACACTCCATTATGTTTATCCTCCAGATGTATTTAAAGAGCTCAGTCATGTATATTTTGTTGACGAATGTATATCCATAATCAATTATATATTCACACTTTACTGAATGTATATTATTGTATATTTATACTCTTTTTACCATGTGAATATACATAATCACTTGTATATTTTATTCTCAAACCACGTATGTAAACCTTACTGCGCCTTTTGCATGTTGTTTGCCAGACCCCAGGCTATTTTCCGTACTATTTATTTATTGTTTACACTGTTGTATCCTCCAAGGTTGTACCTGAAAACAGGCATTTACTTGCATAACGTACCCTACCCGGTTAACAAAAACTAACTAACTAACTAAATAACTAAACTAACTAACTAAATGTCCACTTAGATCTCTTGTTCTCTAAGAGGACTTGTTGAAGCCCTTTAGCCTTTTCTACTGCTCCTGTATCATCTTTATTGCCCCCCTCTGCACAGCCTTTACACTGTCAATGTCCTTAATAAGGTGAGGGCTGAGTACTGTCCACAGTACTCAAGATGGGGGGGGGGGGGCAATGATTCTTACAAGGCAAATATAATGTAACTCCTTCTGCTTGCTATGACTTTTATAAGGCAAGTATAACATAACTCCTGCTTGCCATGCTGCCTCCCTATGCAGCCTGTCATCCTATTTGCTCTGCCCAATGCTCTTGATGACTGGGCCACTACTTTCAGGTTGTCCCCAATGATAACCCCTAGGTCTCATTCCTCTGAGGTACATTCCATGACCTCCCCTCACATCCAATACTTGGCTCTGGATTTTTGTGTCTAATGTGCATGGCTTTGCACTTTTTGGCATTGAATCCAAATTGCCAAATTCTGTATCACTCTTCTAGCCTTTCCAGGTCCCTCCTCATGGTCTTTGCTCCCTCCATTGTGTATGCTGTATTGCAGATCTTGATGTCATCTGCAAATAGAATGACTTTTCCTTCTAGCTCCCCCATGTGTTCTGTGAATTTATTAAAGAGTATGTGGCCCTGTACCAACCCCGGTGGTACTCTGTTCGTGAATTCATCTCCCCTGAGAAGTCCCCATTTAATACTATCCACTGGGTTCTGTTTCTTAACAAGTTCCCCACCCATAGGCTTAGTCTGTCACCTGCTTCTAGGCCTGTAGACCTCTTTAGTAACCTCCCATATGACAATGTGTCGAAGGCCTTACTGAAGTCCAAGTAGGCCACATTGACCGCTAACCCCCTGTCCACCTCACTTGTCACCCAGTCAGAAGATTCTTATAGATTCGTCTGGCTCAACTTCCTTTAGTGAACAAATATTGCTTACTGTCCTGTAATTCATTAGATTCCAGGAATTATACTAATCTCTCTTTCTACAGGGTCTCTACCAGTTTCCCCACTACAGTGGTTAGGCTCACTTGACTGTAATTTCCTGGCTCTTCCTTGCTGCCATTCTTGTGTAGGAGGGACAATATATGCTCTTCCTCAGTCCTTTAGGATGACTCCTGATTCCAGAGAGCTAATCAACAAGTCCATCAGTGGGACCACCAGGACTTCAGCTAGTTCCCTTGGCACCCTTGGGTGAAATCTGTCAGGGCCTCTGGCCTTATCAGCCCTTAGCAGCCTTAACCCTTTCAAAACCCTGTCTTCAGAAAATGGTGTAGTGTCCATCTCCCTGTCTGCCCCTTACTCATGGATACTCTTTCTGGTAATTCCCCCTTTCTCTGTCCACTGTAAACAATGGACAAAAATATTTGTTCAGTATTCTTGCATTTTGCCTGTCCCCTTTCACCAATTCTGACCCACTCCTTAGTCTGACTACCCCTCTTTTGTCTTCCTTTTCTAACTGATGTAGCTAAAAAAATGTCTTGTTTTCCTCCCTTATACCCTTTGCAATACTTTCCTCCATCTGTGCTTTTGCTCTCCTCACTACCTTACCCTTAATGTAAAACGGCCACCTCAGAACAGATGAAACATTTTGTTGAGTTGTTCACTGGCGAGCTTTATGAGGAACTAGCTAGGACACTGATATGAATTCTCCCTACAACTAAGGTTGGAGCCCACTTGAGAACTATGCCACACACACAGTGATGCCATTATTTTTGTATCAGCTACCTTAGGAATAAACTCTAGATTCAGAGCTGTTCCAACAGCTGTCCCTGTGAATTTCATGGCTGCAAATGCAACATTATTGCTTGTCATGTTAAGATTGTATTGAATGTGTAAGTTCTGAACATTGCCAGCTCTTCCGAAATGCTATGCTATGACAGTGTATTTATTCATATTGACAACTGCCTAAGCATGTTAGCACTTTATTCTGTTAATCTTGGCAGTTTGCTTTCTTTCTTTTTTTTTTAAGTTCAGTAAGCTGTATTAGATTTATATTGTAAAACACCTATAGGACATGGCAAACATTCAATACTAGATATTCACAGCCCCCTTCCCCTGTACAGAGGAAAACAGATTCATATTGCACATTGGTAGAAACACAGATTCATACAGGTATAAATTATTTATGTTTACCACAAGGTCACCTTTCCTGGGAACTTTACAAATGCTGGCACCACTAAGGTTAGTATCAGCTTTGTACAGTACATGGTAAACCAGTAGCAGCAATGTGTGTAAACGTTCCCATTTTCTATTGTATGCTTTTAACTTATCATTCATGTTTGCTATCATGTTTTTTCAGCCTTCAGGGCTAAGAGAATTTCAGCATGCCATTCTTGGAAGGTTAGGACGTCTCGGTCTAGCCAGTGCCTGAGTATGATTTTCATACTTCGGAAAATGGTGTAGTGTCCATCTCCCTGTCTGCCCATTATCCATGGAGCCCATGCAGAGAAAAACCCTATGTGATATTTTTGCACCCTCAATAGTTGGTCCTTACAGTCTCCAGTTATGCAAATGTGGGGTGTGAAAGTTATTACCAGTCCTAATAGGGAGTCTGATTTGCTCTGTATTAAGAAACAGGCTTGATCACACTCCCAGAGGATGTGAAGTAAGATATCTGGCTGACCATTACACCGTGAGCAGGTGTCTGATGGAAGTGTGCCCATTTTATCCAGCTTCTGCAGTCTGTAGTACATATTGTTTAACACCAAGTGGTATCTGTTGAATGTTATGTGTTTGTCTAAGTCACCCCAAATTTTGTCCCACTCGTAAGGTTTTCTTGGTAAAGGAGGAGCCTGTTCCAGTATGGAGCTGAGTCATCTTATTAAGGGTAAGCTCAAGTAATTGACTGTAGAAGTGTGATATGATATGAGATGTGGTTGGGCAGCCCATGTTACCAGAGGTAAAGCTTTAGCTCCATGAGTGTTTGTCTGTCTGGGTTCCAAAATACTGGGTCAGGGATTGTGTCATCTAAAGGAAAATCAAGCAGTCCTGGTTTAAGTACTGTATCTGGCCTGAAATGTAATGAGTAGTACGAGTTTAAATCCCAAGACCAATTGTTCCACTTTAGAAATATTTTTTTCTCTCCAGAAGATAGAGTTGATAGGGGCCCCTCAAATTTTGAAATTCGGGTTGTCAAGCAAGGGATGAGGAATATCCTTGTGGGTATCTTGCCTCAGTATTCTGCAAAGCTGGGAATGTACCCTCACCAAGGTTTCTATAGTAGTGTGTTTGCAACCCCCAGGTAGGGTCTTAGTAGAAAGATGCAATAACACTGTTAGAGATACCTGAATTGGGCACATAACTACCTTTCAGTATCAAGCCATTGGGTAATGCATGCATTTGCACTTCTATCCAAGTCAGGCTTGTATCACTGCAAGTGTTTACTGCAGTGTAGTTCGAGGTAGTATAATGTAAACTTGGGTGGTATGAGACCCCCTTTAAGTTTAGGGCAAACAATTTGTGATACACCCTTCTCACTGCTTTGCCTTCCCATATTAAATTTGAGACCAGGCGATGTAATTGGGTGAACCAGCACAGTGGGAGCATGGTGTTTGGCATTCCCATGGAATAATAAAACTCTTGGCAGCAGGTTCTTGTCAACAGTATTGATCTTGCCCCACAGTGTAACAGGTGGTCTAACTCACCTTCCTAGATCAGTTTTAATCTGAGTGATGAACTTATCTATGTTGAGAGTTTGCTGTTGTTTATTAGAACTATTCAATAGTATTCTCAAATATTTTAGATTTGTAGCCCTTCATGTGAGACCCAAATAGATTTTTTCATTCTTAATTAACGTATCATTAAGGGGTATCACTTTAGTCTTTTTAATGTGAAGTTTGCAATTCAGTACTAACCCCAAATTCTATATAATCTTAAAGGTGGTAGGCAGAGATGTCCCTGGATTGGTTACATGTAACAAAATATCATCTGTAGACACCAATAGTTTGAAATGGCATGGACCTATGGGATATCCGTAATCTACTCACATTGTCTAGTCTTAACAATAAGGTCATCTGAGGGGAGTCACCTGATGCTAGCATCGGAGTAGCAGCAGGATTTTGAGTGTCTGACAGCCCTTGCTCCTTAAAGTTAATTTTGTTAAATTATGTAGCTCCATTCAACTAATTCTTGACAGGATCTGTACTTGTCCCTGCTCACTATCTGCTACTTTAAATAGCTCCTGGACACCAGTCAGAATCAGAGACTGGCTCTGCAGTATCTGCGCCACTCACGCTCACTGATAGAAAGCTAGGACCTAAACATCCTTTTAAGGAGGTTGCTGTCAGCCTGCCTACCTCACCGACCCCTGAACTTCTCACTGTGGATTGATTTTTACTTGAGCTGGGCAGCCTTAAGGATTACATATTACATACCAGTGTCAGTGGCTCAGCAGATTGCACACTTACCTCTGAGGACAGAAGATCAGAAGGCTATGGTTTCTATCCCCACACCTGGCACTTGGGTTAAATTCCAATACTGACACAGTAGTGCAGCATGAGGGGGGTGCTGCACTCCTGAGATGCCGCCTTTCAGATGAGAGGTTAAACTGAGGTCCTGTCTGCTGTTCTGGTGGTTGTTCAGGTAGACGTAAAAGATCCCATGACACTTCTCGAAAAGAGTAGGGGAATTTTTATTCAAAAACTTGAAAACAAAATATACAAAATCATATTATGGCATACAAATCATAATAGGGAAAAGAAGGGAAGGAAAAAAACATAAATAATTGTTACGTTATACAATAATTCCAAAACAACACGACCCAGTGTTCACTTACACAAAATTATATCAATCATATAAATCAAGAAGGTATTATAATCAAACTTTCCTAGGTTAAAAAAATTAGAAGTCAAAATAATCAGAAATACTACCCCCTGCTCCCATATATTAACAGAGTAGGGAGAATGATTGAGAATTTCATATAAGTACATATAACAAGTTTGTATTATGGTATACACCCCCACCCACCGGCAACCCTGACCCATCCTACAAATACCCCCTTTAAATCCTCTTCATCCCCCCCAGCTATCTCCTGGTCCCATTTCCCCTCACCACTCTCCTCCCCAGTCCTTCCCTTCGGCTGCCTTCTGGCCTCCCTCACCCACTCCAGTACCCACTTCCTCCACACCGTAACCCATACCACCACCCCAACCAGCGCACAGTAAAATCCGGTCTCTCCGGTCCTACACTACCACCTAATCATTGCCCTTCTCCTCCTGACTGCAGGTGATACTCACCCTAACTCCCGGCCCTCACCCCTACCCCAGGTCCAGATCACCCATACCTAACCCCTCAGCCCAAGCCACCTCCAACGCATGACCCGGCTACCTCCCCAGAGGCCTACGCCTCCTTCACCTAAATATTCATAGCCTGGCCCCTAAGCTCGATCAGCTTCAGGTTCTAGCCACCCACCATGATCCAGATATAATTATCCTATCCGAGACCTGGCTAAATGCCAGCCTACCTGATAACTCCATTGCCATTCCTGGTTTTACAACCATAAGGCAAGACCGGCCCACCAGAGGCGGAGGGGTGGCTATCTACATCAGATCAACCCTTCATTTCACCGTCTCTCTCACAAAAGCTGAACCCAAAGCGTATGAGCTCCTCATGGTAAAGCTGTCCCCCCACTACCTATCTTTGTGGCTGGCATATATTGCAGCCCAGGCACTCCTACCATAATAGTCACTGACCTACTGGGCCAACTCTCCTCCCATGCCCAGTCGGGTGAACTATACGTCATGGGAGACTTTAACCACAACTGGTTAACTCCCATTTTTAATAAATCCCAAACTGAGATAACTGCTCTCAACCTTACCCAAACTATTTTGGAACCTACCTGCTTAAACCATAAGACCGGTAATCACACACTTCTAGATTGGGCGCTTACATCCCACCCACACCGCCATCAGTTCAGGCCTCCTTTCCGATTCTATAAGTGACCACCACCCTATCTACTTGGTCCGCAAAATCCACAGACTTAAATCCCTCCCAAATTTATTTTCCAACACTCTTACAAATCACTCAACCTCTCCCTCCTGGAAGATCTCGCTCACTCAAACTGGGTCCCAAGCACTGACTGCTCTAGCATGGATTCGGCCCTCACACATTTTCAAAACACCTTCCTCGCTGCCTGGGACAAACAGGCCCCCCTGCGCCGGGCAAGAGTCCGTGGGTCTCATCTACCCTGGATCTCCCCTGAGTTGATAGCCTGTCAACAAGCCCGGGACAAGGCCTGGCATAACTACAAAGCCACGCCCCTCCCAAATAATCTTGTCACCTACCGCATGCTCCGCAACAAATGTACAAAGGCCATCCGTCTTGCCATGGCTGAATATTTCAACAACACCCTAAACGCAAATCTTGGGAATCTGTCTAAATTCTGGAAAGTCATTAACTCCCTCTTCACCCCTCAAACAGCAAACCCTCCACCTCTTCTCCTCATCCAAGGAACACTCCTCACCGACTCCCGGAAGGTAGCCGCTGAGTTTAACTCCTATTTCACTACTTGCGCCCAATCCCTCCTCGATTCCATACCCCAGCATCCTTGCCCACCCCACACATCGACAACCTCCTCCACCCCGCCATCTATCCCCCGACAACAGGTAGGACCCCTTTTCATTCAGACCCATCTCTCCTATCGAAACCTTAGATTCCCTATGCTCCCTGAACCCTCCAAAGGCAAATCCCCCGACGGTCTTGATAACAAACTCCTCTTCCTTTCTGCCCCAGCCATTGCGACACCCCTTGCCGACCTATTAAATCTATCTTTTACCACCGAGTCACTCCCCTCCATTTGGAAGCATGCCACTGTCCTTCCTGTTCTAAAAGGTGGTGATCCCTCCTCCACTACAAACTACCGTCCCATCTCCCTCCTCCCAACCCTCGCCAAACTCCAAGAACACCTAGTTCTATCCCAGCTCTCCCACTTTCTCTCAGAAACTGACTTCTTCACCCCATTTCAGTCCGGCTTTCAGAAAACACCACTCTACCACCTCCTCCCTACTATGTCTCACGGATGCCATCCTCTCCGGGATGGATAAAGGGATAATCACTGCCGCTATCTTCATAGACCTAGCTAAAGCCTTCAACACGGTCTCCCACCCTATCCTACTATCCCGCCTATCAAGAGCCGGTTTAGCCGATTCTGACACAAACTGGTTCAGCGCCTACCTACTAAATAGAACCCAATCCACTAGAATAGCTGACCACATCTCCCCCCCTCTCCCTATAACCACTGGCGTTCCCCAAGACTCAGTTCTTGGTCCCATCCTATTCTCTATCCTCCTAAATGATCTGCCAAATTCATGCTCCTCCTCCGCTATACACATGTATGCAGACGAC
Source organism: Neoceratodus forsteri (assembly GCA_016271365.2). NCBI lineage: Eukaryota > Metazoa > Chordata > Ceratodontiformes > Ceratodontidae > Neoceratodus > Neoceratodus forsteri. The sequence continues at coordinate 714,765,101 of CM057458.1, forward strand.
ACGGTCCTTTTCACCTCCGGGCCAGACCCACGAAGAACTCACTTCCAAACTACAAACGGATTTCAACAAAATCCAACACTGGTTCAATACCAATCAACTCTCCCTAAATCCCAAGAAAACCGTCTCTATGACTTTCAGCACAAGGCAACGTCTTTCCAAACTCACCCATCCATTGATCTTCCATACCTTAAACAATACTATCCTCGAAGAAGTGCCCTCCTTTAGGTATCTAGGGGTTTGGCTCGATTGCCACCTCTCCTTTACCACACACATAGATGCCACCACTTCCAAACTGCGCCCTAAACTTGGGGCCTCTATAGGAACCGCCCTCCTCTCGCTACCCATCAGACGTGACCTAGTCCTGAAAATGATTCTACCCACCTTCGACTACTGTGACGTAGTCTATAACTCTTCCTCTAAGACCACTCTAGCCAGACTGGACCCCCTCTTTAATGCGTTCTGCTGCTTTGCCCTCGATGCCCCCCTCTTGCTCACATCACTGCGAGCTCTACCGTTCGCTAGCCCTGCCAACCCTGAGCAACTGGCGCCTACTCCACACTGTAAAATTCGCTTCTAACTTCTGGCTCGGTTCCCTCCCACCCTACCTAGCATCCTCCCTATCTTTCCCACCTACCCCCACTCACACCCTCAGATCCACCGACACAAGGCTATTATCCATCCCCCACCGAAAGACCTCTGCCGGCCAATCAGCCTTCTCCTACCTCTTCCCTAAACTCTGGAATGGCCTACCTGCTCAGATCCACCACTCTTCATCCAAATACTCCCTATCCTCTGCCCTCACTAACTTTCTCGCAACAAATTGCAACTGCCCCTGAACTCCCCCCTCCTTTTATCTCTCCCCCAGTACCTCCCAGAGCCTGACCAGCGGCCTGGCAATAGCCAAATTGGCTGGCATATATACTGCTCCACGCGCTTACACTCACGCTTACTCCCTCCTACTCCTAAACCTCCCTCTTCCCCCTTCCTATCTCCCTCCCCACCTCACCCTCTGCACCAATCCATTCGCCTCCCTCTCACATCACCTTCACCTACCCCCACGCTCCTAAGCATACTATTCCCCCATCCAACAGGCTCCGTGCCCCACTGCAGCTCATGGCTCACAGGCACTCAAGTGCTGACCTGTCACACTAGTAAGCTAATGGCACTTACGTAACTAATGTTTTTCCCCTTAGAGTTTCCATTGTATGTTTACCCTTCCCCTGTAGCGTTTGCTCTGCTTTGCTCCAACCATGACTGTACATTTGATATGTATACCCTTGATGTGTATGTATTGTTTGCTATGCCTTGCTCCTTCCATGCCTGTACACTTGATATGTATACCTATGACATGTTTACCCTGTCCCTGTTGTGCAATGTTTATACTGCTCTTACCTTGCCTTTATCTATGTCATTTTACCCTGTCGGTACTGTTCATTGTTCTGTAATCCTCACCTTATGTAAAAAGTTAATTTGTAATACCTCCAATCGATGTATATTGTCTGTATTGCATTACTGCTAAACTCTTCTACTGTATGTATACCTGCCTCCTCTGTAACCCTCCCCCCAGGTCGCACCGTGAGACGAGCATCTTTTTGCTCAGCGTGCCTCTCCTGATGAAACATTTTCAATAAATAAATAAATATATTAAATCATAAGAAACAAAAAGGGAAACATAAATAAGTAATCCACTTAACATAAAGCTCCAAACATACATAGTAATACTAGAAAACAAAACCCGCCCTCCCTATTAAAAGGAGCAGGGAAATATTCCAAAACTGAAAGAAAATTATAAATGAATCAGTATTTGTTTCAATAATATGTGTAATTTGATAGTAGTATACATATGAACTAGTATCTGCTTTATATAAGATGTGTGAAAAATAAATTCAATAGCTTAAAAGTAAGGAAAAACCTCACATGTTATGTCACAAAATAGATATACAGGTAAACAGAAACAGAGGACAACTTTATCATAAGCAATCTGTCCAAAAAGCCATTAAGTATATATATCCTAATATACATAAATAATAACTTGAATTTTAGTACAGAATCAAATTATACCTTAATTATTACAAATGTTTATTCCAAGAGGGAAAACACAATAATGAAATAAAACAGAAACTGTAAGATCAAAATTATTCAGAAATGGCCATACCAGTGTACAAATTGCCAGCCACCTAGTACCCCAACCAATCTAAGCCTACCCAATCCTTTAAAAAGGTAATATTCATCCACTCTTGTTGTTTAATAGTACATATATTATCTAAAATAGCTTGGGAAAAATTGCTCCGGTGACCAAATAATTTGTTGAAGAGTAAATTTACATCTAGCTTGCCAGATCCAGTATTTAAAACAAGCAGAAATAAGCCTCAAAGTACGTTTATTACAAAGCACCCTCCCCTGAGGAAATATCCCTAGAAACAATGTCTCAGGTGTCATGACATATTTTGGTAGAAAAGGCCATTTCTTATACACCGAATCCAAAAATTCTGCAATAAAAGGGCATTCAAAAAATAGATGGTTCATAGTTTTTGGTTGTGTTATACATATTAATTTAGGGCATTATCCTTCCGACATCAATTTGGGCTTCCTGTTGTCTTTGACCGATAATTTCCCATGGGCACAAAGCCATACTGTGTCCCACATCTGAGGGGGAATGTGTTTATCCAAAAATTGATCTGAGATATCTTTCATTTCCATCCTAGGTCTATCTAAATGTGGGGGGAAAACTAGATAATATTGCTGTTGTATGTGTAAGTAAAACTGCTTTCTATCCTGTGATAAAAGGGACACTGGTGTAATTCTCCAAGTTTTAATTTTACAAAAGCAGTCTTGGACATAAACCAGATAAGCTGCCAGCTTAGTTTGTTTGGATAAAAATCCTACCTGTCTCCATGTTTGCACTAGAAGGGAGCAGTGATCTGCCACCCAAGGGCACCAAAAGGCTAAATTCCCCGCTAGGATGGGCTTAATGTTGGCATATAGAAAAATGCTGTGATAAAAGGCGATTGGGTTAATCAGTTTTAGACCTCCTAAAGAAATTTCTAAATACAGTATACCTCTCTTTATAGGGTTCAAACAACTCCCCTAGATGCTTTGAAAAAAAAACAGCTGATGAGTCTAGTTTCCAGGTTCTTGGGTGGGGGGTTATACATAACTAAGCTACAAGAACATGGGTAGTAAAAAGGTATGAATCATATATATCTGTTTCTTTTTGCTCATTCTCCACTAATTCCACCGTGTAATCCTATCTAAAGCGATATTAATTATATAGTCTCAATTAAATTGCGCAGAATTAGGGTAACCAAAATAAATTCCTAGGACTTTCGTTCCTGTAGGTGTGAAAGGAATGTCAATGATCTGGCCCTTATCCACAGGTGCCTGTCCAATGGGAATGCATTTACTTTTCTGTAAATTAATTTTGGATCCTGAGACCACAGAAAATTCCTGAAAAATACTAGCTACATATGGGGCCGATGTTTGACCAGTGATTAAAATACATAGATCGTCTGTATATGCAAGCGTCTTTACCTCAGTGTCTTGGCTAGAAAAGGAAAGACCCTGTATCTCTGGGTGAGAGTTGATGCATCTAATAAGAGGAACCAAGGATAAAAGATATAAGATAGGACTTAAGGGGCATCCTTGACGTACCCCTATGTTAATTCTACATGGGGATCCTATCCTTCCATTAACACAAGGGAATAAGGTGGCTTTTTTATAACATAATTGTATCCTTTTGATAAACTGAACTGGGAATCCATATTCAGCTAAATATGTTCAGAGATATACATGTGATACCCTATCAAAGGCCTTTGATTGGTCTACGTTCAAAAGATATCCCATCAGTTCACCACTGTTCCCTTTTTATGAGATTTCTCTTATCATTATCAGGATATCCAAGATTTTCCATCCCGGTATAGAACATGTCTGAGTATGATGAATTATAGGGGGTATTACTGTCAGTATCCTGTTGTTTAATAATTTAGTTAGGATTTTAAAATCAGAATTTAATAATGAAATCAGTCTCCAATTAGTTAAAGTATCTGCATCTCCTGATTTATGTATGAGGATCATAAGTCCTGAATACATAGCATTAGATAATATATCTTCTGTTACCATAATATTATAAAGAAGAGTAAATTCCATACGTAAGAGTGGAAAAAGCTTTTTATAAAACGCATATGGTAATCCATCCAGTCCTGGGGCTGTTCTTACCATAAACTGTGATATTAGTATTTAAAGTTCTTTCTCTGTAATAGGCTGTTGAAGTAATAAACTTTCTTCTAAAGAAAGTTTCGTTAAAAGTCCCTTTTGTAACCATGCAGTGGTCTCTTCCAATCCTTCATGAGCCTTCCCATATTAGGGAACTAGTATAGTTTTCCACTGCAGCCATGGTATTTGAATTACCTTGAATAATCTGGTTCCCAGCTTTTAAAGAAGAAATGGTTTTGTTGTTTGCACTGGGAATACAGGACTCATAGGGGTTAGCATGTGACTGAGTCCCTGTGGTATTAAATCTTTGCTCAAACTCTAAAGAGCAGCCCCTATCATACTGGGAAGAGGCCAGTTCAGTTTAAATTATTTTAATCTGCACAGAATAATCCTGATTAGAGCCAACCTGAAGGGAGAAAAGATGATATAACTGTCTCTGTAATTCCTCATATTTTGTAGTTCGAAAACTTCCTGTGATTTCCCCTGCTGATTTCAAAAATTCCGTATAATCCTGTTTACTATTTTCCCACCATTCTGCAGGAGAATCATAAAGAAACAACATTGATTTTCATGCTTTAGTAATGTTTAGAATGCCTTGCCAAATCTCTTTATTATCTAATGGGGTAGTATTTAACCTCCAATAGCCCTTTCCTATTGTAACCTCTGGTGAATATGAGATTTTAATTTCCAACAGAGAGTGGTCAGAGGTAGCCACCGGAAGGACTTTAGAATAGGTTACCAGCAAATAAGGGGGTATAAACCAATAGTCTATCCTGGTTTTTAACGCTCCTTTGAAATATGTATACTGGGGTTCAGAATAACCTTCTAAAAAAACATCTTTTAACTTGGTTAATGTCAACATTTTATTTAAAAACCCTGCATCACAATAGGTTTTCTCAGATACTGAACCTCTGTCTTTTTTATACTGGCTGCAATTAAAATCCCCACCAAGGAGGACTGCTTTTGCTGTTAAAAGGTAGGGATATATTTATCCTAATAATTGCACCTGCTTTGCTTTATTGTGGGGCTCATATACATTGTTAAGTCTAAAGTCTTGTTTCTCCAGGGTTAGATCTAGAAGCAAAGCTTGACCTGGCCATATATCTAATGTCCTAGTCACTTTAGCCAAGGAATTGTTAATACAGATCCCTAAACCACTGCAGGTATCTTCCCCCACAGACCAATGTGTGTCTCCCCAAATCCAATCTGCCCTACACTTCTGAATTTCTGCTGTTGTAGTAATGCGTGTGTCTTGAAAAAAAACCAAAATCATATTTCTGGTGATTAAAATAAGCAAACGTAGATTTCCTTTTCCTCTCTGATTTCAAACTATTGGTGTTAAGAGAGGCTAGGGAAATGTTAGTTGTCATTCATGTTAATCCGGGGCCTTTTTTTTCCTTGAACTATATCTATTCCCCATTGCCCTTTTTTCTTTCTAACTGGCTCTGCACATCTGACATCCCATCCTTCTGTGAAGATTGTTCTGATAAAACATCAGATTCCTCTTCCATTTCAGTTTCTCTCCAGGATAGGGCAGTCAATTTATTTTGTAAAGGTATACCTTCCGTCGTAGAAGGGGGGTTCTACTACCTTGCCACTTTTGGGGCCTACTGTTTGAAAAGCCTTGTTCCTCAAGGATGGGTGGATGGGGAGGAGGTAACATTTCAGTTCCAGATAGACCTTCCCCAATTGGGGGGGAGGGGAATTGGTTCAGAATCAACCCTCTCCAGTAGAGAAGCATTGTCCGTGTCTTGCTGCTGCTGGGGGAACCCCGGTGTTGCCCTAGATCCCATCCCCTGTTTTGTAGCCCTATTAATGTAAAAATCCTGTTCAGCAAAGTTAGCATTGTCCGTATTGTGGGAGGCCAATGGACAGGAAAGAAAATAATGGCCAGCTTTGTCACAAAGATGGCCTAAAGGAGTAGAAATATAGTGCGCCCCTGTATGGCCTGTTTCACCACATTGTAAGCATTTGACCACCTCACAAGAATTACTAATGTGCCTATGGGACCCACATTTATAACAGTAGCAGGGTTGCCCTTGATAAAAAAGAATACCCTTGTCTTTCCCTAAATAAAAGCAGTTAGGGAGATGAGAAATGCCTGCATCGTCCTGTCGTAATTTTACCTTTACTTTCCAACCCCCTTGTCCAAAACCCTTCTTCATCCACTGTGGGATCTGGAGTACCCTGTAGTTCACATTTTCTGTCCAGCCAAAATACGACATCAGTTATATTAACCCCTTCATTCCTAAACAGAATGGTTACCATTTTGAAAGTAGGCTTAGTAAGGGGTATTACTTGAAAGGGGTACCACAAAGTTTTTTTTCCTGGGCTGTATATAAGGTCCAGAATCTATCTAACAATTTGGCAGTCCTGAAACTAATATCAAAAGTGGACTCCCCAGGTGCATGAATCAAAGCATACAATTCTGAGGGCGTAAAGCCCAAATCATGTTTTAATAACTGCTTCCCCACATAAAATCTATCAGGGGGGTACTCCATCCCACCCATATACCGCAGTCTAACTGCGTGCCTCCTTTTTGCTTGCTCCAGCATTTTTTTTTAATAAACTAGCATAAGTAACTAGTGGAGCCTCAGTATCAACATTAGAATCTTTAGGTGGTTGTCCTGATAATACAGGCACTACTTCAGTTAAAGCCTTGAAAAAAATTTCGGGCACAGAGTCATTTGAACCTGAAACAATACCTGCCGTGGTATTAGGCGAAATGGATCTCTGGAGTTCTATGGCTGTCGATATCGATGGATCAAAAGTTATTTCAGCCATCTCAGAGTTCTGTGGATTCAAAATAGCTACAGTGGCGTGAAAAAGTATTTGCCCCCTTCCTGATTTTCTCTATTATTGCATATTTGTCACACTGGATGTTTTCAGGTCTTTAGACAAAATATAATATTAGATAAAGGGAACCTGAGTGAACAAATAACACTTTTTTTTTACTTATTTCATTTATTTAATGAAAAAAGTTAACCAACACCAACGGGCACTGTGTGAAAAGTAATTGCCCCTAGTTAAATCAACCCAATTAAAGGGATAATTAGAGTCAGCTGATTGAACACAGCCAGGCTTGATTACAGCCAGCCCTGCTCAATATAAATCTCACTTATTTTGACCCTTACCATCAGAGTCACGTTGCCAGCACAAAGATTCAACAAGCACATTATGCCATGATCAAAGGAAGTTCCTGAAAAGATCAGAAAAAAATGTTGCTCCTCTATCAGTCTGGAAAGGTTACAAAGCTATTTCTAAGGCTCTGGGACTCCATCAAACCACAGTGAGAGCCATAATCTCCAAATGGAGAACACTTGGAACAGTAGTGAATCTTCCCAGGAGTGGGCGGCCTGCCAAAATTACTCCAAGGGCGCAGTGTAAAATCATTCAGGAAGTCTCAAAGGATCCTAAAACAACATCCAAAGAACTGCAGGCTTCTCTTGCCTCAGCTAAGGTCAGTGTTCACGACCCCACAATCAGAAAGAGACTGGGCAAAAATGGGCTTCATGTGAGTAGCAAGGCGGAAACCACTCTCAACCAAGAAGAACATAAATGCTCATCTCTCATTTGCCAAGAAGCACCTGGATGATCCACAAGCCTTTTGGGAAAATGTTCTATGGACAGATGAGTCCAAAGTGGAACTTTTGGATGACATGGATCCCATAATGTCTCACATAAAAGCAAACACAGCATTCCACAGTAAGAACACCATACCAACAGTCAAACATGGTGGTGGTAGTGTGATGGTGTGGGATGCTTGCTGCCTAAGGACCTGGATGACTTGCCATAATTAAAGGAACCATGAATTTGCTCTGTACCAGAAAATTCTTAAGGAGAATGTCCGTCATCCTTCCTTCAGCTGAAGCTGAAGCGTGAGTTGACCATGCAGCAAGACAATGATCCAAAACACAAAAGCAAGTCCACATCAGAATGGCTAAAAGAAGTAAAATTAAAGTTTTGAGTGGCTTAGTCAAAGTCCAGACTTAAATCCAATAGAGATGCTGTGGCAGGACCTGAAACGAGCAGGTCATGCTCGAAACCTACCAAATGTTACTGAATTAAAGCAGTTCTGCGAGGAAGAGTGGGTTAAAATTCCTCCACAGCGATGTGAAAGACTGATATTGAATTATAGGAAGTGTTTGGTTGCAGTCATTGCAGCTAAATGTGGCATAACCAGTTATTAAGTGTAAGGGGGCAATTACTTTTTCACACAGTGCCAGTTGGTGTTGATTAACTTTTTTTCATTAAATAAGTGAAATTAAAAAAAAAAACAAGTGTTATTTGTTCACTCAGGTTCCCTTTATCTAATATTACATTTTCTCTAAAGACCTGAAAACATCCAGTGTGACAAATATGCAATAATAAAGAAAATCAGGAAGGGGGCAAATACTTTTTCACGCAACTGTATCTCCGGAGTTGCCTGTAGTCCCAGAAGTGGAATCTTGGGGTCAGATATCCAGCCTCCCGTTCCTGTTGGTATCCAGCCGGCTTTTGAAAGCGCTGTACCAGGAGTCCATACCTGATCATCTGTTCCTGCTGCATTGGCTAAAGTTTGTTGATGCGTGGCAGCATCCAAGGGTTCCGAGTCTGGGCCAAAAATAAACACTTTAGGAGCACTCTTTACCGTCGGCGAATGTCCTGTAAGCCTCTTTCGTTTATTCTCTTTAATCTGTTGTTTCTCCATGTAATACTTTGTTTCTAACTCAGAAATTTGTGCCAAAAGCTTCTGCTTTTGTCTGGTAGTGCATTCTTCCAAATTTTGCTCAGCCCTCTGTAACTCTGTATCCTCCGTAGGAACCTGGGGTGTATCCTCCACATTGGTGCTTTTATCTGGTGTCGAAAAATTCTCCGTTTCCATCGGAGAAATAGATGTTAAAACACTCTGCTGGCCACCCTCACCCGGGTACATCCCAGCTGTGTCTATTGGTCTTTGAGCCCCCTCTAGCTCCTCACTTCGATCTACCTGATCCATGGAAGTGACCAAAACTCCTTTCTGCCTCTTAAGGTATACAAGACAAGGGAGGAGTCCTTCTTCCTTATCTCCCACACGTCTCAATCCTCCAACCTCCAAACACAACTGATGGTCAGCAGTCAGTCCAACATGGATCCCCCTACAGGAGAGTAGGGGAATTTCCCCAGTGTCCTGGCCAAATTTCCCCCATTCACTAAAATATCACCAACAGCGTAATCTGGTTCAATTTCAGTTGGTTGCCATCTGTATACCTCCCCCTCCTACTCCCCGGTCACCCCTGAAAAAGGGACTTCTAGTTTCAGTGGGCCTACCGGGTCAACAAAAATCAATAAAATAAATAATGTTGCTGCAGAAGTATGGACCCTCCACCTGGCACTGGAAGAGCTCACCCAGCGTATGGGTGATGCTGAAGTTCACATAGTCTTCACAGAGAATGCACAAACAAACCTGGAGCCAGAAGTTGTTGCCCTACACTGCAAAGTGGCCCAGCTAGAATAGAGATTCAAGGACCAGGAGGGGTGTAGTCGCCACAACAATTTAGTTGCTGAGGGATCCGACATGCTGTACTTGGCCCAGAAGCTGTTACAAAAAGTTGCTGGCCTTTTGCCACATGGCTCTAATTATATTATTGAGCAGGCCCACTGCTCCCTATGACCGAAGCCCACTGAGGGTGGCAGACCTCATCCCATTATCCTCCATTTCCTCAATTATCTGGAGTAACAGCATGTTTTGATACAGGGACGATCTGTCCAGGAGCTCATCTGTGGGGGCAATATACGTAGATCTTTCGAAGGCATTTGACACTTTGAACCACGATATTCTCCTGTCCAGGCTTCGGTATATGGGGTTACCAGACTAGGTTATAGATTGGTTTAAATCATATTTATTTGATAGAGGCCAGTTTGTGGTACTTGACCAATGGAAATCACAAATTTGTCAAATAAAAATGGGAGTTCCACAAGGCTCCCTATTGGGTCCGCTGTTGTACAATATATATGACAATTCTATAAAGTTTTCAAATCCAGAAGTAAAATATCATCTATATGCTGATGATACAATAATTTATCTATCTGTCCAAACAGAGGGCGAATTATAACTAGCCTTTGATGAATTGCAGGACTTTTTAGTCTCATCCAAACTTATTTTGAATTAAAAAAAAATCCCAAACTATGTATTTTCATAGAAAGTTCGGTGGGGACCAGACTGATAAAGTCCTGCAGATCAAAACTACTGATGGTCAAATTTTAGAGCAGGTAGAAAACTATAGATGTTTGGGGGGTTACTTTGACTGTTTTTTGAAGTGGTATAAACATATAGAACAATTGATAAAAACAATTAACAGACGTATGGGGGCTTTATACTGAATTAGGCAGTGTACAACATATGCAATTAGAAATCATTTAATAAATACTATTATGATCACCTTATTAGATTATGAGGCTTTAGTATATATGGGGGCAAATTCAACATTATTGTGGAAACTAGAAACTATATGTAATAAAATGGCATGTTACATTACAATGGCACCAAGAATGACGCATAGGGAGGATTTATTTCATACTTTAGGTTGGCACGACTTGGGGATAGGAGAGCTCTACATGTACTGTTGTATATGGAAAAATGTTTCTCTGACAAAGTACCAAGATATATCACAGAATGTTTGCAGGAAAGAACAATAAAACCGAGTCGTAGGTCAGCAAAAGGATTAGAATATTTACCATTAAAGTGTAATACCAATTTGGGCAGATACCATTTTTTCCATAGAGGACCCTCTTTTGGGAATTTATTACCAGTAGATATTAGGATACAAGATGGTAAAAGAAGGGTGGGACAAATTAAGAGTTGGTTTGGGACAAGGAAGATAAAGGCACCTTAATGATAAATAAGGTACTATATTTGTTTAGATGAAAGGGAAGTAGTGCAATATTATATTACATGTTATATGTGTGTATATTTGTTGTTAGTTGATATTTTTTTAGTACATTTGATGTATGTTGATACCTTTTTTATATATAGATATTCAAAATGTATGTGGAACTGTAATTAATGTATGTTAAATTTTATGGATCTCACTGGAAATGAGTTTCGACTCAGTTGAGTTACTGATTCATTATTTATAATGAATGACATTTTTACTACTACTACTACTACTAGTAGGAAGATCGCCAAATATCTATTTTTCAAGACTTCTACCCTTTGGTCTAGCTGAAGTACAAGGAGTACAGGGACCTGTTTCCTAAGCTACAGGGAGCACAGATCAGATACCGACTACTGTACCCAGCCTGTCTCTTAGTGAGTGTGCTGGGTGGCCAAAACATTTTTAATGAAACATAGAAACATAGACTTTGATGGCAGATAAGGACCGCTTGGCCCACCTAGTCTGCTCATTTCCCTACCTACAGGATAGGCCGCAGATCCTAGTTAACCAACAGCCTATTTCTTCCTACCCCCCACAAGAATTGCCTTATGTCTGTCCCATGCATTCTTGAATTCTCACACAGTTTTAGACCCCACAACCTCCTCAGGAAGGCTGTTCCATGCATCCACTACCCTCTCTGTGAAATAATACTTCCTCACATTGCCCCTGAATCGCCCTCTATCTTTAAATTGTGTCCCTTGTTCTTGCACATCTCTTTTTCTGAAAGATGCTACCCTCTTGGACTTTGTTGATTCCACTGAGGTACTTAAAAGTTTCTATCATGTCCCCCCTCTCCCTTCTTTCCTCAAGGGTATACATATTAAGCTCCTTTAGTCTCTTCTCATACGGCTTCTCTTGCAGACCCTGCACCATTTTAGTTGCCCTCCTCTGGACTGCCTCTATCCTGTCTATGTCCTTGCGGAGATGGGGTCTCCAGAACTGGACGCAGTACTCCAGATGGGGTCTCACCAACTGTCTGTACAGAGGGATAACAACTTCCTGTTTTCTGCTGCTGATGCCTCTCCCTATGCATCCCAGTATACCCCCAGCCCTCCCTCCCTACTGCCTTCTCACATTGCTTCTAACCTTAAGGTCATATGATTACCCCAGGTTCCTTTCCTTTTGTTGTTGTTACTACCCCCACTGTGTATTCTTCCCTGGGTTCTTGTTTCCCAGGTGCATTATTTTGCACTTCTTTGCATTGAATTCTAGCTCATACTTCTGACCATTCCTCCAACCTTGCCAAGTCCCTTCTCATCCTTTCTACGCCTCCTTGTGTATCAACCCTGTTGCAGATCTTTGTGTCATCTGCAAAGAGACATACTTTTCCTTCCATTCCTTCTGCAATGTCACTTATGAAGACATTAAAAAGGACTGGACCCAATACTGAACCCTGTGGTACCCCACTAGTAACCCCTCTTTCTTCAGAGTGGACTCCATTTACAATTACCTTCTGTGTGTTGTTGTCCAGCCAACGTTTTACCCAGGCTACCACCCTGGGACCCACTCCCAGGCTGGTTAATTTGACTATTAATCTTTTGTGTGGGACTGTGTCAAATGCCTTGCTAAAGTCTAGGTAGGCCATGTCCACAGCCCCTCCCTGGTCTACTACTTTGGTCACCCAGTCAAAGAAATCTATTAGATTCGTCTGACATGACCTTCCCGCTGTGAACCCATGTTGCCTTGGGTCCTGTGCCCCACTGGCCTCTAGGTACTCAACTATTCTTTCCTTCAGAAGTGACTCCATCACTTTACCTACCACAGAGGTCAAACTGACAGGTCTGTAGTTTTCTGCCTCTGTCTTGGTCCACTTTGTGAGAGGAATCACATTCTGCCTTCCTCCAGTCCTCGGGTACACACCATCCTCCATGATTTATTAAAAAGAGTAGCCAGTGGTTTCACTAGTTCCCCCTTAATTCTTTTAGAATTCTGGGGTGAATTCCATCAGGCCCATTGCTTTGTCCACCTTCAGTTTTAGGAGTTCTTGCAGAACCTTTTCTTCTGTGAAAGGACTGGGATCGACCCCTATCAAAGTCACTTCTGTTAATTGGATTAGGCACTTCATCCTCCTCTTTTGTGAATACTGAGCAGAAATATTCATTCAGTATCCCTGCTTTTTCACTGTCCCCCTCTGCCCACCCACCTTTCATTTTATTCAGCCTCACTATCCCTCCTTTTGTCTTTCCATGCTCGCTGATGTACCTATAAAAGGTTTTATCCCCCTTCTTAACCGAGTTGGCTATCTTTTCCTCAGTTTGGGCCTTTGCTATTCTGACTTCCCTCCCTGCTTCCTTCTGCCTTAACTGGTACAGCTCTCTGTCCTGCTCCTTCTGTGTTTCCTTATACTTCCGGAATGCTATCTTTTTCTTTCTGACTTTCACAGCCACCTCTTTTGAGAACCATAGTGGCTTTTTCTTTTGTTTTGATTTGTTTATTTGCTTCACACAAAGGCTTGTTGCCTCTGTGATGGCAGTTTTGATGATTCCCCATTGTTGCTCCACACCTCCTTCTAGCCTGTTTACTAGTGCTTTTCTGAGGCACTCTCCCATCTTGCCAAAGTCAGCCCTCCTAAAGTCCAGTACCCTCACTTTTGTATGGCTTGACTCTGTAGCTGAGTTTAACATTAACCACACTGTTTGATGGTCACTTGTTCCCAGATGGCAACCCACTTCTAGATCTGAGATCCTCTCACTGCCCCCGTTTGAGAGTATGAGGTCTAAGATTGCTCCCTCACGAGTGGGTTCTGAAACTAGCTGTCTGAGGTATGCCACCTCTAGGGCATCAAGAAGGGCCCTGCTCTTGGATGTGGCTGCAGCAAATGTGTTCCAGTTAACATCTGGCATATTCAGGTCTCCCATCAACAGTATCTCCCCTTTCTCTGCCATTCTAAGAATGCCTTCTATCATATCCTTGTTCATTCCCTCCCCCTGACATGGGGGTCTTACACAACCCCTGTGTGGATTGTGGTGCCCTTTCCAGTCTCCAAGGTGACCCACAGTGCCTCCTCCTCCCTGTTTACTCTTTTGTTCAGTTGCTTTTATCCCTTCCTTTACATAGAGAGCTACTTCTCCCCCTCTTTTCCCCTGCCTGTCTCTCCTATAGGTTATGTACCCTGGTATGTTAACATCCGAGTTATGGTTTTCTGTGTACCATGTTTCTGTGACTGCTACGATATCCAGGCATCCCTCTTCCATCAAGGCCACCAGCTCAGGGAGCTTGTTGCCCAGACTACGGGCATTGGTACTCATTACCCTCCATTTCCTGATGGTCTTACCCCTTTTTGCCCCATCCATGTCCTTCTTGCCTTTGTCACTTTCTCCATTTACCCCTGCCCTCTCTCTATGACACACCTCTATGTTGGTGTTTACCGCACTTACTACTGTGATTTTTTTTGTAGAACAGATTTCCTGCCCTCCAGTGCCTCCTTGGCTAGTTTAAATGCTTCTGCCAATGAAGCATTTAAACTATCACCTAGATCCTGGTTCCCCCCCTGGACAGATGCAGCCCATCATACCAGTATAGGCGTGCATCACTCCAGGTGGACCCCCAGTCCCCAGTGAAGCCAAATCCCTGAGCTCCACACCAGTTTTTCAACCACTGATTAAATCCCATGGTGCGGAACACCCTAGCCTCTCCTATGCCATAGATGGGTAGCACCTCCGAGAAGGTTACCGTGCATGCTACTTGTCTAAGGCCCCTCCCCAATTCCACAGACTCTTCCTGCACTTCTCTAATCCCTTTCTTAGCCAGGTCATTTGTTCCCTAGGTGGACAATGACATCCAGCTCCCTCCCCTGTGCAGCTGCTCTGGCAATCCTGAGGATTCGCTCCCTGTCCCTCCAAGCCATGGCACCAGGCAGGCACCTTACCTCTCTCTCCCCTTCCTCACCCAGTTCTACCTTCCCAGCAATGGAGTCCCCCACCAGGAGTTGTTTCCTTCCCCTGCGGGGTCCTCTGCCACCCTCCTGTGGGTCTCCTTTGTGGAGGTTCCCAGCATCCTCCTTGGTCTCCACTGTGGGTGCCTCCATAGAGGAACCACACTTTGCCAGAATGGCATAGGAATTGTGGAGAGGTACAACTGGAGGGATGTGCCTCTGTTCCACCACCCTCACCCTCCCTGAGCCCACTGTGGTCCAACCGCTCCTCTTTCTTGGCAACCTCTGAGGCAGCGGCAGTGACACTGGTGGTCCCTGGATGGAAGAGGAGGTCCCACAAATCCTGGCCAACTCAGCCTGGAGATGAGCAACCTCCTCCCTCAGCCCATAGAGGTGCCTGCAGATGGGACAACACTGCATCCTCCAGAACATCTCCTGGAAGACTGCTGTTCTACAGCCACTGCACTGCACCACTCCCATCATGTCTTATTTCTGGCCCCTTAACTGTCTGCAATTCTTACTCTTTCCTCTGTTTTGTTTTCTCTCTTTCCTTACTTTCTGCCTGTGTGCCCTTTAAGCTCCTGATTGTCCTGTTCTGAGACAAGAATATCCTATATTTCTCAGTAGACCCCTTACTTGCTCAGAGTCAGACCTCCAGCAGCTATAGGGGGCCGGAGAGCTACTCTTGCCCTTCTAGGATGGTGGGTCTTTGGTGGCTCTGTGATCACTCACTTCCTGCTCCCAAACAGGAAGTTCCTGTTGTCAGTCAAATCCTGTGCCTATAAAAGTAGAACTAGCTTTGGGTGGGAGGGTACAGGGAAGGGAAGGAGTGCAATATAGTCCCAGTAAAGAAGTCCAGTCACACAGCAGTCCTTTTTCCTGGTGTCTTCTGCCAAGCTACTAGCAAACTCTTTCTAAGGCAGTCTTTAAATTTAGCTTCCTTCTAGTTAAGCCATGCACTCCCCCTACTTACTAGCTCCTTCTACAAGTAATTTAAACCTCACAGCTATCAAGTCCTTTCAATCACCCAAGATTTACACCTAGATAACTGTTCAGATAACCATTCAGTTCAGTTAACTCAGACAAACACACACTTTTTTTTGGTTTTGTTTGGTAGTTTTTTTTTTACCCTAAATTAAAGGTCCAAGTACAAGAGTTCTACTTCTTTAGTCCCAGTAGAGAAGTCCAGTCACACAGCAGTCCTTTTTTCCTGGTGTCTTCTGCCAAGCTACTAGCAAAATCAGTTGAACAGGCAAAGTTGGAGCTCCCAATACTACTTCTCAACCTTTTCCGGGGTGGACGTCACAGAAGAGGACAGATCCAAAAAATTGACATTTCCTCTGGGGGCGCCATGAGAGGGTATCATCTAAATGCTGAATGATCTGCTCTGAAGTTCTTTGGACTTTAGTAACTGTTATTTCTAGTATAAAAGCAGTTTAATTGTGGTTACAGACTTCAGCTTATCTGATGCCTTTTTTTCACTATGTTGTCCTGCCTAAGAACTGTAGATTACTAAGATGTGGATGTGGTTTTGACGGTTTGTTTTTTCTTAGTATTGTTATTGGAGGTCTTGGGGGGGTGGCAGAGGAGTTGGATAATCAAGTGTTTTTTGCAGGGATTTGGGGTGTTATTATACTTATTCCCCAGTGAGTAATGGCTGATTTTTTGGGAGATTTCTCCCTCATTTTATTTCTACACTGCACACAGATTCATAGCATATGCTATTCTCCAGTGCAGAGTTAGCATTTTAATTCATGCCTTTCCACCTCCAATATAGTAGGTGGGAACAACGGAACACACAGTGTCGTTCATCAATTGTTTCACCTCTGGAACAATGCTTTTCTTTACATTTTGTGAGCTCTGGTATGATATTCAACCTTATGAGATCCCTCCTCATCTTTTCTCTACATCTCCATTTTCTTAAGCATATTACTGGTGGCCAGTTTATTTATCATTAACAATTCTTATATGTCTCCTATGTCAGTGGATTTTTGGCCACATGAAGAGGTCATGGGAATGGGAACCCATGGAAGTCAAGTGTTTTTTCTTCAAGCTCCCTTGACCTACACTCCTGGGTCTCACTTCTACTTGCTTGAATTGCCTCTCCTTAGTTGATACACTGCTAGCATGCCACCATGACCTGGGCTATCTATTTTATATGGGATCAGCCCAGGTTCTTGTTTAACCAGCTCTTAATTTTTTTCTGAATGCTAGTTGCTCACTGTGGGGCTATAAGTTATAGCTCATGTTTATACCCCCCACATTTAGACTTGTCAGCCAGAGTTTGTCTCTGGATATTTGTAGTAAGGTTAGTATTATTAACTCAATTACTACTTTGGATTCTACCCCTTTCTCTACTGTCCTCATAGTGGGTAGAATTAGGTCAGAATGATTCGGCCTGGGCATCCTATGTGGCTCTGGGGCACATCTATATTAAGCAAATAACCTTTCTCTACTTTCCTCCTTTTTAAGCACCCCAGGTTGTTATGGCAATGTGTTCTAGTTTGCAGACTATGTCCTTGTCTTCCCCCCTTTTGTTTTCCTTTCTCTGTTGGGTTTACTTGTTGGACTAGTATTTTCGCCATCTTTATTTTGTGGTCAAACAGATTGCTGCACCTGACTTTAACCAGGTGGGCAGGAGACTTACATCCTGCCCACGTACCCATCATGGACTGGTTAGTATGGAGATCTGTCGTCCGGACAGGTGTACTTTGGCAACCATTTTACTGAGTTGATATGGGAGTTACACTACATACAGTAGCTGTTAGTGTTTTTTCCTTCTATTTTCTATCATGCTACTTGTTTGGTTCATGGGGGATGGGGCGGGGAGGGTTTTGGTAACCTGCATTCCCTCAGGGACTTTGGGTGTTCTTATGGACCTTGTTTTTGTTGTTTATGTGTATATTGGAAGTGATGATTACACCAATTACCATCATTTCTTGGAATATTAAGGGGGTCCAATCTAGGGAGAAAAGACGTTGTATTCCGGAACATCTCAGTCGCTTAGGATGCTCGATAGCCTGTTTGCAGGAAATGCATTTGCCGCAGGAACAGATTCATTGGTTTCACAGAGATTGGGTAGGCCAAACATTTGGGTCAGGTAATAGTTGCAGACAACAGGGTGTGGCTTTATTTATCACCCATTCTGTGGTCTTTACTATGCTATAGGAAATAGCTGATCCAGAGGGTCACAGTGTCTTTCTTGGGGGACATTTATACCAGTCAGAAGTGGTCCTGGGTTTGTTCTATGGACCAAATATAGACTCACCAGCCTTTTTTATGTCTTTAGCTACAGTTGTAACCCCATTCACCCCCACACCTGTTATTTTAGGAGGCGATTGGAATTTAGTGCAGGCACCAGACTTAGACAATAGGAACCCCATAGACAGGGTTGTCCCTGGGTCAAAGAGTTACTAGGTTACTAGGTAATTTAGACATAAGGAGGCCAAGGCCCATCTAGAATGTCTCCCACAATTTTGTGGGCAAATTAATCATGGCTAATGTCCCAATTTAGATATTTGTCTAGTCTATTTTTGAATATTCTGAAATTGTGGGAGTTAATGTGTTTAGGGAGAAGGTTCCATGCTTTTGCCGCTCTGATGGAGAAGAAGTTACCTCTTTTATTAGTATTGGCTTGTGGTATTGTTATTTACTAGTAGGAAGATCACCAAATATCTGTTTTTCAAGACTTTTACCCTTCGGTCCAGCTGAAGTACAAGGAGTACAGGGACCTGTTTCCTAAGCTACAGGGAGCACAGATCACATACCGACTACTGTACCCAGCCTGTCTCTTAGTGAGTATGCTGGATGGCCAAAACATTTTTAATGCAGTTGAACAGGCAAAAGCTGGAGCTCCCAATACTACTTCCCAACCTTTCCCGGGGTGGATGCCACAGAAGAGGACAGATCCAAAAAATTGACATTTCCTCTGGGGGCGCCATGAGAGGGTATCATCTAAATGCTGAATGATCTGCTCTGAAGTTCTTTGGACTTTAGTAACTGTTATTTCTAGTATAAAAGCAGTTTAATTGTGGTTACAGACTTCAGCTTATCTGATGCCTTTTTCACTATGTTGTCCTGCCTAAGAACTGTAGATTACTAAGAAGTGGATGTGGTTTTGACGGTTTCTTTTTTCTTAATATTGTTACTGGAGGTCTGGGGGTGGCAGAGGAGTTGGATAATCAAGTGTTTTTGCAGGGATTTGGGGTGTTATTATACTTATTCCCCAGCGAGTAATGGCTGCTTTTTTTGGGAGATTTCTCCCTCATTTTATTTCTACACTGCACACAGATTCATAGCATATGCTATTCTCCAGTGCAGAGTTAGCATTTTAATTCATGCCTTTCCACCTCCAATATAGTAGGTGGGAACAACGGAACACACAGTGTCGTTCATCAATTGTTTCACCTCTGGAACAATGCTTTTCTTTACATTTTGTGAGCTCTGGTATGATATTCAACCTTATGAGATCCCTCCTCATCTTTTCTCTACATCTCCATTTTCTTAAGCATATGACTGGTGGCCAGTTTATTTATCATTAACAATTCTTATATGTATCCTATGTCAGTGGATTTTTGGCCACATGAAGAGGTCAGGGGATTTGGAACCCATGGAGGTCAAGTGTTTTTTTCTTCAAGCTCCCTTGACCTACACTCCTGGGTCTCACTTCTACTTACTTGAATTGCCTCTCCTTAGTTGGTACACTGCTAGCATGCCACCATGACCTGGGCTATCTATTTTATATGGGATCAGCCCAGGTTCTTGTTTAACCAGCTCTTAATTTTTTTCTGAATGCCAGTTGCTCACTGTGGGGCTATAAGTTATAGCTCATGTTTATACCCCCCACATTTAGACTTGTCAGCCAGAGTTTGTCTCTGGATATTTGTAGTAAGGTTAGTATTATTAACTCAAGTACTACTTTGGATTCTACCCCTTTTTCTACTGTCCTCATAGTGGGTAGAATCAGGTCAGAATGATTTGGCCTGGGCATCCTATGTGGCTCTGGGGCACATCTATATTAAGCAAATAATTTTTCTCTACTTTCCTCCTTTTTAAGCACCCCAGGTTGTTATGGCAGTGTGTTCTAGTTTGCAGACTATATCCTTGCCTCCCTCCCTTTTGTTTTCCTTCCTCTGTTGGGTTTACTTGTTGGACTAGTATTTTCGCCATCTTTATTTTGTGGTCAAACAGATTGCTGCACCTGACTTTAACCAGGTGGGCTGGAGACTTATATCCTGCCCACGTACCCATCATGGACTGGTTAGTATGGAGATCTGTCGTCCGGACAGGTGTACTTTGGCAACCATTTTACTGAAGTTGATATGGGAGTTACACTACATACAGTAGCTGTTAGTGTTTTTTCCTTCTATTTTCTATCATGCTACTTGTTTGGTTCATGGGGGATGGGGCGGGGAGGGTTTTGGTAACCTGCATTCTCTCAGGGACTTTGGGTGTTCTTATGGACCTTGTTTTTGTTGTTTATGTTTATATTGGAAGTGATGTTCACCAATTACCATCATTTCTTGGAATATTAAGGGGGGCCAATCTAGGGAAAAAAGACACTGTATTCTGGAACATCTCAGTCGCTTAGGATGCTTGATAGCCTGTTTGCAGGAAATGCATTTGCCGGAGGAACAGATTCACTGGTTTCACAGAGATTGGGTAGGCCAAACATTTGGGTCAGGTAATAGCTGCAGACAACAGGGTGTGGCTTTATTTATCACCCATTCTGTGGTCTTTACTATGCTATAGGAAATAGCTGATCCAGAGGGTCACAGTGTCTTTCTTGGGGGACATTTATACCAGTCAGAAGTGGTCCTGAGTTTGTTCTATGGACCGAATATAGACTCACCAGCCTTTTTTATGTCTTTAGCTAGAGCTGTAACCCCATTCACCCCCATACCTGTTATTTTAGGAGGCAACTGGAATTTAGTGCAGGCACCAGACTTAGACAATAGGAACCCCATAGACAGGGTTGTCCCTGGGTCAAAGAGTTACTAGGTTACTAGGTAACTTATACATAAGGAGGCCAAGGCCCATCTAGAATGTCTCCCACAATTTTGTGTGCAAATTAATCATGGCTAATATCCCAATTTAGATATTTGTCTAGTCTATTTTTGAATATTCTGAAATTGTGGGAGTTAATGTGTTTAGGGAGAAGGTTCCATGCTTTGGCCGCTCTGATGGAGAAGAAGTTACCTCTTTTATTAGTATTGGCTTGTGATATTGTTATTTGTTTATTATGACTTCTGAGAAAAATGTAATGGTGAGAAAACTGAAGACCACACTGATGTGCAATGACAGGGTCCTGAAGGATTTAAAACAGCTGTACGAGACCCCCCCCCCCGTGTCTCCTTTCTTCCAAGGTGACTAAGCCTATATTACGCAACCTGTCATGGTAGTTATTGTTCTTTAATTTTGGAATTGATTTAGTGTCCCTATGCTGAACCTGTTCTAGTAGGTGAATGTCTTGTTTTAGGTAAGGGTTACAGAAAGGGGAACAGAAATCTAGGTGTGGCCCTGTATAAGTTCTATACAGGGGTATCATGCAATATGAACTTCTATTTGTAAAAGACCTTTTAATGCAGTTTAGTATCATGTTAGCTATTTGAGTAACCTTTTTGCAGTGCCCTGCTGCAGAAAGGGAGTTGTTTATGATGACTCCAAGGTCACGCTCCTTGCTTACTGTACATAGTGTATTGTTGTTTACATTGTATGTATCGTGGGGGTCATTATGCCTTAGGTGAAGAACCACACACGTATCAGAGTTTAGAGTTATTTTATTGTACTTTGTCCATTGTATAATGTTGTTCAGATCATTAACTAGTGATAGATGTTTATCAAGTGTGTTAACCTCCGCTTCAATTTTAGTGTTGTCCACAGATTTAGCTAAATGATTCTTGATGTCAATATTGATATCACCAATAAAGATGTTAAATAAAGTTGGTCCCAGGACTGAGCCCTGCAGGACACCACTGTTCACTTCCCCCTTTGGTGATAGTTGTCCATTGATCCTAACACGTGAGTTCTTCTCAGTAACCAGTTACCAACCCAATTCACCAGTTGGTGGCTTAGCCCAATACTAACTAGGTTATCTAGTTCTTAGAGATTTCATTGACACATTGGGATTCTTGGACCCATGGAAGACCCTCTACTCACATGAAATAGCCTTTTTTTCTACTCCCCCCACACACCAAACTTTTTCTAGAATCAATTACTTTTTTTATTTCTCACGAACTTTGGCCTTGGATGCAGGCTTGTGACACCAGTGAAATGGTCCTTTCAGAACATCACTCCATCTTCCTACAACTGGATATTAGTAATGGAACCCCTAGGTATAAAACCTGGAAGCCTCCTCAATGACCCATTGATAAAAAAGAAAATGAAAAACTTAATACAACAATTCTTTGATACTAATAATGGTACAATGCCTAGAGCAGACACGTTGCGGAGTGCGCCCAAAAGCGTTGGGTGTGGAGAATTGATCCACCTAGTTACCAGGAAAAAGAAACAAAAAGGGAAGGCTCAATCCCTCTTATCAGAAATTAGGTGGCTGGAATCCTCACTATCTAGATCTACCCCTGAAACTACCTGATGTCTTTTAAATTCATTAAGGGTACAATACACTGCTTTGCCACATGAAAAGGCTGAACAACCTATTTTTAGAACCAGAGCCATATATTTCGAACAAGGTGAGAAAGCAGAAAAACTTATGGCTCTACATCTCCATCAGTACGAACCAAAAAAATTAATTAAAGGTATATGGAAGGCTGCTGCTCACACCCTTATGACTAACGTTAGGCAGATAACTGAGGTCTTTAGAGGTTTTTATAAGACCCTTTATACTGCAGATCCTGAGATTGCTGATTTAGACCAGGCCCTTGATGCCTTTTTAGGCCCCGTTGCATTGTCTTATCTTAAGTGCCTTATTGGATGGCCCAGTACGACTGGGAAAGGTAGAGCTCGCTACCAAGAGCCTTAAACTTGACAAAGCTCTGGGACTTGATGAGTTTGTGTTTAAGTTTTACAAAACATTTTGTGCTGATTTGGTCCCTCACCTGACTAATATCTTTAGTGGCTTTTTTGAAGAAGGCATTTCTGACCCCACTATCTCAGAAGCTACAGTTTCACTCATTTCTCAACCCGGTTGTGACAGTACCCTTCCAGAAAATACTCATCCCATTTCACTTATAAATGCTGATCTTAACATTGTAGCCAAAGTGCTGGCTCAGCTCCTCTAGAAAGTTTGGCAGACCCTCATTAGTCCTGAACAGGTGGGCTTTATGGCGGGTCATCTCTCGAGTGACCATCTTTGTAAAGTGCTCCAACTTGTTGTCTCAACATCTGGGGAGGGCAGGCCGGCGGCAGCTTTGGTTTGCCTAGATGTTGAGAAAGCTTTCAACCGGGTGCCCTGGGACTGTCTGTTCATGGTTTTGGGCAGATATTACATACCTGAGTCCTTCATTCAGTGGATCCAGGTATTATTCCAGTCACCATCCACACATGTCGACTGTAATAGGGTGTTCTCACACACATTTCAATTGACTCAGGGTACACGCAAAGTTGCCCTTTATCCCCTTTCCTTTTTAATCTTTATTTAGAACCTGTCATCCTAAAGCTTAAAAATACCAAAACGATTTGTAGTGTAATGATGGGATCCCATAGTTATTCCATTTTCACATATGCGGATGACATTTTACTTCATCTTACTGACCCTCAGATGACCCTTTCTGAGGACCTGTATCATATAAGATAAATGTCCATAAAACTGCCATGTTTTCCTTAAACAACCAGGTAGATAAGCAAGCAATGCTTCAATTAGGGTTTAAATCAGAAGTCAAATATTTTACTTATCTTGGTATTAAAATTCCCAGATGCATCTCTGAATTTCATACCTTAACCTTGACTCCCTGATCAAACAGATTGATCAGGATATTTCCCGCTGGTCATCCCTTCCTTTGACTCTTTTAGAGCATATTAATATTATTAAAATGAGTGTCTTCCCCAAATTTTATACCTTCTTAGTGTGCTTAATCTGATTCTCGTGCTCCAGTGGTTTACTAAACATCACAGCAGAACTGCCAGATTCCTTTGGCAAAATAGAGGAATCAGATGCTCCTACAAATGTCTGGCAACTCCAAAACACATGGGAGGCCTGCATCTACTTAATTTCCTGTTTTATTATTTTGCTACACATGGGAGCAAATATTTCCATTGGTGTGCCCTCTCAAACCTACCCCCTGCTACACCCTATAAGCCACATTGGCTCACTGTAGAAGAAGAGCTGGTACAGAATTTCGGTCTACAACTTTGCTCACTTTTCTGTTTGCCTGTGACCAAATTCATTTACCTCTTTGTCTCACTCCTATTATGTGGTCTGTTAAACTCATGCTCAGCTATGTAAATGTTTTGGGTTACATCTTCTTAAAGACAGCACTCAACCACTTTTTGTAATACCAATTTCTTGATTTTGGACCCTAAACATTGGAATAATCTTGAAAGCCCTGTGGTGGGCTAGTATCTGATCAATAACTCATTTATTTCTTTCCAGGCCTTTTCCAAATGCTCAGGGATGGTGACCCCTTTTGCGTATACGTTTTCACAGTTAAAACACTGCCTTTTACAATTTTTTTGGCCCAATCCATGGTTGGAAGTCAGTGGCTCTATAATCCAGTGCTTGGCAACTGCCTGTACTCAACCACATTCTATCTATAACTTATATAACACCCTCTAGATCCTGGACCCAGCCCAGCCCTCTGTTAGTTGTGCTTTCTGGACTAGAGAACTAGGCTTATCTTTGGAGGATGCAGACTGGCAGCATCTTTGGAAACACCTTTATAAACATACAACACAGGATCATTTCAGAATACAGCAGTACAAGAGTTTACATAATTTGTATTAGACACCCAAGGTTATATCAGATGCATAAATGAGATTCTGATATCTGCCATAGATGTAAAAGTGAGGTTGGCACACTTTACCATATTCTATGGTCATGTATCAAAGCTCAGCCACTTTGGTTAGAAATTCAAAGCATTTCAGACTCTTTACTTGGTCTTTGAGAACTTTACCCCTCAAATTTGCCTTCTTCGCTTATATGATGATACAATGCTTGGATCTCGAGGAAGGCAAATCGCGCTTATAGCTTCAGTTGCAAAACAGGTTATTCTTCAACATTGGATGGATGAGGATATCCTAGCCTAAGTAGAACGGCATTGGGAAATACTATTTGCTCTTAATGTCGAACATACCATAGCAATTACTTGCCACGATACCCGTCCTTTCACAAAAAATGGGAAATGCTGCTAATCTTACTTATAATATAGTGGAAATATTAACCTGTCCATTATAGTATTCATTAGTTAGATGATTTACAGGCCCCATTGTGCTGTTCTCGTTCTTCCTTATTATCTTTATGGATGATATGATTATTATGGAGATTATTCCCTGTTATCAAATAGTATTAGGTCCAAATGTTCATTCTTTTTTTGCAGTCTATATGTGCTCCTGAGGGATGCAGGTCTGGGGATGGGTTTAGGATTTGTCTCTTTCTTTCTAGGGAATGTTGGGGAGGGTGGTTGTATTTACTCTGTTTTGTTAGTTTCTCTGTATGTTCACTTATACCTGGTTCTGTTTAATATTTTCCTCCCTTGTTAACATTATTTCTCTTTTTGCACTTTTAAAATTTAATAAAGAATATTTAATAAAAAGGGCTTCTGGGAAGAGGTTAAACAGCAAGAGTTAGAAGGGGCACCCTTTCCTTGTCCCCCTGTATAATCTGATGTATTCCAAGCGGACTCCATTACACAATAAAAGAGCCTTAGGATTTGTGTAAAAGACTCTAATCCATGTTAATTCTAGTATATTATACCTCTTCAAAACCTGAAACAGGAAAGACCACAACAACCTATCAAATGCTTTTTCTGCAACCAGGGAGGCCAGCACAGCTGGTACTGGACCATCCCTGGATGCTGAAAAAAGGTGGACCAATTTCTTCAGGTGGCCAGAAGAAATCTTGCCTGGCATAAATCCCACTTGCTCTCTGCTGATTAGGGTAACCTATACCCTGTTAAGACATGTTGGGCACATTTTTTTTATGTCGAGATGTACAAGAGATATCTGGCAGTAATTGCTTACTTTGGAGTGGTCTTTCCCCAGTTTGGGATTTAAGGAAATCGGTGCCTCTGTAAGAGATGTTTCATAAAGGCCTTGCTGGTGTATTAACTAAATGTGTCCAACAGGAGGGGTGGCCATTTCTTCCATTATTTTTTTTATTTTTAATTTTTTTTAATAGAAGTTAGGTGTGTAGCCATCAGTGCCAAGTGCTTTATCTAGATTCGATTTATAATGGTCCCCTGGACCTCAGCTAAAGATATAGGGGGCTGTAGGTAGGCCTGGTGCTCCTGACCCAACTGTGGTAGCTGCATTGACTTCAATATATTCTCCAATGGCTATCTCCT
Source organism: Neoceratodus forsteri (assembly GCA_016271365.2). NCBI lineage: Eukaryota > Metazoa > Chordata > Ceratodontiformes > Ceratodontidae > Neoceratodus > Neoceratodus forsteri. Next base: position 714,791,542 of record CM057458.1, read on the forward strand.
GTCCTGCCTCCCCCTCTGCACTGTATAGAGACTGATAAAAGTGCAGGAAAGTGCTCCAGCTTCCAGTGGTTTGGTAACTAGGGAAACATGATCTCTCTCCATAGTACCTTGTGTGACAGAGTTAAATAATGCCCTGCCCCATTTGTTATGCAGAAAGAGTTTAAATGCAAGGGTCTCTTCTAGCCTCTCCTTTTCTGTCTCTTCTCTGTCTGAACGTGCAACCAAATTGTCATGTGAGACCTAGGAACTGATCACTACTATGATTTTGTGATTCTCCTCCTCTCACTATCTCTCTGCCTTCCCTTGCTGTTTTGTCTTTTCTTTTTCCTCTTGAATATCTGCAGGTATAGAAATATACATGAATCTTTATGTGGAAATCTCACTGATACTGGGATCCCTTTGTGTAAAACTGTTTAAATTTTTACTGTTGAAATGATTGCAAAAAGCTATTTGGAAGTCAAGGGGCTAACCTGAGATGCAGTTTTTAAGTCCTTTGTAGAGTTGTAAACAAGAGGTCAGTTCTGTGTCATTATGTTCTTTTTGCTGCATCTGCAAGAACATTGGAAACTGACAAGAACATTCTATGAAAAAAACACTATGACCCTGATATTCAGACTGCGCCAGGCACTGGCGCAAGGCTGGGTGCAGCACAACTGGGATGTGCTGGGGCCAGGGCCGGGTGATATTCAATGGTGATGCATCATGGTGCAGCACCATTGAATATGACAAGGCCAGTGCACTAACTGTGCATGGCACAGTGGCACTGCACCAGCACAAGCCACAGATAGGGAGCACAGGGGATGCACCAGCTCAAGTGCAGTTGTGCTAGGCGCATCACCCGTGATATTCAGAAGGAGGCATGAAAATGAGACCATAATATATGCAAGGAGCAAACAGGGCCATTTGCATGTCAGTATGGCCTCATTTGCATGCCTTAAGCAGGGCAGCCCGGCAACTTGCACCTGGTGCCCTGCACAGCATGACATGTGCAGTGGGGATCCCGGGGCATCCCCCACCCCATAGTTGCATTTGCGGTGTATGTCAAACAAAACAGTCACTGGTAGTCTAGTGGCCCCTCCTCCCTTCCAAGGTACTGATATATGCCATAAACAACCCCCGATAGTCTAGTGGCCCCCCTCTCCTGATTCTCTGTGTCTCTGAGAAATGTCATTCATGATCCTCCCTGATGGTGAAGTGGACCCCCCTGCCCGGTGCCATGATCGCGGTACATCACTATAAATATATCCCTGGTGATCAGTGATACCCCCACCTCCCACCAACACTGGAACCCCTTGCCCACCTGCTCTCCCGTCATGGTAGGGTGGCTTACAACCTGCCTGCATGCTGCCTGGCTGCCCCTGAATGGCAGGTACAGTATGGGCTATAAGCCCATTCGTCCCCAGTGTGGGTGAGTGGGCTTGCAGGGCAAACTGTACTAGACAGTCCCCAAGGGATATATTTTATGGTGATGTACTGTAATCGCGGCAGCGGGCTGGGGGGTTCCACTTCACCACCAGGGAGGGTCATGAATGACATTTCTCAGGGACTCTGGGAATTGGGAGGGGGACCACTAGACTACAGGAGTTGTTTGTGGCATTTATCAGGGACTTGGGAGGGAGGGGGGCCCACTAGACTACCAGGGACTGTCATTTGCCATTTACCATGATCGCCGGGCTATGGGTGGGGGGAACCAGTGATCACCAGGCGAATGTGTCTGCTTGTGGACGGTGTTCGGAAGCGGGTGGCCACCATATGGCTGACAGCTGCTGTGTTGCCTGCAATACAGCAGCCCACCTGTGGATGGCTAGGGGTTTTCCCACTCTCACGGGCTCAACTTTGAGCCCCCCCTATGTGGCGCAATGCAGGGTTGCACCAGCATATGCACCGCACATCCTGGGCTAAATATCGGGTTGTACCACATATGCATGGGCACGCCCCCTGCATCTGCGCTGTATACGATTACATTGCGCCAATGCACATCGGGATTTGTGCTGCACTGGGAAGCCTTTTTAATACCCCGTCAAGGCACAATGCAAGTTTGTGCCGGTGCAACTCTGTTTGAATATCCAGGCCTATGTCTCCTTAACGAGCTCCCTGCAAAAACTGGTTATAAAAAGAGCAGCAATGTTTTGCAAGTGGTGGAGACTGAGATTGGAAATTGAGAAGAAACACTCAGAAGAAGGATTTTGTTTTCTCTGTCTGTACTGCCTTTGTAAATAGTTATACTGAATAATTTTAATTTTTATTTTGCTGTTGTTGATAAAATTAAAACGCTATTTGTGAATTTTGAAACTACTTCTGGTTTTCCTATGCTTCCTGACCTACAGTATGCCTTGATGACAGATGGTGTCAGCCTAAGTGCATACTCCAAGCCTGGAGTTTTGTGTGTGGATACTAGACCTACTGTAGTACCAGGGAAGCATAGCAGAAAGGTATGGATTCTCCATCAGCAAGCCCAGGAGTCGTTGCCAGAAGAATGGCAGTCAAACTAGAAGCAGAAACAAAAGTCCAAACTGAGATTGTTAAGCCAGCACCAGAGATGGAAAAAGAACAGGCAGTGACAAATCCTAAAAGCCTGACTGCCGTTTTCCAGTGGTGGGCAATACAACAAAAAGAGACAGAGAAACAGAGAAGAGAGGAGCTGCAGCAGAGAGAAAAAGAGATTCAGTGTTTAGAGGCTCTGAGGAAAGAAGAAATGCAACAACTTGAACAGCAGAGAAAAGAAGAGATGCAGCAACAAGAGCAACAAAGAAGAGAAGAGATGCAGCGATGGATGGATGGATGCCTTACAAGCTATCAAAGCTGGTGGATCTAGCACAGGTCCAGCAGAGCAACAAAATACCAACTCAAAAGACTTTAAACTTACAAAGCTATGTTCCTTGGATGATATTGAAGCATACCTAACAACTTGTGAAAGGGCTGCCACAGCCTGCCAGGGGCCAAAGCAGCAATGGGCAATTAGACTGGTACCCTACCTGACAGGTAAAGCCCAACTTTCCTACAGCAATATGGACACTGCACAGTCAAAAAACTATGACCTGGTGAAAAGTGAAATCCTGAAAAGGTATGACATCTCAGGAGACACCTACAGGCAGAGATTTTGGTCTCTGAAGTACAGCTCAGTCGACAATCCTCGAGAAGCCTTCACCTGTCTCAGAGAACTCCTTATTAAATGGCTCCAACCAGAGGGAAAAACAGTCCCACAGATCATCAAGACATCTGTAATGGAGCAGCTCATCAACATCCTCCCCATAGACATACAGCTTTGGGTAAAAGAACAGCAACCAGAAAGTGGGCAAAACGCTGTTTCTTTGGCTGAAGATTACCAAATGGCCAGACAAATGCCATAGCCAGTGAGGTAACAGCCAAGCACTGGTAAGACACTCTTTTTCCCTTTTAAACTCCAAGTCTGATAAGAAGTCTGGTGGGGGTAACAAATCTGCACCCAAAGACTTTATTTGTTATAACTGTAATAAGCCAGGTCATACTGCAAGGAATTGCCGTAGTAACAAGAGTAATAATGGAGCAGATTTGGCTTTAGCAAATTGGGGCAAGTACTTAACAGATGTGAAGGTGGGAGATAAGACTGTGAAGGGACATATAAATTTGGGAAGCAGACAGACCCTAGTACATATTGACGTGCGGGGAAAACAATGTCCAAAAGGACCATGTACTGGTGTCATCTGCATCTGTGGGGACACTCGAAACTATCTCATCAGCCAAGTGACTCTGACTATTAATGGGGTGTCGTACCAAATGAAAGTGAGGGTAGTAACTAAGTTACCTGTACTTGTGATTATTGGAAATGACTTTCCAGGATTTAATGAGTTAATCAAAGAGGGAGGAAATCCTGATGTTTCAGCAGCTGTGGTGACAAGAGCTCAGATGAAGAAAATCTCAGATGGTGGGGACTCTTTTCTCTTTGATGATTTTGATTCGGACTTGTTTGAGCACAGCTCCAAGATACGGAAGTCCAGGAAACAAAGATGACGCCTGAAGAAACAGTGGCAACAAAAGACTGATGGACATAAGGGGTTAACATATGAAAATGCTGAAACTAAACTGATCACCGATTGTAATTTTCTTTCAGAACAAGCTAATGATGTTTCTCTCCAGGGTTATATTAAGCAACTGGGGGTGAAGCCAAGACAGGGTGAACCTATGTATAAAAAATGTAATGAGCTACTGTTCAGAGTTTGGGTTAAACCTCAGACACAGGACCAGATAGAATAATTGGTTATACCACAAAAGAATAGATCTGAGTCGTTACAGATAGCACATGATAGTCCTATGGCTGATCACTTGGGGGAGGGATTGCACCCTTGCCAGATTGCTGCACAGATTTCACTGGCCTGGAATTCATGAAGATGTTGCTACCTATTGCAGTTCTTGTACTGAGTGTCAGAAAGTAGCCCCAGTGACTAAAAAAGACAAGGTGCCCCTACCCTTGATAGATGTGCCTTTTGAGAGAATTGCAGTGGATGTGGTTGACCATTTAGACAAAAGTAAAAAGGGTAATTGATTCATTTGAGTAGTATGTGACTATGCTACTTGATGCCCAGAGGCAGTTCCAATGCGCACTGTCACACCCCCAAAAGTGTCAGCAGAGCTTGCCAAAATGCAGCAGGGTGGGAATACCTAAAGAGATTATTACTGCTCAGGGTAGTAATTTTGGTGCTGCATTACTGAAGGAGCTGTACCGATTACTAGGTACTGTATCACTGCAATAAGAACCTCCCCTTATCACCTTAAGACAGACGGTCTTGATGAGTGCTTTAAACAAACCCTAAAAGGCATGTTAAAAAGGTTTGTAAAAGGGGAAGGGAAAGACTGGGACCGATACTTACCTTACCTGCTTTTTTCTTACAGAGAAGTGACACCGGCATCAACAGGTATTTCACCATTTGAAATGTTATATGGTGGACAACCTAGAGAGCCACTAGATGTAATAAAAGAAACATGGGAAGGTACCCCCCATCAGAGACAATCTATTACATCTTATATGTGTGCCCTGAGAAAGAAGCTGGCAAAGTATGTTGAAATCACCCATAGTAATCAGGAAGAGGCTCAGAACCAGTAGAAGGTGTATTATGGCCATGGGGTAAAAGAAAATGTTTTTGAGCCAGGTGAAAAGGTCTTGCTACTGTTACTCACTGCAGAAAATAAACTGTTAATGAAGTGGCAAGGAGCTTATAAAGTGCTTAGGTGTACTGACACAGTTAACTATGAGATTGAGGGGGCCGTGGCCAAGCGCAGGAGCTGAATGGCATCTTGAATGAGGAGCTCTGTCCACATCACCTGCTATTTTCTCCCCATACTTAACTAGACCGCCAAAAAACTTAACATTTTGATCCACTATCCTTTTTCAGTGCCTGCGCCAGCTAAATCTATGAAAAAGCAGTCCAAAATCTCCTTTAAATTGCCAGGAGTGAATCACGAAGTTAAGGGCCTACCTCAAAGGAAAGCACAAGACGAGCCCGGGCTGGGGCCTACAGCAAAACAGACTTCTCCTGCTCTAGAAACCTCCAAGATGGAGGATGAGTCCACTCTGGGTCTGATTGATGCCGTTGCTGAGGGGTATCAAAAATTTAGAGTGCCTTTTGAAAGATCTTAAATACGATCTTGGTACCCGCATGGAAGCGGGGTTTGAAAATGTAACAGCACAAATTCAACATGTACAGAAGACCATCAATACTTTGGTAGAAACAGTTGAGACACATGAGTCCCGTATAGGAGAACTGGAAAATCGAGTGGAGAACCAGGAAGATCTAACTTCTAGACATTCAACAGATCTTACAAAAGCCCTAAAAGTAATTGAGCTCCTTAAGCAAATATTGGATGACCACGAGAACCGGGAGTGCCATTGCAACATAAGAATCATTGGGCTGCCGGAGGGGCTTGAGGGCAGGGACTGTGGCAGATTTCTGCAATCTTGGTTTTAGGACACACTGCAAATACCACAGAATGCTACCCTGGAGATTCAGCCAGCTCATCACTCAGCAGGTCCCAGACCTTTACCTGACCAGAAGCCTTGCCACATTATAGTCAAATTTTTGAGGTATCAAGATAGTCTTCTGATTCTCAGTGCAGCTTGGAAAAAAGGGATAATTATGGCACAGCAGAACCCGGTTAGCCTGTTCCCCAACTATTGAAGAGTGTTACAACTACAGAAGCAGGCCTATGCCAAAGTTAAGAAACTGTTGCATTCCATCTCATGCCCCTTCACTTTGGCCTATCCAGCTAGGCTCATTATCCAGCCTGTGGAAGGCTCACAAAAGGCTTTTACTAGCCAAGACTTGGCACTGGAATATGCTCGGGAACTGGAACGCCAGAAGAGAAGTTGATCGGCCCAATCCATATAAACTGGATTAATATCAGGCACTGAAATGCAGGTCGTGGGTGATTGGGGAGTGGGGGGGGGGAGGCACCTAGGCCTTATTCCAGTCTATAACACCTTCGGGGGCTTATTAGGGCACGACCGGTGGGCACCCCCACCCCTCCCTTCTCCTCTTCCCCCTACTGGCATTCCTGGTGGGACAGTGCAGACTCTCTTGCATTGTGGTCATTTTGACCGTGTCAATATTTGAGAAGAGCCGTGAGGAACCAGGACTGGGCCTTTATTTACTCATTTCAGGACTGTTCGTTTGCACGTGGAAGAAGGCAGACATTTTCATTTCTTTCAGACTTAGAGAAGGGTCACCCTGAACTTTCCATGTTAATGGCTGGATTATTACTGAGCATATGGAATTTTATTTGGGGGGCTAGTATTATGTTTACCTTTTGGGCTCTCTTTGAGAGGGCTCACATGAAACTTGGGGGGCAGGAAACAATCTGTTTTGGGACCTGCATTTTTCTTTTCATTTAGTTGGTGGGTTGAACTAACTGAATGCACTCCTTTGTATTCTTTTACACTTTTGTGGGGGGAGGGGGGACGCTGGATTCAGAGCTCATTGCAAATTTTTTGTTTAGTTAGAGCAATGGTGATAAAACTGAAAATTCCATTTAGGCGGGGTGGTCAGTTCCCCACATTTTAGAGGGGGACGGATATCCCTGCAGAGCTCTGAGGGCAACACCCAAATCCCAATAAACTATTGAGCAAAAGGGGTTACTGGGAGGAGTGTATCCCAGGCCCTTACCCCAACCCTCCTGGTCCTTTTTACTAGGTAAACAAGGGGAATATGGGTCTTCTTTTTTTCAAATTTAAATTTTATTGTTGTGCTTATAATAGCAGGTGATGGGATGCTCAATCCACGAAGAGGAGTGGATGGGAACAGCTGACAATTTGTTACAATTTGGGGGGGGGTCTATTCTTGCTGCATTGATTGTGTTTTTGTGTATATGTGTTAGTAGGAGACCAATATGATCAAAGGGGTGGGGGTAGAATACACTGTATTCAAGAAGTTTATTGCTATTTACCATCTAATGTATCACATTGTGGGAATGGGGTTGGGAAGGGGGGTTGTTGAAGAAGGTTTTTTTTTGGTTGTTGGGTTTACTGTAAAATAAGCAGAGCTAGTTTGTTTTTTGTCACTGAATCACAGTTGATATTTTGGGGTTATATTAAGTTACTATGTGATTATGGCTAATATTTTATATCATGGAACGTCAATGGTTTGCGAACAGCGGTTAAAAGAATGAGGGTGTGGGCATACATTAAGAAACTTAGGGGGGATGTAATCTTCCTGCAGGAGATTCATTCTACTAAGGAGGAAGGCTGGTCGCCTAGGAGATTCCTGGGGTGGTACTTTTTTGGCAGCCCCCTTCACCTCTAAGGCTTGTGCGGCAGCTATATGGATGCGACCTGGCCTGCCTTACCGGGTGTTATCTTGGGTGGCTGATCCCCAAGGCAGGTATGGAAACATAGAATTTGACGGCAGATAAGGACCGCTTGGCCCACCCAGTCTGCCCATTTCCCTACCTGATGGATAAGTTGCAGATCCTAGTTAACCAGCAGCCTAATTCTTCCTACCCCAACCCCCTAGAATTGCCTTATGACTGTCCCATGCATGTTTGAATTCCACCACTGTTTTTGACTCACAACTTTCCTCCGAAGGCTCGCTCCATGCATCCACAACCCTCTCTGTGAAAAATACTTCTAAATTACCTCTGAGCCTCCCCTTCTATCTTCAAATTGTGCCCCCTTGTTCTTGCACACCTCTTTTTTTGAAAGATGCTACCCTCTTGGACTTTGTTGATTCCCTTGAGGTACTTGAAAGTTTCTATCATGTCCCCCCTCTCCCTCCTTTCCTCGAGGCTATACATATTTAGCTCCTTAAGTCTCTCTTTATATGTCTTCCGGTGCAGACCCTGCACCATTTTAGTTGCCCTCCTCTGGACAGCTTCCATCCTGTCTATGTCTTTGCGGAGATTGGGTCTCCAGAACTGCACGCAGTACTCCAGATGTGGTCTCACCAGCTGTCTGTACAGAGGGATAATAACTTCCTGTTTTCTACTGGTGATGCCTCTCCCTATGCATCCCAGTATTCCCCCAGCCCTCCTTGCTGCCCTCTCACATTGCTTGCCCACCTTTAGGTCATCTGATATGACTACCCCCAGGTCCCTTTCCATTTTTGTTGTTGTTAGTATCTCACCCCCCAGGTATGTAATTGCAGTGGTTGATTTGGGTGGATGGAAACTTACCCTGGTCTCAATCTATGGTCCTAACTATGATTCACCTGATTTCTTTACCCACTTGGCGACCACCCTTGCTTCCTTCCCGGACTGTCTGTTATGGGAGGGGATATGAATACGTACTGGGATTTCAAGTTGGATCACTCTGGCACTCCCCGGGGTGCCCCACCTTGTGGTGCTCTGGCTCTGCACAGGTTAGTGGAGGGTAGATCCCTTACTGAGGCCTGGCGTTTTTGTCATCCTGCTAACGGAATATTCTTTTTTTTCCCACTCACATAATGTCTATACCAGACCAGACTATATTTTTTTTACCATCTAATCTGGTGGGGGAGATAACAGCAGCAGAATATGGTCAACTTGTGATCTCAGATCATGCACCCTTACAGTGGAGGTGTCCGGGGGGTACTCTCTGAGTGCGACCCAGTGGCGCCTTGATCCTGCCCTGCTTTTGGAGAATCAGTTTATTCAACAGCTGAATGATCACCTTAGGGAATTTGTTTCTCTGAATTCCCTGGAGGACACGAGTACTGGAATAGTGTGGGACACCTTGAAAGCCTTCATTAGAGGCAAAGCTATTTCATACTTGTCCTTCCGAAAGAAAAAAGATATTGCCAAAGAGCACCATTTAGAGAAAGCTATAAATACAATGGAGAAGACTAATATGGCCCAACAGACCCCACAATCAATAGCAAAACTTAAGTCATTGAAAGTTACCCTAAACCAGCTATCCATTAGGAAACTAGAAAGGGATTTGTTGTTAACAAAGTCTAATACCTATTTCGATGGGGAAAAATCAGGGAAGCTGTTGGCTGGAATGGTGAAGGCTAAGCGGGCAGAAAGAACGATATTAGGTATAGAAGATACCAATGGAGAGGTCACTTATGACCAGGGTAGGATTAATGATGCCTTTCGGGCTTACAACTCTACCCTGTATACCTCCGAATTCCCATCTGGAGCAGACCCGAGGACTTTCTTGGGGAAGATTATTTTACCCGCTGTTCGGGATTGTGATCGGGAAACCCGGTGACATTAGAGGAGTTATGTAAGGTGGTGTGGGGGACTAAAAAGGGGAAAGTCCCCGGGCCCCGATGGACTTCCATCAGAGCTGTATAACCTGATTTGGGACACGGTGGGTCCTCTGATGCTACAGATGGTGTCTGATACTTTGGAACAGAGGACCCTGCTGCCTTCTCAGTACCTGGCCACTATTACCGTTTTACCTAAACCTGGTAAAGACCTTTTGAAATGTTCTTCATACCAACCTATTTCCCTTTTAAACGCAGATTATAAAATTATTGCCAAGTTAATGGCATCCAAGATTGAAGGGTTGCTGCCCCGACTTATACATCCAGACCAGGGAGGGTTTGTGAAAGGTAGGCAGGCAAAACAAAATATAAGGTGGACTCTGAATATTATGCATTCTTGTTCCCAGGTTAAGGGGGGAGCTACTGGCCCTTGATGCCAAAAAGGCGTTCGACCATGTAGAATGGCCCTTTATGCTTGCAGTCCTTGCAAAATTCGGTGTGAGTCCCCAGATGTTGAGATGAGTTAGTACATTATACTGGGCTCCCAAAGCCCAAATACTTGCAAACAATATGGTATCAGCCCCCTTTTTCCTGACAAGGGGAACTAGGCAGGGTTGTCCCCTGTCTCCACTTTTGTATGTCCTTACCACTGAAGCTCTGGCACAAGCTATTAGAGCTGCTCTGGGTATTCATGGCCTGGATATTTGGGGAAGGGGAATAAAATCTCCCTTTTTGCCGATGATGTCCTACTTTTCCTATGATCCCCAGAGACATCTCTTCCCTGTCTATCCAAGCTTTTTACCATATATGGACCACTTTCAGGGCATAAAATCAACTGGGGGAAAAGTGAATGGATGCCACTGGTGGGTTCCAGGGATCCTATCACAGTGGCCAACACTAGCATTCCCAGTACAGACCAGATTAAATATTTAGGAATCATAATCCCCTCCACTATATCCAAATTGGTGAAATTGAACATGAAGGGTAACATTAGAAAAGTTAAAGATGATTGTATGGTCTGGAGAGCCCTTTCCCTGACCCTTTTAGGAAGAGTTAATTCAATTAAAATGTCGGCGGTGCTGCAATTCTTATACTTCTTCCAGACAGGCCCCCTTTGGGTCCCTCACAATTTATAAAATCACTAGAAGGTGACATTACACACCTCATTTGGCAGGGTGGGAGACCAAGAATTAAAAAAGAGATTTTGTGGCACCCTGTTGGGAAAGGGGGTCTGGGCCTCCCTAATGTTCAATACTACTACATGGCTGCTCAGCTGGCCTTTGTGCAGGACCTGTTTAAGGAGGGGCTTGATAGACCTGCATGTGTGAGTTTATAAACATGTTCTCTTACCCCTTTATACTATGACGTCCTGGTGGGAGGTAGGGTTTTGTCCCAACCCATTAAACTAGACAACCCATGCACCAGAACTATGTGGAGGGTGTGGCAGAAAGTTCATCAAGGGCTGGGGTGTGGGACACAGTCAGTTTCTAGAGACACACACTTTTTGACAATGCTGCTGAGTAGTGGAAAAGTGGTGCTGGGGAAAAAGAAAATTTTAAAAATTTGGTATAATAGGGGATTAAAATCCCTAGGCCAGCTGTGGCTTGGAGACAAGGTTTTACCCTTTTCCTCCCTTATTAGAAAATACAACATTCATGCCTCACATTATTTCATCTACCTGCGTTTGCAGGCAGTTATAACCAGAATGGGAATTTGGGTGCTGGAGGATCAATTGGGAGGTACGGCACCACTGGAGGAGGTATTTATGGGGCAAGCAATGGACAAGGCACTTAGGCCTCTTCGAAAATGTTATAGACTGATGCTTGGGGCACTTTCTGACTCTTTAATAAAAATAAAAGCCCAGTGGGGATCAGCTTTAAGTCTGGAAGGCTTGACAGGGGGAGATTGGTTAACCATTCTTAAAAATATTGGTAAATGCTCAATCAACAATAGGCTATGAGCTGTTCAATACAATGTTCTCTTCAGAGCTTACTTTACACCATGTCTGGCCAACAGGATTGACCCATCAGTGTCACCTTTGTGCCTTAAATGTAAAATTTACGAAGGTACTCTTCATCTTCTGCTTTGGGAATGTCTGAAAGTGCAATTATTTTGGGCAGGCATCCACCAACTTATAGCCCGACCCTGCAATGTCCCGTAGTATTAAACCTAGCTGAAATTCTGTTGGGCCTGCCCCTGGGAGACCTAGAAGAACAGGGAAGAACTCCAGCATTCTCCACTGATCTGTGGAGACTAGGAAATGTAGTGGCACTTAGACTACTAGCCCAGTATTGGAAATCATCAGAAATGCCATCTATTGCCGAATGGGTGAGTTCCTTTATGAACTATATGAAGCTGGAAAGAACACAATACCTTGTCAGAGGTCAAATAGCACAATATTACCAGATGTGGTCTCCATTGGAGGATGCAATAGTGCAACCTTGGTTCCCTTTATTTTAAAACCATTAACTGCTTCCTGGGCCTGCTGACAACTGTGGGGGGTTCTACTCTGAAAAGAGTCTTGCTGAGAGGGATTAACCTTTATTAAGTAATATTACTACTGATGTGTATATCTACAGTTGAACTGTGCATAAGTGAAGATATGCCAAAATGTTACTTTGTATTACCTGATATGTCAGACATGTAACCAGCTCTCTGCTGTTTTAAATAAAGTATACAAAAAAAAAAACTAAGAGATTGAGACCCCTGATAGGAAAAATCCTATTAAGATATACCATGCTAACCTCCTCTAGAAATGGGTAGAAAAAACACCAAAAGCTGTTTTGCTGGTTTTACCACAAACTGATAAAGAAGATATTGATGTAGCTTATGATAGACTGGAACAAACTGCTGATGCTGTAACTATGAATGTTTCCTTAACCTCCGAACAAACTGCAGAAATGTGTAACTTGCTAAAGACATTTAACTGTACTTTTACCATAGTGCCAGGCCGAGATAAAGGTGTTGAGCATGTAATAGTGACAAGGAATGCTCACCCTATTAGACAAAAGACATACAGATTACCAGAGCTTTTAAGAGCAGATGTGGTTAAGGAAATACAAATAATTTAAGAATTGGGCATCATAGAAGAGACAAGAAGTGCTTGGTCATCACCAATGGTGATTGTAAACAAAAAAGAAGGGGGTGTAAGAATATGCCTTTATTTTTGGAAACTTAATCAGGTGTCAGACTTTGACAGGTATCGTATGCCCAGAATATATGATTTGGTGGACAGACTGAGGAGTACCAAGTATATCAGTGCCCTCGATCTCACCAAGGGTTACTAGCAAATTCCCCTAGCTAAATAATCCAGAGACAAAGCTGCATTTGCCACTCCTGTAGGATTCTATAAGTTCACCACCATGCCATTTGGTTTACATAGCACATCTGCTGCATTCCAGCGGCACATGGATATAATCTTATCCCCTTACACTGGTTATTGTGCTGTGTACCTGGATGATGTTGTGGTGTATAGTCCAGACTGGAAAAGCCACCTGGAACACCTATGAACAGTTATCCAGTTGACCAAAAAGGGAGGTCTGACGGTTAATCTCTACCAAGTGTGCATTGGGCATGCAGAAAACTAAATATTTGGGCTATGTTTTGGGAAATGGAGACGTCAAGCCAGAGGTGTCCAAGATAGAAACTGTAGCTAACAGCCCTGTCCCCAAAACAAAGAAGCATGTCAGGTCATTTTTAGGGCTGGCGGTTATTATTGGAGATTTGTTCCCAGCTTTGCCAAGTTAGCTACTCCCCTCACTGAACTCCCAAAGAAATGGTTCCTGAATATTGTGAAATGGACCCCAGAGTGTGATGAGGCTTTTCGGGCCATTAAGGCTGCATTATGTTCAGCCCCTGTTTTAAGCCCAGACTTTGAGAAACAATTTCTGTTACAGACTGATGCACCAGAGGTAGGTCTAGGTGCAGTCCTGAGTCAACGTATAGATGGGAAAGAACATCCTATTCTATACGTAAGTAGGAAATTGCACAACAGAGAAAAGGTACTCCACCATTGAAAAGTAGTGCCTTGCGGCAAAGTGGGCCATGGAGTCCCTTAAGTTTTACTTACTAGGAGCTGACTTTGTACTTGTAACAGATCACAATCCTTTCTGTTGGCTTAACCAAATGAAGGATAAAAATTATAAAATCACACGGTGGTACCTGGCACTACAGCCATTTAAATTTAAAGTGATGCAAAAATCTGGGAAAGAGAATATCAATGCTGATTTTCTGTCAAGATATGGATCAGGAATTGAGAATTCTGAATTTTGAAAAAAAAAGTGAGTTTAAACTTCTCTGTTTGCTATGCTGCAAATGCACTGAACTGTAAAGATTATAAGCTACTGTAATGTTAAAGGAGAATTTAAAGAATGTTTTGGGAACCTGTTTTTTTTTTTTTTTAAACAGGTTCCCTCTTAATGAGGAGGGTATGTGACAGGGTTGAATAAGACCCTGCCCCATTTGTTATGCAGAAAGAGTTTAAACACAAGGGTCTATTCTATCGTCTCATTTTCTGTCTCTTTTCTGTCTGGTTGCACAACCAGATTTTCTTGTGAGACCTAGGAACTGATCACTCCAACGGTTTCATGATTCTCCACCTTCGCTATCTCGCTGTCTTCTCCTTGTTGTTCTGTCTCCCCCCCCCATTGCACATCTGTGGGTATAAAAATATATGTGACTCTTTATGTGGAAATGTCACTGATACTAGGATCCCTTTGTTTAAAAATGTTTCTAGTTATACTGTTGAAATGATTGCAAAAAGCTATTTGGAACTCAAGGGGCTAACCTGAGATGCAGTGTTTAAGTCCTTTGCAGAGTTGTAAACAACAGGTCAGTTCTGGGTCATTATGTTCCTTTTGCTGCACCTGCAAGAACATTGGAAACTGACAAGAACATTCTGTGAAAAAACATTATGTCTCCTTAACGAGCTCCCTACAAAGACTGGTTATAAAAAGAGCAGCAATGTTTTGTAAGGGGGGGAGATTGGAAATTGAGAAGAAACACTCAGAAGGAGGATTTTGTTTTCTCTGTTCTGCCTTTGTAAATAGTTACATTGAATAATTTGTATTTTATTTTGTTGTTGTTGATAAGAATAAAAGGCTATCTGTGAATTTTGAAACTGCTTCTGGTTTTCCTATGTTTCCTGACCTATGCCTTGACGACACCTTTTATAGTGCAGAAGATTTCCTGATGCAGCAGGTGCAAGGCCATTACCTTACCGGCCTTCTCACCTTGATCAAAATATTTAGTATTTGATCTAAAAATTGCGTGTTTGGCCTTCTCCCAATTTAAGTTGTTGTACTTGGCCTTTAGAGAGTTATGCTTGACCCACATGTCCGCATCTATGCTTATTCTGAGGGATTTCTCAAGAAGTCTAATGTTCACAAGGATTTGAGTGACCTCATGTTCCTGGGATTTCTTTTGGAGCGTAGCTAACCGAATGAGCTCTACTCTCAACCCATACTTAAGTGCCACCCATAAAGTGTCTGCTTTCCTGACAGAATCCTTATTGTTAGTTAGGAAATCTTTAGTATAGGTTTGGATTTTCTTTGGTGCCATTTTGTCTTTTAAAATTTGATTATTCAATCTCCATATCTTGTTTTGTTCCATAGCTCTAGAAAAGCAGAGCTTCATGGGAACAGGATTGTGGTCCAAGACCACCTTGGCCTCATGCTTGCAAGAGTGTATGCAGTGAAGCAGCTCGGAGCTAAGGAGGTAGTAATATTTTCTGGAAAAGGCACTATGGGGGCTGAATAAAAGGTAAAATCAATGGAAGTGGGGTGGAGGGTCCTTCATGGATCTAGGACATCCGGAGTGTCCATCATTTCCCTTAAAGCTCACTGTGCAGGTGTTAGCACTTTCCTTATGGAATCAGATCTATTGGCATTGGAGGACATTACCAGGTTCCAGTCCCAGCTAGTAGCATTGGTAAGTAATACCAAGGAGCCAGGACACATGTGAGGTCAGTGAAGGAAAGGGGATCATCACGATTCAATCCATAGAAGGTGCCTGGAACCACTTCAGTCGGACCTACCAGTCCTCTAAGCAAAATGTACCTGCCCTCAGGGTCTGGCAACTCTTGGAGTAGCTGATATTGTATGCTTAGTGCTATCAAGATGGCTACTCCTCACGTGTGAGTTTCATTTCCAGCATCATACGCCTGCCCCACTAAGTCCCTTTGTAGGAGATTTACCTGGTGTGCCTTTAGATGTGTTTCCTGAAGGAACACGATTTGACCCTGTAATATTTTGAGATGTCTTAGTACTTGGAACCTAATTTCTTTGGTTTGGCCCACTTTAATATTCCTTGCTATATACCGATGAACTTACTCATACCACTGGCTAAATAAAGGTTTAACCAGTTGTTTTGATACTGCACTCCTGCACTTGAAACAGTGTGAAATTATTCTGTACTGTAACCAAACGTCTCCCACAAGTCCCCAAAATATACACTAAAACAAGACAAACACTAAAAGAGATGTAACATTACCAACTGAAACTGTATTGTGCAGTGAATGTACCCTGCCCATAAATTGCAGGATTTACCTGCAGGACAGCCACTAGTGGTAGTGACTGCAGCAAGATCTGAGATCAGGGGAGCTTTTTGTCTGTTGCCTAGACTACCTTCCTGTCCTCTTGGTCTGGAGGGTGCTCCACTGATGAAGACTACGCAGCCTGTGGGACCCAGACTTTAATACTGGTAGCCACCTCTGTGGTAACTGATCCAAGGAGTGTGAGGGGAGAAGCAATGTTGGAGCGTTGCACTATTACCAGCATACAGAACCACTTTCAAGGGCTAACATAGCATGCCATGCATCCCGCCCCACACTACCATCACCCCAACCCTTCATGTATATCTTATAAATAGAGCATTAACACTGTACTAAATGCAGAAAAAACTGCAATAACTACAAGAGCCGAGCAGTATCCTTCATGTGAACAATTTCCCTCTCATTATTGTACTGTCCTACAGTAAACATACTGCCAACATAGGAGCAGGCTGTGTCAATAGTGTCAATTAGCTACCTGAGCGTCGTTGCTCATTTCTGTTTTCCACAGGGTTCTAGAATTTTCTGGTGGGCCGCATCTATGCAAGTGGTATCAAGTTAGGAGATGTGGCAGTTGCAGTGCTGTACACACATCATTCACTAGCATAAGGCTATCCCACTCTCCTGACCCCAGTCTGAATTAGATAGCCCAGTTTCATCCCTGTACAAAATTGGTGGAAGCTTAGTAGTAGGGGCCTCAGGAGATACCAATATCCAAGATCTCTAAGACATGCGTGTGACTGTCCACACCAATGTGAGAGGGTTCGAAATCATCAGATTTTGGGGCTGAGAGTTAATTCAGATGTTAAAATTTAAGGCAGAATACTTGCTTCATTTCCGTGGTAGTTGCCATAATAAATCTCCCCATTGCAGGCAGTCAAGTGCAGACGGGAAATAAATCAGGAAAGATTGCAGAGAGCCCTTCCATGGCCTCCTTAGCCATGCTAAACTGCTTGGTTTCAGCCTGAGTAGTGACAATCAGCTTTGCAGGGTATACCATTTGAAATTTTATTCCAGCAGCATGGAGTTTAGACTTGATGGCCTCGTACTCACCCTGGAGAATGCATGTTTGCAGTGCCATTATTAACAATGAAGTGCCTCTTTCCCTCCCAGAGGAGTTCCTCCTTCACCCTGGACTGCCGTTTAATGTGTGTTTTATTAAAATAATTGAGCTGCCACGGGATGGTCAGTTGCAGCTGCTCATTAGGCCTAGGCAGGGGATGCAGAATATGGTGAACCCTCTCAATGATGCAATGAGGTCCATTTGGCTAGGCCCCAGCCACTGTGGTGCAGAGAGTCTGAGTGAAGCTTAGCATATCAGGTTCCGCTACCTCCTCAGGAATACCCACTATAACTACATGATTCCACTGATTTCAGCCCTCATGGTCTTCAATCCTGGCCTGCAGGTTAGTCATCTTGTGTTGCAGTGCCATGATCTCTGTCTCGGCCTGCACCTGGCAGTTATTGATGGAACAGAGTTCCAGGGCTGGTTTAAAAGTGTTTGTGTCTTCTGAGAGGTCGAGGTTGGTTTCTTTATTGATCCCAGCTCCCAGAAAAAGTGATTGAGGGAATTTCCATCTACTATCTGTGCTGTAGGGACTGAATGGTGAATTGTCCATCTTGTGCTATTTGCTTGCCTATGAGCACTTAGAGAGGGTTATTGGTGTGCTTGGAGGCTCCATCACTATAGCATCCGCCATCATCCTGTCAATCTAGTAAGCACAGCTTTTATCAGTATTCACAAGTGTAAGCGGTATGCTATGCCCAATGATACATTTTCAATTTGAAGAGAAGTTTTTTGTAATTAAATAGATTTCGCTTTTAATGTAGTTTGGGTCCTATGGAACTCAAGGCAGTGCCTCCTATCAGCCGAGCAGCATCATGTGACTCCCAACAATTTGCTTTCTAAAAAACAAACAAAACAGAAAAGTAATGAAAGATATCGGAACCAAAGGAATATTTGGAATGTATCTGTTTGCTCTGTTTCAGACAGAAAGCCAGAAATGCCAGTCTCTACCTTCCCATAGAATGGAATCCTTCTCCTGCTCCAGCAGTCATGAATGGTTGAGTATATAAAGCATTGCTGGTTCAGGTCTAATGAGCGTGTATCCCTTGGTGATTTTCTCTCACAGTTATTTATGAATGATTTCATTGCTTTTAAAAACTTAGCTTTGTAAAATGTTTCCCTACTTACTGTAGTAGTTACCCTTAAAAAAGAATAATTAATGAGGCCACCCGATGGCCAATGGAAGCACATTGTGTCTCCATGCCAGTGACTTGGGTTTGGGAGTGAACTAGGAAGCCAGCAGTTGAGCAGCCTGGCTGGGAGGTAGTGCTGTCATTGGCAGCAGTTTTGAATTGAGGGGAGGGCGGCCACATGCTCAGGTGCTGCAGTGACTCCTGTTGGTGAGCTGGGGAGCTTGCTGTCCTAGCAGGAACACACTGTACACAGTTGAAGCATGACTCCAGACATGCTGTTGCATGCTGCCTGGAATTGTGAGCTGGAAACCAGAAAAAAAAATATGATGGCTGATGCAGGGTGATGGCTAGCCCCTCGTTGGCCCTGCACCACTGACCAGGCACTCTCCTCCACTGGATCTGAACACCCGGAGGAGTACTTTCCTGAAGGCAATCATGAGGGACAGAAGATGGGGTAAATACCTAGGGAATGTGGATGACAGGGCTAGGGGCTGGACTGATAGGGGCAGGCCATTAAGCAAGGAGGATAAAAAAATCGTGAAAAAAAATTACATTCAAATGTGAATTTACAGACATTACTTTCAAACATGGAAGAGTGGAAGAGTGTCATGAAATTGGGTATTATGGGAGATTTGAGGAGTATAACTGTCAAACCAAGGAGCTCTTTCACTGAAATGGAAATCTCTGTGAATGCGAAGTTACAATACAGTAGCACCTGGGAAGACAATATAAAAAAACCTGTGGAGAAACTATTTTTCACTGTATTATAATGGGCAAGGTGAATAACAGCACAATAACAATCATAGAAACATAAAAGTTGACGGCAGATAAGGACTGCAAGGCCCATCCAGTCTGCCCATTTCTTTTTCTACCTTATGAATGTGCCATCAGCCTTTGCTCTGTCAATGGCCTATCTATTCATACTCATATGTATTACTCACTTATGCCTATCCCATGCCTGTTTGAAGCCCTGCACTGTATTCATATCCACCTCTTCCTGAGGTAGGCCATTCCATGCATCCACCGCCGTTTCTGTGAAAAAGAACTTCCTCACATTACCCCTTAATCGACCTCCCTCTAATCTCATGCTATGTCCTCTTGCCCTGCTATTTTTCTTCTATTGAAACATGTTAGACTCTTTCACCTTGTTAATACCCTTAAGGTATTTGAATATTTTGATCATATCGTCTCTCTCCCTCCTTTGCTCTAGGGTATACATATTGAGCTCCGTTAATCTGTCCTCATATGTTTTCTGATGCAGTCCCTGCACCATTTTGGTTGCCCTGCTCTGGACTGCCTCAGTTTGGGAAATGTCTTTGTGAAGGTGTGGTCTCCTGTACTGCACACAGTACTCCAGATGGGGCCTAACCAGTGTCTTGTAAAGAGGGATTATTACCTCCCTTTTCTGACTTGTGATACCCCTACTAATACACCCCAACATCCCCCTAGCCTTACCTACTGCTTTAGTGGTCTGCTTGGATGATTTCAGGTCATCAGTGATGATGATGCCCAAGTCTCTTTCTTCCCTTGTGACTGCCAGCAACTCCCCTCCCAGCCTATAGGTGGCTTCAGGGTTTCTCTTCTCTACGTGCATGATCTTGTACTTCTTTGCGTTAAACCCCAGTTGCCACTCTTTCAACCATTTAGCTAGTTTATCCAGATCTTTTCTCATTCTGTCCACCACATCTGGATCACATACTCTGTTGCAGATCTTGGTGTCATCTGCAAACAGACAAACCTTACCCTCCAGTCCATCTGCAATGTCACTGATGAAGATACTGAAGAGGGCTGGCCCCAGGACTGATCCCTGAAATTTACCACCACTCTCTGTTTTCTGCCCATCAACCAGTTTGCCACCTAGTTGACCAACTTCTGACCCACCCTGAGCCAACCCAGCTTATTAATCAATCTTCTATGTGGAACAGAAACAAAAGCTTTGCTGAAGTCAAGGTAGGCAACATCAACTGCTCCCCCTTGGTCCACCACTCTGGTTACCCAGTCAAAGAAATCTATGAGATTAGTTTGACAGGACCTTGCTTTTGTAAACCCATGCTGTCTTGGATCCTGTGCTCCTATTGATTCCAGGTGTTGCACTTTCCTCTCCTTAAGGAGTGCCTCCATAATCCTGCCCACTATTGAGTTAAGACTGACTGGTCTGTAGTTCCCTGTCTCTTCCCTGCTACCACTCTTGTGGGGTGGGATCACATGAGCCCTTCTCCAGTCTTCTGGGACCTCTCCTGTGCTCAGAGACTTACTAAACAGTTCTAATAATAGCTCTGTTAGTTCCACCCTTAGCTCCTTTAGTACCCTGGGGTGTATGCCATCCGGTCCCATTGCCTTGTCCACCCTGAGCTTATCAAGCTCTTATAGGATCCTTTTTTTTGTGAAGGGACTAGTGCACATCTCCTTCCCCCCTGTGTCCATGGTGCTGAGCTGTGGGGCCTGCCCTACCTTCTCTTCTTCAGTAAATACTGAGCAGAAGTATCTATTTAGGATAGATGCTTTTACATGGTCCTCATCCTCACATGGCCCCTTATCCCATTTGATCTTAGCAATACCCACTCTGTACTTTCTCCTTTCACTAATATATCTATAGAAAGTCTTGTCACCTTCTTTTACTGTTTGTGCTAGTGTTTCATTGGTTTGGGCCTTTGCCTGCCTTACTGCCTTCCCTGTTTCTCTTAGGGAAGTTTGGTATGCCTCCCTATCTTCATCCTGCTGTGTTCTCTTATATGTTCTGAAGGCCAGCCTTTTGGCTCTGACCTTTTCTGCTACTGTTTTTGAGAACCAAAGTGGTTTCCTTCTTCTTTTGCACTTCCTTTTGTCTCTCACACAATGGGATGTTGCTCCAAGTTTTGCATCCTTAATGCTTTCCCACTTTGCCTGTACCCCCTCACCTGTATTTCTTTTTGCCAGGACTAGCTTAACTCTATTGGTCATCTTATCGAAGTCAGCTCATCTGAAGTCCCATATTTTTGCCTTGGAATGGGATGATTTAGTTCTAGTGGCCAAATTGAATCATACCATGTGATGGTCACTGGCCCCCAGGTGACCTTCTACCTGGAGATCTGTGACCCTGTCCCTGTTAGTCAGTACTAGATTTAGGATAGCCCTGTCTCTTGTGGGTTGTTGTACTAGTTGTTTGAGGCCCTCCCCCTGCAGGAAATCCACCATGTGTCTAGTTCTGGCAGATGTTCCTGCTAGTATTGACCAATCTGTATCTAGCATGTTGAAGTCTCCCATTATCAGAATCTCCCCTTTAGCTGTCTTGTTTTGTATATCTTTTAACAGTAATATGTCTATGTCCTCCCCCTGATCTGGGGGCCTGTAGACAACCCCAGTTTGTATGGCTGTCCCATTTCCTATTTCCAGGGTGACCCACAGTTCTTCGGGCTCCTTATGTGTATTCTGAATCATTACAGGCAACATTTTGATTCACATTGTATGCATAATGTAGACCATATTCTCTTTTTTCCTTTTTGTTCTGTGATATTAAGCAATACATCCTATTTGTTTTTGTTTTCTACTAATCATTTCATAATGTCTTCAGTGCATTTGACTATCAAATTATCCAGTCAAGCTGCAGTTTTTATAATTTTTTCCTTTATAAACTCACTGTAACATAAACTTAATAAAAGAGCAGTAACAGCTGAACTGAAAAAAAACCTGAACTGTTGTGGTGTTTTCTTTGGTGTACCAGTTATTCATTCTATAGTCTTGTGGTTTCTGTGTGATTTCATTATTCCACTGGCCATTGGCAAGCAGCTTGGCTTCAAGATTTTCCTTCTGTGAGCCAGGGAAGGGGGATGGGTAAGAACTCCTGTGGATAGTGACCCATTCCATAAAATATCTGAGCCTGAGGGCTAATCTCCTGCCCATTTCCCAGGTAAGCCATCGTAGTCTCCCGCAGGGTTGTCCATGTGTGCTTATTAGGTGCAGGCATCCCGTGCCACTCTGTACATCTCCCTTTGGGTTCAAAGTATGGTATATTTTTCAACAGTCATGTTTAGTTCAGCTGTTATGTGCTGCATCTCTTGTACCTCTAATATCCTGGACCTCCACTCCCTTACTGTTGGGATAATCCTGGAGAGCCAGTGTACAGTTACACATTTACAAGCCACCATACACATTAATGTAAACAGTTGTCGCTGCTTATGGGAGCCCGTCTCCCTCTGGGGTACACCTAGGATCCAAGATTAGAAACTGTGCTGCAGTGGTTTACCCTAGATAGATACTAGATCTCCTTTAATGTGCTGCCAGTAGTTTCCCAATTTTGGACACTATCAAAATATTTTGTGGTGTGCCCCAAGCTGGTTGCAGTCACTCCAGCAGGTGGGGGATGCTTGATTTCCCAAAGTGTTGTGTGATCATGGGGACATGGAAGAAATGAGTACAGATCTTCCATCTGTATTCTTACCAAGTTAAGGATGATGACAGCTTCCATTCCTTTGCCCACATTTTTTTTCCGCACCTCAGTTGGAAGGGGCAGGCCTGACACTTGTTCCCATGCATTGCGGGCCCTCTTTAAAGGGTCATTTCTGGCCTGAAGGAGTGTTTGGTACAGCTGAGAGGCATATTTTTCCCCTTGCAGTTTTACTAACCAGCAGAAGGAAAAAAAACTTCTAGCACCATGAGGTCTCTTTCTATGTTTTGGAAGCCAACATCTGTTAAGTGGTAATGATACAATTTCAGGTATCTATGGAAGTCAGTATTACTCAACGTGAATGTTTGCTTCAAGGCCTCAAATGATCTCACCTTCCCCCCCTGTACCATTTGGTTGCAATTTCTAAGGGCTTTGCAGTTCCATCTTTTGAAACCACTATCTAACACGAGGTGGGGGGGGGGGGTTGAAACTCCGGATCCCCAATTATTATGGTTAGTGGGCCTAGGGAGTTTGGCATCTTTGTTAATGTTCTTGCCTTTTGGAGCACCCTAAGGGCGTGCTGAGTCCATGGGTTCTGGACCTGTCTCCAGATCTCTGGAGTCAATTTAATAAAGGGAAGACATATAAGGAAACGGGTAACGTGGGTACATTTTCCAGCTAGTACCAACCTATACACTCTTTTTGTTTTAGCCATGTGAAAATTGGAAGTGGCTGGGCAGATGTATAATAGTAGCAGAGGCTCAAGAGGCCCAGTGCACCCTGTTCCAGGGTTGCTTCAGTGCATTTTGGCTAATTATGTGTCCTTTTTTTCCTTTTAAGTGTTCTGTACTTTATTGTGTGTCTATGACAGTACCAAAAAGGAAGCAAAATGGTACACAAGTAAAAAACACACATGAATCATAAATAAAAGTCAAGCACAAAGCCTTACAAGAAGAATACATTAGCTACCCATATTTCAACTACACCACTTATCAAGTTCTGCTTAGTGTGAAAATTCAAAATAACACAGTATGCAGTGGATTTGCAATAACAGAGACGAAAACCGTTGCACTTTAAATTAAGAAATAAAGCAAGTAATATCAAAAAGTCAAACATATAAATGACATAGCAATTAACCAGGCATATAGTAAACCCCATGTCGCTAAAAAGGATTGCCATTTATGCCTTACATTAGCAATATGTAATTCTACATTTAAGACATTAAGGATTTCAGCATGCCATTCCGACTATGAGGGAGTTTTATCATCAAGCCAATGTTGGAGTAAAACTGTCTTCACTGCAGCAGAAATTAAAGCAATAAAACCTTTCTTATAACCAAAAGAGACTGATAGTTACCCAGTAAACAAATTTCAGGCGTGAAGGCCTCAGCCAAATCAAACGATGGCTCTAAATGATTTTTAATAGAAGTTCAGAATGGTCCACAAAATGTGATAAAGGGATCCAACATCATGTTTACACCTGAAACAGATGGGTTCTACCTAGCTACTCATTTTACCAAGTCTCTGAGGGGTAAAATAAAGATTATACAAAATTTTAAACTGAGTCATTTTATAACAATCCTGCTTAATAAATTTATAATTATCCTTCCAAACTCTTTGCCAGTCCACAGGAATCCACCCCAGTTGGAGACTATTATGCCAATAATATCAACGTCCGTAGGGCTTAAACAGATCAAGAGTTTGAAGTATATTATACAGTACAGTAATTGCATGGTGTGAACCTGCAGCCTGAGTCATTTCCTCAAAAGGATATTGATTTGAGTTAGTCCAAGGAGGAGAGCCTAAATGAGATATGAACACCTGAGATAACTAAATATTTGAAATAATGTTTAGAAGTCAGTCGAAATCTGGATTGAAGAGCAGCAAATCAACCAAACAGTCCACAGGACAGATAGTAAGAACAGTAGCATTGGGTTCCAAGGGAGAAAATGGGGGATGTTGGGAAATTTTGAAATTGGGATTAAGAAATATTGATTGAGTTAAGCTCCACATAGCAAAAATGTGAAAAAGACTGGCAGAGTTGTGCATGAGCATGTAAGGACCAATAAATGGGAGTCCTTTTCAAGGGGCAAGGAAAGGCTGAGGGGGGAGTGTATAAAGGGTCCAAGGGTGAATATGATAGTTCCTTAAAATAGGCCCTTTCCATAGTAAGCCATTGGGGTTAATATGGATCGGTTTGATCCCCAAGGGTAAAGCCTCCCCATTTAAAATACTTTGAGTCTTGAAGTGCAAAATAATAAAAGTAGACTTTAGCAAGGCAAGCCCACCCAGCTGTTTTGGGAAAGCAAGTTTATAATACTTCCTCATAATCAATTTACCCCACCATAGAAAAACATTTAAAAGTGACTGTAATTGTAAAAACCAAGTGCGAGGTAAAATAATATTTAATATCCTAGGGGGGGTACAAAATATGGGATAAAACATTCATCTTTATCACATTTACCTGTCCCCATAAAGAGAAAGGAAGGACAGTCCACCTGTGTAAATCTTGTTTAATAGAACATAACAGAGGGTCAAGGTTCAGTTTCTGTGAATGTGATAGATGCTGGGAAATATAAAAGCTCAAGTACTAAAGTCCCTTGGCTTTTTAGTGAAGTCTGAGGTCAAAAACAGATTGTGGTAACATAAGAGTTTAATGACAAAACACTGATTTTACTTTAATTTATAAGCGCAAATATTCCCAGAAATAGTAAGTTCAGCCAAGGCAGCAAGAATAGAGGTTGCTGGTTGAGACAGATGCAATAAAATATAATCTGTGTAAACTAAAGGCTTATACTCCATCTGATGAAGTCGAATCCTTTGGATGCTAGAATTCTTTTTAGGCTGTAAAATTAAAGGTTCAAAGTGTAAATTAAAGAGGAAGGGCAACAGGGAGCAGTCTTGCTGGGTACCAGAAGTACTAGAAAAGGTTCCGATAGGATCCCATTACATAATACTGTAGTAGGCTAAAGGAGTTGAACATGTACGCACTGGAGGATAGGAGGGACAGAGGGGATATAATCGAGACATTCAAGTACATGAGAGGGATAAACAAGACTGGTACAGAGGGGCTTTTCAGGGTAAGGGTGGGGAGGGACACTTGAGACCTTGACATGAGATTGGAAGGGGAAGGAAGGTTCATAAAGGAAATGAGGAGACACTTTTTTACAGAGAGGGTGGTGGCAGGGTGGAATGCATTACCAGCAGAGGTGGTAGCCTGTAAAACAGTGGGCTGCTTCAAAAGGGTCTGGGACAGGGCAAGAGGGAGGATGGGGGGACGAGGAGGGAAGGGCAACTGCAGGATAGGGCTGCTAGCTACAAAATCAAGCAGACTTGATAGACCAAATGGCCTTTTTCTGATGGAAAATTTCATATGTTCGTATGTTCTTAATGTAGATGCAGAAGGATGATCATAAAGAAGAAGAACCCACTTGATAAATTCTTAAGGGATATTGTAAGCATGAAGCACCTCAAATAAATACAACCAAGAAACCCAATCAAAGACTTTATTGGTGTCCAGGGAGACCACAGCTGCAGGGATCCTGGCCTCCTTGGAGGCTGAGATGAAGTGGAATAATTGTGGGTATGGTCGCTAGACTGATGGCCCTTCATAGATCCCACTTGCTCACATCCTGTGAGACTAGACCAGACTTCCTCCAACCTGTGGGTTAGAATTTTTGCCAAAATGTCGAAGTCTGTGTTAGAGAAATCGGACGATAGCTAGAGGGAAGAAATTCATCCTTCCTGGGTTTGAGAAGAAGGGTAATACATGCCTGGGAGAGAGATAGGTCAGAAAGGTCATTGGAATAGAGATACTATAGTTAAAAACATCAAACAAAATTGGGTGAGTTTTGCAGAAAAGGTTTTATAAAAATTAGAAGGAAACCCATCAGGGCTGGGAAGTCTATCTGTTGGAAGGGAATTTATAGCCCAACGGACTTCTGCAGCAGTAATAGAACCTGTAAGTGAGGCACTCTGTTCAGTCAAAAGATGCAGAAGGGGTACATCATGCAGATACTGCAAAATTAAATTATGAGAATCAGAGTCAACGGGGCAGAGGAGTATAAGCGTTCATAATACAGTCTGAAAGCCTCAACAATTTTTTGAGGTTTAGAGATAAGATCTGGTGAGCCCTCTAACTTAAGCCCCCAAACCACCCAAACAGATTCCTGCTGCCTGAACCATAAAGCTAATAATTCATCCGCATGCTCCCGATGCTCCAAATAGGGAGATTTAGTATGAAAGATAGCTAATTCAGCTTTTTCAGTCAGAAGAGCAAGGTATTTGGAGTGAAGGGAGTTGAGGGTTAACCAAATATGTTCTGGTATGTTGGAAGACAGAGAAGCTTCTAGGGTTCTCATTTGGGACAGCAGATCAGCCAACTGCATTTGAAGTTCTTTAACCCGTTTCGTAGCAAGGCGGATGCATTTGCCCCCGATTGCTGCTTTAGCAGGACCCCAGAGTACATCAGGATTAGAAACTGAGTTAATATTAGTTTAAAAAAGGTCCTAATAAAACATCTTAAGTTATCCACTACTGTATCGTCTCATAATAACTAAGTGCTAAGCCGCCATATAAAATCCTTATCAGAGTCCCCTTTTATAAGACATGCAAACCACACAGGGTCAGGGTCAGAAAGGATAGCTTACTGAATATCGCAGCCCACCACCCCAGGAACATTTTCCTGATATGTTAAAAAGAAGTCCAGTCTGGAAAATTAATGATGTGGAGGGGAATAAAAAGTGTAACTGCATTCTGTAGGATGTAGCAATTGCCAGGGGTCTATAAACCCTAGAAAATCAATAAATTCCTGTATGCCATGTTGTGCTAGCAAAAGAGCCTTTTTTCGGTGGCATGATCTCTCCAGATCAGATTGGAACACTATATTCCAATCACCACCTATGATGACAGAGAGATGGGTATAAGGCGCTAACAAGGAGGATAAATGAATAAAAAAATGGAGGGTTATCAAAAGTTGGACCATATAGTGAACCCAACAACATCTCGTGTAATCCTAATATGCCATGAAGAAATATATAACATCTCTTTTCATCCTAGATAACTGTAATAAATTGCAGTGGGAATACAACCCCCCCTTTTTTAGTGCTATTTTCTGCACCATAGACTTGACCATCCAGTGTCTTCTAAAAAAGGTAATCTGTTCTCACTATAAGTGAGATTCTTGTATGTAGGCGATATCTGTACCCATCTATTGCAGGTGTTTAAGAATGGCATATCTTTGTTAACATCCTGAGCTCTTTTTACATTCCAAGTAGTGAATACATAGGGGATACATGATGGGCGACTGTGGAATATGGAAAATATTAGCATGAGTGCAGAGTGAACTGTGATAATATCACGAGTGGGGAAGCCACAAGTGATATTATCGCAGTTCACTCTGCATGAGTGCTAATCTTTGCCATATTCCACAAGTTGCATATCATGTGTGCAATTTGTACAATAGGGCCCTGTTTTTGTATGCAGTTTACTTTATAATCGTTCTTTAGTATACTGTGATATTTCAGGTGTTATTTGTTTTTTAAGTAGAGCTCCACATGTTACTTGGTTCTAGAAAGTTTATTTGAAATGTGTTAGATTGTGAATGGGGAGGTTGTAACTTTCTATTGGCTGTTTTCTTGGTGCATGCTATACTGTGGGCGGGGTTGTGTTCAGGTACAGCATTGAGTGTATCCTTTTGTAAGCCGAGTGTTCAGTAGTGTTATTTTTATTGTTCTGCTTTTTTTCAGCTGTTATGATTAGTTTTATGTACTTGCTCTATGCAGGACAATGGTTTTTGTATTGGGTGGTTCATTTGTTTTGGTTTTTTTGGATTTCTGTTGCATCTTCTGTTCCTGAGAGACACGGTTTCCTGATTTCGGCATGGCAGAGGATCAGTGCCAAAAGAATTTACTTGCTTAGGTAAGAGCTTCACTTGCTGGATTATGTGTATCCTGTTGTTCATGGCAGCTCTATATGGATGCAGTCTGTAGATTTAATGACTGGAGCTTCTGTGGGTCAGAGTGTTACTTATACGTCAGCTCCGTTAATGTGTTTCCACAGACAATGCTATGCAGGCAGAAATTAATTTAAAACTACTGTTTTTATATGGTGCTGATGTGTGCACACTATTTTTTTGGGTAAAACTATGTGTTCTGGCACTTGTAGGTGGTGTTGTTATGTGTACTGAAGGGTTAATTGCATTGAGAAGTAGTCCAGGCACGGAGGTGGTTGTAGTGACATAACCACTGTGGAAACATCAGTTGGTGACGTAGACACTGTAAGAATAAATGAAAATAAACTCACTGTGTCTATGTCAGCAGTAGGTTATTTCACCAGGGTGAGAATACACATATTTATTGAAGGTATTATTGCTTCACCCCTATTGTATAAATGACTCCCCATAGACTTAAACAGAGATAAAAGTAATACAACTAACTAACCACTACATATTAAGCAACAAATTTCAACTAGCAGCACCCTCCCCTTATTAAGTTTGCCCCAAATCTCAAAATGTAACAAGAGAAACAAATTAAAAAAATCAGCAAAGTTAAAAGGGAACAAAAACAATCAATGAACAACAAATAGAAGTTTTCAGTCCTGGTCCCGAGGACAATTTACTCCAATCCTGGAAGGTCTGCGATGGAACCCTGTCATCGAGGCACAGGTCAGGAAGCATAGGGAAAACCAGGAGCAGTTGTAGAATTCAACAAAACTATTTATTTGCAGTTGCAGTAACATAAAAAAAACTTGTTCAGAATAACTATGTACAGAGAAATAAAATAACATCTTTCTTCAGTCTCTGTGTGTCCCTTTTTCTTCTTCTTTGGAACTGCAGCTCAGCTCTCTTTTAAGTCATTTCAATTCCCCATTCTAAACAAACATCCTGTTCTTGTAAATAATTCTGTTCTTGTAAGTTTCCGGAGCTGCTAGAACACAGTGTGCTTGAGGCCCCTTTTTGCAGAAAGGCTCAACATTTGCATTCAAGTAACCTCGAGACTTTATGCAGTCATCTCAAAATATAAATATATACATTTCAGCAGTAACACCATATATTTTCTAAACAATAGGGATCCCAATATCAGCTACTTTTCTATACATTGATTTGCACATATTTTTTATATTAGCTGATATAGATATGCAAGGGAGGAAAAACAGACAGCAAGAGAAAAATGAGAGACAGAGAGAGAGGCAAAGAATTGTGAGACTGTTCGGGTTGATCAAGTCCGAGGTGTCACAGGAAAATTTGGTTGCGCAACCAGACAGAGAAGAGACAGAAAAGCAAAGATCCTTGCATTTAAACACTATTTCCATAACAAATGGGACAGGGTCCTAATCCACCCTGTACAAACCCCACCAATACTCAGTGTAACAGCAGGCTCCATACTCCCTTGTCATAAAACTGATGAAATGGGCTACTATCCCCCAAGTAGAATAAAGAAAGTTAGCATAATTATTTGAAAGCATTGAAGTGCACACCACTAATAATAGACTAGAAGAAAGGTGCACACTGCCTACAAGCAGTCTCATAATCTCAGCAGTCAATAAAAAAAGATCACAAGTGATGAGAGAAGGACAAGACAAGTTATTCAGCAGTGATAATGAAACTACCTATCTCCCAAAGAACAGCAGTATTTAACAAGCCTGCTGAAAATATTAAAAGTTGCCCTCTCGAGATCCAAACATGAAAACTGCTGCCAAACTAATAACAAAAGGCAACAATCTCATTAGTACACCAAGCCATGAAAGCAGAAACATATAAAGCCATTCCCGAAATCAGGTAGAGTTCTTGAAAAGATCTGGAAAGAGCTTCGGTAATTCAGTTTTGGTTTGCTCTGCAGGGTAGAACATTTGTTGCTCCCCAGACCAAGAAACCTGCAACTTGGCTGGATACAACAGCCGAATCGTTATATTAGCTGCCAGGAGTTTTGCAGTGTATGGATGATAAGCTGCACATTTTTGTCACATCTGGGAAGGCAGATCCTGAAAATATAAAGGTATGCTGTCCTTCCCATAAAACCTTTGCATGCTTCTAACTTGGTTGAGGATATGTTGCCAGTCTGAAAAATTAAGGAATGTGAAGATGCATGGCTGAGGTGTCTCCTCCTCCTCTGCAGGAGTGGGCTGAAGGGTTTAGTGAGCCTGTTCAATAATGTATTGTGGTCCGTTAGGCAAAGGGCCAGCGATCTTCTCATGCAAACACTGTATAAAACATATGGCATCCTTCCCTTCACTCCGTTCTGGTAACCCAGATCACCAAATTGTTTTGTTGGCTTTGCCCATCCTGATCATCCAAGTGCTGCTCCAATTTAGCAAGCTTTTGGCACAAATAGATCAGCTTGGGGTCTGCTTTACCATGCCAGTCCTCCACAGAACTTATTTGAGCTTCAACATCTCCTACCTGGCATGTGAGCTCAGCAAGAGCTGGGCAGAGAGCTTTCATATTGTTAGATAAGTGAAGGATGGTGTCTTGTAAAGGGATGAGCTCTTGCAGAAATCTGTTCACTGTTAAAAATCCAGAATTGTAGGTACCTGGGCAGGCCGGGTTAGAGTCTTGCTTCGGCCGCTTTAGTCTGTGGTGCTTCTCAGCGATGGATGGCGGAGTATCATGCACTTGCTGGGATTCATCCACTAAGTCAATTTTTTTCAACCATTTCTGACCCCAAATGAACGCTCACCAAATAAGAATTAGCCCTGGCCAAAATAACTTGCCAAGAAAGCAAACGGGGATATACTTGGCCAGTTTAACAGTTCCTTCAGCAGGAATTCTGTAAACGCTACCATGTCCCTCTACTTGGTTCCTTCAAAAAGGTCATGTATCTTGAGGTTATTTCTATGAGACCTTAGCTCCAGGTTTTCTGACTTCTCGATAACCTCTCTGTTCCATTTGAATAGGTAGTGGAGTGCTGCATTGTGGTGCTCTATCTGGGCAGCTGTTTCTATGAGGCCCTTTTCAAGCTAAACTGTCCTGTTTTTTCATTCCTTCACCATTTGCTTAGGGTCTGCCACCGAGCTCTCCAGTCTTTTCATTGAGGAGCCTAAATTGCACTGCTTCCTGAATTGCATTTTGGACACTGTTGTGAACTGCTGTTTAACCTCATCTTTATCCTAGAAATCCTCATGGTGGGTTGGGGAGGTGCTGGGCTGCGATGCAGGGTGGCTGCAATTTCGGCCTGATTTTTTCAGCAGGGACGGATCTTCCAGAAATTTCCTCAGTTTTTTGTTTAGTTGCCATTGTTATGGGATCCAGCTTGCATTTTTGCAGCAGGATGAAAGTGGATGGGTAACTTTTGAAGCTGATTTACTGCTGGTCAAGAAGGAGCTAATTCTGACCATGTCTATGTAGAACGCTTACACAATCGGAAGTCTGTGTGTCCCATTTTCATCACATAAAACAAGCACAAATTACAGTAAGATGCCTCTAAATAAAGGACAGCCTCATAATGTGGACATTTGAATTGCAACCAGGCTGTTCATGTTTGCTGGCTTCTGCTGAAACAGCATGTTGCAGTTTCACAAGTGTGAAACAGCCATTAAAAAGACTCACACTCTGGTACCTCCTGTGGGCTGGGCATGACACACACATGAAGTGCATAACTCCTGAAGAGAGAAGGCACTGATTGCCCAATTTTCACAGTTCTCAGCTGGCTAACAGTCATTTATTTGTTTATTCAAAAATCGGTAACCGGGAGAGTTTCACTGAGCCGAGGCTCGTTTCCACGTGCTACCCAGGGGGGAAAGGGGAAGGGGAGAAGCACAATTAGAAACAACATATAGCCAATCAGGTGACGTGGTTACAATGAGGGTGTCATAAAGAGCATAAGATAAGGGCAGTACAGACAAAATGGCAAAAAAATTGCATCTGGAGGACAAATAAATTAGCATGCAGATCATAGGGACCGCTTGACCCACCCAGTCTGCCCAGCTGGTCCCTGCCTAATCTGTCTCTTCAGACCCTAAATGGTCTCTGCAGACCTTACCTCCTATCTGATTATTTACTAATATTTCCTTATGTCTATCCCACATATACTTGAAGCCCCCCATTGCTTTTGTCTCTACCACTTCCAGCAGCAGTCTGTTCCAGGCATCTACCACTTCTTCAGTGAAGTAGTACCTCACATCCTGACATCCCTCTTAAACCGCTTACTGGCAGGGTGGTCTGCATTTGTCCAGGAAGGGAACAAGTCTTTTGAGCAATCGGTTTAAATGCTTCATTGGCAAGCTTTTAAACTAGTCAAGGGGGGAGGCACTGATAAGCAGCAGGAAAATCCCAGCCTCTCCCTGCAAAACAGGGTACTAAATGAGAAAAAGACCGAGGTAGAAAGGTCAGTGGGGAATGCTGCAAAAAAAGGTAAAGCCATCAAAAATGGAGAGCAATGAGTACCAATGCTCGTAGTCTGAGTAACAAGCTTCCTGAATTAGTGGCCTTGATGGAGGAGGAACATCTGGATATCGTGGCAGTCACAGAAACATGGTACACACAAACCATGACTGGGACATAAACATACCAGGATACACTATCTACAGGAGGGACAGGGAGGGTAAAAGAGGAGGAGGAGTAGCTCTTTACATAAGGGAAGGAATCAAAGCAACAGAACAAAAGGGAAAACAGGGAGGAGAAGAAGCACTGTGGGTAAATTTGGAGACCGGCAATGGCACCACAATCCGCACAGGGGTTGTATACAGACCCCCTTCTCAGGGGGAGGAAATGGACAAAGAAATGATAGAAAGAATACTTAGAATGGCAGAAAAAGGGGAGATATTGCTGATGGGTGATCTGAATATGCCAGATGTTAACTGGAATGCAGTTGCAGCAGCCACTTCGAAGAGTGGGGTTATTCTAGATGCCCTACAGGGGGCATACCTTAGACAACTAGTATTGGAGCCCACTCGAGAGGGAGCAATCTTAGACCTGGTTCTCTCAAATGGAGATGAAGGGAGGATCACAGATGTAGAAGTGGGTAGCTATCTGGGAACTAGCGACCATCGAACAGTATGGTTCACAATAAACACAGCAATAGAGTCAAGCCATACAAAGGCAAAAGTACTGGACTTTAGGAGGGCTGACTTTGCCAAAATGGGTGAGTGCCTAAGGAATGCACTAGCAAATGGGCAGGAAGGAGGGGTGGAAGAACAATGGGGAATAATAAAAACTGCCATCACAGAGGTAACAAGCCTTTGTGTGAAGCAAATAAACAAAACGAAACAATGTAAGAAACCACTATGATTCTCAAAGGAAGTGGCAGTGAAGGTTCAAGAGAAAAGAAACATTCAGGAAGTACAAGGAATCATAGAAGGAGCAGGACAGAGAACTGTATCAGTTAAAGCAAAGGATGCTGGGAAGGCAGTCAGAACAGCAAAGGCCCAAACTGAGGAAAAGATAGCCAACTCAGTTAAGAAAGGGATAAAACCTTTTATAGGTACATCAGGGAGTGAAGGGAAGACCAAGGAGGGTTAGTGAGGCTTAATAAAGGGAGGGAGGGTGGGCAGAGGGTGACTGTGAAAAGGCAGAGATACTAAACAAATATTTTTGCTCAGTATTTACAAAGGAAGAGGGGGAGGTACCTAAAACAAACAGCAGAAACACTCTGGATACAGAAGTTGATACCAGCCCATTTACAGAAGAAAGGGTTCTGAAAGAACTCTTAAAACTGAAGGTGGACAAAGCAATGGGGCCTGATGGGATTCATCCCAGAATTCTAAAAGAACTAAGGGTAGAACTAGTGACACCACTGACTACCCTCTTTAACAAATCATGGGAGGATAGGGTACCCGAGGACTGGAGGAGGGCAGATGTGATTCCCTCACAAAAGTGGGAGCAAGGCAGAAGCCGGAAACTACAGACCTGTTAGTTTAACCTCAGTGGTAGGGAAAATGATGGAATCACTTCTGAAGGAAAGAATTGTTGAGTATCTAGAGGCCAGAGGGGCACAGGACCCAAGGCAGCATGGATTCACAGCGGGAAGGTCATGCCAGACAAATCTGATAGATTTCTTTGACTGGGTGACCAAAGTAGTAGATCAGGAGGGGCTGTGGACATGGCCTACCTAGACTTTAGCAGGCATTTGACACAGTCCCACACAAAGATTAATATACAAGTTAGCCAGCCTGGGAGTGGGTCCCAAGATGACAGCCTGGGTAAAGAATTGGCTGGAGAATAGGACACAGAGAGTAATAGTAAATGGAGTCCACTCTGAAGAAAGGAGGTTACTAGTGGGCTACCAGAGGTTCAGTACTAGGACGGTCCTCTTCAATGTCTTTATAGTGACATTGCAGAGGGACTGGAAGGAAAGTATGTCTCTTTGCAGATGACACAAAGATCTGCAGCAGAGTTGATGCACAAGGTGGGTTGGAAAGGATGAGAAGGGACTTGGCAAGGTTAGAGGAATGGTCAAATGTATGGCAGCTTAGATTCAATGCTAAGAAGCAGGTAATGCACCTGGAAACAAAACCCAGGGAAGAGTAAACAATGGGGGTGAGATACTAACAACAAAAATGGAAAGGGACCTGGGGTAGTCATATCAGATGACCTAAAGGTGGGCAAGCAATGTGAGAGGGCAGCAAGGAGGGCTGGGGGATACTGGGATGCATAGGGAGGCATCACCAGTAGAAAACAGGAAGTTATTATCCCTCTGTACAGACAGTTGGTGAGACCCCATCTGAGTACTGCATGCAGTTCTGGAGACCCAATCTCCGCAAAGACATAGACAGGATGGAAGCTGTCCAGAGGAGGGAACTAAAATGGTGCAGGGTCTGCACTGGAAGACATATGAAGAGAGGCTTAAGGAGCTAAATATGTATAGCCTTGAGGAAAGGAGGGAGAGGGGGACATGATGAAACTTCTGGCACCTCATAATCAACAGTCCAAGAGGGTAGCATCTTTCAAAAAGAGGTGTGCAAGAACAAGGGGGCACAATTTGAAGATAGAAGGGGGCGGCTCAGAGGTAACTTAAGGAAGTATTTTTTCACAGAGAGGGTTGTGGATGCATGGAACAACCTCCCAGAGGAGGTTGTGGAGTCAAAAACAGTGGTGGAATTCAAGCATGCATGGGACAGTCATAAGGCATTTCTAGGGGGTGAGGGTAGGAAGAAGTAGGCTGCTGGTTAACTAGGATCTGCAGCTTATCCATTAGGTAGGGAAATGGGCAGACTGGGTGGGCCAAGCGGTCCTTATCTGTCATCAAAATCTATGTTTCTATGTTTCTAAATGCCCCCCTCCAGCTCTATCACATGCCCTATGGTCCTAGTTTTCTTCATCATTTGAAAGAGGCTCCCCTCCGGCACCCTGTTTACCTTCATGAAGCACTCATAGGCCTCTATCATGTCCCCTCCCACTCTCCCCTTTCCAGGGTGTGCATGTGGAGATCCATCAGTCTTTCTTAGTAGGGCTTTTGTTGCAACGCCTGCACCATTTTAGTTGTCCCCTTCTGGACTGCCACCACCCTACCTGTGTCCTTTCTGAGGTGTGGCCTCCAGAACTGGACTCAGTACTCCAGGTGGGGTTTCACCAGTGAGCAAGACAGTGGCAACACCATCTCCCTCCTACTGCTGGAGATACCTCTCCTAATACATCCCAGCATTACACTGGCCCTACCCATTGCTTTGTCACACTTTCCTGCCACTTTGAGATCATCAGATATGAAAACCCCAAGGTCTCGTTCCTGCTTTGTGACTGACAGTACCCCTATGCCCTAGGTGCATAATTTTGCACTTATGGTGTTGAATCCAAACTGCAATGTTTTTGACCACTCCTCGAGTTCCTAAGATTTCTATGCATTATCCCTATGCATTCTTTCCACCCTCTCCGGACTGTCCACCCTATTACAAATTTTAGTATCATTTACAAAAAAAGCATACCTTTACATTTACACCTCCCACTAAAGACTATTTGGCCCCTCCTGGAAGGATGCAGGCCATCTACCTTATAGAGCCCATATCCTCCCAGGCTGGTTCCTGTCCCCGGTGTAGCCAAAGTCCTCCTCTATTCATCATATCTTCAACCAATTTTTAAAAGCCCTAGTGTGGAGTGCCCTTTCCTCTCCTCAGCTGTACGCAGTTAACACCTCAGCAAATACCACTGTGCATGCTACCTGCTTAAGGCTCCTACTCAGCTCCTTGAAATTACTCTGCAGTACTCCTTTCCCATCCCTTGCCAGGTCATTTGTTCCCAAGTGGACAATGATATCTAGCTCCCTCCGAGCTCCTGCCACTTTAGCAATCCTCTGGATCCACTTCCCATCCCTAGAAGCCAAAGCACCAGGGAGGCACTACACCTCCCTACCGCTTCCACCACCTACTCTCAAGTCTATCCCCCTGAGAATACAGTCTCCCACCAGCAGCTGCTTCCTTCCCATCTGGGGGCCTCTTACTCCCTCCTTGGGTCCTCCCTTTCCAGGGACCCCCACATTCTCCCTTCTCACTGCTGCAGGTGCCTCCTCCTGGATGCCCCATCCCACCAGTACAGTGAAGGAATTTTGCAGTGGTATAGACTGAGGAGTGTGTACACTACCCGCTACCCCAACCCTCCTAGAGCCCACCAAGGTCCAACCATTCTGCCTCTGCATAGGCATCCTCTGAGGGAGTAGTGGCAGATTCGGTGGCCCTTGGGTGGGGCAAAAGGTTCTCTGCACAGACAGCTACCCTCCTAAAAGAAACTTTGGGGATAGAGTACCTGAACAGCATGGTCATCGCCTTCTTGGTGAACCTGAACTTGGTTGCCAGCCAGTCAGGGAAATGGACTGTGAAACCAAGGTGCAGAGGCCTCTGGACTGCTGGAGGACTAATTACTTTGGACATCTTTTTCATGAGCCAGTGGATAATCATAAGTGATTCCTCTAAGACTGCCTAGACTTGATTGGCAGCCCTTTGAGCCAGTGGTAGTTGACAGTTCTTGAGGAGAAGAGCAGGAACTTGTGCTGACTGTGAATAGATCTGTGCGAGATCTCAGAGAAGCACGACTGCTGTCCACATAGAGTTTGAGCTGTGCCATGACAGACTGTGGATCTGTGAAAAACAAACTATGAGTAAGTAATTTTTCCAGTGTGGAGAAATAGGAGTCATTTACATGCAGGCCAGCATGGGGAACAATGCTGAAAGTCCAGGGTTTGGCAAGAGTGAGAAGGAACTGCAGCAAGACTGCCTTGGGATCCCTTATCAGGCATCACTCTCGGGTATTGGGGCTCTGACTACCCGGAGGTATCGCAAGCCATGATGTGTACGTCAATATGGGCATGCAGTGGCCAGAGAGTGAGGAAACCAGCTGAATTTCCAGATGCAGCAAGTGAAGCCAATGCCTGAGAGTGAGTTAAGTGAGACCAGATTTGCAGCCCATCTGACTGAGACAGACTATGGAGGATGGAGGTCCAGAGACACTGCAGAGGGAGAAAGTAGTGACTATATTTGGGGACTATGAGTAGGATTAGGTCTTGCCCTGCTCCAGGGAAGGTGAACTTCTATTTTAGGAGTTTGTTTCTTGCATTTGGGCCATCAGGCCAGGAGTGTGCAACTACCTCATGCCCTGAGTTTTTCATTCCCCACTTTCACAGTTGCATAGCCTTTGGGTTGTAGGGTTATAATTGAGCATGAGGCTGACAGCTAATTGAAGTGTACCACCACCAGTACCCATGGCATCATCAACTGGCTTGCATTGATCCAACTGCTGGTACTCAGAAACTGTAATAAGAGGATCTCCCATAAGATTTAAGGGGAAATCATTGTACCAGGGGGAAAGAAGGTAGCCTCCAGTACAGGAGGTACAATCAATTTGACTGTACTCGAAAAAGTGGTGTGGAGGTGGGCACAGAGTGCAGGTCCTCATCTTGGTGGGTTAGTTAGTGTCATCTCAAGAAAGTTTATTTGTTTGTACCTGCTAAGGGCCTTGTTAGTGGTGACTACTGAGACATATGGTTAAGGCTGAGCCTTTATACGGAACTGGGAGACCAGCCAGTTTGTTATATTCAGTTGTACAAACACATTTCCTTTTCATGGTATTCCCTGAAATAAAGTTGTGTTCTTTGTTAAAGTTTTATCTCATTATTGACTCCGCAGTATTACAGTGCATGTCATTTGGGACAAGTGTTGTGTTTGCTTTTAAATAAATACATAAAATCATTGGTAGCAGATGACCTCTAAGGGGAAAAGATCTTTTTTTAGTAAATGACAGTAGAAAATTATGGAATGACTTGAAATTTGTTTGGAAGTAAACTGAATTCTTCTGAGACCAGCTGTGAAAAAGTAAACTAAACATGAAACTAAGACCAGTGATTTCTTGACAGAAAGAACAACTGCTGGACCCAGCAGGAATTTTGACTGTTTAATGAATGATTGCTACTGTATGACAGCTCTCTAACCTCCGTTGTTTATGGCTTCTGCTCCC
The DNA here is from genome assembly GCA_016271365.2 of Neoceratodus forsteri. Lineage (NCBI taxonomy): Eukaryota > Metazoa > Chordata > Ceratodontiformes > Ceratodontidae > Neoceratodus > Neoceratodus forsteri. The sequence continues at coordinate 714,830,678 of CM057458.1, forward strand.
ATTTTCAGAAACTCCATGGTGCTCTCCAATAAGTGTGAAACATGGGTATGCCAGCTGCAAAACCCCACGAGGTGAATATTATAAGAATGTGCTAGGATCAACTTGCGACATCCGTTGTCAGAAAGGATATGACCTGCATGGATCCCAACAAGTAATCTGTCTTTCAAGCAAACGCTGGTCAGGGAGCTTCCACTGCAAACGTGAGTAGAGCATACAAATCTATAATTGATTTTTTTTAACTGACTTTAATTTTGACAGTAATAACACAGTTGATCCCTGGTGTGGGATTGGGGTGACAGCATCACCTACTTGTAAAAGATCATCGCAGTAGGATAAAGTAACCTGTCTGTCATTAGTTACTGCTGAGGGCGATACAGCTAAAAACCACTAGATATAATACATAAGGTCAACATCAGAGCCTACACAGCCAGAAGAACCAACAAATATATGAATAGTCCTAACAGTTATTATCCTAATCATTTGCATTTATTAGCAAAGGGGGATATTACAAGATCATTGAGCCAAAACTTATTTTCAATAGTGTCCTTTAAAACAGAATACAAATAATGTTACAAGATGGTAAACCATCATCTCTTGGTCATGGTTGTCCAAAGTAAATTGATGATGATAATTTTTTTTAAATGGCAGCAGTTGGCTGACTTTATATACTGTAATTTGAATTATTATAATAAATATAACAGCTACACAGAAGGGGAAGCATTATAAATTGATAAGCATCATAAAAATCCAATCTGCAACGCAGATTGACCCTAAACCCTAAATTAACATTACACAATTATGTAAATAGAAACACAGAATTTGTCAACAGAAAAGGACCACTTGGCCCACCCAACCTGCCCAGGTGATCCCTGACTAGTCTGTCTTCAATGACCCTAACTGGTCTCTGTCGACCCTCCCTCCTCCCTGCCTGTTTACTAATATGTCCCTATGTCTCTTCCATGCATGCTTGAAGCCCCCTACTGTTTGTGCCTTCACCACTTCCATTGATAATCTGTTCTAGGCTTCTACAACTTTTTTAGTGAATTAGTACTTTCTCCCATCTCTCTTAAATTTCCCCTCTCCTGTAGCTTCATGGAATGTCCTCTTGTCCTGGTGCTTTTTCACATTTAAAAGTGGCTTCCTTCCTGCACCCTATATACCCATGTGAGGTACCTGTAGGTCCCTATCATGTCCCCTCTTGCTGTCTTCCAGAGTGTACATGTTGAGATCCTCCAGTCTCTCCTCATAGGGCTTTTGCTGCAATATTTTAGTTGTCCTCCTTTGGTCTGCCTATGCTCCATGTTCCTCTTGAGGTGCGGCCTCCAAAACTGGGCACAATACTCTAGCTGGGGGTCTCATCAGTGAGCGATACAGTGGCAACAGCACTTCCCTCCTCCTGCTGAAGATAACCTTTCTCTGTTCATCCCAGCATCATACTAGCCCTACCCACTGCTTTGTCATACTGCCCTGCCACTTTGAGTCCATCAGATATGATAACCCCAAGGTGCCTATTCTGCATAATGACTGTCAGTACCTCCCCCATCCTATATTCAGCTCCTGTGTTCCTATGCCCTAGGTGCATGATTTTTCACTTTTTGCTACAGAACCCAAACTGCCATGCTCTTGACCACTTCTCAAGTTTCCCAAGATTCCTATGCATTTTCTCCACCACATGATGAGCGTTCACTGTATTACAGATTTTGGTGTCATCCACAAAAAAGAAGAAAAAAGTCTTCCCTTCTAGTTCTTCTGCAGTGTCATTTATAAAGACATTGAAGTGGACCGGTCCCAGTACTGAGCCTTGCGGCACCCTGCTAGTTAGCCTCCCATCATTGGAGTGAGTGCCATTAACCACCACCCTTTGTCTCCTATCCCTTAACCAGTTTTTAACCCAGTTCACCACTTTGGATCCCACTTTTAGGCTGCTAAATTTCTTTATCACTCTCCTGTGTGGCACAGTGTCAGAGGACTTACTAAAGTCAAGACAGACCATATCCACTGCCCTCCGCTGATCTATTATGCTGGTCTACCAGTCAAAGAAATCAATCAGATTTGTCTGACATGATCTCCCCCCTCCCATGAATCCATGCTGTATGTGGTCTTGCAGCCCATTGGACTCAAGACACTCTACCGCCCCCTTCCTTTGACAGGGTTTCCATTAATTTCTCCACCACTGAGATGATAGTGACTGGCCAATAGTTGACTATCCTACTCCCTGCTGCCACTCTTACGTAGAGGGACCATATGTGCTCTCCTCCAGTCATCAGGAAACACACCTGTTTCTAGAGAGCTGTTAAATAAGGCTGTCAGTGAGGTACATAGCACCTCCCTGAGTTCCTTTAGTACCATTGAATGTATCCCATCTGGTCCCATAGCCTTGTCCACTTTTAGAGCTGCAAGTCCCTTCAGGGCTCCTTCCTCTGAAAATGGACTTGTGTCCACCTCCCCTGCTTTGTTCTGCTGCTCCCTAGTGGTCCGCCCCCCCTTCACTGTGAAGACTGAGCAGAAGAAATTGTTCTGTATGTCTACATTTTCTTGGTCCTCTTCTGTGCAGTCCCCCCCCCCATGTTGCCCTTCTTATCCTAACTTTCCTTCCTCTTGCCTTCTTCTTCTTGCTTATGTAGCTGAAGAAAGTCTTATCCCCTATAGCTACCCTTTGGCTACTCTTTCCTCTATCTGCACCTTTGCTTCCCTCACTGCCTTTGTTACGTCTCTCTGTTTTACTTGGTACACCTCCCTATCTTCCTCCCTTTGCATTTCCTTATGCCTTCTGCATGCCACCCTTTTTTCCTTCACCACCTTCATAGAGACCATAACTGTGACCACAACTGTCTCTTTTTACTCCTACTTTTACTCACTTCATCCATGCAGAGTTTGGTTGCCTTAATTATGCCCACCCTTATTTTTCCCCTCTGTATCTGTACCCCCCTGACCCCCCCCCATGAGGCAGTTTCTGAGGCTCTCATTTCTTTAAAATTCATGCTTCTAAAGTCCAGAACCCTTGTCCTTGTATGATTTGCCTCTATTCCCATCTTAATGTTAAACCACACTGTATGGCAATCACTGATGCCTAGGGGGCTGCCCACTGTGATGTCTGCAATGATGTCCCTGTTTGTAAGCACCAGGTCCAGCACTGCCCCATCCCTAGTGGGTTCCTTGACTAGCTGCCTGAGAAAAAAACCCTTACAAGAAGTCAAGGATGGCCCTGCTTCTTGGTGAAGCCGAAGTTGGAAGGCTCCAATCCACAACTGGCAGATGGAAGTCACCAACTATGTATCACACACAATATACTTTTATAAGAAAAAAACCTTAAAGTCATTAAATGAACCATGTGATCCATGGTTGCAGCACTATTAGCAATGCTTTGGTTTCCTGGTTACCAATTTTTAAATAAATCCGTTATGATTTCATGACAGGGGCACACCATTTAACGGTTTAAAATTCCTCTATATAAGGTATTCCCTTCTCATTCTGTTATCCCAACTTAGAGAACTAATGTGAACTCATTAGTAAATATTATACACATACAGCTTCTGGCAAAGATTTTAGAATAAACAGTCCCGTTGTATCAGTCAGGACTTGAATTTCTGATACATAGGCTTCCTTGGCTTCCACCATAGCTAATTCCATTTTGGTTTCTAGGAAATTACTGTATTCTCCTGTTAAAATGGTCAACATTTTTCTCAATATCTAACTGCCTGAAGTACTGCTCTTAAACTTGTTTCAAGTTTCCCAGAGTTTTGACCTCTATTACATCAAGCTGCTGCCACCAGGCCTAGTCTCTGAAAAACTCATCAGGTCACTAGAAGTGTTTTGCTTTGGATTTCCCATGCTACAAACAAGTAGAAGAAAGTCCAACTATACTGTACATCCCTCCAGTACATCAGCAGTTTATTAAGATGAGCAAAGTATAGTAGTAATAGTAACTTATTTTGTGATATACATTTCCATAGGTCAAGGCACAGAAATAACAAATGTTATCTACATATTTGTAATATTTGACCAGGAATGGCACACAGAGCTGTGACAGGTTCAGGTTCATTCTGGGGGTTGGGTTACTTGGACCTGTTTTATTGAGAAGGGGAATGCTGGACATGACACTGGAGAAAGTCTCCTACTCTTCCTTAATTGCCGTGGGATCTTTAACTTTCACCTGGACTACCACCAGTGAGAGGCAGAGGGGACCACAGGCTTACATTTGTTCAAAGGACAGCACTTCAGCAGTGCAACACTGTGCTACAGAGTCGGTACTGGGCAATAGACCAAATCCTTGAAGTAGGACTAGAACATGACCTTCCAGTCTTCCGGCCTGAGAGGCAAGTGTGCAACGGTAGCCTACTGTATTAAGCCACTGATACTAATACTGATGCAAGGAAGATGTAAAAGGCAAAGTGGGCAAATGGGAGGCAGTATAACGCAGTGGTTTAAGGCTCTGAGCTACAAATCTGGTGACATCCAGCAGACCAGACCTGGGTTTGAATCCCACAGCTTCCACTTGCAGACTGTGTGACCCTGAGCAAGTCACTTAACTTCCCTGTGCTCCCAGGATGCACCTGTAAAAAGCTTTCAGCTTAGTGTGCTAGTCCTGGTTAAACAACTAAAAAAAAAAAAGAAAAAAAAAGACTCCAATTCTCAATGACAACAATGCTATAAAATATACAGAATTGCACATATAATATATAAGCAATAAGCCATGCCAGGGTGGGCATTATCAGACCTTGTGTGTTGCAAGATATGGGGTACTGCTGAGTGCCTTCAGTCATCCGGGAGTGTATCAGTTCCCCCCACAGCGCCAACCCTGACAGGGCTTATTTTGCTTTTAAAATGGACTTTTCCTGAAAATGTAAGAAAAAGGCAGAACACTCTGCATGCACCTTTCTGGTCTAAGCAAATGTGACTGCTCCATTTAGGTCGGTGGCTCTCAACTGCCCTCTCCCTCCCATGGCTCCTTTTATCCTTAATTTTTACTATTATTATTATTATCCCCACCACCCTCCCCATTCTACTCTCACTCCCTCTCCTGTGTCCCTCCGCCTCCCCCCCCACTCCCATATTTCCTTCCTGCTCCACCCTCCCACCTCACTCCTCCCTCCACACTCACCGACCCACTTCCTCCCGGGGTTTCCCTGCTGCCACTCTCTATGCCTCCTTCCTATCCCCTTTCTCCCACCCTCATTCCTCTCTATCTCCTCTTCTCTACCCTCCTTTTCTCACCTTACTCCCCACCCCATTAGGCTCCTCCTGTAGTTCTCCCCTATCCCTGCCACCCTTCCCCCCAAGAACCCTCTCCTGTTCACACCCCTCATCAGGTCCACCCCTCTACTCCTCCCTCCAGCCCCCTTAGCACTTTTGGTAATCATAGCACTTCAGACAACATCTTCTCTGATGGCTCACCCCCTCCTCTCACTGTCAATGTCTCTCCTTATCTCACCCCCTTTTATATCTACTTTTTGCTAGCCTTTGTTCGCCCGTCCCATACTATCTGTACATCACCCTTTTTTATGTTACTGTATTCATATGCCAATTTGTCTTTGTATTATATTATCAACTGTTTATTTTTTGTATTGTTATTTCTGTTATGATGACGCGGAACCTTTGTAAACTAACCTATGGTTCAAAGGTATTTTGTAATCCTAGTACTCAATAACTAAAAAAAAATAAATATCCATCAAGTGGTTCGAGAACTGCCTGTGCGACTATACCAAATTAGTGTCTGTATAAGGCACCAACTCAGATCTAGATGAGATTAAGATGGGAGCACCGCCATATGGATAAAGTATCCCTCCCCCACTTTACATGTTGGGCACCAGTCTCTTCTGGACAGTCCCTCTTATTCTCCATATTATGCACCTTATGAAAATAAAGTTTACAAAAAAAAATGATGGGAGTTCCACAAGGTTCTATACATGACCCTCTACTGTTCTCCGTATTTGTAAATGATCCCCTAAGGCATAGTGAGAGGTGTCGTCTTGACATGTGTGCAGATAATACCATCCTTTACTACAGTGCACCGTCCATGTCCCAGATCAAGGCAGTCCTTTAATCTGACTTCAATATGACCACCTCTTGTTTGGTATTTACTGTGGATGATAAAGGGCCATTACCAGACTGTGTAGTCATGGCAAGGAGGTGGGGTGTCAGCGAGTCTCTGTTCTCAGAGGACAGGGTACTGAAGGGACTGCAGTGAAGGTGGACAAGTCCATGGGCCATGATGGCTGCATCCCTGTGTGCTAAATGAGAAAGGGTGGGTACAAGATGCACTACTGACTGAACTTTTTATTTATTCATTGAAGGAATCAGAATTACAACCTGTGAGCAAAGGACTCCTTTGCAAAGGCTCCACGTCAGATATACATACATTATAAGAAATGACTAGATATACAATAATAAATATACAGAGAGCACACCAGAATACATACATTGCAAGTTTAGAAACAGTATACACAATAAGAGGCATATAGTGAAGACAAGTTATAGTTCAAGGGTGGAATGGACCAACCCGTGTCAAATCATTATAAGTCCAGCATGTACAATAACAATATACAGAAATCAAAAGGTTATAGTCACAGGCAAGGGGTAGAAGGACTATGCACAGTCACAATTGAAGTGGGAGAGGATTTCAGCATGGATTAGGGTTTTAAATGGGCCTAGTCGCTGTTCCAGGGTGTTGGCCAATGGCATTTCATTCAACCAGAGGGGGGCCTGTAGTAAAAGGAGCACTGGCCCAGAGCGGTCCTGCAGTTGGGTATAGCTCACTAGAGACGGGGTGGTACCTAGGGACTGCAGGATGGCAAATGTGGTTCCCTTGCACAAGAGTGGAAGTAGAGGTGATCCTGGGAACTACAGATCTGTTAGTTTAACGTCCATGGTGGGGAACTACTAGAAACCCTAATGAAGGAGAGGCTGGTGAATTTCCTGGAGGCCAACAGACTTCAGGATGTCAAACTGCATGGTTTCACAGGAGGGAATTGGTGTCAGCTGAACCTGTTACGCTTTTTTAGTTGGGTGACAAAGTAGGTGGACAAGGGGCAAGCAGTGGATATATTGTACTTTGATTTCAGTAAAGCCTTCAGCACTGTCCCACGTGGCTGGCTGGTCAAGAAGCTAGAGGATATGGGGTGGGGAATAAAATCACAAGGTGGCTGAAAAATTGGCTGAGTTGTGAAACCGGAGGGTAGTCCTAAATGGAATACTCAGAGGTTGGGGAGGTTATCAGTGATGTTTTGCAGGAATCAGTCTTGGGACCGGTCCTTTTCAACATTTTTATTTGTGATATTGGAGTGGGGCTCCAAGTAAAGATCTGCTTCTTCACAGATGAGGCAAGGATCTGCAGAAGAATGGACAGTGAGGAGAGATTAAGAAGCATGAATGAGGATCTAGAAAGGTTGGAGAAGGGGTCAGGGGTTTGGTAATTGAAATTCAATGCCAAGTACAAAGTAATGCACATAGGGGCAAATAATCCACTCACTGAATACCAAAATAGGGGGGAGGGTTGCTTTGGGGAGTACAAAAAAGGAAAAGGACCTGGTGATAATAATATGGGACAGTTTGCAGACAACAGCCCAGTGCAACGAGGCAGTGAGGAAGGTAGATATGATGCTGGGATATATAAGAAAGGGGACTAGCAGCCAGAGGAACAAAGTGATTCTGCCACTGTACAGGCCTCTGGTTCCTTCACACCTGGAGTACTGTGTGCATTTCTGAAACTTGCAACAGAAAAAAGATATGGACAGGGTGAAAGAGGGGTAGAGGAGGGTGACCAGAATGATTCAGGACCCAGAGAATAAGGCTTACATGGAGAGGTTGTTAAATCTCAACATGTACACACTAGAGGCAAAAGAGTGAGGGGAGACATGATAAAGATGTACAGATACCTACATGGGATTACCAGAGTTGGCGATTCAGCACCAGGGAAGACTGAATGATACTGGCGGGGGGAAGCTTTAAGAAAGAAGTCAGGAAAACATTTCTTCACAGAAAGGATGTTGGAGGGATGGACTAGACTGACAAGGAAGGTAGTCTGTTTGAGATCAATGGTGGTACTCAAGCATGGGTGGGATAGGCAAATGGGGCTGTGAAGACAGTGGCAAAAAGGGAGGGAGAAATAGGAGAATGGTGCACCACTAGGGCCCTCGTAAAATTAACATTAGGTAGTAGGTAGGGTTAGGCAGACCTGATGGGCCGCAGGGCAATTTCTGCTGACAACATCTGCTTTCATGTTTTTCCTGGTTTTTCAATAATCACCTGATCCTAAATGCAATAAGTCTCCCATCCCGCTGTATAGGGGTATCCTGATGTTGAAAATGGGGAGGGGCTACAATATCAGAAAAAGGTACAGTCCCCGATAAAAGTCAGTTCTTGCCAGTCTAATGGCTTCGTTTTGCAGCAGGTTCTTCCACGCCAGAGGGTGTCACGGTGGGTGCTGGGCTGCAGACTTAAAGGGGGTTAGCAACAGCAACATGTAACAAAATGAATGGCCACACTAGAAATTTGCAGGAATGGAGGGATCCCTTTTAATCGAAGTGCTGGCCAGTCTCAGCATATCTACACAATTGATCTCCAGGCTCAGGATCCCACAACAGAGTGGTGGTTCTATGTATTCATGAAGACCCTCCACCCCTTACTTCACCCCTGGGCCGGGGGGTGCACCAAATGGGTTTAGCAGCAGCAGTTGAGGCCAGGACCTCACATTTTTGGCAGCATTATTCTCCTTTCTGGAGCTCGCTGTCACAGATTCGGGCTCCATTTACCTCTCGCATGTTTGAGAGGGCAGGCAGAGGGAACTCTCATACATAGTGGGTTCTGACTTAACTTTCCCTCCTATGCTGGCCTACCACAGGTGACTCACCCCTGCAGCCTTTGGGGCAAACGTCCTCACTGACCAGCTCCTCCAGACATTCTAACATACTAAGATGCCAGCAGAGTGGGGGGCATGGCCAGCAGCTGAGCTGTGTGCAGCTTCCCAGTGCAGCTCTGCAGAGTTAAGCAAGTTATTATTGAACAACCTCTATAAATTATCTACCAAGTATATTCTGATTAATACCTTTGGATAAACCCTTCTAAGAGCTTTCAAACGTACTAACATTTTTGAAGATGAAGACAGCAGGACAGCTAAGTTGGTGCAAGGAAACAAAACAGCAGTGGGTTTGGAGGGAGCCCACCCAAAGGAATCCAAGGCAGGCACTAGCAGAGACCGCCAGCCTGGTGCTGGGGAACAAGAGGCAGTCCAACCAGTGAACGTGGCGCTGCTTAAGGCCATACAAGGACCAGATCGTAAACTGGAGGATTACAACGTGGAAGTGAAGAACTTGAATGCTAAAGTTGGTATTCTGTCAGAGGATATAAATGGAGCAGTAATGACTGTGGATAACACCTTGGCAATAACAGTAGGGCTGTCTAAAGAAAATATCTTGCTCTGCTGCCAACTCGAAACCCGGGAAAATACAGCTCGCTCAACCCATATCAGAATCTTAGGTCTCTTCGAAGAAACAGAGGGAGACAACATAAAAACATTCTTAAAACCATGGCTACAGCAGCTGTTAAACCCAGAGGAGGACTTTGAGATAATAAAAGTGTACTGCATCTCCCCATGTGGCAGTAGGCCAAAGGCAACTACAGGAGACTCAGTTTCACTCACCATCTTGGTGGTGCTTCGCACTGTGGAAGAAAGGGACATGATCTTACAGCATGCCAAGAACCTGAGCCCTCTTACTTGGCAGGATTCAAATGTTCACCTATTCCCGAATCTCAGTTGCACAACTTGTATGTGGAGAAAAGATTTTGATGGCATTAGAGCACGTCTTCGATCTTTTGGGGTCCACCATATTTTACTGATGCCGGCCAGCCTAAAGATCTTGTACGGAGGTAAAGCTTATCAATTTTCCGATGCTTGGGAAGCAACAAAATTGCTCGCTAAGATAGAGCATCAGTTCTCATCTCGAGGAGAGGATACTGAATCTGAGGGAGAAGAGGAAGACCAAACATGAACATTTTATTAACAGAAAATGCTGAAGGGAGAAAGCTAAACAATGGGAACCGTAAGTCTTTTGAAGGCAATCAGGTGGACTTTATAGGTTCTATAATGTTTTATTATAAGTGTACTAAGGTATCATCATGAATACTTATATTTAGGTCTGTCTAGGATTGTACTATGGTGAATCATAGTCAATTATAAGTCTACTTTCTGCTGGTCAATCCCTATTGCTTAATCCTGAATACAAGATTACTTCAGGTGTATTTTTTGGCAGGTATCTATACCCAGGTTGTTGTTGTATAGCCCTGGCTGAGAGTGTCTCCTACCTCTTTTGGGGCAGTTCAAAGCTGTGGATCATGTCCCTGAATGTCTAATGCCTACAGCTCCTTGAGTTGGTGGGCGGCATAGGGTCATATCAATACCTCTGCCTGCGGGCGGCATAGGGTCATTTTAATACCTCTGCCTGTCCTGACTGCCTTGTTTGTTTATGCCTGGACCTGACTCCTAGGGCCTAGGGCTGTTTCCATTTTTCCTTACCCCTGGTTAGGGCTGTTCCCATTTTTCCTTACCACTGGTTACCGGGGCTACCTCGGTTGCCGTGGCTGGACTGGCTCTTTCTAACCTAGGGGAACACAGTCCTGGATTATTGACTGTACTCAGGTCTTTGCCAGCTGGTAGTCCTGCTGAAGTGTGAAATTGTACGTTGTGAGGATATCATCTCCTTCAGTGCCATACCTGGCGGGGAGTACTGGGCTTGCTCCCTTTTCTGGTCTCCAGTTGCCTCCAATCAGAGGGTTGTGGTTACTCCTGTCCTTTTCTATGGAAGGTGTGGAAGCTACTACTGCAGTGCTCAGGGTAGGTCGCTGATCGCCTTTACGCACCTCTGCTTGTGGTGCTGGCCCTGGGGCTGGTCCCTCCTTCAATGTGCTACCTCTCCTCCAATTCTACTGAAAGTTCCAGAGCAGTGGCCCTCCCCCTATGATGACACTGACTTCTCCTTTTCCAATCTGCTTGCAACCAAGGTAATGCAATACTGTACTATCCTTAGTCTAGACACTAGGTGCCTTATGTGCACGGTTAGGGTCAAGAAACTCCGAGGCATTTACTGTCCTGGTGTTCGACCGTTCTTAAGGCGGTACCTCCCCTGGCTCTTCCTCCTTGCACTTCTCATGACCGGAGATATTGAGCTCAACCCTGGACCCCCTAAGCTGTCCACTAATATTCCTGCAACTTGGAGTGTGAGTAAGGGACTAAAAATAGTGCATATGAAAATAAGAAGCTTGCTTCCTAATCGAGATGAGCTCTTAGCATGGGTTGAGCTATATAAACCAGACATCCTAGGGGTAACTGAGACTTGGCTCAAACCCTCAATTCCTGACTCTGCCTGCTTTCTAAAAGGATATGAGTTCATACGTCTTGACAGGTCTGGGGGTAGGAAGGGGGGTGGCACCCTTATCTACTACAGAACCCACCTGAAAATCTCCCTGGTGACTCAGTGTAAACCTGAACATCCTCCATGTGAGTTTCTCCATGTGCTTCTGCTGTTAGGGGATACTAAGAAGCTGCATCTGGTGTGTGCCTATAACCCTCCTAGGGGAGGTCTAACAGGACTTACCTATCTCCTTGATGCAGTTAGACCTAGTATAGGGGACAGCGAACTCATTATTATGGGTGATATCAACATAAACTGGGAGGGTGGCAATATTAGGAAATGTGAAACTCAACTTGCCAGCCTATCCCTAAACCAACTAATCCATGACCCGACGAGACAGGCTGCTAATGGCTCCTCAAGCTCCCTGCTGGATTGGATCCTGTCTAACCGGCCGGAGAGGATTGCATCATCAGGCACGCTATCTGACTCCATATCTGACCACTCCCCGGTGTACTGTGTCTGGAAAATTTCCCTTCCCCCAGAATCCCCCATAAAATCATACATGTCAGAAACTACTCCAGTTTTGTCTCTGAGGGGTTCCTGGAAGACTTAAGATGTACTGACTGGACCAGGGTGCTAGAAGCCTCTGACCCCTCAGTGGCAGCCTCCTGCTTCATCAGTACCTTTGGTGATCTCCAAGATAGACATGCCCCTAGGGTCTCCCGGAGGGTATGGGGATCTGCTACCTTCTGGTTGAATGGTAATCTTCTAGCCCAGATGCATGAGAGAGACAAATGCTGGGCCCGTACCAGGGGATCCAGTGATCCCTCTAATCTCCTGAGATATCGGCAGCTCAGGAACCAGTGTAAAAAGGCTATTAGGGTAGCTAAAAGCGACTTCTGTAAGTCTGTGCTACTTAGCTCTGCCAGAGACCCTAGAAGGTTCTGGAGGAACATTAAATCCCTTGTCAGTGGGCCCTCTCACTGGGTGTCATGGATATGGTTATTGATGGAGTCTCGTAACAATCCCATACTATAGCCAACCATCTCAATCTTCACTTTCAGACCTTTCGCCTCACCTCGCTTCACGACTGATGGGGTAGCTTCGCTTATTATCCCTTCCCTTCAAATCAGGGTGAACATCTTCCTCAGAGAGTGTTTAACTCAGGGCAGTATCAGTAGTTGATGTTCGAACCACCTGGCTACCTCTCCCAGCACTCCAGTCCAGGTCTTGACAACCTGGAACCTAGGCTTCTCAAGCCAGGAGCTGCGACATTGCCTCCGGTTGCCCACATCTTTAATCTATCCCTCAGTTCGGGATAATCCCTGATATCTGAAGAGGCAAGGATAGTCCCTGTTCTGAAGCAGGGCAATCCCAAACTTCCCGACAACCACCGCCCTATTACTATTTTCCCATCCCTTGGCAAAGTCCTGGAAAAGGTGGTGGCTGAGCAACTCTCGGAGTACGTGCATACTCACAAACTGCTTTCCAGGGCCCAGCATGGTTTTCGAAAGGGACATAGTACCTCTACTGCCCTGATTACTGTAACCTCTAGCATTAGATCTGCCATGGACCAGGGCAAACTGTCAGGTGCTATATTTATTGACTTGTCAAAAGCTTTTGACCTTGTCAATCATGACCTACTGGGGGAGCAGCTATGGGCTCCTGGGCTCTCCTCATGCCATGAGCTGGTTGATGGGCTACCTGAAGGGCAGAAAGCAGTGTACCTGCTTCAACAAGGTCCTCTCGGAGCCCAGGGCAGTGACTATGGGAGTCCACCAGGATCGGTACTAGGTTCTCCTATTCGCTTTTTATTAATCAACTGCCACTGGTGACCTCTCATTGCCAAATCACTCTATATGCAGATGACCTGGTGCTAGTGGCCCATTCTGATGCAGCTGACCTTAACCAGTGCCTGACTGAAAATTTCAGCAGAGTCCTGGCCTGGATTATCAACCATAGACTGGTGTTGAACCTAAACAAAACACAGGCCATGCTGTTTGGTTCTGACGCCAAGATCAAAGCCTCATCAGCTTTGCTCAACATAACTTAGATGATGGCCCCTGTTGCCAACAGTGAGCACAATCAAATATCTTGGGGTCACTCTTGACCCCAACTTGACATGGAAGTCATATCCTCAACATCTGTAGAGCTTTAAGGTAAGCTTGGCCTGGCCTATAGGCAAATACAATCTAACCCCCTGGGCTAGATTCAGCACTTGCTAGAGGAGGCTTCTCCTCCTCAGTTATGGATTCCACCTATTTGCTAGGTCACCCTAAATTCATCTTGTTCGGTGGAACACAGCATATAATGACATCTGTCGGTTTGCATTAGCTGCCCCCAAACTCACCCATCGCTGTGAGCTCTATGACAAACTCTGCTGGCTCCCCCCAGTTGAATACTTGAACTTTGGTGTTGGAAGTTTCACCAGGAAAGTGCTTGCTACTGGCACCCCGTTGGGACTGGTGCATCTCCTCCCAAAAACGGACACCATCCGCTACCAGCTTAGGTCCCAGACCTCTGTGTTGCTTAAAGTCCCCTCTACCCGGACCCTTATGGGGGGCTGTGACGTTGCTTCGTACGTGCCCAGACTCTGGAACTCTCTTCCTGATCATGTCCGCTTGGCTGCCTCCCATGGGACCTTTCGCACCTCCTGTGGTCCCACTTAAAACAATCATCAATGTGTGACTGCTCTTAGCCTCTGTAATGAAAGGAATACTCAGCAATTCACTAATGTCTATCTATGTTTATGAAATGAATACTCAGCAATTCACTAATGTCTATCTATGTCTATGAAAAGAATACTCAGCAATTCACTAATGTCTATCTATGTCTATGAAATGAATACTCAGCAATTCACTAATGTCTATCTATGTTTTTTAATAAGTTGTGTGACTTGTTGCCTGTGCATCTGCCCTTCTGCAATTGTTGTAATTGTTTTTTCCTGTATTATGCTGTGCCTCCCATGATGCCTTGTATGTATCCTGTATGTTTGTGCTCTCCCGGGTCGTTCCTGAAAATAGGCATATTACTTGTCTAGTGTACTTACCCGGTAAACAAAAGCTAAATAAATAACGGGTCCACTCTTTGGCAAAATACCATAAAGTATCATTGATATGCTTCCCCATACGGGCTTACTTCCTTCCTCTGTCACTTTAAGAGGGTAGACTCTCAACTGAATTTACTACAACATAATTGGGTGCTATACAGCATGAAGATTGACATCTATTGTGCTTAATTTGTTCGAGCTCCATACTGTTTGATGGTTTGTTTGGTAGACCCTACTCTAACAATGTTTTTGTATATTAAAAATTATATAGAATGGTTGTTCCTACAGAAAGTCCTACATTATAGCTAGAACAGTTTATTTTAGGAGGTTTAAAAACTGCACTCTGTGAGCAATGTGCATGGTAATTCTGTAATTACTTTATCCTTACCCCAGTGTACATTGTATCGGGGCAAGATACCTCTCTGACAGGCAGGGCCAGATTAAGGCAACCTGGGGCCCTAGGCCCAGGATAAATCTGAGGCCCCCCCTCACTGCACCAGTACCCCTACACTGTGACCACACTCCTTGGTCACTGCATATCAGTTACTGACATTTTTAAAACATATTTTCTTCTGTCCCAAAAAAGTGGCATAAAACCTAAATAACCTAACTAAAATGCTTCAAAATGGATTAAACTAATAATGCCACTATGAAAAAAACAGTCCTAGTTTTGATCATTTAGAGACATTTATTTTCTAATTGGACTGGTGCAAATATTTTGGGAGGTATGAAATGTCTTGATTTGCACTTCTGAACCCCCCCCCCCAACAGATGCATGTGCATTCGCAGTGTGGGTGTTATCAGCAGTGTCAGTGGCTCAGTAGGTAGCACACTCGCCTCTGAGGCCAGGAGATCAGAGGGCTGTGGGTTCAGTTCCCACATCTGGCACTTGGGTTAATATCCCAGTACTGACACTGTAATGCAGCATGAGAGGGGTGCTGCATTTCTGAGGTGCCGTCTTCCGGATGAGATGTTAAACCGAGGTTCCCATCTGCCTGGATTGGTGGTAGTTCAGGTGGATGTTAAAGATCCCATGGCACTTATCGAAAAGAGTAGGGGAATTTCCCCGGTGTCCTGGCCAAATTTCCCTCATTCACTAAAAGTACCACCAACAGCTTAATCTGGTTCAAGGTCAGTTAGCATTCATCTGTATCCCCCTCCCCCGGGTTGTGCCTGAAAATAGGCAGGATTTGTGTAGTGCACTTACCCAGTCAGCAAAAACTAAATAAAATAAAATAATTTTGTCCTGTCAAGTGTATGAACCAGGATATGGGAGTTTTATTTGGTTAGGGTAGGGCCCATCTCTGAAAAAACATAGGTCCTGGGTAGTGTAGGAATTAAACTGGTGGTATACTAAAGGATTATTGATGAATTATAGAGATTATGTTTGCAAAGTGAGTGATTGTTGGAAGAAATAATTTCAGGGATCAAACATTTATATTATTGATAATATGCCAGGATCAAATAAAGGCAATATTTATTGATGGGTTGATGGAAATATATTCAGTGGTTCACCCAGAAAACAGAACTGCATCAGCACCAGAACTTCAAAATGAGTGGAATGAGGGAATAAAAAAAGTAAAATGTTTAACAGTACAATTGAAATGCATGGTAGATTTTTTGATTTTAAGAGTGAGATTAAAGAGTTCCTGACACAGTTGACACAACTTGGAAAACCGTGTAACATTTGGGCATAGATACATAGACAGTGTCAGCAGATAAGGGCCTATGGCCCACCCAGTCTGCCCATTTGAGCTTATAAGTTCAGTTTATGTTATCCCAGAAGTCTGTTGCCCCTTACCCCGACCTCCAGAATTCCTTTATGTCTATCCCATGTATTCTTAAATCCCGTGATTGTTTCAGCCCCCACCACTTCCTCTGGCAGGGTGTTCCACTTATCCACTACCCATTCTGTGAAGAAATTCTTCCTCACGTTTCCTCTGAATCATCCACCCTCCAACTTCATCCCATGCCTTCTAGTCCTGGATCATCTTTTTTGCTTAAAAATAATGCATTCCTGTACCCTGTTCCTCCCTGTAAGATACTTGTATGTCTCTATCATGTCCCCTCTCCCCCTCCTCTCCTCCAGGAAGTACATATTCAAGTCCTTCAACCTGTCTTCATAGGACTTGTAATGCAATCCATGTACCATCTTTGTTGCCCTCCTCTGAAACTTCTCTACCCTGTCTATGTCCTTATGTAGGTAAGGTCTCCAGAACTGTAACTTAGTTTAACTGATGTTATGTGCAAACTTCTAGAAAGAGTACTTAAGGGTAGAATTACTGATCATCTTGACGAAAATAACATATTGGACATTCATCAACATGGATTTACAAAGAACAGATCATGCCAAACAAATTTACTGTACTTTTTGGAACCAGTGAGTAATGCATTGGATAAGGGATTCTCAGTGGATGTAATTTTTTTGGACTTTTCCAAAGCTTTTGATTCGGTCTCACATGGGATATTAATATCCGAATTAGTCAAATTAAAACTAGATTCTAAAATTATAGGCTGGATTCAAGCTTGGTTACTAAATAGAACCCAACAAGTGTCTGTTAAGGGTTATTTATCTAATCCAGGCCAGGTCACAAGTGGAGTTCCCCAAGGGTCTGTTTTGGGCCCAACCTTGTTTAACATTATGATCTCTACAATGTGCCCCTTAATAATTCCTGCTGGTTAGCAAAGTTTGCTGACGACTGCAAAATAGGTTGTATAATAAAAGATCAAAACGATAATAATGAAATGCAAAAAAAACTGGACCATCTAGTAGATTGGTCCATAGAAAAAAGTCCTTTATTTAATGAGACCAAATGCAAAGTGATGCACTTGGGGAAAAATAATCCTTGTTATCTTTACAAGATCAATAAGACTTACTTGGAGCAAATTACTTATGAAAAAGACTTAGGAGTTATAATTTCCAAGGACTTTAGTTTTAACAAACATACAATTTCAGCTGTCAAAAAAGGAAACAGAATTCTAAACTGCATTTTTAGAAATATTAAAAGCAGGGAGGCCAAAGTTATACTGCCTTTGTGCTCAAGCTTAATAAGACCCCATCTAGAATACTGTAGTTCAGTAGTATCACCTTACTTAATTAAAACCAAAAAACTTATAGAAAATATTCAAGGAAAAACAACTAAGAAAATAAATGGATTGCAAAATTTAGATTACGAAAGTAGATTAAAAGATTTAAATCTCTATTCTCTTAACTATAGGCGACTCTGTGGTGATTTATGTCTAACCTATAAAGCCTGCCATAACGACTTAATGTTTGAAACTATCAGTTTAGATAGAACTATAAGTAACAAAAATACCAGATCTCATACACAAAAACTTAAAGGAACCCCCAATAATACTGTAAAAAAAAAAATTGGTTCTCTCAAAGGATTGTTAATCTCTGGAATAACTTATCATCCAGTGTGGTCAACAGCGAAACTATAACTATGTTCAAATCAAATATTGACAAAGAAAAAGGAGACCTTAAATTCTGTTTCCATCCATGAAGGATGGCGTGTTCGTAAAAGGTAGAAATACCTACTGAACACGTATTTAACAATGAAACTATGAAACTGTACACTGTACTCCAGGTGGGGCCTCACTAGTGTCTTGTATAGTAGAATTATGACCTCCCTTTTTCTGCTGGTGATGCCCCTGCCTATGCATCTCAGCATCCTATTTGCTTTTCCTGCTGCCTTGTCACACTGTTTCCCTACCTTGAGGTCATCAGAGATGATAACCCCAAGATCCCTTTCCTGCATGGTGCATACTATATCCTCACCCCCAGCTGATATATTGTGCTAGGGTTTTTGTGCCCCATATGCATTATCGTGCACTTCTTTGCATTGAATTTCAATTGCCAAACCCCTGACCATTCTTCAAGTTTCTGCAGGTCCCTTCTCATTCTGTCTACACCCTCTGGTGTGTCTACTCTGTTGCAGAGCTTTGTATCATCAGCAAACAGTGAAATTCTGCTTTCTAGGTCCTGCACATTATCACTAATGAAGATGTTGAATAGGACCGATCCCAGCACTGATCCCTGTGGTACCCCACTGGTCACTCTTCCCTCTGTGGAGTGACAGCCATTTACCACCACCCTCTGTGTTCTGCCACCCAGCCAGTTACCTACCCACCCCACTACTGTCCTGCCCACACCCATATTCCCAGTTTGTGTAATAGTCTTCTATGTGGCACAGTGTCAAAGGCCTTGCTGAAGTCCAGATAGGCCATGTCCACTGCTCTCCCTGATCCACCTCCCAAGTCACCCAGTCAAAAAATTCAATGAGGTTGGTCTGATATGACCTCCCCCTGGTAAAACCATGCTGCCTTGGGTCCTGTAGTCCATTGACAACCAGATGTTCCACCAATCTCTCCTTCAGTAGTGTTTCCATGATCTTCCCCACTACCGAGGTGAGACTGACTGGTCTGTAGTTCCCAGCTTCCTCTTTGTTCTCACTTTTGTATAAGGGGACTACATCTGCTGTCCTCCAGTCTTTGAGTACCGCCCCTGTTTCCAGTGATCGGCTAAACAGGATAGCCAGAGGTTCAGCCACCACCTCTCTTAGTTCTTTAAGTACCCTGGGGTGCACCCCATCTGGCCCCATTGCTTTATCAACTCTTATTACTTCCAGTTCCTTCAGGACCCTTTCTCATGTAAAGGGACTTGTGTCCATTTCTGCACCATTCTCACCTCTTGTACTCCCTTCAGACCCATTACCCTCCTCTTCCTCAGTAAAGACTGAGCAGAAATACCTGTTCAATATGTCAGCTTTACTGTTGTCATCCTCCACGCAGCCCCCATCCTCCCCCTTCCGTCTCACTATCCCTCCCTTTGCTTTTCTTTTTTCATTTATGTACCTGTAAAAGGTTTTGCCCCCTCTACCCACTGATTTTGAAATGTGTTCTTCTGTCTGAGCTTTAGCTTCCCTTACTGACCTTCTTGCCTCCCTTTGCTTTTACTGGTATGTCTCCCTATCCCCTTCTGCCTGTTTCTTTTTGTATTGCCTGAATGCAATCTTTTTGGCTTTCGCTTTCTTTGCTACCTCTTTGGAAAACCATAATGGTCTCCTCTTCCTTTTCCTCTTGCTAACCTGCTTAATGCATAATTCTGTTGCTCTTGTAATCCCTGTTTTAAATACTGCCCACTGTTCCTCAACCCTTGATTCCTGCCCCATTCCCCTTAATGCTTATTTTAAGTATCTCCCCATTTTCCCAAAGTCTGCCCCCCTAAAATCCAGGATACGTGTTTTTGTGTGGTTTGGTTCTGCTCCTTCTGTTATTTCAAACCACAATGACTGGTGGTCACTGTTCCCCAGGTGCTCCCCCACTGTTACCCCCATCACACTGTCCTTGTTTCTGAGCACAAGGTCCAGTATTGCCTTCTGCCGAGTTGGTTCCATGACCAGTTGCTTGAGGAAGGCACCCTGAAGAAGTCCAGGATAAATCTGCTCCTAGTTGATGCTGCTGCTGGGATGCTCCAGTCCACATCTGGAATATTGAGGTCTCCAACCAGTACTACCTCACCCTTGTCTGCCATCCTTTGGATGACTAGCATCAGCTCCCTATCTGTCTCTTCTTTCTGGGCTGGTGGTCTATAGACCACACCTGTGCACAGATGTAGTATATAGTTTGTATTTTATCACTAATGGTATTTGCAAGAATACAGTATCTCTGCCCTTTTTAGCTTTGGCTGCATGTCTAAACCTGACATCATAATTGTGACAATAAATTATGTTGCTGTGAAGATATTTTTGCTCTCATAAAGGGAACTGTGGTGCAATCTGTAGAGAAGCAGTCAGAGTAGATATAATTCCCTAGTCTGACAGTTTCTATATTCTGTAACATATTCTCAAGGTCTTGCTTTGTAAATATTGTATTTGTCATGTAGTAATTGAACATTATTTACCCAATGTTATTTATATATTAGTACTGTATGTATTTTACATGCCTTTTATTTCTACATGTTCCTGATATATGTCCTCAGGACCTCTTTGTGGATGAGCCTGCTCAATGGAGTTATTCCTGCAATAAACTTGAAACTTGAAACTTGAATTAGTCTACTGGATAGGGATCTTACTAACATACTAACATACTAACATACTAACATACTATTTGCCAGCAGATTAGGCCTTATGGTCTATCAAGTCTGCTCGAAACCTAGATCCTTAGTTGGGTGCCGAGACCCTCCCATCCCTTGTGCTCCAGAAACCCCTATCATCCATCCCCACCCCCCCGGGACAGGCCATCATCTGATACATCCACTTTCTGTGTCTGTCCCACCCTTTCTTAAAGCTCTCCACTGTGGATCTCTGAACCAGCTCACCAGGCAGAGCATTCCAAGGGTCCACCACCCTCTCAGTGAAAAACCTCCTCTCTTTTCCCCTCACCCTTCCACCTTCCAACTTCAAACCATGCCCTCTGGTGATGCCTCCCTGCTTTAGTCTAAAGATCCCCTCCATGTTTACCCTATTTATTCCCTTGAGGTACTTGAAGACCTCAATCATGTCCCCCCTGTCTCTCCTCTCCTCCAATGAAAACAGGCAGAGCTCCTCAAGTCTGTCCTCGTAAGTCAAATCCCCTAGCCCTCGTGTCATCTTTGTTGCCCTCCTCTGTACCCTCTCCAGGAGCTGTATGTCCCTCTTCAAGTGTGGTCTCCAGTACTGTACACAGTACTCAAGGTGTGGTCTAACCAGTCCATTGTACAGTGGCAGAATCACTCTGCTCCTAGAGGTGATCCCCTTGCGATGCATCCCAACATCCTGTTTGCCTTGCTAGCTGCTCTCCTGCACTGCTCAGTGTTATTCATACATGTATCCACCATGACCCTAGGTCTTTTTCCCTGTTGGGGCTTCCAGCACCTCCCAGGGTGTACCTGTGTTTAGGGTTTCCCCGACCAAGATGCAACACCTTGCACTTGGTGATATTGAAATTTAATTTCCATGTGTGAGCCCAGCTTTCCAGGGTGTCCAGGTCCCCTTGCAGTGCCAACCTCTCCTCTTTTCCCTCAACTACTGCTCCCATCTTGGAGTCATCCGTGAAGAGACTCATTTCACCCTATACCATCCCTGATGTCTGATATGTATGCATTAAACAGGATTGGACCCAGGACCGAGCCCTGTGGTACCAACCTCTGTAGGGTTCGAGAGCTCCCACAGACCACTACTCTCTGAGTGCGTCCAGCTATCCAGTTTTCAATCCATCTGACCATCAAAGGGCCTACTCCTAACCCCATCAGTTTCTCCACCAGACCATTGTGGGGACAGAGTCAAACGCTTGCTGAAGTCCAAGAATAATACATCCACAGGCTTACCCTATCCAGTTCTGATGTTACCCATTCATAGAACTCTACAAGGTTGGTTTGACATGATCTACCTGGCACAAACCCATGCTGCCGACTATCCAGACCTCCCACCTCTCCAAGTAAACCCCAATCGTCCTTTAGTATACTCTCCATTAATTTTCCCACCACCGAGGTTAAACTGATGGGTCTATAGTTTCCTGGTACTTCCTTGACCCCCTTTGTGGATTGGTACCATATTGCCTCTCGCCAATCCCTAGGTACCCTCCACTGTCTCAAGTGACCTGTTGAAAAGCTCCGCCAGGGGTGCAGCCAGTATGTCCGCCAATTCCCATAGTACTCGGATGAATGCCATCCGCCCAGGAGATTTGTCTTTCTTTTTAGGGCCTTGAGGGCAAACCACACCCTTTGGTGGGATGGCATCATCCGTCCCTCCACCTTACTGGTCTTTTTATCCTTATCCAGATGCGACACCCTGGGGTACCTTTCCTCCCTTTTGCTCCATTTCTGCTGCTCCCCTGATCCCACTCCCTGCCGCTCTATCCCTTTGTGCCTTGCTTTGTAGATATCCCATCCCTCTCCCTAGTGAACACAGAGGCAAAGTACTCGTTAAATACCTCTGCCTGGTCCCTCGCCTCTTCCACCCACCCTCCTTCTGATCTCAATCTGCTGAGATGGCCCTTAGTTTTTCTCCGCTCCCCAATGTACCGGAAGAACCCCTTTTCCCCTCCATGTATCCCCTGTGCCAGCCGATGCTCTTTACTGGACTTTGCTCCCCTCACCATACGGGTGACTTTTCTAGATGCAAGCTGGTACATTTCCTTATCCCTATCCCCTCTTGTTGTTTTATATTTTTTGTAAGCCGCCTTCTTTTCTCTGACTGCTACCTGGACCTCACTGGACCACCAGCATGGTTTATGTGACCTTGCTCCCTTACGTTTCAACTTAGTGCAGATCCTGACTGCCTCATGAAGTCCCCGTTTTATGACCTCCCATCTCCTTTCCACACTTGTTGTTGAGGTAATCCCCTTCAAGTGATCCTTGAGAATATTTCCATGCCCATAAAGTCTGCCCCCTAAAGTCCACTGCCAGTGTCCTAGATCTCACCCCACTCCCCAATGCTTATTTGAAACCAGACAGTATTGTGGTCACTCCCAGTCAGGGGGTCCTGTACAACCATGTCCCTTACCAGATCCCCATCTGCCAGAACCACATCCAGGACATGCCCTCCCTTGTGGGCTCCATCACATGCTGTGTTAAAACACATCCTGGAAGCCATCCAGCAGCCTCTGCTCCTTGGCCACCTTAGAGGACATGGTTCCCAGTTAGTACCTGGCATATTAGGTCCCCATCAACACCACTCCTTCCTTTTGGACCACACTGGGCAATGATGTTGTCCAGCAAACCATCCTCTAGAACATCACTCATCCTGGGGCCTATATGCTACACCCAGCTTGACCTTATCTCCTGCTGGGGATCGTAAGTGACCCATAAGGCCTCCACGTTTCCCTCTGCCTCTTCTACCATAGCAATTTCTATGTCATCTCTAATGAACATAGCCACTCCACCCCCTCTGCCCTCCTTTCTATCCTTCCTAAGCATAGTGTACCCCCGTACATTTAGGTCCCAGTCATGATTTTTGTTGGCCCACGTTTTCGTGACTGCCGCCACATCCACCCCTCCTCGAACAGCATGGCCTGGAACTCTGGCAACTTGTTTCCCAAACTCCTGGCATTTACTAACACTAACCCCCACCCCTTATCCCTGATCCTTTTGTCGAACCCACCCAGATTCCCTTATACTTCCATCCTCCCCTGCTCCTCCTGAAACCTCCACCTCCAGTCTGTTTCCCCTCCCCCTTGGGCTTGAGAGGCTACTCCTCATCTGGAGGGAGGGCTCTGGTCAGCCCCTCCCTTATCCCTCTCCCCCCTTACAAGTTTAAACCCCACCTTTCTTGTAAGGTCTTGTTTTCATGCAACTGTTTTCAGTCATAAAGAACATTGAGAATTAATTACAGAAACTATATGATGTAATAAAGAAAAATAGATGGCGCTGAATATAAATTTTACTTTTTTTAAAGTTTTCCTAATGCTCTCAGAGGCACTTTAAATATAAAGCATGCATATTGAATTGCACTGTTAATCTGTTCTATTTAAGAGTAAGACTTGACAAGTGAAGATTCTTAGTAGGAGGGAGATACAAAGCAAAGGAAATGGGCATGTTCACACCTTACAGGTCAGACTGGCCATGGGCCCCTGAAGAGATCAGCTGCACTTAACACCTAATTAATTAGGTGAGAACTTAGGTGAGAATCATCACAATTCAGTCCCTACCTTGCTCAGGATACCTAGCAGTTGAATCCTTTACAAAAAAATGCATCTTAGGTAGAAGAAAATATAGTAAATAAATGTTGGAGATTGCTATAGGCCTCCTGGCAGGCAGGGCCCCAAGACACATGCCTATGTTGCTTATGCCTTAATCTGACCCTGCTGATAGGGTGCACTATATTGTTTTAACATTTCCAGATAGTCCCTGCTCATGGCAACATTGGTCAATTTTGAATAATCTTATTAACTGTATATTGTCTTCGGTCTGGGTGAATTACCCTACTTATATGTTTATTAACATATAATTATTTGGGAGGCAGTATAGCACAGTGGTTTAAGGCTCTGTGCTGCAAATCTGGAGACCTGGATTTGAATCCCACAGCCCCCACTTGCATACTGTGTGACCCTGAGCAAGTCACTTAACTTCCCTATGCTCCCAGGTCACACCTGTAAACAAACTTTCAGCTTAATGTGCCATCCTGGTTAAACAATTGAAAAAAAAACTCTATTTGTTGTTAATATTAGGACACCCCCAAGTGATTTAACTTGTTACAGGGGTGCATATGGTTAGATACTGTCAAAATGTCAAGCTGCTACCAGCAAGCATTTCAATGTGAATTGTCTGCCTAATGATACAAAAAGTCTCTCCTCATAGGAATTTTCCCCCAGTCCGTACCATCCTGGTTGTCCTCCTCTGGACCCTTTCAAGAAGTGCAATGTCCTTTTTCAAGTGTGGTAGCCAAAACTGCACATCATACCTCTCAACTTTCCCGATTGGCCCGGGACGTCCCGTATTTAGACCGTTTTTTCACTTCTGCCCCACCATCCCGGATTGACTGTGTCTTGCCCTGAAAATGCCGACTGTGCACCAAAATTACATGTTGCCATGTGGTCCACGTCGACTACTGTTCTCTGGGTCCCTAAACTGTGCTGCACAGAGCAAGAGCACTGACGTCACTGCTTGTTAACCAATCGCGCTATGCTGCTCGGTCCACTCCTATTTTGGCACCTCCACCCCTGCAACCTAAACTTTTGAGTCCCCCATCAGGTCCACGATCTGTGGATAAAGCAGCCTCTCTGGTGCCCTTGGAACTCATTCAGCCGAGGAGAGTTCCAAAGCACCGGAGAGAAAATTTGGATTGAGGCTGCTGTTTTGGCTGCCTGATGGGGGGCGCTCAGTTAACTGCTGCGAAAGGCGCTCGCTGAGTCCAACGCTGCCGCCGTCCGATCTTTTCCCCAGCTTCCTGAGAGTTTCTCCCTACTTTCTAGTAAGTAAAAGTTCCTGTAGCTATATTTTATTTTTTTACACTCCGTGACAGTCACCGATCGTCAACCCCAGACTTCAGAGTGCTCTCATCAGCTGCAACAATCAACCAGCCTGCCTGCCACCCGTGACCATCACCGGACTAATCGTGCACTTTGCAGCAGCCGCCAGCCAGCAAGAGCAGAACACCAAAGTAGAGAAAGCAGTCTTTTTTTTTTTTTTTGAGGTATGTTCAAAATAATTAATGCAGTGTCCAGTGTGTTTCAAGTTTCATGGGTCTGTCTGTCCCAACCCCAAGTTTCATGCAGCTGGTCATGATGGCTGTGGCTGGGGTTGTGTGTGTGGAAAATGATAATGTTTGTGATCTTAACCTTTGTTTCAAATAATATCTATGAGACCAATAAGATGAGTTGGTTTTTATAATGATTGTCTGTGTTTTGCATTTCATAAGTACTTAAGTGTTGATGTGTTACTTTGAAGTCTGGTTGAATAGGAACACCTTGAAAAATAGCTGCCATCTTCCACCAGAAATGGGGGTTTGACTTCACTTCACTCTGATTTTATTGTGTTAGTATTTTCCTCCAGCATCAGGCTGCTTGCTTGTAGGAATATGCCAGTCACTAATGCCAAAGAAATGGAAAATACAATACTTATCATGCCAAATAGTTTATTGATACTATTAATGAATAATTAAATATTGGATTTATAATAAAAAAAAGTGGTGGCCCAGCTTGTTAGTCTGGGTAATATTAAATAGAAACTGAATGTAATGTTTGGAAACACTAAAATTGGGGGTGTGACTATGCAGATTGTATGCTAATGAAGTGCCCCTGATTTTCATTGGTTGTTCCTGATTTTCTGGGCGTCTGTCCCTGATTTGGTCATCTGGAGGTTGAGAGGTATGCTGCACATAGTATTCAAGGTGCAGTCTAACCAGTCAGTTATACAGAGAGAGAATCACCTCCCGCTTCCTGGAAGTTATCCCACTGGCAATGCACCCTAGCATTTTATTTGCTTTGGCTACAGTCCTCCTGCACTGTTCAGATTTATTCATTTTAGTATCCACAACCACCCCAAGGTTCTTCTCCCCATCTGAAACCTGCAGTTTCTCTCCTCCAAGAAAGTAGCCCTGAGCTGTGTTCCTAAGCCCCAATTGGAGAACCCTACATTTCCTAGCATTAAACTTCAGTCCCCAGGTGCGAGACCACCTCTCAAGAGTCTCCAAGTCCCCCTGAAGGGTTCTTCTACCCTTCTCCCCATTCACCACTGCCCCCAGCTTTGAGTCATCGGCAAAGAGGCTCATCTCATTCCTGATACCACTTCTGATGTCTGAGATGTAAGCATTAAACAGGAGTGGTCCCAGCTCCAGCCCTTGTGATACCCCACTAATGACCCTCTTAGGAGAGAAGACCACCCCCACCACCCTCTGAAACCACCCAGTTAGCCAGTTTTTTATCCACCTAACCAACTTCTCCCACACCCCCATTTCCCCCAGCTTATCCAGCATCCCAGGATGTGGCACCAAATCAAATGTCTTGCTGAAGTCTAGAAAGAGGACATCCACTGGCCTGCCCTGGTGAAGCACCTTTGTCACGCAATCATGGAACTCCACAAGATTAGTCTGACATAATCTGCCATGTACAAAGCCATGCTGGTGATCATCCAAGTGGCCCCTTGCCTCCAGAAACACCTCCAGCCTCTCTTTCAATATGGCCTCCATCATTTTATCCACCACTGATATCAGGCTGACAGGCCTGTAGTTGCCCAGCTCCTCATGTGGCCCTCCTTTGTGGATGGGCATGATGTGAGCCATGCTGTAATCCTGAGGCACCCTCCCCGTCCAAAGGGAGAAGTTAAAAAGGTCCACCAGGGGTGCAGCCAAGACATCCACCATTTCCTTTAGCACCCTAGGATGAAGGCTGTCTGGACCCGGTGCCTTATCCATTTTCAGGGCCTTGAGGGCTTCCCATACCATACCAACAGGAATTCCACCATCCGTGACCTCCCCCTTCTTCGAATCTGACCCTCCTCCCCCATAAGGTATTGTCCCATCATCGTCTCTAGTGTAGACTGAGGCAAAGTAATCGTTAAGTACCTCAGCCTGCTCCCCGGCCTCCTCAGTCCATCCACACCCTGACCTCAATCAGCGAATCTGCCCCTTCACTTTCCTTCTTTCCGTGATATACCTAAAGAACCCTTTTCACCTCCCCTGATCCCCTGTGCCAACTTCTGTTCCACCTTCACCATGGCCAATCTCACCACCCTGGTTACCTTTTTGGATATGTTATCATACTCACCCCGTCCATAACCCCACACATTAGCTTGTATCGTCTGTAAGCAGCTCTCTTCTCCCTCACCACTTCCTGGATCTCCCTGGTCCACCAGCATGGCTTTCTGGCTCTACCAGACTTGTGTCTGACCTTTGTGCAGTGTCCATGTCCGGTCTGATCCCCTCTAAATGTCCCCTGAGGATCCCCTCCATATCCTTGAAGTCTGCACCCCGGAAGTCTATTACCACTGTTTTAGTGTGATTTTCTCCTCCCCCCAGGTCCAGGGAAAACCAGACTGTGGCATGATCACTCTCTGCCGGAGGGTATCTTACCTCTAGGTTCCTGACCAGATCGCAGTCCGACAGGACGACATCCAGGATACGACCATCCCTTATCGGCTCAGCCACCATCTGGGACAGGAATGCATCCTGGAAGATGTCCAGCAGGCTCTGCTGCCTAGTCGGTGAGGATGCCATAGTTCCCCAGTCAGTCCCCGGTAAGTTAAGGTCACCCAGCACCACCGTTCTACCCTTCCCCTGACCACAGTGCTCCCTGAGATTCCACATCAGGCCTGCCTCCAGATCATCTGCCTGCATGGGTGGCCTATAAACCACCCCTAACTTCACCTGCTTACCCCCAGGTGCTTGCAAGGTAACCCATAATGCCTCTGTATTCCCCTCCACCCTGCATACATCTATGCCATTTCTAACAATGATTGCTACCCCACCTCCCCTATCCGCAACTCTGTCTTTCCTGAACACAGTGTACCCCACCTGGTTTAGGTCCCAATCATGCCGAGGCGTGGCCCGAGTTTCAGTGACTGCTGCCACATCCATCTCCCCCTCAGACTGACCACTTCTTTTGACGCCAGTCCTTACTTCCAGATAGCAAAATTGCTCACAAAGGCATCGGTTGCAGCACAGGACCGGGGGGGGGGGATAAGTTGGCAATCCCCACCCGATTCCCTGGCTCTGAAGATGGCTTGAACTCCCAAATGGCTCTCTCTCTCTCTCTCTCTCTCCAACAGGCTTCCCTTCCCCAGGCCAGACCAGCTGCTTTTCTCCATGCCACCAGATGACTCTGGGGCTATGGGTTTGAGTCCTGCTTCATCCTGGAGCATACTAACCACTGTGGCTGCTGCCACTTATTTCCACTGCACTGATAGGCCCAGGTATTATGCAGGGCACCCAGGCAGGAGCAGGTGATCTCCCCTTCTCCTGTGGACCACCCGCCAAAACCTCAAAGCAGGAATCGACCCCCAGTTGGCACCAAAATGCCCAGTTTATGGCCAGCCACCCCAGGCAGTAACCTCTGACCTGCTGAGACCCCACCAGTGGGCCGAGGCCGTAAATACTGAAATCAGTAATGCCCAAAATGGTCCAAAGGAGGGAAAAATGGTAAACCCGACCCAGTGGGTAGGTTACATAATGTAGCGGCATTCAGCTTCCAGAGTGTGCTGAGGCATTCCATAGAACCTCTCGATATCAAGACATTAGACAGCAATCCTACTGAGATAATGTTTTTAAATAGCTGGGGGTATGGCTCAATTATTGCCTCTCTAACAGCATGGACATAGATCACATTTTAGCTACTGCTTGGCCCAAGATCAGCTTTCTCTTCAGGACTAAGCATTGCTCCATGCGCGCAGGAGGAAGCAGGTGATCACCCACTTCCTATTCCTGGCCATCAACTACAGGGATGGTCTATATAGATCAGTAAGCAGATTCACTCTTCTAGCCTTAGACTGTCTGTATAACAAGCTACAGTATGCAGGTTTATATTGTACTTTCCTGTGACTTGACCACCCATCACTGTGCACTTTGCCAAGCTCAGCTTGCCAAGTCCATCAAGCAGACGTGAATATTACTGGTTCTCTTTGCTATATAACTGGGTTAATGGGAAATCCCCTGATAATCTCTTAACTTACTTTATGCAGTCAGGAAATGCCTACTCCCTTTGCTTATCTGCAGTGCTAAACTGTTCAGCTCCCAAAATGAAGCATGATTCTGATTGAAAAGGCCTTTGCATATTCTGCCCTGTATTCCTGGAATAAACTCCCACCTCATCTTTGGAATTCCCTCAGCCCATGAGCACCGAAAACCAGTCTCTTCCACCACCTGAAAACCCCTTGTACCTGTTTTGGTCCAGTGTTGCCCACAACCTGTCGCAGTGTAATACATTTAATAGTCAAATTTCCACAACACTGGTACTCCACTTACGTAATACTGTTTAAGCAATAAGGCACAACAGGGTGTGGGTTATTGGGGGTTTACCCACGCCTTGTGTGGTGTGTCACGAGGTGCAGCCGATACACCCCCAATAACCCACACCCTGGAGTGCCTTACTGTGATAATACAATGGACCCATGTGTAAAATGTGTTTAATTATGTTGTTTTATAAATGCATTTCCTCAGCCGTGGGTAATGCAGGATTTACCCACAGTCATGTGACATGTTTTGACCAATGAGGTTACAGGATTTTCACACACCATTGTATAAAATTAATTATATTTTGTTTGTATCTTCTTTGCTTTTACATTACATGACTGCTGCCTGCTGTTGTCCTCCCTGGAAGCCCCATGAAAATGAGATACTGCATCTCATGGGCTCTCCCAGTTGGAGAAATTGCAAATACATAAATATAGGAAAGTACTTTGTGCTATTAGTGCAACATGATGGTACTTTGAAGGTAGTAGATGGCTTCACACTGCTGTCTGCCTGTTTGGGATACGTGTTGGTGTATGAGATGTGCCAGGTGCATGGTATCAAGACCACCCAGAACACTCAAGGAGACACACAGTAGTTTTTTTTTCCAATTTCCTGTGTGTGGGTGGATTCTATTTCCCCAACCTTGAGACCCAAGCACAGTGATACTCTGTCAGTCTTTCTCCAAGTCCCACCATGCACCTGTTAACATTCCACACTGAAGCTGCAAGTCATTGCCGCTAAAAGGTATTGATGTTCTCCAAAGTTTAAAGCAGCAGTACTACGAAAAAAAATTTTTTTTGACAGTTTATTCCCTGTGCCCTGTTAATCATATACCTGGTACTCTTTCTCACCGGCATTGTACTACTGACGAGTAACTTGCTCAGTTATTCTCTGCTTTTGTTTACATTTCTGCCACTAAGAATATTGCACTGGAACCCCCTCTGCTGCCAACTCCACATGTGAATGACTTGCAGGGACATTGGGAATGGTCAGCAGAGGGTCCCTCTGCTGTTGTCAAAAGATGTGATGTGACCTGTAGAAAAAGCGCAGCTGAAAATTAGTCAGCTGCCATATTTGTTCTAGTGCTACAACAATTCTAATAAATTGCAAATCTCTAAAAAACTAAAGATGACTAGAATAAAACATTTACAGGTATGGAAACTGGAACTTTTGCTGCATTCTTACAGATGAAAAACAGAATTTTGATAGCTCACTTCCTGATTTCGTAGTACTGCTGCTTTAATATCTATATATCTGTACCATTATGTGGAGAGAAGGTACCCCAATTGACATCTGTGTTGACAACTGCTAACGTCTGATGTGTGATTACAGGGGGACACATCAAGTCATCCCAGTCATCTCGCCCTGCGACAATTTGCCCCAGACTATTAGGTCCAGTATGAATTGGCTGCCTGTTCAGTTTGGCCCTGGACAATTTGCCCCCACTACATATTGTACTGTACTGCAAAAACAATTACAATACGACTTCTACTTCTACAACCCTCAAGTACATTGCCTCATCTGGTGATCGAATTGTGCTCACCTGGAGTTTATTTTATTATATTTATGCTGGGGGTGAATTGTTGATGTGCATATTGAGCAGGGAGCTGATTCACACCAAAGCAGATAATCTGGAGCAAGTTCTTGTGGCGTGAGATGACTGGGATGACATGTCATGTAGCCGTGATTACATCCTAAGGCCTGTGCATGCCATTATTAATAAACTAGAGAATATGAAGTCTGTGTGCACTGTTTATGTCTTCCTAATACGATGCACAGCTAGGCGATAGTGCTGAGGGAAGCACCGAAGAATTCAAGTTAAATGGGGATCTGTTGTTTAAATGAAGTTTTGAGTCAGTTGCAGTAGGTGTGAGAAATGCCCAGCCATGTTTGTGTAGCCCCCCTGATGTCTAGGGATATGATGGAAAGTCAGTGGGGAGGGGGTGACCCACTGATCTTGTTCGGGATGCCCAAGCTTCATAGGGAGCTGCAGCTTAAGGGGAGAAAAGGATTAGTCCCAGTACAATTTAATAAGTAAGTCCATTGTCCACACAGCATGTAAAAGTTCATAACATGGTTTAATTCAGTGGGGGCAAATCGCAGATCCACTCCATGCAGCACGGGGTTGAACAAGGGCAGCAATTCATTCTAAGGCACAAAGGTACCTTAACACAGTGCTACAATTGTGAAGATCTCCCACTAGCGTTTCCTCTTGGAGCAGAAACAGGCTTCCATGTTCCTGGTGGCAGCAACATACTCAGAAGTTGAATCAGGCCTTAGCACACTTTTTGGCAGCTCAACTTCTCCCTTTTTTCACTTCTGCTTGAATTTTAATGTGATCTGGAACAAGTCCTATATGTGGCAGACTGCCAGAGTGAACCCCACTACTTTCTAGCTGCGGAATGGGACTGGCACTTGATGGGGCTTGAACCTCCTCAGTCTGCACCTGCAGTAGACCTTCCATGGCCAGCCACTCCAAAACTACATATACCTCACGGCTGCTGGGCACCACGAACACGGACTACATAATGGGCAAACTGGACACATGGCAGGGACAGCCACACACAGAGCAGCTTGCAGAGACTTACGCCTGGGATCCCTGTGTTATTTGCCCATTCCCACCCACCCTTTGCTTGGCTCTCCCCAGTGCCATCTTACAGTCACTGGGGAGGGATGGGACAGGCTCTCACCGCTACCCTGCTGCTTCTTCTCTCTCTGCAGCATGGATGAGCATTTTATCAGTAAACGTCTTCAACATGGCCATTCTGCCTCCTAAAATGCTCCCATACTTGTTTCCCAGTGCTGCCATTCTGTTAAGAGCTGTGGGCCGGGGTGGCAACCACCCCATCCAGGCCCCGAGCCATGTTCCTCTCCATGTACTGGGCTCCCAACCACCTCCCTTCATGCCAGAAACCCCTCAACTTATCCCTACTGCAGTAACTAGGCCGCCTGCATACAGGCGGTCCTTGGATGCCACAGGAGTTAACCCTTTTAACACTCATAAGCCCCAAAAGGGGCTTACATTTGTAACCACAGAATTTATACCTGAGACCCCTCATTCCCAGAAGACAGGTAGAGCAAGTGTCACTATATCAACCCTACAAATCCTGAGGGGTAGCACCACTAGGCCAGCCCTATGAATGGAGCCACCCCAGTCAGAGGCACTGTATGTCTTTTGAAACACAACCTATATGTAGCGCAGCTTTTTCGCCTTTGTGGACCCTTGGGGTTTCTACCACACTCCTGATGGAAGTGAAGCGTACTAGCCTGGGTTCCAAGAATGCCCCCTCCACCTAGGGCATTTGGTATGTGCACAAGGAGATTTGTAACTCAAGGCCTACTGAGTGGTTCTCTTTCTTTGGATGTTTGTTTCAGCATCTATGCGCCTATGGGCCACACACCCAACATGTAGTATGGACAACCTCAGTAAGTGTTCAAATGGATTTATTACTAGGTCCTATGTAAATCAGATGGTATATAGCATTTTTGTTTTCACTTTTGTATTGCTTTTTGTGCCTTAAATCACAAATACAAATACATACAACAATTGTCTGCCTCCATTGTCACATGTCACATGTCGATTCCAGTTGCTAAACACATCTATAGATAGATACAGTAGATAGATAGATAGATAGATAGATAGATAGATAGATAGATAGATAGATAGATAGACAAATACAGTAGATAGATAGATAGTCAGACAGACAGACAGACAGATAGATAGATAGATAGATAGGTAAGAGATATGCCATGGCCCTCACAGAAATATCCCTGATATTTTTTCCTTTTGCAGTTTGAACTTTGACATCACTCGTGGTTTCACCACTCATGATGTAATAAGGTCAAATTGCATAAGGGAGAAATATCAAGGATATTTCTGTGACGGCTGTGGCATATTTAATTTATGCAGCACCATTTCTTTTTTTAGTACTCGGAGGGTCTTTTATATTAACTTTGTTTTTGTTAAAATTCCTGAGTTTGGATGACCGAGCAGAGTTTCAGGATGCCTGAGTGGTTTGTAGTTGATGCAAGTGATACTTTTATGCCAGTGCATCAGTGTATGCCGATGTGTCAGTTTGACTAGTGCTGGCCACCCCAGTTAAGCGAGCAGTGTGGCCTATGGTGAAGACTGGGGAAGAGCTTGTTGCCAGCATGCTGTAGGCTGAAGTGCCGGTCATGGCAGAATGGAGTGATTATCGGGGATGGGAAAGGAGGTAAGAGTGTACAAAAGACAGTGGGTTGTTTTGGCAGATGTGGGAAAAATGAATATGTCAGTGCTGGATTGTGGCTTAATTTTCATTTTAGCAAGCCGTAATGTTATAAGAAAGTATGGGGGAGAAATTGAAAGCTAATTCTGGGAGCCGGGAGATTATTAAACTGGGGAGTGGAGCCAGCATGCAGGTGAGCAGGTGCTTTCTAACTGAGGTGCTTGTGCTGCCGGCTGAACCAGTGCACACCTACAGTGGAAATATTTTTGCTCATGGAGACTTTGAGTAAAAATATTTTGATATTTTCACTCTAGGTCTGGAGTAAGCAAAAATATAATTTAAACATGGCAGTAAATGTACTCACAGGTATTGAATATCTATATATTTATAAAAGCGCGCAAGAAAAAATGTAGAAATGCTATTTGCTGAGAGAAGTCACCTGACCATTCATTAAATCTTTATACACTCATGGTCAGCTGCTGCATCTCATTGTACTCCCCCAAAAAACTCCTTACTTAAGCATATCAAATCCATCCAAAATGAAACTAAAAAGTACCATGTTGAAATTCCTATACTTCACTACACTGATACTTATAAATCATTAATCATTAGCTGCCCAGAATATTTCCAGCAACAAACTGCACTGACAGACTAACAACACAAATTAAAACATATCCCATAAGTTAAACACAACAATTTACCTCCCCGACTACTTAATCTAAATTGTTTGGCCTCTTCATAAAAAACATTGACTTTGTGCATTCCACTGCCAATTCCCCACATAAGCCCTGTTTCAGGGTGCAAATAAAGTTAAAACTGCTCTTCAGATCATAAAGACAAAACCCCACCTATTTTTTCTTCATTATGCTGTTCAGACAGAAGTAAGAATAGAGGTGGGAAGGGGCTGGACACAAGGCCATTTTCAAAGGAGAGAGTACTGAAGGACTTACAGCGCTGAAAGTAGATAAGGCTATGGAACTGGATAGGATACATCCCAGGGTACTGAGGGAGCTCATGGAGGTGTTAGCTGCTCCGCTGACAGCCTCGTTCAACAGCTGACTGGAAACAGGAGTGATTCTGGAGGAATGGAGAAGTACAAGAGCCACAGCAGGGAGGAATCTAACAACTACAGGCCTGTCAGCCTAACTTCAGTGGTAGGAAAAGGAATGGAAACCCTACTAAAACAGAGAGTGGTTGATTCTCTAGAAGCCATTGGGCCACAGGACGACAGGCAGTACAGGTTCACGGGGGGGGGGGTAAGGTCATACTAAACAAATCTGATCCATTTCTTTGATCTGGTGACCATGGAAATAGACCAGGGGGAGGCAGTGGATGTAGCATATCTAGAATCTAAAAGGACTTTGAGAAGGATGCTGACCAGTTTGAGGTGTTGGTCAAATGGTAAATTGGGTTCATAGCTGGCTAACAGATAGGAGGCAGAGGTTGGTGATAAATGGCACACACTCTTAAGTATTGTAGGGGGGTACACCAGTGAGGTACTGCAGGATTTAGTGCTCAGACCAGTTCTCTTCAGTATCTTCATAGAAGACATTTCACAGAATCTGGAAGGGAAAGTCTGTCTTTTTTGCAGATGGCACTAAGCTCTGCAATAAGATGGATACCCAGGAGAAAATGGAGACAATGCACAAGGATCTTTGGAAACTACAAGAGTGGCAGAAGTTATGGCAGTTGGAGTTCAGTGCCAAAACAGCAAATTCCCGTGCCTAGGAACAGGAATCCAGGTGCTGAGTATAGAATGGGGAGAGGTGTTGGTAGTCACTAGGCAGGAAAGGGACCTTGGGTTATTATTTCAAAAGACTTCAAGATGGCAGCCTAGTGTGACAAAGGCATGGACAAAGCTAATAGGATGCTGGGGTGCATCCTTTCACCTTTCTTCTTTGAGCCCACTTCAGGACCTCCCTCGGGTTCCTGATGCTCTGCTACACAGTTGGAATTGCCTCCCCGCATATAACTTACTGTTACCTATCAATTATCCTTGGGAGTGATAATGTATATGCAGCTATTCTATTAACTGTGATTCACCCTGAACATGATTATGGTGTGTGATAACTTCTGTATCTTACCCTCCTAAACGTAATTTGCTTCTATCATGGCTGTGCTATTCAATGCTGCCTGTCTTATCAACTGTTATTTGCAATGCCATTGTACCTAATGTCCTCATTTCTGATTTGTTCCTCAAATGAATGTTATTTGCTAAAGTGTTGTTCTAGTGAACTGTATGTATATTGTTCTCCCCTTTTCCCCTTCCCCCTGGTCACACCTGGAAATGAGCCCCGGCTCAGTGTGCCTTTCCCAGTCACCAACTTTTAATAAATACATAAATAAATAAATACATACATGCGTACATACATACATAGGGAGAAATACCACCAGCAGGAGGAGGGAAGAAGATAAGTGGTTCTGCCACTATACTGCTCTCTGGCATGCCTCCACCTGGAAACTGTGTCCAGTTCTGGAGATCACACCTCAGACATAGACTGGGTGGAGGCAGTCCAGAGAAGGTCAACCAAGATGGTGCAGGGGTTGCTAGGGAAGCCCTATAAGGAGAGACTGAGGGATCTCAATATGTACACTCTGGAGGACAGGGGAGCAAGGGGTGACATGAGCGAGGCCTTCAAGTACCTTGTATGGGTGAACAGAGTGCAGAGAGAAAGCCTGTTCCAAAAGATGATGATCTCCAGGACTAGCAGGCATGCAATGAAATTGGAGGAGGGGGACTTTCAGGAAGGATGTGTGGAAATACTTCTTCACAGAAAAGGTGATAAAAGGATGGAACCAACTGCCAGTCAGAACTGTGAAGGTTAGAATGGTGGAAGGCTTCAAGCATGCATGGAATAGACACATGGGCATATTAGTACAGGAACAGGGAGGGTCCCTAGAGACCAGCTAGGGACCGTGGAGGTACATTAGGCAGGGAACTCTTGGGCAGACTGGATGAGCTTAGTTGTCCTTTTCTGCTGACAGTTATCCATCTTTCTATGTTAACAATGACTTTCTGTCATTGTTGGTTTTTGTACCTGTGACTGCATGGTGCAGCTGTCTCCCAGGACCACAAGTAGAAAAAAGAAGCTGCACTGGGGGGCACTGGTGTGAAAAGAGAAGGGAGTCACTGTAGAAATAAATCTGTGCCCAGTGACTTTGATACTCTAGAAAGCATGTCACAGAGCACTCATGTAAACCGAGGTAGACAGAACTGCTGCCTTTATTTAAAATGCAGAAGTGTCAGGGGCGCTGTGGAGCAGCAAGATGTTGGCAGCATTCTAGAATGGCTGATATTTCTACCTAAAATACTTTAAATCTATACATCTTCAGAACCAGAAGTCGCCAAAAATTAGTAATGCAAGTTACTGGAGAATATTCACCATGTGATGAGACCAAAAAAGATGCAAGGCATGCAGGACAGAGCCTGGATGCGTTTTTTTCTCCACTGAGTTCCTCTTCAGGAGCGGGGTCTGTTATAACAACTGGGTCTATGGCACCTGAGCTACCTACTACACAAATCCTCACTATGTTAGCTAAAATTCAAGCGACAGACAAGGACACCAACAAACATCTGGCAGCAGTAGAAGTGAAACTCTCCGACGACGATTGTAACATCCAAGAAAATGCCACAGAAATTAAAGATCTGCAACAAAATCGTGATCAGCAGATGGAACGCAACACAGCCTGCACTTGGGACCTTTTGTTTTTAAAATCCAAGATAGAGGGTCTGGAAAATGCCCAAAGATAGGCAAATGTTCGGATTGTAGGAGTTCCCCCTCATTTTGCTGTAGCAGTGGAGCTCATACCAGCAGTAACCAGACTGCTTTTCCAAGATCTGCAGCTTTTACCTGCCGATTCTGGCATCAAAGTACTTAAAGCTTTTGTGATTCCTTAGCGACCTAGGAAAAGAGTGGATCCCCAACAAAAT
Organism: Neoceratodus forsteri; assembly: GCA_016271365.2. NCBI lineage: Eukaryota > Metazoa > Chordata > Ceratodontiformes > Ceratodontidae > Neoceratodus > Neoceratodus forsteri. The sequence goes on from CM057458.1 coordinate 714,868,576, forward strand.
CCACTCACTGCAACTGTGACTTTATCTGTTTTGGAGGCTAGAATACATCTCCTGCAGGTGGCCAGAGCTTGAGGTGATATAACATGGGAAGGCAGGAGGCTTGGTTTCTTCCCAGATCTTTCAGCCCAAACCCAGGTGAAGAAAAAAGAACTTCAGTGGATCAAAAAGGATCTCTTGCAACATGGAGTGGAAGCCAAATTGAATTTCCCTGTGCGACTTCATATTCGTCATGCCTCAAAGTTGCATATTTTTGTGGATCCCATTGCAGCCGCTCAGTTCACAGAACATCTTCTTGCAAAGTTAAACCCTCCGGAATCTACTTCAGATGAAGAAGGGTGAAGTTCTAACTCCTCTTACTACTGATTTTTCAGTTGGTATTAGACGTGGGACTTGATTTCACATTGCCGTATACCAAGTTTTATGAACAAAAGGGACAGACATCTGTATGTCAGAGAGGTTTCCCTTTCTTTAATCAAGCTGCATTTTGAATTGGTTGAAATAGACCCATTTATATTACTATGTATAAGATGCCTCATACTTTAACTTGTGAGCACATAGTTATGTTATACTCTCTGTTTTGTAGCCAGAAATGCTGCTCCAAACAAAATTTCTAATTAACAGCTCCTTATTTGACTACCATTGTAAATGTTTCATTGTTGGTGGGATAAGACGCCACTCAGTTTGTGGACATTAAACAAATCCTTTAATCTTAACTTGTACCCATAGGGCAGGTCGCCGTGCTTTGCCTAAATCGATGGGTTTTCTAAACAACTTAACTGAGCCCAGGTTATCATTAGGACAGCTCTGTCTATGATGGGTTAGGTCACTCAGCCCTCCACACCTTTTTCATTTTGCATGGAATAGGATATCCTGGTTCTATGGTCTGTTTGTTATAAAGGGGGTGAGAGTGACATTAAGCTATAGGACACTCAGATTGGACTTTACTGCTTCGAGTTATCTACTGATAGAGACTCTTTCTGCATGGACTTATGATCCTGGGAATACTAATAAATAAATATGTAATATTCCTGTACATGCTGTGAATAGGTCTGTGAACCTCACATCTTTATTTAATGTAATACAGGTCATACTGTAAGATCATAAAAGTCAAAATAAAAAGTAAAAAAAAAATGCAAAAGTGTCCAAAACATATTCAATGCCAGACATATGTTGTAACTCCGTCCTGCAAAACTCAGTGCATTTTGCACCCTTACATACTGCAAGTGCTTTTTCAAGTCCTGTGGGTCCACAGTCCCATCTTGCTTTTATAACAATGTTTCTTGAAGGAGCAATGTCTATTCATTAGCATGACACAGTGGGGTCCCAAAAGTTTAAGCCTGCAACAAAATGTGCTGTCGTACACTGCATAGAACATGCTATAAGTACCTACAGTGCCATTAAAAACAAGCAAAACAAACAAAATGTCTATTCATAATGCTTCCTTTGCTCAGTTATTTTGCAAAAACTGATGTCCCCTAAAAAAAAAAGACCAGCTGTAATTAACATTATGACAATAGATCAAGGGACAAGATTAGCCTCCCCTCTAGAATCCCAGTGACAGTCTAACAAGGGAGGACAGGGCTGGTTGGGGAGGAGTGGCCTTTTGGGGAATATGTTTGATAAACCATAAACAGACAATTCAAATTTGTCATTAAGGTTCAGTCATTGCATTATTGAAAGCTTGAGAATCCAGCAACTTTTTCTTTTTCTGAGATAGTCATCATAGTCACCTCGATCCTCTTCAATATTTTAGGACCCTCTTAATGCTTGAAACATAAAAGTGTGTGCACTGTTGTCACCACTGTTACCAGCATGTATGGCTATGACTGTGGCATTCTCAGGATCCACATTGTCAGTCGTGCGCAGGTGCTTTCCAATACTGATCTTCATGGGGCGAAACGTCTTTCACACATAAAAGGTGTTGCATTGGCAGGTAGGCACATATACCACCCCTTCCACTGTATAAGTGATAAAAGCATTACTGCTATCATTGTACCTGTCCTGGGATTCAGGAAATCTTTGGTGTTACTCACCACCTGATAAAATGTACAGTTACCACACTTAAAGCAACATGTGGGACTGGGAGTTGCCAAGATCTATTAACTGAAGGCTTACTTGGGAGCACTGTATGTACTACTTCATGTTTTGAATGTTTGCCCCTCCTTTAGATTATTCTAAGTGGTTTAGTGGCCAACTCATTAAGGGAAAGGTCTGTCTGGGCACATGCCAGTTTTTTTCAATACTATTTTGAACTCTCTGCACTTGTAGTGTATAAGTGGTAATAAAGTTAAGTGTATCCCCATTGACACCTCTCCTAGTGCCGTAACGAAGGAGGGAGTCTCAGCTGCCATCCTTGCTTTTGAGTGGCCTTTGATTAGCAGATGCTCCATGAGTTTATCTGCCCTTTTTCTGTTTACCTCCTCTGTGCTCCATTTCAGACAGACATGGATGACTTGACCCTTAGGGATATCCCTGTTTGTGTGGTGTGGATTAGAGCTCAAAGGGCTCAGTTGAGTATTGTGGTCAGTAGATTTTCTGTATATGTCAGTACTAATACCACCCTGAGGATCCTTCTTTTTTTATAATGTTTATGAAGCTGATCTCAAATTGACTGTAAGAGATGGTACATTTCAAATTTGGATTACACTGCAGCAAAAACATGACAAAGCCCAACAGCTGTCTTTTAGACACCCATCACACGACCAGGACATCATCAATATACCTGCATTGTAGCTCTATTAAACACTAAAATGGGTTAAGATAATCATATCTGACCACTGTTTCCTCCTACTCCCCATGCACAGTTCACATAGTTTAGGGTAGACTAGCCCCCCCCCATAGCGATCTCCTTCAACTGCAGATAATGGCCCCCCCCTTATACATGAAGGGATTATATTCCAGAACCATTTTAGTAAGCTCTACCTAGACCTCTGTAAGGGAGCTGGGTCAGATCTCTTATACAGGAGGTGGCCAGTGCCCATCGGCCCTCATGATGTAGAATAACTTTTTTTGCTATTTATACTTTCACCAAGGGTGGGAGTGAAAGTCAGGGGTTGGGGGCAGAATGGGGATGGAGCTGAAGTCATATGAGGCACAATGACCTATTGGGGAGACCAAGAAACCAGAATCATCTTTAGTAGTATTATGTTTATTTTTTGGATGCCCAATCCTGCAAACTCTGGGAGCCTTACCTAACAAAACAAATACAATAGCAACAGCACTATAAGTGCCGTCCAATAGGTTATACCAAAGATATAATAACAATTTAAGAGTCAGTAGAGTATGCCCTCATAAAAAGATAATGTTTTAACCCCCCACTTAAAACTCTTGACTGAGGGGGGCCTCATGAAGCTCTCATGGCAGCTGGTTCTAGAAAACTGGAGCAGCCACCACAAAGGCACAGTCTCTAGATGGTCTTAGACATGCTCTGGAAACCTTCAAGAGGTCCACCTCTGAAGAGCAGATAGGGCAGTCAGGAGCATATGGGCACATAATTTCTTTTAGATATGCAGGATCCAGATAATGTAGAGCTTTGTATGTTAACAAACCTACCTTTTGAAGGAGGTACACCACCTCACAGGCAGCGAGTGCAGTGTCCACAAACTAGGAGAGATATGCTTGGAGCGAGAAACTCTGGCAGTCAATCAAGCCATGGTGTTCTGTAGCAACTGCAAGTGGCACAGCAAACTTCCAGATAGCCCAAGATAAAGAGCATTACAGTAGTGTAGTCTGGATGTCACAAAGGCATGCACCAGGGCTATCTGGTCCTGTGGGCTATGAAAGGGATTGATCCGAGCAATGTTCCTTAGATGAAAGAAACCACCACAGCCGATACCTGATATTCTTGAGTCAACTAATGGTCCATGATAATGCCCATATTCTTTACCTTATCTCTAGCTGTAAACTGAGTGGACCAAATATGTAATTCAGCCACCACCCCACCCAGTCTAGCTGCCCTCCAGATATCTGAGTCCACTAGTAACATTTCAGTCTTGTCTGGATTCATCATGAGCCAGCTGGAAGCCATCCAATTATTGATCACAGATAGGCAGTCATTAAGCATGTCCACTGCATCTCTCTCCTTGGGGCAAACAATAGATACAGCTGAGTATCATCTGCATAACAGTGAAACTGCACATTGTACCTATGAGTCACTTCTCTGAGCAGCAGCATATACACCTAAATAACATGGGTGACAAGATCAAACCCTGAGGGACTCCACAGATCAGGGCAGCTGGGCGAGAGCGAAAATTTCCCCATGTAACCTGCTGCACCCTACTGGAGAGGAAGGACTTGAACCACCTCAGCACAATGCCACTGAGCCCCACCAAATTCCTCAGTTGAGCTGTTAAATTCCCATGCTCTGTAGTGTCGAACACTGACGAGAAGTCAAGAAGAACCAAGATGGAACATTCTGCTCTATCTCTGTTCAGAAGCAGATTATTTTGCACCCTGACAAGTGCAGTCTGTATGCTATAATGCCCTCAGAATCCAGACTGGAATGACTCCTAGCTAAAGAAAGTCGGTAGGTATATATCCAGCTGCGTTGCCGCCATCCTCTCAATAATCTTCCTCAGAATGGGAAGGTTAGAGATGGGCATGTAATTTGCTAAGATATTCAGATCCAACAAAGGTTTCTTGAGAAAGCACCTCACAATTGCCCTCTTCAAGGCTGTCAGAAACACACCCTCCCTAAGAAAACACCAGATAATCTCAGTAGTCACTGGACCAATAGACTCCTGACAGTCTAACAACAGCCAGATAAATCCTGGAGCCAGTGAACAGAAACTTGGACGCAGTTCCATGATCACCTGGAGAATCTACTGAGCAGGTACTGAGTGAAATTCCTCTCGGACAGACCAAGGGCCTCCATTAGACACAGACTGTACTCTGCTAGGCCACGACAGCCAACTTGAAGAGACTGAGGAGCAAATAGAGGATACCCTATCAAGGAAAAACAGATCAAACTCTTAGCATCACTTGTGTGTCAAAAATCCTTCCGACTTTAGGCAGGTGGGATGTAACAGCTTGTTCATAGTGTGGAACAGCTGAGCTGGTCTGTTAACCCCTGCAGTAATCACCCATGACAGGAACTCTACTGATTTCAGAGTGGTTGCCCTCGATACTCCTTATATTGAGTTCTCAGGGTTAGTCTATCCTCCAGTGATCCTGATCTACACCAGGAATGCTCCAGTCTCTGCCCTTTGGCCTTCAACCATCTGAGCTCCTCATTAAACATTGGGAACTCTGTCAGGAAACTCTCAGGCATACACAAAAGGATGCGAGCGAGTCAAGAGCTGCCATGATCACCATATTATAAGCTTCCCAAGCACCCTCAACCCTCTCAGCACACTACTGCAACAGGCTCAAGCAGCTCAGTATAGAAAAGACCCTACAAGGGTCCACATTTCTTAAAGGTTGGTGCCAAACTAACTCCACTAGGGCATAATACATCTGGGGGGAGGGTCCTGAAAACTCACAGTGTGATGATCTGACCAACTGATCAGATCACTCTCAACATTAAAAAGCATGAGCTGCAGTGGGAAAACCAGGTCCAAGGCGTGACCAAATTTGTGAGTTGCAGAGGTAACCATCTGTGTGTAGCCCAACAGTTCCCTCTGTCAGAGGAACTTCTGTCCAGGCAGCATGTTTCGTTTTGGGTCCAAACATTGAAGTCATCCAGCACCAGCCACTTGGTGTCCTCCAACATCAGTCGGGTGATGAACTCCCCAAATTTTACAAGAATATACTCTCACAACCAGGAGGACAGTGGAGAAGAAGGATCCTATCCACTAAACCTGCGTCTCCCTTAATGGCCACACATTCAAATGATCTGGTTTGGCCCACTGGATAGGCTGCACGTCTCAGACCACATCTAAAACAAATGGCTACTCCTGCTTGCACTCCAGCCTAGGGCAGTGCACTTCTGTATGTCCCTGTGGAATGACAGTCTCTAGCACAGGACCAGAGTCATCCCTCAGCCAGGTCTTGGTGATGCACATCAGGTCCGCTAAGGAATTCACAACAAAATCCACTATTATCTTGGCCTTATTTCTGATAGACTTGGCATTACACAGATTTGCCGTAAAGGGAGGAGCTGTGCTGGTGGGCTTAACCATATCTGATGACATTTCAGGAGCCCTTGGGATAGGAGCCAGATGGAGAACAACCATCCTAGTTCCATTTGGAGCAGGGGCATCTCCTTTTGTGGCTCCACATGCTGCCTTCCCCATCTCCCACTCCAGCAGCAAAACTACATCGGTGACACCGCCTTCTAACTATTCTTCCTGCCCACACTGATGGACAGCCACTGCGGGGACTGGGGGCCAGCGAATGAGCAGAGCTAACAAAGCTGCTTCAGAGACTAGGAGGTGAGGGTATTACTGGCTCCCCCTACACACAGCCTGACTAAAAAAAAAACAAAAAAAACTAAAAAGCCAAAACTCAAAAATTCCCCCACCAAAAATCAGTTTCCCAAAACCCCACAACCACCCAAACAACACTGACACTCCTCACTCAACGCTGTCATGACCCAGTCGCACACCATTCACTCAAACAACCACCCCAAACACGCCAAATAAACACTGGAGTCAACCATGATGCGGTGCAGTAATTTGCAGTGACATGTCACAAAATACTGCATGACAAAAAGGCTTGATTGCCACTGAATTTCAGTGTTCCTTGCAGTATATGGGGGGCATTTTGTGATATACTGCAGCATTACTGTGTTGCATCCTGGTTGATGCCACTGTATATACAAAATATATAAATATAAAAGTTTTTCAACACGTTCTCAGTCCCAGTAGCTCCAAGTTGCCATAAGACAAATAAAAATTAGAGTCTAAAACAAGGGTCCAAACAATATAACTGTTACAAGTCTGGCTCCTCTTCATTTCCTCACCACCCACAGTCCACCACCCAACATTTGGAAAACTGTATTCAGCCAAGGCGTTAAAATGGCTCCATTATTGTTTCAAGGTGTGCTTTTTTAGGACCCTGGGAGTGCCAGCATGTACAGGGCCTGACAGGGCTCTGTGTTTGAAAACATAACTTATTTTGTCTGTTTTTCTTTTCAGCAAGGGCGAGAGTGAGTTCAGGGGTCAGAGATGGAAAGGGGACAGAGCTGAGGTCAAGTGAGGCGCATTGACCTATTGGGGCAGACCAAGCGATACCTCAAAGAGGATAAAAGGAGCGTATCCCTTCACGCTTATGTTTTTTTTTCCAATTGTTTAAATAGGAATGGCTGAAAGCTTGTTTACAGGTGCGACCTGGGAGCACAGGGAGGTTAAGTGACTTGCTCAGGGTCACACAGTATGCAAGTGGGGGCTGTGGGATTCAAACCCAGGTTTACAGATTTGCAGCTCAGAGCCTTAAACCACTGTGCTATACTGCCTCCCTGTCCCAGAGCATCAGTGGAAAAGAGCAGGAATAGAACAGGTAACTGGTGTCTTAGGGGTCAGCAGGCATTTGTAGGCAACTGCAAGCAAGCAGGGGCTCTGCCAGACTTTCAGGAGAAGGTAATGTACTCTTTAGCTCTGAATACACTTCTGTTATGCTGTACAGGTAACTACAGGTGGTAGGGTAGTGGGTAATTGCTGGGAAAAAAAAGGAGGCAGGTAGCAGCTACAGGTGGGAAGGCAGGAAACACTCTATCTAGGGTAGGGTGATGTAGCAGTTCAGGAAGGGGAAAAGGGGAAAACTGGTAAAAGGGAGAACTAAGGAAGAAGAGGGGTACAGGGAGAGCAATACCTAGAATTATAAACTGTTAAAAGGGAAAGCAGTTGACGCTATCTAGAGTAAGGTGTTAAAGTAAGGTCTGAAGATGGTGTGGGTGGGAAAGAAGCAGGTAAAGGTAAGGGACAGTGGGGGGGGTGTGCTACATTTGGAAACAGAAGGGTGTGAGTCATACTGGCAGATATGGGGTGGTGCAGTGTAATGACTGTGGAGCTGCAGTATTCTGGGAGACATTCAGGAGACTGAGGTTCTGCCCAGTCTGCATGTAACTGTCAGGTTGAGGGTGGAGATCACTGATCTCCATGCAAAGCTGACTATGATTCAGAGGACCTCTTTCGCCACCCAGGGGCCATCAGGTCTGTCGCCATTGCCCCCACAAATTGCCTAGGCAGAGGAGGGCTGACTGAGCCTTGGTGGGCTCCCGGAGGATGGGGGTGGCAGAACAGGGGCATTTCCTCAGCCTACGCCACTACAGAATTCCTTTGCTGTTCTGGTGGGATCGGACTGCCTAAAGGAGGCACCCAAAGTGATGGTAAGGGTGGTTGTAGGGGTCCTCGAAAGGGGAGGATCCAAGGGGAGAGGTAAAAGATCCAAGCAAAGGAGAAAACAGTTTCTGGTGGGGGACTCAACCATGACAGAAACAGACTCCGCCTCCTGGGTCTGTGTGGGTGGCTGTTTGTGCTTGTCTGTGTCTGTAGGTTAGTTTTTGTGGCTTTACATGTTTTTTCTGCATGGAGTACCTATGCCATTCTTACACACAACATCTGTGAAAGTCTCCTGGACTGAATTTCTGCAAAACATCACCACCAGGTATCAGCTTTTTTATTTTAAATCAACGTTTTGGAAGCCGTCCCAAGGAAAAATAAGTCTTGCAGCTAGTCTGACAAACTTGGCGATGCTGGGTCCTGCAACTGAATCAACCTTTTCATCTCACCTACTCCTAAAGGAGCTGTACTTGTGGACTTTGAAGAACAAAGGAAACATACAGACAAAAGGATCTCACATCTTGTATATGCCCAGGCCACAGTTTATCACCTTGGAATTTTAACACATTCTGTGATGCAGGACCTCAGCAGCTCATCATTTCCTTCAGGTATCACCAGCTTTTTCATTTTAAATCAACTTTGTGGAAGCCATCCCAAGGAAAAATAAGTCTGACAAACTTAGTGATGCTGGGTCTTGTGACTCAATCAACACTTTCGTCTGATCTGCTCCTAAAGAAACTGTACTTGTCTCTGAGGACTTTGAAGAACAAAGGAAACATACAGACAAAGGGATTTCACATCTTGCATATGCCCAGGCCACAGTTTATCACCTTTCAGGAATTTTACTACATTATGTGACCCTGGATTTCAACTCACCAAGAAATATTGGTGATCTAACAGTGACGTCATTAAACATTTGCAGCCTTCTTCTAAAACTTGACAGACTACAAGTATGGACCGCCAGATATAATCCAAACGTACTGTCGGTAGTAGAAACCTGGCTCACTCCCAATGTCCCTGATGCAGCAATCCTACTTCCTGGCTACACAGTATTTAGGTGTGATTGCCTTTCTCAGTGTGGTGGTGGATGTGTGATCTACGTAAAGGACACTTTGCAGGGCCTAGGGATTCCCACCCCTGGTTGAGGTGATTTAATCCAAATGCTGGCCATTAAGTTGCTTCTTGGTGCACACAACAAAACACTCGCCATGCTTTCTATTTACATCCTTCCAAGGCACACTAAACCTGACCTTGCGTCCTTCATAAACGCTTTAGGAGGGATGAGCCTTCACTCAGAATTTCTAAAGCTTGGAGATTTTAATATAAACAAACTCTCCCCTAACACCACTGATTCTAAGGACACATTATCTGATTTCCATCTTTCCCAGCTTGTAGAAGCCCCATCCAGGAGGAACTACAAAACTGGGACCAATACTTTACTGGACTGGGTGCTATCTAACAGGCCGGATAATAACAAGGGCACCTCTGTCTTACCTGACTGTATTAGTGATCCCTCCCATGTCAAGTTTTACTGGTCCAATAACTACCGCAAGCCACCTGCCAGAACTGTCACTAGCCAGGTCCTGATTCCAGGACACCTTGAGCTACTGAAAGCTGACCTGAGGAGCACCAGTTGGTTTGATGTATATACAGCCAGCAACGTCGACACTGCATTGGAACTCTTCATTGACCTCTTTAATGCAACCTGCGATAAGCATGCCCCCTTCAAAACTACAAAAATCAATGGAACCCATAATCCCTGGATGGCCTGTGCTCTTCTTGATCTACTAAAACACAGGGATCACCTCTAGCACATCTCTCGAGTGCTGGGGACATAAGCTAACCTACAGAGGTACAAAGCAGCGAGAAATGAGTGTACCCATGCTATCCGTTCTGCTAAAAGCCAGTATTTCAAAGAAGCCTTTTTCACCTCCTGAAATGATAGCAGGATGTTCTGGAAGAACATCCAAGACATCACTGGTAGAGACCCCCAAACTACCCCGAACATGGTGATCATTGATGGAACCCCTACCGTGGACCCAAAAGCCATTGCAAACACTTTCAGCAAAGCATTTACAGACCTTAGCAACGTTCTTCCCCCCGACTACTTTGTGGTTACCCCCTCAGGTATGAACACTGCAGTCCAGAACCCACCCTGAGACCACCCACCACTTTGCTTCAAAGCAGTGTCTATAAATGAAGTCAGATGTTATCTTAACAAGGTACTGGGGAAAGCTAGATTCGTCGGGGACTCCTTGGACTTAAAGTGTGTTGCCCTTATCATTGAGGAAATCCTCACACCTCTTACCAAAATAATCAACCTGTCACTCTCTCAGTCACAATTTCCATATCTTTGGAAATCAGCAGTCACCCTGGTGCACAAGAGTGGTGACTGAGCACTGCAGGGAAATTACTGCCTGATCTCTATTGTTCCCCCAATCTCTAAGGCCCTGGAGTGCATCGTGGCCGACAAACTCGTAGAGTATCTGGATAATTACCAACTCCAATGTCCCCAACAGCATGGGTTCAGGCATGAGCAATGTACCATCACTGCGCTCCTGGAGTTCACAGGCTTTATCAATAACTCTCTGGAACAAGGCCTCTTGGTAGGGGCAACTTTCAAAGACCTTACTAAGGCCTTTGACACTGTCAACCACGACCTCCTCTTCAGACAGTTCTCCTCCATTGGTCTTTCCTCTGACACAACAAGCTGGTTCTCCAGCTACTTAAGCAGCCGAACAAAGCAGGTAAAAATTGGTAACACCCTGTCCAATAGTAGGCCTGTACACTCTGGAGTCCCACAGGGATCTATCTTGGGTCCATTGTTTTTTAGCATCTTCCTCAATTCACTACCAGGAGGTTGCTGTGACCACATACTTCTATACGCTGATGACGCTGTATTTTTTGCCAGTAACATGGAACCTCACCTTCTCCAGGACCAACTTTAGCAATCCTTTACATATGCAAAGAAGTTGTTTTGTGATAATAAGCTCATCCTTAATTATAGCAAGACTAAGACAATGTTGTTTTTGACCTCCCAAAACAGACACAAAATCTTCCCACTTACCATTATTAATGACACTGGCTCCCCTCTTGAACCGGTTCTTCATTTCAAGTACCTTGGTATGACTATTGACTCTACCCTGTCTTTCACACAGCACATTGACTGAATAGCCAAAGCTATTAACCAGCATTTAGGAGTTCTATACAGGAACAAACATACTTTCACTCCAGAAGCACTGAACACGGCCATCCACAGTTCTGTGGTCTCTCTCACAGAGTATGGTGTTGTCATTTATGGTGCGGCTACAAACACTGCCCACCAATGTATTAAAATGGCCATAAATAAAGCATACTGCCTTCTTACTGGTGCCGCACACTTGACACACACCTGCGATCTTTATGCCCAGGTTAGCTGGTTAAAATTTGATAGCAGGCTCAAATACCGGTCCTGCCTGCTTGCAAAAAAGTCACCTCGGAACTGCTACTCCCTAGTGTAATGGTCCTTTTTCCCCTGCAAGTAACCCACACATTACCAGAAGCTCTGGCAAACATGCTTTCAGAATCCCATGGTGCCACACCGTCTTTGGAGAACGTGCATTCACATACAGAGCTCCACAGTGGTACAGCTCCCTGCCTCCTGACATAACCAATGCTACTTTGCTGGGCTTCCTTAAGAAAAAACTCCTGTCAGCATCTAATCTCACTGGCAACCTGTGACTGCTGCCACTAATTTACCTTTACCTTGCTCCTACCATTTGCAATCTCTGTGTTCTCTATTGATTAGTAAAATGTTATGCTTCATGTCCATTTCTTGGGCCCCAGGTCAAGTTAACACTTTTATGAGCTTTCTACCCCTGCCTAAATTATTTATTTTCCCTCTTACAGTACCTCCCTCCACCTCCTCTTCCCTTTTTGGCCCCTCCATAATTCCATACCTCTTTCCTCCCTATTACCTTAATTACATCTTCATTATCACCCCACTACCTACACCACCTCTTGCTCCCCACTGTCCTCCACCCATCCTCCCCCTTCATTCCACTTTGACTACATAGCTATTCTTCCCTTTCCTTCCTATCTATCACCATCCTACCCCCACCTCTGCTTGTCTTCTCCCTCCCCACAGTTTCCTCCTCCCTCCCCTGTCCCTCTCTACTGGTACGAGACCTTCCTTCTTTCTTTGATTCAGGCACAATCCAATTATCTGCCTATGTTGTTAGTTGTACAGTTCTCCTTTTTAAACAAGCGTCCTCATGTTGTGCTACCATTACCTAGTGAAATATTAACCTTTGTTTTGACTCTGCACCCTGTACATGCTTAGATTGTGTAACTATTGTTAAAATGTGTGCCTGGAGACATTTTTCAATTGTTTCGTGCTGTATCTGTATCTGTGGAACATATCTGTATTCTTGTTTGTGTCATACTTGATGTGGAACCTATGAAAGAGCTTTCTGCTCAAAGTTGTTAATCCAAGATCTTAATAAATAAATACAGATTTGAGAGCAGGAAGGGGTGTAGAGAGGGAGGTTAGGTGCCTGCCTGGTGCCTCGACTTAAAGGGATGAACAGCGGCTCCTAAGGATCAATGGGGCAGTGGGTGTGTGTGTGTGTGTGTGTGTGTGTGTGTGTGTGTGTGCTGGATATCATTGTTAGAGACCCGTGTTTTTCATAAATAAGAAATAACAAGAAATTCAAGATATGAAAAGAAATATAATGAAAACACATGAAAAAAGTAAAAAAATTGCTTGTTTTTATTTTGACATAAACTAAATAAATGCTTGCAGAAGTTATTATTAAGGCTCCGTTGTTACCACAGAGATGGTTCACAAGGAAGTGGCACTGGAATTTTCTGAATGTAAATGTGATAACAGGAAATAAAAGTAAATTTTCAATAAATAGAAAAAATCTACAAGGATGACGCGCACAAAGTGTGTGTCTGTTGCCTAGGCTTCTCTCACAGTGTGGAAGCCTGTAAAATCTGCTGGGGATTCAACTTTGTCACCAGATGACACAGGAAGAGGGCACTGGAGAAATTCCTCCTAAAAAATATGTTAGCAGCAATGGACAGCAGCTACAGGGCAAGTCCGTGTCACCTACCCCGTCGACTGAATCACGGTCATCAAAGTGGTGGGACAAATCCTTCTTGGGGAGCCACAAAAACAAACACGGACAAGGACAGGGCTTCCCTGTCAAGGTCCAGATTGCCACTGTGGTCTGCAGGTGCATCCCAATCTACAACCCCATCTGCTCTGGTGTGGTGCCCACTGACCCTCAGACTGTTGACCAGACACCAAGGTCAGGGCTTTGCGTAGGTAGTACTGGGCCTATTACAGCTGGTATGTGGCCATCGTAGTTGGAGATCCAACCTCTGCTGTCGACTTCTGCGGTCACTATGACTACTGAAAGTGGCGTTGATGTCCAGGCAGTGCTCCTATCATCTCTGATATGATACAATGCCTACTGCCTGGCCTGCCTCTTACAGTGGGCCCATCGACGGGGACTACTACTACAACTACCCTGTCAATGTGGCATTTTAATATAGTAGTGCATTGACTTCTTAGCCACTGCCATATCAGGCACGCTCCTCCATTCCTGTCGAGAGATACAGTGTTGAATATGAGCATAATCCTGAACTCATAAAAGAGGAGGAGGAGGAAGACTATGCTGGGGATAGCCAATATGTGCATGGCACCAGCTCCACAGTCTCTTACTGCAGTGAGACTCTAGTGAATACACCCAGGTCACCGCCAGAGGTTCCCTCCTTTGTTGCCATGATGCAGCAAATGTAAGCTGCAATGAGCTATACCCTGGAGGCCCAGGATTCCACTAAAAAGAACTTGCTGGAGTTTCTGGAGATGCCAGAATCTCCTTCTGCTATTTTTACTCCCCTGTATCCAGCATTAGAGGATGTTACCTATGCAGCTTGATATAGGTCAAACACTATACCAGCTGTTCCTAGAAAGGCTGACAAAAGGTACTCTGCTCCTTTAGGTAAGCCTTTTTATGCTAATCAGCCTGAGACTGATTCAGTGGTGATCATGGCTGCATACGATAGATCCATGGCACCTAGACACCTGAGTTCCCTACCGCCTGATAAGGAATCCAGGAAGTTGGATGTGCTGGGCAAATGTACCTATGCCTCTGCTTCTCTGGGCTTGCATATTTCCAGTTACCAGGCCCACGTGAATACCCTATGGAGGAAGGCTAAGGCTACTGCACAGGCCTTGCCTGAAGGTAATGCCGAGCAAGCGTTACTCAGAACCTCATGCTTCTGGTGCTGATGTGGGTAAACACTTGATCTGCACAGCATATGATCTTTTAGATGCTTCTGCCAGGACTGCGGCTTGTCTAAGGCACTACTCCTGGCTTAGGGTAGCAGACTTTGCCATTGATGTGAAGCAGACATTTATTAATGCCCCATTTAGGGGATAGAAACTGTTTGGTCATGATGTTGAAGAAGCTTTGAAAAATGTTCAATCATCTGGCAAGACTCCGAGGTCAGTCAAATCCCTGTACCATACTTGAGGTAGAAGTAAGGGCACAGAAACATAGAATGTGACAGCAGATAAGGGCTGCTGGATCCCCTCAGCCTGCCAATTTTTCATTTTTTTTTGCTGCAGACCCTACTTGTTCTATGGTGCAGGGGTATTTTTTGTTTTATCTGCTGTCAAAGGCAACCATGAGGCCTACAAATAATAGGGTAGAAATAGAGGTGTGGGGGCCTTGCTAGTCCCCCACCCAATGCCAGATGCCCATACAAAGGCACCTAGAGGTAGTAGAGCCAGTGGCTCTGCTCCTAATGGCTCAGCATGACTCCTCATACACCCCTTAACCACCATTACCTCCAGGGCTGGTTTTAGGGGGTTGTATCTCCCTCCATCTGGATTAGTGGAGGGCAGTGACTACAGACAAATGAGTACTGGAGATCATAGAGAAGGGTCATTCTCTGGAGCTTCTGGACAACCCTCCAGACCATTCACTAGTTATAACAACATATCCTCCAGGACACATGTCCCTGTTGCAGGAGGAAGTACAGACCCTGCTTTAAAAATGAACCATAGAACCTGTACCTCCTGGAAAGAGGCACAAAGTGTCTTATTCCAGATACTTCCTAGTCCCCAAGTGTACAGCAGATCTGACACCTATTCTAGACCTCAGGGACCTCAGCTTCTACTCGGTGGACTTTCTGTGGTCGCTCTGTCCTTTTTCAGGACTCCCATTGCCTTTGCCGGCAGAGGTGCTCAGCTGCTGTCGGGAGCTGGGAGTTCTAAAAGGGGGGAGCACTTGCCACAGTGAGGCCCCCAGTTTAATAATGTGGGTGGGTAGGATTGGTGTAATATGGACCAGGAGATGCCCAGGGAGGAGAAGGTCCCAGGACAGAGGACCATCATACCTGGTACCCCTCCCTAGGGGTCTGCCAAATGTCCTCGGGCAGCAGGTAGTTCATCTGGCCTGCTCAGCCTGTCCCTTTCAGGCTGTTCTTTGTAACGTAAGGTCACTGAGGAATAAGACTGCGGTGATGGAGTATTTCATTGCCAATCCTCAGCTGACCTTGTTTGTATTACTGAGACCTGGTTGGGCAATGATGCCGGCCCTGTGCTAACGGTTTCTGTTCCACCTGGTTACTCAGTTTTGCATTGACTGAGGAAGGACTGCAGGGGGTGATGGGGTAGCCATCTGTTTTAGATCTGCCCTAGGCCTCACTGCATTCCCAGTGAGAACACCAATGTCTTTCAAATGTGTGGTCGCTAAGTGCGCTTTGGGAGTCAATGGCAGGATTCTCCTCATCTACCAGCCTCTGGGGGGGGGGTGTGTGAAAGACTTTTCCTGCAGGAGCTGGAAGACTTCATCGCTGAACAGGTCTTGAAGTCCCCCAGGACTCTGATCCTGGGCAACTTTAATGCCTGGGTTGATGAAGAATCCTGCCATTTTGGGCAAGAGCCCCTCCAGCTGATGAATCAGCTGGGATTGTCTCAGGTAGTTCCTTCCAAGATGTACATCTATGGCCACACTCTCAACCTGGTGTTCTCACTCGGACTTGACATTATGGCAGTCAAGGTTGAACCAGTCAGTTGGTCGAATCATCATGCTGCTGAGTTCCTGTGCGGGGTCCCCTGTCAATTAACCCCTTCTGCAGAGACTATCCAATGTTGTCCAAAAAATAAGCTGGAGCCTCGGCAACTCCTGGAGTTGCTGGATGTCTCGAATTTGATACTAGCCTGTGCTCAGGGTTCAGAGGCTGGTGTTATAGGTTCATAGGCATGATACTAGTTCGGGGGCAAGCCCATAATGAACTCGTTGCCTAGTGGCGATATTCAAATTTCGTATTACCCATATAATTATCCAGTTCATATTTGAACTGTGTCAGATTGTTGCTGGTGACAACTTCTATTGGTAATGAATTCCATATAAGAGGCAGCCTCTGTGTGTAAAAAGTATTCCTTTTTGAAGTGTTATTTAATGTGGCTTTAAATTTTAAGTTGTGTGTTCTAGTGATATAACCTGTTCCGTTTTTTTGGAGGCAGAGAACCTCACATAAAGCAGGATCATGAAATGATCTGTACGCTAAGCACAGATCACTACTGTATGCTCTATATTCTAGAGAAAACAAACCAAGAGTTTTAAGTCTGGCATTATAATCTAGAATAGCTAGACCTTTGATCTTTTTTGTAAGTCATCTTTGAACCTTTTCTATCGAAGCTATTCCTCCCACAGATGTCGGAGTACAGAAGGGAGTGCAGTAATCAATTTGTGATCTAACTAAACTTGAATATAATGGAATCAATACATCTGGTTCCCTACTCTTTATATGTTTGAGGATGCAGGAAAGTGTACCATAACATTTTTTAATAATGTTGTTGTTATGTGTCGTAAACTTTAGGTCATTTGCAATGGTAATACCCAAGTCCTTTTCAGTTGTAATAGTTTGTAAATTATAATTGTTTATGTTATAGGATGCTTGCATATTGTTTTTGCCCAAGTGCATCACCTTACACTTGTCAGGGTTAAAGGACATTTTATTTCTTTCTGACCACGCAAATAAGTTATCAAGGTTGGATTGTAAGGATCTAACTGCATTTGAATTGTGAAAAATGCAGCCAAGCTTGCTATCATCTGCATATTTTTGTATCCAGACATCGTTTGAGGTTTGCATGTTAGCAATTAATAAATTAAACAACAAGGGGCCCAGCACAGAGCCCAGTGGGACACCACTACTCACTTCGTCCCACTTGGATAGAAGCCCCTTAATGCTGACTCGTTGTTTCCTATTACTAAGCCAGGAATTTATCCATCTAACTATATTTACATTGAAACCATAACCTAACAATTCCTTAATCAAAATTCCATGGTGAATGGAATCAAAAGCCTTTTCAAAATCCAAGAAAATTACATCAACTGGGAGGCTCAGGTCTAGTGTTATACTCACTGGTTCAAAAAATGTATAAGATTGAGTTGGCATGATCTACCCTGTATAAAACCATATTGGCTAATGTCCTGAAAGTTTATATTTTGTAAATGTTCTAACATTTATTTCTTTAAAATCCTTTCCATTATTTTTCCTATGGAAGAGGTGAGGCTAATTGGTCTATAATTACTAGCAAGGTGTTTATTTCCACCCTTCCACTCCACTACAGTAGCTACTGTCCAGTTCCTTAATGCGTAGCCTTCATAAAGGGATACATTAAACAGTAGAGTAAGTAGGTGCAGTAATTCAGTGACTAATTATTTAATAAATTTTGCTGGAATTTCATCAGGACCAGCTGAAGAGTCAACTTTAGTGGCCTGTAAAGCTGTTTTAGCTTCATCAGGGGTAATCAATGGATATTGTTCATTGAGTTCTAAATTTTCTAGACAAGCAACATCTTTGGTTTTAAAGACATTAAGAAAGTAATCATTAAATTCTTTGGCCATGTCCAACTCATTAATAAGTGACACATTAATTAATGGTCCGATGGTAGATACCTTTCCTCTTAGTGATCCAACACAATTATAAAACTGTTTTTTACTGTCCTTGGTCACAGTAGCAAGTTTTTGTTCCAAATTTTTCTTAGCTGCTCTAATCGTTTTTTTACATTGATTAGATAAATTGGGAAATTTTAGCCATTTCTCTGCCGAGGAATCTTTTTTATATTTGTTATATGCTTTTTTCCTTTTTTTTTAATAATCTTTTGATTTTGCCATTCAGCCAAGGGAGAACTCTTTTATTGTTATGATTATATTTTTTACTCTCTGGAACTCAGGTATGGATACAGCAATCAATTTTATTTTTTGCAGCTGACCATATCTGCTCACTATTTTTATTATTTAATTCTGATTTCCAAATCCACTTAGTGAGGTAATTTTTGATGGCATCATAGTTTGCTTTATGAAATTTTTTTTGTCTTAGTGACACTGCAGTTTGTGGTTGTATAATATTTAATACTCCATGAAACCATATTGTGATCACTATCGTCAAGAGGTTCAATAACTTTGGGTAATTCCTCCACATTAGTTATGTTAGTGAGGATAAGATCTAGGATATTTTCCTTCCTAGTGGGTTCAAATACAAGTTGATCTCAATTATGCCGAAGGGTTAGATCAATAAATCTGTAGTCTAATTTACTTTTCCCAGTAAGAGTCGGCCAACAGACAGTAGGTAAGTTGAAATCCCCCATTAATATTAGGTTTTCATAGTTTTCCAAGTGTTCATTAGTTTGTAAAAATATATCATTGCTATTAGTATCCAAGTTTGGAGAGTGGTAACATAACCCGATTGTTAATAGTCTGTCAGTTTGTATCTGAGCAAGTATAATTTCAGTGTCATCTATTGTGTTAGCATATATTAGAATTTGTGTACTATTCAAGCACTTATTTACAAATAAAGCTACTCTACCTCCTTTGGAATTTTGATGATTCCTAAAATATACTGAATAGCCTGGGATTTCAGTACCCCAGGCTGAATCTGTAAACCAAGTCTCTGTGACACCGCATATGTCTATATTGTCTCTACATAAAATGCATTTTAATTAGTCTACTTTGTTATTTTGGCTTCTAGCATTAAGCAGTAATATAATTATATCTTTGCTTGGACAATTTACGGTGTTATTTTTTTAAAGTGTCTAGTACATTGGGAATACTGACACTAGGGACAATGGTATTTATTTCAGTAAATGACATTACAAGGGGATATTTTTCCCACCCACCCCTTTATTTAGATTAAATTAGACAAAATAAAATCATTAATTTTTTTTTATTATTTAATATGTTTTATTGCTTAGCAAAATCGTAACATTGTTAAGACAAAACAGAAAAATTGACAATATTATCAAGAATAATATCATAGATACTGGTAGGATAGGAAGAGAGAGAACTAAGGAAAATCAATAAACCAGATAAATGAACATTCCAGAGAACTGAGTTTAACAATTTAAACAACCCCCCATCCCTTGCCCCCCCGCTGTGGTGTATACTAATGTCAATTCACGTGGCTATGCTAATGTTCAAAATAAAGGACACGAGGGGTCACATGTAAAAAAAAAAAGGGAGAGGCAACCTTATAAGAAGGTGTGCCTCCCCTTTAAGATAATGTGAGAGGGAGCAATTCAAAGGAGACGGTGGAGTAGAGAGACCTGCAGCCCAGCTTGTGTACAGATGTCAATTCAGATAAAGGGCATATAACTTTCCCCATTTCTTCATAAAGGAGGACTGGTGGTGGTTCACTTGTGCTATTAATTGTTCAACGCGAAGTACAAAAGACATTTCGTGCAGCCACTCCGCATATGATATTGGAGTCTGGTCCTTCCAATGTCTGAGTACCAGTTTTTTAACCACCATTGATATTAGAGTCAGGTGATATCTTTTTTCTTTTACCTGGATCTCGGAATAGTCCCCAAAAATACAAGTTTCTGGAGAAAAAAGGCCACGCAACCCCAACACCGGATCTAGAGTTGATTCTATTTGTTTCCATAAGGGAGATAATGTATCGCATGACTATAAAATATGTAAAATGTGCCTTCCTTCTTATTACATCTGGAGCATGTTGCAGAGGGTATACGTTTCATTTGTACCAGTTTGATAGGGGCATAGTAAAGGTTATTTAAGATACAATATTGTGTTATCCTGTATCGATCTTGAGTGTGATATGTGTATAAGTCTCTCCAGATACGTTGCCGTTGATGTCTTTGCTCGGGTAAAGGCATTGCTAAATTTGGAGCCAGCGGCTGATGGGGTTTCTGAAATGTATGAAGCAAACCATACAGTTTTGAGATACCATGCGGCTTGTTAACCAGTATAGAGATTTGGTGGAAGAATTCGGTGAATTGAGAGGTTTTGGTTTTACACCCAAACGTTTTGCTTAAGAGGTGTTTAAGCTGGGTAACTTTAAAAGTTACCAATGCCGGCCAACCAAACTTTGATAAGATTTCTTCTGTAGTCAAAATATGATCTTGTGAATAAAAATCAGCAACCTTACATTCAGAGGGAACTGGTAACCATCTTCTGGTTATGGAGGAATTACCTATTTGAAGCTTCGGGTTGGCACAGATGGGTTGGGAGAGGTCTAAGATTGGGGAAACCTTGAGATGCTTGAAAAGCTGGGAGAGAACCCTAAGGGAAGTACCAATCGGGAGGGACTGAAAAGTTTTGGGTATATTTCTTTTTGACATATAAAAAAGAGACACTGGAGCTATATCATGAGTCCTAAATAGTTCTAATTCCGCTTGCAACCATGATGGGCTATATCCGTGATGGGCGAGGGAGTCAGGTAAAGATAGCCATTTTCCACATTTATGTAGATGCGAGGCCCAATAATATAATAAGAAATTGGGGAGACGGAGCCCACCAAGGTCCTTAAGCTGGGATAGTTTGTAATAGGATTTTCTGGCTATTTTATCACGCCATATAAACAAGTTGATTCCTGAGTAAATGCGTTGAAAGTAAGATATTGGTAACCAGATGTCCAGCATGTTCAGGGGATAGAACAATCTGGGCAGAACGTTCATCTTAATGGTGTTAATTCTACCCCAGAACGATAGTGGGAGTTTGTTCCATCTTGTTAAGTCTTGTTGAATGTCATGCCATAAATCCTCTAGATTAAGCTTCCTCAATAAAGTTGAGTTCAGAGTAATGTGGATCCCTAAGTATTTTATGGAGCATGGAGTCCATTTCATGCTAAATTGGGTAAAGTTTGAGCTATGTGTAACATGGTTAAGAGGGAAGATTTCGGTTTTATTGATGTTGAGTTTGTAATTCGAATGTTTACTGAAATCGTAAATTATTGCCAGAGTTTCTTTTAGGGAAGAGACTGGATTTGAGAGATAAAGGAGTATGTCGTCAGCGTAGACTGAAATTTTGGCAGTGTTATTGGCTATGGGGATGCCGGCAATTGAAGGGGATGAGTTTAAACACCTGAGAAGGGGTTCGAGGTACAAATTAAATAGAAAGGGGGAAAGTGGACAGCCTTGTCGTGTGCCTGAGGTAAGGGGAAAAACATCAGATAGGATTCCGTTGCAGTATATTCTGGCTCTAGGAGAAAATACAAGGCTTGAACCATTTTATGAATAAATTAGGAAACCCATGGTTTGTAATGTTGTCAAAGGAAAGTCCAATCTACCCTATCAAACGCTTTTTCTGTGTCTAGCGAGATTAGGGCCATTGGGACGGGGGACAATTTTGCTGTATTGATGATGTAATGAAGTTTTCGATGATGATCTGCTGGGGTTCTGCCGGCAACAAAGCCTATTTGTTCAGGGCTAAGCAAAGAGGTCCAGACTTGCTCCACCCTCTTGGCTAATATTTTGGCTAGGATTTTAATGTCACAGTTTAATATCCACCCTTGGAAATAGTTCCTTTATACCTGAGGTTCTGACATCATTTCCTCAAGAGTGCACAGTGCATATCACTGTCATATCCTCTCTAGCACACTGCACTGACAATATAAGCATACATATTGTATAATATATATATATTTCTATATAACCAATCACACACGCACACACACACACACACACACACACACACACACACACAAATACAAAAAAAAAAGTAGATACACATGTGGGGAGTAGTGCAATGTAATGGCTGTGGGGCAGCAGTCTTCCGGGAGTCTTTCTGGAGGCTGAGATGCTGCCCTATTTGCAGACAACTATCTGCCCTGAGGGAGGAAGTTGCCCGCCTTCAGGCCGCACTGGACAGTAGTAAGGAAACCTTCCCCCAGGCCACATTGGACAGTAGGAAGGGAACCTCCCCCATCCAGGGAGCACTAGCGCCACCACCACTACCTCAGAGGTTGCGAAGAAAGCACAGCAGTTGGACCACAGTGGGCTCAGGGAGGGTGAGGATGGTGGAACAGAGGCACACCCAGTCAATTGTTCCACTCCACAATCCATACATTATTCTGGGGGAGCATAGCTCCCCTATGGATGCATCTGCAGAGAAGACTGATGACAACTGTCACAAGGGAGGCCCACAGGAAGGAGGCAGAGGACACCACAGGAAAGGAAGCAGCTCCTGGTGGGTGACTCAATTATTAGGTATAGAACTGGGGGGAGCTGGGAAAGCTGAAGTAAGGTGCCTGCCTGGTGCCATGGCTTGGAGGGACAGGAAGCATCCCTCAGGATCACGGAACAGCTGCAAGGGAGTCTGAGCTGGATGTAATTGTCCACCTAGGGACAAATGACTTGGCTCATCATGAGATTAGAGCAGTGCAGGAGGACATTGCAGAGTTGGGTGGGGCCTAAGACAAGTAGCACACACAGTATCCTTCTTCAGATGTGCTGCCTGTCAAAGGCATGGGGAGGCAAGGGTAATTAGCACCATGCAGTTTAATGAATGGTTGAAAAATGGTGCGGAGCACAGGGTTTGGCTTCATTGGGGACTGGGTTCCACCTGGAGGGACACCAGCCTATACTGGCAGGATGGTCTGCATCTGTCCAGGAAGGGAACAAGTCTTTTGAGCAATCGGTTTAAATGCTTCATTGGCAAGCTTTTAAACTAGTCAAGGGGAGGCACTGACAAGCAGCAGGAAATCCCAGCCTCTCCCTACAAAACAGGGTACTAAATGAGAAAAAGACCAAGGTAGAACGGTCAGTGGGGGATGCTGCAACAGAAGGAAAAGCCATCAAAAAATGGAGAGCAATGAGTACCAATGCCCGTAGTCTGGGTAACAAGCTTCCTGAATTAGTGGCCTTGATGGAGGAGGAACATCTGGATATCGTGGCAGTCACAGAAACATGGTACACATAAACCATGACTGGGATGTAAACATACCAGGATACACTATCTACAGGAGGGACAGGGAGGGTAAAAGAGGAGGAGGAGTAGCTCTTACATAAGGGAAGGAATAAAAGCAACAGAACAAAAGGGTAAACAGGGAGGAGAAGAAGCACTGTGGGTAAATTTGGAGACAGGCAATGGCACCACAATCCGCACAGGGTTGATACAGACTCTTCTCAGGGGAGGAAATGGACAAGGAAATGATAGAAAGTATACTTAGAATGGCAGAAAAGGGAGATATTGCTGATGGGTGATCTGAATATGCCAGATGTTAACTGGAGTGCAGTTGCAGCTGCCACTTCGAAGAGTGGAATTATTCTAGATGCCTTACAGGGGGCATGTCTTAGACAACTAGTACTGGAGCCCACTCGAGAGGGAGCAATATTAGACTTGATTCTCTCAAATGGAGATGGAGAGAGGATCACAGATGTAGAAGTGGGTAGCCATCTGGGAACTAGTGACCATCGAACAGTATGGTTCACAATAAACACAGCAATAGAGTCAAGCCATACAAAGACAAAAGTACTGGACTTTAGGAGGGCTGACTTTGCCAAAATGGGTGAGTGCCTAAGGAATGCACTAGCAAATGGGCAGGAAGGAGGGGTGGAAGAAAAATAGGGAATAATAAAAACTGCCATCACAGAGGTAACAAGCCTTTGTGTGAAGCAAATAAATAAAACAAAACGATGTAAGAAACCACTATGGTTCTCAAAGGAAGTGGCAGTGAAGGTTCAAGAGAAAAGAAAGCGTTCAGGAAGTACAAGGAATCACAGAAGGAGCAGGACAGAACTGTATCAGTTAAAAGCAAAAGGAGGCTGGGAGGCAGTCAGAACAGCAAAGGCCCAAACCGAGGAAAAGATAGCCAACTCAGTTAAGAAGGGGATAAAACCTTTATAGGTACATCAGGGAGTGAAGGAAGACCAAGGAGGGATAGTGAGGCTTAATAAAGGGAGGGAGGGTGGGCAGAGGGAGACTGTGAAAAGGCAGAGATACTAAACAAATATTTTTGCTCAGTATTTACAAATGAAGAGGGGAGGTACATAAAACAAACAGTAGAAACACTCTGGATACAGAAGTTGATACCAGCCCATTTACAGAAAAAAGGGTTCTTGAAAGAACTCTAAAACTGAAGGTGGACAAAGCAATGGGGCCTGATTTGATTCATCCCAGAATTCTAAAAGAACTAAGAGTAGAACTAGTGACACCACTGACTACCCTTTTTAACAAATCATGGGAGGAGGGGGTGGTACCCGAGGACTGGAGGAGGGCAGATGTGATTCCCCTTCACAAAAGTGGGAGCAAGGCAGAAGCTGGAAACTACAGACCTGTTAGTTTAACCTCAGTGGTAGGGAAAATGATGGAATCACTTCTGAAGGGAAGAATTGTCGAGTATCTAGAGGCCAGAGGGGCACAGGACCCTAGGCAGCATGGATTCACAGCAGGAAGGTCATGCCAGACGAATCTGATAGATTTCTTTGACTGGATGACCAAAGTAGTAGATCAGGGAGGGGCTGTGGACATGGCCTACCTAGACTTTAGCAAGGCATGTGGCACAGTCCCACACAAAAGATTAATATACAAGTTAGCCAGCCTGGGAGTGGGTCCCAAGATGACAGCCTGGGTAAAGAATTGGCTGGAGAATAGGACACAGAGAGTAATAGTAAATGGAGTCCACTCAGAAGAAAGGAGAGTTACTAGTGGGGTACCGCAGGGTTCAGTATTAGGACCGGTCCTCTTCAATGTCTTTATAGCGACATTGCAGAGGGACTGGAAGGAAAAAGTATGTCTCTTTGCAGATGACACAAAGATCTGCAACAGAGTTGATGCACAGGGTGGGGTGGAAAGGATGAGAAGGATTTGGCAAGGTTAGAGGAATGGTCAAATGTATGGCAGCTTAGATTCAATGCTAAGAAGTGCAGGTAATGCACCTGGGAAACAAAAACCAGGGAAAGAGTACACAATGGGGGTGAGATACTAACAACAACAAAATGGAAAGGGACCTGGGGTAGTCATATCAGATGACCTAAAGGTGGGCAAGCAATGTGAGAGGGCAGCAAGGAGGGTTGGGGGATACTGGGATGCATAGGGAGAGGCATCACCAGTAGAAAACAGGAAGTTATTATCCTCTGTACAGACAGCTGGTGAGACCCCATCTGGAGTACTGTGTGCAGTTCTGGAGACCCAATCTCCTAGAAGACATAGACAGGATGGAAGCTGTCCAGAGGAGGGCAACTAAAATGGTGCAGGGTCTGCACGGAAGACATATGAAGAGAGACAAAAGGAGCTTAATATGTATAGCCTCGAGGAAAGGAGGGAGAGGGGGGACATGAGAGAAACGTTCAAGTACCTCAAGGGAATCAACAAAGTCCAAGAGGGTAGCATCTTTCAAAAAAAGAGGTGTGCAAGAACAAGAGGGCACAATTTGAAGATGGGGGGTGGCTCAGAGGTAATTTAAGGAAGTATTTTTTCACAGAGAGGGTTGTGGATGTATGGAACGGCTTTCTGGAGGAGGTTGTGGAGTCAAAATCAGTGGTGGAATTCAAGCATGCATGGGACAGTCATAAGGCAATTCTGGGGGGGTGGGGGTAGGAAGAAGTAGGCTGCTGGTTAACTAGGATCTGCAGCTTATCCAGTAGGTAGGGAAATGGGCAGACTGTGTGGGCCAAGCGGTCCTAATCTGCCGTCAAATTCTATGTTTCTATGTTTCTATGAGATGGGATGATAACTTGCTGGAGAATGTGCTGGTTTGCCTGGTTTAAGGAGGAGAATGATGAGAGCTTCCAATAGTGTTGGGTCTTGTGTATGTCCTGAAAGCAAACACTGGTATAAACGGAGCATGCCTGGTGCTAAATCTTTAGCAAATCACTTATAGAAGTTTGAAGGTAGGCCGTCAGGGCCTGGGGCTTTGTCTGGTGCCAGGTCTTTAATAGCAGACATTATCTCCTGGATAGAGATAGGGCAGTTAGCAATAATTGTTGCCCAGGGGAGAGAGATGGCAAGGAAAATGAAGTCAAATAGTTTAGCATCTCCTTTGGAGAAGGGGAAGGGGTATTTTTGTTATATAGTGAAGAGAAATAGTGTTTGAGTACTGAGACAACATCTCTGGGGTGAGTTTTAACATCCCCGTTAGGATCTTCAATGGAAGTAATTAGTCTGGAAGTTTCTAATCCTTAGTCAGGGCTAAGAGATGACTTTGCTCTTTCACCCTGCTCAATGTATTTTGCACGGGTTCTTAATATAGCAAACTCAACTTTTTCTTGCAGTAAAAGGGAGTATTGATTCCTTAAATGTAGAAGTGTTTTCAGGGTATCTGGTGAGGAAGGGGGGGGGATTGCTCAAGTGTTTTGATTTGAGCTAAGAGTGCAGTGGCTATAGCCTTGTTCTTCTTTTTACGTGTGGAGGCTAGTCTAATGAATTCTCCTCTCAGATAGCATTTCAGCACACACCATTTGTGATCTACCCTCGCGACAGAGCCCTGGTTGTGGTTGAAGGAAGTTTGAATCAGATCTGAAATTCTAGTGACGGTATACTCTTCTTTCCAAAGTTGGGTGTTTAATCGCCAGATCGGATCTCTGTGAGAATTTTTGTCTAATACCATGGTCACCCACACTGCTGCATGGTCCGATATAACTATTGGTTCTATATCAGAATTACATATGCCGTGCAAGAGAGAATGACTAAGTAATATATAGTCCAATCTAGACCACAAGGAGTGTGCCATGGATTGAAAGGTGAAAGTACGGGTCACGGGGTTCTGTAATCTCCACGGGTCACATAGCCCAGCGGAATCTATAAATTCTAAAAGCGCTTTCTGAGCAATGGAGAGGGGCTTGAGTGAGGGGTTGGACCTGTCTAGGTCTTGTGTAGGGGGTAAATTCCAGTCTCCACTGAGTATCAGTGGTAGAGACATAAATGTTTGTAACTTATCTAATAAGTCTATAAAGAAGTCAGGGTTCCCTCCAGTAGGGCCATATATGCTCCCTAGTACTACCTCGACATGATCTAGGAGGCCATGGACTAATGTGTATCTCCCAGATGGATCTATAATAGTTGTTTTGGCTTGAAAGGCTATTGAACGATGGATTAGAATAGCCGTTCCCCCTGATGCAGATGACATGCCTGACGCAAAGACTTTCCCAACTTCTTTTTTACGCAGGCTAATAGCTTCCCTTGGTAAAAGGTGGGTCTCTTGAATGAAAGATATTTTGGCTTGCAGTAGGGCTAAGTGTTTGAGTATTTGGGCTTTCTTGCTGGGTGTGTGGGCTCCTCTCACATTCCACGTTACACATTTTTTAAGACTATAGGCCATTTGTTCCTAACCCTTTCTGCATAGCTTCTACACTGAGTAAAACAAGAAATACACCACAGCGCCCCCCCCATATCCATAACCTTTCCGTAATATAATACTGAAAATCATCAACATCCCATAGACAGTTAGTAAACCCCCAAAACAGTGAACTTGTATCTCATCCTGGAAATCTCGTATAGAAGATGCAACTACAGAACTTGGAGTAAATCCAGGCTAAAATCATTAATTTGTTTTCCCAGCATTCTATAACCAAATTTGTTTAAATGTAGACCATCCCTACATGTGAAGTCTGGATTGTACACAAATTCTTCCTAATGGGTAAGACAGTGTATTTTTTGTTTAAGACACCAACTACGAAGCCAATTATTTAAAGATTTAATTTTTTTTCAGTTATGTAGCTGGCCGCCCTTGGGACAGGAAGAATTTCTGAAAAAGCTATCTGACAGTCAAGGTCTACTAAAAGGTTGTGCATACCCACAATTTCTTCTTTAATGCTCTGAACATCTTGATTGAAAACATTCTTTACCCCAGCATAAATTATAACCAGTGCCCCCCCCCCCCTCAGCTTTTAAGATGCTCCTGGCCATTTTGTAGTATTTAGGATTTGAGCTCCTCTAAAACTAGAGATGGTCCTATTTATTTTGACCTGTCCAAATTTTTAATAATTGAATCACCCAGCAAGTAAATTTGCCTGGTCTCAACTTTGTTCCTTTCAGTGATGTCCATGAAATTATCAGATTCTACCCCATTTCTATCAGTCAAGTCCATTAAATTTTCAGAATTGGCCTGTATGTTCACATTACATAAATCAGACAGCTCAGTCGCTAATTGTTCACAGACAACTCTAAGTGTACTAGGAGGAGTGCTACATGGGGTCAGAGGGCTATCTTGGTCTTGTAAATTTATTAGAGGATCAAAGCTGTTCTTGATAGGTATATCAAATAGAGCTGCTTTCCTTCCTTTTTTGGTCACTTTATTACTCTGGACCTGGTAACATGAATCCTCACTGTGTATAAGGTCCTCCTCTTCCCCAGCTCGCTTTCTATTTGGGGTATTTATAGGATAAAATTATTTGTTTTCATGTGTATGTACCCCAAGATCTCCTATAGTAACTGTAGGTATTGGATTAACAAAATTACCAAGTGTAGATATGTCCATTTGTGAGTTGGACCTGTTTAAGCGGGCAATAGTATCAGTGTAACTTTTCTCCAAGGCAGTTAGTCTGTCATTAAATAGATTTATTTCTTGGATTATGTCTTCATTTTGTATACATTTAATACATTTAAAGCTTTTATTTGGCCCCACAGCGGGTTCTGTGCTGTACATGGCACACACAGTACACGTATGCATAACCTTGCCATCACTTGTAATGAGAGTCTCATTCATTATTGGCTTTATTTAGGTACTAGCATAACAAACTGAAATCGGCTAAGCACCTTGGCCTAGTAAATTTACCTGATGTGCAAGGAGCTGTATATGTTCATAAGCTTCCTGTTTCCCTCCGCACCCTCCAAACACGTGCAGACACGCATGTCTCTATGTGTGTCTCCACACGAGCTCGCCCTGCTCATCGTAGGGCAGACTTTAATACCAGTCCGGTGACCTGGAAGTAGCCCAGGGGTCACGTAGCAAGGCAAACTAGTAAAATAGCCGAAAAAGTTATAAAAATGCAGGAAAAACTTTTAAAAAGGCGTTCTGGTTACAGTACAAGTACCCCAATGGTTTGAAACAGCAAACCAGACTGATTTTGGCAAGTTGTAGTTTCAGAGGAGCTCTATAAAAACTACTCACCCTCTTCCTGTTCCTATGAACAGGGCTTACCTCATACATACAGTATGCAGCAGTAATGTTTCATATAAAATGAGTGTTGCAGTCACAGTAAAAACAGCACAGGGCTTCTCACAGGAGATAGGTATACCCTAGCAACTCAGACTGTAAGTGTATTTAATTGCGCTTGTCGCAGGGTGGACTTTAATACCGGTCCTGTGACCTGGAAGTAGCCCAGGGGTCATGTAGTGAGGCAAACTATTAAAATAGCCACAAAAGTTATAAAAATGCAGGAAAAGCCTTTAAAAAGGTGTTCTGGTTACAGTACAAGTACCCCAATGGTTTGAAACAGCATACCAGACTGATTTTGGCAAGTTGTAGTTTCAGAGGAGCTCTGTAAAAACTAGTCACCCTATTCCTGTTCCTATGAACGGGGCTCACCTCATACATATTTAGCAGTAATGTTTCATATAAAATGAATGTTGCAATCACAGTAAAAACAGCACAGGGCTGTTCACAGGAGATAGGTATACCCTAGCAACTCAGACTGTGAGTGTATTAATTCGCACTCAGCGCAGGGCAGACTTTAATACCAGTTCCATGACCCAGAAGTAGTCCAGGGGTCACGTAGCGATGCAAACTATTAAAATAGTCCCAAAAGTTATAAAAATGCAGAAAAAGCATTTAAAAAGGCATTCTGGCTACAGTACAAGTGCCCCAATGGTTTGAAACAGCAAACCAGACTGAGTTTTGCAAGTTATAGTTTCAGAGGAGCTCTGTAAACACTACTCACCCTCTTCCTGTTCCAGTCTTAACTGAGGTCCTGGACCTGAGCTCACCTTTCCACATTAGCCCCTTGACCTCTTGATGTCGCTCACCGTGGCACTTTGCTGAGCTGTGTCAGTTAAAAGACTAAGGGGCGTAGGTTATTTATTTATTTATTTATTGAAATATTTCACCAGGAAGGCACACTGAGCGACAGGGGGAAGGGGTACAATATGAGTGAGACATTAAACATTCAAGTTACATGATCAACATTAACATACAGTTGTAAGACAGGTATTACAAGCAGTGTTACAACAGTATTGCCCATAATAGGTAGAAAGAGTGGACAATAATAAGTGCTGGGTTAATAAGTAAACAAGTGCTTGCATGAAAGAAAAGGGAAAAAGGAGAGGGAAGGGGGTTGCAGCATGCCTGGAAGAGGTCTTGCTCTGAGTTGGACAAGGCGGTGCTGAGGCTGTATTAAATGGAGTATCAGTGGGCAGTCGATCTTAAGAAGACAGAGTTTTTATACCAATTGATTGCTTGGAAGGAAATCACCCAGCTGCGCTGCTCTGCACTGATGACAGTTGGCAAAATCCCTCCTGTCTGCAGTCTGAAAAGTGCAAGTAGTTTGGGCATTTCTTTCCAACAAGGTGTCCTCTGTCAGGATAAGCATTGCCACTTCTGGTCCAACCTTTGTTGGAGGTGATTGGCCTGCTGGTAAAGATCTTTTGCTGAA
Source organism: Neoceratodus forsteri (assembly GCA_016271365.2). Classification (NCBI taxonomy): domain Eukaryota; kingdom Metazoa; phylum Chordata; order Ceratodontiformes; family Ceratodontidae; genus Neoceratodus; species Neoceratodus forsteri. Next base: position 714,899,626 of record CM057458.1, read on the forward strand.
TTGGAGTGAGTTCCGGCTGGTTTTGGCAGCTGAGGTCCTCTGCATGCTTACCTTCATGCATATGGTTTGTGACAGGCACTTAACAAAACTGTACTCAAATGTGTACAGTGAGTACAGTGAGTATGCCTGCCTACATCCTTGGTCCCATCAGCTGTGCCCTGGACCTGGGTCAAACTTGACTTGTCATTAGCTGCCTGGATTTCATGGGTCCAGTGTTCATGGAGATTGTTAATGGATCTTTAAGTGAGGGTGTCTTTCCTATGGCCTTCAAAGAGGCTGTGGTGAGACCCCTTCTTAAAAGGTCGACTTTAGACCCTGACGTTCTCTCGAACTATAGGCCTATCTCTAATCTTCCCTTTGTTGGGAAGGTTATTGAGAAGGTAGTGGTTGACAAGCTGGTTGAGCGATTGGAGAGTTTGTCCATCTTTGAACCTTTCCAATTGAGTTTTCATCCCCAGCATAGCACTGAGATGGCTTTGGTCAGGGTTGCCAGGGTGACAAGTTGAACAAGTTTTAAAGTTTTTTGGATGCAGTTCCATGTGGCAGGAAGGAAGTAACTTGAGAAAGAAGTACCATACTGGGTTCTGACCCTTGGGGTATCGAATGATATGATGGAATATTTCCTAAGAGAATAGATACCAGGGGTGCGAGCCAATAGACTGGAAATATACAGAGGGAGTTTGTCCGTAATTGCTCTGTAGGTACAACGTACAGCTTTTTCTAGTCTCCTAGTTTTTAGTGAATGCCAGCCAAGCTGCACATAAAATACACAGTGATGAGTATTGTGTGGTGCATTTGTGATGAACCGAAGTACTCTGTGATACAAGGTGTCTAATTTGGAAAGAGAAGTGGCAGAGCAGTGACACTATAGGAGATCGGCATAGTCAAGAAGTGGTAGCAAAGTTGTTTATACTAGTCTTATTTTGGCCTCATGGGTAAAGAGATGCTTTATATGGTAAAAGAAGCCTAAACGTTGCCTTAGGTTTTTGGCTAAGTCGTTAACATGAATGGAGAAAGACAGTCTGCGGTCAATCCAAAGACCTAGATATTTGAATTTATCTACAGCCTCTAGTACATCCCCAAGGATACTAGTGAGTGTAGGTTTGGTGCCAGTATCATTTGCCTGGGGGGAAAAGAGCATGATTTTAGTTTTTTTTTTGCATTGAGCATCAACTTGAAGTATAATAGATTATGCTGCAGCAAACGTAATTCTTGTTGCAAGCTTGAGCAGGCTTGTTCCAGGGAAGGCTTGGCAAGATAAAGAACATTATCATCAGTGAAAAAATGTATACTTGCTGGTGAGATATTGAGGTCAATATCATTGATATAGATCGCAAATAGAAGTGGACCAAGAATGGACCCCTGGGGCACACCTTTCATCAGGGTTTTGAGCAGGGAGAGTTCACAGTGAGCTTTTACCTGTTGTTGCTGGCTTAGTAGGTTCGATGTAAACCACTTGAGTGGAGTCTTATTTACAGTAGTAGCCACAGACACTGCAAGCTATTTACTGAAATTTCTGTGATATTTCCAGAAATATCTGATGCTTTTTGCATTTAAACAGTAGGGGCAGCAGAGAGAAACTCCTTAGAAATTTCTCAAAATATCTGGAAATATCTTGCAATGTCTGTGGCTGCCACTGTAATCCGATATTCCACAGCATGAGCAGAAGAAGTTCTTGGTTGACCATATCAAACGCTTCACTTAAATCTAAGAATAAAGCACAGATGTGGTTCCTATTGTCGAGTGCTGAAAGCCAATCATTAGTAACCTTGGCTCATGCGGATGCGGTACTATGCATTGGTCTGAAGCCAGATTGTAGGGGGTTCAGCATATTGTGGGTCTCAAGATATTCCCAAATTTGGGAGTTTACTATTTTTCCAATAGTTTGGAGAATATAGGCAGGAGAGATATTGTACTGTAATTATTCAGGTCATTTTGGTCACCTGATTTGAGGAGAGGCACCTTGGAATGCAGCAGGTGATCCACATATACATGAACAAGTCGATGTCCCATGCAAACTGCATAAGTCAAAGGTCCATGTGTTTCAGTCACCACCCCAGGAATCCAAGAAATCTTGGGATATCTATAGTCTCGAACCATCACCATCTGCCCAGGATGAAACATTTTTACTGGTCTGGCTGACTTGTCATGACCCTTTTGCTGTTGTAGTTGATGTTTTGAGGCAGTGTCAGCCAAATCTGGCTTGAGCAATGACAAACGGGTACGAGGTTGACGATTGAGAAATGCCACAGTTGCGGAAAAGTAGGTCACATACTGAAACTATGCAAAAGTACATCATGGACTGCTACTGCACAGCATGTCACAGATGGCACTGCAACCACTGAAACAGAAGATGAGGCATTGCACCTGTTCATGGTTTATGCAACATGGGCAAATGCAGGAGAAATTTACCTCCAAATGGAGCTAACAGAAAACCCAGTTAGCATGCAGCTTGTCACCGGAGCCTCAATATCTCTTGTGCAAGAGCACATCTACAGAGAAAAACTTCAGCAGTGGCCATTGCAACCATTGTATATTCAACTCTTGTCTTACTCGAGAGACCCAGTAGTCACCTACAAGGGAGGAAAGTGGATCTTGCCACTGGTGGTGGTACAAGAAGAAGGACCTGCATTACTAGGCAACGACTGGCTCACACAGATCAGACTGAACTGGAAAAAGATCTTCAGCTTAAATACAGTGACCAAAGCACTGCAAGATGTGCTAAAGATGGTCCTATTTTCCAGGACGGTTATGGCACAATCTGGGATTTCAAGGAAAAGATCCGAGTGTAAGCGGGATCCACTCCAGTTTTCCACAAGCCTCGACCAGTACCATATACTTTAAGGGAAGCAGTAGAGGAGGAACTGGACCATCTCAAAAGCCATGGTATTATCTCATGAGTAGAAAGGAGCAACTGGGATGCCTTTATTATTGTGATATCGAAGCGAGACAAAGCAATAAAGTTGTGTGGTGACTACAAGGTTACAGTGAACTGTTGTATACAGTAAGACCCATACCCATTACCCAATGCAGAGGACTTGTTTACCACACTCTCAGGGGGCAAGTTCTTTAGCAAGGTGGACTTATCTTTTGCATACCAACAGTTGGAACTGGAACCTGAGTCTGAACCTTATCTAACCATCAACACCCACAAGGGACTTTACCGATATCATCACTTGGCATATGGAGTTTCCACAGTGCTAGCAATTTTTCAGAACACTATGGACCAGATACTGCATGGACTGGACAGTATAGTATGCTTTATGGACAATATCTTGGTAACAGCACTCACAGCAAAAGAGCATCTGGCAATACTGGAACAAGTTCTGGCCAGACTGCAGTGGTATGGACTGAGAGTAAAGCTAACCAGATGCCAGTTTCTACAAAATTCTGTTAAGTACCTAGGTTACTGGATTGATGCCCAAGGTCTACACCAAACAGAGAGCAAGGTGGGTGCTATAGTCAAGGCACCTGCACCAAAAAATGTGACAGGGTTAAGATCATTCTTAAAACTCTTGAACTACTGTGGACAGTTCCTAGCCCATTTGTTCACATTGTTGCAACCACTCCCTGACTTGCTACAGAAAGAAGCTCAAAGGAATTGGTCATCACAGTGTAAGGAAGCATTCCTGGCTTGCAAGAGACATCTTCTAAGCAGCAAATGATTAGCACACTTTGACTCCGGCAAATCTCTGAGGCTGGCATGCGATGCATCCACATGTGGAGTGGGAGCTGTCATCTCTCGTGCTACTTTCTGGGGAGAAACATCTGATCGTTTTTGCTTCCAGGACCTTGTCCCCAAGCAAAAAAAAACTATGCTCAAATTGGGGAAAAAAATGCTTTAAGCATAATTTTTGGTATAAAAAAGTTCCATAAGTACTGGTACAGACAAAAATTCACTCTGCTGACAGATCACAAGCCTCTACTAGCAATTTGGGGGCCAAAAGTTGCAATACCAACTCTCGCAGCACTCAAAATGCAGTGATGGGCCCTGATTTTGTTGGCATGTGACAAAGTCATCGAATATACTGTAGACGTTCTCAAGATCATGCAAATACAGATGCATTATTGAGACTGCCTTGCAAAAATGCTACAGAGAAGAAAAACGATGGGGCAGTATTCCATCTTTCAAAACTGAAGAAATTATCCATTGCTTCACAGGATGTCACAGCAGAGATCCTGTCCTCTCTGAAATCCTAGATTTCACTCTAAGTGGTTGACTCAGCTTCAAAAAGGACCCGACTCCTCGACCTTTCTTAGACAAAAAGGACTAATTGGCCACAGAGCAAGGCTACTTTCTGTAGGGAGCTCAAGTTGTGATACCTCCAAAGTTCCACAAGAAATTACTTTCTAACTTGCATAACAGTCATCCTAAAATCTCTCAGATAAAGGCACTGGCCAAAGAATACTTTTTGTGGCCAGGACTTGACAAAGATATCCAACATCTTGTCAACCAATGTGTGCCATATGCGGCTGTCTTCAACCAACCCTCAACCGCAACCCTGCATCCTTGGTCTTGGGCTACCACACTGTGAAAGCACATCCATGTCAACCATGCCAAATTAAACAAACAACATTTTTTAGTAATTGACGTTCACTCCAAATGGCCGAAAGGGTTGGTGTTTGCAGTGTCCAGAAAAAAAACTCTTAGTTTTTTATTTTAAAACTTTTTAGTATGTGCTGCCATTTCTCTGTTAAGCCACAAGAGGCTGCTGCTGAGCTGCCTTTGCTGCTGTGGTCAGGAATCTATGCTGTTAATGTAGGTGATGACATGATTTATGACTGCCTTCCTTAGGTTTCAATTTCCATATATCAAGAATTCCTCTGATTTCCCCTTTGGAGCAGAGATGGAATAGCTGGTTTCTTTTTTTTTTCCAGCAAGATGAAACAGACAGTCCACATTGGTGGAATTTTTGTTGTTAGACTTGCTTAATGCCTTGGCCGGGATATTCAGAAGGGTTGCGCATGGTGCAACACAGTTGTGCCATGCACAACCCACTGATGCGCCCTGGCACGATATTCAAATGGAGATTGAGCCTGGCACAAATCCTCATGTGCCGGAGCGCATCAGTAATGTATGCGGTGCAGGTAGGGGGCGTGTGCCCATGCATACTCCGCACATCCCGATATTCAGCCCGGGATGTGCTGAGCCTGTCATGTGCAACCTACCTGCGCTGCACACAGGTGAGCCAAAAAAAAAAAAGGAAAAACAGCTGCCCACCCACAGGTGAGCTGTCGTATTGCAGGGCACAACACGGCAGCTGCCACCTGTGGGTGGCCACCCAAGCTCCGGCTGCACCTTCGTGGCGGTGCCCCCCCATGCCCGATCATGGGCATATGTTGTAAAAGAAAAGTCCAATATCCTGGTGGTCCAGTGGACCGCTCGCAGCCCGATCACGGGCATATGTTGTAATAAATGTAGTTCAGTATCCTTGGTGGTCCAGTGGACCACTCGCAGCCCGATCGCGGGCTTCAGTTAAAAACAATGCCACACCAACCCAACCCTGGTGGTCTAGTGATAAGCCCCTTCCCACCCGCCCACTGAGCCCCACTGCCCTGCTCCCTCCCCCGGTCAGCGGTGGGTGGCAGCTCCCCACCCGCTTCCTGCCCCGCCACCCGATAACTGACAACGTATGGCAGTGCTGTACGCCCATTGGTCCACAACGTGAGCCAATCCACGTGTAGCCCATACCGTACTACACAGTCCAGATATGTGACTGGATCTGTTCACATATCTGGGTTGTGTAGTACGATACGGGCTGCACTCCCATTGGCTCACGCTGTGGACCAATGGACGTACAGCTCTACCGTACGGTGTCAGTCAGTGGACAGCGGGATGGCAAGCAGGTGGGGATCTGCTGCCCGTCGCTGACCGGGGGGGAGCAGGGCAATGGGGCTCAGTGGGCAGGTGGGGAGGGGGGTACCGCTAGACCACGGGGGGTTGGGTTGGTGAGGCATTGTTTTTTACTGACGTCCGCAATCGGGCTGCAAGCAGTCCACTGGACCACCAGGGATATAGGACTACATTTATTACAACATAGGCCCGCGATCGGGCTGCGAGCAGTCCACTGGACCACCAGGGATATAGGACTACATTGATTACAACATATGCCCATGATCGGGCTGTTAGCGGTCCACTGGACCACCAGGAATATAGGACTACATTTGTTACAACATATGCCCACTATCGGGCTGCATCCGGTCCACTGGACCACCAGGGATATTGGACTTTTACATTACCACATATGCACGCGATCGGGCTGCATGCGGTCCACTGGACCACCAGGGATATTGGACTTTTAAATTACAACATATGCCCACGATCGGGCTGCAAGAGGTCTACTGGACCACCAGGGATACGGGACATTTACATTTATTTATTGCGTATAATCGGAATTACAACCCTTTGAGTCGCAGACTCATTTGCAAAGGCTCCACGTCGGTTACAGGGGTGGAGGGGGGAACATAATACAAGGATACATACGTAGTAAAGCAGTATGCAAGAAAAACAAACACACTCAGTTTAGACAAACAGTACTGGCAATTCATACCAGGCTTTATCTTAGTTTTGCAGAGGCAGTGGTAGGTAGCGTTCAGGGCATCATTAGTTAGAGATGGTACATAGTTTTCATATGCCCGCGATCAGGTGTCAATGCATGTTGCTGCTTGTGCAGGGGGCGTCGGTCCCCGATGGCTGCAGCCTGGCAGGGCGCCAGGCGCAAGTCGCCAGGGATCAGTGCACCTGCATGCAAATAGGGCCATAATGACATGCAAATGGCCCCATTTGCGCCTTGCATACATTATGGCCCCATTTGCATGTGCACTTTTGAATATCGTGGTTGTTGCGCCTAGCGCAATGGAACTTGCGCTAGCGCATCCCACTGCTCCACTCTGACCACTTGCACTGGCGCAGTGACACTGCACCATGTGCACTGCTGTTGTCCAAGGTGCGATATTCAATATTGCTGTGCCTTGGTGCAGCTCCGTTGAATATCATCCTGTCAACGCCCCTGCGCAGCCAAGTTGCGCTGCACCCAGGCTTGTGCCACATCCTGGCGCAGTCTGAATATCTGGGCCCCTGGAGTTTAAGCAAGAGATGTCAGCAGACAAATTTATAATGTGTTCTGTAGCCTAGCAGGTAGGGAAAGATAAGCAAGCCCCCACGACCAGATAGAGATTTATGGAGCAATTAAAAAAAGACATGCCTTAGCTTACATAATCTTTCTTGCACTCATCTGAGTTGTTTTTATCTCATCCTTTGTTGCTAGTGTAATATAATGTGGGGTCCTGTGCAGAGAGACTCAGTGACAGCATGTATGTTCAGTAGCCATCTTTATTTCTTCTCAAAGATAGTGGACATACATCACTGGACATATACAAAGAAAAACCCACTGGGCATGACAGGAACATACACCTTAGGACTACAGATATCCATATGCATAAACTACAGCCCTAATAGTGTTTCTTATACTTCTTACCATATATATATATCCATGTATATACTACCATACATATCTATGTATATACTGCATAAAGGACCCATTTTTTTCCCCCATTATTTTCTTAAAAGTTGATAATACTCTAATGTGTAGAAACTTTATGCAAGGCCAGCCCCATAGGTTTTTTCATGCAGGATTGGAAGCCCCAGCCCCTGCCACAGGGAGGCTGATTGTGTCGAAGTTACTCGCAAGACTCGGGCTAAGGTGACTGGACAAATGGCCTTTGTCCCATTTTTCCAGATTTGCTCTCTCCAGGGTAGTAGCAGGTAAAACTGCCTCCAGTTTTCTTTTCTCTCACATTCCCATTCTAATTGTTTTTGACACTTTTTTTGGAAGTTTGGTAAACCTGTAGTCTACAGCAGATAATCCTGTAAACTGTAATGTGTGTCACAAAGAAAATGACAGGTAAGACTTCAGTTAAACACTGAAAAGAAATTTCAGCAAAAAGTTCCCAGTTTATAAAACTCCGTCAGTTCACAACAGTTCAGTTATTATTTGGTATGTATAGAGACACAAGAATTCATAGATTCATAGATTTATAGAAGTAGCCAGCCGATAAGGACCATATGACCCACCTAGTCAGCCCGTGGGAGCTCCTCAGTGTGCCATCTACTGGGGGTTGCCAACCCTGCCACTCCCCCCTCAAGTATACCAATGTGGTTGTCCCTTGCAGGCTTGAACTGCATGACTGTTGTTGCCCCCACCACTTCTTCCAGCAAACTATTTCAGTCATTCACCACCCTCTCACAAGTAGAAATTCTTCATGTTGCTCCTGATCTTGCCACCCAACAATTTCATGCAATGCCCCCTGGAGTTAGTATCTCCTCTCAATTGAAACAGTCTGTCTCCCCGAGCCGTGTTAATCCCCTTCAAGTATTTAAATATCTCAATCATGTCTCCCCTCTTTCTCCTGTCTTCCAGGGAGTACTGGCCCAATTCCCCAAGTCTCTCCTCACATGACTTCCCCTACATACCCTGCATCATCCTGTGCACCGCCTCCACCCTGTCCCTGACTCTCCAGAGACAGGGTATCCAGAACTGCACACAGGGCTCGTACCAGTCATACATACAGGGGGGAGAATCACTTTCCTCCTCCTGTTGGTAATTCCCTTTCCTATGCATCTGAGCATCTGATTTGCCTTTCCCACTGCTTTCCCACACTGCTTGGTCACCTTAAGATCACCAGTAATAATTACTCCCAGATCTCGCTGTCCTCACCTATGACATTCAGCACCTTCCCCCAAGTATGTATTCCACCCCTGGGTTCCTATATCCCAAGTGCATGATTCTACATTTCTTTGTATTGAACCCCAGTTTCCACTTACTGGACCATTCCTCTAATTTTCTCAAGTCTGCCCTCATCCTATCCACCCCTCCCTGAATGTCCACCCAGTTACCTAGTTTAGCATCATCATCAAATAGCCAGACTTTTTTTTCGAGTGAGGCACTGGTAACACATGAGGCAGTCAAATGTCTCCCTTCAATCAATTTTAGTCCAGTAGTGTAGCCTGGTCTTTCATTCCGCTAAAGATGGTGAAACTTTGCCCTGTTGTTTCTAGAAACAACAGTGTAGCAAGTATAAGCACACCCTTTCTTTAGAAAATGCCAAAGGAGCTTTAAAGATAATTTAAACCTAGTTTCAACAAAATAAAAGTTCATGAAGCAGCTGAACTGCATGGCATACCAGCAGTGTCTGCCTTGGGAATCCCCCTACACCAATTTTTCTTAAAGGGGAACAGTCAGCACAAAGAGTCCCATACTAAAATGTGGGGCTGGTCCCAGTGTGTACTTTGTGTGCAAAAATATTTTGGTTTGCTTACTGTTTACTGTTGTAAGCAGATTGTATCAGACTAATTTAGTTTAGCTCTAGGCTGACATCTTCTTTTACTACAGATCTCAGAATCTCTAGCAGCTGACATCAGAGCAGTAGGCAGCAGTGGAAGATGCAATAGTCTGCAGTGCATGTTAGAGCTTTTATAATGTCTGATCAGATATGTTTCAGTTCTGTTTTTCTTCAGGGGCTAAGTACAGTCCTTTGTGACTGTAAGTAGCCCAGGGAGGACAGTAGGACCAGAAAAAAAAGATCAGAGCTTATATAAACTCTAACATGCACTTCAGGCTTTTGAATCTCCCACTGATGCCTGCTGCTCTGATGTCAGCTGCAGGGGATTCTGAAGTTTATAGTAACTAAAGATGTCAGCTTAGAACTAAGCTAAATTATTCTGATGCAATCTACTATACTACAGTAAACAGTAAGTAAACCAAAATGTTTTCACACACAAAGTGCACGTTGGGACCAGACCCACACTTAGAATCATAGAAACCAATTGCAGAAGGAGATCATAGGTCCATTGAGTCTGCCCTTGGGTTTTCCAGACCTTCTGTGGGCCCTGGGACCTAGCCCCCAACCCCCTTCCATTATCCTCTGTACTTTTGTCGGTCCTAGCCCTATCCCATCCCCTCTTGAAACCCGCCTTGGTTTTTGATCCCACCACCTCAGCCGGCTATCTGTTACATGGCTTAATGACCCTTTCAATGAAGTAGTGCTTCCTCAGATCCCATTTGAAGCTACCACTCCGAAGCTTCCTTTCATGTCCTCTAGTAGTTAACCCCTCGACCCTCTTACAAAGTTCAGAGTAGGGCAATTTATTGATGCCTTTCAGGAACTTGAATGTCTCGATCATGTCCCCTCTCTCCCTCCTAGTCTCCAGAGAATACAAATTTAGTGACTTTAGTGGTGCCTCGTACAAGAGCACCTGTAGGCCCTGCACCATCTTGGTTGCCCTCCTCTGCACCACCTCCAGCCTATCCCTATTCTTCTTCAGGTGAGGTCTCCAGAACTGGACACAGCACTCCAAGTGAGGCCTCACCAGTGACCTATACAGCTGGAGGATCACCTTCCTGTCCCAACTGTCAAATCCTCCACCAATACACCCTAGCATTTTATTTACTTTACCGTACGCTTTGTTGCATTTGCTTGACTGCTTTAGGGTGTCACTTATGATGACCTCTAGATCCCTTTCTTAATGGGAAACACTTAGTTGGACCCCATTAAGCTGATATTCTGCCCTTGGGTTCCATTTCCCTAGATGCATTACCTTGCATTTCTTTGCATTGAACTTCAGCTGCCAGATGTTGGACCATCTTTCCAATCTCTGGAGGTATTTTTGAAGGTCCTTCACTATCTTTGCACTGTCCACTCTTCCCCCTAGCTTAGTGTCATCTGCAAAGAGAGCAATCTTGTTCTGAATGCCATCACCAATGCCACTAATAAATGTGTTTAAAAGGACCGGACCCAAGACTGAGTCCTGGGGCACCCCACTAGTGACCTCTCCCTCTCCTGACTTCACCCCATTTACCATCACTCTCTGGCATCTGTCCTGTAGCCAGTTGCCCACCCACCTGACTATGCTTTTTGCAGTACCTAGGTCCTCCAGTTTCTTAAGCAGATGCCTGTGCAGTGCTGAATCAAAGGCTTTAGTGAATAAGTAGAGGAGATCCACTGGGTGGCCCCTGTCCATTTCCCAAGTCACCCAGTCACAAAATGAAATTAAATTTGTCTGGCATGACCTTCCTGCAACACACCCATGCTGTCTCATGTCCTGGAGACTGTTCCCTTCCAGATATTCCACTAGTTTCTGCTTTATTAATGTTTCCATCACTTTTCCAACTATTGATGTGAGACTTACTGGTCTGTATTTGCCGACCTCCTCTCTCTCTCCCGTGTGAAGGGGTACCACATCTGTACTCCTCCAGTTGCATGGCACATTTCCTGTCTGCAATGAGCAGTTGAATAAATGTGCCATGGGTTTCGCCAGTTCCTGAGCAAGTTCTCACTTGAGTGTGGGACTCTTGGTGCTGACTGTTCCCCTTTAAAAGAGCAATGTACATGACATAGTGGGCCCACAAAACCATAGGCTTGCAACAGAAAGTGAAAATGTGCATAGAAAGTGCTAAAAGTACATAAAATACAATTTGAAATGAAGCCCCTCCCCTACACGCCTGTCATTGTTCCCCATCCCCACCCATTCATTACACACAGTTTAGAGTTTACTTTTTTGGAACTTCAGACCACCAGTAGTAAATGTAGCTAATTGACTAGTTGAAGCATAGTATAAGGGAGATACTACTTCTGTAGTGTGCATTATAACCCACTTCTCCATTGTAAAACACTGCTTGTTTGATACTAACCAGTAGTTTTTGTAGCTCTTGTCAGTAGTTGTACTTTTTAAAATTTTCAGTTTTCTTGAAAATGATTAAGGACCCAAGCCACACGACAGACCCAAAGCCCTACTCACCTGCATAGGAGTGTGTAGGGTGTCAGAGGCTCTATCGCAGCATTGTGCAGCCTTCAGGCATCTCCAGCTGCATGTATGTCCTCTGTGGAGGGCAGCTTGACCCAATTTGTGCCAGCAAGCATGTAGTCTGAGTTGCAAAGGGGGCATGCCATCCTTATGCAAAAAGTTCCAGCTCATTTTGCGTGTTGCATATGGTCCTAGGAGGGTGCACAAACAACATTAGTGGAAACCTGCTGTAAGTTATGTATGCCCTCCCAGTCTGACCTCTACTGGCACTTCTGACCCCAGTGGGCCACAGTGGGCACAGCACTAGCCTGGATACTCATGAAGGGCTGGAGAGCACTACCTTGTGTTTTCTTCTTTTTAAATGATCCATGTCCAAAGTGAGTACTGTAAGATAGTTCTTGGAGGAGCATTAGAGCCACTCATTGTCTGACCTGGGCAGCCATTTGGTTGCAGGTGTCTTATCCAGCTGTACCCCCGGAACACCCCTGGACCATGTGCAGACCTTCAAGCTTGCATATCTGGGAGGATGGGGAAACCTTTGATCTTGCAAATCTGGGAGGATGGGGAACCTTTGAGCCTGCATATCTGGGAGGATGGGGATTGTGGATTCTACAATTTGCAGAATACTCAGCTGTGGAAATTACACATATGCCAGCCCTGCTGTAGATAAGGCCATACAGCCCGATTATTGTATAACTAGAGGGTGATTGCAGGCTTTGCCCTCCTAGTTCATTTGCATTTTCCTAAAAACATCAGTATTATTTTCAATGTCTACAGTGGTGTATGGAAGAGATCCAGAAGTGTGTGGATCAATAGATCAGGTTCTAGCCCATCTACCTGTTGCCTACATATTGATCCACTATTAGCTTTCAGAGTGTTAAAAGAATAGCATGCACGACTGCTCTCTTTCAAATGTCACCGATGTTTGTTTTTCCTTAAGATATTAGCTCCTTACTGTGGGCTGTGGCCCTGTCAGCTTACTCTGACCCTTGTGTGTGCTCATCATTCTCTGGTGCACTCTTTAAAGACAGCACAATGTCTACTGCTTCTGTTAGTGAGATTATCTGTAGATTATATACAGTAAGACAGTGTTTTAAGAAAAACACTAAGTCATCAACACTTCTGACCACCACATTACTGTGGTCACAAGAACTTGTGAAGGACATGGACATTTATGGAAAAACTTCTTTTTAGGTTTCAATATGTTGTTATAGACCACAAGTATGCTTTAGCCAAAACATTCAGTCCACAGTTGAAAAACCACATTCCAACCACAGCAAGTAGCAAAGGAATTTTAGAACTTTCTTGAAATTAGAGACTGAAAAAAATCACTTTGTTTGTTATGGGGTACGTGCTCCCTTCCCTCACGGGGTAATTATTTTTATTTTACAATTTATTTACTCAGGATAGCCCACCATTTCACTTTCAATGAGGTTGCTACTTCTACCTAATTGTGCATCTGAATAGATTGAAGTACAGGGAGGTTGAGTGACTTGTTAAAGGTTACATGCAGTAGTTAGAAAATGGCTGTGGTGGCATTTGAACCAACAGTATGATTTGCTGCTTTACAGTTCAGGGCTCGGACCACAAGTTCTCCCTGGCTTCTTTGGGGCTATTCTTACAAAGTTGGCAGTACAGTTCCTGGGGTGTCCACCAACATCTTTGCATTTAAATGAATCTTCATCAGGCCAGCCCAGTGGCACTGAAGGTTGAGGCATTGAATGCCACACCTCGCACCACGCCAGCGACCGGGGTTCGGGAATGAGCCGGGAGTCGCCAGGGGTTGGCAGGGGGGGAAAGAGATCGAGCGTCTGGAGGACTGCTCTCTTTTCCCGGGGAGGATGGGAGTGTTGCTCGCTCTCTGAGCGACCTCTGGTGGTGGCCAGGGGTGCACCAATTGGGCAAGCACGGTGAACGCCAGGGGTGGTCGGAGTCACGGCATCATGTTGCCTTGCTAGCCGTGCTCCGGAGGGATGGGAAGGGAAAAAGAACTAAAAAATTCTCCAGCCTGGAGATAGATGAAGGTGCCACGGCCTTCACCACCTACACTCCCAAATCCGGACTCTCTCTGCTCTCCACACTGGGTCCGCTGGGCACTTTTCCCTCTCAGAGCGCCCTGGGCGGATGGGGTGGTCCTACCTCTGGAGGGTTCAGACCCGGAGGTGGTGCTCGGCGGTGCAGGGGAGAGGGAGTGGTCACGGCGGGAGGTAGAGGCGGGTAGCCCCGTGGTTACTGGAAGGAGTTCTCCTAGAGTTGGAGAGCAAAAAAAAAAAAAATGAATCTTCATCACTATGGTAGATGCTGCATCAAAATATCCCTCAAATTTATTGCCATATATTGAAGAACTAACAGTTTTTAAATTGGTACTGCCTCATCAGCTTTGACGCTCTCTTACTGTACATACAGTGGTGACTGTTGCTGTACTATAATTAGATACTTTTTCCAAATGTAGACTTTTACAAACACAAACCACAAGAGTCGGCTACAGCCAACAATGGCTGCTTTTGCATTTTGTTATGATGTGCGGGTGGTAGAGTTTCTTTGAGGGTTTCTCCTCCATAGAGTCATAATGCATTGGACTAAAGCCAACAGGTAGTAAGACTTCACAGGGAATTTTCCCATAGCTGTGGACACTGTCCTCGTGCTGGCTGAACCCACCCCCTCATGGCTCTACCTATCTACAGTGGAGCCAGCCAGGATGCAATGCAATAACTTGCAGTAAATGACATGTCACAAGATACTGCATGACAAAAGGGATTAATTGCTAGGGCTGTGTGAATACCTTTTCCCAAATATTCGGCCGAATATTCGGTATTCAGGTCCCAAGTATTCGGTATTCGGCCAGAAAAGGTGTTTATTTAAGGAAACTTTAAAAAAGCACTTCAGCAACACCATTAATCACCCATTGAACCTGGTACACCATACACACCTCAATGACACTTCAATCACCAACATAAGAGCTCTCACTAATGCAGCACAAGCTTCATGTGGCACACTCGATCCACCACACCACACACATAGCATTGCACTGGGTCAGCACTGGAGGGTGTTCATGGTCACAGACATGGGGTAGAAGGTGCTTTGGCCATGGGCATAGGAATAGTGGTAGCAGTGGCTGTAGCAGTGGTGACAACTGAAAGGGAGGTGGCTGCTGCAAGAATGGCACTGGTGGTGGTGGGAAGCTCACTGGCTGTGGCTGTAGCAGCCATAGTGGTAGCAGTGGGAACACTGGTGGTGGTATCTGCTTTTTCCTGCAGAAATAGCATGTATACTCTAATGTCCCCCCCACTATTGCACAACAGGATGTGACAGTGAACGTACAGATGGAACAGGTGGTGACTCTTGTAGTAGTAGTACTGCTAATGGTATTAGTAGCAGTAATACTATTACCAAAGCTGCAAGAACTAAAAGGCTTGCTTGGGGAGAACAATATTTGAGCCTGCCGAATAAAGAGAGAAACCTGTATGTCATTGTCTATGTAGTCTATCTCACCACCTTCTCTGGAATTGTATTATGTATCAATAATATACAGAGGAGCAAGATAAGCTGCAATTCAGTACTTTGCAGTAGATGACATGCTACAAAATATTGGGTGACTAGAGGGCTTAATTGCCATGAAATTACACTGCTCCTTGCAGCATTCTGTAGCATTTTGCAGTAACTTTGCAAGATACTGCATTGCATACTGTCTGGCACCACTGTAAGGACTGTTTTATAATCCTGATGCAGTGTTTCATCCTTGGGTATGTTAGTTGTGAATTGTTTTCTTACAAGGGCATCTCAGTAGCATTCATTTTAACTTCACTTATGGTGTGTATTTCTTTAAAGGTTGTATATTCATAGTGTGTTTGTATATTCCCGACATGCACTCTGACAAAGACCAGGTTCTGGTCAGAGCACCAGGGCTATAATGGCATCCTCCAGCCTTAGCATAAACAAATGTATTGGCAACTTTATGCTCCACTGCTCTTAACTGTATTTTGTTACTGCCCCCGCCCCCACAAGTGCTTCCTTTGTTCTACATAGATTGTTTGGGGGTTTGGCAGCCCAGGGACAACACTAGCAGTAATTGCTTGGATGTGCTGTATGTTTGTGGGTCTGTCATCCTGTCTCTCACCACTTGGGGCCAGCGGTGCAGATGATTTGCTGGGGCTGGACCAAGCATGTTTGCAAGGTTGCTAAAGACATGATGGATCAGGTCTCTAGTGGTTACTGTATAAAACACAGACTATTACTATATACTGTAGTACCTGTGTGTGATGCTTTATTTAGTGCTTGTAGAATTACAGTAATACACTAACCTTTCCAGTTATACTGTACCGCAAAAAAAGTAGCAGTAAAGAAAAACACTGCTACTAAGAAGGAAGAAGAAAAGGACAACCTATTTAGTCAAACATGGAACCGAACAAGGGACAAACAGATGACATACAGTCAACTCAGTGAGACAGGCCTGCCCCACTAAGTGCAATGGTTTAATTAACAAAATAGGAACAAACAAACAAAGAAATGCATGTGCACAGCTGTGCACACACAAACACAGAACTCACGAGGAGTTTTCACAAGCACAGGTTGATTGCGTGCAGCGGGCTGTAGAAGTGGGGGGTCAGCCAACACACTCTTCATGTGTACAGGGATCTATCCCTGGAACCAGAGTACTAACAATAATAATTCAGTGAGTCAAGCCTGACTGGCTTAGAACTGAAGAAGTTTATTTCAAAATCTGTGTGCACACAGCTGTGCACACATGTGGCCCTGCCTCATGAAAAAGTATATTAAGCATGCACATGCAGGGTGAAGCCTCACAAAATCAAATATTATGCGCACATACAGCAAATCATAAGCAGCGACCTGGAGGAGGGTAGTAGACACCCTCATCAGTCATGCAGGGAACCAAGTCTGGAACCAGACAACAGCAAAAAAACAAAACACAAAAATAAAATGTGCTTCACCCAAAAAAAACCACACTGGAGCTATATCAGACAGCAGCAGAGAAGGGGTGTTAGCAGACAGCCCTCCTAGTCCCTGTAATTGAGTATAGCAATAAGGGCAAAATACATGTCAGAAAGCCAAACATAGCGTTTCTGATGCTGATCAAAATAACTATACTGACCCAAAAAAGCCTGTGAAGCAAAAATCGATTTCTTTTTTAGCAAGTTTACTGTCTCAAAAGTACTGCAGAGCAGCTGTCAGAAACCATTGTCTCCTGTCTTCTACCAGCTCAGAGTGAGGAAGTCACATGGTGTGCTTACCTTTGAGCTCAAGAAACAGTTTTTGATTGGCCAACAAAGTTCTGTGAGACTTGGAAATCTCACCGAAAAGTAGTTCCCAAATAGTGGCTGAATAGTGAACTATTTGGAAAATGCATCTGAATATTTGGGAAGCCTACTATTCGTGGTATTCGGAAACTACTATTCGGCCCATGCACAGCCCTATTAATTATCATTGAATTACACTGTTCCCTGCAGCACATTGCAGCATTTTGCAGTAATACAGCAAGGTACTGTGTTGCATCCTGGCTGGTGCTGCTGTAAGGTGGGTTGGCCCACATCACCATCAGTTCATTTTTTCCTGCTGTTGGATATAGATATGGGTCTCTGGGTGTTTCCTCTGGCTTTTCATTTGTTTTGTTTTCTAGTTTTTGGTGGGACTTTCTGTTCCTCCTGTTTATTTTTCCTTTTATATATCTTTTGCTTCTTTAGTAAACATTCTGTTTTTGTTTGTTTGCCTTGTTCTGCTCTACAGAATGAGGTCTATAGGTATGTCTTTTAAGGGGTGTTCTCCCCAACAACCACTCCAGTTGGCTGTTTTACAGTTTATTTTTGTTGCAGAACTTAATTTTTGCTGTTTGAAAGGAACAGCTTTCCAAGAGTTCCAGACCAGTTTTTAGGTGTCAGCAGGCTTTAGCTGGTCAGGCCCCCAGCAAGCTTTAGTTTCCTAGGGCGTACGGTCGTCATGTGTTTTCTTTTCTGCATTTGGTAAATTTAAGGTTACATTTGGTAAAGTTTAAGGTTACATTTGGTCTGAGTGATTCTGCTGCATGATGTCACTGATGTTAGTGACGGTTTGTAGGCCTTGGCATAGTGTTTCATACCTACCTAAGCCTGGGTTCAGTCCCCAGAATGACACATTTTTTCTTTGTTACTGCTGTACAGTTCATGTAGTATGAGATAAATTGTTAGCTGTCATAACCAGTGATAGAATTTCAGCAAGGCCTGAAGCAGACTTTCAGAACATTAAACTGTTAGTTCTATGTTACAGTCAACTTAATTAGTTCTGCCTGAAGCTTTGAGGCTTGTCTAGGTTTGACTGCAACTTACTAACATACTAAAATGCCAGCAGAATAGGCCTAACGGTCTTTCGAGTCTGCTGGATTGGTCAGCCCCCACCCTGGGTGCTGACCTTGCTGCCCCCCTCGCCTTCTCTGGCTTCTCCCTTCCCAGTTCTGGATATTCTTGCTGCATTGGATTTTGCTTCCAGAACCCTTCCCCTGTACCTGTCCCAGCCCCTCTTGAACCCCTCCACCGTCTCTGCCTCCACCAGCCCCCTAGGCAGTGCATTCCATGGCTCCACCACCCTCTCAGTGAAGTAGCACCTCCTCCTTTCTCCCCTGACTCTTCCCCCCTCCGCTTCCACCCATGCCCTCTAGTGGCCCCCTCCTTCTTCCTTTGAAGCACCCTGACTGTTCCTCCCCTATTTACCCTCTTCATGTACTTGAAGACCTCTATCATGTCCTCCCAGTCCCTTCTCTCTTCCAATGTGTACATATTTAGCTCTTCGAGCCTCTCTTCATAGGTCCTGTCCCCCAAGCCCCAAATCATTTTGGTTGCCCTCCTCTGTACCCTCTCCAGTAGTTTAATGTCCCTCTTTAAGTGTGGCCTCCAAAACTGCACGCAGTACTCAAGGTGTGGCCTCACCAAGCAGCTATACAGAGGGAGCATCACTTCCCTCCTTCTGGAGGTGATCCCCCTAGCGATGCATCCCAGCATCCTGTTGGCCTTGGCTGCTGCCCTCCTACAAGTCTCTGAGTTGTTCATTTTGACATTCACCACCACCCCCAGGTCCCTCTCAGCCATCGAGACTTGTAGTATTTCCCCACCCAGGGTGTACACTTGGCCCGGGTTTCTGGCCCCCAGGTGGAGTACCTTGCATTTCCCTGCATTGAACCTGGTGGGAAGCATTCCCTCTAGTTAGCAGACAGTTCATTACTAGACTGCACTTCAGCTGTATGATGCACTCTATGTTGCATGAGAGACATTGTTCGGGACAGTAGTGGGGGGAGGGGCTGGGTTCGATTCGCAGTATGGCACATTTTTTCTTTCTCACTACGGTTTATGTAGTATTAGAGATATTGTTAGATCAGGTGATATCCTTGTGAAACTTATTACCTTAGTCTAGAATGAAAAAGTGGACCCCCTAACTCACATCCATCCAAAATCCAGGAACATATTGACACTTTTAACCTCCATGATACCACCCAGTATGATTTCCATAAAAAAAGATGTTGTGTAGCTAATCTAATCAGCTTTTATGACCCTGTCTAGATTCTGAAGTTCCAGTTGATGTTATATTACTAGATTTTTCAAAAGCATTTGATAATGTTCCAGATAACGGCATTGTTAAAATAAATACCAAATTAAATGTCAAGTACCATTCTTCTACTGTAAATGGGTATGTCAGTGTTTGAGATCAAGGACCCACAGGGTATGGTTGAAGGGTTTTCTATCATCCAAAAGCCAGGTCACAATTGGGGTCCCACAGGGATCAGTCCTGGGGCCATTTCCCTTTAACATCTTCACTTCAGACATGGCACATTAACGTTAACTGGTGGTTCATAAAATTCACAGATGATTCAAAACTGGGACATACTGCAGGGACTAGAGAGGAGCACAAGTCATTACTTGTGGATCTGAGTAAAACTGTGGTGATGCAAAGGAGCCCTTTGAATGCTCATGGGCAAAAGTGGGGTTGCTACAGCAGCCCCGCACCTATCGGTTCCGCACCTGTGTGTGGAGTGGTTGGATAATTGGAGCATGGTCCTAAATATTGGCAAATGCAGAGTGCTGCACTTAAGCCATAACTTAAAACACTGACACTACATAAAAGGGGAAAAATAAAACTGCAGATGTCATAGTGACCAATGACCTCACTAACTCAAAAAATGTACCTCTCATCAGCACCTAAAGCTAGGAACATCATAGACGATATAAAAAGGCACCTTATGTCCAGAAATAAGAATGTGATCCAGCCCCTTTACAGAAATGTGGTAAGACCAAATCTAGATTATGCCTCCCAGTTCTGGTCACCATCACTAAAACAGGACATCAGAAAGCTGGAGTCAGTTCAATGCAGAGTGACTAAAATCATATGGAGACTAGAAGACAAGCGAAATGATGAAAGACTGACTAATGTCACTTGAGACAAGACGTGCTAGAGGGGATTTACTCCTTCTTTATGATATCATCCAAGTTCAGGAGCTTATGACCACTATGGGAGTCTCATATTGTACAATGGGAAAAATTACTAGGGATCATAGCAAACAATACACAAAAAAATTCAAAACCAGTAAGTGACACCAGTACTGTACTCTGAGAACTCAGTCAGTGGAATCAACTGCAAGATTATGCAGTGACTCGGTCTGTAAAATCATTTTCAAGTGAAGGTTAGATCACTTAAAGCAGCAGTGTGATGAAACTGGGCAAAATATTTGACCCTACCTTTTTTCACTAAAAAGATTCCAGGCATCTTTCAGTTTTATTTGGGATAACATTTTCTAGTTTCTCCAACATTTGAATATTTAATAAATGTTTTAATTTAGGTTTTTTTCCTCAAGAAAAAAAGATGGCTGCCACATTTGGCTTAAAATAGTATTGTAGTCCTGGCAAGGAATAGAATAAAAAAAATATAACCAAAAAAAACAAAACAAAACAAAACAAAAAAAAAACAACAAAACATATCATATGCAGCATCGAAGGTGCTTGAAAAAGTAGATTTGGTAAATATGCAGATATTCTTAATTGCAGGTGAAACAAACACATTTTTGTTGCAGTGCTGCTTTAATCTTTTTGAGCAATATATTGATCCTAAACCACTGAAAAGTGTTTGTGTGTGTGTGTGTGGGGGGGCAGAGCACCCTCGATGGGCCTTAAGGCAGACTCCTGCCTCATAAACCCTAGTAGTAGATGTCATTGCTGACGTCAGTGGTAGTTTCATTACTAAACTCCACTGCAGCTGTGTATGGGGGAGGGGAAGGGGTCTTCACTCAATGCAGGATGTGCTTTCCCATAGTACACATCTCTGTCTAGAAAATGTTTCACCATGTGGAGCAAAAATTAAAGTGGCAGCACACCTGGATAGTAGTTGGGAGGGGGCAGGGTTTGATTCTCAGTGGGGAACATTTTTCTTTCTTACTACAATTAATGTTGCATGAGAGAAATTGTAAGATGTCATTGCTAATATCAGTGATAGGGTTTTCAATGCTTGAAGTAAGATTTTAGACCATGGAACTATTAATGACTTAGGAACAAAGAACTTGGAAAACATAACTGCCCACTCCATTGAGATTAATCAATCACAAGAGGGAGTAGTGGAGTCTCATCAGTCACCGCACATGAAACCTTTTTGTTTTGCTTGTTTTGTATTTTTTTTGCAAAAGATCATGATAACTCTAGAGGTCCTAATGCAGGAACAGATCAAGATAAAAGATTAGAGTGTGTATATTGTGTAGGTTATGCTTGTTTATTCTGTGTGGTGTATGTATGTGCTTGTGTGTATGCATGTGTCTGTTGAATGAAATTATTTATGCAAAGCATGTGGAGATAAAGGGACTTGCTAACATAAATGATAACTATGATATTCACAGTGTAGATGCACTGTCATCTGATACTCTCATTCCACATCTGTCACAGTAGAATACAGATCTGATGGGGGGGGGGGGCAACTTTCACAATGCCTGATGATTTCACAAAAGTCCTCTGCTGGATTCTGACTAAAAGCGGTGAGCTAAATCAAAACAGTTTGAGCTTCATGTAATAAGCTCATTAAAAAAATTAGACCTTTAAAATGATGTTGTATAACCTGAAAGATGGCTTGACAAGTAATATAGTTTACGCCAATTCCAGAGTTTGTAGGAGGAAGGGCTTTGCAACTCTTTGTCATGGGTTCACAATTCAAGAATGGTGGTTCTGCTCCCCTCGCATTTTGAATAAAACGCATATAAGTGCATAGCTTGTCCTGTACATAATTGGTTACTTGAATTTTATTACGGTTCACTTCATTTTTTGATAGGTAGTTTTAACAAGCCTAAACCTGGAGCAATGATCCTGAGGTCTTGTTTTAAATGTTAAGTTGTATGCCAGTACGGGGAGTGACTGAATCCTGGTAAACAGAGAAATCAGGATTTGGAATTAGGTTGTTTGTAGTAGCTGATGCAAAATCAAATTGGGGAGAACCCATTATTTACAATCTAAATAATCATTTTAGATTATTATTGTATTATATGTATTTTATTGGTATTGTCTAATGTTATTTGTTGTCTATTATGTACTTTGTTTTTTGTAAACTAGCTTGTCACCTATGTAAATGGTCAGTTTACTCATTAGGCTTACAAGGATAAAACATCAAAAATGAAAAAAAAAACAATGAAAAAAACTGATTTCATTTGTAATTTTTTTGGGCCAGAAAAGGCACATTGAACTGTGACAGCTAGTTTCTAGGTGAATCCTGAAATGATGTATATTACATGGTCCTGAATCATTGACAGAGCAAATGTTTGCCAGGACCCAGGAGAATGTCCCCTACTCTTGTAAGTGTCATCGGATATTTAACTTCCACTTGGATGCCACGAAGGACAGGCAGAAGGGACCTCGGTTTATCACCTTGTTCAAAGGCTGGCACCTCAACACTGCAGCATCCCCTAGTGCTGCACTAGTGCCAGTATTGGGCATTAACCCAAGTTCCTGGTGTGAAACTAGAACCCATGACCTTCTGATTCTCTTGTCTCAGAGACATATTTGTAATCTACTGAGCCATGGTCACTAGTAAAGAGCTACTGGCACTTCTATATATAAATTTTATAGGGAGTCCACTCTTATTCTGGAAGAGCCCAGTTAGACACACAAGCTCTGTGTTAAGTATGATCTGAATTACACCCAGGTAAATGGTTGTTGTGAATGTGCCAGGAACATGGGAATTATTCTGGACCAGTGATGACAAAAAATAGGAGAGGAAATGGCTATAAATTGGCAGGAGCTAGTTCAGGAGAGATGCCAGGAGATACTGTTTTATGGAGACAATACTGCAGAGGTGGAACAAAGTATTAGAGGTAGGTAGGTAGGACAAAATCCATGGATATCTGCAGCAGGAGGTGGGCTAAGGTAAAGGGACTGGTACGGTCATCCGGGCATGGGGAGGGAGCAGCATGTAACCACATGGTTCATGTTCCAACAAACTTGATAGACTGCAAGACCTTCTTCTATTGGCACGTTTCTATGTTTCTATGTTTATCTGCAGTAATTAGAAAAACAGCTGTCAACCTGGCACTGGAAAACTGGGGAGCTGTATAATATCCTTGCACTAGAATACTGGGGTATAATATTGTATCCTGGCACTGGAAAATAGGGGTACAGTATAGTATCCAGGCACTGGAAAATTGGGGTACAGTATGCTGTCCTGGCACTGGAAAAATGGGGGTACAGTATTGTATCCTGGAACCGGAAAATGAGGGTACAGTACACTATCCTGGCACTGGAAAACGTGGGTACAGTATGCTATCCTGGCACTGGAAATAAATACAATATGCTGTCCTGGCACTGAAAACAAGTACAATAGTCTATCCTGGCACTGGAGAATGGGGGTACAGTATGCTAGCCGGGCACTGGAGACTAGGGTACAGTATTCTATCCTGGCCCTGGGAAAATAGGGTACAAATGCTATCCTGGCACTGGAAACAAGTACAGTATGCTATCCTGGCACTGGTAGATTACGGTATGCTATCTTGGCACTGCAGAATGAGAGTATGTTATGCTAGCCTGGCACTGGAGACTGCAGTACAGTATCCTCTTCTGGCACTGGAAAATGAAAATGCGGGGTGCAATATGCTATCCTGGCACTGGAAACCAGTACAGTATGCTATCCTGACACTGAAAGCAGGTTTAGGTATTCTATCCTGGCACTGGACAATGTGGGGTATTGTACATTAGCCTGGCACTGGAAACTGGAGTACAATATGCTCTCCTGGCACTAGAAAATGGGGGGTCAGTAGTCTATCCGGGCACTGGCAAATGGGGGCACAGTATGCTGTCTTAGCACTGCTGAAGCTGGAAGTAAGCCATTAATTGTAGATTGGAGTGTTGCCAGAACAATATTAAGGGATCCCTTCAGTTTCTCCAACACTAGTCAGTATAGATTGGCATTGAAAAGTGGCAGCAATACAGTATGGGAATACTTAGGGAAAGCATGGTGAAAAAGGCCTCTGTTTCTACTTCTTTTTTAATGAGAAAACACTTTATGTATTTGAAGTGTTGGCAATATAGCCTAGAGGTTAGAGTAGCAAGCTACAAATGAGACTGGTACATCCAGCAGACCTGGGTTTGGGTCCCATAACCTCCACTTGCATATTGTGTGACTCTGAACAAGTCACTTAACCTCCCCAATGCTCCCAGGTCATCCCTGAAATCAAGAACCTTTGCCTAGTGGCTCTTATCTGATTAATAAAGAATAAAAAAAGAAAGATAATTTTACAGGATGGTCTATAGAGCTTGGAGGCTTGTTTTCAATATGGTACCATCCAAGATAACTTTCATTACATAGACAATGATATTTCAAAACAGGGTACAGGTTTTTACAAGGTATTTTACGATTCTGTACTTTGAATTGTATATACTAATATTCTTGCAAACAAGACACAATACTAGCTTATAACAGGACATGTACTGTATATTTGTCTTTTTTTTTTTTCAGAGATTCGGTGCCATCCACTTTTAATGCCAGCTCATGGACACTTCAAGTGCTCAGATGGTGCCTATTTTGGCTCCAGGTGTGAATTTTTCTGTTCACCAGGATACACACTGAAAGGGGACCGGACAGTAACCTGTATGGATAACAAAGTGTGGCAAGGAAGAACACCTTCCTGTGTAGGTTAGTAGAAGTTTCTACTGAGGTAATTAAAAATTACACTGATATGCAAACCATGCGATATGTGCAGTATCTATCAATTTATCCCCTGCTCTGAACATGTGAAACGTGGCAAAAAATGTTTCACTTTTTTTTTTTTTTTTTTTTTTTTGTTATGGTTCTTCCTTTCTCAGGCATCAGAACTGGGCATCCTTGCTCCATTGCTCTCTGTCCATCCTCTGTTCCTCACTGTCTTTAAGGCACATTGTTACTACCAGCCTGTGGTTATGAAGTTGCTCAAAGAGCAGAGCATTCAATGACTAAAACTATAAAAAGGTCTGCTTGTGAGCGAATCACTTGAGGGTGTTTAACAGTGACTTGATCAAACTCTTCCCTTGAAAAGTGACCAGCACATCTTCTCACAAATGTATGTGTTCTCCACTGGCCTAGCAAATGATGGCACTGAAGGGGGAGGGGGTAGAGTGACACCCATGAAGGAACTGAGAAGTTACAGAAAGACTTGGATTGGCAGGCAGGATGAACTGAGACGTGATGGATATAATTTAGTGTGGATAATTGCACAGTAATGCACCTTTGAAAGAAAAACAGAAAACCTTTTACCTAAATGGAAGTAAGATCAGGGTAATGGATCAGGTAAGGGACTCGAGGGTCATTAGATGTGACCAGCTAATGTAAGAAGCACAATGCGATCTAGTAGCAAAAACAGGTAATAGGGTGCTGGAGTGCATTAGGAAGAATTTTGTGTGAAGTCAAGAGAGATCATTATGTCTCTATACAGGTCTCTGATTCTGCCACACCTAGAGTACTGCGGTCAGTTTTGGGCTCCATACTATAACTAGCTCTGGTCAGATCCAACACATACATTGACCTGATCAGCAATATAGAATCTATGTGTGTCTTGGATTGTAATTTACTTTTATTATTATGATGTAACAATCTGACTTTTACACCATGATACCGGAAAAAAAAATACACATCTAGGTAATGTAGAAGTGCCCATTGTTGGACACACACACACACACACACTCTCACTCAGTCACTCATTTACTCACTCACTCACTAGCACACACTTGTGTGCACTCACAGCTGGCCCACCTCCACACTGCTCAGATCCAGACATGTGCACAACTCCACACCACACAGACACCCATATACCCTGACACACAGAGGCTTGCACATCTCACTACACACAGACATCCGCACGCCCACTATTCATATGCCTATACACTCCACTACTTATACACTGGAATTCATCCATTAAACAGCTGTGGACATACACACATACACACAGGTTTACACACCTCATTACAGACACACAGACAACTACTTACCCCCCCACACATACACAGATGCTTGCATACCCCTTTATACACACACACACACATACACACACACACACACACCTAAACACACACACACACATACACACACCCCTACCTGGTTAGACTCCTGGAAGATTACTGCAAGTGGCACCACTGATTGTTCCTTTATCTCCACTATAGAAACATAGAATTTGTTGACAGAAAAGGACCACTTGGCCCTACCAGTCTGCTCCGGTTGTCCCTACCTAGTGTTTTTCTGCACACCCTAACTGGTCACTGGTGACCCTTCCTCATCTCTAACTATATACTAATAGTCCCCTATGTCTTTCCCATGCATTCTTGAAGTCCCCTACTATTTGATCATGGGTGTCTCCTGTCTGTCCCTTAGGATGTAACAGATTCAGTCTTTACCTGGTAGTCACACAGAATCACATACACATATCACTACACACTCATAGTCTTACTACACACAGCTGTCTCACACACACACACACACACACACACTGTGAATCCTTTGCCACCAGCATGACTACTCAGACACTTAAGCACACACTCATTACACACACACACACACACACACACACACACACACACACACACACACACCCTCTCCCCTCCATACAGACCTGCAGACTGACTTTACTTTTTTAACGTTCAAGCATTTAACATAAACAAACTCAACAAAAGGTCGGTGGGCTTGCTCAAGGCTCTTCTTCAGCTCATATTTCATCAAACAGAACCTAAAGTTGAAGGTTCCTACTGTTGCTCACAGCCAGGAAGTCAGGTGACCTCTGACCAGCATCAGTCAGTGCTATATAGAGTGTCAGGTGACCTCTGACCAGCATCAGTCAGTGCTATATAGAGTGTCAGATGACCTCTGACCAGCATCAGTCAGTGCTATATAGAGTGTCAGGTGACCTCTGACCAGCATCAGTCAGTGCTATATAGAGTGTCAGGTGACCTCTGACCAGCATCAGTCAGTGCTATATAGAGTGTCAGGTGACCTCTGACCAGCATCAGTCAGTGCTATATAGTGTCAGGTGACCTCTGACCAGCATCAGTCAGTGCTATATAGAGTGTCAGGTGACCTCTGACCAGCATCAGTCAGTGCTATATAGAGTGTCAGACGACCTCTGACCAGCATCAGTCAGTGCTATATAGAGTGTCAGACGACCTCTCACCAGCATCAGTCAGTGCTATATAGAGTGTCAGACGACCTCTGACCAGCATCAGTCAGTGCTATATAGAGTGTCAGGTGACCTCTGACCAGCATCAGTCAGTGCTATATAGAGTGTCAGGTGACCTCTGACCAGCATCAGTCAGTGCTATATAGAGTGTCAGGCGACCTCTGACCAGCATCAGTCAGTGCTATATAGAGTGTCAGGCGACCTCTGACCAGCATCAGTCAGTGCTATATAGAGTGTCAGGCGACCTCTGACCAGCATCAGTCAGTGCTATATAGAGTGTCAGGCGACCTCTGACCAGCATCAGTCAGTGCTATATAGAGTGTCAGGTCATCTCTGACCAGCATCAGTCAGTGCTATATAGAGTGTCAGGTGACCTCTGACCAGCATCAGTCAGTGCTATATAGAGTGTCAGGTGACCTCTGACCAGCATCAATCAGTGCTATATAGAGTGTCAGGTGACCTCTGACCAGCATCAGTCAGTGCTATATAGAGTGTCAGGTGACCTCTCACCAGCATCAGTCAGTGCTATATAGAGTGTCAGGTGACCTCTCACCAGCATCAGTCAGTGCTATATACAGTGTCAGGTGACCTCTCACCAGCATCAGTCAGTGCTATATAGAGTGAAGAAGCAACAACAGGCTGCTGCACGTCTGTTACCTGGCCCTATGTACTGGAATTGTAGACTAGGACAGAGGGAGGAGAATGGCAGTTGTGGTGTTTTCCCACCACCATGGAGGCACTCTATGCACACCCTCATGTGCAATAGAAGCTAGGGATTTGCGATTTGGGTGTGTGTGTGTATAATTTTTGTCAAGCCAAATTGGAATTTAAGGCCAAATTGTGGTATGAAGGTTCACTTTGGTTTGAAATTAAACCCCTAAACAAATCTGGAAATGAACCTGCACTGTAGCACCCCCTACTGTTCCCCATCCTGTGCAAAGTATTCTTTGTTGTCTAACTGGCACTCCCATCCTCACTCTGTCCCATACCAGCTACTCCCTGGTGTCTAGGTAGGACCACCCTTCATCTCCCCATCCTGTGTAAAATACTCCCTGGTGTGTAAGTGGCTATCCCTGTCTCACCCTATCCCATGTCAACTACTTCCTGGTGTCTAAGTGGCACCACCTCCCCTCTTCCTATTGCCTGCCAAGTAATTCCTAGTATCTTCAGTAAATAACACCCCCTCCCTCTTTTCACCCATATCAAGTAGTTCATGTTGCCTTAACATAGGAACATAGGAGATTCTGAGCCCTTTGGAAAAAAAAGCTCTTGTGAAATGCGACAGGTGCTTTGCTTGCTTCTGGGTTATTTTTAACCTTTTGCACCTTGGCAGCTTAACTAAAAAACTTTCTTCACAGTAATTACTTAGTGTGACTTTTCAGTAGGGGTTAAGTGCTTGATTTTTTGGTTTTGCTAGAAACTAGTTTGTATCATAAGTACCCAATTTTCCAGATGCGGTCTATTTTTGTTTTTGTTTTTAGACTGTACTTCTTTGTGTCTACTGTAAGTGGCACCCTCCTCCCTCTCCTCATGCCAAGTACTCCTTGCTGTGTAAGTTGCCATCCCTTCCCATCACATACCAAGTAATCCCTGTTGTGTACATGGCCCCTTCCCGCCTCCAGCCCAGTGCTAAGTAATCCTGGTTTTACTCTCCCTCTCTCTCTCCCAGTCCTGCACCAAGTAATTGTGAATAATAGCAAATGCTGAGGTAAAGGTTTTCTCACATCACGGTGTTGCTGACTGTTTGCATCACCTGCTGGCTAGCTGCCAGTTGCGGGACATGTGGACTCCATTCCTCCTTGGGGCCCACTGGCAGCAGCACTGTGATGTGGCACTGCGCACTTTACATAAATGCATTTGTGAATAAGAAGCGTGGTCACTGGCACTCAATAGCATGACGTATGCACAGTATCTCTGAATGTGGGGGGGAGACACAGGAACTACAGCAGGGAATGGTGCAATTCAAAAAGCACAGTGAGCCACAAAAACCAGCAGATGTTTTCCACATTCCATGTGCCACAGTTTTAGGAGTGGAGAGCCTAGCCAAAATATGTGCGAGGAGCCAACATTTGCATTTTCCGAATTTGTATGCTGAGCTGTTGGGGGCTAAGGCTGTACAGAGCTGAAGGTAAATGACCTTACATACACACATATATTAGAGTGCATAGTTACTGTGTATTACCTCACAGTTAAATGTCAGCAGATTTATTTACGGGGGAGAGTGTGTGTGTGTGTGTGTGTGTTGCGATGGACAATTGGGACTTCTGCTGAGGCAATAGCACCACATAGAATAGCATGTTGAAATTAAAAAAAATTCTTTGGTTTCATGGTTCACTGCTGCATGTATTTCATATGTTGTACCCTGGTTTGTAACTTGGTGTGCATCCCCCTCTCACAAATACACTCATTCTCCTTCTCAACTCAAAGGGAGCTCAACAAGTTTGTGCCAGGTTTTCCAAAGGGCATTCACATTTTTTTAATTTCTATTTATGTCCCCTTCCTATCCAGGTCCTCCTTCTCTCAGGCCCTGCCAGCCACCTCCCGATCCCCCAGCCTCCCCCAGCCACGGTCACCTACCTCCATGCAGCTCTGATATCCTGCCCCCCCCAGGTGGGTACAGGTGGGACCTTACCCCTGAACTGCTGCATTCTGTCAGATGGTACCATAAGCTGGGGAGATGGAGAATGGGGATGTCCTATGGCTGTCATCATGGAGGTGCTGAGGCTGTGCTTTTTCTGTTTTTCATCCCATCCCCTGGGATGTCGCATGCCTGGATGTCTAGGAAGGCTCACACATGCAATGCATATGTACGCCTACTGATGTCTGCAAAAAAAAAGGGTTTTGAATTTTTTTTTCCAAAAAAACAGAAAACAAGATAGCGGCATATGAATCAGGATTTTTTTCATAAGAAAAAGGATTAGCCCCCATACGGACAAGAGTCCTGGTTTGTATGACCAAATTCTTTTTTTCGTTCCAAACATCTATCCTGAAGTGCTGACGGATGCTTGGAACTGAAATTTTAAAAATAAATACCTCTTGAACAGATTAATATTTTTTCAACAAACCAGTGAAAGGCATTACTGTGGGCCAGTCCCTTTCTGCCCTGAAATCTTTAGACCAAAATTCCAAACCACCTGGGCACTAGGGGCAGACAAAATAGCAAGCCCCCCCCCAAAAAAATCACTTTTTTTGCTATCTGGAATTCAGAATGCAGACATCCAACCAGAATGAAACTTGGCATGTTAAGAGATCTACCCCACAAAACTCGCATGCAAAATTTTTTGCAAATATGTTGAATGATCGCGAACTTATTAAAGTGCAAAAATTGGGGTTTGACATTAAGACTCTACTCAACCCTAAATGTAGTGTTGCGACCACGCCACTATAATATTTATTCATTGCAAAAAACTTCATCAATGCATTAGTTAGGGTTCCACTGACAAAAGTTTGGAAATGTAGTGTTAGGGTTTCCAACCCTAACACCCCAGCCCCACTCTGCACACTCCAACAGGCATCGGGGTGTGCCTTGAGGTTGTCAGCTCTAATGCTCACCCCATTCCCTGCGTAAAGAAGCTAAGATGGGTAGAGTATAAGAAAATGGAGTGAGTGTTAGGGTTGACAACCCCAAGGCACCCCCTCAACGCCTGTCGATGCATGGCGGGTGGGGCACATTTCTCAACTTTTGCTGGTGGAACCCTAACTGATGCATTAGCAAAGTTTTTTTCAACTAATTTCCTTACTTTTTGAGATAGTATAATTGTAGCCTTATTTGCTTGTGGAAGCGCGGGGCCCTCCAGACCCTGTGCTCCTATTTATCCACAAGTTTTGAGAGATTGTAATTGTATCCTCATTTCTCTGTGTGAGGGTCCTGCACTCCCACCCATCCATAATTCTTGAGATAGTGTAGTGGTATCCTTATGTGCCTGTGGGAGGGGCCCTATGCTCACATCCCATAGTGTGCAGCTCCAGAAAACACCTCACATTGCAATGTTATCCTATAGAAAACACAGCAGAAATATTTTTTATGTCTGTATGAAATATGACCTTGTATGACTTTTCTGCTCTCAATAAACTAACAAGTTCAAAAAACAAGAAAACACAGCAAAATGTGAAACCTGTGTAACTAGACACCAAATTAATATAGTTTCATGAAACGAGCAAAAGGCACATTGATAGCACAAAGCCTTTCTACCCTGAAAATTTCAGAGCAAAATTGAAAACCATTTCTTCACAGCATAGTGACAAAGAAATGACTGTCTAAACCTCACATTACAATGTTATCCTATGAGAAACAAACCAAAATTTAAAGCTGCAGAACTGTACAGCAAAGTAATTTAGTTTTCCCAAAACCAGCAAAAGGCACATCTGTGAGGCAAGCTCTTTGCACCCTGAAAATTTTAGGCCAAAATCAGTAACTGTTTCTGAACTGTGGAGTGACAAAGAAACCTCTGTCTTAAAATTCCTTTTTTGCAGATTGTAATAAAGACTCCTTTTCCGTGGTCCCTTTTTCACAATTTACGGTAAAAGAAAGTCCTTTTTTGCAAATTGTGAAAAAGGATTGTTTTGCTGTTTTTTTTTTCCTGCGGTTTGCAGAAGAGGATTTCTGCAAGTTAAAGAAACATATTTCTAAGTCACTTAACAAAAAACTAAACCCAGAATCAGATTGTATGGGTCATGATTAGGTAACAACAACTGTTGTCTACTAAACCTGTCTGTTTTTTAAGTTATTTAATTTTGATGTCACCGCTAACTGAAAATATGGTGGCGGCACAAAAAAAGATTCAATATTTGCGGCAAAGGATTCCCTATTTGTGGCAAAGGATTCTGAATTTGCAATAAAGAATCCTTTGTTGAGTGGGACATCTATCTGGTCTCATAGGAAATAATGGGAAATTTTGAAATTTAGTAACTTTTTAATGGATTAATATTTTTTCACCAAGTCTTCGAAAGGTACCATTGTGACCCAAGACCTATATACCCTTAAATATTCTGACCAAAATTCCACACCATTTTTGCGCAGAGGCATGACAAAGAATTTTAACCAAAATGGTAAATTTCACATTTTTGATCCTTCCTGTATCTCTACACCCACACATCCAACTGGAACAAAACTTACTACATCAAGAGAATTATGGTTTCTGACGGCGCATACAGAATTTCATACAAATCGCTTGAACGGTTGCAAAGTTATTAAAATGAAAAATTTTGAGTTTAACACAGAAGTGACTGCTCAGCCCTAACTATTGTGGCACAGTATTGCCTCAATAGTGAGGGTTCAGTAGGTTGTTTAATGTTAAACCCCTAGCTTTCTACTTTAATAGCTTTGCCACCATTCAATGGGTTTGCTAAATCTTTGCATGTGCGGTCATGGGGGCAAGATCTCCTAACATGCCAAGTTTTTTTCTGGTCAGATGTGTGGATTCAGAGAACCAGACAGTGAAAAGGTGAGAAAAGGTTTTTTTTAAATTTTTTTGCTGTTTTTTTTGTCATTGCCTAGCACCCAGATGTTTTAGAATTTTGCTGTGACATTTCCAGGGTAGATGGAGCTTGGGCTAGATTGGTACCTTTCCCTGGTTTGGTAAAAAATATTAATCTGTTCCAGAGTTATACAGATTTGAAATTTTGGTTCTGAGCATGCTTAGTATGGTCTTCTGGATAGCTGTTTCATATGAAAAGAATCTGGCGCATACAAAAAAAGATTCTGTTTTGTATGCGGGGGGATCTTTTTTCCTGTGAAAAAATTATTTTGTATGGCCACCATCTTGCTTCCAATTTTTTTTTTCAAAAAACATTTTTTGAAAACACATAAAATAATATCATGCAGAGACACCAACATGTGGATCTTGCTAATAGGGACTTAGTTAGATGGATTCTGCAGTTAGTTTACAGAAAAATCACCCAGAAATGTGTTTTTAACACATTTTAAAATATTTTTTTGTGACTTGAATTTTTTTCATACGGCCATATGAAAATAGAATAGAGCCATACAAAAAAAAAAAACAGATTCCTTTCATACACAAATATATTTTGTACTTAAGTTTTTTTTACATTCTTTTTTCATATGAATAAATCTTTTTAATATGAATGACACAACCTCATGAAAAAAGATCCCTTCATATGAAGAAAAAATTTGGATTTATGTTTTTTTACCCCACATTTCAACTTTAACAAGCCATAACTCTGTCAATATTTGGAGTTAAGGGACAATCAATATATCAAAATAAAGATCTTAATGAGTGCTACAATACTAACACATAACCCCCCCCCAAAAAAAAAATATTAGGGGCCATATACAAATACATAAAAATTAATAAAATTACCATTCCCATAAGATAATACTGCAACCATAACAAGCTGTAACCATGTCAATCTTTGGAGTTAACAGACAGTGTATATATCAAATAGAAATATCTTAAGGACTACTATAACACTAAGCTCCTAAGAAATAAGAGCTTAAAATGGTACATCCCTCAAATAAAAAAATTAGAAGGAAGCACATAAATTGCTTTTCTGGAGGAACAGAAGCACAGGGCCTAGAGGGACCTGCACTTCCCTAATCACATACATGTGTTCACACAGGTCCCAAAGTGACCTGCTTGAATGACAATGTGATTCTACTCTCTCAAAAAGTAAGAAAATGCATTGCAAAAAAACTTTGTTAATGCACCAGTCAGGGTTAAACTGACAAAAGTAAGGAAATGTGGTGTTATGGTGTCCAGCCCTAACACCCCTCCTTCACCCTGCCAGCAGCAAAAGGAAAAACACATTACAGTTTTGGCTGTCCTGAGTCTTCGCAAATCAGACTTGGGGTCTTCCTTGGGGTTATCAACCCTAACGCGCTCACTCCATTCTCAAATAATTAGAAAATCTGAGTTTATTTGCAGATAGAATGGAGGAAGGCGTTCAGCGTTAACTAACAAGGGAACTGGAAGCCTGATTGCCAAGACTCAGGACAGCCAAGATCATAATGTTTTTCCTTGCTGCTACGTAGTGGGGGTGCTAACACAACATTTCTACTTTTGTCTATTTAACCAAACTAGTGCATTAATGAAGTTTTTCACATTGAGTGTGTGTGTGTGTGTGTATATGATATTTCTATATACATATATATATATATATACACATATAGATTTATAAAATGGGTAGGAAAAGTTATCCCTGCTGGTTGAAACACATCACATGACTATGCGTATATCGGAGCACAGCTGCACACCTGCACTTTTACCCCTTCCAAAACAATTTTGACATTTTATAAGATAGATAAACCACTCTGAGGTATGCGGTCACGCTCTGATATACTCACGCCTTGGGTGGTTGACGACTTGGCCTACGGCCTTGTGTGTAACACACACACCAAGGCTTATGTATCAGAGCGTGACCGCACACCTCAGAGTGGTTTATCATATATATATGTATATATGTGTGTGTGTGTATATATATATATATATATATATATATATACTGTATATATATATATATTGCAAAAACTTCATTAATGCTCTAGTTAGGGATAAAGTCACAAAAGTAGGGAAATGAGGCATTAGGGTTTTCAAACCT
Source organism: Neoceratodus forsteri (assembly GCA_016271365.2). Lineage (NCBI taxonomy): Eukaryota > Metazoa > Chordata > Ceratodontiformes > Ceratodontidae > Neoceratodus > Neoceratodus forsteri. The sequence continues at coordinate 714,934,626 of CM057458.1, forward strand.
AACACCCCACACCCACCCTGCACACAGCAACAGGTGTCGGGGGGTGCCTTGTGGTCATCAGCCCTAATGCTCACCCAAATCCATAAGTAAATAAGCTGAGATGGGTACAGTATAGGAGAATGGGGTGAGCGTTAGGGCTGATGACCTGAAAGCACACCCTTGATGCCTGTTGGTGTGTGCAGGGTGGATGTGGGGTGTTAGCTTTGAAAACCCTAATGCCACATTTCCCTACTTTTGTGGCTTTGTCCCTAACTAAAGCATTAATGCAGGTTTTTGCAAATTATTTCCTTACTTTTGAGATAGTATAAGCATATCCTTATTTGCCTGTGGGAACGTAGGACCCCCTGGGCCCGGCACTCCCATCCCTCCATAGATGCATATATGTATGTAGCTGTGGAAGCGCATTCCATTTATAAGACAACAGTGACCAAATTGTCATCATAGCCATCATAGCCATCTTATTACCCTCATATTACCCATATTACCTATATCAATACCCATATTACTTCATATTACTCATCTCATCTTATATTCCTCAGGCTGATCGGAGCCCATTGGGCTGCTACTGCGGACGTGGTCACCTCCACAAGCAACCCGCCCACCCAGAACCGGGCGAGAAGGTGCCTGCTGCCTGCTCTCCTCCTTGGCTCGCAAGGTAACAGCTGGTCCCTGACCCAGGACAAGGGAAAGGGGATTTTGGAGCTTTCTTCCCTTTTCCAATTGAATACCAGGTACCCATCGCTGTAGGACTTGAATGGTTCCAGAAGGCTCCGGAGCACTGTCATTGGTTTCCTGCCCAATGCTTTAGCCAATGCTGAAATCATTGGACTAGGGCATAAGACTGCAGAGAAACACTGACCTTACTTTTCTTCTTTTAGCAGCTGTGTAGTGAAGTCCTGATCTTTTTGCTTCACAGTTCATTTAGCCTGACTTGTATCTTTTGCTGAACTGATCAATCCTTCACTGCACTGTTTTCAGCATTTGCCTAACCTGAACTGGTTTCTTAGTGATTTTTCAGCCCACCCCCTCCGCCACCATCTTCCTTTATTAAATACAGCACCAGAGCTGAGAGACCCACCCACCTCCTACTTGGTTACACTTCATTTTCCATCTTAAAGGGGAAGCACCAAAGAGCTACAGAAAAGCACTTAAAGGAGTAATACCTAGATCCACAATACCAGGATTTCTTTACCTCTCCATTAGAATAAACTCCACTATTAGCCCCTCCCTTCAGACACAATGACTACAGCTATTGTTACAGCGCTGTTTAAGTTGTGTTAAATTCTTGAATTAATCCCTGTAAATTGTTGAAACTGGATCATAGTGTTGCACAAACTGCACTCTGCTGACAGCTCCCTCATTATCTTGTTTTTGGCCACTTCCCTGTCTGTCTCTATCCAGTTCCCCTTACGTTCTCCAAACTAACTGCATACAATGTTTCTAATGATGATGCACTCACTCTGCTCATTAACTCAGCAACTTCTTCTCCTAGCAGTACTTGGCAGCTGCTGTTGAAGCAGCTGCTTACTAAGATTATTTTTTGTCTTAATTGCATTTTTTATTCAGAGTTTTCCCATGGTTAAACTCATGTGTTTGTATCTAAATCAGTGTTTTCCCGATTGAATTAAATTGTGCCACTGTATATTCTACTCTGCTCTTCAATACTGTTCAACACAATGTGTTTTTGCACCTGTGGTGCAAAATAGCATTGCAGTTGTGCAGAATTACATTTTGGTGGGGACTGGGTAATACAGTGGCTGTGCTGATAATTTGGTCACTGTTGTCCTATAAATGGAAGCACATGGCACAGAGGGCCCTGGGCTTCCACAGCTACATACACATATGCATCCATGGAGGAATGAGAGTGCAGGGCACAGGGGGCCCTTCGCACCCACAGGCAAATGTCTGAATCCCACAGCTTCCACTTGCATACTGTGTGACCCTGGGCAAGTCACTTAACCTCCTTGTGCTCCCAGGTCGCTCCTGTAAAAAAGCTTTCAGTTTAGTGTGCTATACCTGGTTAAACAACTAAATAAAAAAAAATAAGGATACGATTATACTATCTCAAAAAGTATGGAAATAAATTTCAAAAAAACTTCATTAATGCTCTAGTTAGGATTAAAGCCACAAAAGTAGGGAAATGTGGCATTAGGGTTTCCAAACCTAACACCCCACCCCCATGCTGCATGCACCAACAGGCGTCAGAGGTGTGCCTTGGGGTCATCAGCCCCAGTACTCACCCCATTCTCCTGTACTGTACCAATTTCAGCTTATTTACTTATGGAATGGGGTGAGAATTAGGGCTGATGACCCCAAGGCACACCTCTGATGCCTGTTGGTGTGTGTAGCGCCACTATAGTTAGGGTTTAGTAGCCTGTTTAATGTTAAACTCATTTTTTTCTTCCTTAATATTTTTGGTTCTCTTTGATGGAATGAGCTGAAATGTTGTATGTGTTGTCTAGTAGGCAAAGTCTGGCTGTGTGGAAATTTTTGTGACAGCAGCTTGTGTGGTTTCTGAGATCTGCATGTGTTATTTTAAGAAAAAAACAAATTTTTTTCCTATACTTAACATTATTTTTTTTTGCTCTCACCTGCAGCCTACATGGAAAGGAATTGTTAACTCAAACTTGCAGGGGACATGTGTCATATTCCAAGGTAGTGCCTTTGACAGGTCTGGTGAAAAAATATAAAAGGGTTCCAGAGTTATAAAGCTTTAAATTGCAGTATTTTCCAACTTGTGCACGCATAGTAGGGGTTTTGAGATAATGTTTTTGTGTGAACCTAAATATTTCATGCTGCAAATGCTTATTTTTGATTTCGTGCCACTGAATTGGCAGGGCACCAAACATTTTTGGTGCCGTACCAACTGCCATCTTGTTGATTTCTTCCAAGAACTGACAAACGTGGAAAAAACACCTGTTTAGCTAGATTCTGATGTTTGTTTTTAAATATTTTGCCCACATATATGTTTTCTGGGCACCCAAAATCCCGGGTGCCCAGCTTAGCATGAGGAGTCCTTCCTCATGTTCTCTGTATGAGAACAGTGGGATTTTCTTGACTTCTGCAGCCACAGCTGGAACTCGTGTTGCTGGCTGCAGATTCAGCTGTGAACTGCAATTTCCCTGGTATCTAATGGCACCCCCCACCCTCCAATCCCCATACTTCATTTTATTAACATATTTCATCCATTGGTGTTAGTGGTATCCCCCCACCCTCCTTTATGTATCCCTGGTGTCCAGTGGCACCCCTCACCCTCCGATCCCCATATTAAATGTTTTGAAACTCTTTCCATTGGTGTTAGTGGTACTCCCACCCTCCCGTATGTTTCCCTGGTGTCTAGTGGCACCCCCCACCCTCCAATCCTCATATTTTATTATTTCTCATTGGTGGGTAGTGGCTCCCATCCCGGGATGTTTACATTCCTGAAAAAGAAAAAGAAAACAGACTCTCCTAGCATCTTTTTTTTCAAAACCTGGAAAAAAAAAACAGTCCCTCGATGTCTCCCCCATTCACCTCCCTATCCCTACCCTCCCACTGAGCACCCACCACCCCACACACACCCTTAACCCATACTTACAAGCGGAGGTCATAGTCTGTGACCTTATGTGGACTGGGACACGAAGGACCCTGTGCTGTCATAGTAAAATAAAGATACTATTACACTAGCTCAAAAAGTAAGGAAATAAATTGCAAAAAAATGTGGTAATGCTCTAGTTAGCATCAAAGCCACAAAAGTAGGGAAATGTGGCATTAAGGTTTCCAACTACAACACCCCACCCCCACCATGCACACACCAGCAGGTGTCAAGGGTTTGTGCCTTGGGATCATCAGCCCTAATGCTCACCCTGTTCTCCTATACTGTACCCTTCTCAGCTTATTTTCTTATGGAATGGGGTGAGTGTTAGGACTGATGACCCCAAGGCACACCTCAACACCTTTTGGTGTGTGCAGGGTGGGGTTGGGTGTGTGTATATATATATATATATGTATATATATATATATATATATATATATATATACTGGTGGATATTCAAAAGTATGCGCACCATGCTAATAGGTTGCGCATGCTAAAGTCCGAATTGCTCATCTCCATATTCAGCAGGAGGCAGTTGCACCACTGAAAACAGGCTGAGCAACAGCGCAATGCAAATGAATGCATGCTGAACTGGAGGGGGAGGAACCATGCATAAACTGCACAGCCCAATATTCAGCCGGGCTGTGCAGAGTTGTGCAGGCGCAACCCCCAACCTGCGCCTGCACAACTTTGAGCCAAAAAAAAAAGGCTTACGTTGAGGGCCACCCACAGGTGAGCTGCTGCATTGCAGGGTGCAACACAGCAGCAGCCACCTGTGGCTGGCCCCCAATCCACTCCCTGTGCCCCCCCTGCAGACCGATCGGGGGCAGCTGACTGTAATTCCCCACCACCACCCCCCACTGGCCCGATCGCGGGCAGTAAGTTTACTAAACCTCTCCTCCTCCTGCAGTCATCCCTGGTGGTCCAGTGGACCGAAATGCCCGATGCCCAGGCATTTAAGTAAACCCCGAACATAGCCCTGATGGCTAGCGTCCCCCCCACCCCATTCACTGTGCATTACATGACAGTCCAATTTGTGAATTTCATTCACAGATCTGGACTGTCATATATTATGGGCTCATGCCCATTGGCTCTTGCTCTGCACCAATGAGCGTGCAGCCCACCGATCGGCAGTCAGTCGTGCGGGCGCGGGCAACAGGCGGGTGGGATGCTGCCGCCCGCCGCCGCCGGGGGTGAGCCGGATGGTGGGGCTTCGTGGGTGGGTGGGTGGGGGATACTAGCCACCAGGGCTATGTTTGGGGGTTTATTAAATGTACTGCGTGATCGGGCATTTCAGTCCACTGGACCACCAGGGATGACTGCGGGAGGAGGGGGGTTTAGTAAACTTACTGCCCGCGATCGGGCTGGTGGGGGGAGGAGTACACTATGTCCGCGATCGGACCACTGGGGGTGGTGGTGGGGTTTGTACACTGATTCCCCGCGATCGGGCTGCAGGGGGCATCGGTTCCCGACGGCTGCTGCCTGTCAGGGCACCAGGCGCAAGTCCTCGGGGATCGGCACACCTACATGCTAATGGCATGCAAATGGGGCCATAATCAGATGCAAATGGCCCCCCTGTGCCTTGCATGAATTATAGCCCCATTTGCATGTCACCTTTTGAATATCGGGATTTTGCGCATGGCGCAATGGAACTTGCGCCACCGCAAGTTGAATGCTCCTCTGTCAACTTGCCGGTGGCAAGTTCCACTGCGCCATGCACAGTGGCTGTGGCTGGGGGTGATGTTCAAAGGGTTGCTCAATGGCGCAACTCCTTTGAATATCACCCCAGACACACCCCTACGCAACTATTTTGCGCAGCGCAAGGGCTTGCGCCTATGAATGGCGCAGTTTTGAATATCTCACCCACTGTCTATATATATAGATATATATATTTTTTTTTTATTATAGTGGTGTGGTAGTGCCAGTATAGTAAGGGATGAGTAGGCCGCTTAATGTTAACCCCCTAAATTTGCACTTTAATAGCTTTGCCCCCATTTAATGGATTTGCACAAAATTTTGCATGCACGGTCTGGGGCGCAAAGTCTCATGATGTGCCAGGCTTCATTCTGGTCAGATGTGTGGATTCTGAGATACATATAGTAGGACAAGTCTGGGTTTTTTGATGTTATTTTTTTGTCATTGCCTAGCATCCAGATGGTTTGAAAGTTAGTTTTAAAAGTTTCAGGGTAGTATCCGAATAAAAAACAAATCCTGTCGCTGGTTTTCAGCTGACCTCAAAGCTGCACTGCTGGAAAGAGGTAAACTTTGGAAAGTAGTAAGAAAAACTAAGAATATCATGGACTGGATGATCTTTAGGAAAGCCAGGAATAAATGCACTAGGAAAGTTAGGGATGCAAAGGCTGCCTACTACCTGGCCCAGCTTGACTCCTCCTACCATAATACTGCTAGATTTTGGGGCACCATCAAGGGTATGATGGGCCAGGATGTTAACAACCCCTTCCAACCCATTTACACAGTAACTATGGCCCCATTACTGGCACATTGGAAATCCTGGATGCATTCAACGACCACTTCACAACAGCTGGCCTTGCCTTTGACTCCTCCCAGCTAACCTATTAAGGGATCATTTAAGCTCCCACTATACTGGTGAACAAAGAGTTGACTCTCCTTTAGCTTCAAACCTATACTGTTGAAACAAGTTGAGGATCTATTATGGCATCTAGATACCAAAAAGTGCAGGAGCAGATCTTCTGGACCCATTCTTTCTAAAGATTGCGTGTCATGTGCTTGCAGTCCCCCTAACTCACCTCTTTAACCTTTCCCTAAACTCTGGCTCTATTCCCACACTGTGGAAGACAGCCCAAGTGGTCCCCCTTCTAAAATCAGGGGACCCTATGGATCTTAATAACTACAGGCCCATTTCCATCCTACCTATGTTATCCAAGATGCTGGAGAAATTAGTGAATATTCAGTTAAAGGAATATCTGGACAATGCTAATCTATTAAATCCAGCTCAATCTGGATTCAGGGCCAAACACAGCACTATCATTGCATTAGCCAAGGTCACCAATGATTGGCAAACCGAACTGGATAAAAAGTACAATGTCTGTGCAGTATTCCTGGACCTGAGCAAAGCATTCGACACTGTGGACCATGAACTGCTACTCTCATCCCTACACTCCATTGGCCTAGATCCATCCTCCCTTAAGTGGTTCAGATGCTACCTCTCCGGTAGATCACAGCAGGTTAAAGCTGAAGGTGACCTCTCCCCATTAAGACCACTGTCAAGAGGAGTCCCCCAAGGCTCTAGTCTGGGTCCTATCCTTTTTGCCATTTATATAAATAAAATTGATTCAACCCTTACCAAGTCCTCAGTACATCTCTTTGCTGATGACACTGTACTGTATGTCAGCAACCCTTCACCTAAAGTTGCTCATGAAATCCTAAAAGCAGAATTCTCCCTGTTACAACATCAGCTTCTCGAGAAAAAGCTTCTGCTAAATGCAAAGAAAACCAAAGCAATGATGTTCACAACCCAAAACTCCACTAACACATCCTGTTCAATCAGTCTCCCCCAGATATGCGCTATACTTGGAGAAAATCTGGAGTATGTTGAAAATTTCAAATACCTAGGTGTGTGGATTGACAACAGACTTGACTTTACTCAGCATCTAGAACAACTGCTGAAAAAGCATGGCGCGAGGTGCAGCATTCAGTGCCTCTGTCCTCAGCACCACCAGACCAGCCTTTGAGTAGGAAGTTTAATGTTAAACCCCAGTTTTTGCACTTTACTAACTTTGCAACCGTTCAATGAATTTGCATGACATTTTGCATGCATGGTCTTTTAGGGTGGTTCTCCAGATATACCAAGTTTCTTTCTGGTTGGATTTGTGGATTCTGAGATCCGGATAGTGCAAAAAGTGATTTTTTTGGGGGGTATGTCTTTTGGTAACAGTTGTAGCACCCAGATGGTTTGGAATTTTGGACTGAAATATTTAGGGTAGAAAGTGGCTGGCCCACAGATTGTTGGTTTGGTGAAAAAACATTAATCTGCTCCAAAGTTATTTAAATTGTAAAATTTCAGTTCTGAGCCTGCTCTGTAAGCACTTCAAGATCCGTATGAAATTTAAAAATAATCCTTTTTCATATGGGGCCAGTCTTTTTTCATGAGTGAAAAAATCTTTTTTCATTTGCCACCATTTTGTTTTTTGTCTTTTTGGAAAATAAATTTGAAAACCCACAAAAATGACATCCTGCTGACAGACCAACACATTTATCCTTCTCATTGGGCCTCAGGTGGATTCTGCACTTCACTGTTGGAAAAATGTTCCTCCCCCAATTTTTTTTCACATTTTAAATCTTTTTTTGTCACTCGCTTCCAGTACGAACATTTTCGTATAAAGGAAAATGTCATACGAAAATTTTTGTATGACCTAAATTATTTAGTTTTTCCCTTGTGTCTAGTGGCACCCCACCCTCCGATCATCTTTCCCATAATTATTTAATTGCTTCCTGGTGTCTAGTAGCACTCTCCACCCTCCAATCACAGTCCCCATAATTATTTAATTGTCCCCTGACACCTAGTGGCACCCCACCCTCTGATCAACATCTTCGTAATTATTTAATTGTTCCTTGGTGTCTAGTGGCACCCTCACCCTCCAATCACCATCCCGCTTGATATTTGTTCATTCCCTGGTGTCTAGTGGCACCCCCACCCTCCAATCACTGTCCTGTTAAATAAAGAAATTGGTTCCTTGATGTTTTTTTTTAACCTGTAAAAAAGAAAATGGTCTCACACCAATACAACCCCCCATCCCAACTTCCCACTCCGCACCTACCACCCCCCCCCACATACCCTCACTCATGTGAACAGGACTCAAGGTGAAGAGTCACTCTCTGATCGAAGACACGTCTTGCTGCTGGAACCGCTGACTGCAATTTCAGAAACTAAGGTAAGTATGGTTCAATGTATTTGAAGGGGGGTTTCAACTTTGCTGCATAACTTTGCCATTTTTGAATATTTTGAACCCACATTATCAACATGGCCTTTTGGGGACCCTGCCTCATGAATAATGGTGATGGAATTACTTAAATCCGTCTGGATAGGTGATTTCACATGACTTGGTGAAATTACTTTTCAGGTAGGATTTAAAAATTTTCACCACCCATATTTATGAGGTGGGGTGATAAGAAAGCTATGTTAAAAATTTGGGGTAAAATATGTAAAAATGGTAAAGTTATGCACATTCACTGACATTTTGCTATGCTCGCTTGTAACTTTGGTAATTTAAAATATTTTCACCCCAAATTTACAACATAGCTATTTTTTACACCACCTTATGAATGTGACAGCTGTAATTTTTCAAGTCCTGGCCAAAATGTGTTTTCACACTTGTGGTGCATGATTACATTTCCATGCTGTGGAATGACGTTTCAATGGGGATTTGAAAATTCTCACTACCAGGTTCGTGAGATGGGGTAATAACAATGCTATGCTGACAGTTTGATTGCTGTTTTGGCAGAAATAGAGGTACACAGCCCAGAGGGCCCTGCGCTTCCACAAGTAAATGAGGATAGAATTCGACTATTTCAAAAAGTAAGGAAATTCTTTATAAAAAAAACTTCATTATTGCATTAGTTAGGGTTAAACTGATAAAAGTAGGGAAATATGGCATTAAGATTTTCAACCCTAACACCCAACCCCCACCTTCACCCTCCGGGCAGTAACAGGAAAAACATAACAATTTCACCTCTCCTGCGTCTTCGCTAATCAGCCATGGGGTGTGTCTTGGGGTTGTCGGCTCTAATGCCAACCCCATATACTCTACACATCTCAGCTTTTTTCATGATCGAATGGGGTGAGGGTTAGGGCTGACAACCCCAAGACACATCCCATGCCTGATTAGCGAAGATGTAGGAGAGGTGAAACTGCAATGGTTTGTCCTGTTGCTGCCTGGAGGGTTGGGTTGGAGTGTTAGGGTTGGAAACCCTAACACCACATTACCTTACTTTTGTCAGTTTAACCCTAACTAGTGCATTAATGAAGATTTTTGCAAAGAATATATATATATATATATATATGTATATGTACTGTATATAAGGGATACATGCTGGTCTGTAGTTGAATACACTAATTATCTTGTTGAGTGCTGATTGACCTCAGGTGACCTCACGAGTGGCTGGGCACAGTGATGCCACGAGTAGTAGTCCCTGAGGTCAGTCTGCACGAGTCAAGATAAATAGTGTATTAAATGGCCAGACCAGCAAGTATTCAATTTATGCAATAGAGCACAACATGCTGATTATTTTTATATTATATTGTCCCAGTGGTTTTGTGGAAGAAAAGGTTATTTAGGTGGTACTCTTTGCCAATTACCATTGCTGTTCTGCCTTATAATAGTTTTTTTTGTTTAATTTTGTGAATGGGCTGGTAGTTGTAAGGTCTGATTGGTTGCTGGGGTCAGTAGCATCACGGTGATTGGCTGTGTGCCTGTGCACTCTCCTATTGGCTGTTACCACCCTTGTCAGCTCTCATAGGCTTCTTTCTGGTTGTTGATGTGACTTAAGCTGATGGCACAGTTTCTTTAACAGTTGATGGGGAATTGCCATGAAGTGAACATCGGGCACGTGCATCTAGCACTGGATGACATTGGAAGCAGCCTTCTCCTGGATTTGAGGACCTCGGGGACATCGTGGAGGATCCAGCTTATGGAGTAACCCTGGAGAGCAATGTACCCTCTAATTTTTAGTCTCTGTGGGTGGGCGACTGATAAGTGTGTGCGGCACCTTGTGCAAAAAAAATGATTCATGTGCGCAAATTGGGTGGCCCAAACAAGTGATGTATTTTATTGTCAGTAAACAGTAGAAAACAACCAAACACTCAAATACTCAATGCAAAGTATAAATATACATTCTGACACAGTCCGAAGCTTGGATGTTTATTGTGCTCCATAACAGTATGAACTGGAAACATGTGTAAACTATGTACATTTTAAAGAGTCTTGCATGCATCTAAAAGGGGTGCTGCTGATGATGCATTGCTAAGAAATCAACATTTACTGTTTTTTTCTCCTGTTGTTCCCATTCATTCAGTGGACTTATATTTTATTAAGATCCATTTTTCCACCAGATGTTAAAAACAATTTTGTTCGCATCAGTATATCTAAATGTCTTTCTTCCAAGCAGTTTCTTTGTTTGCTCTTAATGCAGTTCATGAGGGTGAAGCCTCTTTCACAGTCAGCACTAGAAGTTTGGAATGTAGATGTGATAGTAGTAGTACAATTTATTGTTCAGCATAAAGCAGTTACAATATACTAAAATCAGGACAAAATACATAGTAAATACAACTAGACAATAAATAAATCAACAAGGAACTTAAATATCTTTACAGTGCAATTCAATTTAACAGAGTACCTTTTCACATAAATAACCTCAACAGGACTTCAAGTCCCCCTAATAAACTTGACAAATGAGTTGAGATTAAAAATATTGCAAAGATCTCTACCATTTTCTTCTCTTTCATAGTAAACAAATATTCCAAATGATCCTCCGGGGAGGCTGAGATCCTGTAACAATCCACACAGCAGTTTTTTCCTAGTTGATTCATACCTAGGACACAAGAGTACCATATGTTTGAGATCACCTATAGTCCCCACTCCACATTTACAATATGGAAGAAGTACCACCTCTCTTTTGTCTGAAATGAATGCATTGAGCATTATAGTTTTCAATTCCGAATCTTGTATAAATTCTTATTTGTTTAGGCAGGTTAAAAAAAGTGATGTGGCTCATATCCCCACGAAATCTTTACTTTTTTTATACAATCCATATAGCTTAAGCTTGATGAATTGAACATAGAAAGAACTGATGTCTTAAATCAATAATCCTCAATTTTACATCCTCCCTAATCTCCTCAAATGGTCTTGTGTAAATTTTATGTAAGAGGTGGCCCAATCCAGCCAGCATTATTGTTTCCTTAATAAGTTGAATAAAGGGATGTACATATCCCATGCTGGCCAATTTGATGGCTTCCACTACACCCATTCTGGGATATCTTTGTTGGGGCAAAAGAAAAAGTTTCAACAGAAAGAGACTCTGTCATTCACAGATGAGAGAAGTCAAGAAATGTTGTCCTACCTCCAAGGCAAGAATACAGCTTAGAGTTCCATTTAGAAATATTAAGAGGTCTCTATAGAGTTTATTCAGAATTATTTCTAATTCTCTAACCTTAGTATAATCCCAGATTTCAGAGGCATATAACATGCTCATTCTTATTTTGGCATTAACAACTCTTAATACCCTGCTCACCGATGACTTCCCCATCTTGCCGTTAAATATTTTAGGACATTTACAGAAGATCCCATTTTAAATTGAATAGCCTCCAAATGTTTGGTCTGAGATAGGCTATAGGCAAAATGGGCACCTAAATAGTCATAACACTTAACAGTGTCTATATGGTTACTGTTTAGCCTAAAGCCTACCGTATTCATTGTCTGAGAGCCAAAAACTACAATGTTGGTCTTGCCAAGATTAACTTTTAGTTTTCTTTGAGTACAGAGAGATTCAAAGTGAGCCAATTTTCTTTTAAATCCTAGGACTGAAGTAGAGAGCAAGACTGAATTGTTTGCATATGATAAACATTCAATCTTTTGATCATTAATTTTTAAGAGTATGAAAATCTGGGTTACCTAGCTGATCCAAGACTGTATTAATGTAGATGTTAAATGGAGTGGGGACCAAAATACAGTACACCTGTCTGCCCCCGACATTTGTCTCAAATCTATCAGTTAGATGATCATATTGATTATACTGGATTCTTGCCCACATATTTTCATAGAGTCTATTAATAACATCAAGAAGTAAGGCCTCCAATTTCGGATCACTTAATGTTGCCCAAAGGATTTTTCTACTAATCCTGTCGAAGGCCAAGGAGAAGTCCACAAAACAGCAATATAATCTGTTTTTTCTCACTTTAGTATACTTGCAGATCAGATGCTGAAGCACATAATAATATTGTATTGTAGAACAGTCCTTCCGGAAACCGTTCTGTGCCTCATTCAATACTGAGTTCTCCTTGACCCACAACAGCAATCTGCCCAAATTTATCCTAGAGAAAATCTTCTACGAAACATCTATCAAACTAATAGGCCTATACATCCTTGCGTCATTCGGATCCTCTTTTTTAAAAATTGGGAAGATAACACTACCTGCCCAACTGGCAGGGTAAGAGTACCCGGAACCAGGCCATTAAACAGCAAAAGAAGAAAAGGAATCCATCAGTTGGTAAAAACCTTATAGAGATCACCTAGGAGCCCTGGTGCTTTATTTGCCTTAAGGCCAATCAGTGCCACTTGGATTTCATCCTCTGTGATCAAGATAGGTCTTGGAAAAATTTCATCCTTCTATATTTTGAAAGCATCAGGTGTCTCCTGCTCTTCATGAGAATAATAGAGCTCGAAGAAATTAGATGCCCAAACTTCAGGTGTAATATAGGTTTCAATCCTATTGGCATATCTTTTATATCCCTGGGCAACAATATTCCAAAATCGCCTTCCATCCCTATCTAAAACAGCCTGCCTCAGTTTTTCTCAAAATCCCTGAGTATGTTTATGTCTCTCCCGTTTGAGAATTTTCCTATATTTTTCTCTTTCACTCTTTAGCAATTTAAAATCTGCTGCAGACTTATTGCTTTTCTTCTTATGCTGTCTTAGTTTTCCTCCAAACTCTTTCTTTGCCTGTAAGCATACCGACTTAAACTCAGACTTTTTATAAAGGGACCTAGGATGGTACGTTGTTCTACATCCAGGTCCAAGTAAAGAATGAATAGTGTCCCAATTCTCTAAAATATTAAAGGCCTTACTTTTGTCCAGGACCAACTCGTGAATATCACCTAAGACTCCTGTACTAAGAATTTCTTTGAAACTAGCTTGATGAATCTGCTTCCATCCAATCCTTCTCTTGTTTGATGACTTCCAAACTCTCTTCCTGTTGTGCCTTACTCCTTAAAGTTCCAAAAGGGCATTTGTTGTTAATTACAATAGCACAGTGTGCTGATTCCAATCTATCCATGACCTCTAACTTTTGGACCAGCTTTACTGCTTCCAAATTGGTCCAAACCTGATCAGGCATTGAAGAGCCAGTAGGTCCTCTATACGCTAAGGATCCAACTAGATCTTCTTGAGTTCTCCCATTTAAAATACAGAAATTTCTACTGACCAAGCCCGTTCGCAATTCCCTACCTCTGAGATTAGATTTTAGATCCCGAACAGTCCTAGTATACGATATATTTGGATTAATTATAGATATTGTATGGATCATATCTCAATATACATCCTCCAAAAAATGAGAAGGAATTCTGGCATTAAAGTCTCCCAAAATAATTATAGGATGAGGTATACTCTTATCTGACAACTTGTCAACTGCCATTTTCAGATCCTGTATGAAAAGGTCGGCAGGGTCAGTAGCTTTATTGTGAGGGGGAAAGTATATATTGCAGGGAATGATCTTCTCTTGTCCCTTGCTAATCATTAGAGCCTGAAAATTTAGCAAGTTTTGATAAAAGGAAATACCTTTAAACCTTCCAACTTTTTATCTTTAGTTGCTGGCAGAGTTTATCCAGAAATCTCACTACTTCGTGGTCAATTATTTTAAGATGGATGCCTTCAGTATTCCATGAAAGTATAGAAAGGGCATACACATCTCGATTCCCAGTTCCCTTATCCAAATCCAGCTGGCATTCAGAGTTCATTTGTTTGATATTATCTACAGGCTGCATTTGTCAGGCTTAATCAATAACTGTCAGCGACAAGTAGGTATTAGGGTCAGTTAGGTTTCCAAAGTCAGTCAGGGGGTTATCTGCCTCTAAGATTGATTTTGGACTATCCTTAGTCTGTTTAAACCATGAAAAGACTTCACCCAAGTCTAACGTGTTAACTAAATGTATTCCCAAACAATCCAGCTTGCTGGCCAGAGACAGCAAGCTGCTAGTTGTATGAGGATTTTTAAATGTAGTATCAATTTGTGTTGTGGACTCAGGATCTCCACAAGTTTATGGACTCCACCATGTTTCTGGAAATATAACATCCTAATGTTCTTTCCAAGAGCAGCAATAAATCTTCCCTAACTTTTCTATGAGAATCCTTGAGTGAAATCTTCTACCCAAATATAGTTATGGTCCTACTTAGCCATACTTCTCTCTGCTTCAGTACATGATCCTCTATCACTGCCAAGATTTTTCTCTGTGCTGTTGTATCCTTCTCACTTTGCACCTCCCTATGGAGATTCTCTTCTGGGGAAGCATAAGACTGTGTAGAAACCTCTATGCATGATAGCTTCATGTTTAGCTTGGAATGTAGCAAATACATCAATAAGTTTAGCCACCATGCTGTACTGCACATTAGTCAAAGCAAAGTGTATTATGTCAGTTAAGGATTTTAATGATCCTCCCTTTAATTTTTCAGCAACTATAAATCTGAAGTCATTGTACTGGCTAACAATTTATGCCTGGTCCACTGATGAAAATAAATAGTCCTGATATTTGCTGTACAGTATCTCAATAGTTGATAAGCCAAACTCAAAACTGCACTGTGGCATTGCTACAAAATCAAAGGCAGATCAGTCAGAAAGTTCTCCTGCAAGAAAATCAGCTGTCCAGATGATCACATAACAGGCCAATGAATTGCAAAATTGCTGTTGTGCTTACTTCAGCTGTGCACTTAGCCAAAAGCAGTTTTACTGGTTGGCTCCAGTAGACAGTTTCACCCAGGTACTAGCTTCTGATCTTTTTTTGTTTTTGCCTTAGCAATCTGTACAGCTTCAACTGTTAGACCACTTTCTGAAACCTCTTAGACAACTCTGCCAACTCCAAAAGTACATTATTTAATACTGTTATGGTAATGTGGTATTCAGGGTTGGACAGCTTCTTAAAGCAGTACTTAGCAATGGGATCTTTTGATGGATGCATGCATAATTGTATGTGATATCATTTACCCTAGGTGTGGTTTACAATAACTATGCCGGGTATTGTCAAGCTCAGTGGGGGAGGGGGGGTTAAAATGTATTTTTGCATTGTAGTGAGTGACTCAGTGTGATATGAGAGAGGAGATGCATTTAGGAGACTGTATTTCTCTTCCATTCTGGATCCATACTAAGCGCAATCTGAATTTATGAAATTAAATGAAAAGGACATTTTTTGCACTGCTATTTCTTGTTGTCCATTTTAGAATTACTATCCCCATATAGTCAATATGGGCAACCTTTTACACGCACTAATTCATTGAATCTCAAATGTGTGTATAATGTGACACCCTGTTTTTTTTTTTTAACCTCTTTATTAAGGTTTTATTGTTTCCAACAAGACAACGTACATACATACATACATACATCCCAGGATACACACCCAGGCCCACATCCCTAAACTGGATATGGAAACTATATATAACCCCCCAAACTATATACAGTCACAGTTAAATTTTATTATCCCCAAACATTTTACTCCATTCCTCTTAAAGTAACCTTCAGATCCGTTCTTTCGAGTTCGGTATTAGTCTAGCCTTAACCATAGTCCGACTTACTATATAGGGTTGTCACTCCTAACCATAGGTGTACCTATTCCAGACTATCCTTGAATAACTGTGTCCCTAGGAAGGAGAGAGAATCCCATGTGCCCAACCAAATAAAAGCATATCTTCTGACCTAGGCAAACAAGTTTATGTGAGAGTTATGACTATACGTATAGAAAACCTATCTAATAACAGTCATATAATTCCAATCACTTTCAGACCCCTCAGACTTTCTCATAATAGAATTTAACCAGCTACTCTTCTCCAGACAGACAGATCTGAACCTGAGGACCTTTCAACTGTATTGAGTACACTGCCTCTAGGGTCCCCCACCTTCTGTCATATAATTTCTTTTTCCCTTCCATCAACATGTGTTGTTTAAGTCTCTCCAAGACCTGTAGGAGGTCCCTAACCCATTGATCATAGCCATAAATTCTATCCTCCTTCCAGTGTCTTAGGACAAATGCTTTAACTACAGCTGACATGAGGGACACATGATATTTAGCTGAGTCCCTCGGTACCCTTCTCATGTCTCCTAATATACATATCTCTGGGCTAATGTACTCCGAGTAGTTTAGTATCGGATCCATGTCTTTTTCAATCTGAACCCATAATGGCTGAATTCGAGAACAAGTCCACAATACATGTAATAGGTCTCCTGGTTCTATGTCACAACAAAAACACCAATCTGTCTGAGTTTTCTAGAACACAACTTGTCGGGGGTGCAGTAGATATTTGAACAGATAAAAAATTGCATAGTATTATACTTCGGTATAGGCAAAGCTTTCATGTGTTTCCAAACTTCTATCCAGTCCAGTCTCAGGGGGGATAATGCTTTTTCCCAATATATTATCTGATTTTCGGGTTCTGTGCAAACATAGTCTAACAGGACCTTGTATACTTTTGAAAGGGGATGCTGTGAAAGGTCCAACTCCCTTAAGTGATCCCACATAAACAAATTTATTCCCCCATCTTTATTATCTTGCATGAACTTCTGTAACAGGTTGGTAATCTGGATCTTTTAAAAAAAATCCCAGTCCCTAGTCTGTGTTGGCAAGAGCACCCTGTCTGCGGTTATAAAGTCTGCCGCTTTGAATTCCGACAGCAGTGATGTCCACTGGCCTCTCAGTATTCGATTTCCCAGGCGAAAGTTAGGGTTTCCCACTATGGGCTGTTCCCTTGCCCCCCTTTGTGCTCTCTTCTGCCCTGGGGTTAACCACTCCCACCACGCTTTAACTGATTTATATTTTGGAGAGTGCTTTCTTATGTCAGGCAAAGTCTCCGGATCTACAAATAATAATGCAGTTGGGGAAAGTTTTATGTCTTCTAGGATGAGTTGTTCAATTCGAAGCCACATTGGAGTGTATGCCTCATCTCCCCGATGCCTGTCCCAGCGTCCCATATGCCCTAGTTGCCCTGCTACATAGTATAACATTAAGTCTGGAAGCTTCATGCCTCCCTTTAGATGGGGGAGGCGTAAAACGGCATGTTTCCTCCTTGGAGGTTTAGAATCCCATAGGAATTCTGAAATAATCCTTTGAATACTAATGAACCTTCCCTTCGGGATAATATAGGAAGAAAGACAAATCAGGTACAGCAATCGAGGCAGAAGGTTCATTTTAATTAGTCCCAATCTGGCAGTGAAGTTTAGAGGAAGCCTCCTCCACCTTTCAATGTCCTGTTTAACTTTGGCCACAATGCTACCCACATTCTCCTCCATCCCATCTGCTGATCTAGCCAAAATCCAGATTCCCAGGTATTTAATTTTTTCCGAGGCCCAATTAAGTTGGAAATGCTCAAAATCTGCCCTATAGGTATGCACCGTGAGTGGAAGAACTTGGGTTTTAGATAAATTTAACTTATAATTAGACACCCTCGAAAACTTCCCGATGATTTCCAGGGCACTTTGAAAGCTGACAGACGGATTACTTAAGTGCAACAAGATGTCATTGGCAAATACCGATAATTTAAGCTCTGTCCCCAAAACTTCAATCCCCTGAACCCTCTGTTCCATAGCAAGGGATCTTAACAAAGGTTCCAGGTAGATATTAAATAAAATTGGTGACAAAGGACAGCCCTGCCTAGTTCCATTTCTAAGAAGAATCTCTTTAGAGAGATATCCATTGCATAGGACTCTGGCTGTAGGGGCTTCATAAAGATTTCTAAGGCCTCCTAGGAACCCCCTTGGAAACCCCATTTTTCCATTGTGAGAAATAAAATTGGTGGAAACCCGTAACGCCTTCTCGGCATCTAATGCTATTAGAGCCATAGCGGATTTTGAAATGGCAGCTCTGTCTAAGATGTGATGGAGTTTCCTTAATGCTCATGAGCCCCTCCCTGGCATAAACCGACTTGTTCTTGACTAATTAAAAAAGGAGCAACTTTCAAGACCCTGTTAGCCAAAATTTTTGTGAGTATCTTAATATCTTGGTTTATTAAAGCTATGGGCCTATAATTACCTGGTAGGTCTCTGGGTTTATCTGGTTTTGGGATCAACATGATATAGGCCTGGTATAACGGAGGGTGGGGAACCCCTCCATTCATGATGGTCGAGAAGAGTTCTTTCAATAGAGATATTATTGTCACTGCATGAACTTTATAAAATTTGGCCGGCAGGCCATCAGGTCACGGTGCCTTCCCATTTGGCAAGTCTTTAATTATCTCCATAATTTCCAGCTCTGATATTGGGGCAGCCAGGGTCTGGGCCCGCTCTAGGTCTAATCTAGGCAACGGTATTTTATCCAGGAACCCCCCAATTTCTGTCACTGAGCTAGGGGCCCCCTCTTGGTATATTGCAGCATAGCAATCCGCAAAAGCATCAGCCATTCCTTGAGGTTCCGAGATAAACTCTCCTTCAAACTTCACTGCCACAATCGTTCTTTCCGCCTCCCGCTCCTTAATCCTGTGGGGCCAATAATCGGCCTGGCATGTCCCCCTGTAGCAGATATTTAGCATTCAATCTTTCCAGCCAGCGATCAGCCCTATAGTTCAGTATACCTCTATATTCCTCTTTTAGTTCTCTTAGTTCCCTATTCATCTCCTTAGAGGAACCTTCTAGAGGTGATAGAGACTTGATGGCCCCCAATATGAATTCCTCCTGAGCCCTATTTAATTTGTTCCACCTAGCTGTATATTCCTGTGCCCATCCCCCATACAGCACTTTGCAGACGGGCCAAGCTAGTTTCTTATCCTCAAGAGTTGGGATTTGGTTCCGAATAATTTCCTTAAGTTTACCCTCCAATTTAGTTACCATATTGTCCACCGTTAACATCCCTTCATCTAGATGCCACCGATATGGCTTAGGGGGAATATTGTCAATCTCCCATAACAGCTGAATTGGGGAATGGTCAGACAATGTCCTTTCAAAAGTATACATACCTACAATCCCCCTTAAAACTTCCCTATTAACCAAAAAGAAGTCAATCCTGGTATATGTCTTATGTACTCCTGAATAGAAGGTCATCTCCGTCTCCCCTTTTCTGTAGATCCTATATGGGTCTACTAATGCAGTAGCTTCCAAAAATCTATATAGTGCTGCTTGCAAGGAGCTGGGTGCTTTATTGGAAGGGGGATTCCTGGCGACCCTATTGTCCAAACATATATTCCAGTCTCCTGCCAAGATAGATGAACCCTGTGGGAGTGCGACAATATCAGCCTCCAATGAGGCGAAAAATTCTGATTTAGCCGGAGTGGGGCCATAAATTGAAGCACACAGCAATGGGTGTCCCAAAAAAGAGCCCATCGTGTATATCCCCCTACCATCCTCTCTTACTTGAGTGCACCCAATTATATATGGGCAATCTTTCCTAATTAATATCGCTACCCCACCTGAGGCTTTCGCACATCCAGTTCTGATTACCTTGCCCACCCATCCCTTCCTAAGTAAATGCAACTCGTCATTCAACAAATGGGTTTCCTGAAGTGCAGCAATATGTACCCCCAACTGATTAATGTATCTTAGTATAACCAGTCTTTTCTTCCTCCCCCTGAGACCTTTCACATTCCATGATAGAATTCTAAGTGACCCCATCTACTACAGCCTCGCCCTTGGCCTTCACTCTCATACCTTTGTTTTTCTTATGTCACATGTCTTGGTTTCTCTCTCGTTCCTTCCCCTCCATAGCTCCCCTTTCGTACTACCCCTGATCCTACGATCGCCCTCCTTAATCATCCCGAGACGTGTATGAGTCAGCTCTCAAGATGTCTCCAATCACCCCGCGAGTCCCAGTGTAAACCCGTAGTAGCCCCCTTCCTACTTGCCCCCAGCTACAGGTTCATACTAACCTAGCACCCATTTAACTTTAAATTATTGAAAAGGGAACCTGCTTCTCAGTAACTTGAGCCACTCTCTCCATGGCGATCTGCTATAGTAACCTAATATATACCCTGAATAACAAGAGTAACCACTGAATCTGATAATACCAAAAAAAAAAAAAAATATTCCACCAAAGGACTTTGTTTTACCACCTCACAAAGCCCTCAAACCTACTCTCCCCACTCATAGAGAGGGGAAGAAAGAAAGGGAAAGAATCTCAGTAACATAAAATTCTGCCCACTAATGCCGCTTTTCCCCAGCACTGCTAGTCCCCTGTTCCCACTGCTATGTTTACATTTTCACCAGTCCCTTTTTTCCCCTCAGGTCACCGACTTGAACAAATCCGGTAGCTCCACTCTAAGGCTTTCCAAGGCTTCTTCTGCTGTGAGGTACCTTCTGTCCCCTTTTGACAACTTTACCACCAGGGTGGCTGGATATTGTAATCTAAATTTCAACCCTGCCATGTACAGCTTCTTTTTTATGTCCGTATACTCCTTCTGCTTTTCTCTCACCGAAGGGACCAAATCTTGAAACAGCCAGAGAGAAGCCCCATTCCAGTGTAGATTTCTATTAGCTTTAGCTTTGTTTAACACATGAGTTTTCTCCTTGTAATTCAGGAACCGCATTATGATGACTCGAGGACGAGCTCCCGGTGGGGGGGTCTCTCTCAGTGCGCGGTGGGCCCTCTCGAGGTTGTAGGAGTTGCCAAACGGCGTGGGCCCAAATAGCTTCAGAAGAAGATCTTGTGTAAAGGCTACACAATCTGAGCCTTCCGTTCTCTCAGGCAGTCCTGCCATTATTAAGTTATTCCTCCAGCTCCTCGCTTCTTGATCCTCAAGATGGTTTTCTATTTTTCTCACTTGCCTTTTCAAATTAATCATATCCTGTTCCATGGTTCCGGTTTTTCTCTCCAGCGATGCAACTCTGGCCTCAACATCCCCCACTCTCTGCGTAAGAGCATGCAGAGCAGGCTTCAGCATTGTGAAATCAGTAACCAGCCCTTTCAGGAGTTGTTTTATTTCAGTGATGTCCTCTGAGGTTGATTGCCCCTCCTGACCCTCCGCCTTCCGGTCCTCATGTTTTTCAGAGGTCAGTGAGTGGGGCTTTGAGCACTTAGTCGCCGGCGTTCTCATTGCCATAGGCTCAGGGCTTCCTTGTTCCATCTCGGCCATTTCCCTTTCCGCGCTCGTTGGTGTTATGTTACTATCTTCGCCCACCATACAGAGCCTGAAATCGCCTTCCACGTTGCGGCAACCTCTACCAATCGAAACTCCTCACTGTTTCAGTTCTGCGGGTTCTCAAAACGTTAAAATTTATAACTATTTTTCGTCGGGACTCGGGAGCCTTATTAAGGACGTCTACTCCCTGCTAGCTCATCACGTGATCCGACACCCTGTTTTAAAGAGAAGCGCAATCTCATCTCTCTAGACATATGTGCAGTCAGTGTCTCAGCCTGCTAATTGAGAAGGTTATACTCATCCCGGCCCCCAACAAATAGATAAAAAAATGACACAAACAGACAGTAGGTTGCTTTGATGTTTTATTGTAAACAAAAACTATAGTTTTCCCATTTTCTTCTACTGAAAAAAAAATTAACACGCTTTAAATGGTGAGGCTTTAAATCCATTATAAACACATTTTGTATGTGAGACGCTGCTTGGGGAGGAGGCAGATTAGCCTGAAGTTGTGCAACTTTAAAACTGAAATAATATAATATATGCCCTATGTCAGAGAATCTCTTGCATTGCTTTGTTGGGGGGGAATCTACCAAACAAATAAGACATGCCACTTCTGTGACCAGCAGGGGAATACTGTTCATTATCAAGTACTGTCTTACTGAAAAGAGGTGTCAAGCTGAAAACATTGTTGTAACTACAAAGCCGATTGGTTGGAATTTTGCTGATGAGTTCCATTGTTCAATAAGTGGAGCAAGAGCGAGACTGCTGGTTTGTTAAAGTTAATGGGTTGTGGCTTCAGGGGTGGGCATACAATGTTTCTTTCCCATTCACTTTCATGTCCTGCTGTCTGAGTCTTAAATCTGAGTGATGACTGTAGTTACTACTTCATGAAGATGAGGATCCCTGTCAGCTGCTTTGTGCGCTACTACTGAAGCTGTATGCGGGTTATTTCTGACTGCTGTGCAGGCACACGTGCGCACACCTTAGGGGGAACATAGCTGGAGAGGTGTGTGATCTTTGGCGTGGGCAGCTGGAAGGTGTCTTCTAGTCTTGCTTAGAGAGGTGTTTCGGGTCGGCAGTCTCCTATTGGATTATTTTTATTTTATTTTTTTTTTACCTTCGTTCTCAAGGATTTAGCGTCACATCTGTTTTTTTTTTGTTTCATTTTGCTACTTGTTCTAAGGATTTACTGGAAAACATGTTAGGAATAAGAGTGAGTTTTAAAATGTTTTATTTAATGTTACACATTAAGTCAGGTACACAGTTGTACCCGGGCGTAGGGGATAGCATATTACTTTCCATCCTTTCTATGTACTTACTAGTTAGAGCAACCAAAGCCATTTTATTATTCGTAAGCTTGAACTTGAGAAAAGTTTACAGAGTCTGAGGAACTGTGTGAAGAGTACTTTCTTTATGTGCCTTCAGGCATATTCCGTATCTTCTACAGGTATTTGGCTTTTTACTTGCCTCTCAATCAGAATCCGAGTCAGAAGTTATGACTTGTGGTTTTCTTTGTTCAAGATTGTCATACCTGTTACCTGTTTTGGGTGTAAAAAAATCTATTATTATATGAATTTACTGTTGCTTACATGTACTTTGTTAATTTAATTGCAACAAGCAAAAAGGGTAGAGGAAGTTTCATTTTGTACTTTTAATTGCTTTTTACTAGATTTCTTACACTGTCTTATCCTGCAGTTTTAAACAGCTTGGGGGGGGGGGGGGTGGCAGTGGTAGATTTATTTTCTTTTTTCGTGTTTTTTTACTGCACTTATACTGAGCTGTTAATGCCTTTTTAAATACATTCAGCTGAACAAAGATGCTGTAGTACTTTATTTAACATTTAGGTTTGTTTTATTACCTTGCACAATGTTGAATGTTATTTTTGAAACATTGATGGTTGGCCTGTTGAAACAAGCTCCCATTACGTCACTCCAGGTTTGTGGTAGGGTGCTGTAAGTAGTTGTAGTTTGCACTGGTTGAGATGTTGATGGAATCTGAGGGCAGCTTAGTATACTGGGAATTTGGTGTTGCTTTTCTTCACTCAGTTTGGCATATTCATTTAACGACTGCAGTTGCTTGTGTCCAGATACCTGGATAATGTCTGTTGGTGCCAGTCCACTATCAGTTAGCTTCTGGATGAGGTGTTTTCTGACAGAATGGTTAGTAAATCGCTTGTCGGATTTTATTCCTGCTTTTGCCACCATGGTCTTGACTATGTAGCCTATTTTGTTGGTGCCAACTGGT
The DNA here is from genome assembly GCA_016271365.2 of Neoceratodus forsteri. NCBI lineage: Eukaryota > Metazoa > Chordata > Ceratodontiformes > Ceratodontidae > Neoceratodus > Neoceratodus forsteri. The sequence continues at coordinate 714,958,458 of CM057458.1, forward strand.
TGATTCTTGTACCATGTAGTTGGGTAGTTAGGCGTGGCATTTGTATTTATTGAGAGGAAAATGGGGCATCTGGATGCAGGTTGCTGACTTTGGTATAGGGTGTAGCTTGCTACTCGGCATCTTCATGGGTCCTCAGTCTGGTATGCTCTGTGCTTTAGTGTCCTAGTGTTTTTGGGGTTGGCACCAGTTCTTGTCTTTGTCTGTCGTTCCTATTCTATGTATTTTTGGTTGTTTTCATTTTCTTTTAATTCTCTGTCTCCCCATTTAAGGTTCCTGGTTTTGGTGTTCCCTCTTATGCCAAAACAGAGTGTAATGATTAGCCACATGGTGTTCAATAGAGATTCTGGGCTTTCAGGACCTAGCTGGTTGCTGCCATACAATTTGTGTATCATACAGTCAGTTAACTCGTCAGCTGCTTTCTCTTTGTTGTCTTTGCCTTCCCCTTTTAAGATTTTTTTGTCGGCTTTGCAATACAGCCCTGCTCTTTTGGAACTTTAGGGATGTTGATAAAGACTCAAGGTACATTTTTAGTTTAAGATGTCTCTTCAGACTTTGCAGTATGGATCTCAGGGTTAGAGGCTCATAGGGTGTGCCATCCTTTTTTTTACAGTGCATGAAAAAGTGACATATTAGTCCGTCTAGTTCCTCTGGTTGCAACTGGTAGAGAGGTACTGTTATGTTGAATTTCTCTCATAGGTAATTACTAAACATTTGGACGTCCGTTTTTTTTTTTTGCTGTGTTGTGGTTTCTTGCCTTTAGTATGTAGTCATCTATTGCTGTTTTGTCTATGGTTGATAGGGATGCATCTGTGGCTGGTATCTGTCTGTTAGGTGATGCTTGGGGAGCTTGAACAACTTCTTCTGGTTCAACTAGCGGTTCAGTGTCATTCTCAATCTGAGTTAGAATGTCATCCATCTCTATGCTGAAACTACTGTCTGCGCTAGTCATTTTCTTTCTTTCTTTTTTTTTCGAACTGTACCACTATATATGGTTATTATGGGACCCCAACAATACTGGCCTTTATTTAAATACATGGAGATGTAGTATGATGAACTCAGTGACAGTTACTGTACTTAAACTGACGTGAGCCATACACTCTGAGGCTGCTTGCGCACGTCTGAGGGAACGTGTATTCTGTGACATCATTCTTTGCTTTGAAAGTATTTCCTTTTTTTTTTATTTTAGTCTTTGGTAACCCGATAAGGCCCACTAGGCACAAGTGCCTGTTTTCAGGGGTGACCTAGGAGCACTGGGCGGTTAAGTGACTTGCTCAGAGTCACACAGTATGCAAATGGAGGTTGTGAGAATCAAACTCAGGTCTAGTCTGCTGGATGTACCAAGCTTGTCATTAAGACTATGGTGACGTGTTTACTGTTTAAATAATTTTTTATGATATGTCTACTGTGTGGATTAATAATATTTATCCAACGCCTGTGAGTTTACACACATTTATTCTATGGCTTTTTTTAACACCCCTATTGCATAAATGTATATTATAGTGGCATGGTAGCACCACTATAATTAGGATTGAGTAGGCCATTT